>CM032384.1:8415630-9893130 GCA_019049475.1 Eueides isabella | reverse complement strand
ATACTCTATTGGACAAACATGATTATTTTGAAATTACAGACAGACACATATTATTTCTATGTATAGATATATGGTATAACTATTCAAACAATTTTTTTTGTAAACATTAATCTATTTAAAAAAATTACATACATACACATACATACATAGCTTTATGTACATACACACATAGCTATATCCCTTGCAGAGTAGGCAGAGAGGACGGAGTGTCAAATGCTATAGTCTCCTTCTTTTTTAATTTAAATAAATAAATACACTAATATATTATAAATTTTAAAAAATACACTTACAATTAAAAATACACTAATATATTATTTATACATTTTAATTATCATATTATTTGTTGATATCTGTTTTTTTACAGTAATTTTGAAGAATGTCAGTGGTCTAGAAAACAAGCAGAACTGTTTACAGCACAACAAGCAAATTTATTGCAGATCAATGAAAAAAAAGCAATGCCAGCCAATCAACTTCAGAAGACAATAATGCAAATAATAAATGATTTACCTGAATATCCCGATATAGTAAGCAACTTGTTTTCGTATCACAGTGTTTTCAACACATAGCACATAGCACGGTAGGCATTGGGAACTAAATGTTAAGAATGTTTACCAGAGTGGGAAAATTAATATAATTGATAATAAAAATTATAAATAGTATTCTCTCTCGCCAAGCGATCATTCTATTATCTGTGGGCAGTAGAAATTTTGTGAACATCTCCCTAAAGAGATTTATTTTATGGTTCCTAAGTAATAATTTTTATATATATATATATATATATATATATATATATATATATATATATATATATATATATATATATATATATATATATATATATATATATATATATATATATATATATATATATATATATATATATATATATATAAATAGGTAGATATATAAATTTGACATTTACAGCATTTTCTCAGCTTTTTAAATTGCATAAGAATGAAAGAATTTTGTGGTGCTCAAGATTCACTATACAATTGTTTTGATCGAGCTGTTTTCAACATATGTGGAAGTGGGAGTTCATTGAATGATAGAAATAAAAATTTTCGCTACGCAGCGTTAAATAGAGCCGCAATGCATACTCAATTCGGACATAAGTAAGTTATTCTAAAAGTTACCGTTGCATTAAAATTCGAAACCTTATTTTATATTGTGGGGCTGCAGCTTTGTTTGCGTAAACATTACTAGACTACTTATTGTCATTAAAATGTAAAGTTAAAATTTCGATTTTTCGAATCATCATCACACTTTTTTATAAACAATTTAAATATTATATTCTCCTAAGTGTCAATCGAGCTTACATCTAAATCAATACATCGGGGCTGAAAGAATAACTATTTATTTAATAAACATTTATTTTCATTAAATATAAAGATAAAAAAATAGATAGTGACAATTTAAAACTTCCGGTCAGGAATTTCTGTAATACATAGTTATATTCAATGCCAAGGCGACACGTCGCCACGTCACACACACTTGTACTATACCGTGGCGTCGCGTCGCGTCTCCACTGCCCAAGTCCCCACCGTGTGTATGTGAAGGTCGGTCGCGATGGAGGGCGTGCGCGAGGCGCTGGCCACGGCGCAGGAGGCGGCGGACAGCGCGTGCCTGGCGCACGCGGCGGCGTGGGGCGCACTGGCGGGGGGGCGCGCGCGCCGCGCCGCGCTGCTGGCCCGGCCCGCGCCCGCCGCGCCCCGCGCGCCGCCGCCCCGCGCGCCCCCGCCGCGCGCCGCCGCCTCCGCCGTGCAGCTCATGGCGCAGCACGCCGCCGTCAACGCCGCGAGGCCCGCCGAAGTGTTTCAGGTCATTATATCTTATTCTATATCTGGTAAATGTTTCTTGAATTTCAAAATTTCAGAAGTTTTCCCGTTTCATCAAGTAATCTACTACTATTGAAGTGTACAAATTTGTATTAAAAGATCCAAATTTGATTATATTACAAAGTCTACTTAAGATGGAGGATATTAAGTTGCAATTTATTTTGTTGCAGATCATAACTAAGGGAGATTCCATCAATTATTTACACTCTATGACTGACTTGACAATGGCGGGACTTGCGAATACCGCTGCATTGTGGGGGCTCTACGGAAAAACAGAAATGGCATCAGTCAACAGCCAGCTGCTATTAAACTTAAATACAAGTATTTTTTTAATACTCTTTTTTATTTATTTTTAATTATATTTAACATTCTTATTAAGGATATGCTTTTTTTTTCTATAACAGTAATAGTAAACATGAATCGTATTCAAATTATCTACGTAAATAAAAAAATGCTCTAGGTATAAAGAGAAGAGGATCACCACGGGTTATAAATGTGTTGTTAGAGGTTTTGTATCGTAATGGTTGCGGAAGAGTCGGACTATTACCACGCTCAGCATTTTTAATCCTCACGCCATTTTGGAATATGACAGAGGCACTGAAAGAGACAGTCACTCAGGAGAATACCAGTACTTCCAGTGCTGAATAATCTCTCTCTCGAGTCCATAAATGTGGAGTGTCAAATTTTCGAGAGAGCATAGCATCATGTTATGGACATATAGTTCTTCAGCCTTATCTTAAGACGACGGCCGGTCTTCTTTTCTGTCGGAGACGAAGAGTTTACCCAATTAAGCGACGCATGAGAGAGAACTTGGTAGTTCGTTTGGACCTGAAAAAGGTCTTCGACGGACTGTGGCACGGGACGCCCCATCTAGTTTTATGAAAATCAAAGTCAAATATGTTGCCATTCGTTTGATGTTAGTCATGTTGCCGCCAGAGTGCAACGTGGGCGCGAGCAGCGTGTGGCAGTGGGCGGGCGCAGCGGGCGCGGGCGGTGCGGGGGGCGCGGCGGGCGCGGGCGCGCTGTGCGCGGCGGCGTGGCGCGGCCGCTGCGCGCTGTGGGCGGCGCTGGCCTCGCTGTTCTCGGCGCCGCAGGTGATGGCCGCCGCCTGCATGCATCACGCTGGCGCTGCTTTACGTGCAGGTATATCTTTAAATTTTAACAATATGCCATGTCAGTGCAGACATTTGTTGTATATTTTTTTTATTTATGTATTTTTGTATAAAGCATACATTATTCTTATTTTTTAAAAATTGAATATTTAGTAGTAGTTCTTATGAGCTTCGTTTCCAATCGGATTTTTTTAAAATTATTGATTTTTGTTTAGTTCCGATCGGACAAAAAATAACTCGATATAGGATACCGTATAAATGATTATAAAATTTCACTATTATTTGCAGAAAAGACATTGATGGACAATTTTATTCGACAATTAATTGTATACAAAATTACTTTTGACAGGCAAATGGGAGGAAGCTGACCAATGTATACGGCAGCTAGCATCGTACGATCGATGGGAGAGCCAGTTGTTGAGGGCAGAGATGTATTTTCTGAAAGGTGACGCCACAGACGCTTTGGAAACATTGCACGACATCTTAGACTATTGTAAAACGGAGGACGATAGCTTACATTATATGTCATTGAGACTCAAAGCAATGATAATGATGGCAGAGGTTCAGCACACATTCAGTAGTATTCGCTCAACAAATATTATGCTGTTGAATGAAGCTCTGTCGTTAGCTCGAAAGTATCATTTGCACTACTTGGCGGCAACCGCTGAAATGCATATAGCAAATGTTCAGTTACACATGGGATGTACGAAAAATGCGCTCACGTTGGTCCGAAGAGTTTTGCCGTTGATTATGGAACATGGAAGCGCCTACGACTCGGCTAGAGGTGAGATCGGGAATAAATTCAACTTATAATAAATTGGTATTTCGATATTACTCAACGTGAATGTCTTGTTGTTTCGGGCTTCTTTTGGACGGAAAGCGTAAAAGGAGCATCTTAACCTCTGCCTACTCTGCTTTTATTTATAAAATGTATATTTATAATAAATTTGTATTCGATCTCAGTCTGGACATTGATGATATAAAAATTTTATAGGAGACTTTTACCAATGTAGTAGAGCTCAAAATAGTGATTTTTAAAATATTTGTCTGTTTGTCTGGGCGTTTGTACGCACTAATATCAAAAACGGCTAACCAGATTTAAATGCAGTTTTCACTATTGTATTTTGGCAACCTTCCCATAACGTCCAGTGTTGTTTTCTTTAAATCAAATTTGCAATATTTTTTTATTCATTTACCTGAAATTTTAATTTTCCAAGTATAGATATTGTCTTAAAAGTTATAAGGTTATTAGAACAAGAAAATAGTTAAAATTCGCAAATAAAATAGTAAAATCCAAGCAGGCGACGCCGCAGGCGGGTTGCTAGCATAAAAATTATCAACAAAAATACTTTAGGGTTTCCAAAAGGTATAAATAGTAAATATATTGGTGTCCCAGGGTTGTTGCTGTACACGAAGTGCCGCGTGGCGACGGCGGCGCCGGCGGGCGAGGCGCGCGCGCACGTGCTGCAGTCGTGCTGCGACGCGCTGGACACCGTCAAGGAGAACTTCGCCAAGGTGGGCGCGCAGGCGCGTCTGCTGCACACCTGGTATTTACAGGTATTATGTTTTTTTGCTTTACAGCAAAAGGGGCTTTCATAATTTTTGGATCTTATCCTCGTCCTTGTTATATTTAAAATATCTCTTATAGATTTTATTTTCTTCTTTATTGTTCAGCTTCACGCTGGTATACAGCACATAATAGAGGTAGAGATAATTTTGGAACCAAATGTTAAGACACTCCTTTCCGTTCCCCACTTTCTGCCGAATTTGAGGTATTGCGTGTTGAGTAGAGCGACTCACGCCGCGTTCTGCCTTGTCATCAAAACGAAGAAATTAAAATATTAAATATGTCATTTCCTCGAGTGGAGATAGAACCCACAACCTGTCGGTTACAGTCACACGCTTGTGTCCCTGCGCCACATTAGGCCTAGTGTACTAAATTTTACAGCGTATAAAATTTTGGATATATAAAGATTTGAACCCAACTAAGCAATACGTTGAGAACGTATGGGGTAGTTGGGTTCAAATCTTTATATTCAATATCAAGTTACGTCTAAATTCTTATACGCTTGCTACAACTTATTTATGTTGTTAGCATCTCTGTAGGGAGATTTTTCAAATTACCGCTACCTAAAGAAAATTCGTTTGAATTATCGTTTGGTAAGACAGGATGCTATTTATTTAATATTTTTTACTACTTTTAACGTGTTATACCACACTTATATACAGGAATGATAACAACATAAATAAGTTGTAACAAACGTATAAGAATTTTGTTTTTAAATTTAAATGTAGTATTTTCTTTCCTAAGTGTGGAATAAGACTTTAACATTTGTAAAAAAATAAGGCCTAGTGTATTTTGATAAAGGTGACTAAATAGAAACTAAAATATTTCTTTTTTCTAGGCGCAACTGTATAATGATATCGGCAACTTAGTGGCTCGAAATCAATGCGCATGGATGTATCGACAGCTAGAAACTCAAAATCCAGTAGAACCACTGAACACACTTCATATTATATTTTAAAAATATTCTAAAAATTTGATAATTTGTGACAAATTCATCTTAAAAAAATAAAACATGATGATTTTTTTTAAGTGTTTATTTATTTACATAATAAAAATAAATTTATTCATTTTAAACCACTTTAATATAGCTTATCATTTAAAAGGGCCTTTTGAATTATTTCAGACATTGTTACTTTGATATCTCTACATAAAACTTCGGCAACTAATACTTTGCTATCACTTTGAGCATCCGATTGTACATACGCTCCCTCCCCCAATATATTAGCATCATTCCAACAATGACCTAGTGAGACTTGAGATTCACTTATTCGACCTAACTGCAATAATAGTGAAGTGATATCTTCCAGAAGTGAAGGAAATGCCGTGCAAATTCTAACGAACGATTTAAGTACGGGTTGGAAAAGTTCCAGGCGTAGGTCGCTTGGCAGGACCGACAGTAAAGTAGACAAAGTATTCACACACAATCTAGCAATAGACATTGCTTTAGGTAATGCATATTGTATTGACAAATGTGATACTAAGTCCACAGCGAATATTTGTTTTTCTAGTGAAGCCTGACTCAACAGTTCTGGGATGAAATCTAAGCAAATGTGCATGGATGGTATTCCTTGAACGGTGACTTGCAAGAGCTCTCGGGGGTAGCCCTGGAAGTGAACAAGTTTTGCTAAAGATGGTTCAGAAATAAATATTTGGTGCAAAAAGGAACAGATGATACTCCTGACTTCACGCAGTGACCACATAAGTTCTGGTTTCAATTGATCCTCCTGAGTTTCGAGGCACGCTTCTAATAAAATTTGTAAAGCTGCACTCTCTTGAGCAGCTACTAAGGCATTTTTTAATTCCTCTCTTTCAGAATCGCATGTTAATTGACCAGTTTTTTCCAGCAATGGTTTGTCTAGCAGGTGGCGGCTCAATTGACTTCTAGAAGCCGCTAAACTTGCCTCTAATATACGAAGAATGATTTTTAAAATCGGCCCACATCTGAATACTCTTATATCACACCGTAATACTTGTAACGGGTCCACTAAAACATTTTCTTGCGTGATTGTGACGTTTCTTACGTTGGCGTTATTAATATCTAGAAGAGCGTTTATGGTCATTATCCACAGACACCGCGGCAAAACCGTATTAAGCCTAAGCCAAACTTCACGAAACAGTTCCTGAATGTGTCTCGGCACTTGATCCCCCAATACACTTTTTACATATCGAACAAATATTTCTGCAAAAGGCCAAATGTCAGTGGGATTCTTATTAAGCATTGCCTTTAAAATTTTACCAGTTTTATATGGATTCTCCTCAATGCATTGGAACGCTTCGTCAATGGATGTTTCGGAAATATTAACATCCACTTGGTGCCGACAAGTGTCGCCAAACACCTGGTCGTCCATCCAGTCGTCTACTAGAGAAAGTTGTGGGAAATGTGTGGCTAGCAAACGAAGCAGCGGACTAAAGAGACCACCGTAACTCATCTGGTCTTTTTGTGCTTGGTGTAGTAAGTATTTAATTGGCAACTCGGATAGGAAAGCTGTTGAGTAGCTTTTTATTTTTCGTCCATTTGCTAAAAGAGTAGCAGAGTTAGCTAGTCTGACGTCTTCGTACAAAAGCAAATAATATATTAAAAGTAACTGTGACGCCAGCGATGGTTTCTCAATGTTGACGTCAACTGATGATTCACCGTCAGTGTCTATGGGAGAAAACTGTTTCTTTTGTAAGTCAAAAGTAACGCCGAATATGGAATTTCTAAAAACTCTTTGTATTTCTTCTTCTGTAATGGGTTTGTTAAAATATTCATTTGAAGCTTTGTTATTAATAACGAGGATAGAATTGACATAAACTTCAACTAGCGCAGGCATTACAGGATGTAGGGGAGCCGTGCAGTTGCATATTTGTCTGTATATCCAATTTTTTATTGGAACCTTGTGCTTGGAAAAAGCTCGCGATTTGAGTAACTGATGAATACAGTGAACAGGTAGATAACCGGTAATGTTACTGCTTAGGTTAGCGGTCACTGGTACTTTGACAGCATGTGCTGTAACAACCTATAACAAACAAAAAAACATATTATATATTAATCAGATCATTTACTTAAAAAAACTTGATTAGTTTTATTAGTTAGTTAGTTAGTAATATTTATTATTAAATTTTGTTTGTAAAAAATATATATATGTTACTGGTAATATTTAAGTAAAATAAATTATGAATACCTGTTCAGTAAATATTTCTTGTGTAAACGCCTGCTTTATACGAGCCAATCCATTAGGTCTAACTGGCACACGCATGCCAAGAGTGGCACACACTAATTCACCCACAGCCGCTAATTGGCCAGAATGAAAATGAATGGCTATTAGTAATAACATTTCTCCAAAAGATGCTGTGATGCCCGAGTTACTAAAAGAGAAATTAACTTATACTTATTTATTATTAAGAGACATTGAGACCACCCCATTATGTATATAACAAAATTAAAAATTAATTACTTTAAATTTGTGACATATTTATTACCTTTCAAAGTAGGCTTCCTCTTTTACAAGCCATTGTACCCATTCAATTGCCTTCTTTTCATACTCTGGTGCAGCTAAAACAGTTATTATTAAATTATATACCTAGTGATACATTTATTTGGCTATAGCAATATATTATGTTTTAGAAATTAAAAATAATGTGTAAAGTTTAACTACTAACCCATAAGAGATGGACATGCTAAAATCATACAAAGACTCAGGGAAACAAATCGAACACCCGCAGGTGTTGGAGGAGGTTTTTGAGTTACTAATCTTAGTAACCCCGACACTTCATCATCCTGGAATTTAATTCCAGCTATGCCTCTTAAAGCACAGTACAATCTAAGTAAAGCTGAGGCTTCAACTCCTGCAATTGCTTCTTTTAATCTGTTTAAAAGTTCTTGGCGTAATTTTATTAAGGTTATATGACCATCTCCTTTTCCCCGTTTGTGTGAGTTACGTAAGAATGTTGCAAACCAAGCCCTAGAAGTCTGATCTGATCCTAGCAAAAGTCCTGATATAAATGACACCTAAAAACAGACAAAAAATAAACAATATATAATATGATTTATTAAATCATTAAAAAAAGTGTGCTATTAAATATTTTTCACTATAAAAATATAAGGTGGTTAGGAAACAATAAAAGAGAAAATATTGAAAAAAAAATGTATGTGTGTTTGTCTGTTTGCAAATTACCAGAAGTAATGGACGGATATGAATGATTTTTTTTATTGTATAGCTAATAAGCTTAGGCATTCAGGGAATAATTTGCCCAAACTGAACATCTAATGTAATTCTTTAAGGGACCAGCTAGACCGTAATAAATATAAAATAGACGCCTTAACAAAAGTTGTTAAGGATGATGAGCATTTTGTTTAGATTTAAAAAATTGAATATCGGAAAAATCTGGTGACATCTGATGTAGACCCGTAAGGGATAAGATAATCTATAAGAGTGTGAGGGTGGGGGGTGTTAAGCCGCCGCCGTCTGTCGTAGTAGACCCACTATTATGGGTCGTCCCACCCCCCGGGAATGCCCTGGTCAATAACGAGTCTTGCACAATACACGTACCTCGTGACCTCGACAGACAGACAATAGGAAAGATAAAGGCGAGCCTTTGGCGCCTGAAAAGCAAACTTCTACCTAAGGGAGAAAGCCCCGACAGAAAACCATTGTGCGGTCCGTAAAGACAGTCCTAGCATCGTAACCATATGGACCTAATCCTAAGGAACAGGGGTAAACTTCGCCACTTGGGCCATGAGCCTTCCTCATTAACTTTTATAAAACAATCTCATAATCTTACGGTGTGGTGCGTGCGCCAAGAGGATGTACGGCTGACAGAATAGTCAGTCATTAGCGACCATCTAGACGTACCAGGCGACCCATCTTAGTATATAGACTTCTGCAGAGGATGGGCGTCATCTCTGTAGTGACCGTTTCACGACTCTACTCGTGGGAACAGTATGAATTATCATTTAAAGAAAATCAAAATCAACCCTTCATACAACAACCCAGTCATCTGCTAGGTCAGCACTCTGCTGACCTCGCAGATATCCCACAAAGAAATGTTCGAAAGTAGACCTCGATCGAACTCGTGTAGTGAAATTCCAACATCTATACGTACTATCGGAAAATATACATACAGAACTAAGAAACGATTTCAAGGAGGAATCTGTATCTGGTAAAAAAAGATTAAGATCTGATCATGATAGTAAAGATGGTCCATCAAAACAAGCAAAACTGAAGACATACTGGCTGGCAATTGAGACAAGACCAAAAAAGCTGCACTAGCCAAGAGCAAAGTAAAAAACTTGTTAGTTTTTGTTGTCTGTAAAATCGCCCCCAATATTCGTAGATGGAGTCGAGAACATTCAACCACTTACCAGTCTATTAAAGGAATATGTAAAAAAAAATACGAGCTTAAACTATTCAGCAACAATCAAGTCAAAATAATTACAAAAACGTCTGAAAAATATAGAGTTACAGTTAAGGAGCTTGAACTAAAGAGCACAGAATTATACATACATTTAAATCCAAAGAAGAAAAAATCTCTAAAGTTGTTCTTAAAAACCTAACTGAACTTAAGCAAGCCCTGTTAGATTTGGGTCATAAATGTATAAATACGAGGAATATTAAACAACGGAGTACCAAAAATCACCAATAACCTACCAACGTTCGTTATAGAAGTTGAACCCAAGAATAATAACAAAGAAATATACCAAGTTGAGCCTTCTAAATTATAGAATATCCTTCGAACCACCAAGGCTAAAGCGTGAGATCTCACAATGTGCTAAATGCCAACAATGTCAATATTGAATATAGATATTGAATATAGATATAGAGAGAGAGATAGAAAGGGATATTGCCACCGTAACCTGAAATGCATAAAATGTGCTGGAGATTACTAGTCGGTGGATTGCCCTAAAAAGACCTGAACTGACCAAGTTAAATGCGTATTATATAACGGAAATTACCCGGCTTATATAAAGGTTGTCAGGTATATAGAGATTTACAAAAAAAAATTACTCATTTAACCTGAATTGCCAAAAAAACGAAAAATGACGAGACCAATCCAATTCCATCAAGTTGAACAAATAGATCACCAAGGAAAAAGCCAATACAAACAACATATAGAGATGTGCTAATAGATAATCAAATCACAGAACACCAAGATGCTGTAGAAGCTCCTGAAACAGGGGATATATACGGAAACTAATGACAATGATGAGACAAATAATGCAATAACTTACATCAATGATAAACCTACAAGACTGACAAATTCGATTCCATAAAACTAGTCATCTGGAATGCCAACGGGCTGTCAAAAAATACCTTAGAGATCAAATTATTTCTCGAACTAAACCAAATCAACATACTCCTAGTATCAGAGGCCCACTTTACCAAGAAAAGTTATTTCAGAGTAGATGGATACCAGTTATATCATACAATGCCCCGATGGTATAACTCACGGTGGTAGTGGTATATATAGTGCCCATAAAAAATGATATAAAACACCATGAAGGTTCCAGCTATTGCACAGTAGAAATTTAAGCTACAAACATAGTGATTGATGACTGGGCCGGACCACTCTCTGTTTCAGCAGTGTACAGCCCACGAAAACACAATATTAAGATAGAAGGATATGAAAGATTTTTCACTATCCTAGAAACCAGTTTGTGGCTGGACGCGACTACAACGCCAAACATACATATTGTGAGTCCTGGATTATTACACCAAAAGGAAGGCAGTTACTTATGGCTGTAGAAAACTTACACCTAGACTGTATATAATCTGGTGAACCAACATATTGGCCCACAGATGTTAGAAAGACTCCTGAATTCATAGATTTTTTTGTAGTCAAAGGTATTTCTAAGACATATTTCTTATGCAAAACAAACTTTAAACTGTTATCTGACCACTTTCCAGTAAGAAATGCTCATGACAAATCTAGTTGGTCACAAAACAAGCAAACTTCACAGTAAAGACTAACTGGAATTACTTCCGAGAATTGGTACCTGCTTCTCTAAACTTGAAAATAACTTTTAAATATGAATCAGACTTAGAAGACGCCATTGAACACTTTAATCAATGTATCCAAGAAGTTGCTCGGACTGCGACGCCAAAAACATCCAGTACTACCATACCCTATTCCAGCTAAAGATATCCAGCAGCACAGAAAATATGGCCAATGAATTCCGTATTACAGGTACGGAAAATGTACTGCTTAATGGAAAGTCAAAGTTATCTTTATCAAATAAAGTACTAGTGTACAAAACTATATTGAACCCCAAATTGGAAAAACCACAGGACCCAATTTAAACTGTGATATTAAAAAAAGCAATCTTGACAATGGATAAGTATTGCACAAACCTGGACTAAACATCAAACTATGACTGAATATTGATTGGGGCAACTGTTCTACCACATTTAGTGTTTCCTTTTATTTATATAAATAAACAAATAAACAAGTTATGTCAATTCATCATATTTAGTTTGACTAGAAAGTTAAGATAAAGTACCATAACTTTTTTATCCTTCTTAAATTATTTTACTATTTATCCTTCTTATTACTTGTTAAATTTTAGTTTTAAAATTAAATTAAATTTTAGTTTTAAATGTATAAATATTATCTTAAAAGTGAGCATTTTATTTAGAAGTAATTGTGATTAGTAAATAACATAGTGTAATTTAAGCAAGTGAAGTCACAAGCCAGTTGCCATTATAATATAATTTATTTTGTTATAAAAGATAATTTTTCTATTAAAATATTCACCAAATCCTCTTGATGATGAGTCAAGGTTAGATTTATAACTAAACATGGTAGCCGCGAAGCTGTTACAGCTTTGGCTCTCACAGCTGCTCCTATGTATGGACATGCATCACATAATGTTAGCAGAGTTTTAGCTCTGATACCACCTTCTTCACTTCTTTCAGCATTTACTACAAGAGATTCTGCCACTAAAATTAAAATTACTGTTTAAAATTATTTGCCAGTTTATTTATAGACATTATGTTAGTTTTCATCTTACCATCAAATAAAGTATCAGGCATATTTGCAACAACCCATGAAATTATTATAGGACCTTTATTTACATGAAGAAGTACTTCAACAATATCACAAATGTTAAGTAGATTTGGTAACTCAGCAAGGCTAATACATATTACATCTGTGATTTCTTCGAGATAAACTTCATTGTCAAATAATTCTGAAGGTTTGACTAGTGAATCAGTGTTTGTAGTTTTACTTTGATTGTATTCTACTAGCTGTGCTTGCATTTGTAATAATTCAGAAAGAACAAGACGTACTCTTCTTGCAGAATCTGACTGTTCAAAATCATTAGCTATGCCATTAACTATGTTTTGAATTAAAAATGATTCTGTGGTCTGTGATCCATTTTTATTACTGTAACATATAGAAATATTCCATATATACATACAAAAAGTTATAATTCAATATGAATCAACAATAAATTAGCTCTCACTTACCGCATTTGTTGTTCTTTCTTGAGATCTACTTCCAGTGCATGAAATTCAATGGAAAGAAGAGAAACTATAAAATTTACTAAATCTATTCCTGATAAAAGTGTAAGGATATCCTTTTTTGCTTCTGCACAATATCTTGTTACATCTAAGGGCGCTATAAGCGCCATACGAACAAGACATGGTATTATAGGCCTTATTTCATCTGATGAACATTTAATAAGAGTTGGTATATCAACATCTTTTAGGGCCTTAAATACGTGTGGTTGTACTGGTTTCATGAAAACTGTATCCATGATTAGGTTATGAGAGAGTGATCATTGTTATAAACATAAACTTTTAAATTTCTATAGGCACTTAATATTATTAAAAGTAAGTTATCGAATATTTTTATAGTTCGAAACTATGTTTATAATCCAAAAACTCTAACAATCTTAATTACAAAACAAACTTGACGGACGTCAAGAATTTGACTCACATCAAATGATCTGATATCGATGTAGACTGAGGCGATCCAACGAAGTTCAATTTTTCGTGATGTTGAAAATCGATTTTATACTGGAATTGATTATATACATACCCAAGATATATACAACACAATACCGCTTGTGAAAATATATATCTTGGGTTAAGCTTAGCTTGTAACTAGGTGATCGAAGGGACCAACTAATAAATGGCAATGGGCCGTTTTTTTATAAAGTTTTTAAAGGCCGAATTATAAAGTTGAGAATTTGATAATAGCTATTCAAATAATTTAATTCTATGGACAATATACATATTGGTGATCATCTATAAGGTAACGTATTAAAACAAATTTTTAGACATAAACACAATTTAAAACAAAGATATGACAATATTTTATAAAAACTTTTATCTGTGATCATATTTTTTTTAAAACTAGAAATAAAAAAAAATACTATTTAATTCATTATACTCATTAATTGAAATTAAATTTGAGTCCACTTGTGGTGGAGGGGTGATTGACTGTAAACGCGACAGTTCATGGGTTCGATTCGGTAAAACGTGGCGTTGGGTTCCGCTACTTAACATAAAATGCTTTCGGTTTTCGGTGAAAATTGAGCAACGGAGTGCCATAGCTACACTGCACACCCTGCTACTTTGAAGATACAGCGTGAAGCTGAACAGTCTATATTAACAACGTATATTATGTTAGTACATATTTATATATTATAACAACTGCAATTCAAGTATACTTTTCCACGAGCTACATTTGTCACAGTTGCAACCTCCTTTATAACTACATCTATGATCTACTGTAATATTGTCCTCCACATTTAGAGGACGTTCGACAACATTCAGCGTATAGGAGAATTTTTAAGTCTTACTTTTATCTTCGTTCCGGAAATGGCTTCAAATGAAGTAGTTACAATTGATGCCTTCATGTTGATCTGATCTTTTTTTCATCAATTGTACAAAATGTTATACTTTTGATCTTTTATTAGTATCTTTATTCCTCAATGTACTTAGCATGACCTGGGTAGCTCTTTCTACTAATCGTTCCCTTTAAGAATATTTGTTCTGCCTGTTTTCTTATGGTTATAATCTAAAATCTAAAATGTTTCGTTGTTTCTGACATAGAATTTAATTACATATATTATTTTTAATTAGAACAATAAACTGTAAAAGTCTCTCCAACAGTGATGAATAGTGATGAAGTATCAAATCTTCGCAAACGTCTGTTTGATTTCAACCAATTGGCTCTCACTTACCGCATTTGTTCGTGTTTTTCCTCTCCGTACCTACCGTCCAATAGTTACTTCGCTAAGTGAGATGCTGGAAGCTGGAAGAGTGCTGTGCAGCCTAGATCGCAATGCCGGATATTTTGGCTTAGAAGACGAATGTAATCATAATCGATTTTTGTCTAGGTGGATTATTTTCCTAATAATCGATTTTTTATAAACTGTTTTTATAGTAATATTAATCGACTCTTAGGAAATCGATAATATAAAATTATTTTTTATCGTTTAAATTAATTTTCAGAAATATACCGTTCTATAAATATGATTGGACATTTTTAGCAATAATTACTTTCAATTTTTGTATTGTTTTATTTTGAAAACTAACAAAGATTTTGTGCGCCACCAAGAATTTACCACCTCAAACGAAACAAATCAAAAACTCTAACTCAGCAAGTCTTCCATCCGACACTTTTCAACAGACCTCGTTTAGCTTCCCTAACTGATATGACTTGTTCAAAAACCAAACAAAGTAAAATAAATACGAGTGACATTGTAGAAGTAACTGTCAATGTATGTAACCTACAATCACCACCATCCTGGCAACGGGTGCCATGCACGCAATGTCGTATTTAAGATTGCCCATTCTAGGCTTATTTTTGTAGGAATGTAAGATAACAAAAAAAAATATAGATTTGATATTTTACATTTTTTTTCTGTGGACAAAATTTTAAATGTGAATAAAAAACCGAGGAAAAAAGACGGTTCAACCGGTTCAGGAAAGAACAAGGAGCGGCTTGCATATTTCAATTTAATTTTGATTTCTTTTAGATGTCTAAAAGATCTGATCTACATATAGAAAGGTGGCTAGAGGGCCTTCTAGGCTTACGTCTTAAAATATTTTTTAAAACGTCCAAACCAAAGCCCTTCCAACTACCCCGGACGCCGTTCCGGCTACCAATGGGCCGCCACTCGAGGTCTGCCGCCCCGAGCTAGCCCTTCTGGTCCTAGAGTAAATACACCCTTGTATGCACCAATAAACGTAAGAGAACTAGTCATTCTTCACCAAACACTTCTTCTGTGTCTGTTTCAAACAGGTATCGATCTCTACCACTAGATCAAACTGAAAATCAGAATAATGATTCTGTAATCCTACAGTCTAACCCCACCTATTATTTTTTATGGAATAGAAGTAACAACGAACACTTAAAACTTATAGAGTCAGTATGTGATCCCAATCTATTTAAAATAAACAAAAACCTACTTCGTGTACTTGTGGATTGTTCTGAAACAAATAAGAATATTATATCGACTATACGTAGTTAAGGATTAATAAGTCATGCCTTCACGCCAACAGAAAGAAAACCCTATTGTATAGGAATAAAAAAGTTAACTAACATAACTCCACGCAGCGAAATCAGCAATGCTCTCTCTCTGCAATCTACGGATCTACGAATCTACGGGAAACAAAGTCAGTGGAGAAATTATTAATGCCCGTTACGGTCCTGATAAAACTCCATCATTTACATTCTTTGTTCTCTTAGAACCTAATGTCAACAACAAAGCAGTTATGGTCATAGATTGTATTTATCATCAAACAGTTAAAATAGAAGATACTTGCTAATCAATAACAATTATCAACAACAACAACAAATCGAAAGACTGACTGGCCAGGTCTTAGTAGCTACCTAGAAGAATATAAATACGTAGCTACCTAGAAGAATATAAATGTTCCTTTGAAGACCCCTGAAGATGTTGACAAAATATGTGAGTCACTCACAAATTTGATTCAAGTGTCTGCTTAGAAAAACTCACCTTGCTCATCTTCTTTAAAAGCGATAAACTTCAAATCTTAGAACATCAAGGCGAAAATCGTTGAATACGACGACTATCTAGAATCTGGCACTAATCTCAGCAGCAGCGGCAGACAAAATAGCCTTTAATAATGCTGCAAAACAACTGAAGTTACCACTTCCAATAGCAGCAAAATAGCAAAATAGCAAAGTCGTCACTTTGTTATCTTATTTCTGGAAAGCTACTTAAACCTTCAAAAAGCCGTAAGAACACATTCATCCTCCTTAACATTACAATTTCTGGGTGAGTACGAATATTGAATAAGATTCTGCTTATTCAATATGCGTTTGCGAATCATCTGAAAATGTGTTTCAACTTGATGATGGTGGTGATAACTACGACGTCGATGGTGTACTCAGACAGGATCTCCAGATGTACTTTCCGCTCAAGCCTACATCACCAAAAGAAATTATAATTGCAATTAGGCAAATGAATTTAAACTTTTGAGGGCCCCTGGATTTCATTCAATAACTCTCACAATAGTAATAAATCTACCTCAAAAATGCATCATACTTCTTACCTTCTTATCTTTAATATTACCTTCAGATTATCATATTCCTCCTTATGAAGCCTCGTCTTACCGCCCTATTAGCCCTGTGCATCAGTTTGGATTTCGAAACCAGCATTTCACGATAGAGAATATGCACCGAGTTAACCGTGAAATCAGACGCTGCTTTGAAAGGGAATTGGACTGTTCGGCGTCATTTCTTGACGTACAGCAAGCTATCTAACGAGTTTGGCAAAAGGGACTCCTCTGCAAATTAAAACAACTGTACTTTACGATATATTTACAGCAGACTTACAAGTAAACGAACATGTAACCGTTGCAACATATGCTGATGAGATAGCTTATCTCGCTAGTGATAAAATCTCGAACAGTGGCCAGCAACAAGCTCCAACATCTACTCGACGAAACTTATAGATGGACGAGAAAATGACGCATCCGGGCAAGTGCCCTAAAATCAAATAACGTATCAGTATCTGGGCTATCATTTTGGCCAAAAGGCTAACATGGCTTACAGCTACATAAAAAAAACGAGATGACTCGACCGAGAAACGAATTAAACACAAGTTCCGAAATTTGTACTGGCTTATGGATAGAAATTCTGTCCTATCTGTCAACAACAAGCTGCTCAGACGAGATCTACGAATATCTATATGTTCCCACAGTTCAGGTTGAAATTGATAAATACAATATGAATTAGGTTTTTTGAACCGATGTTTTTTAATCGATTCTTTACCATTCATCTCACTGATAATTATGTACGTAATAAGTATTGGTCATATTTTTACAGTTATAAAAATACCGGTAAAGTAAGAGTAGGATGTGCCGACAAAGGGTAATCCAATTCTAATGGAAAGTACAACTTATACAAAATATATTATTATAATAACTTAATGATTTGCGTACTTTCATTTTTTCGCTGTGTTAAATCTAAATTGTATTAAAAACACATATTAAAACACAGAGGACTGAAATCGGGCATTATTATAAATTAGTATTATTGATTTTGATTTATTTTTTGATTTTACAAGCGATGTGCCCTTTGTGGGTAATGTTTCATAAATTTTGCGTCTTAATGCATCTCTTAGTGTTCCCGTCCAACAGGCTGGCTAGCCAAGGCGAGATTGTCTTATGCACAGCCTTTCGGTGTTTTCTTCCATAAAGAGAGCCACGTCAATATCCCTTAATCCCGTTGTCCATCTCAGCGTGTCATAACAACAGTATATTGTGACAACATTATACTGTGTGTTGTTGTAAACGTCTAAATGTTGTGGTTTGTGTTTGGCCTGTGTTTATACTAGAACAATCTACTCAGTTTCTAGAGCAGTTCTCGTTATATGAGATTGACAAGGGGATCCGAGAGTTGAGATCTCGGTCTTATTTCTATTTGTGTTTGAAGATTGAATCGGTAAGCTGCAAATCTTTTACATTTTAGTAACATATGAGTTACCAACTCTGATGTTCTCTATCGTCTTTGCATCTCGTAGAGTCTTTAAGCTAAAAATAACATTGATTCAGCAATGCCTTCTTGACCGTCAACACCTGGATGCGTAACAGTGCAGGAACCGTTGGGCTTTATATTTAAAATTCTAGTTCAACGTTTGGAAGGAATATCTTAGTAACTGCTGCTTTTTGAGATGTTTCACTTCAGTCCTGCGATATGCGAATTGATTCTTCCTTAATCATCGCTTCACATATATCAATAAATTTTTATCATAGTCATTACCAGTACCCCTAGATTTGGCCAGTTCGTCAGCACGTTTATCGTGGTGGCCTAAAAATTGAGTTCTCTGTATTTCAGTAATGATCTCAAATAGCTTTAAATAGTAATGACAAAATTTATGGTGTTCGCATAATCAGGTTGGTTAGTTTTAACAAGCGTATAAGAATTTCGACGTAACTTGATAAGAACGTCGTCAGAGTGGTCAGAGTTCTTGGACGGTTTCCAAGAATCGCGGGTAGATCTAGAGTCTTAATAAATATTTTTCTTTACTAAGTGTAGATAAGCATTTTAAAAATAGTAAAAATACGTGTACTCGAAAATTAGTAAATGTCAATGACACATAAAAATGGATGTATTGCACACAAAGAATATTTTATTCTATTCGAAAATAATATGCTGTATAGTTCATTATCGTCTCAGCCGTACGACGCCCACTACTGGATAGGCCTTCCCCAAGAATTTCCACGATGATTGGTCTTGCGCCTCCGGCATCCAACGGCTTGCGGCGATCTTGAGACACTGAGATAATTTGGACGCAAAGATTTTTTTAATTTCGCGAATGCTGCCCATTCGAGCTGGATTCGACGAGAGATCTTTGGGCGTTCGACATTATTTTTGTCTTATCCATGTTTAACTTTAGACCTGCTCTTTGTGACATAATACTGAGATTTTCGAGCATTATGTAGTCCAGTAGAACTACGTCATGGGCAAAGCGAATATGAGTAAGGCCATTTCTGATGATGCCGTATCTTTTCCATTCCAGAAGCTTGAAAATATCCTCCAATGCCGCAGTGAACAGTTTCGGAGCAATTACATCTCCCTGTCTCACACCTCGTTGCAACTGAATAAGATTAGAGCTCTGGTTTTATACTAGGACAGTCATAGTCGTGTGCTCCTACAGATACCTTAATACTTTAATATACCTGTAGTCTACTTAGCAACCTTGGAGAGACTGAAGCACTGCCCAGGTCTCGATCGAGTCGAAGGCTTTTTCATAGTCCACAAACGCCAAGCAAAGTGGCAAATTATACTCTTCAGACTTCTTTATAACTTGCCGCAGCGTATGTATGTGGTCTTAAAGCCTTTTCGTAAACCAGCTTGTTAGGGAGGCTAGAAATCGTTGAACTTGCAGGCGAGACGATTCGTGATGACTCTCGAAAACAACTTATAGACATAACTTATGAGAGAGATTGGTCTGTAATTCCTCAAGAGTTTTTATCACCCTTTTTGCAAAACAGAACAACCTCTCCACGCTTTTAGCGTTTTGCCTTCGAGAATGACGGAACTAAACAGCCTCTGGAGGACTACGTACTTCGTAGTCTGGTATGAAGTATCGGCCTACCGCCCGCTCCCAAAATTTCTGTAATGATTCCGTCGTTGCCGCCTTTTGTTTTTTAAGTTGTTCAAGAGCTATACTAATGTCGCACAGTCAATACGTCCGAAATATTTTCAGTGTAATGTCGGGTAAGCCCAGCTCTGGAATCTTTTAATAGGTGCTCACGTGGAATACTGTTGTCCATAGAAGTAGATATCTACCTATTCTAGTCGTTATAGGCAGCTAGCCTATAACGACTAGAATTCTCTGATTTCTGTAGCCTCATTTCGCGTCTTTATTCCATGAGCTACATACATACATACATATCTTCACGCTATATCCCTAGCGGGGTAGGCAGAGAGAACGGAGCGCCAAACGCTACGGTCTCGGCATACCTCTTTCGCCTCGTCCACTGTCATCAGCCTCTTCATACATGCCCTCCGGGGGGTCCTCATGCTTTTTACGTGACCTTCCTCCAGTATCATGGATACTGTGTTTTGGAAGGTCAACCGAGGTCTCCCCCTCCCTCTCTTACCGCTCACTTTTCCTTCATAAATCTTTCTAAGTATTCTTTCTTCATTCATTCGCTCGACGTGCCTAAACCATCGGAGCACGTTCTTCTTCGTTCTCACTGTGACATCCACGCTAGTACCTACCATTCTGTATATCTCTTTATTGGGTATGCTATCAGCTAAACTGACTCCGCATATTTGACGAAGAGATCGCATCTCTACAGTATTCATCTTTCTTACATTCTTCTTCTGTAATACCCACGTTTCGCTGCCGTATAACAGTGTCGGTACCAACACCTCATTGTGTACGGCCAAACGCGTAGCTATACTGACGTTTCGTCGTCTCAACAATGTAGCTAAGGCCCCGTTAACTCTGTTACTGGCAGCAATACGTGTTTCCACATCCATTTCGTATCTTCCGTCTCTGCTAAACATACTTCCCAGATATACTACCTCATTCACTTGTTCTAATATCGTATCATTTACACTGATCTTGCATTCTGTCCTTTATTCATTTCTTTCAAATATCAGAACCTTCGTCTTATTCGTATTCAGGCTCATACCATTATAAGTACATCTTTCTTTCAGAGCCTTTCCATGAGCTGGAGAGTTTTATTAGAGAATTTCTCTGGTTTAGTAAGGTGGGCTTTAAAATACTTGTTGTTTAGATCGACCACATCTAAGTTGTTCTCATGGGCTGCGAGACGGTTTTGATAATCGAGCTGAAAGCTCTCAGAGTTTGGAAGTTGTGCCGGTATTAATCAGAGCGTAAACTTTATCTTTCGAGATCTTTCAAGCTTAATATCGATATTCAATGTGCCTCGTACCAATCGATGATCACTGCCAGTTTTCACTGTATTCATCACAGAGATATCGTTAAATATTTGCTTTTGCGTCGACATAATAAAATCAATCTCATTTCTGACGTTACTACCCGGACTCATCCAGGTCCACTTCCGCTGTAGGGGTTTCTTGAAGAAAGAGTTCATCATGTAGAGGCCATCGTTTTCCATGAAATCAAGTAACGTTTGGCCACTGGCGTTCCGATGCCCAATTCTAAATTGCCCTCATCGCCGCAACGATTCCCCAACCGTACGTTGAACTCCCCCATTACAACTGTGTAGTGGGTTTTGAAGCTGTTCATACATAGCTTCCACTTTGTCGTCAGGGTGTACCGAGGTCAGAGCATAGGCCTGTATTAAATTCAACAAATATCGTTTAGATATATTTTTTTTTATGGAAAAGACGGCAAACAAGCGTACGGGTCACCTGGTGGTAAGTGATCACCGTCGCCCACGGCCCCTTGTAACTCCAGAGGAGCTACAGGAGCGTTGCCGTCCTTTAAATTGGAAGGGCACTTGGGCCCGGCATTACCTAATGCGAAACGCAGTGGCCAAAGCCACTACTTAACGCCGGTCTTAAATGCCGGGGGTGGTAATAATCCGGTCGAGTCTGCCCATGCGTGTTGCCATTACTGGCAACGTGACTCTACCACACGCACTTTAGTCGCCTCTTACGACACCATCAGTACCAGGGTGATCCTATTCTAAGCCGAAATCACACGGCTAAAAGTATCATTAAGTTTTAGGTACGCTACCCTGCTCGATATAATACCAACGGAAACCACGTTGTTTAAAAGGGACTTGTGGACTGTTGGTTGCCCTCCCGGTAGTATAGCAAATTACCGGACTTAAGGATTATCGTGTCCTCCCCCTCTGTTCGGACTTCGAATAACTCAATAATGTATAATTATGATATGTAAAAAATATAAATAAAAATAACTACCTACTAATAAAAATTTCGAATAAAACTTTTTTTATACTTTTCAGATAAAGGGCTACGTAAATACTTAACAAAGCGTAAAAAATCCATAATACGATTTAGATAAAAATAGGTAATGTCTTCAAATAAGAGAAATGTCTTCGTCACCTTCGTCTCCATTAGAAAAAACATTTTTACTTCACCTTCCAGCAAAATATTCTAAAAACCTCTTATGCAACATAATATGAAAAATAATAAATATATAAACCAAAAGTTTTCATACGTATGTACCATATAAGTAAAAAGCAGCACTAAAAAATCAATGTACCATATATACTTCGGTAAAAATATTAATTACATTTTCTTATTTGAGGCCTGTCGTGGCGCAGCGGCACAAGCGAGTGACCGTAACCGACAGGTTCTGGGTTCGATCCCCAGTCGAGGAAATGAAATATTTAATATTTTCAATTTAAATATTTAATGTTTCATTTCTTTGTTCTGATAATAAGGCAAAGCACGGCGTTGAGTTCCGCCACTCAACACGCAATGCCTCAAATTCGGCGGAAAGTGGGAGATGGAAGTGCAACGGAGTGTCTTAACACTAGGTTCCCGGGTTCTCTCTGCCCACCCTGCCTTGTGCGGGATACAGCGTGAAGCTAAGAAAAAGAAGAACATTTCTTATTGTAATGTATAAAACAATTTATCTACCTATTAACATTTGATTGCAAACTATAAACTGTGCCATTGTACCATTTAATTTTTTTTTGTATTCAAAACTATTTACCAAAACTTCATTCAATTCACACTTATCCAAAGATAAAAGAAATAGCCACAGCTTCTATACGGAATGGTTCGCGTTATACTGTTGCTTATTATAATCCCACCTTTCTCATACCCATCGAGATGTTTAAAGGTGACGTAACTAATATTGTTACAGTCATCGGAAAGATAAAAATGGTTGTTTCGCGTACATCACTGGGAGCCTTGTAAGCTTTAAATAGTAGCAGTTCCTATCCACATAGATAAAACAAAAAATCATATAAATTTGTTTTTATAGAAATTTGTTTCCAACTTTACATACAATACAGCATTTGAAATTACTAAATGCTTAAAAGCATTTGATTGCACTTCATACATACGTATTGGTACATTCCGTAATATCATAACTACTAGTTTTGAGGCGTGTCGTGGCGCAGCGGCACAAGAGTGTGGCTGTAACCGACAGGTTCTGGGTTCGATCCCCAGTCGAGGAAATGAAATATTTAATGTTTTCAATCTAAATATTTAATGTTTCATTTCTTCGCTCTGATAATAAGGCAAAGCGCGGCGTTGAGTTCCGCCGCTCAACACGCAATGTCTCAAATTCGGCAGTAAGTGGGGAACGGAAGTGGAACGGAGTGTTTTTACACTAGGTTTCCGGGTTCCCTCTGCCTACCCTGCCTCGTGCGGGATACAGCGTGAAGTTAAAAAAATAGTTTCAAAATACTATAACGTTAATTTGTTTAGGTAGTTAGGTAGGTACATACCCACGCAGTATTATTTTTATGAAGGTGTAACTGTAAAACTAAAAATTTTATTATTTACATATTATAAACGAAGTTATAGTGCGACATTTCAATAGCATTTTTTTCAAATAAACGTATAACTAATACTCTACCGTTCTTAATTACTACTTACTGTTTGCTGTATAAGTGCAAGAGACAAAGAAAATTGAAAGTAGTAATGTGAACGGTTGTTTATTGAATGTGAGACCTAAAATTGAGTTTTCTTAACGCTCGTAGCATATCAATCGGAATTTGAATCGATGTAATGAATCGGCCTAGAACAGGTTCGGGGAGGCGGAAGAGGCAGGGGAGAAGCAGTACTGGGACTGGGGCGCAGGGTCGACAGGGCGGCAGGGCAAGCAGGGCAGGCAAGGCGGGTCGGGCGGGCAAGGCGCGCGGCTGCTGCGGAGGGCGGCGGCTGGCGCGGCAGTCGCGCGCGAGCACGTGCGCATACCGTCTTGCGCTGCCGCGATCCCTGCCGCCCGCGTCCTTATTCATTTACACATACCGCTCGATATTCCTGTTTTATATCATAATTAAATTCACATTAAGTAGTCTTATCCATTTCTACCGCTTAATAAAAATAGCATTTCTAAGATACTATTACTAGGGATGAGGAGTGGTCCTAAAAATATTGGGTCAATAGTATGACGAGAGTCTTTTGCTGAGATTACCTACTTACGTCACTGGCACCAAAATTTAGGCGGGAAATATTTTATACAAATTAGACGTAATTGTTTTTTTTTATTTAATAGTTCCTACATTTCATATATTGACTTAACAAGGATGTAGTGGGTGTTTAATGTTCGTTCTAAAATTTAATATTATAGAAGTGGAAAATTAAAAGCAAATGTTAATTCTTATTTTCAATTCATACAGAAATATGAATTAATTATAAAAAAATAATCTAAAAAGGAATTAATGAATTTTAGTTTGCATATAAAATAAATAAAATAGTACCTATATAATCATTGATTAGTCTTGGTTTTCCTGATACTTAGTAATCCTAATTGACATATACTTTTTATTAATTAAAAACAATATATGGTTTTTAAAACCAGGATGATTCTATAAATACAACAGAAAATACGACAGTAAGTATTTTAATTATCAAAACGTTAGAATAACTATATATTTTTGTATATTTCTTTAAGTTTATTAGATTGGTTGAAGGATGCACCTAGAAGCAGCATATGAAAGATGCTATTAAATGTTTATATAAGTATTTTAAGCATTTCTTTTGTATAATGGATATATAGTTAACTTTTATCAACTTCAGACTAAAATACTAAACGTGTATTTACAAAATAAAAAAATACTTGTCTGGTAAACTTTCTTTACAGTTAAATTGATATTTTTTTTTTGTTTTATCATGTTTTTTTAGAGTTCCGCAGTTCAAAAGAAAATCGTAACCTTTATAGGATCACTCTGTTACCTGTACGTCTGTCCGTCCATCAAGATTATTTATCTCGAGATCGCGTAGAGATATTAAGCTAATAATTATAATATTTTGGCCTACGGTCCCTTGCAGTCCGGCATTTTGTGTGAATATGACGCGTTATCTAAAGGATACTTTCTGTGTACCTACATTGATTTTTTATTTATCCCAAAAGTGAATGTTTTAGTGAATTTAAAAAAATGATTGTATCCATTGCAAACTTAAGTTTAATAACTGTATTCGCCACGAAATCGTAGAAATACAAGAATTTTATATTTGTATTACAGATCATTTCGTACAAAATGAGTTTGTACATTCGCAAACCTACAATCTGAAATAGGTACGGAACCCTCGCTAGATGAGTCCAATTCTCACTTGTTCGGTTTTTAGAAATTAAAATGTTATTTTAAGATAGAAATAAACTTTGAAGTACCATAGATATTTGTAGTTTTTTATATTATTATTTTTGAACAGGAGCTTATAAAAAAATGTCTAATTAATATAAAAAATATATTTTTGTCTACATGTACAGTTCACTCGTTATAGATAGTTATGCGTACGTTTATAGGAAAATATTTCAAGGCTCCGTTTAACAGTTTTAATTTTTTTTTTGGGATACTTCACGTCCGGCAGCGTACATAGCAGTAGGCAGGACATGGAACGTGGGAACACAATGTTAAGATACTTCGTTCTTATTAAGACTACGTAACAATCCGATATTATCTTAAATTAATCTTAAAATAATCATCATCTTTTCAATTCAATTTGTTGTAATCAATATTAAGTAAAAAGCAAGGTGCTATATAAATAATTTATGTGTAAAATCATACAAATGACATTCACATTTTACTATTTTTTAAAATAAAAATATACACTTTTTTTTTGTGTTTGTTTTGTTATTTTATAAATTTTTGACATCTTACCATTTTTTAAAATAATTGTTTACATTTTTTTTTAATTTATTTTATGTTATTAGTTATTGAAATAATACAAAATTTTTAAAATTGTAAAATTTCAGTATTAATAAAATAGAATAAATATTAATAATTAGTAAAATAAATAAATAATGAATTTAATAATTTATTATAATATTTTCAAGTCAATTTGTTGTAACTAACAAATTGACTTGAAAATTATAATTGGTTAATTTTATTATGTCTTTGTTTTAATCTTCTATTTAACCATAACGAGTGTTATTACTGAAAGGCATAAACGGTGACACTAAGTAAAAATATGTGAAGCAAATATCTTAACATTTGTTAGGTTTTCACGGTCACACTCATATTTATATATAGTCAGAGTCAAAACGATTGTCAATATTGAAATTAGTAGGTATTACGTACTCAGAAGAAACCTCGAATGAGTTTTGTTTAGTAGCCGGTCGAGTTAATGAACGGATATCGGAACAATGTTTCAGCGTGTAATTTATTCATTACACAGGCGTCCTCGATCAGGCCATCGTTAACGGAAAGTCTCCGGTTGATGTTTTGTGAGATACAATATACGAACCTATGTACAAGCAATACGCTAATCTCGGGAGTTATTTTTTATATTTTCGTTGTGAAAAATGAACTATATTGAAGTGATCTTTTTAATAAATATATTTTTAGAATGAAGTTTTACCGTGTTAAGAATTCTTATGTAATATAAACAAATATTAATGCAATTTGAGTACCTTCTTATTAGTTTTAAAGTGCTGAAAATACTAGATAAAAATGATAATGACAATTAAAAATATTTTAAACATTTAAATATGGCAAAACGTTAAAGCTATGGAGAAAACTACACAAGCACGAAGCTCAAATAAAAGTTCCTGTCTGGTATGCTTGGTGCCACCATGGAGATTCTCAGATTTGTCAGAAGAGAAGTTATATCTTGCATACACACAGCGTCAACGTCAGCGCGCTGTACTGCGACTGATCGCTACTGGAGTATTGTTTCAAGTATTTGCTGCACTGGTTCCTGGGGAACGTGATCTACATTTTGCTTACGCGTCTGTGGCTGTAGCTCTCATTATAAACCTAATACTTGCAGCAATCTACGCTTTTATTTTTCGAGCTCGAACTGTTCTTAACCATATTGCTTGGTTTATGATGTGGATTCAACTCTTAGTGAGTGCGTCACGGCGGCTAGGAGACTCATACAACGAGCTACTAGGGTGGGCAGTAATTCTTCAATACTTTACTGTAGCAACTCTCCCGTTCCATTATGTGATATTAATAATTTACAGTACACTATCTTTAATTGGATATCTAACAGTTCAGTACTATAATGCCTCAACTGCTGAAAGTAGATTTGCTGATGATTTTTATTTGCAGGTGCGTAAATTTTGACTATTTTTTGATAAAATAAATTAATAATTTATAATAGTATGATTTCACTTACAATAACAAATTGATCTCTTTTAACAGCAAATAGCAAATGGTTGCCTCTTATTAGGAGCGACGTTATTGGGTGGTACCGCATATGCAGTCTGTGAGAAACAACAACGCTGTTCTTTTCAGGAAACAAAAAGAAGTTTGCGTGACAAGTTAACTATTGAACAGCAAAGCAAAGAACAGGTTTGGTAAAATATTGTTAATAAGATAAGATATATTTATGTCAGATATATTTATCTTACAATAATTATTTCAGGAGCGTCTGTTATTATCAGTTCTTCCAGAACATGTGGCTGTACAGATGCGAAAAGACTTGGGACTTATAGATACACAATTTAAAAAGATTTACATGTCCAGACATGAGAATGTTAGGTAAGTATGGATATACTTATTATTTTATTATGCATCTGAGAAAGTCTCTTATAAAATATTCTACTTATATGAAACTAGCATCCTGTATGCAGACATCGTGGGTTTTACAGCCATTTCTTCAACATATTCAGCACAAGACCTTGTAGCGATTTTAAATGAGTTATTTGCTCGTTTTGACCGTCTTGCGGAGGTAAGTTATTTATATTTTTGTCAGTAACATTTTTTTCTGTGTTCCTGTATTGTTTGTGTGCTACACTTCGGTTCCCCACTTTTCACCGATTCTGGAGGTATTGTCTGTTGAGTGGCGGAACTCGAAGTCGCGCTTTTGCCTCGTTACCAGAGTGACAATCGAACCCAGAACCGCAGCGTCGCAACAAATCGAAACGTCGTAATAATTATTATAATGGAATTATCGTAATACATTAATTTTAGTTAAATACCTTTCCATAATATGATTTTATTTTTTAAGAAATATCAACAATTAAGAATTAAGATTCTGGGAGATTGTTATTATTGCATTAGCGGCGCTCCGGTGGAAAGGCCTGACCATGCTGTACTATGTGTCCATATGGGCTTGTCTATGGTAAAAGCGATTAAGTGAGTATTAAAATCTTAATGTTTTGAACATTGTTATGTCAAAATAAAACATAATATAAATAATGACCTTGCTAATAGGTACGTTCAACAAACAACAAATTCACCAGTAGATATGAGGGTGGGAATTCATACGGGTGCAGTATTAGCTGGCGTTCTGGGACAAAGGCAGTGGCAGTTCGATGTATATTCACGAGATGTCGAGCTTGCTAACAAAATGGAAAGTAGCGGCATGGCGGGGTTTGTATATATAAAATACATTTTGTTAAAATATAAGCCAATACGATATTAAAATAAATAAAATTATGATCCTAAAATATTTTTCAAAGATATAATTTTCAAATAATATTAGGATTAGGAGGACGATGGAGATTAAACTTCAGTTAGATTAATCTAACAAGAAATACATTGCGCATTAACATAGTATTTCAGCATTTTCATAGAAATATGGCACAATAAATATATGTTTTATATTTTAACCAAAAAGTCAAATTTAATATTATGGAATTAGTCTAGGTAAGTAAATACAAAACACTAGTCCACAACCAAGAGATAAGATAATTTACTTTAGCGATAATTATAATAAAAGCAAATACATGTAAAGGTATTTTATGATGAACGAATGAAAAAAAAAAATAAGTTAGCTAAACAATTTTAAGCCTGAAGTATTTTTTTTATATTTAAATATTTAATAATGTATCATCTATATCAGGTTTCAAACCTATGCAAAAATATATTTTTGTGAGTAAATCAAATTAGTCTAAAATTCCATTTTTCAAATTCACATTATGCCTTTTACTGGACATTAGATTTGGTTTTTCTAGCCAATATGCAACTTTGTTTCCGTGAACTTCATGACTTGCTGTTTTAATTTAATACAAGTATATATTTAAATTTATTGTAAATACATATTTTTGTAAGCACTATGATGCATTTAAAGTAACACATATATACTTTTTTTTAGAATGCCGCGAAAAATTTTATAGGTACCTACATATTTTTAATAATTGGGTAAAAACCAGCCATGAATTTAACATAAAGTTTCTTCTAAGACTTTCAATTTATTAACATCATGAGAATGTATTCACCACTTGCAAACTTAAATTTGTCAACTTTTACGATTCGTACCTCGTGTAATCTACAATTTAAAAATTGAAACAGAAGTCTCAGTATGTGACTTACTCGCACTTGATTTGATTTTTCTATAAACTAACCTATATGTTCTAAATTTTCCAATTTCTACCTTTTTTCGAATTATAAGTCCGCCCTTCATGTATACACATACATACATACATAACTATAGGTCCCCAGAAAGAGTCTAGTAAGTTTTGTTTACGAATTTCATATAAGTTTCAGCTTGTTACCTCCCCGTGATCTTGAGGTATATTGTTTTGACAGATGGACAGACAAACAGACATAAAGATTACAAGGAGGCATAACAAGGGCTCTGTTTTTTCGAGGTACGGAACCCTAAAAATTTTTGCATGAGCAGGCAAAAAATACAAAAATTCGAATTTTGGCTTCCCTTACTTACATTATTTTTCAGTTAATATTCAATGGACGAAATTAACTCCTTTTATAGATTTTTATATTTTAATACGGGTTCATATTCATTAAATTATTATATAATTATTATCTATAATTCTTTATTTAACTTACTTTGAAATGTTCCAAGTACAATCAAGAAAGATATATTATAAGATATATATTATACAACTTATATTATATCTTTCTATCTAGTATATTTTCTTTTATTAGCTCTACTGTACATTTTTATTACAAATCATAAAGCGGTTAACCTAAATGTCTTCACTATGTGGATCGGTCGCGTGAAACTGCGTCCTTGACCTGTTATCTCCCTGCATAGTCGTCTATAAACGCCATAGCCATACATACTACTTGGCGAATTTCTGTGACGAATTATAAGAGCTAGAGATTTATGTCAATGTTCCCCGTCAAAGAATTCATTAACCAAAATTCTTTCTGTTCAAATAAAAAATAATACATAGAATTTAACTTGTACTATATTAACTATACTACATACTCAATAAAAACTTAACAATTATGTGGTCATGGGTCCACATTAAGAATAATATGGACTCAGTAACTTATGTATTATTATTGACACTTAATTCCAACGACAATTTTGTGGATAGCAACATTTTAGTTGGTAGTATTATTTACTGCTTTAGCATCTACCTATATGCTTTTCCGGTTGCGATACGCACAGCCTATATTAATTTTCAGCGAGAGAAAATAAAAATAAATATTAACATTTCCACGAGTGGGAGTCGAACCCATAACCGATGCGCTCACAGTTAGAAGCTATACGGCAGCGCCACGCCGCCCTCACGCTGAATGTCTTACAGTATGAAAATATCAAATTAATTAATAATGAATTAAATAAACCAAATATTGATTCATTTAATTTATTATTAAGATCAGTTAGTTTACCATCGTTATAAAGGTAGCTCAAGAAAATGTAAAATTTAAACCACTGTGTTGAAATATTCCATTTGATAATCATCTTTTAGACGTGTACACGTATCGGAGGTGACTCTAAGTTTCTTAAACGACGAATTTGAGGTAGAGCCAGCACATGGTGAGCGCCGCGAAGAGATGTTGAGGCAGGCCGGCATCAAGACCTATTTCATTGTTCGCGTTCTTAAACAGGTCAGAATGTAATGTGATGAATTTCTATTTAATTAATACATCTTTTTTTATAATGTTAATAACTATTATCAAAACAACTGTAAAAGTAATCATGTTAAATTTATATTAGGCAACTCAATTTTTTATTTGCATTATCAGTATTAAATAATAATTAACAAATTACCGTGGCTAATGGATATCATCCTATCAGCGACTAAGAGTTCTGTAATAGTTAAGCGAAACGAAAGAAATTTTAAATTTATTGATCGATTTAAAGCCTTTCAACTGTAAACTTTGATGATTGGCGACACAACACTAGGACTAGTGTTTACAGTCGGACTTCGTCTAAGTTCGCCACGGTGGTTAATATTTAAATCATAAAATTGATCATATGATTACATCTTGGAAATCTTTATATTCTTAGAAATTAGAGCTTATTTATATATTTATTGACACATTAATAATCTATGTAACTTGAAATATAGTATAAATATTATAATTAACCTGTACTTATTTTATTGTAAGTTCTTCTTTGTAATGATTTGGTCTTAAGATAATATACCTACATACCGTTTTGTTATAGATTAGGTGCTGTTGAAAGTGGCTTATCAAGTTAGAACTATATTTTTTTTTATGTTATATGTTGTTGTTCAAACAATTATAGATATAAGAATATTTTAAAAGGAATTAGTTTATGTACTTTGTAGATTTTGAACTGCATATAAAAATAGGTTAACATATTTTACGTTCATTTAGTATCAGGGCGGTGAAGACAGAAATGCAACGGATGGGGAGGCAGGGGAAGCAGGGGACACCACCGACGCTCTCTCCGACCTCAAAGACGACGACGAGGATTCTGTGAGTGCACTCGTAGTACCCCCGACCCACCCTTCCGGCTCCCGTTGGAATATATAGGACACTAGGGCACTAGGCTCGCGGCCTGCGCTAGTTTACATTTCAACTTATCCGTTTATTAATCATTGCTTTCCAATGAAAATTTCACTCATCAAAATGAAACTGCTTATTAGACTGGAGCACTTGATTAAGCTACCGACATTCCAGCGCCAATATCGATTTGTTGCTTGTCGACTACATAGATACGCTTCGTACATTATTCGTAGGTTCTATCACCGCAAGATGAGAGCAAGGACAGTGAAGAGGTCAAAATACTTTCAATGTTAGAGGAAGAGCTCGTCAATAGAGACGACGACAAGTAAGTTTTTACTACAATAATATTAACTAAGCATAATTTTCAGCTTTCTTATAAATATTTTATTTTTAATTATTTTTTACCATTTCTCATTCATATTTGTAAAAATATTTGTTTGTTTGTTCATATGCTTGAATACACCTCACATTCAAAAATGTAACAATTTTATATTGTTCAAATGCGGTATTGATTTTTGTAAATCTATATATTTAAGATTCTGTTAAAAGTATTCTAAAAAGCACTGTTAGCATTTCATTAAAGACAGTCATTAACTGAACTATTTACGTCACTGCAGTAAGTAAAATGTTTGTTGGTAATATTAGTAATTTGTAACCAGGGAATTGGCAGACGCCACGACGCTATGCCTGACGTTCAAGGCGAGCGGGGCGGAGGCGGTGTACGCGAGGCGCAGCGACCCGTGCCCGCTGACCGTCGCCGCGCCGCCGCTACTGCTCTTGCCCACCGTGGTTGCGTTGACTAGCTTCGCAGTGCCTCCTACTTGGTCACTCTATGCAGTATATCTTGCCTTTGTGCTGGAGACCGGCCTAATGAACGTCATCTATTACGCTTGTTACAGATACGCCCAATATAAGGTAACTAACTTTTACTTGCGCCCGCATTGTCGAAGCGAAATATTAAAGAGTTCTGGATGACACATTACGCATTTTAGGCACCCACACATAACTCACATCGCATATATAGTTGGTTACATAGGAACTATTGACTTGAATCAATATATCCTATGAACAGACTATCGAATAATAGGCCCATCATATAAAGAAAAATGTTAATTCAAAGCGGTAGGTTCTCAGATTAAAGCACTTTGTATTATTATCTATATTTATTATTTAATATATATATATATATATATATATATATATATATATATATATATATATATATATATATATATATATATATATATATATATATATATATATATATATATATATATATATATATATATATATATATATATATATATATATATATATATATATATATATATATATATATATCTATATTTATTATTTAATATATATATATTAGGTATTATAGGTACACGTTACGCGTCTCGGTGCCGAACCCGACGCCCTTCGCCCGCTTAGCCCGAGTCGTATGGCGTATCATGCTCGACGCGACGATAATTTCCCTATCATATATTACAAATGTGATCTTCTAACATATATTAAACTATTTCTCACAGTGTGTAGAATAATCTACAAAGAAGTAGGAGGAAGTCTGTCAAACTCGCGACCTTTAATTTTAGGCTATAAACCGAGCTGTCCCGACAAAATTGAGTCGTCTTAAAAGTTATCTATATACACAACTCTTAATTATTTTCTTTTGTATTTAAAAAAAGATTGTTTTCGAAACTTTTTATTATCTTACCGATTTTTTCTATGATCTGCTGACTGTGTTGACCTGGATATTTAATTCATGATATTAAGACAAACCAATTGGCACTTTATCCGATGCAATATTGTTTTGTTTTTACTTTTACGATGATATGAGAGAAACATACTTTATATAACAGAATAGAGAAAGAAAGAGAGAGAGAGAGAGAACCAGGTTGTGCCGCTGTGCCATTTTTAAAGTTTAACTGTAAAAAGTATGACAATTTCCACGCTTCTGGGGTGAATTTTTATATGCGAAGAAAAATTCACTAAATCCAATCACTCAATCACAAAAAAATATCAATAATATCTTCAATTTAATCTTTATATACATCGAAATGCAGTACATCATATAATAAAATAAGTGAAATGCTATTCAATTTATTACGACCACTTATTTTTCTTTACAGAAAAAGACAATATCACCGTATTGGAAGTTGACGTGTGGGACGTTCAACATAGCTATGTTTGTAGCTGCGAACATTGCGCCATTAGTGAGTATTTTTCAAGCGTCATGCTAAATAAAATTATTTATATAATCCACAATCAAATTGGTTCTATATTTTGAAATGTAAATCTAGGTTATTTTAATTAAACAAACAATATTTGTCGTTAATTAAAAATTATAAAAGAGAACGGATATTAAAAAATATATTTAATTATGGCAAATAATACCTACTGTTTATTTTCGTTGTACCTTCACAACTTTCTTTTTAATGGAAAATTATTATAGATTATATAGTATAATGATTGTTTATAATTACATCTCTGAGAAGTTCTTGATTATGTGAGAATCTATACTAATATTATAAATTCGAAAGTAACTTTGTCTGTCTGTCTGTCTGTGTCGCAATCACGGCCAATCAATTGAGTCGATTGTGATGAAATTTCGTATAGAGATACATGAGGGTCAACATAGGCTTTTTTTTTTTTTAATTTTTCTAGGAATTTTGTTGTTTTAAAAAAAGTTAAGTGAAAAGGTATAAAAATGTTGTCCTACAAAAATATTGTCCTTTAAAAAAACCTTTTCTAAAGTCTGTCACGAAATACGTTTATCTCTGAAGGCTAAGCCACAGTAATAATTTTAATACAGTTATTTTAATTTTAAAATAATCATTTTGTCATTAACGTATTTTTCCATTTTAGTATTAATTCTTATCAAAATAAATATAGCTGAGCCCAGTCGTGGTGTAGAGGCACAAGCGTGTGACTATAAACGTGGGTCCCACCCAATCGAAGAAATTTTCAGCCTCACGCTGTATTTCGCACATGGTAGGGTAGCTTGGAGGGAACTTGGGAACCTAGTTTTAAGACACATTTGTTCCACATCCGTTCCCCACTTTCCGCCGAATTTGAGGCATTGCGTGTGGAGTGGCGAACCCAACGCCGCGTTTTTCCTTGTGCCACAGCGAAGAAATGAAAACGTTTATTATTTAAATTGAAAATATTAAATATTTAATTTTCTCTAGTGGGGATCGAATCCACATCCTGTCGGTTACAGTCCCACGCTTGTGTCGCGGCGCCACGACAGGCCCCTAGAAATTAAATTTTTATATTTTTATTTTTTCGTTCTGGTGACGAGGCAAAGCCCGACGATGACACTTGTCATGCCACACGCAGTGCCTCTTTCGCACCAAGTTGTTTGTACCCGGGTAGAGTAAATTTTCATGAACTTTACATTGATATTAATTTATATTTTGTGCTCAATTGGCATACTCGGAATGCCATAACCAAAGAACTGAACTGAATTCATATTTTTATTTAGTTCTATTGGCGTATTCGGGTAGAAGAAGTAACTAGTAATTTTTTTTTATTTCTGTTAATTTCATTTACTTGGTATTTTTTTTAAACTAATTATTTAGGTTTAAGTGTCTTTCTATTCATATTGATAAGTTCATAATTTTGTTGTTCACGAAAGAATGTAATATAATTGAAAGGTTTACTTTGTTTTGTAAATTTAATTGGTTGAATTAATCTTTAAGGAAATCTTAGGTTTATTAAAAAACCCTGGAGTCGGTAAACTATTGGTTCTCGGCGTGTGAAAAACAATCAGGGTAGTACAGTAAATGTTAAGAAATTTATAGGAAAAATCTACGAGAAAAGCCCAATGGAGCTCTTTCGAATTGTCACATAAATAAAAAGGAAAATTATATTATATTTCAATTTAGTAATTTTTGCAAATTGTCTAAAATAAATTTGAAACATAAAATAATGTAATAAAATAAATTTATAAAGTCAAAGTATTAAAAAATTAAATAAATATTCGTATAGTGGGCAAACCCCTGGGAGGTGGGGAATATTTACCTTCATACTAGTAATTAACTACTGATAAAATTTATTTAGTACCTACTGTATTGGGGCATGTCGTGCGGCCCGCAACTGTAAACGCGAAAGGTTGCGGGTTCGATCTCGACTCCAGAAAATGAAAAATTTAATATTTTTAGCGCGTAACAAGGCAAAACGCGGCGTTAAGTTCTGCCACTCAACCTCAAAATTCAGCATTCGGCATTCAGCATTTTCTGCCTAATTTAGAGGTTGTCGCGCTTTATGGGACTTGTTACGGCAACGGCAGTGTCTTAATAGGAACGAGGTGTTTTAACACTTGGTTCTCAAGTTCCATCTCTCTACCTTGCCATATGCGGGATACAACGTGAAGACAATCTTATGTATTGATAAAATAAAAATGTTGTTTATATTTCTGTAAGCAGATTATTTGTGGCAACTTCGAGAGTCTGCTATCCAAAGATGGCTTAAGAGACGATGCACCAGCCCACAGTGGAGCAAGGCGTTGCATTCATCCTTCATATTATTACCACGTAAGTAAAAAATATCATAATTTAATTGAGCGTTTCGGTTATAATTCATAAAAGTAATATTAAGTATTTAAATTTTTTTTAGTTCCGCGTTTTGTGAATAATTTTTAATATTCTTTTTACTTTGTAAGATACGAGGTAATACGGAACTATGAGCTCTTAATAATATCCGCGCTAAGTTGTCTTTAGTAAGAAAAAAATCATATAATTGGGCAATTATGCAATTCATTTTTAGTTTATTCTTCTATATTCAAGCTTAAAATTTATCTAATGGAAGAATAAACGTTAATTAGAACAGAAAGTCAATGTTTTGCAGAAATAAATATTCCAGTAGGTATCTATATGTTTCTGTAAGACATGTCAGTAAAGGTTTAAGGACAATAATTTTACGTCATAATGTTGTTGAAACATTGCATAATTTTACGAATTGAATTGAATTATTATTACTAAATTATCAATATTTTGCATTATATAAAGAAAGAAATAATACTTTTTTTTATAAACGGCAAGTAGTAGTTAGTAACGGCAGAGGGAACCCGGGAACCTAGTGTTAAGACACTCCGTTCCACTTCCGTTCCCCACTTTCCGCCGAATTTGAAGCATTGCGTGTTGAGTGGCGGAACACAACGCCACGCTTTGCCTTATTACCAGAGCGAAGAAATGAAACATTAAATATTTAAATTGAAAATATTAAACATTTCATTTCCTCGACTGGGGATCGAACCCAGAACCTGTCGGTTACAGTCACACCCTTGTGCCGCGGCGCCACGTCAGGCCTCAATGATTGATATAATAATAATTAATATAAATGAATTTCTTAATCTTGACTTATTCTTGAGTAAGGTGATACAAAACTTACTGAATAACAATTCCGTATTCTTGTTCTTAAAACAATTAATTTTAAAGTTTGTGTGTCTAGCATATAAAATCGTAAAAACCTTGACATTTGTTTTTTTATAAATAATATATGAACGCTTAATTTAATGGAGGAGGAAACTAAATACAGTTACTTCTTCATTTAAAATAATGCAAACACTATAGTAGACATTTATCTACCACGTTGAATTATTTTTTCTGATATCAATTTTTCTCAGTGGTATCTTCAAAAATTAGATAGAACATCAGACGTTGTGATTGTGAATTTTATGCCTCTGTTTAGATTTATCAATTTATGATTTAATAGAATTATACATTTTATTTAAAATGTTGTTATTAATTAAGACGTTTTTATTTAATATTTAATTGGTATAACATGTGGGAAGGTGGGCGCCGGCGCGGCGTGCGGCGCGCTGTGGGTGGCGCCGCTGGGCGGGGGCGCGCGCGCGGCGCTGGTGGCGGCGGTGGCGGCGGCGCACGCGCTGCCCGCCGCGCTGCACCCCGCGCTGCTCACGTCGCGCCCCACGCTCGACCGCGACCCCTTCCGCCTCCCCTACAACGCCACTTCGGACTACGATGAGGAGCTGTACAATGTGCTGTAAGACATTCTTAACGTTATTTTAAAGGATGTTAGCTAACCACTACTACGACTTCAAAATACGAATATTTATGCTATTTATTATTTGTAATATTAAATATATCGATGTTTTCACATATATATTTAAGAGTATATGAAAATAAATAAATAATACAATGTTTCGCTAATTTATCATATATTTATGTAAATGGAAAATATATTAAAAATAATCTTATGGGGAGTAAATGTTTATTAAAGTTATAAGATCCAATATAGTAATTTTTTAAATGTTTGTATGTTTGTTTATGTTTTGTACGCGCTAATCTCAGAAATAGCATACTTGATTAATGCAATTTTCACAATTATATTTTGGCAACTCTCACTATTTAGTGTGTGTTTTATTTAAATCGGTTAACAAATAAAAAAATTACGTCGATATACTGAAATATAATTGTCGATGTACATATACTAAAATTGACAAAATTTCCACAGTAAAATTATTAATTTAGCTGATTATTTTTGTTTTCATTATCTATTGATCTTAAAATAATTAAGATCTTAAAAGTGATAATGTTATTAGAAGAACAAATTAATTGATATTTGTATATAAAATAGTATAATTCAAGCGGATGGGTCGCTAATATTGTGACTTTATGTAAAGATTATAATGTCAGATGATATTTCACAAGAATACTTCCTTTGGCGTGGTTATATCACATATTTTGGGACGTTTTACAAGGTTGCGTAAGATTTTGTAACCTTATCTTGATTTTTATAAAATATGTTACAAATGGCACAATTTTATAAAATAAATGTATCTATGCCTATACACAATATGTGATAACTTGTACGCATACAAGACATTTAAATTAAGTTATTTACAAGCACGTCGTGGTGGAATGGATCCGGACTCAGTCCGTACTGTAAAAAACTAGAGATAAAGTCAACATAAAGAATCATTAAAATAAGATAAATATATCTTTTCAGAGCTCAGATTCACACTGGACGACACATCCTAATGCTCTGCATCATTGCCATCGCTCTCCTCGTATACAACAGATACGTGAGTATGAGAAATTATGTACGATATAGCGTTAGTTGTCTATTTATAGCGCGTTGTTTATCGCGAGTCGAAAACCAATGGCGAAGCAGATTACTGTCGGCATGCAGAGTTCAGTTATATTAGCAAAAAAAAGATTGCCTATACGATGCAATAAATAATTTGGTTAATGGCATATTAAGACATCTATTACGAATTTAGCTTAAAGATTGTAGAGTAATTTAGTTTTTTTAGTTCTTATATCATTATGTAATCTATTAAAGCAGGGTAGACAGAGGGAACCTAGTGTTAAGACGTGCCGTTTCGGCATTGAGTAGTGGAACGCCGCGCTTTGTCTTTTACCGGAGCGAGACAGTTATGAGAGAATGAAGAATTACCCCAAGTAAGGGCAAGGGTGCTCCTGCGGGACGGAACCTCGGCTTGTGGCCATCGATCGGGCTGGGAGCTTTAGTCGCGACAGATAAGCTAATGGCTAATCGAACGTCTCATTTAAAATCAAGCATGTGTCGTGATTGTGGCGTTGCAGAGCGAGGCGCTGGAGCGCGCGCGGCACTCGCGCGGCGAGCGCATGCGCGCGCAGGCGGAGCAGGCGGGCGACCTGCGGCGCCGCAACGCCGCGCTCGTGCACAACGTGCTGCCGCCGCACGTGGCGCGCCACTTCATGGGCGCGCGCCACCACCACCGCGACCTTTACAGCCAGAGCTATGCCGAAGTTGGCGTGCTCTTCGCCTCTATGCCCAACTTTACAGGTGCGCTCTCTTTCTACCACATATTGGGACCGACATAATATTAAGTACTGCAATGTTGGATTCGTATTGGCTTTGTAAAGGGTCAAACGTAGACCAACAACGCATTTATAATATTATATGCACATTATATAATATTAATTAGTAGTAATATAATGTAATTAGAATATGTAGTGAGAAAAAAAAATTGAAATAATATAATAATACTACAAATTTCACGTGCATCAAGTAAACTTTGTTGAGTGATTTACCGACACTATTTTTGAAAATACATTTTTAATTTTTACTCACATTTTCACAACGACTTCAGTTTTTAAACTATTATTTATGTCATTTTTTTCTTTATTACACGTAACATATATACATATATTTTAACACACAGATAATAGTCGTTATATTATATAGCTGGTAATAGATAAAAATAACTAATATTTTAAGTAGCATATTCATCTACTATTTATTTATAACTTATTTTTCGATTTGCTATTTTTGTATGAGTTAAAATATTTGAATGAAAGGGTTACGCTTACACGCTACAAAAACAACCGGAGTATTCTCTTAAAATACAGAAGGACTATTTAAAAATGCAGTCGAAAAAGAAAGCAGTTTCAGTAAGAGTTGTCTAAAAATACCAAAGCATCAAAAATCTTCTTGACTCGTTCGCAGTTACAAAAATTATTTAGTTACATGTTATAAATAGCTCATCATTAAAAATAACATATCGTTGTAAATAAAGGCGATGCGAGCATCCTTATCCAATAACACTTTGTCCTTTAGATCAAAATTACTTTTGAGGCTTTGGGCCTCTTATGGCTAAAATTTTCATACAAAAAAAAACAAAACAATCTTGCATAATATTAAAAAAAGTTTTTTCGGTAAACTGAGTTATTAAATCATTTAAAGATGAAGATGATTTCAGTTTTTCTAAATGTTCTGCCTCTGTAGACAAAGTAATACTGAGTTTCAAGTCGATAATTGTTCCTGTTTCATCGAATTCCTAGACTATTCCTAGACTAGAATAGAAGCGGAGACGTGATTCTTTACCGAAAGCCTTATCCATAGACACAAAATCACTCAGGAAGTGACAGAGATAGAGAGAGAGAGAGAGAGAGAGAGAGACAGATGCTTAGTGTTTTTCTACGCAACAGAATCTGAACGAATGTAAAACGGACAGGCGATATTGTTAGGAGAACGGACAACCGATGGGAAAAAACCAAAACAGTTACCCTCCAATAGACGATAGTGGGAATGCGCTGGATTCATAGCGCGCAGGACTGCACAGAGTGTCAAGAACTAGAGCAGGCCTACGTTCAGCAGTGGACTATAAAAAGATGATGAATGGAAAACATAGTTATATATAATTATTATTCGTTATAGGACGTAATTAAGTATTTTCATGTATTGGAAGTTGGTTGGTGGGACATGTCAGGAACCTGGAAACCTAGTGCTCCTAAGTCCCTCTGCCTACTCTGACCCTGACACTGATTATATTACTTATTATAAAACGCGTTAATCTTAGAACATACTGATTTGGACACGACAAAAAAGTTTTATGTGATAGTCAATTTATGGAGACTTCTCCTCTTTAATGAATTAATGAAACGTTAACAATTTTTTGGACGGTCGTGGCGCAGCAGCACAAGAGTGTGACTGTAACCAACAGGATCTGGGTTCGATCCCTAGTCGAGGAAATGAAATATTTAATAATTTCAATTTAAATATTTAATGTTTCATTTCTTCGCTCTGGTAATAAGGCATAGCACTGCGTTGTGTTCCGCCATTCAACACGCAATGCCTCAAATTTGGCGGAAAGTGGGGAACGAAAGAGGAACGGAGTGTCTTAACACTAGGTTACGGGGTTCCCTCTGCCTACCCTGCCTCGTGTGGGATACAGCGTGAAGCTGAAAAAAAAATTATGTAACTTTCTGTATATGCGGTCACAGTTAACGGGCTAATTATTTTCATACAGCCTTGCGAGTGGAGCCGCAGGGTAAAACTAATAGATACATATTAAATAAAAAAGAAGCGGCCGAAACTGTGCGGGGCCGCTAATCCATACAATATAATTGCGATATGTAAACAATATTTGATAGAGTGTTTTAGATTCACTCTTACATACACCTTCGTATATAATAAAAATAGTAATATAAAAAGAAATAAATATTTTTTATATAATCGAAATATTCATTTATGTTATGGATTTAATTTGAAAGTACAAAATGTATTCGGCAAAATAAATCGAACACCACCTGTTCACATCCGTACTCTTACTGATACGAGCCGGAAAGTTGTTCGCACTCAGTATAATCGATAAAACAGACACCAGTCTTTTCTAATTCCGGTGTTTTAACCTGTTGCAGAGTTTTACTCGGAAGAAACGGTTAATAACCAAGGCCTAGAATGTTTACGATTTCTCAACGAAGTTATATCGGACTTCGATCTTGTAAGTATCTGTTTTTATTCGATAGCGTTAGCTGAAAATACTAACGATATAAATAGATTAACGATTGGGATATAAATAGTCCTTTTACAGTAATAATTTTTAAAATGTTTATGTGTTTGTTGTAAATTAGCGCAACCGTAAACATAAGAGCGATATTTAAATAATAGCCGTTTATTATTGCTTTTAATTTTTATGATATTCTTGTTTTTCAGTTACTAGAAGATGCTAAATTTAGTAAAGACATTATTAAAATAAAAACAATAAGTTCTACATATATGGCTGCATCGGGCCTAAATCCAACACGACAAATGCAGGTCAGTACTGTAATAATTAATTATATACAATAAAGATTATATAAAAACAAGTAACCGCGGACCGTAACAATCTAAGTAGACTACAATAAGCATATGAAAAGTAAATGTACGTCTAGATTAAAAAGGTAAGGAAAATAAAAGTGTTAACATTGCGATGAATTTATTTATATTCATAACCATTATTTATTATTAATGTTATTATTACTTTTGTTAATTTATTGATGTTTTAAAGCTTCAAGTTGGGTCGTGTCGAGTTTTGGAACTCCACTCAATCTTGTTATCAGAGGAAAAAAAACAAAGAAATTAAATTATGATTTTCCCGAGTGGGAATTGGACCCACAAACAATGATTTTTGCAATCATACATACCAATACCAGTCAGATATATTTGACTTGTAAATAAAATTAAAAAAAAAAAACAAAATTATGGATTGATAACACTGAAAAGAAATAAACAAGCTTCTTCATTAGGATTACCAGTTTAGACGCATTTAAATTATACAAGGCGCCTTGTTGTTAAGATTTAACTGGTTAAAGAATAGGTTCTGATCTATTATCCTTGTGATTTTTATTTTAATTGTTATGCCGGGTTGTTTTTATATCCCACTTCATTATTAGAATATATTAGATAGTATAGACTAATAAAATATAAGGATTGACTTGTTATAAATATAAAAACATTTGGGTAAATTTTAAGAAAAAAATAAAGTTAAAACAACTATAAAAAATTGTAATAACTATACTAAACGTATATTTAAAATGAATAACATGGCCTGTCGTGGCGCAGCGGCACAAGCGTGTGACTGTAACCAACAGGTTCTGGGTTCTCGATCCCCAGTCGAGAAAATGAAATATTTAATATTTTCAATTTAAATATTTAATGTTTCATTTCTTCGCTCTGGTAATAAGGCAAAGCGCGGCGTTGAGTTCCTCAACACACAATGCCTCAAATTCGATGGAAAGTGGGGAACGGAAGTGGAACGGAGTGTCTTAACACTAGGTTCCCGGGTTCCCTCTGCCTACCCTGCCTCGTGCGGGATACAGCGTGAAGCTGAATAACATGTTGCCAGTAAGCAATAAATTTCATTGTTTAAAATAGGAATGCTTAAAATATTTATTGTGTTGTGTGTGATGTCTACCTGTATTATACGAATATACGTATTGTATTTATATATCTATTATATAGTTATATACTCTACTAGTGACTATATGTTGCATACGTGTATATATATATATATATATATATATATATATATATATATATATATATATATATATATATATATATATATATATATATATATATATATATATATATATATATATATATATATATATATATATATATATATATATATATATATATATATATATATATATATATATATATATATATATATATATATATATATATATATATATATATATATATATATATATATATATATATATATATATATATATATATATATATATATATATATATATATATATATATATATATATATATATATATATATATATATATATATACTTTGAATATTAGCCTTCGGACGGGGTGCTGGTGCGGTGGGCTCATTTGGCTTGCTTAGTGGAGTTTGCATTGGAGCTGCAGCGCGTGCTGGCGGCCATCAACGAGCAGTCGTTTAACCACTTTGTGCTGCGTATGGGTGTCAACCACGGCCCCATCACTGCCGGCGTCATCGGCGCACGTAAGCCCCACTACGACATATGGGGCAACACTGTCAATGTTGCTTCACGCATGGAGAGCACCGGTAAAGCTGGATGTATACAGGTAATGTGTTATTTTGTTTGGTAAACTATGTTCACTCTTGTTTAGAATGCTGGAGAACGGACCGGAATGTCTTAACACTAGGTTCCCAAGTTCCTTTGGCCTACCTTACCGGGCGGGGGTTACGCTAGCAATATCCATTAAAATGAAATATCCAAATTAAACAAAAAATATTTAGATTTTGTTCTATCTATAACTGCAAGCTAAGATATTAAAATATATAATAAAATATTTTAAAACTACATAAAATATTGTATATTCAAAAGAATAAATGCCCGTCTGCAGTCTTAATCAGCACTATGGTTCCTTATATAATTTAATACCACAAACTGTCAAACGAATTTATATATTAAATTGGTGGTTTATATTGGGTTTACAGGTGACGGAAGAGACTTGCCAAATTCTACAGAGTTTTGGCTACTACTTTGAGCAACGCGGCCTCGTGGCTGTCAAAGGCAAGGGGCAGCTGATGACGTATTATTTGCAAGGAAAGCGTGAAGCCGGCGCGCCCGTTAGCAACAACGTTGTAAGTGTACATATGATTTTTTATTACTTTTTTTGTTCTAGAAAATTTAAAGGTCTTTATTAATCTCAGAAAATTATGCAATCTCATCGTATAATGTTAACAGTAAGTAACTAAAAACAACACCAAAATAAAGGAGGAAAATAATGCAAGTTGCTATTAATTCTACGAGCCCGAAATGAATGGTCAAGGGATCTTTACATCAAGGTTCCTGATGAAAATTTTCAAATATTCATATCTATAATATATATCTTCTTAAAAATCATGGTTAATTCTTAAAAATAAGTAATAAACAACATATATCTATCTATTAAAAAACAATTATTATTAATTAATGTAAATATGGACATAATATAATTTGATAATAGCGTTAGGTTGTAAATATCGTACAAATATTATTACACTTAACCCCGACCTAAATGTGGTTTAGATTGGATGAATCTAATACGCTAAATCGGACGCTTCTGTTTACTAACTGTATTCTATTAATCTTGAACTGATATTATATTAATAAATATTTTTAAGTATGCTTTGAATTATAGTTAGAACAAAATCATTATCTTATGTTTTCAACCCATTAACCTAATAAGAACAATCATAAATTTTAAGTTTGCAAACGGATTAGTTTGTGTTTAGAATAAAAAATAAATACATACCTACACATTTTTTTCTGTTTGCTTCGACAGCATAAAATTTATATATTTCAGGTAAAAAATCCTCAATTGTGTGGAATGTATACTAAAAACACATATTCGATAGAAAAATAAATAAACACACATAAGTAGCTGTTTTAATGTAAAAAAATAACTGCTCTTCTTTACATTTAGCTCGGTCTAGTATGATAATAATAATAATAAGTATGAGCTTATTACAACATTTAAACGTAACTTGCAAAACAAAGTCAGCAGCGTGATTAAAATTGTCACGCGCTCTTTAACAAGGCAGCTCTTTATTTAACTTTTCGCTATATATACATATATGCTCTTTATTAAAATATATTGATGTTGTATTTTAGAATGCTGGAAGAAAAAATAACCGAAGAAGATTCGTCACGATCCGAACAGTCTACCCGGACAGGCCGACCTGCGCACGTCGCCCTGCCCGGATAGACGGTCCGGATTGTGCACGTCGCTCTGCGCTGGCCTCACTGTCATCTATCACTCTATGTACAGTGCGGTCAACGATTTGTGGACGCCCTGGAACTAGGCGTTCTGTACTTTTGTGTATTGTTCAATCGGAAAGAAAGAAACATTCTAAAATAAAATCTGTGCAGCCATCCTAATCTACACTTAATGCCACGATTGCAAAGCGCCCACGACTCGTCAATCGTACTGTATCTTTTGTAATATGTTCTTCTATTTCCGTCTTTTTAGAAACATAATAGCCTAAATTGAAACTCTCAACGCAGCACTTTCCGTTCCGACATCAAGTAAACTATTACAAATATAAATGTACATTGATGATATAATACGACATTCTTCAGTAAGATTTAAACCACATTTCACCTAATTATGATCGTGCCCCACCACACAGTATTCAGATATATGAAAGTATAATTTTAATTTTTGAAATTAAAGAAAATACTTGTCATTTTGCGTGTACTATATACTCGTAGAAACTCTTTAAGTCACTGTATCATTTGATTTCAGACGGAAGAAGCGTGTGAATCGAGTGCAAGGGATGCCTTATTAGTAAACGGAGAAGCCAACGTCTCCTCCAATTGCCCACAGACGCACGCTCAGGGAGATCTTGAACACCCACTGTTACCTTAAACCTATAATGAAAGACACTGCTACCATAATTTTTTGTAATTTTGAAGAAGTTTTTTTTTGCTTTAAAAGCAGTTTCCTTAGCAAAAACTATAAAGGCTCGTAGTATGTACTATGTAACTAGAATTTATATAATAAGAATTCTCTAGTAACTTCTAGTAATCTTTGGTTGTAATTGAGACTATATTATACTTTGTTATTTCTATAAAGTTTATTAACTGTGATGTGTCACTTCTACTTCGTAAGTTAATATAGTGTGAATATTTATTGCTTTATATATATCGATGAATTTTATTTATTCTTGCATAAATATATATTAGAAACGCAATAGTTTGTATTACATTAGTTATAGAAAATATAAAAAAATCTAAAAATACATATTAGTACATATATCCTTGTAGATGAATGCCTAACAAAAAATCCAGTTACAATGTAACACGAAAAGTACGATAGCAAATATCAAGATTAAATAAAATTTATCATATTGTGTAATCTCAACCGTACTTAGACATATATTTTTAACAACAAAATCAAAGGTAGTTCATTAAACCATGTAGGTAGAAATTTGTGTCTTGAAATATCTTCCTAATATTTTTAATTAAAAAGCAATCGTCAAGAAAGTATATCCATCATAGCATCTCCTAATTATCATAAATTTTCTTTAACCATATAAAAACACAAACCCGATTAAAGTCGTTACGAATAATTAATTATAATAATCTTAAAATACATCGACATTCGTAATAGTCAAACGTAAGAATTAACATACTTTAAGGAAGATATTATACGTTTTATATATAGGTGCTACCTACATAATTTATTTACGCTATAATATTACTTCATAAATGGCGGTAGAATATTATGATACAGCCATACGTGTACGAGGATACGAGTTACATAAGATCAATTCGTGGATAAATCTGTAGTCGTTGTTGCCTCATCTTCATCTTCGTGTACTAAGTAGCGATATTGTGATATTCGTGTTAGGTGTATAGCTTTACTCATATTGATGTCGCTTCATTTTTAGCGGTAGATTAGTTATTATGTTTTAAATTATAATACAAGTTGATAATAAATTAGATTATTCTTAGCAATTTAAGATCTGCGCTTAGTAATGTAGTGGAATTGCCTAGATGACTTAGCCTACCTACATTATTCTTAGTTAAATTTTAATATAATCAAAATTTTGATGTAATGTAGTGTTTAGGAAATGTCACGCTTGGATTTATGTGTAGTATTTATTAATTAATATAAATATTATCAGTGATATAATAGTTGTTTATCGTACTTCTTAAGTCTTATTAGCGTTTAATTTGACTTCTTTGAATAATGATATATGTACCTTCCTGTGATTGTGACTATTAAAATATAATTTTATACGTGTTTTAGCTCAAGCATCTAAAGGTCCAACCTTTTGTGGCTATAATACTATTAAATAAAAGCAATAATCTCTTTATAGATTCTTTTATTTCAAATTATGTCTCTTCTGACTATATTAAATCTATCTAACCACAATACAATATTAAATTAATATTCACGACTAATTGATTATATATGGTTTAAATCATAACTCTTTGTCTCTTCTCCCGTCCGTGATGCGGATAAATATATAAAAGTCTGCGATTTCGATAATCTTTAGACATGTTTTTTAGCTTCACTTTGTATCCCGCACTCGGGAGAACAGGCAAAGGAAACCTGGAAACCTAGTGTTGAGACACTCTGTTCTGTTCCTCACCATTTGCCTTTTTTTTAAGGGCACAAATCAATGCCGCGCTTTGCGTTGTTACTTTGGTTAAGTAATGAAATTATTAAATATTTTATTTCCTCAGTGCAATTATAAATTATTTTTATAGTATAGTGTGTATTTTAGAAATTATACGAGGTCAACATCGTAGCTGCTGGACATGACTCTTTTGTTTATTAATATATATAGTGTTAAATAGGAAACTTAAGTTATATTTGATTTTATGACTTTTACTTATGTAGGTAGACCCGTAATGGTCTATATAACAGAAAGACATCTATCTTATAGTGTTATAGTCATTAAAGTTATGTTACCTAAAGGTGGCCTATTTCTTGCTAGTTTCCATAGTTTGTTATTATTTAGCTACTCTGGAATGATAAATACTCTTATAATCGCATTCTTGATTTCCGTAACTCAAAAAAAAAATAGAACTTTTAAGATAACCTTTTTCAAAATTCCAGATAGTGTGGTCACGAGTATAAACTGCACATCATTATTACTTCATACTTATTATCACTATTGTAATATGAAGCAAAAACTAATCATGTTACGGTGTGTTAACAGCTTCGTGTGTTTAATTAAAGTTATAAATAAACTTAGTAGGTTATTCATAACAAACTTTAGATGGTCATTTTTACTTGTTTACAGATTTTTGTGGTTAGACAGATATAGCTAAAATATATCTTTATATGATATATTATGAATTATCACGTTTAGGACAATATCTATACATTTGAAACTTAAATTTCAGGTACATGTATACGAATTTTGTCGAACTAAATATTTTTTATTTAAATAAAAGAAATATTGGAGGAAGGTTGCCAAAATATAATAATGAAAACTGCATTTATATCTGGTAAGCCGTTTCTAATATTAGCGTATTTGTACGCACATACAAATGGAAAAAAAAAATAAAAACATATCCCACACAGGGGTATTTTCATTATCTACGCGGCCTAAAGTCAAAATAACAAAGTTTAAGAAATGTTACGGCATTCGACTACCTGTGGTAGTGGACGTTCCAACAAACATTAGGCCGCCGTCCCCACTCTTATCCCGTTGCGGGTTACCAAGCAAAGTCATGCAGTACTTGACCAGTCAGTCAGTCAGTACTTGTCAGTTAGCAGCGACTTTTAGAAAGTGTTGCCATTGTGAGCTAAACTGTAGTATCCTTAGTTACCCTGGTTCAAAAAAGCTATGGATTCGAAAACTTTTTTTTATGGACGAGACATGACAAACGAGCGTACGGGTCACCTGATGGTAAGTGATCACCGTCGCCCACGGCCCCGTGTAACACCAGAGGAGCTACAGGAGCGTACAATGCCGGGGGTGGTAATGACCCGGTCGAGTCTGCCTATGCGTGTTGTCATTACTGACAAAGTGACTCTCCCAAACGTACTTTACTCGCCTTACGACACCATCAGCAACAGGGTGATCCTATTCTAAGCCGGAATCACACAACCTGAAAGAGACTACAGGTGTGTGGCATTTTAAATATAATTAAATAGAGTTCGATTCCATTTAATATATTTTTAGTCTAAAATGAGATGATTTTTTTAAAGAATTTATTTTTCAAAGGTGTATTAGTTTTAGTATCGGGCGAGATCCGGCTTTCTTTGACATTCATATTTAAAATATAGATTGTTAAGTAACGAATGCTATTTGAATTAGCCGTCGAATAACGTGGATACGCTAATGCAGAGTATATTGATTTTTTACAATTGAAATTAGTGAAATATTAATATATGTTTAAATTTGGTTTTAAGTTCAGCGGTTACCGCTGAAGTGAGAGTAGTGACTCGTAACTCACTCTCCTATAAGATGAAGAATGAAAATTTAAATAATTTAGAAGAAAAGTAATATTTTTTGTAAACCACATTTTCACACAAGACAATCTTACTGCATCAGTTAAATAAACTGAAACACAATCTTGCACATTTAAAATCACAAATGTCGTATAGGTGAATTAAATCGCACAAAAAAGAGATTTGCTTAAAGAAAGAACCATCTTTGGCTGGAAGGTACTTTCGATAATCCAGTCAGCTAACTACAAATTGTCATTGTCTAGCAAAAACACCAAAACAAGGAAAACTGAAGTGATTACGGTGTTATAGTGAATTAAGAAAATCGGGAAAACGTGATGCTTCCCGCGTACTCCAAGATATAACAAGCTCTCCGACCCATGTAACGAAGTACAAAAAAGCTTACGATACCTCGAAGTGTGGATAATTATCGCGTCTAACCCTTATGGAAGGTTTAAAAATGTTTATAGACGGTGATTTACCATTGCACAGTATGAAGTTATAAGAAACGAACGAAAAAAAAAAGAACAAGCAGTTTTTTCCGTGTTATAGCTTAATTCAAGAAGCCAAAAAGAAATTATATCCTCCTAGAAAGGAGCATGGTAACGAGCAGAAGAAATTGCTTTCTTATACGTAAAACTATACCCGTGGCTCCATATGACCCCCTATGCTCCAATTTTATTGTACAAAAGAAACATTCTCATAACGGAGGCATTTTAGGAGAGAAAATTGAAGAAAATTCTCTCGAGCCCTTTAACAGAGACATTTGAATTGGCTACTTATAATCTCAGATCTCTATTTTAGTGGCTCAAGGGTAAAATAAAGAAAAATATTAGGTATTCCTTTCTTCCTGAAACATTGAATTTGCTAGTATTTGCAACACTAAACCCAACCGACATACTTCAATCAGAAAGTTAGGATGAGATAAATTGAATTGATTGTTTTAATAAATACTTATAGTTAGTAAAATTAATAAAATCATATGTGTCACAATCATCATTATGTAATATTCTTTATGGAACCAGACCTAATGATTTTTTTATGGAAATTATAAAAAAAATACATTATTTATTACTGTTTTCATTACGATTGTATTATTCCTGTCATTAGCGCATGAAAAACCTAAACAAATGTTTTTGGCCAGCTAGATTGACTAAATACCCCAATGTCCCTTATAATATTTATTTTGAAGTAACTTCTATCGACAGACAGTGATGAGTTACAGATTTACTATCAGTAAAGATATCCAGGTGTTTCAGATCTTTTTATGTCTTATAGATAAGCTGATCCCTTACGGATCTACTGCAGATTTTAAAATTTTCTTTGTAATCTCAACAGAAATTGGTCATCATCCTAAACAACTTTTGTTAAGGCATCGATTCTTATGGTGTTGCTGGTTATTTAAGGTTCTACATCAGGTGTTCTAGTTTCCAGAACAAATTATGTTTTTATTTATTATATTCCGGACATTGGCGTGTGCAAACAGACAAGCAAACATACACGTAGCCTTTTTTTTCTGTTCAAATCTTTTCTCATGTATTATTTCCATACAATCTTATGTTTTTGATTGAAAAATATTTAATGAGTGACATACTTTTTTTCTGGTTATTTGAACTCGATAGAGTATTAAGAACGACAACTTTTATATATATATATATATATATATATATATATATATATATATATATATATATATATATATATATATATATATATATATATATATATATATATATATATATATTTATAACATTATCAATTTGGTGGTAATATTTAACACACAAATGTCTTTTCAAAACCTTGTTAAATTGCGAAACCGAAAATTCTCGGGATAACCATTAAAAAAACATGGTTAAGCTTCTTTCAGTTTAGCTCTTCGTTTGTGGCGTTTCGAGCATGCTGATAAAGCGCAATTCCCTTCGAGAGTCACGTAGTAGGTAAAACATACAAAAGAAATTGGAACTTTTCACAATTGCAATTACATATAAAAAAGAGATCCAGTATTAAAAGAGCCACGACCTTGCGTTAAAGAAAACAAATAAATATTTATAATATTTATACAGTATAATATGTTAGTAATAAATAATATTTTACATGGGTAATTATAATATTTATTTATTTATTACCATAAATATACTACCATTACAGGTTAATTACCTAATGCGATAGTACAACAATATTTTTTTTTAACCAATCAACACCAATCAATTATAGCATATAGTAAATAAAGCAGCCCTTCTGATTCATTCAGAATACAACAGAACATGTCTACCCGACCTGACAGCTGATTCATAAGACGTATGGTAATATAATATTTTTATTAATATAATTTTATTATATTCAATATATAATATTTACATAAAAAATATACAAAGGACTTAACAAAAACACATTAAGAAACACTGAACATTTGGAGGACAAGGGATTTTATGGGGATGAACATTACATAATAACATGATGTGATGGAATGGATGTGGTGGAAGTGATAGATTGTCGTTATAATACGTTTAACATACCTTTATTGCCGGTATTTCACGGCTTAGCCGTGTGATTCCGGCTTTGAATAGGATCACCCTGGTACTGATGGTGTCGTAAGAGGTGATTAAAGTACGTGTGGGAGAGTCACGCTGTCAGCAATGGTAAAACGCATGGGCAGACTTGACCGGGTTATTACCACCCCCGGCATTTAAAATCGGCGTTAAGTAATGGCTTTGGCCACTGCGTTTCGCATTGGGTAATGTCAGGCCCCGGTGCCCATCCACCTTAAAGACGGGGTACGCTCCTGTAGCTACATGGAGCCGTGGGCTACGGTGATCACTTACCATCAGGTAACGTCGCATCAGGTGGCTCGTTTGCTGTCTTTTCCATAAATTAAATAAGGTAAAAATAGGCGCGCTTTTTAAAGGTACCCATGTCGTATCGTCCTGGAAACACTGGCCATTGGAAGGCCATTCCAAAAGTGTGTGGCGCACGGATGGTTAAGTTCCTACGAAACCGCCCAGTCCACTACTGGGCAGTTGTTTCATGATATATGGTGGATACTGTGCAATTACAAAAATTCGGCGGCAGGTATCAAGTCAAACAGTTCTTTAGAACACTTCCCATCTTAAATGCGGGAGAGAACAGTTTTACATATGGGGCCAAACCTGGGCTCTATACAGGGCCAAACGATGTTTTAGCGATGTCTACTGTCTTACTCTGGCGATCACCCCCAGTTTTTTGCTGGCAGTCACACGAAAGGCTCAATATACTGACGCAGGACTGGGAAAAGTAGGGAGTTTCAAAACTGGTGACACGACATGATATAATTTTAACTATTTTTACAGTGTTATACAACACTTCGAAATTCTTAGACGATTGGTACAACTTATTACGGTTTTAATTTTAGTATAATACGACATGACGTGAGGTTTTTTGAGCAGTTAAACAACAACAAGTTTGCACGAAACTTGTGTTTTCTGGGAATTGAATTGAACCAAGTTCTTTTCAATCCTTAAATAGTCATTCCCGAATTCCCATCATTACCTCAATAGAAGACACACATTTATTTCGGCACTGGTCAACGATTTCCAAAGACAGACATGCACGGCCCGGAGTTTACAGTATCCACAGTGCTACCATTTGCATCACAATGTATATTAGAGTCATCTAACATGTTTTCTTTTCGCATGGGTGAGTTTAAAAAGCGTCTACTCAGCCTAGTTCAGCTGCTTCCACTGCTTTTCTGAAGTAGTCAAGCTTTAGCCTTCACAATAATTAAGACTTTTGTGTGGAAGATGCTTGGTCTACTAACATCACAAGTTAAGCTTGTTATACTTACTAGATCGAGGCGAAAGTTGTATGTTTTTCATGGCATTAAAGAGGAGAACTGTCGTTAACTAGCCCATTTTACTTGTTTATACTGTGACAATTTAGTCGGTTTATATGAAACAGTGTATACATAGGGTATCTTAAAATCTTTGTATGCTTTTCTAATTGTCTTTAACAAGTATTGTTTGTTTACTTCTGATTACATTCATTCATTTATGGCATGTTAATTTCAATTAAAAAGAATTGTTCAGTACCAAAGAGAGAACTGTACACAAATAGAAAAGAGATCCAGTAAAATTATAGCCTTCACCTATAAGAGAACAAACAAATATTTAACTCAACATTTAAAATTAGCTTGGAGGCCGTCCCTCCGATTCTATATTTAGTAGTGACAATACCCTATTGTGAAAAAAATTAAAAATGGGTCTTATATTGAATGCAACTTATCATGGAGACCTCATATCAATGCGATTAACAAGTGTATGAATTTCTCTTATCGTTCTCTTAGGCGTCTCCAATACTTCTTGTACTACTACGCATTGTCTACTCCTCCCAATCTCAAAATTCTGTACTACCGCTATCCATTCTGGCTTTACCGTGCTCTCTACTCCCTCGCGCTCAAAGCGCATGGCGGTCGTATGTTATTCCATCATTGGACATACCGATGAACAAGACTAAATTTCTTTAAAAGTCCTTTTGTTTGAATATCCGCATCTGCCTAATCCTATCCAGTGAAATCCCTCGTTAATATTTTTGTTAAGTTCTACTTGAGAAACATTTGCTTACTTAAGTGAAAATTATTCAGTAATAACTCAATAATTTACACTTTTAACATTTTTGGCAAGACGACTGAAACCTAAATCCCCCTTACGAATATAGCGACCCCGGCCTAAGGTATAAAATTATATTCTATTTTGTGAAGGTAGTCTGTGTCATTTGATCAGATAATCTGAGCCTCCGTCAGAGACAACAAAGCCACTGTCTTGAGCGTGCCCGCTCAGTGGCAGACAGTATTCAGATTGGAGTATATGTGTGTCCATATTTTTAAACAATTATATGATAAAAAAGACGCCTATTGAAGAAAAAATTACAAACCTGCGATTGTGTTTTTTTTCTCCAACAGTCAGGTTGAATTTAAAGAAAATCTTTAAGAAACCCATTTTAATAAAAAAAAAATCTAATATGTGTACCACTGAAAATCGTCGTCGTCTCACAAGGTGAAATGGATGCTACGGAGATGCTACCAATAGATTATCACTTATCGGTTGATCAAGTAACACACTGTATAACTTTTTAATTTATTTGAGGCGGTATCAAAGTATTTTTTTTTTATTTTTTTCCATATCTTGCGTATCCCTGTAGGCGGAAGGTTCCTGCGAGGCTTTGCATGTTGAGAGGCGGATCTTAACCATGTGTTTTTGTTCTTACGCGCATACTACAAAGACTATAAGTTTTAAGCCTAAAATAAATACCCATTGCATTATTACTTTGATCTCCATTAAAATACAAAGCTCGTAAAGTTACATCATTTTGTTAGAAATAACTTTAATACCAAGATCTATCTTATATCTTCAAGTGAACAATGCTCGAAAACGATTTTTATAAAAGTTGGGATGTTTTTCTTTTATTATAAAATAGAGCAGGGGTGATCATCATTCTGCAGTACTAAAGAAACGCCCGCCGCATTTAATATATTTTTTAGGGCTATTAATAAAATATTCAGTAATTTAACTTGACACTGAATTAGTTGTTGTTAGTGTTAATCTACGCTTAAGATCGACGTTAGAATGTTTTATAAAAAATAATAACATAATATTTTTGGTTCTAACGTGTTATTTTTGTTCAGTTGGTTCAGGTATTTTTAGTTGGTTAGAGTTGTTAATTATATTTAAATAAATTATTTCATTTGCAGAACTGAATTCAGATTGAGATGAAGGATACCTTGGAGTAAACGCCCTAATGCACCTTCGCTCCGCCGTAGGCCAGAGGGTAGGAGGAGACGTTTTTCATTCGCGAGTCCCACATTACCACTCCTCATTTCACATAATATGTACATTGTACATGCATAGGAGAACATTTACTCGTACATTGCTGTATAAAGATTAATGGGATTACCCATGCACATTAGTGCATAATAAATAATTAAACAATGTATTCGTAAAATTCAAACATGACGATTATTATCTTCAGTAGATAATAATCGTCATGTTTGAATTTTACGAATACATCGTTTAATTATTTATATACATCGTTTAATCATTCATATTTAATGCAAATTTATAGATTATACATAGCACGCCTACTACTACGTATAACATAGCTAAATTACTTATTGCATTGCTAATATTAATTTCGATAAGTTAAAATGATAGTTATAAGGCAATTATTACAATTTTCAAATAGAAACGCATCATTGTTTTGAATCTACTTCCTCAATTACTTAGGTAATTTCTGTCGACATAATCAGTTCCTTTTGTGGTTATTCTTACCACACGCACTCTTTTAATTTTTTTTTAATACCAGTCGCTGCCCGCAACTTTATTTGTTTGGACTTTATGATATTTTTATACACCATACGTAATTAAAATTTGCAACAAGAGGCTGGGAAAAAAAGTAGCGTTAAGATATTCCGTTTTCTGTTTTAACTAATAACGGAGTCACAGCGTAATTTAATTTTTAATAGTCTCAACTCAACACCATGGTTTGTGTTACGGGGACAGGTATGTCAAAACGATTTAAATATAGTTACTAGAAATAAATTTAAACTGAGAATACTTATAGTTTATCGTTATTCTTTTATGGGCCTACGCTTTTACAATAGGATCCCCAAAAAAATCCTAGAATTTTCTATTTCATATTTATTAAATGAGAAAAAAAAACACACAAAGACGTTTGTGTATTAAATGTTATTCCCAAACTAACGATTTCATAAATAATGATACGTCTTGGAAATAAAATGCTCGCACATTTGACATAGCCGGGAGCTATGTCAAATGTATCATAGTGATTTATAAATAATATGATGTAAAGTTTCTTGCGCCGGTTCTTCTCAGGGTTGACTTCAATGAACCGGTGGTAAATTGTTTGACGTATCTTCGTCTATATGTTCACGGTTGTTTAATTTTGAAGTTATTCAAGGTTTTAACTCTTCAGATCTCTTCAGACTAATCAGATTTTTTTACTTTAGTTGATCTATTAGAGCTAAACATTAAAAGTTCTAAACTATCTCAGAGCAGAAATAATACATCTATCCCTGCTCTGAGATAGTAGGTGGCAATAATTAATTACTGTAGGTTAAAGGTACGCTCGTTTTCTTTGTCTTTTCCATGCCAAAAAAAATAGATATTGGCCTAAACAATGCTCCGCTTTGGATATTCCAAACTACCCTTTTTTACTAATCAACACAGTTGTGCATCATATCGAACAACGTACGCTAAATAGCAGCATCGAAAACCCATTTTCGTTAAGATATATTAATTTTTCCAATTTAATTTAAGTTTTAATTTAATTTAAGTATTTAAGTAAAACACTATAAAAGTATCTATAAATTACGAAAATTTAAATTGATTTCAATTCCTTATCTAAAAACCAAAGCATTACCGTTACATTACATTATCTTTTTTTTTCAGATACTTATAAAATATTAACTGTATTTAGTATTACTGATAGCTATATCAGAATTGTACGTTACAAAAATGTTTGAAATATACATTGTTTATTGTGCTAAATTTTATTGAGCTTTATAAGAAAAATCTATTCGATTTATTAAAAAAGTCCAACAAACAACCTTTCTTTTAAATATACTATACGTGCTTAGATAAATACGTGATATGTAAAGAAACTTTATAATCAATTCGTCAGTGAAAGTTATACCTACTCGTTATCTGAATTATCTGGCCAATAGTTTTAGCAACAGAATAAAATGGTAAATATAAGGTCATAAATAAATAAATAAGTTAATTCATATTTCAGAAGTCTATTCGATGCTTTTAAATTTACTTCCACAAAGTTTAATGTTGGTGCATAAATATTTTATTTTTATTTATTTCTATATATTTAAACAATATTTACTGTTTTAGATAATATTCTCTTTAGTTCTAAAGTGTCTTAACACTAGGTTGGCCCAAGTTCCCTCCGCCTACTCTGCCATGTGCAGGATGTATCCTGTGCTATAGCATGAAGCTGAGTAGTAAAGTAGTAGTAGTCCTAGTTTAATTATTATCAATAGACTTTATTTTTTTTACTAGTCTTATTACTAATTAAAAAAGTATATTGCAATAAAAATATTGTAATTTACTCAAATAAGTTCTTTCCTTATGTTATAATAATTAATACTAATTTCCACTTCCGCATTATTTCACCACAACGTAAGGCCTAGTAAAGAGAATATAAATAGGAACTTGATTTAATAAAATGCACACATTTAATCAATGTAGAATTAGTTATTTATCTTATTCTCGTATGTAGTAAATATTAAGTTTCATCCTCCACAACAATTAATTTCTTGTTTAATATACCATAGCTACCCTTCAAACTTATTTTTTATATTAAATATGTAACCCCCTCATCTAAAACGTCCTATTTAGACAAACCAATTATACATACAACTTTTTATAGTGAAAAAAATAAATATTGAGGCTAAATTAGCATAATGTGTTTAATTTAGAAATCGTAGATTATGATCTTTGAATATACAAACGTTATATGTTGTACACACGAACGAGTTTTCCGGCACAAAAAGAGGGAGAGATGCCGTAGTAGTAATAGTAGTAGCAGTGAAGGATGCATCCGAAGGTGCAGGTGATTCACAGCTGATGAGTGCAAAGGGTGTTGGCAGAAGTGTAAGCGCTGTGGGCGAGAGGGGCGGGCGGGGCGCAGATTGAGGCCACTATTTAATCGCACCGCGGCCGCGCAACGACCTGTTGTGATCCCGTCATGGCGCGCTACGCCCGTGTCGCTCCTCTGGTCGCGTGTCTCTTGTTCGCCTGCGGTGAGTCCTAAATTTTATCTTACGTCTCCAGATTCCGTCTATATAGCGATGTCATGAGTGACGCGATTACATCCGCTCATCTATTACCATTTAATGGACGCGTCCAGTACACAAAAGTGAACAGTGAAGTTGCACGTAATGACCGTCGCGAGATAGACTGTGTCTTAAAGTTTCCGATTGAATGCAGTCAGAACGTGATCTCCTTGCATCCAATGACTTAAGAATGTAATCAGCGCGCTGCAAACCTTCAAGGACAATTTTAAAAATACAACTATCGAAAGTATTAATGGAAGTAGTATCCCTATTTAGAAAATTAATAAGGTTTTAAAAATCGACGTTATATAACTGTACATAAATTATGCGAAATATCCGTACTAAATTTAAGTTACCCGTAAATCATACTGGTAAAAATGTAATCCAGTTGCGGGTAGTCAAAAATAAATATAAGCTGTTTTGTCTTTGCATGAAATCAAATACTTTACGAAAGCACTTAACTATTTGATAAAGTAAATATTTAGCACTTACTGAGACTGCGCATTGTGGTTGCGGAGAACTTTCACATTCAGTCCATGTTGCGTTGCGGTTGCGCTGCTGACGTCACTCCCGCGCCAACTCGTAATCGCACGAAGTGTTCAGAATACTTTCATGATAATGCTAGATTTTATTTGTCAATAATACTCATTGATTGTTCATATGTATTTTTTTCAGTTTTAATTCGGGTCTGAAACTGAAAAAGTACTCGCAGGACATAAAATATTTCTTTTAATTTAAAGTTTTTTGGGTTAAGGATGTAGTTGTCATTATAAGCTTGCTGTTCTATATTTACTATGAATAATGTATAAAAATACGTTTTGTCATGTGATTCGACACAAATATAAATAATAAAACTCATATCATTTAAAATTCAATATATAAAATTCCAGTACGAAAGACAGCTTTTTAAAAAATACCATTCATTTTAAGGTCAAGGCCACACACTTCGCGCTCAGTGCTTTAACTTTTAATTTTATGGTGCTTGTATTCAATTAAATTTAATGTTATGATAACATTATGAATATTCTAATATTAATCAAATATTTAATCTGTCGTTATGGTATATTAGTTGATTATATAAAATTGCAAAACTAATTTTATAAGTCGTTGCGTAGCTAAGGTCAAATATTTGGCACAATTTCAGTCAAAATTTACATTTAAATAGCTTACAAATTGTAATTATACAACACCACGAACTAGTCTAGACATCTAAGTTTAATATATTTGATTTTATACTTTAGTAATTGTCATTGTATGTGTTGTATATTTTTTTAATTTTATTATTCAATATTATCAAAGCGATACAAATTAATCTAACAGTTTTGTCCAACTAATGCAAAAATTAAAAAGCTTAAGAGTAATTATAATCCTTAATTTTGAATTAAAAAATATATTTCTATTTGCGCAATACATAAACAGCATGGTATGGCAGCTTAAGGTTAAAGCGGTCATGGTTTATTCCACAAAACTCATCAATTACGTGATGTTATGCACAGATAGGATACCTTTAAATGTCAATCAAAAACTGTGGGAGGTAAGTTCATTGCGCTAAGTCATGAGGTTTTGTTTTAAATATATTTTTCTTACCTCCTAATTTGACATGTTAAAAATATTCCCAAATTTAATATTATTTTTTGTCGTATTTATAATTGTTATACTTTTGTTAATTATACTGCATATTTATATATAATTTTAATTTCGTAAACATTTCCGTTATACCAAATATATAACATTTAAATCGAAAATGCCTTCGTAGAGTTTGTCAACATTTTCCATTATAAATACGCACTTATGCAATCGAAAAATAGTAATATATGTCGTGAGAACCTAATATAAAAAGAGTATATAGCAAATTTTTCACAAGCCGTGAGAAGATATTGCGCATATAAATAAGTAACTCCGCAGTCGGGTGTCATGTGTCATCGTATCTTAAATGTTCCTATTATAACAATTCTCACGTTCTTAAGTTCTGTTAAAAATATAAACTTAAAATTTCTACCTAAGCATCTGTATTTAAAAAAGTTACAAAACTTGCCCAAATTTATAGGTCTTTTCATCAATCAGTTCCCCTCTGCGTTTTAATTTCCACAACATTTTAAAATAATGTAAGTATTGGAGAAACCAATACATAAAGCTTTTGTTCATATAACTCATTTTCTTCAACATTATTTTTATATTGTATCTTTGTTTAATCTGAACAAATAATTGCGAGCTCTTTGTGCAGCATAACATTAATCATATTTTTTTACATTCACTTTGCCAACACCAGCACCTCCTTTACCAACGTTGTTTCCTATGGCCCCGTTACTGATTTACCGTTTAATAATACCTATAGAAAACAATCGACACCAGGAAAGCTTAAAAGTAACATTCCATATTTATGACTGATCGGTATGCAAGCAGCACGCTAGGCCAATGGCCGTAATGACACCGGCATAGCATAACGATTTATTTATACAAATCATGACAGTACTATTCATCAAAGCAATATTTTTTTATTTATATTTAAAAAGTCACAATAAAAGTACTGAATTTAATATTCACATAGTAATAAGCTAGGCTCAAATATCATTTATGTATGTATCGAAAAGAAATTACATGTGGTTTAAAATGAAAAGTCGTGAGATCAAGTCCATGTAATCGTTGCCGAAACACGTGGCAGATCCGGGTCAAAGAGGACAAGTTTACGTTTATCGTTCCGGTGGTGACAACTATTTTTATTGCGTCATGTTTTATTCATATACCTACGACTATCGAAAATTGAATAAGTAACAAGAATTAATTACGTTTTCCCGCGAGTTATACAATCACGTAAAAAAGATATGTATAGGATATTTTATAGATACACTTAATATGTACACTTGTATATATTTTTAGAAGATAGTTTATATGTATATAAATTGAGTCAACTTTAAAAATCATTATACCTAGTACTCGGAACCTTTAATCCATCTAAAAGTAAAGAATCAGTCGGCATTGAAAACAGAGTTGAAGTAGTTCCTGTTTACATTCACAAAGTGATTGTTTGTCATGTATTTTTATTGCATTGAACAAATTAACTTATTTTTACTTCAATGTTTTGCTACTTATTTAGAATAACATATAAACATTTTGAACGGGGGTTTGAACTCGCGCCTCTTAGAATCCGTCCAAGCGCTCTGGCCAACAAGCCATACGATCTCATTAAGCTCCAATGAAAGTCTTGTACTGCTGTTAAAATTTATATATGTTATTATTGTGTCCGTAGGCTTTGACAAATTTCTATTATCCAAACAATCATTGTTAGGCAAGATAAAACACTATTTATTAAATATTTTTACTATTTTTTAAGTCCTTATCCACAATTTTTATACGATTTCTGAAAAAGTATTTTTCTTTCGTAAGTGTTGATTAACACTTTACAAATAGCAAAAAAATGCTTTATAAACGAATTAAATATATATATAAATATATATATATATATATATATATATATATATATATATATATATATATATATATATATATATATATATATATATATAAATATATATATAAATAGTGAACAACAAGTTACACGTTGTCATGCATGAATTATGCTGCTTGCGAGCTCTTGAGATAATTTTTCTCAAGCTATGTTACATAATACACAAGGGCTCCTTCTATTACAGAGGTTTCCCTGAGGAGGTTTATCATGATCACATTTCTTTCATAAGTATAATATGGAAACAAAACACATCACTGGTATTGCTACTTTAACAAGCATATCAACTTCATCATACAACATCAGTTACCGTTAACATTAAATTTATTTTTATGTACTGCTACTGCTAATATTTTTTACTAGACCTCGTTTTAATATGAATCTTTTGTATGTTCTTTATATAAAGTGATATTTTAGTTAATAGAAGTAATTAGTGTCATAATCGGAACACCATAAATTAAAATTAGAACAGTGAACACTAATTATTGTTATGTAATCAATTGTAAATTATGTAGTAATTTAATTTTATATACTATTTTATGTTTATTTTTCGTTTTATTTTACATAAATTTGTCATTTCCTGTTTAGCTAGCCTACAGAAAGTGGTCAAGTAAAGCAGCTTTTCAGAGGCCTTTCGAATTCTTTATAAAAATTTCGACAGAACTCTCGCACAAAAGCATCAAATGCCATGCATAATGAAACCGTTATTTGATATATTCAGCATAACTTAGAAAGAGTCGTCCTTGTCGTTGCTTAAGCGCTGACATTTCGAAGTAGTCAAATGTCACGTGCGCTCACTTCGCCTTTGACATTTTTAAACATCTTCAGTGTCTTGTCAGTGGCATTTTACTTCTAATAATAAAGATACCGTAAAGTATTTGTTAATATTTAATCGGATTTATCTATGAATTTAATATTCCATTTTGACATACCATTTAATACAAATTTCTTAAAAACATTATGCTACCATACATTATGGTTTGGCTTGGGTGACGCTTAAAAAATATTTACTAAAAGATATCATAATTATATTCAAATAGTATTAGCCGATGGACACCGTTGGCGTCGACAAGCTGATGAGTCTAAGAAAGAGGACAGTCTGGAACAAGAGCTATGCAAGGACAAGGACGCAGGCGAATGGTTCCGGCTGGTAGCCGGCGAGGGCGACAACTGTCGCGACGTCATCCAGTGTACTGCCTCGGTGAGTATAGGCGAAAACTACTTTCCCATATATATACAATTTCTTGTTTTATGCCACATATCAATGCCATATGAATAAATTTTCTATAAATAACATGTTAGGCTTTTTTATTTAAAAAGTTTATATGTTAATTATTTCTTTAAAATAATTACTAAGCAACGCTTGAAAACAAATTTATATATCGAGCCTTGCATATAACAACTAATATTAAGTTATTATTTAAAAGTGAGGACTAATATTATAATTTTGAATTATTTAATAGGGTATTCAAGCTATCCGTTGTCCTGCCGGTCTTTATTTCGATATTGAAAAACAGACATGCGATTGGAAAGAGGCCGTTAAAAATTGCAAATTAAAAAACAAAGAACGTAAAGTAAAACCTCTATTGTACACCGAAGAACCCCTCTGTCAAGATGGGTTCTTAGCATGTGGTGATACTACTTGTATAGAACGTGGTCTGTTCTGTAATGGAGAAAAAGACTGCGTTGATGGTTCGGACGAAAATTCATGTGGTAAGAAATAAATTACACTTTGTATATTTTTTAGACTTAAAGATTATTTAAAAATTAAAATAAAATAATAAACTTGAAATATATTATTTAAAAATTAAAATAAAATAATGATCTTGAAATATATTATTTAAAATAATGAACCCATAACAAAAAACCCTGGCTTGAGGTATAACAAACGACTTGCCTGAAATGCCAATCACTTGGCCTAAAAAACATCTCAATGCTATGTCGCAACGCACCTTAAGCAAATGGGGTGTTTGTTTTATTTACATTTTGCTGAATACGTTAACATTTAATTTTGTGATGTAAGATTTTCTATAATTTAAATAAATATGTATTGGACACATTATATTTAATGTATATTTAAATAAAATAGATAAATTACTTAAATTTTATTACCTAATAACCTATAAAAAAATATCTACAAACTTTCTTTCGAATATTTATACTAAATGTAATACATTATGTGTACGAATATTTCCATTATATACTACATAAGCAGTCGAGCAAAACAAGCATGTTTTGTAATCATTTTAATTTAAGTTGCACATTTCAATATGCATTAACTTCATTAATTGCACAATTTACATGTTACGCTAGTTCATATTATGAGAGCTTATTACTTTTAATCGCAACCACTTCATCTCGCTTTAAGAAGTGAAATCAAAATAGATGATAGTAGTGATGAATGTTTTGACAGAGCGAAAGTACCCCTACAGGTTATAGAAACATGTCTGTAATAACTACGAACTCGTACATATATTATGTTGACTCTTATGATACTTGACAATTTATTATATTGTTTTGTTTTAGATATTGACAATGATCCTAACAGGGCTCCTCCATGTGATACTTCCCAATGTGTATTGCCCGATTGTTTCTGCTCAGAAGATGGTACCGTGATACCAGGTGATTTACCTCTGAGAGACGTACCTCAAATGATTACTATTACTTTTGATGACGCTATCAATAATAACAATATCGAATTATACAAAGAAATTTTCAATGGAAAACGTAAAAACCCGAATGGTTGCGATATCAAAGCCACTTACTTTATTTCACATAAATACACGAACTACTCGGCCGTGCAAGAAACCCACAGAAAGGGACATGAAATCGCTGTACACTCGATCACGTAAGTAACAACAAAATAATTACAATTTTTAAATGGTTAAACATTTCGACTCCAAAAAATTCTCATGGTTTTTTTTATTCTTAGACATAACGACGAAGAACGTTTTTGGAGCAATGCTACAGTTGATGACTGGGGCAAGGAAATGGCTGGCATGCGAGTTATCATTGAAAAATTCGCAAATGTAACCGACAACAGCGTCGTTGGTGTCCGTGCCCCGTATCTGCGGGTTGGAGGCAATAATCAATTCACTATGATGGAAGAACAAGCTTTTCTTTATGACAGTACTATCACTGCTCCTCTATCCAATCCTCCTTTATGGCCTTATACTATGTACTTCCGTATGCCTCACCGCTGTCACGGTAACTTACAAAGTTGTCCCACTAGAAGTCATGCAGTTTGGGAAATGGTAATGAACGAACTTGACCGTCGTGAAGACCCCAGTAATGATGAATACCTGCCCGGTTGTGCCATGGTAGACTCTTGTTCTAATATTTTAACGGGTGATCAATTTTACAATTTCCTTAATCACAATTTTGACCGTCACTACGATCAAAACAGAGCCCCCTTAGGACTTTATTTCCACGCTGCCTGGTTAAGAAATAATCCAGAATTTTTAGAAGCATTCTTATATTGGATTGACGAAATCCTTCAGACTCATAATGACGTATACTTCGTAACGATGACACAAGTAATTCAATGGATACAAAATCCACGTACTATTACCGAAGCTAAGAACTTCGAGCCATGGAGAGAAAAGTGCGCTGTTGAGGGCAATCCCGCCTGTTGGGTACCTCACTCATGTAAGCTGACATCAAAGGAGGTTCCCGGTGAAACTATCAATTTACAAACGTGTGTCAGGTGCCCAGTCAACTACCCCTGGATCAATGACCCCACGGGCGACGGTCATTATTAAATGAGATCTCGCGCCTAACGTGGTGCACATTAGTTGATAAATTGCAATTGATTGCTAGGACATTATATTCGGAATTGTTATATTTAATAAAAGCCAAGTTTATTCAGTGTTGACTTCTTCGACGAATATGTGTCTGTGTAATTATAAAATGTACTGGGTCATAATCCCGTCTGTAGTCTAAGTACCTACCTTTATGTAATATAGATTCACATGATATTTAATAGGTCTGTTTTAATACTGTATGTGATTTTTCTACTGTAAGTCTGTTGGATAAAATTAAAATAAAAATCGTAAAAAATTATGTTATTGTGTTATTTTTTACTCAATTCATTCAATATAGTAAGTAGCCTTATAACTTAAATGTAAAATTGATGATAAATAGACATACTGAATTAAGAACTAAATGAAGTTAATGTTACTAAAATAGAATATATATTTGTATATACCATATGATAGTTTTAGTATACAAATCACATATACATTTATAAATGTTCTAAAGATATACATATAAACGCATTTAAGCAGATCACGTTTGCTTATTGGTATTCAATTTTAGTTCTCTAGGGACGACATAGAGGAATTCTATGTAGTGTAACAAATAATAATCTTTTGTAAGCGACATATTAAAGTGATTAATAATGAATCAGTGTATCTAAATGCAATATAATAATAAATAAAAATAAATAAATGAAAAATGAATAAATAGATATATTTTTTACTGGACATTTTCTATATATATATCCATCACGGCAAAAGCTCGTAAGCGACCTACTTATGAAACATACGCTACATATAATATTAATTCATAGACGTAATAGGATTTAATATTTTATATAACTATAAAAATTTATTAATATTAAAACGATATATTTTTTTTTGTATTATGTGACTATATTTTAAATGTATCATATTCTATAGTACTCTTATAAAATCAATTCAAACTATTATTTCAACCTATTGAGTAGTTTCAATGGCGTCAATATCTGAAGTGGGTAGCTGTGAAAAGTGACCATAATTCTATACCTTTTAATATTAATTATGAATGTATATTTATTATGTATGTTATTCAACAAGACCTCGCTATTTTTACAGTGAATTTGATTCACTGTTAGATGCATTAATCATTTTGGATTTTTTTAAATGTCGTACAAAGTAATTTAACCTTGTACATGCAGATTTTTGAATGGACATTTGCCTTATCGATAGAAGTGAATATACCTCCTTAATAATGTATCTATATAAAACCTAACAAAGAAAATATAAATATTTTAAGCGTTCTTCTTATTTAGAAGGTATTTAGTGAATACATATTTTTTAATGAAGTCAATACAAAGTTTTAAACATAAATCAGTTCATCAACTTTACTACATACTTGCTCTTAAAAGTTCAAATTATATTAAAGAACTTGTATTATTTTTATTTTTAATTTAAAACGACGTGGCTTACGGATATGTTTTTAACATAATTATTCGTTGTTAATATTGCCAACTTAATTGTATTCATAAAATATTTTACATACGTATCGCGATACGATACGTATATGAAATATTTTATGAATTATAAGCAAATATTGATGCCTGCCTGTTGATATGAGGCCTGTCGCAGCGGCACAAGCGTGTGACTGTAACCGACAGGTTCTGGGTTCGATCCCCGGTCAGGGAAAATGAAATATTTATCTAATATTTTCAATTTAAATATTTAATGTTTCATTTCTTCGCTCTGGTAATAAGGCAAAGCGCGGCGTTGAGTTCCGCCACTCAACACGCAATGCCTCGACGGAAAGTGGGGAACGGAAGCGGAACGCAGTGTCTTAACACTAGGTTCCCGGGTTCCCTCTGCCTACCTTGCCTCGTGCGGGACACAGCGTGAAGCTGAGTAAGTATAAGCAAATATTCTAAAAGTAAACATAACAAACTATACTTAATGTTACCCAGAATATATTTCATAATTAAAGAGTAAATGTACCTACATAGCTATTGTTTAACTCATCAAAGTAACGAGGACGCAATCACTTGTACGAGACAATAGAAGAGGGACGCCACCAACACACCGCCTTCCCTGGTCTGACACATTGGCCTCGGTGGGTGGTTTGTTGCACATTATCACCTTCATTACGACCATCTGCCTATACTACATCGACATCATGCCAAACTTTCCAATTTATTTCGTAATATGTGATATAAATGGTAGCAAAATAAGGATAATGAAAATCATTACAATCACTAACACCAAAATAAATAGAGAGTTGGTAGGTGATGTGCTCGTAGTAATAATGCATAAAGTAAGCATAGTTATGAAAAGCAGCGAAATACAGCCTGCAATAGTGAAAGCAGTGAAAGTCAGCGAACTGCACAGCCGTAGCATTCTTTATTTGTATTTGTCGACTAAAATATCACGTTATATAACTATAATAATATATTTTTAACGATGAGTTAAATAGGCAAAAATAGTATGAAAATAATAATATTAAAAAGGAAACAAATAAACCAAGACGATAAGCAAGTTGTTTTGCCGCAATTTTTTACTCGTAGATCTGTAACGAGATTAGAATACGATGTACAATTTTGAGTATTTCTTATACGAGTCCTTTTAATACTTAGTTCTGTGTCATACAGGAAAAATAGCGCAGTAAAAACTGGAAAACTTTATAAAAACTTCTTCGAAATAAGCGTGTTTTATGCACAAAATAAAGTCATGTTAATTAAATGGTAGATCAAAATTCAATTTTAATTAACATTTTCTATATATATATATATATAATGACTTGTTAGTAGCAAAAATACTTGTTGGCCTTATCGATATAGAATTGCTTAGAGCTTTACAAACCACATTTATTCGATGCTAATAGGTATACATAGGAGTGCATGCATTGTCGCAAGTGAAAGGAAATATCTTAAAGGATCCTTGACTCTTGCGCGCCTACTTGCCGCTGTGTTGCGCGTCGCTTCGTCAATACCATAGCTGTGACGTGCTCATGTTTTGCACATCCATCATGCAGCGTTATCAGAATACATTACTTATATGAATAAACATAAAAGCTTTTTTGAAACATTTCTTAACAATATTTTATATTTAACTAAAACGTGCTTTCGTATGGTAAAATGCAGGTATTTAAACAAAATATTTATCTTAAATACCCACTACGAAAAGTAAAATTTTAATTAAAGGTATAAATTCAGTTTTTTTTTCTTCCTTCACTTAATAAGAATAATATATTTAAATAAGCCAATGACGGTCGCATTCTATGTGTGGCTTTTTTAATTAATTGTTCCATTTTCAATTTAAAAAAGGAGAATCAATACATTGATCAAGATTAATAATGCTTTTCTTACTATTACATAGTTATTAGCTCCTTAAATTGTTGTGAAAAGAATTAACTTTTTCGGAAGTCTTCGTAACCACAAGTAGATGGCCATAAATAATCAAATTAACATATACACTTCCAGTTAGTGTTTTGAAAATATGTAGAAAAAATACATTTAATAATACTCTTGATACCTTGTATCTACCACGTCCATATATATATCTTAATTATTTCCGCTGTGTTCGATTTACTTCCACATATTTCTTCTACTGCCCGTTTCCTTATTTATCTCTTCTGCATACTTACTTACGTTCATTTATATATGAGTATATGATTAGGTTACAAATACTTGATCTTGCTGCTTTAATTATTTATTATATTTATGGTAAAAGTCCTTAAGACTTTCACGTGATTATTGGTTGCATAACTTTCGAAAGATTTATCATTTAAACTATCGATTGCTAGTTTGTAAGCAATATTCAGTTGTTACATGCATAAATGACACGAATACTTGACATACATATGTAGGTATGTCTCATACAACTTGCTCAAAGATGTTTTACATGTATTAGTATTTTTTTATCGAGTTAATATTTTATCTACCATAGTCATTACATTTTTCTAAGTTCTACCTGTTCAATATTCGCTTGACCTTTCTTAATAGTAGTCACCTAATTATACGTTTTATTATATGTCACTAGTTTAAATATCTCTCTATACTGATTAAATTTACATTAAATTGATTTTATTAATGATTATTTGAATAACAACATTATATATTTAAAAAAAATATATAAAAGACTCGATCAAATACAAAAACAATTAAATTAATTTGAGCAGATTTGGGTTCTTTTAATAATAATAATGCATACTTACCAAACCAATATTGTTATCTTTATTGTTTGTCCTTACATCAAATAAGTAATTTCTGTTTATATATTTTTTTATCGTCAAGTATTTACATATTTTTGTACTATTGATAAGTGTAGAAAAAAAAATTATATCTTGAATTTATTTCATATAGTAGAAAAACATATAAATTTTGCAAATTATAAAACCTAATAATATAATATATTATAAACTTTTAAAAATTGTAATTAGCAATAGATAATTAATTTTCTTGAGTGGTTAGGTTTACAGCCTCAGCTAGTAGTAAAAATTGATTTATGGACCTAAAAATCACATTCAACCTAACACATGAATATCATTGTAAAAGTTTTATTTTAACTTTTACAATGATATCAATCTTTGGCATACAGACAATATCACATTGATTTGAATTGCAGTTACATTGAATTGATAAATTTAATCAACTTATATTGTAGTAAAGAAGATAAGTTAAATTATAATATAGACACATTTATAAGTACCTTCAAGTACAGGTTACTAAAGGAAAGGAATATTATGTGGCTAGCTTTTACTATTGCAAAACCAAACAGCTTATACCTGTTAGAAGCATCTGAATGATAAACAAAAAAAATATTTTTAATAGATAAACTTATCTTGATGTGAAGTGTTCTATGTCCCAAAAAAGTATTACACTATGTTTTTTCTTATACTTCACAATCAGATTTCTATTTGAAATGTTTGCTTGACACGAATGTTGTGTACAACTATAAGAAACGTAGCTTTGAATTGTATTTAAGTATGATTTATTTACCTATTGATCTGCTAACACAATTATTTGAATCTATAAACATTAGAAACAACATCATATTTTTTTTTTCACGAATTGGTTAATTAATTTCATTTAATAAATTTTTATTTAAAATTCATCCTTCACCTTTTCACTTAAGTGAAGTAATAGTATCAGACATTTACATAAATTTTATATAATAAAATATATGTAAAAATAGATACGTTAATATGTCAAAAGGTCATAGAGATCCAACGTGATGAAGTGGCAAAACAACGGCGCCGCGGCCGCGGTCGACGCCGTGCCACGTAGCGACCGCGCCGTGCCCGCTTCACCCGCGCCCCGTCTACACTGGGCTTCGGTACTCGTATCTTATATAATGTGATACACCCGGATATTGCCACAAGGCCACCCATCTTCTCGTAAATATTTAGATGCAGTTATCTCATACTGTTATTCAGTTTCCTTTGTCCTTTTTCAACAAAATACAATTAAATGTATATATTTATTTTCTGGGTTTTGATGCTTAGCAACATTTTTTAAAAATATAATCACAAATTTTATTAATATTATACGGACACGGAATTTCTATAACTTTATTAATGAAATACTTAACATATTAACTAAAAGTAGTAAATGTATAATATAACTTGAACACTCAATTCAATTCAATAGCTGTATTTATTAACAGATAAAATGATAGGTATATAATATATAAACTTCGGATTATTACATAAAAAAATATATTTTACAAGTACCCTATTTCATTTGTCGATAATTTGCTGCATCTTCTGTTATTGTAATGTAAAGCGAGATAAAGCGATATTGAAAACTCCTTTTTGCATTTAGGTGTATAGTAAAAAAATATCTCTATTTAAGTAAAACCTACTTAATTATAAAAAACCGAATCTTCTCTCCATTTTTTGTGACATTGACATAAATTTTAGAGAACAGGTTTGACGATAATCGAAAGTATTTCTTAATATGCCATAAACATTGTTTTGTGAAATTAAAATCAGTAATATTAGTATTATTGTAATTTAAAGCGGAATAGAGCGTGATAAAGTGATGATAAAAAATCCATTTCGCACGTAGTACTATGTGATTTTGTATAGTAAAAATGTAATTTTATTTTGAGTAATATAGTAGATATTACTTAAAAAACAGAATCTTCTCTACATATTTTTGTAACATTGACATAAATTTTAGAGAACAGGTTCGACAATAATCGAAAGTATTTCCTAATATATGATAAACTTTGTTTTGTGGAATTTAAATTAGGATTTATTAATTTATTGCGAAATTATAAACAAAATAGCTGTAAACTTTATATAATATCGTTTTGATTTTTTAATTCTTCTTCGTAAATTGTATATGTATTATAAGATCTCTAGTTTGATATGAGCATGTATATATGTAAAGCATCTTTCAACCTAAGTAAAACCGCATTTAAATCACGGTATAACTACCTTCATTATATTACATACTACAAACATTGAAGGTTAATAAAAGTAGCACTTGTTGTTTTCTTCGTAAAAATAATAATTTTATAACAAGTTCACGTCTTTCATTGCTGTATATAACCTAAGATATTTAAATATCTTTATCAAGAAAAATTACAAATATATGAGAATAATACCATTTTTTATTAAGATTTATATTTTATATTTTAGTAAAGTGGAACAGATTCTATGTACTTCATTGGCTTATTATTTAAAATATTCCACTTGCTTACCTTGACAAATAATCAGCAGGACAACATCGAAACTTAAGTTATATCTATATCTTTTTATTTTAAGTTGTATTAAGGTTTTAAGTAAAATTATTTTACTCTTAATTGGAAACATAAAACATGATTTTATATTTTTTGCTAAAGATAATAATAATCAATCAAATTCTGAATAATTACACTTTTTTGTGTTTTACAAAAAGGTGCAGAACTAAACCTAGCAATTTTACAAAACAAAAACTAAATCAAAATTTTGATATTATAAACATGATAATGTTTCGTATATATATGTTTCGTATAGAAATTTTTCTTTGCAATACATACAAATAATTCCTTAAATTTACTCGATTTATGTGTAAGTATTACATTTCATCTATTTAATTATATAATTACTACATATAATGCATAAAAATATGTAATAATCAAATTTATCTTGAAGAGTATTCAAATTAATTAAAACGCTAACCTAAAATTATTATTTTTGCACATTGTCGCGCAAAGCGTCAGCAAAGCGTCAGCGAGTGCTTATTAAAAGCTGTGCCAATGGCGTGATGACTTATATTGACGGGAGGTATAGTGCGTACAGGACGGGTTGAGTTTCTCGGCTGGTGTCGTGTACGACCTGCCTGGTTATATAAATAGGTGAAGAGGGGCAACAGGCACCTCTTGCACTTTCTTGTACAGCTCGACGCACCGGCCAGTCTTTGCCGAGCGCCATGGCTCGACACGCGTACCTGTGCCTAGCGGTATTACTTCTCGCACACTTTGGTAAGTACTAATTTGTTTTATTTTATTGATCTAATAGTCAAATTCTATTTTATATCAATAGGTAAGTGACGGTTTTTTTAGTAAGAAATAAAGCAAAGTTTTCATTTTATAAATAAAATGTAGGTAGTTGAACATTTTCTAGTTTTAAATTTTTACAAACCGAAGAAATTTATATATTTCTTATTACCGTTTAAAAAACAGAATTCTCACGATTCTTACTGTTACCGTCTTAATAAATATTGCTGTGAAAATACTGGTTTCAATTTTATGCAAACTGTTACACAATATGTGGCGACACCATATTATTAAATTTGCTTAATATACTTACGTAAAAATATTTATAAATTCAAATAAGAAAGAACACCGGCTACTTACGTGGCCAACGTTGACCTCGATTTCTTTTTAACGTTTTACCTTTCAATGCCGTCATTGACTTGCTATCTGAGTGCGCAACATCAAAAAAGCTTATTCTCCTTTATAAATATATGCTTACCAAATGCGTGTTATTTATTTTAATTTTACATTAAACATATTTATTAAGACATTTTAGTGCATAACAACATGCTACGTCGAAATGAAACGGTACAACATTCTTTCACCCGTGTGTGGTAATCGAGGTTTACGTTAAGTTAGTTACTCAATACGCACGTTAATAACGATCGTTTCGTGCAACGTCTTACCATATGAACATTGGCGACTGTTATTTTATTGCAAAGAATTTCACATTTAAGATTCGAATATTATACCTTCATGTTTTATTAAGTACCTACCTTCTTAAAAATATTATTTATTTTAATTTTAATCATTACATGTGTAGTGATTGGCGAAACAAGAGTGAAACGGCAAGATGATGATAACGAAGATGAAGTGAATCCGGAAAAACTTTGCGACGGTCGTCCAGCCGACGAGTACTTTAGGTTGTCTATTGAAGGTGACTGCCGAGATGTCGTCAGGTCGGTTTCTCTTTTTCTTTCAAAAATGTTTGTAATACACACACGTCATTAAAATGTTGTATACGTAAATTGTATATTAAACTGAGCAAAAGTAATTAGATTTAAAGTAATTAAATTTAAATATACATATCTATTATAGTAAGTCCGGTTTGACAAAAATTAGGCATACAGTTGAAGGCTACGCGACGATAGGTAATAAATGCAGCCGTTTGATATTCAAGAACTTGATATTCCAGCTAGCAGTGAATGGAACGGCCACCGTCGTGCTTTGAATATTAGTCATAAGTATATTGCGCCTTCAATCTATAAAACAAAGCATTGTGACTTACTCTAGATATACCTAGTTACAATTTCATGCAATATTAAGTATTATTTCTTTATTTACGAAATAAAGAATTCTAATAAATGTGTTACAACGAAATAGTTATTTCGTGATTTTTAGCTTCACGCACATAGTAGGGTAGGTATCATGGATCCCGCACAGAGTAGGATAAGCAGAGGGAATTCGGAAACTTAGGGTTAAGACACTCTATTCAACTTTCCACTTTCCGCTGAATTTAAAGCATTACGTGTTGAGTGGCGATGGTTTTATCTTTTTATCAGAGCGAGGAAATGAACTTATTAAATATTTATCCGTGTGGGCATTAATGTCCACAACCTGTCGCGTTTACAGTCACACACTTATGCCCCTGCGCCACGGCAAGCCTCCAGCTTCCTAATTAGATAATAGATAGTTACGTAACCTAACCTAAACACAATCGAGAGAGTACATGGATTATTTCTAATTCCATATCAATGAACAATAATGTTACAACATTTTAAGTTGTAACAACACTGTAATTCCAACCCTAATTAGGTATAACAATATATTTATAGGTGCAAGCTAGATATCGGCTTACATAGATACAAGTATGAAGATGGTTAATAAAAGTTTTTAAAATGCAACGTTTATCTAATGTCGTTTTTCTCTAGCATGATGCCAGAAACGTAATGAAAGTTTTCTCTCTTCTCTATTTTTGGCATGCTTTATTTTGGAGCAAGATAATACAGACGGTGTTTATGCAATAGTTTCATCAGACCAGGAACAGGAAAGAATTAATACAAATTTACTCCCAAGTGAAATTAGAACCACAACCACCGTGACAATAAATTGCACTAACGATTGCTTACTAACGATGTCAAGAAAATAAAAAATATACCACTTAGCATTTTTGATCATTTTCCTAAAAATTAACTATAATTAGTAACATAGATTTACAAATTAGTTTCTTGTGCTGAAAACGTGGCTGTAAACAGGTGTGACAAGGGAGGCGAAAATGGCGTTACCAGGCTAGCTTCTGTGCGCTGCCCCGGTGGACTGGCTTTTGATATCGACCGCCAAACCTGTGATTGGAAAACACATGTTAAGAATTGCGATAAATTAGAAAGTAAGTTCCGCATACAACAGGGAGTGGTCGTGAGAAGGGCTTCCGACATGTCATAAAGACACAGCAAGCCAATTCCACGGTCACTTCCTGCTTTTACACAGTTATTAAATATATTATTCTTATCGACACAGGTGCACTAGGTCAGGTCTTAAACAGATCACATGCCCATCGGGACTGGCTTTCGATCTTGATAAGCAAACCTGCGACTGGAAGGGTAAAGTGACCAACTGTGACAAACTTGAGAGTAAGTGCGATGAAATTATCCGCGAGTAGCGAGCAAAATCGAGCTTGGGTGAAGGGGCCGCGTCGCACTGTAGATTTGGTATAATGCATGAGGCCCCGGACTAATGAAATAGTCCGTATCAGGAAAAACGCACTATTTACACATTAACGTATCCACACAGCCACTGTTGTTGAACACAGTTCAAATATTACACTTACATAAATGAATAAATGATGTTCCTATTATATAGTATATGAATATACCTTATTCAAAATCACTTATAAAAATATCTGCATTCACTTATTGATACATAAATCAAATCTTCTGTTTCTTATACTTTTCATGGAATACATTTGTTTCTTTTCATTACCTACATACATTTACTGTTAACAGCTTTACATAACAATTTTCACTAACCGCTATCCTCTACAACTTTTACTAATTTTACTTAAATTTTATATTCGCTTTAAAAATTCACTTTTGTATCATACACCATGGCTTTATTTAATTTAACACTATATAGACACCTACGGTTCGCTTTTCTTACTAATACAGATTTCATTAGTGAAATGAGGTTATGACGAAAATGTAAATGACTTTGAGTTTGATTTTAATGACACCATATTTAAATTAATCTACAGTATATTCTATTATATATTTCCGCGACTTTCATTTTCTGCATAACCTCTTCTGTTATTCTTTTTGTACATCTTATCTTTTATACTTTTATTTAATTTATTTTACATGGTATTTTGTATCATTTTATCATCGTTTCCAAAACTTATTAAAAAATCGATGCTTAGAAACTCTTATTTAATTCTCTACCAACTTTCTTGTTCCATTTTCCTTCAAAAAATTTAAAATAAATTAACTCAAAAATACCTTTCTTTCTATTGAGTAACTAATCAACTTTGAGGATTTTCACCATACCACGGCATATATTATGCTAAGAACATTTCTTTCCTTATTAAAATAACTTATTTTCTTATGTTAACTTGTCATGCTTCGACAACCATTGTTCAAACTCTTCTTTTTCTCCTCGGCCAGTACACTATCACAAAGATATAAACACTGACGAAGTAAAAACTCTCTGTTGGTCACTTCTCTTATAATGTAATATATATTTTTTATATCATTATGTCAATATAATTATTTACAGCACCTACAACACACAAAGAGTAAGTAAACTAGAAGGTATACGAAAATATATGTTTCAGAACCAAGAAAAATATTACCCATCTTGAAAACGGATGAACCAATATGCCCAGAAGGAAAATTATCTTGCGGAAACGGCGATTGTGTTGAAAAGGAGTTATTCTGTAATGGAAAACCTGATTGTAAGGATGAGTCTGATGAAAACGCCTGCAGTAAGTATTTAATAATACGAAATATTAACTGTCTCTTAAATAAAATATTAAAAATATTATAATAATTGTACATATATAATGTATGTATAGGTATATAAAAGTCGTACACTTTTCGCAATGAGCTAATTAGATGCTATTTATTTGCAGCTGTTGACGTAGACCCTAATAGAGCGCCAGATTGTGACACTAATCAATGCAGACTTCCCGATTGTTTCTGTTCCGCTGACGGCACACGGATTCCGGGAGGAATAGAGCCCAACCAGGTGCCTCAAATGATAACCATTACCTTTAATGGCGCTGTAAATGTTGACAACATTGACTTATATGAACAAATATTTAACGGTAACCGTCATAATCCAAATGGCTGCCAAATTCGCGGAACTTTCTTTGTATCTCATAAATACACAAACTATGCAGCTGTTCAAGAATTGCACCGCAAGGGACATGAAATCTCTGTTTTCTCAATAACACATAAGGATGATCCACAATATTGGACAAGTGGAAGCTACGATGATTGGCTGGCTGAAATGGCCGGTGCAAGACTCATCGTAGAACGATTTGCGAATATAACTGATGCTTCTATTATTGGTATTCGGGCCCCTTACCTAAGAGTTGGCGGTAACAAGCAATTCGAAATGATGGCTGATCAATATTTCGTATATGATGCTTCAATAACAGCTCCCTTAGGTCGCGTTCCGATTTGGCCTTACACATTATACTTCCGAATGCCTCACAAATGCAACGGTAATGCCCATAATTGTCCTTCAAGAAGTCACCCTGTGTGGGAAATGGTAATGAACGAATTAGATAGACGTGATGACCCTACTTTTGACGAATCGTTACCTGGGTGCCACGTAGTCGATTCTTGTTCCAACATTCAAACTGGAGAACAATTTTCACGTCTTCTTCACCACAACTTCAACCGTCATTACTCTACAAACCGCGCTCCTTTAGGTCTTCACTTCCACGCCTCGTGGCTAAAATCTAAAAAGGAATTCAGAGACGCACTGATTAAATTCATTGAAGAGATGTTGGAAAAGAATGATGTTTACTTTACCTCTTTCACGCAAGTAATGCAATGGATGCAAAACCCCACGGAATTATCACAGCTTAGGGACTTCCAAGAATGGAAACAAGAAAAGTGTGATGTTAAAGGGCAACCTTTCTGTTCTTTGCCAAATGCTTGTCCATTAACTACTCGTGAGTTACCAGGAGAAACTTTACGTTTATTCACTTGCATGGAATGCCCTAATAACTATCCTTGGATTCTAGATCCTACGGGCGAGGGCTTCAACGTTAGGAAGTGATCTCTTTAAGTAATATATTAAAAGACTGTACACATGTAAATAATACTCAATAATGTTAATGAATACAATTTATTTTGTGACTGTGGCAGATAAAACCAATGTCGACTATTAAGTGATCGTTAAAACGATTTTGTTAGGGCTAAAACCATAAGATATATATTTTTATTATTATTTTTAACGTTGGTTTACATTATACTTTAAAAGCTGCCGCTCGATGTTTACCAGCAGAGATAGATAAACTTATATTTCATTACGTAATTTAAATTGTTACAATCTTATCGACAATAATAAAAAAATATAAAAATTGGATTTTCTTTTTATCAAAATATTTTCTCAAAACATGTATACCTATATAAACTAAGTGATTTAAAATTTGATTCTTTATGTAGTAACTTGATATGTTTTTAATATTTAATAAATAACATATACTCGTATGATACCTGTCGTGGCGCAGAGGCACAAGTGTGTCTGTGTGTATGTTAACGTTCACGTAGGTTCACGTAGGTTCTGTTTTGAGTTTGAGTAAGGGCACGTAAAGAAATAAAATATTTAATATTTTCATGTCTTTGCTTAATTCGAATTAAAAATAAAAAATATTTTCCAGATTCTGCAAAGGGCTTTAACATTTTTTTTTTAGCTCTGTCTAACAACTTTGCTTTCATATGTTCGTTAGGAAAAATAAAGGCTTACAAAATATAAACTAAAGGTGGACAAATCACGTAGATCATACTCATTATTTATTTCTTTATACCTTTGATTTTAACACATATTTTTCTATTTAAACTAAGTGACACGGTATTTAGAACTATACAGTTATTTCTATATTTTATATATTTAACAAGGTAAGCTATTCTTACTTACTACTGCCTACCTATACTTATTCTTATAATTATTTATAGACTATTTTAAAGACTATTATAGATATTTTTGATATTTTTTTAGTACAATTCTTTAAAACGTAACGCTTGGTTCTGTGAAACAACAACACCTTTACAACATTTTTTCACATGAGCTGTAAAGGCATCTCAAAATCTACCTTAATAACCATAAAAACTTATCTCACTTGGCCTTTTGCTATTTTTCTGTTTCGTTTTATTTTTACTATTTCATACTCTCTTCAAATACCATTTATACTTTAAGACATACACTTTCATTTATTTACAAAAGCGTGCAATTTATTTACTTTTATAAGAACTTATATATTATTGTTCCGTTCCTCACTTTCCGCCGAATCTTGGACATTCTGAATCTTAGTGCAGCGTTGAGTTTCACCACTTAACACGCAGTTGCGTGACGAAACTCAACGCCGCGCTTTGCCTTTTTACCAGAGCAAAGAAATGAAAACAATAAATTTTGAAATTGAAAATATTAAATATTTCATTTCCTTGAATGGTGATCAAACCCACAACCTTCGCGTTTAAATTCTCATGCTTGTGCCCATGCATTTCAATGATTTTTCTTCCGTTGTATAGCTATCAAATCTGGCCAGGAAATAGGCTATAATTGAATATTAAAATTAATGATCTGGAACATAACTGATGAACAGTCCAGCTCAACTATAAGTCATATTGAAATGCTATTAACAAAAGTTATTGAGCATTGCGAACATTTTACATTGATATATTAAAATCGAAGATATAAAACATCTCATAAACAATAATATCGATCCAGCTAAACTATAAGAAATTCAAACGTTTTTTTCCTTTTCTTATTCAAAATAAGAAGTTACAAATTAAATTTTTTGAATGTCAAACAATAGCGCGGTGGAGGAGAAACGGCTTGCATTTAATATATGTTTAGAAGTTATGATGTTAATTTAAGTTTTAATCGTCGGCTGTCGTCAAAAACTATTTATTGTATAAAACGTCATATTAAACTAGTGGTAGGTATCATAATAAAAAGAATATAAAAAATATAAAAAAAATTAAAAATATAAAAAAGCCTTAGCTAAAGTTCTTTAATATCATGGGCAATTTTATGTTTTATACTGTGTTAATAAAATAAATCGCTTGTAACGACCTTACATTGATTTATAATCAAAATATAACTGTGCCGCCACATTGTGTTTATTTTCATGCGTACTGGCGACTAGTTTTCCATCTTAATTTCATCACCTTAATTTTCCATCGCATAATTGTGAAGAGAATGGAGGTTCTTTAATACTTGAGAATAAGTATATTATATATTAGTGATACGTCATTTATTGTTGCAAATATCGCAGTTTTTGTAGTAGAATTTTACTAAGATAACCTTACTTTCATTGTCAAATCTGTTCGCTTGTATATTAAGATATAGCATTGTCTAGTTTTCGTTTACTATTTGAATGATATATAATATATAAAGACGTATAGTATATTCAATAAATACCATTAGTCTTTATTTGACTGTAACGGTATGGGAGTGTTTTTCGTAAATAGTCGTTGGTTATAATTGACATTATTTAAAGATAATTTAATAAATATTTTCCAATGAGTCATTGATTAGAAATATTGTACTAAATAGTATATTTCTTTGTACATAGCGAGTACGTTAGCAGTTTTCTCTCCGGGGCCAATATATACAGACCTGAAACATGACTGACTCATGATAAAGCAACATAAAGTTGTCCATGGGTAAAACAACCAGTCCTTAAGTCGTGTCAGCGGTTTTAAGCACAAAGCTTTCTTACAGAGAATTGAGTAAGTTTAAATTGGAAAAGAAAATTATTGGGTATAAGTTGGTAAGCGTGGTAAAAAATATTATACCACCCCCAGTCAACTACACCCAGTGAGAATTTCCGCTTTAATAACATTTCAATTGCAATACTCTTTCTAGACTTTTAATTGGGGTTCCGTTGCTTAATTTAGGCGGAGTTAAAGTTTTCATCAGCCTTACCGAAACACCTACCTTAAGTGTTATTTTTGAGCAGGGACCGCTGGCTGTTCATTAATCGAGAAACACAATTTGGTAATTCGTGGCGTCAATTTCATCCACCACCTTATCAAAGGTAGTGTATACCATTTTATCTCCAATCAAATCTGTCTTTTTTTTTCATTTATTGCACCAGCTTGATCATTTTTATGTATAAGAATATTTCAAAAAGACGGTGTTTTTATTAGCCATAGTCGCTCGATTTAAAACAGGCAGATTTTGTCTGAAATTACCTGAGAATAAAATTGTATTGCCCATTGGCCTGTCATATCCCGCAATGTTCTGTCAACGGCCTCTATGCCTGGCCTTTTTATGAGAAATGTGGGCCTACCATGGCTCATACGATAAGGCAGCAATCCAGAAACAATTTTACTTCGCCAGAATTTCTTGCAACAGAACATGTTGTTGTTTCTGCTATGTCCAAATTAATTGGGATTTTGAAACATTGTGTGTGCCGTCTTTTCGCCAGGTAAGTGATGTGGCAGCAATACCAAGAGAAATCTTTTTTGTTGTTTCAATTCCGCTAGAATTGTTCTTGTCAGATAGGTTCGTTCCTTAATTAAGGCACTTATTAACAATACTATTCTTTAGTTTCGTTATAAATTTGGATGCCCTCTCATTAACCATGATAGTCACTACTAGGGATACCATAGTTGTGCTCTTTCACCTGTTAAACTGATATTGCCTACCGCATTACGCATAATAGTACTGCGTAAAAATCTTCTGATAAAAATGTTTTGTGCTTTTCCCATATTGTTGTAAGATCGAAAATGGTACAAATCACTAACATTATAGCGAATTGCCTTAAACTACTGGGGCTGTCACTGACCCAAGATTCCTCAACACTGTGGATACTCTTCATGAAGTTCAAGTGCCCCGCAAGTTGCTTGAAACAGAGGGTGCTCTGCACCATCAATGGTTTTTCAAAAGAAAAAAGAATCTGACACATATTTTTTTCATTTTCTTAAGTCGCTGTATGTCCACTTTCAGCTAATATATCATTCACAATCGATAAATTTTGACGATAACCTATAATAAATAAACATACTTCATAGCGCATGTCGCTTACAATTGTCGTGTTTTATTACAAATTTTCGTTACTCATTATGCTTTTTACGTAAAAATATTTTTCATTTTCGCGTTTATTAAACATTTTCAATAAAACAAATTCGATTTCACGGGATTAATCCTAATTCGGATTAATCGGAAAAAATGTTGTGCATTCATTGTAGCAATGTTATTAAAAGCCATCACAAAGAACAACTTTAGCTAAGCCACAATTATATTTCTTAACCAGATATCTTTATTTTTAGGTCAATAAAAAATGTCTGTCAAGCTGCACACCTGTAACTAATGCTGTATTTTACTATTTCTTGTAGTAAACTATACTGGATTATTATGATTGTTCATAAGATGTTCAATATCTTCGATTTTAATATGACAATGTAAACTGCTCATTATGCTCAATAGCTTTTGTTAAGACAGTATTTTATTATTTCTTATACTTTGGCTGGACCGTTATGATTATTCATGAGATTTTTCAGATCTTCGATTTTATTATGTCAATGCAAAATCCTCACTAACTAACTTTTGTTAAGACTGGACTTGGACTTGGACTGTTATTTTTGTTCATCAGATGGTTTTCTAAATACCTATACTACAAAAAACTATTTAAATCAGCCCAGTAGTTTAGAGCGTACAAACAGACAAACAGGTAGACAAAAATTCTAAAGCCTCGTGTTGTATTAGCTATTTAAAGCCCCCTATATTGTTTTTTTCGTAAATAGATTCCATGTACAGACATGACAGCACTTAGCCCATTCATATCCACTTATGTGGCCACCTCTGTGGCTGATGATGCATGCATTAGTACAACTTTTGAATTGGAGGCGTTACGCTTTTTAAGTTTTTATTATAAGGTATCGTCAAAATTTTTCGATTGTATATAAAGTATTAAAGGTTAAAGTGAATATATAAGGTGTAAGAAGAAAAAATATGTGGCCAGATTCTGCTCTTGGTAGAGTTTACACAGTGCATCCTTATAGTGGTTGTTCCACGTTGTATACGATATCTTTTGGAACCGCAATTTTGCGTCAGTGCCAGTGCCAGTAGTTTACGGCAGTTATTCACTTTAATGTTAGAATTTTGTGTCATCTCCTTCTTTTGTCTCATATCCTTCAATATTATGGGAAAGGTACTAAATACATTTTTATCAGAAGATTATTAAATACTCCTAGGTGGAATGTGGAAAGCAATATCAATTCCCTCTTTCGTCCAAGCTGTCGCTGTGAACAGACGTGTTATTGCTTTATTTCCTAATATTGCTAGTTTAAGTTTTATAAAATTATAACCCATGTAGTTAGTCCTAAAGTCGCAATTACTACTTGGATAGCTAAGTGAAAGGTGAGCTAGCAGAACGCCGAGTGCCTGTGTGAAGAGGACAGCAGCAGTTGCCATAATTGCTTTCTCTGTCTCTGCATGCTACGTGGTGCCGACGCAGACGCGCAACGCTTGCTACGAAACCTGTCACTGTAGTGTCACCCGCGCTCCTCTGCCGCTACGCGTTCGCGGAGCCGCCACTTGTCAGCGCTACGTATTGTTTTGCAACCGTAACAGTACTACTTACAAAGAGTAAGAACTTTTATTTTAACATGAACACGTTACGCACACCGCCCCAGGGTTTGTCTTCTTCCGACACCAATATAAACAAGTCTGTTGCCGGCTGCTCTACGACAGCGCCTACTCCTAACGTCACACTGAGATCCAAACGTGTTCGGCTAGACGATGATGAATCTAGCAGCCTGGACTTGTTTAAGGAGGAGATGAGAGATATGTTATCTAGCTGGATGAAGCAGCAGGATGGAAAATTGGAAAGACTTGAAAAAGGGTTCGCGAAGTTAGGAAACGTTGAAAAGGGTTTATCCGACATAAAGTGTGGCATAAAAACATCAAATAATGATTTAGAGAAATCTTTGAGTGAAGTTTCGGGACAAATTAAAAATTTGAGCAAAAAGATCGATATGTTGGAGAACGAACGTAATAATACGCGTGCAAGAATTCATGAACTAGAGGAAAGGTATGAAAGCCTAGAACGCGTTATTAGAAAAACAAGTATCGAGATCAGGGGGGTACCTAAAAAGAAGAAGGAAAAGAAAGAAGACCTACTTAATATGGTCACAAGTATGATTCAAAACATCGGAATTACTGGCTGTCCTTCTAACGAAATAAAAGATGTCTACAGATTACCATCAAAGGAAACCTCGTTGACCTCTACTGTAGTCACTGAGTTTACAAACATTTTTGTTAAGGATAAATTTATCAGAGGCGCTAAACTGTTTAATAACCAAAAAGTCGGCAAATATATTACTACAAAACATCTGGACCTCGAAGGGACTGAATCAACACTATTTGTCTCGGACCACTTGACACCAAAGGCCAGACGACTTCACTTTCTGGCACGTGATTTCGCAAGATGTGAAAACTTTCAATACTGTTGGACTGCTAATGGTCGCGTTTTTCTACGAAGAAAGGAAGGTGAAAAATACATATTGGTTAGAAACGAACAAATATTCCAGCAACTACGTGAAGCCAATAAAACCGCAAGCAAATAACTTTACCCTATTAGTTTTTATAATATTTAAATTATCCACGAATTTACACATTCCTCCATTTTTATCTTCCTACAATTTTACACAACACACTACATTTCATATTAAAAATCAATACACTAGCATATTCTGCGCATTATTCCCACACGACATTTTACACACGTCTAATAGACCACACTACATGAATATTATGTCATACTTGAAAACAAACAAGAATGTCTTTGGTAAAATAGTCATACACATTTATTTTAAAATTTCTAAAGCACACTTGAAAAAGAATCCTACGTTAACTACTCTCCAGCCCTATTTAATTATGTTTTATGGCTAGTCAATATAATTTGATTGAAGACCTTGACAAGACTGAAATTTTCTTGAGTGTCAAACGAAAGTTTCCTGAAGAATGCTTAGCAGATATTGGAGACGCAGAAACACAACTAACAATAGTAAGTCAAAATATACGCAGTATACAAAAAAACTTTGACGATTTTACAATTTTCTTATCAAGACTAAAATTCCTACCGGATATAATAGTACTAACGGAATGTCGATTAAACGATACTACACCACTTCTTCATCTCAAAAACTATACGTGTCATTACTCAAAAAAATACCTAAATCAAAATGACGGCATTGCCATTTTTTATAAAAGTAACTTACATGTTATAATTGAAGAGCCAAATTTTAAAGACGCTAACTGCCTTCTTATTCACGTTAGTAATGATTATATCATATGTGCTATCTACAGGTCTCCATCTACTTACAACATTCAAAACTTTTGTGACTCGCTAGAGAAATTTATGCAGACACATTCATATTCCAATAGTATCATTATAGGGGATATAAATATTGATATTTCTCTGTCTTCTAGAGATAAGCGTGCTTCCGACTACCTAGATATAACTGGTCACTATGGCTACTATCCGGGCCATCAATTCACCACACACGATCAAACTTGCCTAGATCATGCAATGATCAAAACTAATAAAACAGCTGTGATAGACATCTGTGCTTCAAAAATAACTGACCATGACACAGTCATCGTGAGTATTGCTAAGCAAAATTCGTGTTCTACACCCGAAACCCAGTATAAAACTAAAATCGATTATGTTAGCCTGGCAAAAGCCGTTTCAGACTGTAATTGGGAATCTATCTACTCATACTCTGATATTGATAAAACACTTACAAAATTTAATGGGAAGTTAAATAAATTAGTACAAGATTTCACAAGCAGACATACCATTAAAAATTCTAAATTTATCAAAAAACCGTGGCTAACAAATAGTTTAATGAATTGTATCAGGAAAAGAGATCGTCTCCATACAGCAGCGAAAAAAGAACAAAATAAGAACAATCCCATTTTTCAGCAGCGATATAAAAATTACAGAAATATATGCAACAATTTAATCCAAAATCTAAAAACGCGCATGAGAAAAAGATTCTGAAAGACGCTAATGGAGACTGTAGGAAGACTTGGACAGCAATAAAAACCATCTGCAATATAAAAAAGACCAATTCCCAAAACGTTGAACTCTTACACGCCTGCTCTGATCCCAGACAGTCTCTTAACCAGGTGAATAAGTTTTTTACCACATTGGGTGAACAACTAGCCGAAAAAACACTCTCGGCACTAAAAAAAACCGAATCAGAACTGGCTAGTTTATCCGGATCATTATACAAAAAAACTTCCCCTTGTCACTCTTTCTATGTGAGCCCCACAGACAGTTATGAGGTTATTAAAATCATCTCTAACGTTAAAGACATCTCTGCACCTGGATGGGATGGAATTACTAACAAAGTTCTAAAACTAAACAAGCTTCACCTCGCTTCCCCCATCGCATACCTATGCAACTTAAGTACCTCAACTGGAAAAGTACCGAATGCCATGAAAATGGCTAACGTTTGCCCTATTTTCAAATCGGGTGACAAAGCAGAGGTAGCAAATTACCGCCCCATTTCCCTCCTCACATCGCTATCAAAGATCCTCGAAAAGATCATGAATACCAGACTTCTCAATTTTCTTGAGAAGAATGGCATACTATCGGAAAACCAATACGGTTTTCGCAATAACAAGTCGACAGAAGATGCAGTGACCAACCTTGTTGACTTTGTCGTGACTAAGCTAGACAATGGAAATAAGTGCACTGGAGTCTTCTTAGACTTTGCGAAAGCTTTCGATACTGTGTCCAGAGAGGTCCTTCTCCAAACACTCGAACAAATAGGAATACGAGGCACAGCCAACAATTGGTTCAAATCCTATTTAAGCGACAGAACACAAAAAATACGCATAGGTGAATACCAAAGCGATTATGCCTGCCTTAAATATGGTGTACCACAAGGCAGCGTACTAGGGCCAACCCTCTTTGTTATCTACATTAACACCCTTTGCTCCTTGCCACTCCAAAAAGCAAAGATATTTACTTATGCTGATGACACAGCCATAGTTTTCTATGATAAATCATGGGAAGCTGTGTATAAGGCTGCTGAGGATGGAATGAATCAGGTCGCAGACTGGCTAAATTATAATTTATTGACACTAAATAAGGACAAAACTAAAATCATAAATTTCAGTGTCACTAAACGAAACCCTTGCCCTGCGCACCTTTCTGTAAAATTGCATTCGTGTAAAAGTACAGGCAAGGTGTGTGCTTGCACAAGTTTTGAACAAGTGGCTTATATAAAATACCTCGGTATCTTCATTGACAAGCACATGACCTGGACTAAGCAAATTGAGCATGTTAGTGTACGTGTTAAAAAACTATTACACATCTTCAAAAAAATGAGTCAAATCGCTGATAAAATCATGCTGAAAATGATTTATCATACATTATGTGAATCCGTAATAAATTACTGTCTTACATCGTGGGGAGTGGCACAGAAGACACAACTTATTAAAGTAGAGCGTTCACAACGTGCGATCCTCAAAGTTAGTAATAAAGTGCCCATTCGCTTCCCTACAGATAAACTGTACCAAGAATCTGGTATCTTGCGTGTCCGCCAATTATACTATATGGCCGTAGCATTAAAGTTCCATAAAATAGCTTATGCAAGTGTGGAAGCTAACATTCGCTCCAGGAGAAAACCCAAATTTCGCATACCCAAAACTATCCTAAACTTTGGCAAAAGATGTTTTTATTACATGGGTCCCTACATATATTCAAAATTAAACGATTCACTGAATATCACTCAGCTATCCAGATTAAAAGTTAAAAATCAGATCAAAAATTATTTCAAAAACATGAACTATAATAACACAGAAAATTTCATTAGGATATTATAGACAACTTTTCCTTCTGACACACAAACGCTTGCAGAAATACCTCTAGACGTATACAGCACATCGACATGACACACACACACACCCACACACACACACACACACACACACACACACACACACACACACACACACACACACACACACACCTACTATTAAACTGTATCAAATTGAAATTTAAACTTGTAATGTTTCTTATCTTACCTGTACGACCTTACCAACTCGCTCATACATATACCTGTAACTATGTTTTATATGTATGTTTTTAGACGAAAGAGACTAGTCTCCACGACACAGGGAATCCTAGTGTGGAGGCTAGTGACCTATGTATTTAAACTACTTATTTTCGAACAATAAACATTATTATTATTATTATTATTATGTTTCTCGGCTTAAGTTCTCGGGTTCAAAACCGAACCCGGTCCTTTGGAAGGCTTGCGTGGGGACACAGGTCCAACACGTAGAGGCCCCTTCGAGAATATTAAAATAATTTGCTGTGACGCATTAGCCGGGATCCATCTCTGAATAACCAGAAGTAATTGCCCAGAGATGGTCTCCGGATAATGCGTAGAAACTATATATAATATGAAAAACTAAATTGGGTCTATGGAATGTAGTTTGGATGTTTCGGGAACTGAGCTATTGGAGGAGACTAACGGACGTCCGCCTTTTCAACGTCTCAAATTGAATGATTGGCGGACGGTGACTCGCCTCCCACTATATGGGCCCCCACAAAGCGGCGTAGTGCCTCGGGCGCAACATCGGCGTGGTCGGCTAAGGGTGTAGAGAGGTGTGCACCGGTTTCACCATCACGAGAAACTCGTGAGCGGGTTTCCCCGTTATTACGCAGATTGAGCACTTCCACCCTTTCGAGCATATAGCTCTTGCGCTCCACTCTGCCGGCCAACAAAGGCAAGCCAGAGGCGGGGGATAGATTACAATTCCCCTCTGGAGGACTCAGGTCCGTGGGGTCGCCGCTCCCCAACAGCTCGCCACAAGCTGCCCTGCGGGTTTATTATTATTATTATTATTATTATTATTATTATTATTATTATTATTATCAATTCAACATACGAAAGAGCAATCATAGTTCACTTTGTTCTATACAGAATATTGTATTTTTGATTGGAGCTACAAGCTTACTTGTTCCCTTAGCAGAATCCAATCAAACAAGCACTAAGCACATTAAAAATATATAGTTGAAACAAACTACCGTCTTAACAATATTGAATACTATAGTTAATGAGAGAGCATCCAAGTTTACAAAGGTGGTCCAAAGTGCCTCAGGTAACGAATAAAATCTGTTTTCTGTAGCCCCAGGTGAAAAAATAAAACCAAAAATCAATATAAGAGTCCAGCATGGTAGTTGTTCATCAGGTTCTGTATCCCGAATATAGCAGGGTAGGCAGAACTTTGGAACACAGTGTCAAGACACTCCGTTACACTCTCGTTCTCCACTTTCTGCTGACTTTGAGGCATTGCGTGTTGAATGGCGGAACTTAACGCCGCGTTTTGCCTTTATATCTCATTTCCTCAACTGGGGACCGAACCCACAACCTGTCGGTTGCAGTCACACGCTTGTGCCGTTGTGCCACAGAAGGCGTAGGTAGTTGTTCATATTCTGGATAATTTTCTGAAATATAAGGAAGGTCTTTTTCTTGAAAAGACAAAACGGTCAGCACCGAGTTAGAATGAGACATTCATAATATACCTACTCAGGAAATGCCTTGGTTATGTGAAAGTGTTATTTTGACCCCTAAAATAACGAAGCTGGTGCAATAATTGAAATAGTTTTGGATTGATTTTCTTAGAGATAAAATGGTATAGATATTGTTTTTCTTTTGGTGTGCAATAAAGAGTTACTACTATAGAGTTACTTAGATAAGGTAGTTAAAAGCCGTGTTTCCACATACCGCTTATACTCAACAATTTTCCTTTACAATTTAAACGTACTCTCTTCTCTATGAGAACATGCTTTGTAATGATATTCTACTTGTATAAATCACAAGGACAAACGCTTAAAGTCGCTGGTACCGACTTAAGCACTGGTTGTTTTCTTAACCATCGACAACAGTATTGACTCGCGAAAAAGCATCATACTTTATGATGCTATTTCAGGTCTCAATATATGGGCTCTAAGAGAAAAACTACCAACAAAGTGTACAAATAAATATTTTAATTTACAATATTTCTGATCAATGTCTAAAATTCAGTACTTTGAAAAATATTTGTGGCTCATTGAAAAATATTTACTAAAATAACTCTAGAACTAACTGATTATTATGTGATCATTATACAAATAAAGTACTTAATATGAACCTTATGTTAATATAATTGCGGGCAGCAACTAAATCTTTAAATAATGTCACTTAGGAGAATAATCTAAAACTATTTAAAAATCTAAACTTTTCTGAACCTTTAGAGTCAAATAAAGTCTTCTGATATCTGTTGAATAGACTGTACGTCTTTATATTTCATATAAGCCCATTCAAGTAAACGGACACTCTCTCAGCTGTCTTCAACAGCCTCGGGACCAGTCGTATAAAATGGTCCCGAAAGCTCCACCTGTTGTCCAAGACAAGTCCGAGGTACTTCAAACTCCTCTTCACCGCTATCCTAAAATCGCCGACGACGATGTGGGCCTCTGGTGGAGCGGCCCTCCTCGGAGCGTTGAAGTAGATTGCCTCAGACTTGTCTAGTGCAACCTCCAGACCCAGCCACCGAATCCGCCCGACAACGTGAGCCACGCCAGCTGTCGCGAGCGCTGCTACCTCGCGATAGGTTCTCTGCTGCGATAAGACCAGCGTGTCATCAGCGTAGCAGAGGATCTTTACCCCCGGCAGGGTGCTGCCCCTAAGCACCCAGTCGTAGCCAATGTTCCAGAGGATCGGACCAAGCAAGCAAGAACACCGCACGACACCTCCCAAACTCCCCAGCCGGAACTTCCAGGAAAGGTCACAGACCTCTCGGAGAGGTAAGCCCCGATGATGCGGCGCAGGTATGGAGGCACCCGATGGTAGATGTGTGCCTCATTGATGCAGGGCCAGGGTATGGAGTTAAAAGCGTTGGCGATGTCTAAAGACACCGCCAAGACTCCTTCGCCCCGAGCCACTGCGACCTGCGCATGGGACTTCACCTGCAGTATGGCATCCACCGTGGAGCGTCCACTTCGGAAGCCATACTGGCTGTCCGAGAGGTTTGGACCTATCCTCTCCAGGCATCAAAGGCGGGGCCCAAGTTCGGAGCTTGCCGCGCACCTACCGGTACGGCGTTCCGAACGGGTCCCGGTCTATCCACGCGAGAGCTTTGTCGTGCGCCTCGCCTTTCGCACGACCGATCTCTTCCTGCAGCGCTTTTTCGCCTCGACGTAGGCGCAGTACAGCCGGTCCTCCTCCTGCTGCTGCCGGCGTGCCCGCCTGCGATAGTGCGTATAAAGGCGTCTCGCCTCAATGCAGATGTTGCGCAATTGAGCGATCTCACCCGACCACCAGTACACTTGCCGCCGTTGAGGGCGGCGCCCGGAGCGGGGCATTAACGTGTCGCAGATACACGTCAATGCCCTCTGCGCCCAGTTTGCGTCGTCTTCTGCAGACGCCAAGCTCTGGGGCAGCCAGGCTTGCACTATCGCAGCTTCCTCCAGAAGTCCCTTGTCGAGACACCTCAGTTGCCACCGCGGTCCGTCCTCTCGCGAGGCGCGACCTACAGCTGACGGCACCGTCGGATGAGTGGAGATCTCGAATTGGATGTAGAGATGGTCCGAGAGAGTCTCCACATCATTCAACACTCGCCAACCGTGAACACGGCGTGCTAGGGCCGGGCTCGCGATAGTTACGTCCACCACGGACCCGCCCAGCCTTCGCACGCAGGTATTGGTCATCCCCCGATTGAGGACAGACAAATCAGAGGCAACTACCCACTCCGAGAGCGTCGTACCACGCTCAGTCGTCGTTGCCGAGCCCCACACGCTCGACTTCGCGCTGAGGTCCCCTGCGACCAGCACCTCTGCCGGATGGTGTCGGTCTATCATTTCCCCCAAGCGGATTATGAACTCTACAAACTCCGCAAGAGTTCGATTGGAGGAAAAGTAGACACCGACGACAACTAGGCTGCCGACAAGTGCCGCGACGCATCCCGCACCCTTCTCTACTCATGAGGAAGGCGGGGAGCCCGCAGCTACCTGGGTGATAATAGCCACCACCCCGGTGTTGTCTGCGACCCAGTTATCCCATGCGGGGACACTTTAGGGCTTCGCAACAACCACCACCTGAATAGACCGCTGCGCCATGCTTTGAACCAATAAGTCCTGAGCCCTGGCGCAGTGTCTGCGGGCTGCCCTGCCGCCTCGCAGACCGGGCAGTGACGTGCCGCCGAGCACTGGCGCGGCTTGTGCCCGGCTTGGCTGCACTTGAAGCACTGCTGGCTCCGATCGAGTGCACTGCTACACTTCGCTGCAACATGGCCAACATCGTGGCAGCGGGAACAACGCCGGACTCGCTGTTGCAGCAGTTGCACCCGCGCCGACTCGAAGCCCAAAAGGAGCCGTGACCCACCAACCTTTTTCGCCACCGCAATAGGGCAGCGGACCCAGGCTGTGCCAAAGCCGTTGCGGCCCTGCCGGATCTCTCCCACCTTCACAGATCCGACATCGCAGCCTTTAACTCGGCTCACTGCTTGCGTCACCTCCTCTGAAGTTGCAGAGTCATCTAGGCCACTGACCCTCAACTCTGCACACTTCATCGGTCTCGCCACCAGGACCTCCGGCATCCGCCTTCTCGCCGCTATTGTTGCCAGGTAACTCCAGGACCCTGGCACCAGTGTATGCAACCCGAAGTCGCACGTCCTTAATACCCAGATAATCCAACTTCACCGCCTGCTTGATCTGGGTAAGGACTTCGCGATACGAAATTTCCTTCCGGGTGGCGGCCGGCTGTAAGGTAAGTGTTACAGCCGCCGATCGTGGGGGGCGCAGCTTTGGGCGGTTAGCAGATTTCACCTTAAGCGTGTTCTGCTTAGCCTGCGCTACCGCCGCCTTTGACTTCCCCTAACGCACGACTACACTCCAACCCTCGGTTAATTGAGCCGGGGCAGGAGGCAGAGGATGTGCCTCCTCTGGCGTTGTTTGCGGGGCTTGTTTCGTCGCCTTACTCTTCTTCGCCTTTTGCTTTTTTGGCACCCCTTTCTGCTTCGAAGCCGGGTTTGCGGGCGCCACCAGGGTCGTCGAAGTAGGCTCCGCCACTAACCCCGAGGCGGCTGCCTGGCGCTTCCTATCCGCCGCCAATGGAGGGCGTACTGGCTTAGCCGGCAGAAGCCTATCCTCCAGCGCCGCCAGCCGCGTGTTTAGCAATGTGCTCACCTGCACCATCACTGAACGAGCCACGTCCTCCTTCCTTTCGGGTTCCCGCCTCACGGCTCTAGAGTACTCGAGGTCAGCTCTCATAAGAGCTACTTCCTTCCGCAACTCAGTGACCTCTTCGCTCAGGCGGGTGTTGGTCGCACGTAACAGAGTCACTTTTGAATTGGCGGTCTTGTTGGCCAAGATCTCGACAGCCGTATTTATAGCGCCAGCGGCCTCCTTAAGGGCTTTTGTAAAAGTGCCCTTAAGGTTGCCGGACCTGCTGGCCACTTTATTAATTATGGCCAGGCTACTATTCACTTGGTGCTGGAGATCTTGCACTAACGGGCCTTTCGGCCGTAAGGCTGGGGCGTCTGAGAGCCTGGAGTTTGCTCTCTGCACTGTATCTGCTATAGCAGGCACTTGAAGCCTGACTGCAGTCGCTTTGACTTTCGGCCTGTCCCTCGTCCCCTCAGTCCCCGCAGAGCCATAGTTGATGTCCCTACTTCTGGGTCTCTTCCGATACTTCCGTGCCTCAGTCCCCATATTTGACCTCTGCGATCCCATTGAGATACAGCTCTCTGCCTCCGATTCTGAGGCCGCCCAGAAGCGACCCCGAGAAGATGTCGGCATCGAACGAGACCTCCCACTAATGACGGAAGCGCATTCCGCCAGGTCCAGCCGCTCGAGTACTACCTTAGCAGTCTTGAGCGCAATTCCTCCACAATTAGGCACAGATGCCTCAACACCACCTTTAATTGGCACTTTTTCTACAACTACGCCTTTCTCGGGTACCATAACTGCTGCAACCTCCTCGGCCACTAAAACTACTCCGTCCTCTCCGGCCACTGCAACAACTCCGCCCCTTCCGGGCCCTACCTCGACGCCGCCTTGTGCAGCCACCACACATTCTCCGCCCTTCTCGGGCCCCTCACCCGCAACACACCGGTAGTCTTCGCTCCCCACAGATTCATGGGGCTTGCGTGCCGTAGCACGGAGGGATTCTCCAGACTGGCTGGTACCCTCCTGCGGTATGAAAGAATTATGGCTTACCGACATGTTGTTTGGTTGCTGATCCACAGCTTCGGCTTTTCTGTCGGGGTGTGCTCCCCTAGGCCGTGTCCATAACAATGGACTAAGGGCACGCCCATGCCTCGCTGGTTTTGGTCCGCGCCGGGAATGACTCCCGGTCCACTCGCCGGCGAAAGCGTGAGGTTTTCCCTATCGCCACATGGGGACGCGCCCAGTAGGAGGACCAGCAACTCCCTTGGGATCAGGTATGCAACCCTGATCGACACATTTTCGATGACTACTATGTTCTTTACAAGGGACTTGTGGACGATGAAACTGACACCACGGTGTCCTTCTGAAGAAAGCTTCGGACTTCCTATAGATAATCTAATTATGTCCCAGTTTAACTTACTTAATTCTTCTTCCAGCAACAATTCAAATTTTCTAGTCACTACACATGTTCTAGTCTATCCTCAAAGTGCGTTTGTTGTGTGTTACCAGGGCTAGTCCGCCGGGGCATCTTAGCACACCTTGCTCCACCGTTACCAAGACTGCAACCGGAGCCAGGAATAGTGTGGCTGCCGAGGACTGGGACGCTGGTTTTATTTGTACACTCATTTAGGGCTTTTGCCCATACTAACCTCGCTGGGCAAATGGGTAGGCGTGTACAGTATAGTAGGACTATTTAGACAAGGGAGAATGTTACTGCCTATCCCACCCTTTGTAATTTTATGCCAAGCTCTAAGGCGACTAACGCCTTTTACGCCTTTTACCTACGAGAAGATAGGGGATGGTCACAAAAAGATAGGAGGTTGTATTCTTAAGATGCCATCACATATTTCTCGAATGGGGATGAAAACCACAAGCAGTAGCGTTTACAGCCTCATTCTTGTTCTCCTTCGCCAGCACAGCCCTTATTTATGCATAATATTTAATTTTGTAGTTATTTTTATAGTTCTATTTTCTAAAACTTTTCCACGTCCGACATTGCAGGCCAGAAACTTCTGGATTAGAATAAACAAATTGAGCAATTTTTTATAAACCTCCAAAGAATCTTTTTAGACTCTACGCTCTCTTACTTACGTGAGTTGATCTGGTAAACAAACGCACTGTTGTTGGATAAAATCTATGCACATAGGTATACAGTTTCCACTTTATTTACAACCCGTATGATGTCGTTTTATTGATTTTGTAATCTTTTGAATGAAATATAATTCCTATTATCCTTCCCAAATGCACATTTTATTATTATATTTTTCTGACGTGTAGTAAAATACCTAAATCTGCGTCAAAGACAATAAACTCCAATATGGGACACGTAATGATTCTTCTATTGTTGACATTTGATAACTTGACAATTGACATATGACAATTTTTAAATATACCATGATGACCAGCTGACGACTATAGTACGGCTTATCCGACACTTAGGTTTTCACATCATATATATATCTGTTTTTGTTAGCAAATAATATCATTTTAACTGTGTTAATAAATTATAATTGTGTTTGTTGTGTGTAAACTAAAACAAGGGGGACTTTTAAAATCTACGTATGTTTCTACTTAATTATTTGTAATATAGAGACAAAATAGTTATTATGGCTTCGCAAATAATAAATAAGTTTAAACAGCTCGATGCCTATGCCAAAACTTTAGAAGACTTTAGGGTCAAAACAGCTACTGGTGCTATTAGTAAGTATACATTTTTTTGGAGATAAAAGTGTATGATATATTTATTCATTATTATTTCATTTAATTACCTCTCTTTACAGTCACTGTTACTGGTGCAATTGTAATGATGCTCTTAATTTTATCGGAACTACATACTTATATGTCCCCAAATATTTCTGAAGAGTTATTTGTTGATACATCCAGGGGACACAAATTAAGAATCAATTTTGATATTATTGTACCAAGAATATCATGTGATTGTAAGTAAAAAAATATTTTTATGGCTTTTTAATAATGACTTCTACTACATTTTAATGATAACCAATACTTTATTAAATGTATTAAACCTAATTTTTAGATTTAGTATTAGATGCAATGGATTCATCAGGAGAACAACATTTGCAATTAGACCACAATATCCATAAAAGACGATTAGACTTAAATGGTGTTCCAATTGAGGAATTTAAAGTAGAAGAAATTACTATAACTTCAACTGTTAGTATTTTTTTCTTTATATTACTTATTAAATTAACATTAATAATTACTACATGACATAAGTAGTAAGTTTTCAGTCCAATTTTCTAGACATTGTGCTTAAGAGATTTGTATCGAGATGTCTTTTTACCAGACCAGCAAAATGAAAATAATGTGTTCCCCTATATGTGAATTGAATTTGCAACCATTTATTCAGATGTTGTGATGCTGGACCACAGCAGCCTTAAACATTCAATGGAAACATGTAATTACTTTGAAAAAATCATATTATATAAATCAAAAGCAATAAAATTTTGGTCTTAACTAAAAAGTAGCCAAGATGATTTCATAACTTAAAAGAATTACTTTAACATACTATATACTGTATTAAAATTTATACTATATTAAAATTTATGCTATATATATTAATTTATTGCATTTTATATTGCAAATTACTAGTTTAATTTTAGTAATTTAACTTTTCAGGTGAAGCAAAATATTACCGAAGTTGCTACAGTAACATGTGGCAGTTGTTATGGTGCAGCATTTAATGAATCTCAGTAAGGAATTATTTTAATCTTAAATGCTTATTATGAATTGCCAAATGTATGTATGATAGTGTAGTGTTTAATGATAGTCCACTTAAATATTTAAAAATATTAGAATTTGAAGCATTGTGTTGAGAGGCAGAATTTCCCATGGCAGGCCTCTAAATCGAAATGTGGTAGATGTTCCTAATATTTCCTTATTATTTTACTTAAAATAATTGTTTTGTTCTGAAGACTTATATTGTACCTAGTGATTTTTAAATAGCACACTACACTACACACTGTAGGCAAAAGCAACCTGAGAACCTATTGACATGCTGTTCTGGAGACTTCCATTTCTCTAAATTCTGTAGGTATTGTGTGTTGAGTAGGGGAACTTAATGCTGGGCCTTGTCTCATTACCAGAACTAAGAAATGAAAACACTAAATATTTCATTTTCTTGAGTGAGATTGAACCCACAACACATTTACACTACACTTTCACATTTACAGTCACTTGTACAAATGCTCCATGACAGTCACCCAAAGACATATCATTTATTTATAGGTGTTGCAATACTTGTGATGATGTAAAAGAAGCTTATAGATTACGTCGTTGGGCATTACCGGATTTAGCTACTATAGAACAATGTAAAGATGATAAATCATTGGAAAGAACCAATCTAGCTCTTAAAGAAGGATGTGAGATTTATGGTTATATGGAAGTTAATCGGGTAACAATATTATCATGAATCTGATTTTAAGAGTGTATCTTATACAACATTGGGTTGTATAAGATACATCACATAAAAATGGTTAATATTTTAGGTTGGTGGTAGTTTTCATATAGCTCCAGGCAAAAGCTTCACTATAAATCATGTCCATGTCCACGATGTTCAACCCTTCTCATCATCTGTTTTTAATACAACCCATATAATCAAGCATTTATCTTTTGGTACAAACATAAAAAGTGCCAATACTTCTCCTTTAGATGGTGTTACAGGATTAGCCAAAGAAGGTAAGTTATATTAAGTGTTTCTGTTTTACATAGGTTATCCTAGGACTAGAAATCAAAACAAGAAATTATTAACCTAAACTTTTAAGTTTAATAAGAAATAAACCAATATATCACTACACATTATGGAAATTATATGTACATTTACTTTATAATAGTAATATCAACAACGAATTCCAGTACCAATTGCCATAAAAGTGCCGAAAGTGCCACCTCCCTGAAGCATAACTTTTCCTACAGAATGAACTAATTCACGCCCTCTTGCACCATATCTGTAAAGTACAACAAATAAAATAAATTATAATTATATTAAAAAATAAACAATACTAGGAATTCTCTAAATTTTTATTAACCTTAAAGCAGTAAAGCCGCCGAATAAACCTCCGCTGGCCATGCCTACACAAAATCCTATCATAAATCCCATTTTCATTTTATCAAAACACGAAGGTCCTTGTGTTTGATATACACCTCCCGGAACTGGCATTTTATTTTGGTGTTTCTTTAAAACTAATTTATAAATAAAAGCTTATGCAGAATTACTATAACTATGTAGATGTCAATGTCAGCTACCAGAAATGACATTTAACTTAAGTTTTCTCTAATCTGCGATAATGTTATCTTTTTCGCTATGAATATTATAAAGTAAAAAATATATAGATTTTTGCATTAAGAGTTTAAAAAATTGTGTACTATTTTATTTATATTTTTTATTAATTTTAAAATAGCCTATCTTATATCTTGAATTGTTCTGTTCATCTTTCAAGAAAATGTATAATTTCTTTAAATGATAATGTGTAACAAATTCCCTTTTCCTGAAATGAATCCCTGGCGAATGAAGAGTGACTTGACGATTCGTTCCTCACTTTCGGCCAAATTTGAGGTGTTACGTAATCGTATTGAGCGGCGGAACTCAACGTCGACCATGGCCTTTTGTTAATGAATATTTCTTCGACAAAAAAACAAAGTTGATATATGAATCCAAAAACAAATGAAACAAAAACCTTACAAAATTGGTTCAATGGTGCACTAAAAAAAATAAAGTTAGCATATCATATCCCAGGACTTACCAGGACAAAAAAACTAGGAATGCTGGCTTATGCACCTGGGTGCATAAGCCAGCATTCCTAGTTTTTTTCACTATCTTATTATTAAAAATATAAACTTTAATTGCATTGTTAAAACAAATTATTGCATATGTTACATTGCCAAAAGATTTATTTTTTATTACTGCGTCCATTTACCTAATGTAACATCAATGGAAATTAAATGGCAAGGAACATAAAGCTTGTGCAGACGAAGTTTTATGCGGCAACTAGTTAAAAGGTTTATAGACAAATGCTATATCAAAATTAAAATATTCAGAGAAGCAAACTATACATTGTTGTTAGATACTCAATATATTATAGAAACATTTCTAGATGGCGTTAAACTTTAAACTATTTGTTATTGATACTAATTTTAAAAAACGTCTAAAAATGTTAACGTAGAGACAGTTGAACCCGCGCCTCTTGGAACTGTCCAAGCGCTCTGACCAAGTAAGCCATATGTTCTCATCAAGCTACGTCTAAATTCTCATACTCTTGCTACAACTTATTTATGTTGTTAACATCTCTGTAGGAAGATTTTTACAAATTTCCGCTACCCAATGGCAATCTATTAAAATTACATTTTCTCTTGCCCCTTTTAGCAAGAGCGAATGTAAATATTATTACTAGTTTTGATTAGTATTTTTATAAGTTATATTAATGTATTTTTAGTGTAGAATATCACATAATAATAAAAATATTTGTTATTGATTTATTTTTTCAGATGCTGTTATGTTTCAGTACTATTTAAAAATCGTTCCTACAGTGTATATAAAACTAGACAATACTGTTCTGCACACAAATCAGTTTTCAGTAACTAGGCATCAAAAATCTGTTTCAAATGTAAATACAGAATCAGGGATGCCTGGTGCATTCTTCAGTTATGAGCTGTCACCTTTAATGGTTAAATATACAGAAAAAGATAGGTTTGTTTTAAATCACATTATATCTTATATATAAATAAATATAGAATTAAAAATATTTCACAACAATAATTAAAATAACAATGATCTATTTTAAATGTACATTTTATTTTAAAAGTAACAATTTGTAATCCGCTCCACTTTATAGAAGTTCTTGTTCAGTTATATTATTAAAGATTCCAATGCAATTGTTTTGGATTTGCTGAAATTATAATTAGATGTTGTAATTTTGTTTTCTATTTTAGGTCTATTGGCCATTTTGCAACAAATATCTGTGCTATTGTTGGTGGAGTGTTCACAGTAGCAGGTATATTCGATACTCTCTTGTATCATTCACTAAACGCTTTTCAAAATAAAGTTGTTTTAGGCAAAGCAGGCTGATATGTAAACTATAATGTTTTTAAAAATGTATTGAAGTCATCAATGTTGCATTTGGCATGGTTTTTACAAAATTCTATATCTGTACCTTCAACAAGAGCAATAACTGGTATATAATTTTCTTTCATGGGATCATATTGTGCTCTTCCTAAACTTTTAAGAAATAGATGTCTTTGCTTTACTTTAAAATTTCTACATAACAACACATTTGGACAGTTTAATAATGATTTATGGGATATTTTAATAATGTTATGCAGATAGTTGAATCTCTCTAATAATGATTTTTGACCTGAAACAAAATGTTTATAATAAAAATGACTTGAATAAGAAATATATGTATTTTTAAATATTCTAATTATTATTCTTCTCCTCTTATTTCTCTTATAACTTTTTTTATAATTACTGTTGTCCTAATTATTATTATTCAAAAGAAAGAGCCAAAAAAGTGCATACTTATTAACCACAATTTTGGCTTTAGAAGGATTAACTGTTTTGTTTCTTCATCATCAAATCCCATTTCTTCTTTTATTACAAATGTATTTGTGTTTATATGATGTAAATTATATGTTATTATTTTTGGTTGTATTGTTGATAGTTGTCGTACTTCATTACCACATAAATTAAATTTTTGTTGAAAATATCCTAATCTCCTGTCAATCCTTACAGAACTGAAACAAATAATTAATCATTAAACTTTCTGAACTTTGTACTCAGTCACCTTTACTCTTCGTAACATACATCACTTTCCGCAAAATTTGAAGCATTGAGTGGTGGAACTCAACATTGTGTTTTGCCTTGTTATCAGAGTGAAGATATGAATACATTCAATATTTCATTTTCTTGAATTGGGATCAAAACCTGTAGCGTTTAAAGTCACATGCTAGTGCTACGACAGGCCATTGCATATTTCGGAAAACTAGCACACTTAGCACATGATTATACCTAACGTCAGGGCTGCCACAACTTATCAAACATATTGTATGTATTTTAATATTTACACACAGAGTATTAACACTACTGAAGGTATGTTGCAACAAACAAGAAAAATGTTCTAATAGCTCCATTTCGATTTTATGACTCATTCCAATTTTTGCTTCTATTCCAGTTGTTATAATGTCTCAACATTTTATTTACCTATTACCTTGCCATGCATATAGTTATTTTTAATTCTATAAGAACTCTATTCTATAACTACACTACAATTTGACAAATTAATAAGTAATTCAAAATGCAAAATTATATTAATCCACAGCAGCTATTGATTTGGCAGTTAATAAATGAAATGAAGCAAAAAATTAAATCCCATTACCTGAACATTAACCAGAAAGGATTTTTTATCAGAATTTGTTGAATTTCATTAACAGTAAACCGTTTTGATTTGAGATAATTGATTCTAATTTGAAGATCTTCTAAAGGTTCACATAAAATGAGGGGGTTTTTTGTTAGAAAATTTCCAGTATTGTCTAGACCCACATAATCTTTTAAAAAATATATATGATTTTTCATATCTCTTTCAAAATCTAATTTTAATATTTTGTTCACTATGTACGGTTTTTTTTCAATTTTGCCTAGATTTACATTTAAATGAAGGAGTTTTTGAAGAGTTTCGGAGTTATTAACATAGGCTGCAATATTAAATGATTCGGAAAAATAAGGTCTTATTTCCGATATATCATCTGATGATAGCGCTAGTGGACTTTTAGTTTGTTTATCTGTAACCTGAACTGAATTATTAAAAACCTCAGCACTTCTTTGAACACTTCGGTGAAAATTGCGTTTAGGTATGGATAACAGCCGACAAAAAGATAAATTCATTTTGTTTTCTAGTTTGTAATATCAAATTAAATAAGGTTGAAAATTTTGTAGAACACTTCGCATTCGGTGTACAGGTATCCCGTCTTTGTTTATTTTTAACATAAGCTTACTCAATTATTGCAAGCGTAATAATTCAGTAAAAACTATATTCTAAAAGTTTTTTTATCTTCAAAACAAACAAACATTCTATCTTAAGCTATTGCAGAACTACAGCTTGAAGTTGACTTCAAACTTCAAGTCAAGCCAATTTAGCCAATGATTCAGTGCTGCCAACTTTGATTTTGAAAACGACGTAGGACAGATAAAAAAAGTACGGAGAAATGAGAAAATGTTCATATACGTATCATAAAATCTCATGATTTCTGTTAGTGAATGTACTATTTTATTTTTCTTTATTTAAAAAACTACGTTCAACTTCTACAAAATGTTATTTCTAAATATTTTTAAGGTAAAATTTATTTTTACGGTGGCAATAAGTATATTACTATCCCTATATAGTAAAGGTGGCAAGAATATGTTAAGATGAATTACACATTCACATCAGTAGACACTGTTTTTAAAATAGATACGCGCTTCACGCTATAGAGCACATTTACCCTTCACGCTGTATCCCGCAGACGGCAGGGTAGGCAGAGGAAATTTGGGAACCTAGTGTTAAAACACTCCGTTCCACATTTTCTGCCGAATTTGCGGCATGCGGGTTGAGTGGCGGAACTCAACGCCGCGTTTTGCCTTGTACCAGAGCGAAGAAATGAAATATTAAATATTTAAAATTGAAAATATTAAATATTTCATTTCCTCGAGTGGGGATGGAACCCAGAACCTGCCGGTTACAGTCACACACTTGTGCCGCTGAGCCACGGCGCACATAAATAATTGTAAGGCAAATGTTAGCATAAAACGGAACGTTTAATAGCTTGTTTTTTTATAGTGACAGAAATACGCCCATTCAATCTAATTACGTATATTATTATATTTGTACATTTCAATATTTTAACAGAAAAGTTTTAAGGATTATTAGGCCTAAAATACGTAAGCCGATAATCCTCAAATCTATATATATTTAAATAGATCTACGTAAAAAAAACGGCCTTTACGATGTTATAATACACGGTGGGCCTTGGAGTTTTAGGAATTTGAAAAAAAAAAAAACAAAAGTATTACTAAAATAAATTTATTTTTAGTTTAAAGAAAATATTTGGGAACATCATTTTTTAAAAATGACGTCATCCAAATACGCACCATCCCGCTGCAAACATTCTTCAAATCTCAACTTCAAATTGCCGAAAACTCGTTTGCACATGGTACCCTGAATAGCAGCTATTTCTCTGCGGATATTGGCCTACAACAGGGCAATTGTTGTCGGATTATTATTATAGACTCTACTTTTCATGTAGTCCCACAGGAAAAAGTCTAGTGGGGTTAAATCCGGATTCTTAGGTGGCTATGGAATATCACCTCGGCGCAGCGATTTTTCCAGCAAACATCTCATTTGAGACTGCCAAACTCTTGTTAGATGATATATGGCATGTGGCACCATCTTGTTGAAACCATGTCGCATTATTATACCCCTGATATTCTGACAGCTGCGGGAAAAAGAAATTGCGTAACTTGGCTATGTATCGTTCAGAATTTACTGTCGGTACCCTTGCTGGTCTTCATAGAAATAGGGTCTGATATTCCGTGTGCTGATATAACCGCCCAAACAGTGACTTTTGGTGAGTGCAAATAATTGGTGTTTGAAAAGTGGATTGTCTGAGGCCCAATAACGACTATTTTGCTTATTAACATGTCCATTTAATTGTTTTTTTTTTTTTATAGAAAAGACGGCAAACGAGCGTACGGGTCACCTGGTGGTAAGTCGTCAACGTCACCCACGGCCCCGAGTAACTCCAGAGGAGCTACAGGAGCGTTGCCGTCCGTTAAGGTGGAAGGGCACCGGGGCCCGGCATTACCTAATGCAGTAAACGCAGTGGCCAAAGCCGCTACTTAACGCCGATCTTAAATGCCGGGGGTGGTAATAATCCGGTTGAGTTTGCCCATGCGTGTTGCCATTACTGGCAACGTGACTCTACCACACGCACTTTTGTCGCCTCTTACGACACCATCAGTACCAGGGTGATCCTATTCTAAGCCGGAATCACACGGCGTGTGATTCCGGAGAAAATGGTTTGGTCTGAAAAAAGATGATGAGATGAGATGAGATGATGAGAAAATGGGTTGGTCTGAAAAAATAATAAATCCACTACTATGCCCTCACCAGAGGTTGACTTGTGAAGGTGGCTCACTCCGACCTTGAGCTCCTTACCAAGTAAGAAGTAATCTTTACAAAATCCTGTTTCTACTTTGTAAAGTTCTCTTTTAGTGTACTTTTTTATTATTACATCTGGTGGCAGTAGCGCAGATACTAAAGACACCGGTCAATATGCATTTTAATAACTATTTGAATAAAACCTCTATGGAAGGCGTTTAGTTGATCTTGGATCATCTACAAGTCCTTTGGTCTAGACAAGGCACTTGCAGCATACATTAACGTTGGTTCCACAACAGCCATAGATTAACGAACTGAATACATCGCTTACGCATACAAACACTTGCGAAAAACTCCTTTGATCTGAGTTGGAATAACCGACACCAGTCCGAATCGGTGACAAGCTCTCAAAAATCATCACAAGCCATGACGAATAAGATGTCTACACATTGGGATTTATGGAAGCTCGGCAAACCTTAACAAGCGTTTTTTGCCGTGTGATCCCGGCTTAGAATAGGATCACCCTGGTACTGATGGTGTCGTAAGAGGCGACTAAAGTGCGTGTGGTAGAGTCACGTTGCCAGCAATGGCAACACGAATGGGCTGACTCGACCGGATTGTTACCACCCCCGGCATTTAAGACCGGCGTTAAGTAGTGGCTTTGGCCACTGCGTTTCGCATTAGGTTATGCCGGGCCCCGGTGCCCATCCACAACCCCTCCCTAGAATATGAAAGCGGCACTAAAAAAGAAACTACCCCAGGAGGGTACCTGCATCTTAGATGCTGGAGAATCCCTCCCTGAGTCATCAAACTCAGGCCGCCCTTCGAATTCTGGGGAGGGCACAGTACCGCGCATTTTACAAGGCAAACGAGGCGTACGTTCCACGGCAGCCCCTGATACTCTCAGCATTGACTTTACCAACATCAGGGGCCTACATTCAAATCTGAATGCCGTCCACCACCATCTTGAGACGGCACAGCCGGCCTTGTTATTTCTGACGGAAACCCAGATTGCCCAACCGAGCGACACTGCCTACCTTCAATACCCCGGCTACAAAATAGAGCATAATTTTATACCTCATGCCGGGGTTGCTGTGTTTGTAAGGGAGGACATGAGTTTCCGTCGTCTTGTCAATTTTGAAGGTCGGGACCTGTCCACCATCTGACTCCGTGTGGACATGGACGATCATGTCCGAATCTACGCATGCCTGTACAGGTCCCATAGTGGTAATGCAGAAACGGATCGGCTCATGGAGCACATGCAATCGGCTATTGACGATGCGCTCTCACAGATCCCCACCGCAGAGGTCATGATACTTGGCGATTTTAATGCGCATAATGCCAGTTGGCTCGGTTCACGCACCACCGACCACGCGGGGAGAGCTGTATTCGACCTTGCTATGGCGAATGGATTGTCCCAATTGGTTGAGTCGCCTACGCGAATCCCGGACGTGGACAACCACAACGCCTCCTTACTGGACCTTCTGCTGACTTTACATCCAGAACAATACCAGGTTGTTGTCGATGCCCCCCTAGGGTCTTCTGACCACTGCCTGGTACGGAGTGCTGTGCCCATTAACCGTGTCAGTCGCAGAACATCAGCGACTCGTCGTGTCTGGCACTACAAGTCAGCAGATTGGGATGGGATGCGTACATTTTACTCATCTTATCCCTGGGGGCCGGTCTGCTTCTCTTCTGATAATCCTAGTGCTTGTGCCGCTGCTGTCGCTGACGTGGTTCTACAGGATATGGAACTTTACATTCCAAGCTCTGTAGTGCCAATCGGTGGTAAGTCACAGCCTTGGTTTGATACGTCTTGCAAACTTGCTGCTTCTGGCAAGCGCGAGGCATATCGAACCTGGGCCAAGGCACTTGTCACTAAGGATCCAAAGGTGAAAACCTTAAAAAGAAAGTACAACCGTGCCTCTAGGTACTTTAAGTGGCAAATTGCCAGAGCAAGGTCCGAGCACATCGCTAAAATCGGCGAGAAGCTTGAGAGCTATCCGTCCGGAACTCGACAGTTTTGGGCCCTCTCAAAGGCTGCACTAAACAACTTTAACCAGCCTTCGCTTCCGCCGCTGCGCACGGAGAATGACATCTTGGTCCATACGGCGAAAGAGAAAGCCGATCTTCTGGGCGCTCTCTTTGCCTCAAACTCGACTATGGATGACCAAGGAGCATCGCCGCCAACCATCCCGCGGTGTCAGAGCTCAATGCCTGACGTTAAAATCAGTCAGAAAGCTGTTAGGCGAGCTCTCTCTTCCTTGGACATTCACAAGTCGAGTGGGCCAGATGGCATCCCTCCTCTTGTGCTCCGTTCATGTGCTCCTGAGCTGACTCCGGTGCTAACGCGTCTCTTTCGGCACTCTTACTCAGTCGACGTAGTTCCAGATTTGTGGAAGAGCGCTCTTATCCACCCGATCCCGAAAAAAGGCGATGGCTCCGATCCAACTAACTACAGGCCTATTGCTATCACCTCCCTGCTCTCCAAAGTTATGGAGAGCTTAATCAATAGCCAGCTCTTGGTTTATCTAGAGGATCATCGATTGATTAACGACCGCCAATATGGCTTTCGTCAGGGTCGCTCAACCGGTGATCTTCTGGTTTACCTAACCCACCGCTGGGCTGCAGCTATTGATAGTAAGGGAGAGGGCCTGGCAGATAGTCTGGACATGGCGAAGGCCTTCGATCGTGTGTGGCATGGGGCGCTCCTTGCGAAACTTCCATCTTACGGGCTTCCCGAGAATTTATGCAAGTGGATCGCTAGCTTTCTCACTGGGCGCAGCATCAAGGTCGCTGTCGACGGTTTTTGCTCTGAATTCATGCCCGTGAACGCTGGCGTCCCCCAAGGCTACGTGCTGTCCCCTACGCTATTTCTTCTGCATATCAATGATATGTTGGAGGACTCTAACATACATTGTTATGCGGATGATAGTACTGTGGACGCTGTATACTGCGGCCGTGCAAGTCTTTCTCGGGAAAACGTCGACCAGTGCCGAAATCAACTTGTGTCTTCCGTTGAGGCATCCCTCAACAATGTCTCCGTATGGGGTGAAAAGAACCTAGTTCAATTCAACCCCCGGAAGACACAAGTCTGCGCGTTAACCACTAAAAAAACCCCATTTGTCGTATCATCAGTTTTCGAGAACACTCCCCTTAAAGCCGCGCCCTGTATCAGTATATTGGGCCTCAGCTTTTCGAACGACTGCCAGTATCGCGATCATCTGGAAAGCAAGACCAAGTTGGCCTCGAAGAAACTGGGGGTCATCAGCAGAGCGAGACAGTATTTCACGCCAAAACACCGTTTGGCCCTGTATAGGGCCCAGGTTCGGCCTCATATGGAATACTCACCTCTGGGCTGGTGCACCCCAGTATCAGCTTGAACCATTTGATCGCGTACAACGTAGAGCCGTTCGAATCGTTGGGGACCCAATAAACTGTAAGGGGCTTGACACTTTGGCTTTGCGTAGAGACGTATCTTCACTGTGCGTTCTCTACCGCATTTATCACGGGGAGTGTTCTGGAGAACTGTTTGACTTGGTAGCTGCCGCCGAATTTTCTAACCGCACAGCACGCCACAGGTTACTATACCATCCACAACATCTGCGTGGCACTCTACTACTGTGCGGTTTCGTAGGAATTTCCTTCCACGCACCATACATCTCTGGAACGGCCTACCCGCGGCAGTATTTCCAGGTCGATACGACATGGGTACCTTCAAAAAGCGCGTCTACGTACACCTCAAAGGCCGGCAACGCACCTGTAGCTCCCCTGGTGTTACACGGGGCCGTGGGCGACGGTGATCACTTACCATCAGGTGACCCATACGCTCGTTTGCCTTGCCTTTTCCATAAAAAAAAAAAAGCGTACTAACGCTTTAGATGTTTTGATGTTTGAACCACTTTTTTAGAATTTAGTTGCCGGAATAAAAAAAAAGTTATGAAATTGTTTTGGATTATAATATTACTTGTAGTTTTAAAAGGTTACCATTCATTAGTAAATCAATTTGAGGCAAGTGCCAACCTCTTGATTAACCCAAAGGACTCTGTGTATATACGTATTTGTAGATCTCCCCATTTTTACAATTCTACTTTTTTATTTTCTTATAAAAAATGCGCAAAGACTTTTTATTAAGGCTTCCAAAATAACAATCTTCATATTATTGTGACAATTGCTAAAATTCTGGTTGATTCTGGAATCCCTTTTTTTATGAGCCTGATCCCTGATTAATAGATTTCATCATATTTACAAACAGTTTCATAGAAAACAAGTAACTAAAAATCATGCAGTAAAGCTACTAGTAACTATTTATTTTCCAGTATTTAGAAGGTCGTATCAGAAGGAATATTTCGTAATATAATTAAATTAGATAAGTCAAAGACATAGACCGTGATGCCCTTCATTTACATTTTTAGGAGGTCCTTAGGCAAACGCTTGATCTCCCGTCTTGGGCACTCAATCCATAGAATGATTTAGCATTCTGTTATGTCTAAGCAGGCAGGGGCGGCCAACTCAATTGAACTCGAGATAGTAGAACTAATCCGCCGAGAATTTTTGACGTTACTGTACTGATCGTACAGGAACGCCAAAAACTCTCGGTGGTTTAGTTTTATATTGCTCGCCAGTGTTTCTTAGTAATACCTTCATAAAACAAAAATAAAATTGTTATTGATTTATTTTTCCAACTATATTTAGTTTAAAATAAAAAAAATGGGAGACTTGCGTTTGAACAGATTTTGCTAAGTGCGAAAAGTCTGGCTTAAAGAAATTGTCAGGATATTGCTATTATTTAAATTTCTGCATTTGTTATAGTTGTGTTAGTTTTCTCCTTTTGAGGTAAGGCTCACTAGGAGAGACTAACCTCAATAGGAGAAAACGAACAATTTGTTGTCCGTTTGCCAAGACTATTTATTCTAAGATCACGTAGAAGTATCACGCTTACTTGCATAAAATCAATCTCCACGTGATTAGATATTAATCGAATATCCAAATATTCGGTGATTTGGAATACAGAAAAAATTGACGTTCTATATGTTAACGTAATCAAAATCAAAAGACTACTTACAGCGCACTTATAATTATGAAATTTAAAAAGAGATAAAATTTAAAATACAAAGATAAAAGTAAAAAATAACAAAAAGCCTGAACAAAAAGTACTGTATTTAAAATTTACTTTATAACAAAAGAGCTTTCAATTTTAGGTTTGTCAACTTTTATTAGCTACATTCCCGTTAGCATACCATAATGATATTGGTCTGATCAGGCAAGGGGACTCGAGAAGCGCCTTAAATGGTCTGGTACAAAAATGCAAAGACAAGCAGACCAATGTCCTTCATCGGTTACGAAAAAGCATTTGACCGTGCAGGACACTATCTATTAGTGGAACGCTTGCTGGATGTTGGTCTAGATAACTAGGTATATATAAGTATCATTAAAAACTTATGTTGGAACCAAATTGCAACTCTGAGAGTCGACTATTCCAAGACTGAAGAAGTTGAATTGGGTGTGTATACTCCCCGCTGCTTTCTAACTTCTACTCTGAAACAATAATACTGACACTGCACTAATAGCTTCACCAGACAAAGACCTACAAATATTGGTACACTCATCGGTCAGCTAGTGCAGAACCGATATCTTATAACGTTTATCTTGCTTGTTCACAAAAAGTTCACTTTTTACTTTTTTCGTTTTTTATTGTTGTTTGTTTTTTTTTTCTTGATTTCAAAAAATAAAAGTAACGTCAATGTCAACTATCAAATGTCAAAATATGACGCAACCCCGATTAAATGAAGTGAAATGAACTAATTTTCGTACTTGCTCACGTTGTACTTTCATACGCTAGCAGTTTCTTTCTATATTGAGAAGATAAATTTAAATATTTATAATAACAGTAAGTGCGTATATATATAATATTTTTTTTGTTAAATGTTATTGTCGACATTTAATTCGGCTCGCTATGGTGTACTTTCACAAAAATAATTTAACCATATGTTTAAATGAAGATAAATAATAGCCATAAAGATAAATGTGTTTTAACATCTAACAATACCTTGTTATAACATACAACGTAATGTTTTCTAAGTCATTATTTAGAATATATGTTCATAAAACAATATTTACTATTAATACAAAGGTTAACCCTTGTTTAATAATTTCTATTAATTACAGAGTTAATACTATCTGTGGTACCATTTTTACTACTAAAGTTTTATACCATTTTTAAGGTGAAAGTCTACACTTAGAAAAGGAAAAAAAATACTTTAAAAAACATAATTTTTTAATGTACATACCCGCTACATTAAATTTTTGTATGCTTAGTATTATCTAAATCAAGATTTGTATGAATATTTTTTTGAAGTAATTAAAGAAATTTTTAAAAAGTCTTGCTTTTGATGTTGAAGTACTCAATGTTAAGGATTTTTTTTTTATTCAAGTAACATATGGTATTATATTAAAGTAACATATGGTTCAATTTTGTTTTCAATTAAACATATAATATTAACTTTTATATATTACATTAATAGTAATTGTTGTTTTACTTAATAATGAAACTTTACTCATTTATTTTTATAAATATGTTTATTTAACTAATTTTTTACACCTGTCTGCTAACTTTAATAAAATAATTGTTTATAAATATATAAACAATTATTGGCTTTTACTGATATCAAGAACTGTATTTTTGTTTGTGGCTTGAAAAATTGGCTTTTACTGATATCATTAACTGTATTTTTTTATTTATTTTGTCTTTATTTTTGTGCAATAAAGAATGATTAGTATCAATTATTTAGTTACTTCAGAATAACTTGTGCAAATCTATAATTATTTTTTATTCACACTACATTTATCTAAGAAATATTTTTTAGACTTATCTATATGACCCATAAAACTGAATTTAAAAGAATAAAACCTTCATATTTTCCCCACATTGCAGTCTAAGGTGTATTCAGGCACAGTTTTTGCCCATATTTTGTGGTATTGCAAAGCCCAGCTTTGTTTTAGCTTTGGCAAGTTTATTTTAGCTCTTTTTATAGCACTCTATCTTATGTTATTCTATTATCGAGTAATGATGCTGATGGTAGTTTTATGTTAATTCTCTGATTCAAAAGTGCTTGCAAAAGAATATCTTAAATTTTAAAAATTAGCAAAGGCTTACTTTAAGAATAGAATTGTTGTATATATTTTTTTGTATATATTAGAGTAGAAAGAAGAAATAAATTATTTGTTATTATAGGTTAATCAATTTTGTATCATTGTTCTTACAGATAATTGCAATCATGGATACACAATTGACAGGAAATGAGATTAGAAAAGCCTTTATAGACTTCTTCATCAGTAAAGGTCATAAGTATGTTCATTCTTCCTCAACAATACCACTAGATGATCCAACACTACTATTTGCAAATGCAGGAATGAATCAATTTAAACCAATATTCTTAGGGTCAGTGGACCCTAACTCAGATATGGCTCAATACATAAGAGTAGTTAATACTCAAAAATGTATAAGAGCAGGGGGTAAACACAATGATTTAGATGATGTTGGAAAAGATGTTTATCATCATACATTTTTTGAAATGATGGGGAATTGGTCTTTTGGTGATTATTTTAAAAAGGAAATTTGTACATGGGCTTGGGAACTTCTTACTCAAGTTTATAAATTGTCTGGAGATAGATTGTATGTTACATATTTTGGGGGTGATGAATCCTCTGGATTGGACCCAGATTTGGAATGTAGAAATATCTGGCTGAATTTGGGAGTTCCAGAATCGCACATATTACCAGGTAGTATGAAAGATAATTTTTGGGAGATGGGTGAAACTGGGCCTTGTGGCCCATGTTCCGAATTACACTATGACCGACTTGGTGGACGAAATGCTGCGCATCTTGTAAATATGGATGATCCTGATGTACTTGAAATTTGGAACTTGGTGTTCATTCAATTTAATAGAGAGTCTGATGGGTCCTTAAAATTATTACCAAAAAAACATATTGACTGTGGTCTAGGCTTAGAAAGATTAGTGTCTGTTATTCAAAATAAAAGAGCTAATTACGATACAGATTTCTTCATGCCTATCTTCCAAGCTATTGAAAATGGCACAAAAATAAGACCATACAGTGGAAAAGTTGGGGTAGAAGATACAGATGGTATTGACATGGCATACCGCGTTCTAGCTGACCATGCCCGAACTTTAACCATAGCTTTGTCTGATGGTGGATACCCTGATAACACAGGAAGAGGATATGTTCTCAGAAGAATTTTAAGAAGGGCTGTTCGTTTTGCTTCAGAAAAACTCAATGCAAAGCCAGGATTTTTTGGATCACTAGTTCATATTGTTGTTCAATTACTTGGTGATGTTTTTCCAGAAATAAAAAAAGATCCGGAGTCTATTATTCAGACAATTAATGAAGAAGAAATCCAATTCTTGAAAACACTTACCCGTGGACGCAATTTGCTTAATAGAACAATTGAGAAATTAAGCGGTTCAAATATTATACCGGGTGACATAGCATGGCGCATGTACGACACATATGGTTTTCCAATTGATTTAACTCAGTTAATGTGCGAGGAGAGAGGTTTATCAATAGATATGGAAGGGTATGAAATAGCAAAAAAGGAATCTCAGTTATCATCTCAAGGTAAATCGGCAGGGCAGGAAGATTTATTGTCTTTAGACATACATGCTATAAGTCACTTACAGGAAAACAACGTTCCTATTACTGATGATTCCCCAAAATACAATTATGTGCCTTCAACACCAGACAAAGATGCTGATTATAAATTTTCTTCATGTTCTGGTACTATTTTAGCTTTACGTAAGGATAAACAATTTGTAAATGAAGTAACAAGTGGTCAAGAATGTGGCATTATCCTAGATAAAACGAATTTTTATGCTGAGCAAGGAGGTCAAATATTTGATGAAGGATATATGGTAAAAAGCAGTGACGAGAGTATAGAATTTACTGTTAAAAATGTGCAAGTAAAAGGTGGCTATGTTCTTCATATAGGTAAAATAGAGGGAACACTTAAAGTTGGAGATTCTCTTATTTTGCACATAGATACAGAAAGACGAAGATTAGTTATGAATAATCATACAGGAACTCATATTTTAAATAGTGTATTAAGAAAGGTTCTTGGAAATGATTCTGATCAACGTGGATCACTTGTAATGCCAGATCGTCTTAGATTTGATTTCACTAATAAGGGCCCTATGACCGTTAAACAGATCAAAGATGCCGAAGATGAAATTAAATCGATTATTAATGATAATAAACGTGTCTACGCGAAACATACTAGTTTGAGTGAAGCTAAAAAAATTAAAGGGCTACGCGCTATGTTTGACGAACAATATCCTGATCCAGTTCGCGTTGTTTCTGTAGGTATACCAGTAGAAGAATTGGAGCAAAATCCAGACGGGACATCTGGAATGGAGACTTCAGTGGAGTTTTGTGGTGGTTCGCATTTACACCAAACTGGCCATATTGGAGAATATGTCATAGTTAGTGAAGAAGGTATCGCAAAAGGTATTCGACGAATTGTGGCATTAACTGGCCCTGAAGCAATAAAAGCTATAAATAAAATGAGTATTTTAGAAAATGAAGTCAATGACATTACAAACTTCATTAAAGAAGAGGGTGATAGTATCAATCAAAAACAAATTGTTAAAAAAATTGTTGACCTTACAAATGACGTTTCTCACGCCCAGATATCATATTGGAAGAAAGAGGAATTACGTAATATGCTGAAGTCTCTTAAAAAACAATTAGATGATAAAGAAAGAGCCGCTAAAGCAATGACTGTAAACTTAGTAATTGAAAAAGCAAAAGAAATGTGTTTAGAAGAAAAATGTCCAGAAGTGATTATTTCAGAGTTAAAAGCTTACAATAATACAAAAGCACTAGATGGTGCTTTGAAACAAGTTAAACAATTGAAACCAGATTCAGCTGCTATGTTCTTTTCTGTCGATGAAGATTCCAATAAAATATTTTGCTTGGCGGCAGTGCCTAAACCATTAGTCGATAGAGGATTGTTAGCATCAGAATGGGTTCAATCCGTTGTACCCGTCATGGGGGGTAAGGGAGGAGGAAAACCAGAATCCGCACAAGCATCTGGCAATAATCCTCGAGCCTTAAATGAAGCTATTACAATCGCCCAGAATTACGCCCAATCAAAAATATCCGGTATTTAATTACTTATTTACGTATTAATATTAAGCAATGCAGGAATAATAATGCGGTAGTGCATTTTTTTTTTACTTTTGAATACAATTTATCAAATATCTAAGTGGCTTAGTATTGTTTTTATATATATGTGTAATGTATTGGTTAAATTGATTTGAATAAAAATCTTTATTTATGATTTTTTTTATTTTATTTTAAGCTCTCAAATATCTTGTTAATTAACGCTTAAAAGATAATTGGAATATTTTGTGTCTTGTCCTGACTATACAAGGTAGGTAAGGTATCTTAATGGCATGGCAATTGTCTTTTCTCCATACCCAATGGATGGGTGAACATAGTGATCTAAACGATAATTATTAAAATATGTTTGTGCCCTTCACAGGAGTATTAACTGATATTAACATACGGGTACGAGTACGAGGCTTTATGCTTAAATACAACAAATACGCTTCTGAAAAAAAATCATTATAAATGCCTCGAATTATTTTAGAGACATCGAGGTCTTTTCCCACCCTCGTACTTTAAATTGAGTGCGTGAATGCTTATTTTCCCCCACGCCGCCAATTCCTCTCCTAACGTTTTGCTTGCACACTTACAATTGTCATTACATTCTTTATTATTACGGTTATCCCAGCTATCTGACCCTGTTTCCGATAATCCAAACATATCGTACGTTTATATTACTTCTTTATTATTTATTTACATTCCCTTATTTTTCCTCATCTCTGAGGAGGGAGTCCTTATACTCACAAACATTGGTCTTGCTAAAGGCCATTTGAACTCTAACACAGAAAGAATGTCAATATTATGCTTCTTTGAAAGTTATTTCATTCTTATTATATTTCTACGATGACACATAAGACTCTTTCAGGTGTCTACTGGCTATTAGAGAATTCTTTTAGTAACAGGCAAACATATATTTATTATTTTAAGGATCCAAGAAGATTGTTAAAGATTTACGATTGTTCCTCGTTCGATCGTTTACGCCATCTAAAATGTTTTACAGTATTATTATTTTGATATAATTGGTAATGTAGCTGCAAGCTGCAGTTTTTAAACATAACTAGAATTCGGCCCAGGATTTGTTTATCCTTACGTACACTTTTTGGATGTATCTTGGAATTATTAATGGAAGGCATTAAGATACAATGGGTACACAATATACTAGAATTGAATCTGATATCCCAAGGTTAGGTTACTTTCAATCTGTGAAAAATAATTTAAAATTTGTTTTGAGCCTTGGACATGCCTATATTCTTGGGTATTTGAAATCGACTAAAAAAGAGCTAGTTTGAAATATTTAAAAGTACTTCGTCTGCAAAAGTCACAGTTGTTAGATTGATTTAATATGTCAACAATGCTTATTTACATACTAGAATGTATTCATTTACAATTGAAAATATTATAAAACTAAAAATAGGCAGTTGAATATTTGAAATATAGCTTACAGACTTATTAAATGCTTCCTTATTTGTAATAAAAAATAACGTGTCATACACAAAACTGGCATAGTAAATAAATCGCACATCACCCAACTCAACTGTGTTTCTCCTCTTTTCGTTCCGCGATCATGTATGTTCCCGGATCTCGGGTATGTGTAAATAAATGAAACACACGTTATACGTGCTTATGTCCGCGAGTACCCTCGAAACCACGTTTAGGGGACTATAATGAAACAGTTTTCATTTTACATAATTTTATTGAACGTTATAGACGAACTTTATAAATATAGTAAAAACAAAATATATCTTATATAATCGACATAATACGCTAATGATATCTACACAATAAAATTATTGTTTAAACAAATATTCATATTTTTGGTTGGTCTTTTCACGGCGGCACCAAATCCATAGAAATAATTCCGACATGGAGGATGGTGCATAAAGTTAAAAGTGATAATAATTTACATTACTCTACTAGTGCTAATAGCAAAAACATTGTTACTCCTGACCAAAACCCTCAGTTTCTTCGATAGCATAGTTCAATTTTTCACATAACTGTTCGTAGCTCTTGTAGGGCGGAAGGTCGAGTCGGTTGAAACACGTGTGAGACCGCGGCAGCCAGGTGTCTTTGCCAACCTGTATTTATAAATGATATTAAAATACTTTGAGGCCTGTCGTGGCGCAGCGGCAGAAGCGTGTGACTGTAACCGACAGGTTCTGTGTTCGATCCCCAGCCGAGGAAATGAAATATTTAATATTTTCAATTTAAATATTTAATGTTTCATTTCTTCGCTCTGGTAATAAGGCAAAGCGCGGCGTTGAGTTCCGCCACTCAACACGCAATGTCTCAAATTCGGCGGAAAGTGGGGAACGGAAGTGGAACGGAATGACTTAACATTAGGTTCCCGGGTTCCCTCTGCCTACCCTGCCTCGTGCGGGATACAGCGTGAAGCTATTAAAATACTACTACTGTTGTAGGTTTGATTCCCTCAAAGGAGAATGAATTATCATTTCTTACATCAGTTCGTCAAAAATTGGTGCTGAGTGAGGAACAAATGTAACTGTGTCTACGTTAGCAATACATATATCCTGCATATTATATATGTACTCAATGTGTGTATAGACAATCCGTATAATTCAGGTATTCTGTATCATAACCTAGGCAAATTTTAATAACATAAACTATTGTTATCTATTACATATTATATAGATAGATAGTGTATACAATTCCTCGGTATTTTATTTTTTAGCTTTAGCTTCGCGCTATATAATTTATATAACAAAATAATTACAGAAAATAATATGTTAAAGATAGAGTCTTTCCTAACTCTCCGCCCAAGTTTAGATTTTCTTAGTCTTCTTAGTAGATAGTCTTAGTGTTGAGTGGCAAAACCCAACGTTAAGTTAAGTTAGCATTGCCAGAGTTAGGAAATGAAAATTAAAACATTTTTCATAATGCTAATCGTGCCCATATAAATTTATGTTAAGAGAAAATACGAACCTTTTCTATACAAAATCTTTGTGGACCATTGGAGCCCATCAATTCAGCAAATCCTCCAACTGGCACTCGACATGTTCCTGTCACAAATTGCAGTAGCCTCGCTCGTTTTTCGTTGTCCATTTGTCGTACAAACTATAAACAGTAACATAAAATTTATTAATGTAACTAATGATATAAAGCTATAAAAATAAGTTAACAATGCAATAGTTAACGTATTTTTACTCATAATGTAAGTTAAGAGATTTATATAACATCAAATCGCAATTATTTCGAGCACAAATAGTTTTTAGGCTTGCGCAAACGTGTGATTTTAAACACGACACGTTGTGGGTTCGACCCCACTCGTGGAAGTCAATTTAATAAGATCAAATCAAATATATAATGTTTTCACTTCTTCGCTTTGGTAACAAGGCAAAGCACGACGTTGAGCTCCCACTCAATACGCAACGCCTCAATTTTGGCGGAAAGTGGAGAACGTAACGGAGTATCTTAACACTAGATTTCTAAGTTCCCTCTGTCCCTGTAAATGTGATATAGCGTGGGGCTGAGTTAATAGTTTTCCTTTATTTTGAATTAGCTTTTTTATAGTCAAAATTCGTAACAGTATCTTAGAAAAGTTATACTAGCAAGAACAAGCATATATAAATTATTATATAATTACAAGTATATTATTAGGAGATATTAAAAATTTTATTAGATAGCTTTTTATATTGGCCCTATAGAGATCAGTCACTGGGTTTTGTGGGATGAGCCGAGCGGGAAGAGCTTGGCTACCATTAGCCTAAACATTTCTAATTGTGCCGCCATCGAAAAGAGTTACGATTGCCGATAGCCGCTCTGAAGTCAGCTATTATTTAAATAACTTTTAGCGAGCAAACAATCATCATCCTCATCGACATGCTTTACCGTTTATAAATAAATCATATTAGCTATTATGCCAAAAAAAATAAAAAAAAAGCGTTAGACGGATCTTGCTGTTAAATATAACAATGCTACACTAAACCTATTCCTGCTCAGTTCGTTGACGACAGAACATACAGAACAAATGAAACATTCCACACATAGTATGTACCTGCCAAAACCACACAACTTGTTTGCTGGTGCGCGTGTAGTGCCTGTAGATGGTGTTGCGTTGCCAGTCGTCCACGTCCACCTCCTGCATACCGCACAGCATGAGCTCCAGCTCGCGCTCGTCAAAGTACTTCAACCATTCTAGCGGTACCACCTGAAAATATCAAAACACGATTTTACTTCACTTAAGATGTAATTTCAAGTTTTTTTTCCGCAGTACAAGATATAATCATAAGCAATTTAGTATGGAGACATTCTGTTCAATGTTCCCTGCCCAATTCCCCATATATTGAGTTATAATTGATGTAACTCAATATGTGTAGTGCGGAGAAATATAAATAATTTAAACATATATCTTAACTAATAAATATATTTTAAATTACGAAAAGTTACCATTATACAAAAATCAATAATAGTACGGTGAGACATTTTAGCTTTCATAATGATAAATAATAGAAAACAAAATAACTACCTCGTTAAAGCCATCAAGAAAAGCGTTGGTTTGTTCTTCAATCCCTCTAGTCATTCTCCATTGTGTAACTAATTGTAAATATTGCTCTTTATTAGACTGAAAAAAAATTACAATAATTATTAAAATCATAAAAAAAATAATTAAAAATAATACGATAATGAAAAATTGTACATTAAAGTAGATATCTATAAATTACGTCACACATATTTCATGACATTATACCCCCTCCCTAGAACATGACACAACTAATTACAACTTTTACTCGAGGATTTTAGTCTAGAAATTTATAAACTAATAAAACTGTTCCGAAATGATCTTTTAAGGAATTTAAAACTCGTCTCAACCCAAGTCCATGTTACACAATGTAAGAGCCTCTAAGACCTTAAGTTACGCATCAATTAATTAAGTGATCAACAAACTTACTTCAGTTACACGCTCCTTGTCGCCCGCCGGTTTCAACTCGTGGTGTATAACTTGTCCTAAAACTTCAAAATCTACACTAAACCACATTTCAAGGCCGCATTCATCAATATTGTTATCTTTGATCCATACTAACGAATTATAGAATTCCGGGTCGATAGATTCTATGTCTTTCATAGTTAACTTTTTATTCAACATTCTCTTATAAAAAGGCATAGTGAAACCAGAATAAATAAATCTGCCGTGGTATAGTGCCATGGCTATAAATCTTCCTATAAACTTAAAATATAACAAGTGATCTGGGTTGACGTAACTGGCTGGGTTGATTTGAAGGCTGTAGTTGTTCTTATTAGCATACTCGAAGAGACAGTACATAGGATTGAGCACTTCATGCGACAGAAGGAAGAACCATTCACGACTCACTCCTCCGTAATCTAGGCCTTCTTCACCACGAAATATTATATATAATCTTCTTCGTAATTCGTACGCAGGTAGCCTCATTATCTACAAAAAATACAAGATTCGTTTGATTAAAAAATATTATCATACAAAACATTATATTTAAAATATTAATTATGATGTACTTGATAATTGTGTGTGTTTTACAAACTATTTAGATATTACACTGTTGACGTTGAGCTATCTTGTTCCCAAGGATTAAATTTAATCGCAATTCAAAAAAGTTGCAAGTGTTAACATAAAAAGTCAAGGCCGATTCGAGCTCCTTCATCGAGAGATCCGTACTAATTTCAAAATTGCAGATAAGTGTAAGTACAACTTATAAAAGTTGTGAAATTTTAGTTTCGAGCGATTAAATATAAATACAGCAATAAATACAATAAATTCAATTCCGTCCTGACAGACGGACGGATCTACACATAAGAGGGTGTAATTTTTACGTTTTATAGGAGAAAAATATATTTATATTTATAATGTGAATACATGAACACATGAACTGACTTGGTGATAGGAATCCTCAAAGAGCGTCTGGCGGGAGAGCGTGATCTTGATGTGGCTGGGCAGCGCGTTGCTCTGGCACAGGTAGCGGAACTGCGAGAGCTTCCAGCGGAAGGAGCGCTCGTAGGCGCGCGGCACGCCGTACGCGCCCTGCGGGCCCTTGGGCGCGCCCGGCCGCGGGTCCTGGAACGTGGTCGTGCGCGTGTTGTGGTCCACGAAGTAGCGCGTGCCCTCCTCCGTGAAGCGGATCTCCCAGCCCGGCGGCAGCGCCTCCTCCAGCGCGCTGATCTCCTGACCCTGTCGCGAAACGCCATATATATGTTTATCTCAATACTGACCGATATTAGTCATATGTTGGATTTCCAACCAAATATGATAAGATACGACGAAAATTTCATTTACATAGTAATAAACATATAAACATGGTAGGTACAGATTTAAAATATTAAATATGAGACACAGGTGGTTGTACCACTAAAAATGTGTAATAAATATTCCTTCCCTGAACCAAATTTTGAAAGAACAGATCGAAGAGACCAGTCATAATGTGGTGCAAAGCAAAGATCATGCAAACATAAACTAGCACACGCGCGCGTCTGTACGCGCCTGTGATACCTGCGTGCGCGGGTCCTCCCACTGCGTGGTGCGGTTCTTGTGGTTGACGTAGTAGACGCGCCCGTCGGGCTGCACGCGGCGCTCCCAGCCCGCCGGCAGCGCGCCCAGCGCCTCCTCGCCCGCCGCCGCCCCCGACACGCCAGGAGCGCTGCTGCTACCCGTCACTGAAAACAGACAAATAACAAATCATTCAATAACAACTCCGTTAATATAACATAATAATATGTTATTTTGATATGTATTTATTAACCTTTTATTAAATAATTTGGTAAATGTAAAAATAGTCCTTAGGAGATAGATATATGGACTACTTTAGAACTTTTAAACGTGAATAATTCTGTCATACATAATTTTTGCGCAGCTTCCACGGTGTACTCAACGCGCGCTCTACTCACGTATATTCAACATTTTTATTTCTCTGCTCCTATGAATCTTATCCGTCATGTAATGTTAGTTAAAGCCAATAGCTTTCCTCGATAAATGGGCAATCTAAAGCAAAAAGATTTTTTGAACCGCACAAGTGTTTCCTGAGATTGACGTGTTTAACCAAACAAACAAACTCTTTCATAAAAATAGACAGAAAATATCTATACAAATACATGTTAATTGCGGATTCACTTTAGGGGTCAAACCACTGGCTTTCCAAGAACAGCGGCGGAAGCAACATCTTAAATCTATGTTCCTTCTATCTGCACTATGTAGGACGTATGTATCGTGATGCTGCTTGTTTATTTTTGCAAGACACTTTTGAACCCAACTTCTCAAATTAACAAAACAACTACTAAATACATATAAAGTGTTCGATATGACAAGTGCAAATATATGGGTAATCAACGCTAAATTATTAGAGACGGACGGACAGACGGACTCGTTGTGCAGGACTTGTGGGACACGCAAAGTCTGGTAAGTAACCCTGACCAGTAGATAGTGTGTTGCTTTGAAATGATAAAGGTAATGTAATATAGTCTATACAGCTTAAGACGTTGATAAATATATTATCTGTTAAACTAAACAAAGTGTTCAAGTTTATAATATTAAGAGAGATAGATTATATTAGTAAAGCAGTAAAAACTATAGCAATATCTTCAGCATAACACTAGGCTTTTTATTATAATAGATATTGTATTTTTCTTACAACTATATATATCCTATCCTTAACGAATATGACTAGTCATTTTTATTATTTTAAATTACTAGCAGACCCGCCCGTTTGTCCGTTGCTCGTTTAAACTATACAAATATAGATTTCAAATAATTTAAATATGTATTTGGGGAAAGTTTATTAAATTTTTTGGAATGGTTATCTATACTGTCGCGCAGTTAATTAATAGATAATAACCACGCAGACACTCAAATTTTACTCAGATATATAGAGTACGGATTAACGCATTTTACATATTTACATATACCTAATAGAAATATTATGTTGTATAATACTTGTTGGATTGAGGAAAGATTACTAAGGGTAATAATGAGAGATACTTTAAGTCAATTGCGTATGATAATCTGGACAATTATTAAAACAATTGCCAAACGTTTTATAAAATATTAAATTTAGCATCATAATATTTTTTTGGTTATATTTAATATAAATGTGTTAAAAAAATAATATTATCGACACCACAAAAACAAGATTGTTGAAGATAAAGAACACTATCTGATATTTGTGTATAGAATATAGATAAAATTTCTGAATATCATAAAATTATTTTTTTGATTTATATAAAATATAAATGGCCATTGTGGGAGTATTATAATATTGGACTGGCAAGCACGTTTATTGTGGGTTCAGTTCCACTTGGGGAATGATTATATTTAAATTATTTTTATTTAGCTGCTCAGGTGGACAATGCTCAGTATTGAGTTCTTCCACTCAATCTCACTCAAAAAGTGAGCCACTGAGTGTCATAACACCACACAATATTTACATGTGGAATTCAATGTGAAGTTATTTACCGGCATCGTCGGCGGCGACGGGGGCGGCGACGGGGGCGGCGGATGGCGCGGCGGAGGGGGGCAGCGGAGGGGACGGCGGCGGGAGCGGCGGAGGGGACGGCAGCGGTCGCGACGGCGTGCGGCGGGTGCGCGGGGTGCGTGTGGTGCGGCGGGTGCGGCGGCTGCGGCGGCGGGTAGAGGAAGCGCTGGTTGCCCTGCGCGACCACGTGGCGCCGCTCGCCGCGCCAGTGCTGGAAGCGCGCCAGGCGCTCCGTGTCGGGCCGCTGCCACGTCGTGGTGCGCGTGTTGTGGTCCACGTAGTACACGCGCCCGCGCGCGTCGCGCCGCACCTCCCAGCCCGGCGGCAGCGGCTGCGGCCGCTCCCAGGACGTCGACCGCGAGTTGTGGTCCACATAGTACCTGTATACAGTTCCATTACGATTACATTTCTTTATAATTCATTGATTCGGAATAATATTTATTTTTAATATTATTATTTTACATAACCTAAACCTAATAAAAACATGGCCCATATTGCATTTATATTTGATCCAGACTAAAAAATAAAAATATGACGTGATGAAAAATAGGAACATAGCATTTAAAAAATATGTTATACCTTCTCCCGTAAACATCGAATCGCATCGCCCAGCCGGGTGGCAGGGGTTCCTCAGTGGCGGAGGCGGCGGCGGCGGCAGTGGCGGGCGCGGGCGCGGCGGCGGCGGGCGGCGCGAGGCCGGGCGCGTGCGCGGCGTCGTCCTGGCGCGACGGCCCCGCGCCGCTGTCCACTGCCGCTCGCTCGTTCGCTGTGCCGTTGCTCAGTGGCGGTGGACCTGGCGGTGGCTAAACAAATTTTCTCTTATTGCTATTACCACTCTAATTACTATTACTATAACATTGGTACTAATATATTTTACTTATATGTATTATGAATAAAGAATAATGATAATAAAAAGTGTAGAAATCTTAATTTACGTGAAATATTATCACTATCACTAAGGGTATGTTGATCACCTTGCTCTTTAAATGTTGATGAAGATGTCATTACAATTGATGTAAACAAACACAAATATCATCATATCTTCCATTGTTTTACATCAAAATGCATGTCTTCAGATTAATAATTTAGATAAACAAATAAAATAATATTTTTCAAATAAGTTTTCAGTAAGCTAGTGACAATTAGAGTTTATTAGCTCTTAAATATTTCTATACACAAAGATATATTATATTTCTACATAAATGAACTAACAGAACAAAAACAAATAGTCACAGTAAGTGACTTTGTCATTATATGTAGTATGTTGTAAGTAATGCATTGAAAGTATTATTAGAAAACGACAGTGCTTTATATGCACTTACTCGTATTGTTCGGGGATGCACCAAAGATCTGAGTGTTTCAGAATTATTTCTTAGTCTAATTCTGGCTCGGACACCATCACTGAGGGTACTGTTTGGTTCATTCATTACTTCATGTGACTGAGCTAGAACTGCAGGGTCTATTCTTAAGCCATCCAATAACAATACTAATTCAGCTGATTTAGTTTCCGTGTCTGAACTTGATGAATTATCCTGTGATACTGTTTTCATCATATCTGGAAGTAATGTAATGTGTTTATTTTTTTTATTTTTATTATTATATACAGCAAGTATTGTAAATTTCTTCCTTATGGTTTGATGTGATAAGAATCATTATTATGATGATAAGAATCATTAGTATGTACATTAAGTAGAGAAGTTATAACAAGTCTTAAAAAAACACCTTAGCTCTAAGTAACAAAAATATATATAAAGATAAAAATAGTATTTCTGTATTGTAGCTATTAGTAGTGCTAAACTAAATATTTAATAAAAATTATAATATATGATAAGACAATTAAGTATAATAAAAGGATAAATGGTACAGAATTTACTCTTAATAATATCAAAACTTTCCTATTTATTTTTGTAATTATAATTACATTATTAACACCTAAATAAATAAATTTTACTGCCAGAAGAGTAGATACCAATTTTTAATATAATATTTATTAAAAGGAAGGCCAATAGTCTTACAAAGTAGTATTAATAATAACACTTCTGGAAATTTATTTATTTTTCAGCTTCACACTGCATCCCCCACATAGCAGGGAAGCAGAAGAAATTTGGGAACCTAGTATTAAGACACTAAAAAGGAAAATATGACACCCTCTGTCTTAGTATAGGGAAGGAAATCCCAGTAGTGCTACTGTTAAAACTACTCTGTAACTTATAGAAAAGAAAAAATGTCTTTCATACATACCTAAGTTTAATTCTACATTTTCACACTTTCCATTGAAATATAAAAGAAGTTGTAGGAAGCTAACTTTTTTTTCACCAATAATGTTATCCTTTCTAAAGCTGTGGTGATCAGCCAGGCGGAATAATAATTGTGATAAAGGAGTCACTAAAATTGTAAATTCTTCTTTCCATTTTGGATGAAGTGTATTTTTCAAAACCTCGGTTCTCCTATAAATTTTGTCATCTACTACAACTTGTAAATACGGATTTGGTTTAAAAAGTCCAGAGTTGCGTATATTGGCTGATTCAACTGAAATATTATAAGTATGATATATTATCTTTTTCTTTTGTTAATATTTAAATTTGTAACAGTAAAATCATGTAATTGTATCTTATGTTGGTAAGTAAGTAATTGTGTTGTTACATTACATTAACTTGAATGGAACATAATACAAATATCATTGAAAAACTTAGATTAAAGACAAATAACCAACTAGTACCTTAATATTAACATTTTTCATTTTTTTACATACCTGTCAAACTCAGCTGATGATATGCTGATAGAGAGATCGGAGCAGTGAGTGTTGGAATGCTTTCAGTCATAGTGATAAACTATTTCATATTATTTTTGTAAGGAAAATTTTCACATTATTAAATATATCACATATCTAAAACAGAAAAATCCTCAATATAATTTTCAATACTTCAAAACACAACTTATACAAGGTTTAATTTTATGTTATCTGTCTTTATGATGAAGAAATTATTGACTGCATAATACATTCTTATCTTGTGATAAGCATTTGAGTAAAATAATTTATAAGCCATTATTATATAAAACATATTGATATAATAAAGATAACTCTAAAATTATTTTTAATATAAAGACAAATATTACAATATAATATTATATTTGAAGACTATTCCAATAAAATAATTATACAAACCATTTATATTCTGAATTTTAAAAATATAAAAAGGGTATATTGTTTTTTATAAAAACGGAATGAATTGATCGTCAATATCAATATATCGAAGTATGACAACTAAATAGGAATAAATATTATTATTGCTTACAAAAAGAAAAGATATATTTGTGAATTCTTTCTTAATACATTCTGAAATGTAGTAATTCTTGTCTATGCATTTATAAGTAACATATTGATGTAAATCATACAAATTAATTTAATTAATCTATTACCAATTTATAATCATGTCGAATCCAAGAAATTCTTCAGATTGTCACTATCGTTCTCCCTTATCACACTGTCTGAAAGGAAATCGACTTATAATTTTTCTTGTCACACAATGGTCAATATTATCAACACAATCAACGATGAGTAGAAAATTCTCATTTAATCACTCTTTTTATATATACAACTATTAACTAAATATTTCTAAAAATTTATAATTTTGTAAACAAAAATTATACTATGATTAATTAGTCACAAGTTACTTATTACCACAGACACTTTTAAACAACTTGCTAGCACCAACAAAACAGACTAATTTGTATATTATATATAAACCACATAACTAACGTAGATTATAGAACTATCGACCACAGATGATATATGACATATTTTTATTTCTTTCTATTATAAACTAATATTTTTTTTATTTTTATCAGAAGAAGCAAATACTGTAACTGGTAAATAAACATATATCTATAATATATCGTAATATTCAACAATTTTCGTTAGTGAATCTACTAGTTTTTTATTTATTTAAATATATATACTATATAATGAAAGAACTGAAGTTCAACTTTAGTACAGTACCTATAGCTTTACATTATATATCTATTATGTTTTTATTATGATTTAAGCACAAGGACATCAATCAAAATATTTGTAAATGTGCAGTTTAATAGAATTTGGAGTGAATAGTGTGATGTAGGGTGTTGATAGATGGAGGATATACAGAAAAATTGTTCTCAAGATACTTTGATACTTTCAATAAGTATTTAGTAGTCCACTATGTTCTAATACGTTTCAAAAATATTTGTTATGTTAACTTTTTACATAAAGATATTTTTATCGTATATTTGAATGAATACGTAAATTTAAGTTTCCTTTCTAAACATTCACAAGCCCCTATGCACCCATTTTTTATCTATATTTAAGTAATAATTCTTAAATGTAGATAAGAAATGGATGCATAGAGGCTTATGAAGGTTTATAGAGCTTCCGCTAACTTCAAATACTAACTTAAAAAACCAAGACTCTTTTAAGTTCTAAAAATACATGCAAACCCTGTTGGTTCGCATAATTATATTAATTGTGATTATGAAATATTTTTTTTATTGTTAATATTCAAATGCAATTTTACGTCAACATCACGAAAAACCAGCTACACGTTAGGGCTTGTGGTAGCGGCAAATTTTTACAAGCGTATAAACCCCCTTTAAAGGGTGGAGTTTGTGAACGCCTGCCACACAAGCGTAATCGGCCTATAATATCTATTGTACCGTGGATATACGAAAGTGATCTAAAGAGAAGAAAAAATATTTTTGTTTTGGGTAGTCTATACCAATGATCGGCGTAATTATTTATTAGACAGTCAAAATTTTATAGGCATGGGAAATTTTATAGTAAGAAATCTGATGGAAGCCACGCTGGACTTAGTAGCGGCTAAGGTGAAGTGAACCCCATTAACTTGAGGCCTTGGCTCAATCTACGTATTCTATCTTCCGGAGGAATTATTAGGCCGAATAGCACTATCTAAATTTTACAACCATATTTATCCCCACGAATTAAATTCCTGAGTAAACTCTACTATCTGATTTCCACTTTGTCGAGGTCTAACACACTCCAGTGTTAAAACACACCAGGGAGTCTCAAGATCCCTCACGACCCAACATGCTATGTCTGGAACCAAAATAAATCAACGACGGAGCTACTTATAGCTATATTTTAAATAATTAATAAAACAGGAAATAAATGATTTTTAAATGAAATGAATGGAATGAGTACAAAACAGGGCTAGTACCTAGTGATTTGTGAGGTGTAATCATCGGGCCTTTATACAAAGATTCAGGTTCACAAAAAGACTAACAAAAACTGTACTAGTTATCTGCTATATTAGAATAAGTAGCAAATCCGAGAAAATATTGTAGGAGGCACAAAGAAGTATTAAATCTCAAAAAGTGCACGAACCAAATCTTCTTTCCTTGTGATCAAGGAAAAAAATATATCCATCCGTAAGCCAAGCAGTTTTTATGCTTATATGTCAAGTACATAGAACGGTTTCACAGAGTTGTAACAAAGAAAATATTGAAGATATTACCCGGGCGGGCGTAATATGAACGGAAAATTACTGTGACATGTAAAGTAATGTTGTGAAGTTCACTGAGCTCCATATTATGATGCGAATGCGGATAGAAGCTGATCTTGGATGATGATGGTTTCACATTTAATTAGATGATAAACAAGCCTGCGCTTAGTTAACTTGGCTATTTGTTGGATTTTCTCTATATAGGAATACAAAATGACATTGAATGTAAAGTTACCTGTTGTACGTAAAAGACGCAGTGCTCATTGCATCAACAGAATGTGAGTTAGATTACTTTGAAATAAAGGCCATCTATGCCTAAATAAATAAAATATAAAGTTTCTGCTATTTGGAAGTGATTAAAAGACCATGAAGTTCAAAATTAGCGTAAATAGATAGATTTTAGAACAGCTATATTACTTACTATATTTGGAAGTATGCTTAGAACAGACAAAATATATAAGAAAGATTAGGTAAGGTGTACGGCCACATGTAATAGAACAACCATTACATCAGCTGCGATCTTTTTAGTTGGACACAATATAGATCATATTATAAAAAATATAAATGTAGTCTTTTTTGTAATATACCTATAAATTGTCAATTTTGGAATTAAATAAAATAAGCTCTTACTTTCCTTCAAATATAATACTTCTAAGTACCACGAAGCTTTTCATTACGTTACCGACGTTCTACAATATGTTGTAAAACAAAGTACCTAAATACTTGAATATCGTTTGATTGCGTTGACATAAAAATATTTTCACTGCGTTCGAAGGGAACGTAGACCAAATTTCATTTTCATTTCAGTTTGATATTTTTATTTTTAAAAAATAGTCTCGACCGACCGACAAAAAAATAAACGGACTTTTATAGTATTGTTCGTGATCGCATCTAATAGGAATCTTTTTTATTTGCAGTGGTTCCTTTTGGATATCGTCGTAAAATATATGATGTATTTTGAAAGAACACATTAAAATGAATACGTCTTTTAATATTACGTTACAACGATATCTTGAGATGTTCAAGCATTACCGGTAAATAATCTAAACTTGCTGGTGACTATATTCAGTATCCGAATTTCGAAAAAAACTCAAGTGGCTCCCAATTCGACTTCGCCGAAATACTCACGTTCTCTGTCTATTGTATAAATTATATTCTCTTTTCTCCACATTCCCCTTCATATCTTAAAGAACGATTTAAGTTTTTATGTGAGTCACATTGTATCCCTCTTCGCTCTAAGTCTAATTTAACTCTTAAAATTCCTTGCCACTCTACTTCCTTCTATACAAATTCTTTTTCTACCAAATCTGTTCGGCTATGGAATTCCTTACCCCTTATAATCAAACAAGCTAAAAGTATTGAAACTTTTAAAAAAAGGCTAAAAGACTATTATTAAGCACTATAAATATATTCTAATATATTCTATGTATTTATGTATGTATATATGTGTGTATGTATGTATACCTATATGTATGTATTTGTGTATATATTTGTGTATATATTTATATGTATGTATAATTAAATGTAGACTCTGTAAGTCTGTACACCCCTTCCCTTCTCTTTCATATTCTGTCCTATACCCAAAGGTTGCCTGGAAGAGATCGCTCTCTTAGCGATAAGGCCGCCTATTGTACTATTCTAAATATTTTTACATATAATTATATTATGTCTTTCTGGTGTACAATAAAGAATATTTTGTTTTGTTTGTTTGTTTATATACGGTCCAATGTGAACCTAAGTCTAAAAATGTTTCTATCACTCTCATTATAAACATTTAGGGGATTTCCATTTGCTTTTTCTATGCATCGACTTCATTCTATATATCGCAATGTTCAGTATATGTAGTATGTAGTATTCTAAATTACATTATTTTTTCTCTCTTGTGACATGACAACACTGGTTGTCATGTCAATCAAAATTTACAATCACAACATACGCGACAGAAGGTCAATAAAATAAGTTTTTTCTTTTAATAATAATTCATTGATAAATTTGATACATCCACCTACTTACAAATTTTTAAGGTATTAACGTTTTAAAATTTGTTATTGAATCGTTGATTATGTTTCTTAATATATACTGTAATTATATTTTTTTTCCAATAAAATAAAGAATGAGCCCTGTTGAAAGTGTTCCTGCTGCAATTTTAAACCACATCGATGATTATATCGAGTTACTATATGATGATATTCCCGAAAAGATTAAGGGATCAGCACTTATTTTGCAACTTGCTAGGAATCCAGACAATTTAATAGAACTAGCTAAAAATGGTAAGCCAAAAAAACATTCAAATTAAAATAACATTATTTTCATATAACTTTTGTAATATTTTGTGCCTCACTATAAAGTATTTATTTGTCTTACTATGCAATGTATATTCTTCATCAGTTAGGGTAAGCCTAAATTTGTAAGATCTGTTTCTCACCTTTTGTTCTCACTAATTTTGTAGAAGCTCTATTGAGTGCCCTGTCAAGAGTTTTAAGAGAAGAATGGAAAAGAAGTATTGAATTAAGTACAAATATTGTCTATACATTTTTCTGCTTTTCAACTTATATTGAGTTCCACTCTGTTATTATACAGTATAAAATAGGTTCTCTATGCATGGATGTCATTGATTATGAACTAAAACGTTATGACCAGTGGAAAGAAAAAGTTGAAGGAAAAAAACAAGTTCTAACACCTGAGAAAGTTAGTGAATTATGAGTTAATATTTTGATAATATATTTATTGCATTTACCACTAACAATTACACAATATATATTTTTTAATAGTATCACACTAGTCCACAAATAGCAGGGTAGACAGAGAAAATGTTGTTTTACGGTATTCTGTTCTCATTAAGACACTTCCATTACCTAGTTTCCACAAAATTCTGGAGGCATTAAGTGTCAAGTGGTAGATCCAATTACCGCAGTTCACTGTGTCAAAATGAACACAGTCACAATTATCAAAACAAGCAAATGAAATTAAATATCTTATTGCCTTGAACATGGGTTTAAACCGTTGTGCCACTGCAGCATGACAGGCCTAAAAAATAAATAAAATGAAAATGTAAAATAGTTAAAACTGAAAACTATGTGAACAATAATAAGTAAAATTTAAAAAAAAGCTACAAAAAAAAGAATATTTCCATGTAAATTACCATTAGCTACATATTATAATAAATTGTTTCAATCTGTATTTTGATTATATTTATAATATTGCTTGTATAAAGTAGAAATATTTTACAGAATGAATTACCAAAGAGTCGCATTCCAGAGCCAAAACGGAGGCCAAAATCAGGAACTTGGGCTGTTGCTGATGTTAATATACAAAAAACTCGTTCTATTGTTTCTAGTTATCATGAAGACTTATGTAATGCTTCAGATGATGTGTTATCTAAAAATGATGAAGAACAAATGAAAAGAAAACTGAAAACATTATCCAAGAGACAAGAGCAACTATTAAGAGTGGCTTTCTATATGCTTCTTAATATAGCTGATAATATCAAAGTTGAAGAGAAAATGCATAAGAAAGACATAGTTGGGTTATTAATTGGAGCACTAGAAAGACATTCAAATATTGACCTTCTCATATTGATTGTATCTTTTCTACAAAAATTATCAATTTTTGTGGAAAATAAAAATGCTATGGCTTCTAAGGGAATCATTGAGAAACTAGCCCCTTTGTTAGATTCACCCAATGCAGATTTAGTAAATGTTACTTTAAAATTGCTGTTTAATTTGACATTTGATACCAAATTACGAAATAAAATGATAAAGTTAAATCTTCTCCCAAAATTTATTCAATTTACAAGTGAGTACAAGTACAGACCACAATTATTATTATTTAATGTCAAATCATTTTTTTTTCAGCTTCACGCTGCATACCGCACTAGGCAAGGCAGGCAGAGGGAACGGAAGTGGAACCTAGTGTTATGACACTCTGTTCCACTTCCTTTCCCCACTTTCCGCCGAATTTGAGGCATTGCGTGTTGAGGGGCGGAACTCAACGCCGCGCTTTGCCTTATTACCAGAGCGAAGAAATGAAACATTAAATATTTTAAATTGAAAATATTAAATATTTCATTTCCTCGACTGGGGAACCCAGAACCTGTCGGTTACAGTCACACTCTTGTGCCGCTGCGCCACGACAGGCCTCAAAACAAAACATTTGAAATGAAAATATAAAGTACATAAATTTTGCAGGTGATGACAAGCACATTAATTTAGCAATGAAAATTTTGTACCACCTTAGTTTGGATGACCGTGTGAAGTTAATGTTCACTCAATCGGATTGTGTCAAATTGGTGAGATTCTACATCCTTCCATTTTGCCTCGTTTTATATTCAAGTACATTTTATATAAAAAGATAAGTTGTTAGTTACGCTATTATTTAATGTGACGGCGTTCATCTTTTATAATATGTTGCAGCTAACAGACATGCTGCTCCTGAACGTGAACAGCGGCGCGAGCAGCCCGAGCGCGCCGGGCACCACCGACGTGCTGCTGGCGCTGTGCGTGAGCGTGGCGTGGTGCGCGCGCGCCGCCGCGCTCATGGCGGCGGAGGGCCGTCTGCGCGAGCTGCTGGCGCGCGCCTTCCGCCACCGCAATCATCTGCTTATGAAACTTGTGCGCAACTTGTCGTTGCACGAACAGAACAAGCCTTTGTTTGTGGTGAGTCTCACACTCGCATTATAGACTTATTAAAAGATACCTCAACCTTATAATACTTTTGATTCATGAAAAGATATCTCTGCCTTATAAAATGCTCAATTTAGAATGCACTGCTGTATAACAAAAAATCAAGATACTATTTAATCTTCAAGTTTTGACAAGTACTTTGAATTATAAATACTGAGTCACCGACTAGTCTATGATGATTATAGAACACACTACAGCGCGAACTACGCCAGTCTGAATCGGTTCATCTTTTCAAGCGTTGAGTTAAATGCTATTTCTTATTACTATAAAATATGTATGTAATTTAAGTTTATTTATTAATTTATAATATTTTTATAGTATCTATATTGAGGCCTGTCGTGGCGCAGCGGCTCAAGCGTGTGACTGAAACGATAGATCGTAGATTCGATCCCACTCGAGCAAATGAAATATTTTATATTTTCAAATTAAATATTTAATGTTTTTATTAGGCCTGTCGTGGCGCAGCGGCTCAAGCGTGTGACTGAAACGATAAATCGTAGATTCGATCCCACTCGAGGAAATAAATTATTTTATATTTTCAAATTAAATATTTAATGTTTTTATTTCTACGCTCTAGTAATAAGGCAAAACGCAGCGTTGCGTTCCGCTTCTCAACACGCAATGCCTCAATTTCGGCGTGTCTGGTGACGGAGTGTCTTAACACTAGGTTTCCAAGTGCCCTCTGCCTACCCTACCATTTGCCAGTTACAGCGTGAAGCTAAGTAGTACCTATATAAAATAGTATGCAGTTTAGCACATTTTTAATAAAATTTATTAAGGGTACTAAAATGAATTCTTTAATCATTTATAAGCCAACCAATACCAATATGTTCTCTGATCGTCTTATGGTAAGGTTGCCTGGAAGAGATCACCTATGGTGATAAGGCTGACTTCACACCAAACTTTTTCTTTTATTTTCCTTATATTTGTTATAATATTAAATTGGTGTAATAAATTGTTAAATAAATACTCTCTTGAGAGAATTTTACTTCGCAAAATACCATATGTACGAAACCTGCACTAAAATTAATTATCTGAATTTGTTATTGCTGTGTTGTTTATAGTTTTAAGTCATTACTTAAATTTTATATATTGTATAAAACAATTAAATAAATGTACACATATTGTCTTTGATGATAAACTATTTCATTTGATTCATATTTTTCTTCCATTTAGGAATTTGTAGGTGACATTGCGGGTGCCGCCACAAACGACGAGGCGCCGGAGGAGTTTGTCATCGAGTGTATGGGGACGCTCAGCAACATTCTCAGCGTTAATAATAACATTGACGTGTACGCTGTAGTCGAACGATACAATCTAATACCATGCTTGTTAAAAATTTTGGATCCAGGTAAACAAAATCATCAACACGGTTTCTCAGCTTCACGCTGTACCCCGCACATTGCAGGGTAGACAGAGGGAACTTGGAAACCCAATGATAAGACACTCCGTTCTGTTACCCACTTTGCGTCTTTAGTGACGAAACTCAACACCGCGCTTTGCCTTGGTACCAGAGCGAAGAAACGTTAACGTTAAATATTTCATTTACTCGAGTGGACTGATCCTGTCGTGTCACACGCACTGTTACAGTCACACGCCTGTGCCTCCGCGCCACGGCAGGCCTCTGATCTCTGTAATATTAAACCGAAACAATATTAAATTAAAACAGCACTGGTGAAATGTGCTGACTTGAAATTTTGGATCCTTCGACACACAATGTCATACTTCTTCGACCTCCTCCATCCCTTTAACGTAGTATTAATTTATACCTTATACATATTATGTAAGATAATTATATGAGATGAGGCCGTCGTGTTTTAGGGGCACAAGTGTGCGACTGTTGTCGGAAAAGTGACGGTAGTGTTTTAGATCCCACTAAAACATGTTAACACTAGGTTCCCGAGGTCCCGCTGACTATGTTTCTACTCGTATATGCAGAATACAGCGTGAATATTTCTTTTTGTTCTTTAAAATAGTACGTACTTTTATTATGTTTTAAAGTGTTATTCCACACTTAGGACAGAAAATACTAAACTTAATTTTTTTTTAAATTTTAAAGAGCGTATAATTTGATTTTAAAATTTTTTAAAAAGCGTATAAAAATTTTAAAAAAATTAAGTTTAGTACGTACTTATAATTAATAATGAGATAAGCCATCTTTTTGCCGTATTACTAGGTTTTGTTTTGTTTTCATCTTTACTTTATAGAAATTTAGGAAACGGTTTTTTTTAATTGTACCTCCAAATTTTAGAATTATTAACTTACTAGCTTATACCCGCAGCTTCGCTCGCCTGGAATTTAGACTGCCACATTAAGTTTCGTGACAGATTATTTCAATAATAAAATATATATAAATATAAATAAAAAAGTTACTTAGTATGAAAGACAAAGATTTATCTACATAAAATACTTAAAGCGACAAATGTATTGACTTTAATAAGAGTTTGATAAGTATGTACTAAAAACTTTGATAAATAGACTAAAATTAGCATTGCAAAATATTATCTAATTTAATTAATTTATGGTTCATAATTTTGGTCATAGTGGTTTCCACATAAAAAGTAGGTAAATGCTGTCGCGAACCTTTATTTAGGACTATTTACTCAAGTTTTAACTCAAGACAGACAATCCAGGTTACAATGTGACTGCAGGCAGCCAGCGGTCCGCGGCGCTGGTGCTGGAGGCGGTGGTGGCGGCGGGCGCGGCGGGCGCGGAGGCGCGCGCGGCGGAGGCGCTGGCGGCGGCGGGCGGCGGCGGCGCGCTGGTGGGCGCGCTGCGCGACCGCCAGGCCGACGACGACCACGTGCTGCACACCGTGTTCGCCTTCCGCCAGCTGCTGGCGCACCCGGCCGCCGCCGACCGCCTCGTCAACACCACTGGTCACTACGCACGCACTACCGACTTATACTACATAACTATAATATAACTTACATAAAAGACGTAGACTAATAGTCCATTGGTTAATATTTTAATATAAGGATTACTATTATTATAACAACCCTCGCCGAGGGATCCTCATACGTTTATACGTGACCTTCCTTCAGAATATCGTAGATACTGTGTTATCTAAAACCAACCGAGGTATCCCCCTACCTCTATTACCACTCACTTTTCCTTCATGAATCTTTATTGCCATTCTTTCATCACTCGTTCGCTGGATGTGCCCAAACTACCAGTGCACCTTCTTCTTCGTTCTCACCGTGTCATTCATGCTAGTACCAACCATACTGTGTATCTCTTCATCGGGTATGCGGCAGCATGCAGCTAAAATAACGAAGAGATCACATCTTCGCAGTATTCATCTTACTTACATTATTCTATTAATATTTTTAGTATTATATATCTGTAACCGCAGATAGTATATTTTTTTTATATTTAACATGTACCTGTGTTAATATTATTAAATAATTTTTGACTTGTTTCCTTAAATTTCCAATCAAATTTACTATTATTAATATCACATTTTAAATTTAACGGTTTTTCTCTCTTTATATTTAGAGGCTCCAGCATACCTTATTGATCTCATGCAAGATAAAAATGTTGAAATAAGAAAAATGTGTGACTCTTGCTTGGATATAATTTCACAAATGCCAAACGAGTGGGCGGCACGAATAAAGGTAAACAATTTTCAAGACATTTTGTGTTGGGTACCATACCCATAACCAAAATCTACCAAATGAACTGTTCAACTTTATAATATTAGATATATATGTCTTTAAAAGCAATTCAAGTTGTGGCGCAGGGTTTCTGATGAGTGTGACTGTAAATGCGACAGGTTATGGGTTCGATCCCCATTTGAAGAAGTTAATTATTTAATATTAAATGAAATACGTAATATTTTCATTTCGTCGCTCTGGTTAGAAGGCAAAACGCAGCGTCGGGTTCCGCCACTCAGCATACAATGCCTCAAATTCGGGGGATATTGCGAAACGGAAAAGAGTGTCTTAACACTAGGCTCCAAGGGTCTGACCCTCTATCTACCCAACCAGGTGGGGGATATAGTGTGAAACTGAAAAAAAAGAGTATAAGAAACTCAGTTACTCCTCATAATTTATTTTTGTGCAGTGTGTGTAAGAAAATAAATAAGTAAATATTGTATCCAGCTGGAGCGCTTCCGTTGTCACAACGGGCAGTGGCTGTCGGTGGTGGAGACGCTGGGCGAGGGCGGCGGCGCGGGGGACGCGGCCGACGACCCCCCGCCGTATCTGTCCGCCGAGTACTTGACCTCACACCGACTCACTACATCTGGTAAAACTTCTTTTTATAAACTAGCTAGCCTCTCTCTCTCTTCCGTTTGAATTACACTAGTTTATTTACTAATCATAATTACTTTCGTGTTCTTAAAGTAGTATTATCACTTTGGAAACTAAATTTGTTAATTTAATAAAATAATACATCAAATAAAGTAATACAGTTGCTAATTTAATAAAATAATACATAAAATAAGTATTTTTAAAAACGCTGAATATTGGACATTTTGTTCACAAGACCTGTTTGATTGTAAAAGATATTAAGCATTTTCTCTTCTTATCCTAGCGATGATAAAGTCTTTCGTCAAGGACAAGTATTTTATTTGAAACATCGGCTTCGAGTGTTAATCCGTTTTTTATATGTAATCGTACATTTTTTATCATTTATCGTGTGACAAAAAAACTTAATCGAACTTTATTTTATTTCCTTGAGGAGAGAATACAAATCAATTTTGTAAATTGTGTAAGCGTTTTGATAATATAATTATATCAAAGGATTAAATTCGTTTAAAAAGACGTTTTAAATTAAATTATAATTTAAAACGTCCTTTGTTTGTCCTGAGAATTTGTTTTACCTGTCAGCAGTTTTACAGTCTAAGCTGACGCACACAATGCGTCTTCGACATATACATAGGTATATGATCCTTTATAGCCAGATTGAAAAACTTCGCTGCTTTATAATGCTTCTTCTCAATGTTCAGGCGGATGGTACTGTAGTACTATATTTTACAAAGCATCATCCAAGGTTCTTTTTAGTGACATTTTTTTTAATCTGACGCGCTGTTATTTAATACAACGGATTATACAGTATACTTTCGACATATATATTTACACTTTATAGTTGTTGCCTCAAAATATTTTGCTCAGTATTCATTTATTTAATTAGTTGTATATACATTAAACTATTGATCTCAAATTGAAAAAAATATATTTTTATTTCTTATATATAATACCTATATTAAACAAAATGTTCTTTTATTTATACAGATTCCCAGATATCGCTTAACGACGATTCAGACAGTCTTTCTGGTGAAGTGGATTTCAATCGCGCTAATAGCAGGTATAGTTAGTTATAACACATTATAGATGTAATATTTAAATCTTATATGAGGTCCCTTCTGCCCACCTTGCTATAGGCAGGATACAGCATAAAGCTTAAAATAACATTATATTACAATATAGGTTCAATCCCAAAGTGTCATGAGTACTTGTGTTGTAAATTGGTTGGGACTGAGTGTACTTAGGTATATGAAGTTAATATGACTACAGGGTTAGAGTTGAAATATTGAATTGTGAGAGGCATAGGTAATAATTGGGTTATCTTAGGCAGGTATGATGCCACAGATATACAAGAACTCGTCAACTGGGCTAAAATAATGTAAAAAATCCGATAGTGTTGAATTGGATAATCGTGATTGAGTTAGTTATTTAAAAAAAAACAAGTTAAATGTTCCTTTCTTGCTTCCATTAACTTACATCTTACGTGTTTCCTGGAAATTAATTCAATTGGACCGCCTGCTTTTAATGGGCGCAGCATCAATGTCTCTTTTGACGTTTTCTGCTCCGAATATATGCGTGAACGCCAGGTCCTCCAAGGCCGCGTGTTGTCTCCCTATGCTGTTTTTTCTTCATTAATTCAATGTTAGAGAATCCTAGCATTCATCGCTATGTAAATATGTGCTCCGGCCAAAATAAATTTGTATCTTCTGTTGAGGAATGTCTTCTTATGAGGTGAAAGAAACCTGGTTCAATTCAACACACAAAAGACAAATTTACGCGGTACCTACTAATAAAACCGCATTTGTTGTATCACCTGTCTTTAATAATACTCCTCTTATAGCTTCCACGCCTATTATCAGCATATTGAGCTTTAATGTTTCGGGTGACGGCCTGTATCACTACAAGGATGGAGAGGCATGTTGGTCTCAAAGAAACTGGGGGCAACGCAAGACAGTACTTTACACAAACCCTTGGGCCTGTATAGGGCCTGAGTTCGGCCTCTTATGGACCACGGTTCTCATCTCCGGGTCGGTGCACCCCGGTAACAGCTTAAACCATTTAATCACTTACAACGTGACGTCGCTCGAATTGAAATCATTGGGGTCCTAATAAACTGTAAAAACTCTCAACACTTTTGCTTTTTTGTACAGAGGTCGCCTCGCTGAGTGTTTTTTACTACAATTTAATTTGGAGCGTGTTCTGTAGAACTGTTTCACCTGATACTTGTTGCCGAATTTTCTTACCGCACTGTACGTTATAAGTACCATCCATGCCACTTAGATACTTGATAAGTAGGAACCTTGTTCCATGCGTCACACAACTGAGGTATAAGTTACCTGTGGTAGTGTAACTGTACCTCCGCTTTAAAAAATATGCATATAACATTCGTGTCAAATTATGTTGATGTCTTTAAATTAAATAGATACCATGTAATAGATAAACATTTTAATGTTTTTACAGAAATACTCAGGATGGACAAAGTGACGAGTTACTTGGATTGTCCGATTCACTATCTGGAAAAACTTTAGACGACGAAGCACAATTTTCTAAGAACATGAACGTGTTTGCTTAATTAATACACTTAATTATGATAATACTCGTTTCTATTTATTATGGCTGTTATTTTTTCTTTTTTAATATATAGATTAATTTTATTAATTATAGTTATTTGATAAACTTATTCATGAAAGTATTAAAATAAAAAAACAAGTATGTATTAAAATAATTATTTTTTCCTAACTAAATCCTAATGTTTTATTTTATTTAAAAAATATATACTATAAAGTTCCTTAATATAAAGCTAATGATTTCATAAATAATAAAGAAGTAAATTTAATACATACATGTTATTTGAAATAGTTTTAAGTCACTAAAAAGTAATATTAAAAAAAAATAAAAAAATATTTATTCTCTGAAATTAGTTAAATTAGAATAAAATGTTTATATTTTTTTTAAGTATGATATAATATTAATTTATATAATGTATTATGTATACCATTTACTGCGATCATTCTCAATCATGTAATTTCATGAGCTTTATGAAATGTGTCTAGTGCAAATAAACTTTTTCCTCAACTATTTATTTTATTTTACTGTATTAGTTTGTCTACAAGTTACAACCGGTAAAGTTATTTTTTTTCAGATTGAATTATTAAAAAGCATCGTAGAATTGAGATATCATTATTTTCTAAAAAAAATGTCTGCTTTTGAAATATAATGAAGATATATCTCACTATATCAATGTTAATTTCATTATTAATTTACCATTTATGCTGAGCACGACTTTTCGTTTTTTTTCCTCATTATTTGATCTTAATATAATAATAATATATTTTAAAACTACTCATGCCTGTGCAAATAAGTGCGAACTTTATAAATTATTGGTAAAAACCGAGACAAACGCTTAATTATATTTATTGCATTGACTTCGATTAAAAAGAACTTTACGAATATATTTCGGATAATTGGATTCCTATATCCTTACAGATAGACAACAAGGTCATTCTATAAAGATTTTGATTTTTTAAAGTACAGAACCTTTAAAGTAGAGGGAACCCGGGAACCTAGTGTTAAGACACTCCGTTCCACTTCCGTTCCCCACTTTCCGCAGAATTTGAGGCATTGCGTGTTGAGAGGCGGAATTCAACGCCGCGCTTTGCCTTATTACCAGAGCGAAGAAATGAAACATTAAATATTTTTAAATTAAAATTTCATTTCCTCGACCGAGGATCGAACCCAGAACCTGTCGGTTACAGTCACACGCTTGTGCCGCTGCGCCACGACTGGCTTCCACAGGTATAACATGTTTGTCTTCTCTTAAGCAAAAAAATATATTAATTAATTTAACTAATGGCCGGTTTCTGAATTGAGAAAACCGCGAATACTCATCTGAGTATTGTCAAATCTCTAAGCACGAAGTTGACTTTTTTGCGTTTCACACTTCAAAACGTATATTCGTTAAACTGTAATCAACTGATCATTTCCTCAAATCCCTTTGAGCACGGCTTTTACGTTCCGATATACGTTTAAAAAACCGATACTTACCGGTAATCTTTAAAATTATGTATTATTTTAATTGTAAAACAAAATTAACATTCCAAAATGTGTAACGTGTATGTAATATCATTATTTCTTGTAGTTATGCTATAAAAACTTAAAATAAATATAAAAATAAAAATATTTATAATAAAAATAATAAATCATGTAGTACATTTCTTACGTGAAACGGACTATTAATATCAAACTGAGGAAAATACATAGAGCACATTTACCCTACGGGAAGAGTGTCGACTTCATACAAAAAAGTGGGGGACAAAAATCGCTACTGCTGCCACCATCCGTAATCCCACGGAAACTAATCTGTCAAATTTCTAAGCGGCAAAATTGAAATTTGGCTTTATGAAACCTTTACTTTATGCAAAATTAGAAAGATTCACTCTTTCAAATTCATGGAAATATTGATTTAAACATCAATTCTTTCAAATGATTTTGAAACTGTCAATCATTTCTGGTGTGATCATAATAATAAAATATAAATACTGAAATGAAACTAATAAACGCTTTATATTTCATTTTATTGCATATTAACATTTTTAACAAAAAGTATTTCTGTATATTAATTACAGTAGATTGTAATACATATTTGTATTACAATATTACTGTAACCTCCTTCCTTATTTGAATATATAATATTATCTTCTTCTTCAATATTTTTTGAAGGTTTTGTGTTTTAAAAGAAACATTTCTGAAGTTATTTACTTGCAGTGAAGTAGATTAATGTAGTAACCATTTCTTGTCTTGTCTTTAGAATCTTCCAAAATTGATATTGCTCTTTTGTTGACTTCACTCATATCACCAACATTTAAATCAATTTAATAACATGGAAAGCCTGAAGAAAAAACATAAATTGAATACAAAATTATAAGCGTTACAAATCTAACTAAATAGCATAGTCCCACTTTACACTTGCCTTTTATAAGAATAGATAATCCTTGTATCAAATGTCCCTGTATAAAATGTCTCTTTTGATGTTATAGTTCGACGAATCACTTCTAGAACACTACTTTCAATTTGTGCTAATTATGAAGAAAAGTGTCTGTGTAAAAGAAACGAATTAAATAAAACAACAAAAACACCGAGTAGCGTTGTTTAACTTTTTCGAAAATAAACAATACTTCGGCCATTTTCAAATTGAAACATTAATTTCAATTTTATTAATAAATGTCAAATTACAATGCTGCCATATCGAAAGGCAATTTTACTACTATGCTTTGTATACTGATTAGATAAATTGTATCTTATACCAAACAAAAACTGTTTTAAATTAAATTGTAGCACTCTCTTTTTAGTTTCTTTTTTATCATTAATTTACAAGCAACTTTCATCCCTTTTTGGAATTATTATTTTTTTATAATACTCAAACTATGTATTAAAAACATGAAACGGAAAGTCATTTCTTAAATATTAAATATTCTTATAATAAAAACATTAAATACATCTGCTTCAAAAATTTATAAATTACTACTAATTAGTAGTTTTACTTAAACCTAGCAGCACTAAACACCTACGAGCATTATGAAAGACCGTATACCCTAAATTTTAAATTAATTTATTGTTAAAGACCCACGGCCAATCCCCCGTAGGTATGTCGCCAATGCCCCTAAGGAAGTCGACCGGGCCTGGGAAAATATAAGCAACGAAGTTATTTATTTCTATTCCTAGCTTAAATAATAATAAATGGGCACAACAATAAAAGTAAGAAGTAACCTAACGATACTATGAAAAAAAAAGAATCTGCGTTTAATTATAGAAAGGCAAGTACATATCCGCAAAAAAAAACACTTCTCAATATATGGCATTATTGTTGTAATATTTTACTTTTAGCTTTAATTATTATGCTTCAGATGCCGAAATTTTGATTGTAAGAAGACAGGAGCATATTTTATGCAACAACAAAAATAGGGAATATGTGGTTATGAAATACAATAGCATAATAAATACACCACAAACAGCACAAATAACAATATTTAGCACTGCACAAGAAAAGATTTTTTAATGGAAAACGTATAAATAATAATAATAAACTAGTGCTTAAAATCATTTTATTGAAATCCCAAAAATGTCACACCAAAATTATATTTATGTTAAAAAAAAGATTCGTTGAGCAGTTAGTTGTCTTCAAAAATTAAACGAAGACTTCTTAACACAACCATTGACTGGTAGCCAAGCGAGCAAACTGAGAAATATATATTTTTTAAAGCTATCCACTGTTTTTTCAATTATAAATACTGGTTACTACAAAAAGCAACTTATTTAGTGACTAAAAAATGTAATATTCTCAAAACAATATATTTTTTAACTTGTAGACTGTTGAAATTAATATTATTGACCTTTTTTTGTAAATGGTCTATTAAAATATTAAAAGAAGCATGTAAATTAAAAAGTTACCTTACTTTAACAAAACAGTAATAGTTCTTTTACATTTTATACTTTTTTCAAATAAATGTAATGCAAAGGGTTATCGAATCTGTTGAAATTATTTCTCTTCCCAAACAGGTGGTCGTTCCTATACTCCTGCTTACACAGAGTTATTGCTAAATACTTTCAACTGTAGATACTTAAATAGACAGATATGATATAATAGAATTATAAGAAATATTTACAAATAACTTGATCTTAAGTATTTATACTTATGTTGATATTTTATAATATTATCCATATATTTTATTTTAATTAGTTTAATAAAAAACAATTTTCATTCAAGAAGTGTTTTATTTATTCCTTTTATCTCGTCAAAATCCACAAAATACCTTTTTACAATAACATAATTTAACACTTAACATTTTACTGATTTCATTTTAACTGATAAAGTCCAAATTCAGACGGACAAGTCTCATATGTTGAAAATTTTAAATGTTTTATAATTTATTTTTAATAACAACACAACAGTCAGGTAAGCAATTCAAAACACTACAGTTATAAAACACATGTGCAGAGGCACTCATATAATGTGAGGTATATATAATTCTATGATGTAAAATCTCTTCTTCTCACAGCAAAATGTTGTGTATATGCTTTGGTACTTAATGCTTCATGAAGTTCATTTCAATGTATCCATCAAGATGAGTATGCATGTTATGCAACAGAACAAGTCACAATACAACTTTTAACACGAGAAGGCATAACAACCCCCTTTTTAAGACACCAAAATTTCTCTATTGTGTTCGTTGTTATTATATGGGCTCATTTGGATGCTTCTTGAGGTGTAGTTGGTTTCAAAAAAGGTGGCATCAAAAATCTTAAGCACTTTATAGCCACTGAGCTGCAAACTAGCTACAACGGTTTGAATCTTTAAGTTAGCACCAAATACAACCTGAACATTTTAACAGAAAAATGTCCCTTTCTTTATTTCAGCTGTTTCTTCTTGATAAAAAAGCTATATTAATGTGTGTGCACAATCCACTGTTACCCCAGTGGGCTTCAAAAATATTTACTACTTAGCAATGCTATCTCACATGTCACTTTCACTACTTCACAGCAAACTGTCTGAAAGCATCCTATTGCATTACATTTTAAAACTATCAATAATTATATTATATATCAACTTATTAACAATATGAGGAATGTGATCCCGGCGTTGTATGTTTAGCACTAATTTTGGCTTGATTTGGCCCTGAACAAATTTGACGGATCGCTTTGGTGAAGCGGAAGCGACTCGTAAATTCTTCTTCATTGAAATTCGTGAAGAAATCTGGTCCATTTCTTTGTATTCTGCGAAAGCGTCGTAGTTGCGCGGACGCAGTTGAGGTATCTCCAAAGACGACAACGATGTATCGTCATCGCTAATTATCTCAAGAATATCAGTCTACTGATAGATAAATAATATCGACGCAAAACAAAAACATTTTCTTCACAAAAATCGCAAGAAAAGTATTTGAGCACAGGTTAAGTAGCCAATTACGCTCGCTTAACTTTTGACTGATTTAAGTATGGTTTGAGAACTGTCAAACGAGTTTTACTCAGTTGTGAAACACAAAATACGTTCAAAAGTATGAGTGAAGCACAGTGATCAGTGAAATTCTCAAATATTGTTTATGGTTTGAGAAAACTCAAATCAGAAACAAAAATTTGCTTAATTAGCCGTTGAACACGGTTTGACATTTGCTTAACGTCAAATTCTCAATTCAGAAACCGGCTGTAAGAATGTTATATTCCCTTCGAAATTGAATTTTTTTTAAAGGTTATACTTCTTTTGGCGCTAGGAAAATGGAATGGAATGTGTGATTCTTGTAATAACCATTGGGAAAAAAATGAAATAAAAATGAATATATCAAAATTGTGGGTTTCATTTCATTGTATGAATAATGTTTTTGGAAATAAATATTGGACAAGAGGGCCGTAGCAGATATATTCAACAGTATAGCAAGGAACAGAATACTTTATGCATAGAGCTGGAGCGGGGAAGGCTAGCCCGTCGATCGCGATCGACCAGTAAGGTCCTTGGGTCAGTTGATCGTGGGAAAGGAAAAAATGATCGGTGCCTACCTATTCCCGTCCTAAATACTACGACAATTATTTAAGCGCTGGCAATCTTCAAAAAAAAAAACCTAGTTGGTTGATCGCAAAGTATTAGAAACGCAGACAGTAGATCTCAAAAAGTAAAGTAATTATAATAAGATCTCGATTCCGATTGAATTGGCTACCCCTGCTATAGAGTTTAGTATTTTTTACTTTATATTGGCAACCCTTAATATATTGTCATAGTTAAAGTTTTAAATTTGATAACATTACCATTGAAGTTTTGCTGACTGTTGACTTTACTTGAACTCGCAAATTTATTTATTAAAAATACAAGCGTCGTACATAGTAAATAGAATAAACTAGAAAATCATTTATATGTAACGAAAGGCTAAGGGTGAAGGAAGACGTTTAATAGTACATTTATATACGTTCCTCCAAATTTGACATTCAAACTGAACATATATTTATAAAAACCGGTTCAAGTAAATGAATAGGTGAGCGGTAGGTGATATTATTAGTGCATAAAGACCTTCCGCTTGACTCCTTTCACTTTCTTTCATTGTGTAACTTTAATATTTTGATAACATATCTATAGTGAAATTCCTTTCATGTCTATCAATAGCAAAGTGCAAAAGTCCACTCCTGAGATCGAAGTAAGTTATTACAATTTATTACAACTTCTAAATCTGCTTTATAATATTCCATATGGTTAAATTTAAGTATATATAATATTAAATTTAAGCGAAATTAAAAGAACCATATTGCTAATTTATATATTTTGTATATATCCTGCCCTAAACTATTTACATCTGTTTAAAAATAAATATCATTACATTACAGGATCTTAAGATGCTTCGGGCTTTAAGACAGGTAAGTAAGGTTACCCTTTTTATTTCATTAATATGTAGTTCATCCTTTAATTTAAAAAAACACTTATTTTCAGTGTCAATTCAATGGAAATGTTTTAGCTCCTTATGCCAGTTCTTTTCAATTGAAATCTAATTATACTGCAGCACAACCTTTAGGTAAAGTGCAAAATTTGCCAAAACTACCAGTGCCTAAACTTAGTGATACATTGAGTAAATATTTGAAAACTGTGCAGCCTTTTTTAAATGACGATGAATTTGCTACTACTTCATCCTTAGTCAAAGAATTTGAACATGGAGTGGGACAAAAATTACAGGTAAAATTAATATATCTTAAAAGTATGTGTATTATAATATATGTATACAAGGAAAATTTAAAGACTACCAGTTTCCTTTTACATATTATCCTTAAGGTAGGCTACAGAACATTAAAATTCACACAAATAATGTCAGTATTTATGTGAATTTTAATGTTATGTAGTAATGATAATATGACAGTCTTAATCTATTAAGCAAATATTTATTGATTTTATAAGTCAAAAATATTTTCCACTTTGGAAACAAAAAATAAACAGGTTTCTTTTCCAGAATTTATTAGAAAAATATGCTGAGGGTCGCCAAAATTGGCTTGAGGAGTGGTGGCTGAATACTGCATATTTGGAATATAGAGATCCTGTTGTAGTATTTTCTAGTCCTGGTCTAGTTTTACCTTTTTGTAAATTTAATAGTCAACAAGATCAATTAGGATATGCAGCAAAGACATTACTAGCTGCATTAGATTACAAATCGTTAATAGATAAGTAAGTATAAGAATAATCACAATATATATTTTTTTATTAATGTAATTTAGCTTACTCTGATTCCTTTCTCTGATTTTTTCATTTATTTCCTGATATTTTTATAGGATGTACTTTTTAACTTCATACTGTATCCCTCACATGGCAGCATAGACAAAGGAAACTTATTGCTAAGACACATGGTTCCTTTAACCCCTTTTGCCAAATCTGAAGAAACAAACATTAAAATTTTAATTTTAAAATATATCATAATTTTTAGGACTATATATATAACATACCAATTTTGCTAAACTAAATTCTCAGTCTCAAAATATTAAAAAAAAAATTTACACTATTAATTATTTTATTTTTTTAGTGATAAAATTCCAGTTGAAATGATGGGAAAAAATCCCTTAGATATGTCTCAGTATAAAAAAATATTTGGCACATGTCGTATACCAATGGCTAAACGGGATAAATTATCATTTAATGATACTAAATATGTAACTGTTATGCATAATAATCATGTAAGATATTTTTCATTTTTTTATACTTCAGGACGTTACTACTCAATACCCCATTTTGATTTGTTTACAGAGTGAAGAAATGAAAATATATATATATATAACTTCCATAAATTTTACTTACAATTAAATGCAAAAACAAGCTGACATATTGGTGTTAGTTAGTTGTTTATTTGATTATTAGTTGTTTATTTTAGTCAATAAATAATAAATAGATGTTAAAATTCTTAACAATTTAAATATTGTAGATCTTTCATATGGACCTTTGGGGTGATGATGGTAAACGGTTAAATGAAAACCAAATAATTGAAGCATTAAAAAAGATAGTAGATATGTCACCCAATCCTACAGAAATGGCTATTGGTGTTCTGACATCTGAAAATAGAGATAATTGGGCAAAAGCTTATCAACTACTTATCAAAGGTAATATTTACTTATTTTAGCACTTACACCAAAGGCATTTAAGCAAATAAAATAAAGATAAAAAATTATTACTTTATTATATTATTATTTAACATAAATTGTTTTTATACTTATGATAAGCTTAGATTAATATATTTTTTTATATAAAACATCACACTTATTTATATTAATTATAGATAACTTATTGCAGCATACACTGTAATTGTAATATGATCCTGTGTCTTAACACAGGATTGATTCATTTTCGCCCATATTTAATACATGATTGGAATTCAATATAGCTTTTTCTCTTATCAGACCAGTGATATAACAACAATATATTAAGTAAAAAATATTTTTGTCTTGGGCACAGCTAAGGCTGTCAATTATTCTGCATAGTTTATTTTAGTTTTTTTAAAACTTTATGTTTCGTCTTGTGAAGCAGGGTGAACAGAGGATATCTTGTGTTAAGACACAACATTATCAAAATAATTTATTCTCTCAACTGACATTGAAGCCACAAACACTGTGCTTATACGCAAAAGAATCTTTTTCTGTTTTTTTTTATTTCCGTTGTATGGCTGAGAAATTGGCTGAATAGGAAGTTTTAATTACTTCGTTCACAAGTGTACTGAGTCCAAACCGCCCTTGGTCCCACAATCAGAGTCCGTGAACAAGTCGTCGCTGGCGGACGTGGAGGGCAGCCTGGGCGTGCTGTGCCTGGACGGCGCGTCGGGGCTGTGGCGCGCCGCCGACGACGACGCGCGCCGCAACCTCGCCGCGCAGCAAACCATACACGGCGGGGGCGCGGCCGCCAACGGAGGGAACAGGTGGTTCGACAAGACTATACAGGTGATTGTTTTGGTGCTGTATCATCAATTCATTTTAGCGCCAAAAGGGAAACAATCCACTTTTTAAATGACGATTGTGAGTTACGTACTTAAGATAATGTTTATATTAAATCTATGATTCTTATTGTGGAAAATTTGTCAGTTTATTCATTGGGAAATGTAACTCCCTGCGATAGCGTAGAGTTCGTGTAGTATTGAATACCAGAGTGAAGGAATGAAAATATTAAACATTTCTTTTCATAGAGTAACCTTTGTGTTCGCCACAACCTGCCGCCTTTACACTCATGTGCCCCTGCGCTACGGTAGGCCTATCAAATAAGTTCTGTATTTTTACATGAGACATAAAAATAAATATAATTTAAAACTTAAAAATAAAATCTTGTCACTAATTCAATTTACGGACGAAATGCAATAATAGCTTACTTCATTGCATATATAGATAAAAAAAATACATTACATTGTGATAATTTAAAGGTGCAATAGCAGCCTTATCACTAAAAGCATTTTCTTACAGACAACTATAAAAATCAAAGTATTTTCTTATAAAGTGTGCAGAAGGGTACAAAAAGTATTGATAAATGATTAAATTAATATATACTATATATTTTTATTAAACATTCTGAGGCCGGTATTGGTGCTGAGATAATATAGATATAAGTTTTCTTCGGTAAGTGAAGAATGTAAGGGAGTGTCTTCACACTAAGTTTCCCACTAAGTACTATTATTATAATTAAGTTCCCAAGTTCCCTTTGTCCCTTCCCTTCCACATTCAAGATACAGCCTGAACTTTTTAGCTTCACACTGTATCCTATAAAGAAAAAAAGGAAATAACATAATTGTGCAAATAATTAAAGGTATTGTTTAGGCTAGTGCGCTGTGCACTTAATAATATTTCCAGAATAAATAAACTTATAAACTTTTCTAGTTTATAGTGGGCGCAGATGGCATCACCGGTCTCACTTACGAACATTCGCCGGCTGAAGGACAACCTATAGCTGTGCTCACCGACTACATTGTTAAATATGTGTAAGGTCTTCTTAAATATGTTATATATAAAAATGAATGTTTGTCTGTATGTCATCGATGAATTCAAAAACTATTGGACCGATTATTATGAAAATTGATATATAGTAGTAGTTTTTCACGGAGAAGGTTTGTATAATATGCTCATTGATGGCATTTGCCACCAGGTGGCGCTGCCGTGTAGGAACTTTTGCCCCGTTTAACCGTTGGTCATGAAAATTAGTATGACCATGTATTTTTACATAGAGGAAACGAATATGACATGTTCATAGATGTGACTCGCCACCAGGTGGCGCTGCAGAGTAGCAACTTCTGCCCCGTTTAACCGATTGTCATGAAAATCAGTATGACCATGTATTTTTGAATATAACGTGTTCATAGATGTAACTCGCCACCAGGGGGCGCTGCAGAGTAGCAACTTCTGCCCCGTTTCACCGATTGTCATGAAAATCAGTATGACCATGTATTTTTGAATATGCCATGTTCATAGGTGTAACTCGTCACCGGGTATTACACTACAACTTTGTAATATCATTTTTTTTAAATAAACAAAATCAATAAAATGGCTTAGAATGAATTGAAAATTCAAGTACTGGTTTTTCTTAAATTTATTTCAGTTGTTGGCGTAGCAACGTGCGACGGGTACAGCTAATATGTTATAAATTGTAGTGATTATTAACTTTAACTAAGTTGCTTTTATTCTTTTTATTCTTATATTAATATAACAACAATATGATTTGCAGTCAGCAAAACAAGCAAGCAGAAGAGCCATCTTCAAGTCCCAAAGATCCCATTCATCTAAAGTTCAACATTAACAATGAAGTAGCTGGTATGATAAAGAATGCAAAGGACAATTTGGATAAGTAAGTTTCTACATTGATGTGACTATAATTATGTATACTTCATACATATTAAAATTTTAATATGTATGAAGTGTACTAAATAAATTATTAGAATATTTTTTTAAAAATTACTATATCAAAAAATTATTAAATGCTGTTCTAAGTTATGTAATGATTTTAGATATTAATATTATTGTAACAATGATAATTTCTATGAACTTTAAAACTTTATTTATTCATCACCATTTACGGTTTCACACTTCAATAAATATTTTGTTAACCGTAAAGTCACATCCATTCTCACTAATATCCAATATAAGAATAACATTAAAACATATATTCCAGATTGGCTGATAATTTGGATTTGAATTGCTTTAAATTTGATGATTATGGCAAAAATTTCATCAAATCACAAAAAATGAGTCCCGACAGTTATCTACAAATGGCGATGCAGTATGCTTTTTACAGGTAAATCTACTCTAAGTGTTTTGTAAATAATCTTATTTATTTAAAACAAATTAGTAAAATTTTAATATTATCGTCAGAATTTTATGAATCCTCAGTCTTAACTTAACAGATTGTTTTGGGTATAACTATTGCCGCCATCATTATTGAATATTAATGAACAGATAATATCACGTAAAACAATTGCTAATGAGCAGGATATGCATTATTTTTCTTATTTATTAAAAAATAGACCTTCAGAAATAAATATATAAATCAAAACATACAAATTATAAGATTGACCCTCACCACGAGAGTTGTACACCGCGAATATTTAGAGTTAGAGCAGAACGAGGAAATGAAAATAAAAATTACTTTTCCCCAGAACTGCCACGTCTATAATCGTCGCCATGGCAACGTTATAATCATAACTTTTGTTTTACTAAAGCTCGTAGAAAAAATCTAAAATAAAACTACACTACATAAAAAAACTTCATGTCAATCAGAATGGTGATTTATGCACTGTTTTTTATTCAAGAATACACACGTATTCTTGAATAAAAATTTATATTATAGGCGAAATATATAATGTAATATTTTTTATTTGTATAATTTTATCTCATTAGTATCATAAATGAATCTTTTGAGGTTATTATTTAATTATTTCAATTGCTTATTATTTATTATCTATAAAATAATCAAAGTCAAATAATTTTATTCAAAATAAGATGTCACTTTACTTAATTTTTGTCCATTAATTTACCACCACTCAATATGAACTGAATTGTATAAAAACTATTAATATTTTCAAACTTATTCTAATAAAAGTGTAATAGATATATAAATCATTTATATGTATATAAAAAGTAAACATTCATGAAAAATAAAATGCTTAAAAATTAAATTAACATAATAACAGTTTTACAATACTTACAATATGGGGTTTCCAATTAGAGATTTCTAGTAAAAATATGACTAGAACAAGTTAAGAAGGACGACGCGGCAACCTGCACAATGACAAATACATGACTGGTTACAGCCTGCACGGCACGCCCGGCGCGCACTACGAGTCGGCAGCGACGCGCATGTTCGCCGGCGGCCGCACGGAGACGATACGCTCGTGCTCGCCCGAGTCCGTCGCCTTCGCGCGCGCCATGACGCAGCCGGCGCCGCCGCCCGCGCGCCGCGCCGCTCTGCGCGCCGCCGTCGCCGCGCACCGCGACTACACCGCGCAGGTTTTTAGATCATAATAAGCACGTTACAAAAGAGAGGCCTGTCGAGAGCGTGTTACTGTAAACGCGACAGGTTGTGGGTACGATACCACCAATACCACTACTGAACGACTCGAGGAAATGAAATATTTAAAAAAAAATATTTAAGAACTTACCTTAGCTTAACACTATATCCCTAGCGGTGTAGGTAGTAATAACGGAGTGCCAAACGCTACGGTAAATTATTTAAGGTTTTCATTTATTCGCATGAGAAGGTGTATGGTTTAGCACCTCAAATTCATCCTAGTAAAAAATAATATTTTCATTACAAATTACTAACAGATTCATAAATATAAGATATTTAATAGAATATTGCTATAAAATGGATTGCTAAATTATTTAATTAACACAATGCTTTTAAAATTGTTAAAAGAAGAATTTAATTTTTAAAGTAATGTGGTGGTTAAAAGCTTATAGGAAATAGTGGTAAGAAACCACCTTTCAAGAAAAAAATTAAGTTTAACCGGTATGCCTATTTAAAAACCGACATCTACATTATTTTAAGCGAATTTCGTGCTCCTACGATAGACCTGAATTTCGTACTTTTGAAATTTTAATTATTACAGATCACATTCGTCCAAGTTACAAAAATTAAAATTTTCGTAAGCTTAATAAGTCTTATTTATTCAAAGGCGTTGAGTTCGCCACTAATGTCTTAGTACACAAAGCTCCAAGTTCTGTTGAACTACCCTACCATGTAAAGGTATAGACGAGAAGCTATAAAAAATATTTTATTATATAAAATTCATTTTGTAAACTATTTGATTATGCCTTAACTACGAATGATGAATAAATTAAACTTATGTTCAGTAATTTTTATTAATATTTTTGTTAAGGAATATTTAGGTTTTCAGTAAGTTGCGGTAAATCTTATCCATTATTAATCGTAATGTTAATCATTATTTTTCATTATTAATCACACAATTCTAGAGACCGTGTTAAAAAAATATTGCATATATGAGGTGTTTCTGTCATTCTGTGTGTTCCTGTGGCTTGATTGGTCTTATAATAGTCTACACTGTTGCTTTCAACCCCGAAAATATATACACGTTTTAATGTGTATCCTGACCTAATCTCTATACATCTGATCCCAATAGTTTTATACTGTATCTATACTATACTAATTTAAAGATTATTTCAAATCGTATGTTTGTTTATAATCGCACGCTTATGTCCCTGCGCTGCGACAGCCTCCATACCTTATCCATTAATCCTATGCTCCTCCCATGCTCTATCTATTATCCTACCCCCTCTCCGCTACCTTGTGTAGACAACATACCTAAATGAAATTGAAAATAAATTGTTACACACTTATGACGCATTTGAAATTAAGGCCAATTTTCTCTACTATCTGCCGCATTTTCTTTTATTCAAATAAGGAAATGAAAATTTCCCAAAAAAGGCTATCGAGAACATTTTTTTTTAAATGTTAATTGTACCATTACCAGATGGAACCTAGTGTTAAGTCTCCCCACCCATCTGCCAATTTAAACTTAACAGATAATTTGTCTTGTTACCAGAGACGGGTATGAACTAATAATAATTAATTTCTCTTAATGAGAACCGAACCCACAACCATTAAAGTAACGAATGATATTAAAAAAATCTTTTGAAATTTGCAGGCTTTACAAGGATTAGGTGTGGACAGGCATTTATTAGGACTGAAATTAATAGCTATCGAAAACGGAATCGAGACACCTAAGTTATACTCTGACCCCGGATATGTTAGAAGTGCCCACATGCGAATTTCCACAAGCCAGGTAAATATTTCTATGTTTCATTAGTACTGTAAAACATTGTAAAATTATAAGAAATATACTTTTATTTAAGTTTATCTAAGTATATTTACTTATTTAGCTCTCTCTATTAAGTTCTTTTTATTTACATAAATCAATTTAAAAGATAAATTTAATATACATACATGTGACATATAAATATAATTCAATGTAATGTGTATATAAAAATGAGCTTTAAACAAATGCATCAGCACAACGTACTGATGTTAATTTGACTTCAACATGGGGAAAAACCTTGAAGACTTAATTTTTGTTTCCTTGCTTCCGTAAGAGACGAAGCGCGACGTAGAACCCTGCTACTCAACGCATTTGCAGGTGGCGTGCAAGTGTGACGGGTTCATGTGCTACGGGCCGCTGGTGGCGGACGGGTACTCCACGTGCTACAACCCGCGCGACGACGACGTCAACTTCGCGACGGCGGCCTTCCGCGCGCACCCGCGCACCGCCGCCGCCGACTACCGCGCCGCGCTGCAGCGCGCGCTGCGCCACATGCGCGACCTGCTGCTGGCCTCCGCCAAGCTGTAGTGCCTTAGTCTCTTATCTTATGGTGGTCTTAAATGTTATCTAATGCTATATTTTGAACATTTTTAACCCGCACTATCTGTCTGCCATAAACAAAAAGGATGTAAGTACTGTACAGTCGAGGTGCGACTCCCTGGAAGACATCATTTAGTAATGTTAACTTTTTTATTTAATAAAAAAGCAATGGCATGTTACACATTAACGCAAGAATCTAACTCTCTTTCAAATTGCATTAGATAATAATTGAAATAATCCTTAATGTTTTAGTGCACTATCTTATTTGTTGTTGCTGTGGTGCTCTTGTATTGATATTATTGTTCTGTATATTTTGTTAATAAGATGTTATATTAAAAAGACAAATTATATAACCACGCTCAAAAAAAAGTTTAATAAGTATATCTATTTACTTGATTAAGGAAAGTTACATATATTTTTTAAATATATTTATAATGAAAAAAATATCCTCTTTATTTTCACACCTAAAAACCTAAACTATAGTAATTCCCGTGTGTTCGATCACTTCTCGAGAAAATGAAGTATTTAATATTTTCGTTACTTCGCTGATCACATGCCACAGCGCGGCGTTGATTCACGCCACTCATCACGCAGTGCCTCAAATTCGTCGGAAAGGAAAGGACCGGAAATCTCTTCTTGGGGATGGAACGTGCCTTGTCCGTCGCCCGTGCCTGTTCATCACGCGACTCTTGCGAGTCGTAATTTTCACGTGGAACGCGATGACACTGCTACCGAACTGGTTAAAATAGTTTTTTGTAACTATATTAACTTTTATTAGTAAAGCTGACATGGTTACTATAGGTTTTTCTTGGGAAATAGACATGTGCTTCTCGATTTGTATCGATTTGAAAAACATGTTTCACGGCGTCATATAATGTAATATATAGCCTTCCTCGATAAATGGAGTGTCCACCACAAAAATATTTGTTTCAAATAGAATCAGTGTATCTGCGCGGGTAATAAACCAACCAACAGCTATAATAACACAGACATGTGGCGCTATGAATACATCGTTCTCTTGCTTTGCAGCAAGGAGAATATTCTACAGAAGTAGAGAGTAGCAAAACGCACGGTTTGCTCTTCACGACATCAAAACTATTCACCACCACCTATTATTCTACAGTTGTGTGCCAATACAAATACAATTTTGTAGTTCCTAACAGTGTTTTTGTATGACCCGGTTGTGTTTGAATGTGCCCTTTGTGATTTACGCTGGATACAAATAAAAAAGAGATTTAATTGTAAGCAATCATCAAATCAGTTTTATGGAATAAAAGCATAAGTGTACCGTAGAGTTGTGTTTATTATTCTGGTACGAGTGTAAGATATTTAATTGAGCTGAACAAGCTAACCAATCATTTAGTACAAACCTTAGCTACATAGCTTCGCTTAAAAATTGCTAAGGCTAACTAATCATGTATTTCTGAAATAATGACGTCACAAAATAATTGTTACAAGAATCCCAACCTTACAAATATATATATTCGAAACCTATCGCTCACATCTTCGCTTGAGCTACATAATTATTAAATTTCTAAACTGCATTACTTTCATAATAAGAGCTTCGATTTTCATGATTACTATACATTTTGAATAAAGCAAATTTTACCGGATTAATCGCGAAAATTTTTGAAACCCGACGCTTCGAACACCTTGCAGTAGTCCGTGGTCACGAAGGTCTACGCTATACGCTACAAACTTACAACAATATCAAATTATTAACATTATTATTTATTGTTTAACTTGACAGCTACTTTCAAGTATCAATGTAAATAAAAACATTAAGTGATAAGACATGTGGTTAACTGATGAATAGGTTAGAGAAATCAAAATATTATAAAAATGGGACCACATCGGAACCATTGGCTTTCAAATAAAAAAAGAATCTTTAAAATCATTTAGCTCACTCGAATGTTCTAAAGTAGTAAACTTTAAAAGATACATTATTTATTGTTTTACTTGACATCGACTGTAATTAATTCATTTTTTAAATAAAATATATGTTTTTAGTTCTATTACGTTATTAAATGCCACCAAAAACCAGCCTGAGCATGAACAATATTTTTTTTAAATAGATCTTTCGTGACCAGATAAGGATTCCCCCCCAATTGTATTGTACGTCGAGGCAATGAATTGTTTTTACTTTGTCACTCTCGTAAAAGAGCAAAGCACGGCGTCGAGTGAATGAATGTAATGGTCCACGAAAAAATCATAAAGGCAAATTATCGAATGTTGAGGCCGGTGTCGAAGCGAGTAGTAGAATATGGAGCCCCCTAGTATTTAAATAAAACAATTGCACTTTAAAAGTCTATTATATGTAATATGATGTAATAAAATAGGTCTAATTGCAATAAATTATAATTAAATTTCATTAAAATAACATATTTAACATTTCGACGGACGTATCTATAAAGGGATATTTCAAATGAGAAGGTTTACGGGCGAACAGAATAAAGATTCATTTAGCTCTAAAAAATAATAGAGATAAATCTTCTCTTTTGACATGTCCGTTTAAACATAGTGGTCATCGATTTATTCAGTTACTTAAGATATAAAAGAGAAATACAAACATAAGACAACATTTATTAACAATAGTATTCTCATCGATTATATTTGTAAGCTACATTTTTTACATTTTTAAAATTTGCAAATGTGGTAAAAGGGACTCTTCATAGATATTTCTATTAATGAAGAAACAATATAACTCAAACATCAAATATTATAGATTTTTAATAGCCCTATAATAATATTTCTTTATATTTCAATATCTTTTGTTCTAAAGTTTATTAATACAGACTTAAGATATGCATGAAACTGTCAACAACACTTGATACAGGTAAGATCAATGTTAAAATTATGGAAAGTAAACTTAGAACCATTGTTTTGGATACAAATCTAAATATAGTTTCATAAATTTCAAACATTACAGAAAGTGAAATGGAAAATCTAAGTTTATGGGCTGTCAAATTAAATGTGCAACTCTACAATCAAAAATTATATGAAGCATATACTACCTTATTATTATATCAAATATAAATTCATACATTATCCAGGAAAAGAAATAACGAGGAAATTCTTATACAGAAACAGAATGCCTGCTTAATGATAAATAGCATTTTAAATATACATAGAAGAAACATTTTTATTTATCATTTTTTGTAATTTTTAAAATAGTTGTTACATTGTTATTACTATTATACAATATATAATTTAAGTTTTATTAGCACTACTATCTTAACATAGATCATATATTTAATTACTTGATGAAAATCCTATTGTATAAGGTCAAATATTAAAACAAATAATCAACTATTGCTTTAATACAGTTACAATATTTTTACTCATGGTTAGGCATCTAAACTGTATTTTTTTTACAATTGAGACTACATAAGTAGGACATAATATTGATAGCCAGAAATAATACCAAATATCCCATTGTAAATTACTTATATTACTTATATCGCATATACAATATTTTTAAAATTCTATTTTATTTTTTTTTTAAATACAAAAACAAAAAAAAAAATACGAGGATATATTAGTCAAATAATATATTTATGAGATATAAATATGTATCATTCATTCAAAAGCTTCTGAATTCATAACACTATGATACTATTCATTTACTGATATATGAAATCAGTAAAATCCTAACATGTTATCTCTTATATAAAATTCCAATTACCCAATTGTATGGAATGTGAGATTAGAGTGCACCCAAGAAAAATACAACTAGAAAAAAAATAAAAAGCAATATTCAATTACATATGTCGTATAAAGGATGACATGGTATTATTAATAAATAAATATGTACATACAAGTGGCTCAAAGTAAAATAAAGCTAGGAAATAAATTAAAGGTATATATGCAGTTGCAAGATACTGATTTAATATTAAAAGTTGCAATATTTTCTTTTCCAATATATTTTATTATGTAGATCCAGTATGGTAGCGCAAAATATATATTAAATGACCTATGTCAACCACCATATGGTAGGTACCCTTTAATTAATAACATTTTGTATGATTGTTGTGTGTAACAAATAACTTTCGACTATTCACTTAGTTTTAGTATATACATTTAGTTTTCATTATGGATTTAAATTATAAATTTACGCATCTTTCGCTATTTTGTTTGATTGCTATATAAATTCAAAAACATACAGCTTTTAAAGTGCTTCTTATTCCCTTTAATTTTCTAGCTTCATCTGGGCGGCTTAGTTTTAAAGTGCTGCCTCTTTATATGATAAACCATTTAAATAGGAAAAACAGAGAAAATACTTCACTTTTTTATGATATATAGCAATAATGTGTATGTGCGAGGGGTGCGCAGTTTGAGGGACGGGGTGAGGTTAGCAGGCGCACGGGTCGCGCGAGGCGGGCGGCGCGGCCAGCGGGCGGCCCGGCGACGCCGGTTTGTGCTGCACACCCGACTCAGCTGCATTAAGATCCAGCCGCCCGTCCTGGATACTCTGGTAAATCTTTTTTGCAGTCTCCAGGAATGCCTCCTCTACATTTTGACCTCTGGAATTTTATAAGACAAACTGTTATCATGGCCAATGCTGCCATAGCAATAGTATGTGAAAGTAAATTATTACAGTATTACAGTATACTTTGTCACTTAACTTATTTATTGTTAATTGGTCACACATGGAACAAACAAAATATTCCTACTGATATTATAAGTGAGGATGTAACTCTGTCTTTTATGTCTGTTGTACTTGTGTGTAAGTCACTGAATCAAACTTTCATGAAATTTCATACATATAGTAAAGACAGAGGCACCCTCAACCAAGATCAACTCCCATAATAAAAAATAAAAAATCTATGTGTTGTTCAAGATATGGAAAGTTTGGCCACTCCATACTGTGCACTAGTTTTTATGAAGCAGAAACGATTTTAAAAATATTTTGAAAACATCTAAATGTTCCTAGCAAGGACAACATATAATTACATACTAATATTATTATAGCTTCATGCTATGACAAATATGTCAACTTTAGATAAATTAGTCCTAAAAGTGGGTGGGTAAAACTCGTAAAAACTTTTTGACATTGTTTGTTTTATCTACAGGAATACAGCATATCTTGCACTTAGAAAGGTGTGCACAGCATGGAAACCCTTTTTGCTCTGTTTCCCACTGACTGTTGAATTCTTCAGATGAGTTGAATGTAGGTGCAACGAAATTCTGTGGTGCCCCATGTTACCAAAAAGAGGATATGAAGGTTTGATTGAACCCATAACCATTACATTTACAGACAAACAATACAAATACTGATTGATAGATATAAAAAAAAAAAACAAAATATTAAAAGTGTGTAAGAAAATGAAGATTTTAAGGAAGAAGGAATTTTTACATATTTCATTCAGAAATATTTGAGCTTGTTAAATGTTCATATTATCTGTAAAATGTTAACACAGCCTTACATTCACAACTTTATCCAGTTACATACATTCACAAGTACCATGTAATTGTTAGTTCATATTTACTTACGTTTTAGCACTGGCTTCAACAAACATTAATCCATTTTCATCAGCAAATTGTTTGGCTTCTTCATATGTAACATCCCTTTGGCCATCTAAGTCTGATTTATTACCAATGAGAAATATTACAGTGCTCGGATTTGTTAGATTACGAGTATCAGTAAGCCAACTGCTCAAGTGATTATATGTTGACCTGTTTGACATAGCAATAAAATTTAGGCTTTAGAACAAATAAATTGATCACATTACTTAGTCTATATTACATTTGTAAACATTACCGTCTAGTTATATCATAGACCATCAGGGCACCAGCAGCTCCTCTATAGTAGGAGCGAGTCACAGCTCGAAATCTTTCTTGTCCAGCTGTATCCCATATTTGGAGTTTTATTTTCTGACCTGCTACTTCAATTATTCTTGTGCCAAATTCAACACCAATTGTATGGGGGCAATCAGCCATGACTGTAACAAAATGTTAACTACTCAAAAATGTCTTGTTTAAAATGACATATATAAATAACTTTGTTTAGTTTAGGTTTTCATCAAAGAAAAAAATATATTTTTAGAATAATAACATAGAAACCTAAGAAACAAAGATATACTTACATTTTTTCTCAGTAAATTGATGCAAAAGACATGATTTGCCAACACCCATGTCACCAATAATTATATATTTAAAAATATATGAGTAATTATATGGTCCAGATGTCATTTTTCTATAAAATAAATATAATAACATAAACGAGCTTATCTTTTTACACTTGGAAAATATGAATAAATATACAATATTACTTTTATTCTATTCAGCTAAGTAACCAATATCCGACCTGAAATATTTTACTTAAAAAAATATTTTAAATTATGGCAAATAAGTCACATTCAGAGAAATAAGTATATGACGTTACAAAAAAAAGGATAGGAAAAAATTGTCCATAAAATATGTTTACAAAACTCCAATTCCTTATCAAAATGTTGTCCTAAACTGCAATTATTGTACGCACAATATTGAAAGAAGACATTGCTAAAGATGACGAATTATCTACCTTTTTTTTAACTTCGTAATCTCTAAGCTGGAAAAGTTAGTATTATAAAGATAATATTGTGAAATTAAAGAAAGCTTACTATAGTATATTGTGTAAGATGGTAGATATTAACAAATTAAATTAAACCTTTTGTTTGGGTTTCGGGTTTGTATTCTACTTTCTGACTTGTCACACAATACTCGATACTATATCAATACAATATAGATCATATATCAATATGAAAGTGTCAACTTAGCAACACCAATCACCAAGTTTGTATAAAATATTAATAATCTGTGTAGTTGCAAGTCTGTATGACTGACTATACAGTATGCATATAAACTAAATAGTAGACATTAAAAAAAAACAACTAATGCTGCACAATTAATTTTATTATTCATACATTTCTATTATGGCGTTTCGAAAATATATTTATTAATTAAATCTTAAAATGGTTAATATTTAAGACATTGAATATGGCAAAGAGTTTTATTTCCATTATATAAATTATGTATTCTCGTTTTGCGGACCAAAATGAATTAATAGTAAAAAAAAAAACAAATTTTATTCTAAATTAAAAGTTTAGAATTCAATTAGAAAAAAGCTTAGAATACAATTATTATTTTAGTAAGAACTCAGGATGAAGCTACAAAAAAAAAAAAATACATTGGTAAGTTAAGTAGAAATTAGGCATTATAAATATAACTACGTTTCAAATACTATCCTAGCATTAGAAACGTAAGATAAATAAGTCGTCAACCTCCCTGCAAAGGAGTCAAGGTTGGTCCAGACTCATTCTCAGCCTACATTGAACTTGTCAAAAATCTAGAGAAGATATAGAAGAATAGAGAAGATATACTCTTTACAGAATTTATAAAAAACATGCATACTAAAAACTACGTGTGATACGATATTTAATTAAAGCGGATATAATGCGTAATTTAAATTAAATCTAGTCACTTGACATGCATTTACATTGCTTATGGTTGTTTTATTACGTCATTACAGAGTTACCACAACTTATTTTCTCCTGACTTCTAAGGAGTTAATTGCGATTATATTTGTGATACAATTATTATGTATTAGACATTCAGTAAAGTTTATATATTTTGGTCATATCATCTAGCCAACATCTAATTTCGTATCGGTGTATGTTCGATGACGTAGATAGCATACGTTATTCTCTGCAATGTTGTTTTTTAATCAAATCTGTAATGAACACATAATTATATGCAACCTAATCTGGTGGCATAATGTCAAAAAATCTTAACATTAATATTTAACATTATAATAAGCTAAGCAGTGCCTCAAATTTGGCAAAAAGTGGGAAACAGAAGTCGTTTAAAATGAACAGAGGTCTTAGCACTAGGTACCCAATTTCCCTTTGAAAGAAAAGAGAAAGAAAAGAAAATGAATATATGTATACTTATCATTATGTAATGCTGTTGAGTCGTTTTTAATAAAGAATATCAGAGGGTGAACAATATTAATATTATAAGAGTGAGAACATTCAACTTTCTCAGTTATAGCCAAAATATATATCTTAACAGCAAGGCAAGTATAAGACATTAGTTATTTTTTATTAGATTATTGTTAGGGAGCTCTGAGAATTTAATTAAAAATTATACTTCTATAAAGCGTCATATCAATATACTATGTATGTAGTGTTTTACTATTTAGATTTTTTGATATGATAACAGATTATAAAAGGATGAAAGCTGGCTGCACACACGAAAAAGCAAACTAATTGTAACGTTCCACAGCCAATCATGCAAACGGGAGCGTGAATCAGGCGAATATAGGCTTGTTCAGCCTAAGCAGATGAAATAATAATAGGTTACTATTATATTTTTTATTAATCTCTATAATTCAAGTAAAAATATTTGAGTTTACGAGTGTAAATAAATTCCAATCCAAAAAAAATCAAATAAGATCTAATTTATCATACAAAATCATGATAATTATATATATATATATATATATATATATATATATATATATATATATATATATATATATATATATATATATATATATATATATATATATATATATATATATATATATATATATAATACAATATAAACTTAAATAATAAATAAATAATGCATATATTTTTTTACTACCTGTTAACACTAAATATAATTGTCTAAAATTTTGAGTTGCCAATAAAAGTAAAAATGACAACTTTTAATCGTGTAAAATACCAATAAATATCTTTAATTTAAAATTTAATACTTAAATAACAGCAAGCAATCAAATATCAAGTACTAAACGAAACGAGTTACGGCAGTAAAATTTAATTAATTATTATCATTATGACAGGAGTTGATGATAATAAACCTGGAGAAAATGAATCAGTATCTAATAAAATGGAAAACAGTGATGAAGAAGATATAGCTCATGAAGGTAAAAAAGTAGATTTATTCTCATTTTGTCTGTATAAATAATAAAAAAAATATTTTATGTAAGATTATTTCATCTTTTTAGTGTACTTAAAGCTACGTACTTTTTTGTACGTATAAGAATTTTCGAACTGGAAATCGGAGTATTAATGCTTATAATTATTAATCTCTTTTCAGAGTATGACATACTGGACAATCAATTGGAGGAATTAAATCAAGCATTAGATATGTTAGAACAAAAAAATGATGATATTCACAAAAGATTAAAAGAACTCTTGCAGTCAAACAGAGATATTAGGCAACAGCTGCAAAATGAAAATTCAGAAAATAAACAACTTAACAAAGAGTGATAGATAGTTAATAATATTATATGTTATCTAAGATTAACTCTTCAAGTTTCTCCAAGTTTGTTAAAATAATATTCTATAAAAGTACTAAGTCTACTGTTACATCTTAATGATGATATGATTGATTCATCTAAATAATGATATGATGTTATTAATTTATTGAATATTTTGCAATTGTTATTATTAATTAAAATCTGCAACTGACATGGCTTCATTTTTTATCACTCTAATGACATGGTAGTACACAACACTCCATTTTAACAGATAATGTTTTTATAGAATTAAATTATGTAGCAATTATATTTACTAAATTAGTAGTTTATTTTTTACATGTAAAATACTTTAAATAGTAAAGAATTTCAATATTATTTATTTTTTATTGGCTTTGATTTTACAAATATCACACAAGGAATCTTTGTTATATTTATACATATATAGTAGTATACTATAGTAGACCTCACAATGGTAAGCCACCACTTAAAACAGCCGACGGATGGGCGCGTACACCTCAGGAAAAGGTGGAAATCTTTGCGCAGCACCTAGAAAAAGTATTCACACCAAATCCAGGTATAGATCTACAAAATGAAGAACGAATTACAAATGCTTTACAGCAAGATTTCCAAATGTCACCACCTCCTCGTCACATTACAGTACCTGAAGTCTGGCGCACTATTACCAAACTACAGGACAAAAAAGCCCCCAGATATGACTTACTTACAAAAGAAATATTGAAACAGCTACCTAGAAAAGCCATAGTGCTTCTAACATCACTTTTTAATGGTATTCTGAGAACTCAGTACTTCCCACTATCATGGAAAGTGTCCCAGATCATCATGATCTACAAGATGGGCAAGCCACCAAACGAAGCGTCTTCATATAGACCAATAAGCTTATTGCCAGTCCTATCAAAGGTATTTGAGAAAATATTGCTGTTCAGGATGCTACCAATCTTAAATAGTGCGAAAGTCATTCCTGATCACCAATTCGGCTTTAGACACGATCACTCTACCATTGAACAAGTGCACAGAGTATGCGATAAGATTAGGAAAAGCCTAGAAGAAAAACTATACTGCTCCTCTGCCTTTTTGGACATTCAGCAGGCATTTGATAGGGTCTGGCATACTGGCTTACTGTACAAAATAAAAATGAACCTACCGCATCAATACTACACCCTCATAAAATCCTATTTATCAGAAAGGATATTTCAAGTAAAAGATGTAGATCCACATCAAGGTTCTGTGAGGCAACTGCTGGAGTCCCACAAGGATCCGTCTTGGGACCAGTCCTGTACACAATATTTACTGCAGACCTACCTCAAGTGGAAAATATCACTACAGCAACATTCGCTGATGATACTGCAATACTGGCAAGCCACACAGACCCCGCCATGGCATCAAATATGCTTCAGCGGGGCCTTGACAAAATAACCAAATGGCTACGAACATGGCGGATTAAAGCAAGTGCAAGTAAATCAACCCATGTTACATTCACTTTACGGAAAGGTGACTGTCCACCCGTTCATCTTGGAGATACCACACTACCTCATCAAGATAATGTAAGGTACTTAGGGCTACATCTTGATCGGCGTCTTACGTGGAAACATCATATTAAGACAAAGAGACACGAGCTTCATATACAATGCAAGAAACTATACTGGTTCATGGGCCGAAACAGCAAACTGAGCATTGATAACAAGCTCCTAATATACAAGTGATCTTTAAGCGAGTGTGGCTCTATGGAATACAACTCTGGGGTAGTGCTTGCAAATCAAATATAAATATCATACAGAGAATGCAGAATTCGTTCTTACGTTCAATTAGTGGTGTTCCTTGGTTCGTTACGAACGCTGAAATCCACAAAGAACTCAAGATGGATACTGTCGCAGAAGAAATTCAGAATAGTATTGGGAAGTACCATCAGAAATTGAAAAATCACCCTAACGACCTAGCTATAGCACTAAAATCTAGAAGCTATATAGAAAGGCTGAAAAGGAAACACATCCTATAGTCCTTCTAGGGCTACATTGATTATGGAGTAGATGGTTTAATGGAATCACGCTCGTACTGTCAAACACTTCTTACAACACATCTGCTTATATTATTGATTACTGATTGCAGATTGATTAATAATACAAAAAAAAAAATATTTATACATTTTTAGAATAGATAGAATTACAAAATCAACAATTACAATTAATTAGTCTAGGAAATATGAGATTTGATGGTTGATTACAACTTAGATTCCCAAAATAACAGCCTTTTTTGATAATTATCAAAGGGAAATTCATTGTGAACAAGCTACAATATTTTGTCTGTTATTTATCATTGTAGAAAAATGAGAATAGTTTTTTATGACACTTGTTAAAATAAACTCGACTACTGGTGGTGGAGGAGAATATCCTTGGATGTAAACTTTATACTCATATGTAGCTCATAGACTATCTTTCATTATTTACTAAAAAAATTTTTAATATATCAGGACCAAATCTAGTAATTTATAACACTGAAACATCTCTAGTATATACCAATAACATATTTAAACATTACTAAAATTAGAAACATCAAAAACATTGACCTGCCCGCTCGATATGGAATGCCCCATAAGAGAAACAAGAAATTTATAAGAGTACAAGGTCTGCTTGCAAAATTTCATGAACTCCAACCTTTTGCCTTTTTTTGTCATAAAGTATTAAAATAATAACAAAATATTTTTTATACAAAAAATATGTGTTATAATTTTATTTATAATAAATGATTTAAAATATGTATAAATGATACAAAGTTATAGTAAAATTAAATTTATTTTTCTTAGCTATTGCAGCATTATTACATTTACTATGTTTGTATTAAATTAAATTTCAAAATATATTAACATGACTAAAGGATGTTAGTGATGATCTTTTTTAACAAATCTAAGCCCACAGTATCCACAGGCATGGTCACCTGGCTTGTCCTGAAAAAATGATAATAAATTATTTGAAAGAATAAAAATAAAAAAAATCTTTAAAATAATATATTGATTATAAGTAAATATCAGATTGTGGTATTATATAATATTTACCACATTAATGTAAACCCTCGGGTGGCCTTCTGGACCACTTCCACCATCGCACCATACTACTCTTTCTGTTACTTCTTTGGGTGGGACTTCAGCAATTAAATTAACAGCCCAATTGGGGTTGACTTGTTTCGGTGCAAGTGCAAATCTCGCAAGGCGGTAATCATCAGAGTCCCATTTCTGAAAAATATATTATAAATAAATGTTTGTTTATTATTTTAATTATAACTTCATTTTAAAACTTAAAAAAACAATTGGTAACAATAAAATGTATTCTAAATCTATTATAACATTTGTTTTATAAAAATAATAAAATACATAACAAATTAAATAATACACACATACTTGTCCTGTGTGGGTGCTAACATCTTCAATTTTATTTGTTATGCAACGGCCTGCAAAGGAACCAAATCTATTGGGAATACACGTTATTATTTGTCGTTTTCGTAAAATTGAACACATGATTGATTTTTACTCAATAATTGCCTATACAATCACAGTTTTTGATAACTACTTCTCGAATTTTATATACTACGATGAAAAAACAAAAAGTCAAAAGCTGAGTAGTGACATTTAGCAATATGGTTATGGTTGTGTTTTGACTTATCGATTAATAGACAATTAAAGACCAATTAATCGACTTTATGGTAAGAAAATAATTTTAATGTTCGAGTCCTCGTCAGATTACTTGTTTTCTTTCTTAATATGTAAAACAAGTAATCTGACGAGGACTCGAACATTAAAATTATGACTTTTTATTTTTCTTTCTTAATATGTAAAAATAAAATGAATTATTTATTTTAAGTAACATTTAATAAAAAATAACAAAAACGACATCAAAAATAATAATAAAACAAAGAGAAACAGTCCAAGTAATTTATTTGCCAAAGCGTGGCGTAGAGTTCTGCTATTCAACACGCAATGCTTCAATTTCGAAGGAAAGTGGGGAACAGAGGTGGAATAGAGTGTCTTACCACAAGGTTTCCAAGTTGTCTCTGCCTTACCTGCCATGTGCGGGATACAGCATGAAGATGAGTAAATAATTTATTAGATTTAAAAATTCCATCATATATTTTATTTTCACATACTTAATATTTATTAGTACATTTGAAGATGTATTAAAGAATAAGTCCCGATTCCGTTATGACTTATTAGCTTCTATATTAGGATTATAATGTAGAAAATAACGCAACCTCATTTTGTCATTAAAATAAGATTAATAACGTTGTGAAATTGAGCCCGCCCACTAAGCTTAAAATATTTATATATTATGAACTGTTATTTAAAATCAAACATTATAAAAGGAATTTAAAATCATTTTTAATATTTAGCATATATCATCGAATTTGTTTTTTTTTATTTTTCGTATTTGGCCAATGGCGCACAATTCAGTCAGATCCATAAAATATAATATAAGCCAGATTTGATTTACAAAACAGGTATATACTTACAGCCTTTAATTTTGGAGAAACGAAATACATCTAAATACATCTATGGAAGTCCAAGGATCAATGCCAGTTGTTGGGCTCTGGCATCCTAGCAAAGCCAGACAGTTGTTAGGCGAGTTCTAACTTCTTTGGACTTTGGATTTGATCACATTCATGCTCTCAAAAGTGATAAAAAGCTTAATATTCTTTACATATCTGTAGTATCACTGATTGATCAATGATAAATTATGTCTTCTGCTATGGCGAGTCTAGGTGTCATTACCGGATGAGCCACATCCTGTAATGAAACCTAGACACGGCGAAGGATTTCAATCGAGTATGGCACTGGGCGTTCCATGTAAAACTTTCATATTCTGGTTTCTCTAGAATGTAAGCAAATTATTCGCCAACTTTCTCATTTTCTTGTTTTCTACTACAAAAAGATACCCGTGACCGTGAAAAGATGACGAAGACGTTCTTCGTCATCTTTTTCGTCTTCCAACGCCTTGTGCTATGAGCCCCTGTTGTTTCCTCTGAATATTCATGACATATTAGAGTATTCTAACATATATTGCTACGCAGATGATAATACACTGGACGCTGTATGAATTCGTACCTTTTGTAGACATCATTAGAGACAGACATCACATTACGACAGACAGACAGACATTATTGGTTCCGCTTGGAGGCATAAATTAGGCTATAATAAATCTGTAACTGATCGCTGTCTTTACATGGAAGACATAATAATCTTACTGTGGATTATTCCGTAATAAACGTGTAATATGGCCCAAAATAGTGATTGTTAAATTTTTAGTCTCTTTATCTCTGCATTTGTATGCGCTAATCTCAGTAACGGCTAATTGGATTTAAATGTTTTCACTATTATATTAGGGCAACATCCACTTATTATTTAGTGACTGTTTCACTTAAAGGTTAAAAAATAAAAAAAATACGCCAATTTAAAATATTAAAGTCCGCAAATTGCTAGATCTCTCAATTCTGGTAGTGACGAACTCCTCGTAACTAAATAAGACTTGGCTGAAGACTGGCGAGCAGAGTATGGCACTAGAAATACCTGGTTACAGGTTTCTTCATAGAGCCTGTCAAGGTAAGAGGGATGGAGGTGTAGGTTTCTATATTAGGCAATGTAGGTATATGCTGTGGAACACAACTTCATCCGGAATCACTGCTCCAACAACTTTGGCTAGAAGTGCATATAGCGGGAACCTCTTTAGCTGCTGGGACTGCGTACAGACCTGAAAATGCATGGCTCAATGTGAGTGCATTTGTTTTCTAGGTGACCTAAATATTGACGTCAGTCGAGAGAAGGCTAAAGATGCAATACAATTGTGCAATTTCTGTCAACAACAGAACCTTGTACAACTTATTAAAGAACCAAATAGAATAACTAGTAGGGTCAAAAACTACTATAGATGTGGTAATTACAAATATTATGTCTAAATATCGCGGAGCTCAAGTCATACATAATCCTTGTCGTAGTGATGATGCTATGATATTAGTTGATTTTAATATGAAGAAGCTTAAGTTAAGAGAACAAATTAAATTTAAATGTAATCTTAAAGATATAAACTTAGACAGTTAAAAAAAGATTTAAAATCCATTCCGTGGCATTTGGTAACAACATCTAGCAATGCAAGTATTTTAGTAGATATGTTAAATAAATATTTAATATTTTTGTTCAATATACATACACCGCTACAAAAAGTTATTTGTAAAAATACCCCAAAACCTTGGATCACAGACATGATTAAGTTTATTATGACTCTACGAGACAAAGCTTTATTAAAAGCACAAGCGCAAAAAAACAATTCAACTAAAGTACTATAGCGAATTAAAAAATCCTGTTACTTCTGCCACGGATAGAGAAAAAAGGGCCTTTATCAATAGTTCTATAAATAACACATTGCATCAGCCAAGGGTAATGTGTTTTGATTTAAAAAATACAGTGCTCATTAACAAAAAGTGAATAATCAATATTCCAAACTATATATATGATCCGGACAAAATCAATAAGTATTTTCTAGACCCCCCACCAATTATCGAGTCAGTTATTGAAAATAAACCTTTGCCTAAAATTCATTTCATTGTAAACTTTAAAGTTACTACTCAATCTGATGTACTCAAAATTATGATGATTTAAATATAGAAATGATAAAGCTCACCCTGGACATTACTTTACCTATTATCACTGACATCTTAAACAAATCCATTGAAGCTCTTACGTATCCGGCGTGTTGGAAACGTGTTTTAATCAGACCTATTTCTAAAAAGAAATATGTGGAGCAGCTTAAAGATCTTCGCACAATAGCAAATTTACCGGTGTCGTCAAAGGTTCTGGAAAGAACAATATTAAACCAAATGTTAGATTTCCTGATGCAAATTATATTATACCCAAATTTCAATCTGGATTTCGTCGATGCCACGGTACTGAGACAGCTCTTCTCAATATCACGACATAACCGAAGCCTCAGATAGTAACATTATGAACAAGAGTACCATTATGATCTTGCTTGATTACTCATGGGTTTTGAGCTACTCCGTAAGTAAGTTAGAATGCTACGGTTTTTCAAAAGACACCTGCCAATGGTTCGATCTTTTTTATTAAATAGAGAACAAAGGGTCATCACTGAAACCGTGTTGGGCAAAAGAGATATTCTGCTTTAACAAGGGTTCAGCGTGGAGTACCGCAAGGATCCTTGTTAGGCCTTTATTGTTTACGCTATTTACAGCGGATTTACCAAATTGTATACAGTTTTGCAAATATCACCTGTACGCTGACGATATCCAATTATATTACTCTTTTCATAGCGAAGACACCACGAAGACCATCCAGAACATAAATGAAAATCTGAAGCGCATATTTGAGTGGTCAACAAAAAAATCTTTACTCTTAAATCCGTCTAAGTCATAAATGTTACTATTAGGTACTAAGAAACAAATTGAACGGCTTTCAAGAGTCAGCAGAGAAGTGAAAATTAATGACACAACAATTAAACTAGGTGATACCGCTCGTAACCTAGGCTTAATAATGGATCCTCAGCAGAAATACATTGAAAACATTAACACTAAGATTAGCAATGCATTTTTTAAACCAAAATCTCTGTATAAAATCCGATCCTACATAAGAGAAGATCTTCGACTCAAACTTGTAGATTCACTTGTCCTCTTTCTTTTTAATTATTGCAGTTCTGTTTTCAGCACCAGAACAAACTCATATACGGTGAAGGCTACTCAACGGGTTCAGAACGCTTGCATCAGATTTTGTTATAATGTGCCGCGAAGAGAACATAAGTCCCTTTTTAAACTGCAAAGGCATACTTAACATGAGTGCAAGAATGGAGTTACAATACGCTTGTCTCATTCAAAGAGTACTGTGGAGGAAAAAGCCTCAGTACTTGTTTGAAAAATTTACTTGGGCTAGTGATGGTAAAAGAAGCCTTCGGATATCTAACATAAATTTATTAAAAAATCCTACGCATTTTACGTCTCGCTATCGAGGCTGTTTCGAGTTTGCGGCGGCAAGAATTTAGAATGATCTACCTCCACCCTTAAGGTATAAAGTTAGTGCAATTAATTTTAAAAGAAAATATAATAATATATATAATAGTAAAATAAAAACTAAAAACTTTGAATCATATTTCGAGTTGACATAGTACATATTTGAATTACATGTCCAGTTAATTACATGCGCAGATCGCACACTTAGCTCTATCTCTGTCACTCCCGTATAGAGGATGTACAAAAGAATTTATTAATCCTGATAAAGATAATGGGAAACTCTTTTCGAATTATTGCATTGTCATAGGCTCTTGATACGTGTGCAAAGTTTCAAATTTATCAGAGCTCTAGAAACCGGTAAAAATTTAGCTCAAAGATTCCATTACATAAGTACATTTATACAACCCAAGCTAATACAAGCGTGTTAAAAAAGACACCACATTGCCGATAAATACTATTTTTAGTCTTATTCATTAAAGCCTAACTTTATATGATAGAAAATGCACACACGCGTTACGTACTTATTTAAATCATATAGTTACTTACTTATTTATAATCATAAAAGTGTCATGAAAATTAAATTAATTGTAAGTGTAAGATAAGATATTTTTTTTAGTTTTTAGTACATAACTTGGAAAACTGAGTATCCTCTCACATTTGCATAACATCTCTCAGGGTGCAATTTTTCCTAAGGTGTAACTGAAAAAACGGCGATGTTTGAGTCTAAACAGTTGCAACTTTTGCCACAAATCATAATTATATTCCAGAAAACTGTCTTCTGTATATTATTTTAAACGTAAACTTTTGTGGCAATAAATGAATATTATTATTACCATTTTGTACGTGGGTTCTTTTTAGGAGCACCCTAAGACGGGACTTACCAAAATTCTAATTAGGCAGTTTAAATAGCTATTTTTAACATGCAAACGTTTTTTCACAAGTTCCACACAATTCTAAACCGTTTTTTTTAATTTAGATACTTAAATATTTACCTCAAGGTCATAACTTATAAACGTCGGTATGACAAAAATTTACTCATTAGCAGCTGTACGATATTTCACGGAATAACATGTTGGCGTTCCCAACATGTTATTCCGTGAAATATCGTAAAATCATGATCCTAAATGTTTAACCATTCATCAGTTATCAATATTACATACAATCTATACTAATAATAAATCTGTAACCGATCACTGTCTGACCATAGAAGATATATTACAAGAAATCTTATAGTGGCCTTTTTTTTATGGAAAAGACGGCAAACGAGCGTACGGGTCACCTGGTGGTAAGTGATTACCGTCGCCCACGGCCCAGAGTCCAGAGGAGCCACAGGAGCGGTGCCGTCCTTTAAATTGGAAGGTCACCGGGGCCTGGCACTACCTAATGCGAAACGCAGTGGCCAAAGCCATTACTTAACGCCAGTCTGAAATGCCGGGGGTGGTAACAATCCGGTCGAGTCTGAAAATTATTATTGTAATAGGGCCCATAATAGTGACTCTTCAAAATGGTTTGCGCTTTTGTGCGTGCTTATTTGAGAAATGGCTTAACAGATTTAATATTAAATGCAGTTTTCACTATTATATCAACTTTCCTTCAATAACTTAAGTCTTTATTTTATTTAAATCGGTTAAAAAGTTACATCAATTAAAAATATTTAGTTCGGCAATATTGCTACAAAATATTTATTTGGCTAAAATTGTTTAAAGTGATAATTTTATTACAACAAATAAATAATTGACATAAATTAATAAAATAGTGTAACTCACGCAGGCGAAGCCGAAAGGGAGTCACCCCCGGCCGCCTAAGCATTACCAGCTCACGATTTTCAAATAATGTATGGCAAATTAAACGGGAAGCGAGCCCACCATTGTGTTGTTTATAGTTACACGCTGCGCAACGTCGGCCTCGAACTAGATAATACGTAGTTGTTTAAAAGAAAAAAATGACAAACTTAAATTATTTTAGATTTTTATTATTTTTACGATTTCTCATCTTACTATTATCTACAATACAATACATAAAACAATACAGCAGCGCAAAATAATAAGAATACATGTAATAAATAATTTTATCACATTCAGCGTTTGACTTTAATGAAAAATATATAAAAAGTCGAAGTCATAATAGTTATTAACGATCTAACAACTACATTTACTCAGTAATAGAAAGAAACATATTTATTAACCTAAATAACTAGTCATTCTTAACATTAACTTATTAGAATGATTGGAGTTTAAAAAAAGTTCATTTACGCGAACAGCGTACATTTCGAGATCGTAAAACAGTAAATACTTGATTTAATCTAGTTCAAGAAACTTACGGGAGTCAAAAGTAAAAATTACGTATGAAACAATATTGTTCTCCATAGGCCATAACATTGATTTTAGTCCTCATTAGCTTCCTCACAGCAGGTTTAACACAAATTTAGTATCTATTAATATCAAACCTTGGGTTAATTTAAATTTGAAATAACCAGTCTTCTGACATTAATTTTACATTTTTAATTAAACGTGTAACTACAAATTTACAAATATTGTTACTTCAAAACATCTAAATTTATTTTTGTCAAATTACATGCTAGTTTATGTTTTATTATATAATAAGTAAAATATATTATGTCTGTAGCGGTACGACAATTGTTCAAACTACGTCACGGTTCTTTAAGAACTTTCGTATGTCGAGATCATTGATGGTTCCGTAACATTTGGATTAGAATTGCATATATTTTTGAATAGGTCTAATTTTAAATGGTAAACATTTTTGGGAAACCCGACGTTTCGAACACTTTACAGTAGTCCGTGGTCACGGGTAGACTACCCGTGACCACGGACTACTGTAAAGTGTTCGAAACGTCGGGTTTCCCAAAAATGTTTACCATTCAATATACGCGATTAATCCGTTTAAAAGTGTTTCATTTAAAATGTATAACAATCGCGGAAATCAAAGACATTATTATAGGTCTAATTTTTTACATGAAATAATGCCTTGTAAATAACCAATTGTTGTTTATTACTCTTCTCAAGGAAATAAGTATACTCTTTCATTACTAGACTTAGTAAAATTAGTTTACATACAAATACTCTGTTAATGATTTGAAGCCGTTTCTGTTGATAGTCGGCCGGCACTCGATCTTAGCTCACGACGAGGTCCAAGCGTGGAATCCTCAGAAGATTTGCGACCTTTCTTTTTGCCGCTTCTTCTTGCACTTTCGATTGAATTGTCTCCAGTGTTGGCATCATCAACAAGGATATCATCTTTTTCCATTTCATGTTTAGAACAATCAAATTTTTGCGCATTTTCACTGTCAATTTGTATTTCTCTATCGCGTAAGGGGCTTTTTTGAGTTTTATCATCTCTTTCAGAATGTGATAAAACCAAAGAAGTTGGTTCAGAAGTTCGCATTTCAAAATCGCTAGCTTTCATACCAGTTTTTATGACAGTTGAAGGTGCTATCAAATCTTCCAAATCCATTTCTCCTGTATGTGCAGAATCTGACTGCTTATCAATGTTCTTTAAAGCCTCTGCTGGGTTATCTTTCATTTTTTTTGAGACCGACTGCATCGCTAGATTTTCTGGTTCATTGCTTATTTCATCTATAGTTCTTTTGTGAGCGACAATAATGGAGGAGCTATCATCAGTTGGAGCACGGGACATATATTCTGTAGGTTTTATGAGTTTATCGTAGGCATCCTTATCAATGTCTTTAGTTTTCTTAGCTTCGGCCGAACTAACAAGACTTGCGCTTAGCGCACCTGAAGCCATTTGTTCTAATAACATTTTACTAATGTCAATGTCCTTCTTGTCACCTTTTAACAGTTTTTCTTGGACCGCGGCAAATTCCGGCGGCATCTGTGACCTAATTGGATCAAAAGGGTTTTTCTTCTTGTCTGCCTTTGATAAATCTGTAGCAAGGGATTCATGTGATTCGGCCTCACGAATTCTCTTCTCATTTTTCAAAGCAGACTCGTAATTCATTGTCTGTTTAGAGAGAGATTCCAGTAAATATGGATCTGGCGGTAAAAGTATTTGCGGTAAATGACTTGTTTGTGTTCGATCAGATACCTTTTGTTGGCGAGATGTTGCAGAGTTTGTGACTACGGTAGAAGACCTAGGAGTAGTGGTCTTAGTGCTACTGCGACCACTGTGACTCGAAGAACTGTGTAAAGAGGCAGCACTTGAACTTGCTGCCAAATTTCCACTCAATAAACCTAAAGCGTCATATCCAGACATGCCCGAATGGACACCGAAAGGTGTTAAGCCGCTTATACCTAACTGAGGATATAACATGTTAGGATTTGGGAACACAAACGGAAACTGAGAATTACTTGATTTAGAGGTAGATGAACTAGCAGTTTCAGGAGGTTTTCTCGTTTTAGATTTACTATCAGATGCCCCAGATGCTGCATTCAGAGTGTTCATGTCGAGTGAAGGAAAACCAGGCAATCCTAAGCCGGCTAGATTTGCAAATATATTGCCACCAGTAAGATTTCCCAACAAATTGGGCATACTACTAAACGAATTGAGAAGAGGATTATTTTTAGGATCAAAGCTACTCAAGCTTGAAAGTAATTTGGGATCAAATCCAGTTAAGTTAGACAAAGTGGCTGCCAAAGTCTTAGGATCGAAGGCACTAAGACTCGATAAACTTGCCAGCAATGCTGGGTTTAAGCCTGAGAGATTTTGATTTAAATGATTCGAGTTGGAAGACAACACATTGGTTGAAGTACTATCTAAAGTTGGGGGTCTGCCTTTTTTACGTTCAGGTACAGAGCTCGACGGTTGCATTGGAGAATGTCTAGGGTTACGTACATCTTGTGGCAATTTTACGTGTTCTTTAATTCCTTCAGTCCATTTAGCGTCAATGTCGTACATTGGGTTCTCTGCAATCCATTGAGCTAAATGTTTCAGTTGTGGTGCCTTATGGCCCACTAAACGCTTCCCTGTGACACGATGAACAACCGGAACGTGCTCGTCAGGTGCCAGACGAGGAGCCAATCCACGTCTTCGGGAATCCACATTAGCTTGCTCGGCGAGCCATTTATTCACTTTTGCTTCGTGAGAGTAAGGCTTAGGAGTGGAAGACGAAGAAGACGAAGTACTAGCTTTCTGACTTTTGTTGGTTTGCTCCAGTGATTGCTGTAAAAAGGACGATAGCTCCTTTGAGGATGAATGTGGAGAAGGTACGTTGGTGACGGTTACCGAAAATGGTTTCTGCGTAGGAGGCGTACTTGTGCTGCTTGGTGGAGCTGCAGGTGTCACAGTTACTTCGGGCAATACTGATGAGCTTTTACTTCGAGGAGTATCGTACGAAGCAACTGAACTTGGACTACGACCTTTAGCAGCAGATAGTCCGAGTACAATTTCATCCAGCTTTTTTCGTTTCTTTTCTTTACTAACAATCTGTTCTGGTGCCGGCTGTAAAAAAATAAATAAAATAATGAGAAAACGGTTTAGTTTTCTATCAATCGCAACATATTAGCATGGATCGTTATTTATATACATACTACATTTTTCCTTTTCATTAATCTCGTAAGGGTATCGTCGAGTCTGCTGCGCGCGGCGGGCGCGGCCGGCGAGTGGTCCGCTTGCGGCGTGCGGCGCCCCATGGAGAAGTCCTGCGCCTCGCTGAGGTCCAGCGGCGCGGAGAGGTCGACGGGCGCGAGCGCGGCGGCGGGCGCGGGCGAGGCCGGCACGGAGGGCGCGGGGGAGGGCGCCACGCGCTGGTGCGCGGGCGGCGGCGCGGGCGTGGAGCGCCGCGACCCCGAGTCGCTGGACGCGTCGTCCCGCTCCAGGTTGAGGGCCGCTGGAGCCCTGTGGCTCTCTCGTGAGGAAGAATGTGCAGCTTGAGGAGACGAGAGGAGAGCGTGTAGTTTGGCTCTCTCCGTTTCTACGTCTATGGCAATGTGACGCTTTTGGCTTTGTTTGCGATCATCCGAATTCTCTGCGGCTTGCGTCCCTTCACTCGATAATTTGGAGCTAGCACTAGTGGAAGGCCATTCACAATTTTGCACAGCATGTGCAATATGATGTAGTCTTGTTTCTAAAGCTCTCTCTGAGAACCAATGTTCTGGAGTTAAAGTTTCATCGATTCTCCCCAATTTTGCCAATGTTTCCAATTCAGACAAGGCATCTGTGTCTTCATCGTTGTCGCGATCCAGAGCATTTGATGTGCGTTTGCTGCGACGCAAGGACATTCTTGGTTCTACTTCTGGCACATTTTTTTCTTCATCTTCAGATGTTGCTTTCGGCGTGTCCGCCTTTGGTGTAGTTTTATATTTTCCATTCCATTTTCTCGCAGCATCCGCAAAAGGCATTTTTGGATCACAAAACAATTTGTTGTATGTGTCGCCTAATCCATGCCTGTGCATAAAAATATGTTATTCTGTTACAAAATATCAAAATGTGTGGTAAAAATTACATAAATATTATATTTACTTACAGCCAAAAGGAAATGAGTCGAAATTATTGCTATTCTCAAATACCCTATTCTTCTTAATAAACTAGGTAAGTTGATTGACCGTGTCAAAATTAATTTAGCTTCACGCTTTATCCTGCATATAGCAGGGTAGCAGAGGGAACCCAAAAACCTAACGACTATGTATTAAGTATTTTCATTTCCCACTATCTACCGAAATCTTGCGACATGGAGTGGCGTAAGTCAACGCTTTACCTCGATACCAGAGTAACGAAATGAAAATATATAATAGTCCCGTCCCTCAAGTGCGAACTAAACGCAAACGGCCCGTACGTATGGTCGGCGCCATGCGCCACGACACCCATGTTTAAATCAGTTTCACAGCGCACATGGCAAGGAAGGCAGAAGGAACTTGGGAACCTAGTGGGAAGACATTCCGTTCTTATCCTTGAGGTATTGTATGTTATGTGATGAAACTAAAGTTCGCATTTTGCGAAGTTCAAAATATTAAATATTTCACTTCTTTGATTAGGGGTCGAACCCACAACCTGTAGCGATTACAATTACACGCTTGTGCTCCTATATGCCACGAATGGGCCCTCATATAATATAAAATAAAATAAAAATATAATGAAAGCAAATAAAGAATAGACCTTTTTATCTTATTAATATGTGTTTAAACAATATTTAAAATTATTTTGTAATAACTAAAAACCAAAATACATAAATATTACACAAAACTTACTTGCATACGCCTAGAACTAAAAGTTTATCGTGTCTCGCAGGCTGCCACCACGGTGGTGCATCTAACGATCTCTCACACAGTGCCAAGCGAGCTTCCAAAGCTGGATGGGGAGCCACCTCTTCCCGCAATACGCGAAGCAAGTCAATTCTGTAATAAGAGTTAGAACTTAATTATTTGTATACAACATCACGCTTTTAAAACAAAGCGCGGCGTTGAATTTCACTGCTCAAACACTTTACACACTAGGATTCTCTTGTTATTATGCTGTACATTGCATCCTGCGTGAAGCTAAAAATAAACTTGTTTATTACAGAGTAAAATATAAATATGTTACCTTTCTAAAGTGGCAATAGCTCTTTCTTCACCAATCGGTTCTGCTTTTAAATCGGCTCGAGTAGGTAGCTCTGCTTCTCCCACAGCGAGACCGCACTGTCGTTTACACATCGCCATAAACGCTTTGAGATAATCTGTTAAAGCATCATCACTTTTCGAGTCAAGTCTTGCCAATGATCTGAACCGACTCCAGCGTAAGCTTTTAGTTGCTGGATCAAATTCTACTCCATAAGAGGCCACGGTTCTTCTAAAGGCTTCTTCGTCCGCACGGGACCAACGCCATTGAGAAATTTCATCTCGAGCAAGTTGATCCATGCGTTCACGCCGTTCCATCTAAACATATTAAAAAAAATTCTGAATAAACAAACTATAATTCCTTATATGGAGGAATTTAGCCGAGTGATTCTGGCTTAGAATAGGATCACCCTGTTACTGATGGTGTCGTAAGAGGCGGTAGAGTCACGTTGCCAGTAATGGCAACACGCATGGGCAGACTCGACCGGATTATTACCACCCCCGGCATTTGAGACCGGCGTTAAGTAGTGGCTTTGGCCACTGCGTTTCGCATTAGGTAATGCCAGGCCCCGGTGCCCTTCCAGGTGACCCGTACGCTCGTTTTCCGTCTTTTCCATAAAAAAAAAAATATGGATTCAACCTGCAAAGTTCCCATCATTGGATGGCGAGTTGAAAAATAAATGTAAGCTTTGAGTGTAATATTTGACACATAGGATATAGAGACCTTAGCCCGCTGCTGTAGCTTGAGCTCCTCCCGCTTGTAGTTCCGCTGGTAGGCGGTGATGAGGCGGCGCAGGCGCGTGTTGAGGTCCTGCATGGAGGGCCACAGGTGCGTGCCGTCGTCGTCGCGCGGCGAGGCGGGCGAGGCGGCGGGCGAGGCCGCGCCGGCGCCGCTCGACACGTCGTCCGTGCACTCCTCGTCGCCCGCCACGCTGCCCAGCACCTTCCTCTCTTCGCTTCTGTCGCACCAAAAATACTATCTCACTTATCATCAAACAACTTAACTAAATTTATTGTTTGTTTAGTTATAGTTAGTTGCTTTATACCATAGACTATGTTTCTTAGTTTTAAAGCTGGTGATAGATAGCGAAAATTGAAGAAATCACCATTATGAATTTATTATGAGAAATTCAAATGAATATTTCATTTTTGAGGAATTGAGGAAACCTCTTAACCAATCAATTGGAAGATCTCCACAACTGGTAGTGAGTTATTTTTATTTCCCTTCTGTGAAACATAACATTTATGTATAATCGTTGTTAAAATCAAATGGAAATATTAATAGCATTCTAAACAGTGCTTTTAATGTTAGTTGCCTGATTTGGTGAGTGGTCTAATTAAAAAAGTAAAAACAACAAAGGCGCACTTAATATCGGTGCATTCAGCGTCGTCAGGAGGGCCCAGCTTGTCCACGTAGCAGAGCTGCGGGTCGGAGCGCATCGCGAGGTAGTTCTCGTAGCCGTGCTTGTAGGTGCCCACTAGTAGCGACACGTCGCACTCCGAGTCCCACCACAGGCGCGGGGGCGCGCTGTCCACGCCGCGCGGCACCCGCAAGCCCAGGGTACTGTTCATTCAAAAACAAAACTTCTTTATTCAATTGGGTCATTACAACATTTGAATTGACAAGTTACATAAGATTGTCAATCAATAGAATGCTGACCCCCAAGTCAGCGAATCTAATAATCATCCCCAGCAGCATTTGATTCCACACAATAATATTATTATAGTTGGCTAGAATTGATTAATAAATTTATAATTTATATTTGTAAGTGACAAATCCACAATCACTTTTAATTTTTTTTTTTCATATATTTCATTTAAACTATTTTATTTTCAAAAAGAGGAAGTGATTTTTATTTCATAAAATAAAAGTTCAGAAACTTTGCATTATAGTGTGTCCTGACAAAGTTCTGAAATGGGCCGCGAAGCCGGCTGCAATCGGTTGACCGACCTGAAGCCGAGGCATGTAATGTCGCATTTAGCATTTTTTACGCCACTCTTACAATCCCTACAATATTTATTTAACAATTTATTTTAAATCACCTTGCATGCGCTCCATTTTCTATCTGTATAGAGTAGTCTCCGATTACTTCATGTTTTATATAGTACATCATACGAACACGAAGCAAAACTCTGAAAAAAGAATAAAATTTAATTTATGTACTATTAAATTGTGATTAACCTAGAATAAAACCTTGAATAAATAATACTACAAACACTTACTTATTAGCATGCCTATACAAATGCTTTTTATAGCTGCTTTCTAAGTAAGCTTCACAATCATATTTATCTATTGAACTCCAGTGACCTGAATCCTCCCATTTTTGAGTGTCATGAGCCTTAGGTATGTCTTTTAGTCTATTTTTCTTTTTTGCATTTCTACCACGTGGTACTGGATTGTGTAGTCCACTATGATTTCTTGATATTGTCACCTCACCATTTTCACATGGCTCAATGAGATCCCATATAAAATTTCTTATTTTCTCATCTCCTTTATAATGGCGTAAGCAGTAAAGAACCTGCAAAGTGTTTATACTGTACGAACATAATCTACTTGTATAACAAACTTTAGTCTTATAGTCTATAAAATCAATCAGTATTATGTAAGTGTTCAACTCAGTGAAAATCTATACTTTCTCAGTATTAGCATGGCAAATCATCATTTAAAACTACAGACAAGATATGAATATCTTTGCTACTTAGATACTTTGTCAATTACTTAACAAACTTACAATAATTCGCGCACAGTCTTCAATAACAGGAAGAGTCCATCCTTTTCGAAATTGATTTTTATCAAGAGTTTCTTCCCAACGTGCCCAACTGTATAAAAAATAAAATTCAATAATCAATCAATGATTTTGAGTGTAAAGTTATAATAGCTGAAAACTGGTTGTATCTTACAACCAAAAAACATTTGAAAATTAAATAATTATAAATTAATCCTACCCAAAAGTCAATAAACCACGTTCAATCTTAAAGCATTCAGATCTGGTCCAGGACCCATAAACAACTTCTTCATCAACTGGCACACCCTCATGCCGAGGGACATAATCGTCACTTGCATATCTTCTACCTTTTCTGCCCAACTTTTCTTTTTTCCGCTTGCTCCTTAGACTTATACCTGATAGAGCAATATTTTTTAAAACAATATTTTATATTTTTTTACAAATATTATACATTTTATAATATTTCTTGTTGTCAATGTAAAGTTGACATATTAATTATTTTTGCTACAATTATTTATCACTCTAACATTATAAATGTGAATGTAAGTTTCGTTTGTTACACCTTTATGTCGAAAGTACTCAATTAAGTACTATAAAATATTGTATCATATTTTAAAAGATGTTAAAAAGGAGTAGTATACTTTATATTTAATTAAATATGTATACATGAATATCTTATTGCCCATTACTTCAGCTGTGGGGCCCAAGGTTAGTAAGTAATAAAAACAAAACAAAAATAAAGTCATACAAATTTTATGAGTTATTACCTTCTTCGTCGTCATCAGAATCTGGAGTAGCTTCCATATCAGACATTTCCATTGGACCATCATCATGACCATATCTTTTTATTATAGTTCTCTTTCGTGGTTCAGTAACAATTAAATCTTCATCCTCTTTCTTTTCTGTTGTGTCAATTTCTGCCTTTTTGGCCCATTTATTCCAAAAATCAGGGTCTCTTATGTCAATATCAGATCTTTGATCAGTAGCTGCAAAACTTGCTTTAGAAAATGTAGATCCTTTCTCAGATTCCATTTGAATAACTAGAGTTCTGCGAGCTAAAATCATCTCAATATCTTCTTCACAAAATTTATCCCCAGCATTATCTTCATCCATAACAGCACCATAAGCTCCTTTTTTTAAAAGGTCTTCAATTTCTTTTTTTGATAATTGCTTGAGGCCTGTCTCTTTACCTTGGGAAGTATTCATACTTTGCAGAATGGCTTTATCCAAACCAAGTTTTAATGATGCTTTATCAAACATTTCTCGTTCGTAACTATTTCTACATATTAATCTGTATATTTTCACCATTTTTTGTTGGCCAATACGGTGGCAACGGGCTTGGGCTTGCAAATCATTCTGAGGGTTCCAATCGCTGTCATAAATTATGACCGTGTCTGCGGCAGTTAAGTTTATACCCAGTCCTCCAGCCTTTGTACACAACAAAAAGACAAATCGATCAGAATCGGGTTTCGAAAATCTATCGATTGCCTCCTGTCGTAGATTACCTCTTATCCTTCCATCAATACGTTCATAGGGATATTTTCTAAAAACGAGATAATCTTCTAATATGTCAAGACATCGTACCATTTGGCTAAATATAAGAACTCTATGTCCTCCAGCTTTAAGTTTAGGCAACAATTTATCAACTAAAACCATTTTTCCTGACGAATCAATGAGCGCTTTATAATAAGCTTCCTTATCTTCTCCATTAGCTTGTTTATAATCAAATTGTATTTGATCCTCAGCACCATTTAGTAAATATGGGTGAATGCAACATTTTCTTAGTTCCATCATAGTATTCATGAGATTAGGAATATTAGCCGCTGATGCGGTGCCTTTTTGCAAGAAGCTGAAATTTCTTTCTAATATAGCTCTGTAATATTTTTTTTGAATGTTCGTCAACTCCACCTCTATAATAGTTTCTTCTTTTGGAGCAAGCGTCTTTTCCACGTCTTCTTTTAATCGCCTAAGCATCATTGGTTTAAGAAGTGCTTGTAACTTTAACACTTCAGATTCAGTTTTTAACTGACCAAATTCAGTTAAGAACGCATCACTGCTTGAAAACTGAGAAGGTTCTAAGAAATTAAGTAATGAAAATAGTTCATTTACATTGTTTTGTAAAGGTGTCCCTGACAAAAGGACCCTGTGCTCTAAATGAAGTTGTCTTAAACCTTCTAATAACTTACAATTTCTATTCTTTAACCTATGAGCTTCGTCAATTACACATAGCCGCCAATTAAATGATTTCAGTTCCTGAAAATCTGTTACAATGATTTCAAATGTGGTAATCAAAACATTAAATTTTGTAATTTCTTTAATGGGTTCACCTTTTTCATTTTTGTAATGAAATTCATATTCCTGAAGCATACTCTTGCTTTGCTGTGAGCCGTGATAAACCACTACATTCATTTCCGTCCAACCTTCAAATTCTCTTTGCCAATTAGGTATAGTTGACAGAGGCGCAATAATGAGAAAAGGACCTCGTATTCCATATTCCCAAACTGAATTAACAAATGTTAAGCTTTGTATAGTCTTACCTAATCCCATTTCATCGGCTAAAATACAATTTCTGTTGTTGTGCCAAGAAAATAATAGCCAATTTAGGCCTTCTAACTGATAAGGCCGTAAAGTGTTTCCACCCTTATACAATGGAGATTCTTTCAATTGTGTCCATTGATCAGCAGACGGACGTTTCTTAAATTTCCATTTATCTTTTGGAGGTAACTCGCTAAATATTTTGTATTGCTTTATTTTATCAACATCTATATCTTCTTCTAGTTCCCACGTACTATCTTCATATTGTAAACTTTTCCACTTCACAAGATAGTGTTTCACAACAGTATTGTTGGCTGGATCCTGGTTTTCAGACATATCTAAAATTCGTTCTACTTCAACATAATCAGGATTAAAAGGTTCATCATCTAGAAGTTCAAATATGTTCATCTGTTGAGCTTGTTTTTGTTTAAAACGTTTAATTTTTGAAAATATGCGTTTATCCCCTTTATAAAGCTCTTCTTCAGTCTTCCATTCACAATGTAAATATGAGAAGTTTCTATATTTCACATAATATTCTTCTATATCTACTGTTACAGTTTTAGCAGCTTTGTTTTCAGATATTTCTTTCTCTTTCTCATTATCTTCGATATTGACATCTTCATTCTGTATTTCTTCCTCTGGATGATTTATTTTACTATCTAAATTTTCAGTTTCGTTTGTCATTTGTTCTGTTTCACTTGGAATTTCACCTTCTGGATTTTTATCCATTGTTTCCAGATTTTCAATAGCTACTTCTGTGTCTTGTTTTGGCAAACTATCGTTAGAAGATGGACCTTCCAATTTAATTTCTCGTTTACCCATTCGACATGCTAAAACGTGTTGCACAATCATAGAATCTTCTTCAGTTGTATTAACGTACATATAGTTAGGTTTCGGCATCATTTCCGGTCTATTAATGTCTTTGGTTTCCAGCCTTAAATCATCAAAGTCTTTATCTTGTTTAGGAGTAACCATTGAAAATTCATCGTCCGATAAGCGAAGAAGAACATCATCTGTATATTTTTTACGTTGAGTATTTCTTGCAGAACGACGTTTTAAGCTATCATCACCCTCTGGAGGTGGTGATGGTGGTGGTGTAGACATAAGATCATCAGGTTCGCCATCAGAGTCGGGTATTAAGCCTCCGCGCCGTTTTCTTTTTCCACTAGGTGTTCTTTTGTTCATAATTTTTTTACAACTTCCTCCTCCTGATGACCTTTTCTTGGACGACTTTCTCTTTAAGTTTGATGGATCAAATTCGTCTTCTTTGTCAATTAGTTCTTTTTTTGCTTCTGCTTCTTCTAATAAATCTTTTATTGCTATTTTTGAAACAGGTATATCATCAAAATCGGTTACATTTGTATCGTCCAATGCTATTGTATCCTGTGTCAGTGACATATTTGTTTTTAATGATTCATTGCCAATAATACTTTTGCTGAAGCTTTCATCAGTTAAATTATCTGCATTATCTTTATCTAAAAGCTCATTGAATGTTGTTGTATCAGCATGGATTTCAAGTGCCTTTTTAGCATTCCTCCTTCTTTTCGGTGCGTTGGGATCTTTTGGTTCTCGTTTCTTTCTTTCTTTTACTGGTTTATCACCCACTTGCTTTGCAATTTTCAGTTCCTTGGGTACACGAGGTTTTCTTTCTTTATTCTTACGCGGCGCCCGGGGTTTTTTAATTTTTCCACCTGTCATATCTTCTATAGATATTGCACTACTATCTAAATTAGTAACATCTTCACTTGCTTCCGCATCCATTTCAGAATTACTTTGTAAGCCCGTACCAGCAGTTACGCAATCTTCAGACACAGGTAGCTGATCAAGTGGTTGTGATAATGTTATTAGTTTTTCTTTTTTGGCTCGTGGTTTTCTAGGTTTAGCAGGACCTTTACCACGCCCTCGACCTGTAGTGCTGGTGACTTGTGGACTTTCCACCATTTTTGACCCATAAATAGGATTCTGCAATAAGCAATTTGGTCCTCCGTTGCATTTCTCATTTGTTTCATGTTGTTGTAGCATGGACAATCTTTCTTGTAAGCACCTTACTTTCTCTTGGTTTTCATTAGAAGGTGGCAAGCAATATATCTCTTGAATTTGTTGTTGCAAAGATGCTCTCTCTTGATGGTGTGATGTGGGATACATATTGGGATGAGGCATGTTATTAGAGCCCATTATTATCATATTTGGATTTATATTATGTGTTATATTAGGCAATACATTTGGTTGACTCGGTGGCATATTTGGGCCTAAATTTCCATGAATATTCTGCGGATTTATAGGTATTCCCGCTTGAATGTTCGAAATTGTTGTTGGACAATTGGCTTGAGCTCCAGAAATATTATTTGGTGAGTTATGAACAGAATGCGAAACATTTCCTAGCATATTTGGGGCATTAGGAGGTAAGCATGGCATATTATTTTGTGAATTATGAACAGGTATACTTGAAGATACTGTATTAGTTATACTTGCATGTTGTATTGAATGAGGAACTGGAACATTACTTTGTAAATTTTGCAATGTTGGTGATGAACCTTGTGGAACAGTTGTTGTTTGAAAATTTGTAGGAGAGTTATTGTGAGTTTGATTATTTTGCATACTATTTGGGATACTTTGCACAATACTAGGTGATACACCTTGGGGTATAATATTTTGCATATTTTGAAATGTTCCACTCTGATATGCTTGATTTCTAGAAACATTGATGTTTGTTGTATTTTCATACTTATTACCTATTGTATTTACTACTGGTGGTGTATGACCCATGTTTATATTTAGTTGTGCAGTGTTATTTGAAGTATGGTCACTTATAGCATCTGCTTTGTTAGGTGCAGTTGACAAAAGAGGACTTTGACTTAAAATAGATTCATTGGCATTGCTACTAATACTGTTGTTTTGCTTATTAGTATCAACTTGTATATTTTCTGATTTACTTTCATCTTTTATGGGTGCATCGTTTTGTTTAAGTTCCTCTTTTGAGCTAACAAGTGTTTCAAAAATTCCATCTGTAGAAAGTTTGTTATGATTTAAATTTTCTTTGGGCTCAACAGGTTCAGTTGAACAAATTGTGGAATTTGTTGTAGTTGATGACATAGTAATTGTAGGGTTATTCGGGCTGATTGATACTCCTTCTTTAAGAGTATTAGCTAAAAATCCAAGTGAAGGTGCCTTCTCAGATATTCTGTCTGTATCTGTTTGATTTTTATCTAATATTTTATTATTGCTAGTTATTATTGGAACTGCAGGAACTTTAACCTGTTCTTGCTTTAAACTGGGCATAGTTGGAGTATCTAAAGTTTTTTGGGTTTGATCAATAGTGTCCATTTGCATTGTATGGCTTGTTGGGGTCGTCATTTTACTTTGAGTCCATTGAGTTGGAGACGATACTATGTTATGACCTACCGCTGGTGAAGATTGGTTTCTCTGAAATGTATACTCTCCAGTAGGCGGTAATACCATTTGTTCCAGTGCTTGAAGTGTATTTTGAGAAGGAAAAGATGAGGAGACTGGAGGCCCTGAAGTTGGAGGTGGTTGTATATTTCGAGAGCTGAGTGGTGACGCACTGGGTCCTTTTACAGGAGACATCACAGGCCGTGGTGATACTTGAGGCTGTGATTGCGCTTGTCTCGGCGACATCTGTGCTCGTGGAGACATTTGTGGTGATAACTGGGGAAAAGGTGGTCTATATTGTGGACTTCCTGTTTCCAATCCTGGTTTGACAGATCCATACTGGTTGGTGACATTTACATCAAGAGGATGTTGTACTTGATGAGCTTGGTAGTTGATTGGTACACTATGATGAGGTGAACCATAAGGCATCTGAGATGGTACAGCATGGGATGGACCAACAGTTGATGAAGGAACTTGTGGTTGTCTTGGAACATGATGTAGAGGTGAAGGTCCTGCATGATGCATATGTGGATTAGGATGGCTTTGAATTCCTGGGCCCAAGCCTCCTGCATGTCCCGGCATACTTTGATGAGACTGGTGTTGCTGTAAAGAGCCATGACTCTGTTGACTGTGAGGTAATCCATACTGGTGTGCATTTACTTCCATTTGTTGGTGATATGTGGGATGTTGAGATATTCTAGTTGCCGATGGAGGGTGCATTTGGGCATAATTTGGATAATTCTGAAAGAAAAAGAACTAATTTATTATTTTTTTACTCATATTATAAAACTAAAGCTGAAGACATTTTTTGTTTGTTTGTTTGGGTAAATGAGCTAATCTCAGAGTTCTATTTAAGACAATTGTTTTTTGTTTTATCGAGGAAAGGCGCTACATCGTGACATACAAGACACCTATAGGAGAGAAAAAATGAAATAATAAAAAAAACTATTGCTCCATTTAAAGTTCTAAAGTTCGCGACAGCAGTGTGTATCCATTTTTATATTTCAAATAAAAATAAATAAAGGGACATTTACGTAAGTATTTTAAAAGTTATTTCTCATACATTGAAATGATAGTTAGATACGTATTTTAGAAAATATGACTGTTAAAATGGTGCAGGACCGTAGTGCTGTACGCGTCGAGCTTAATACGCCGTATGTAGGGTATATAGACGATTTAAGTGGATGAAAATATTTTTGCGTGAGATAGTCCATTTATCTAAGAAAGCATATTAATAATTTCCATATAAAGATCAATAAAATTTTGTTGAACTGCAGGGCCACAAGCGTGCGACTGTAAACATAAGTTTGTAGGTTTGCTCTTTACTTCAGGAAATGAAATGTATCATATTTTCACTGTTTTGCTCTGGGTACTAGGCGATGCGCGGCGTTGAGCTCCCCCAATCAACATGCAATGCACTATGTCCTCAAAGTAAGGAACGGAAGTTTCTTAATGAGGCTGGAGAGACTTAACACTATATTCCCAAGTTCTATCTACCCACGTTACCATGTGTGGAACACAGTATAAAGGCGAAAAAACCATTTACCTGTTGCTGGCCATAAAGTTGTTGAGATGGTTGAGGAAAATGAGGTTGTCTTGGTAGATATGCACCATTTTGTGCTTGTAAGCCTCCTATGCCAGCACCCTAAAATTATTATTCCTTTATTAGTAACTTTGTGAAGTGAAAACAGATAGCTTTAAATATTATTATGTTTACCTGTTGTGGTGGGTATTGGTGCATCTTTTGTTGATGTTCATATGAATGTCTATATCCTGGTGTAATGGGTGAATATCTATTTGCTCCTGGCGCTCCTGACCATACTCCCATGTCTCCAATACCTTAAAAGTGTATAGTATTAAAATAAGCAGGGCAAAATTATTCTAATATTGTACATAGTCCCAGAAATTATATACCTTGCTCAGGTATAGTGTACATTGGTTCTGGTCCCGGATGGTAGCCAGGGTAGGAATGTGATGGGTGAACATGATGTGACGGATGAAGTGGTGCGTGCGGGGGCTGTGGTAGCCTAGGTCTCGGAGGGTATCCACCATAGTCATGATACTCTGGTCCAGGTGGGCCTGCTCCTGGATTAGGAACTGGCTGAGAACTACTAGGTATACCACTAGCTCCCCCGCCCCCAAAAGATGCCAGTTTTTGTATTGTTCCTTCTTGTGCCACACTATTAGGATTATATGGTTGCCTGTAACTATAGAAATTTAGCTGTTACTATAGACATTTGTGTTTTGTGGATATTTTGGATATTTTACTCAATATAATTATTCAATATACCTATTTTCAGAAGTATCTTTATTTTCTCCAGTTACTCCAGATGCAGAGCTACCAGCAAAGCTGTCTGTTCCACCAAGATCAGTAAGTCCTTCCAACATACCGCTTCCATCATCACCAAATAAGTTATATGAGTCCATCACTCAATTAAGAGTGAATTAAAATAAATTTGGATTTAAGATTCCAGGGAGAGATTAGATGACCCATTTTAATTCTGAAATTTTAATGATTAATAATAATGACATAATTTTTGTATATCTTTGTTAATAATTAACTAAATATGTACCAAACATTATCTTAATATATTCTTTAATATTACAGGTTTTATGTGGATGATTTTTTCAAAACTTTATGTTATCCTTTTGGATATATATAAGAATACATTACATTGATTTGAAAAAAATAATATTTTTACCCAATTCAAGATTCATGCAATTTGAAAATTGTAATATATATATAAAATAATTTATTATTTCTTTTTTTATAAAATATTTTTTTTTATATCACATATACTTTTAAAAGATTAAGATTCTTTATAAATTTGTAATTACTTAAATAAGCTTATTAATTTTTAAATAAAATTTATGATTTATTAACATATTTGAAGTTCTCAAAAAATAAAAAAAATACTGCAAATGCTTTCTTTCATAAGACAAGGCCATAATTGTTTTGTAAAATGACTTAAGCATATGATATAAAAACATCTTGTTATTTAGTAGACTAGTTGCTCAACATGTCTCATTTCAGAGCAGAGGGCTTTTGTATATTTTGTTTTAAATATTGGAGAAACAAATCCTCTTTTCTATGCAAGTAACATTTTGCCGCTAATGTAATTCGCGGCAAAATGTTACTTGCATAGAAAAAAGAGAGTGTCATGTGTTTTTAGCGCATTCTTAAAACTTGAAACTTTTTAATGGCTAAGTCTTATTTTTAGTACTTAAGGCTAATAACATATATTTGAACATCAGTTATGTAGTCTTTACATGTTCAATATCGAAATAATTTGTGTTCTTACTATTGCATGGTTTGACCAAATGCAAATATCAAAATAGGGCAGACCTGGAAATAATTGAGGCTTAAATGTAATTTGTTATAAAACAACAAGTAATTCCATGACTTGATTTAGGATGCCTCTATGCCCCAAATATTATTTGTGGGTTAGTTACCTCAATTAATAACAAATGTCAATTTTGATATTCCCATTTGAATATGTATTGATAAAGAAAAAGAATATATATGATAAAGTAACTTAAAGTTACAAACATTTCATTTTATCAATATATATGACAAAAACTATCTAAATGACATTCATTTATTTTCTGTAAAATAACATGTAGTATTCTATTACTTGTTTATTTTAATAACATACATTTTCATCACATACATACATTTTGACATGACTTGGAATGTTTTTTTTTTTTTCAAAAACAGGTTTTTTTTCTTATTATATTGTTTTGTAAACAAATTTAAATATAACCATATCCATAAATAATTATTAATTTGGTGTATAAGTATAATGAGCATAAATATAATGTTTTCTTAATATTATACCTCTAAAAAGAACAGATAACAGTATAAAACATATTTTACACAAAATAGGAAAAAGGAATTCATGTAGACAAATAACATGTCTGTAATGAATGTGAATAGATAAACAGTATAAAACATATTTTACACAAAATAGGAAACAGCATTATATATATATTATACAAAATTGAGCTGAAAATATTTTCAGCTCAATTTTGTATATTGAATCATTATGTGACCTGGTAGGATCTTGGATATCTAATGTTATAACTTAGTTCTCGTTAAGACATTTCCATTTCCCACTTTTGGCTGGGTTGTGGAGGTATTGCATATAAGAGTTATGATGACTATTTAGTAAGTACAGTTTCACAAATAGAAAAATGTGATTGGCCTAATATACTATTTATTTGTGTGATGATATTTATTGTACAATCTTTTTTTCATTATAAAACATTAAATCACAATATTTTTTTATCAATTAAATCACAATTCTCAAGCGTAATATTCCGTATCCATTTCTTACCTTAGAAACTCTTCATGATGTGTTTTGTTGTACAACCAAGGGGAAAAGCTATACGCTTATGGCTATAACGTTACATACAGCGTTACAACTTCTCCCGTTTAGTTATATAGCATAAAAAGGACGTCGTAGCTAATTCACTTGGAATTACAGAAAGATTAAACCCAATGCTTTTTATTTGTAGAGTAATACTTAAATGTTAGTCAGCCAATAAAAGTCTCCGCAAAGTTACCTGTACATACTATAACACAACCATAGATATAACTAATAATGTAATATATAAGAATACATACTCAATTTATACAAATAACATATTCATCACAAATATCGAATATTGAAACCATACTAATTTATAATATAACATTCCAATGCAACTTTATTTCATAACAAGTTATACTTACTATAAGCGCCACACAATACGATTGATCACAAAATGGATACCATATTTCAAAGAACCGAACGCTATTAAAAAACAAATAAAAAATAGCCTTTTATAATTTAATCTGTCTATATAATAGATAATAATGATTATGTATCAATTGTTAAGATTTCTATCAAACAATCTACTAATTGTCTCACAATATTTAGATCATTATAAGCGTAGCCACTACACTCCGTCCATTTTGTTTCTCTTTGCAACTTGAGATTTGAGACTGCGAATAGTGTTGCCAGAATTCGAAAGTATCAATCCTATCTATTTAATATCATAAATTTAATACCGTACGACCATATATGTTGTCGAAATGAAAATAATCGTTGTCGTTTACTACTGATTATCGCTAAAATTCAATGACTGAGCATATAAAGCTCGAATGATATAACCAAATTTTACTCTGTTTATATCTCTTACAGAAGTTTTTTTGGCGTTTTGTATATTCCTTAAAGGCTGATTATACGTATGTGCTGGCTTGGCAGGCGCCCACAAGCTCCGAAACTCTGTAAGCGTTTCGATCTCATTTTTTTTTATGGAAAAGACGTTAAACGAGCGTACGGGTCACCTGGTGGTGATCACCGTCGCCCACGGCCCCGAGTAACTCCAGAGGAGCTACAGGAGCGTTGCCGTCCTTTAAATTGGAAGGGCACCGGGGCCCGGCATTACCTAATGCGAAACGCAGTGGCCAAAGCCACTACTTAACGCCGGTCTCAAATGCCGGGGGTGGTAATAATCCGGTCGAGTCTGCCCATGCGTGTTGCCATTACTGGCAACGTGACTCTACCACACGCACTTTAGTCGCCTCTTACGACACCATCAGTACCAGGGTGATCGTATTCTAAGCCGGAATTACACGGCTAAACGGCACTCATCTTTTGAGTGTGTGAATAATTATAATTCTAGTCTATTTTTACATTAGAGGTCTGATGGACCTCTGGAGTTAAATCATTGAGATCTTATTAAATAATCCATATTTATAAAATGCTGATAGTTTAACATATTTTTATTCATCGATACATATTGTCTTAAAAAATACATTTATAATTGCGCGAACAAACATGGTTTCTGTCTTCAAATCTTAAAGTCTTGGCTAAAATGCTGATAGTATAAACGTATTTTTATTCATCGATATATATCAACTTTAAAAAATACGTTTATAATTGCGCAAACTAAGGTGGTTTGTGTCTTTAGACCTTAAAGTCTTGGTTTTTTACATGTTTTTTTTATTATTATTAATATCTTTCGGATATCATAACAAAAGCAGGCTTTGGTATGCCTCGAGGAAGGCCATTGTTTAATTATTTGATCAAATGTCCGAATCGACAACAAGCTCTTATAAGCCTCGACAAATGGCGTGTCTACAAACTTTCAAAAGCGCATAAACGTTCTTTAAGAGTTTTACACTAAGTAACTTTTAATAAACAAATTATAATACGGATATTTAAAAAAATCTCTTTAAGAAAACGCAAAAGATTTTTGTATATATTTTTAAATGAGTTACTTAGTATTTATTATATGATTGTTTTCTTTATTATAAGATAGTATCCTTTAGTATTAAATTTTAAAAATCAATAATAATATAGATCAAGCACTAACCAAAACCTTATAAATGACAAGTGACAACATTTCTACATACAATCTAAGTGCTTTTTATGACATATGACATAGCGCGCGGTGTTGCTTCTGCGCTTGTTAAATTGAATTCATTCTATTTAATTCTCGCATTGTATTGTTTTGACAGTGTAAATAAAACTAAACCTCAATACTTCAAATATTCATTCCATTTTACACTATTTTATTAGGATTTCAACGCCATTCGTGTTAGAAATCATCATACCCTAGAGAAAACTTTATAAACAGCATAAATGATGAAATTAGTGGACCAGGTTGTAAGGAGTTTTAAGGTGGCAAAAGTATTTCGAGAAAATACAGACAAAATAAATAGTATAGATTTTTCTCCTACTGGTGAAACTTTGATATCTTGTAGTGAAGATGATCAAATTGTAATTTACGATTGCGAAAAAGGAACTCAAATGATTACTGTAAACAGCAAAAAATATGGTGTAGACTTAATACATTTTACACATGCTAAAAATACTGCAATACACAGTTCTACAAAAGTTGATGATACAATACGGTATTTATCACTCCATGATAATAAATATATAAGATATTTTCCTGGACATACAAAGAAAGTTGTTACTCTTTGCCTCTCACCTGTAGAAGATACTTTTTTATCGGGATCGTTGGATAAAACTTTACGCCTTTGGGATTTACGTTCACCAAATTGTCAAGGCTTGATGCACCTATCAGGGAGACCAGTTGCAGCATATGACCCTGAAGGACTTATATTTGCTGCAGGTGTAAACTCTGAGAGCATTAAGTTATATGATTTACGTTCATTTGATAAGGGTCCTTTTGTTACATTTAAATTAAATCAAGAAAAAGAATGTGACTGGACAGGGCTAAAATTTTCAAGAGATGGTAAGACAATGTTAATAAGTACGAATGGTTCTATAATACGACTTGTAGATGCTTACCATGGAACCCCACTCCAAACATTTACTGGGCATCTTAACAATAAGGGGATTCCTATTGAGGCATCATTCAGTCCTGATTCACAATATATATTTAGTGGATCAACAGATGGAAGAGTTCATGTTTGGAATGCTGATACAGGTTACAAAGTTTGTGTCTTAAATGGAGATCATCCAGCTCCTATACAGTGTGTTCAGTTCAATCCCAAATACATGTTACTAGCATCAGCGTGTACTAACATGGCATTTTGGCTACCAACTATAGATGATGTTTAGTAAAAAAAAATTCAGTAAATAGGGGTTCTTTCTCCATTGAATCAGTGCTACTTTGTAAAAAAATCTACATTGTAGAATGCTCTGATATTAATGTGAAAAACTGTTGATGAAACTAATGAACATATAATAAGAGATGTTTATTAGCACAATGACTTTTTATGTCAATTCCTTTTTTAATTTCAATTTTCAATAATTACAAGCAGCAGTAGTAAGAATTAATCTTTCCAAACCAAAAAAAATCATCTAATTTTTTACATGTCTCTAAGATAAGCTCTGAAAAAATGTTTATTACATTTGTAACATAAAAAAAATTTCAAGATATCAATGTTGACAAAGGCATTTATGTAAGCCTAGGTATTGTAACAAAAATAAATAAATTATTTTAAAGATAAGAGGCAAATAAATCAGAAAATAATGTGGTTGTTTGACTTATTTATTTCACTATTAATATTCATTTGGCATAGCTCTAAAACAAATACTATTTAAGCTAGTATTGAACAGATTTCTTTGGAGACATTTCAGTGACATGTACCGTAATCCTAAATCCAAGGCATTTGACAAACATTATCAAGTATTAGCTGTTATTATATTTAAATAATAGTTTTTTTTTATAATTAACTATATTTTATTCTTTTAACAAAGAAGTATTTTTTTTTTGTTATGTGGCATTCACCTAGCAGACTATAACAGCTAACTGTGCAATCAGGGAAAGCCGTCCCTGAAACTGTAATGTACTACATTACAGTTTCACAGCTCATTCTGGTTATGTTGAAATGGATGCTGTGTGGTCAACGACAAAACAGCAAAGCTCCTGAAACATTTAAATGGGTACGTTCTTGTTCAAACAATTGAGTAGTAAAGCTGTGAAAAAAAAATGTTCATAGAAATCTCAATGTTATTTCACATATCCAAATACAAATAATTAAAAAAATATATAATAATTTATTTTGCTGAATAAGCGCTTTATAACATTTATGCAACAGTTTTAGTAATGATTCTGTAATAAAATCCTATGATAACGAAAACCGTTAGACATGATTAATATAGGTGTTTGCCATTTGAATTCAAATACTAAAAATATAATAAACTGTAAATTTGAAAATAAGGTAATATGGTAAACGATGCTGAAAATTGTAAAGATATTTTGTAAGTACGCAAAATCACTGAACTATATTTCACTAAAGTATGTTTAAAAACAGTTTAAAGGTAATGGATCCAAAATAACATTTAAACCCTTTAAATAACATATACTACATTTTTTCACAAATCCTTATTACTTAATTTACTATGAAATAGATTTTCCTTTACAGAAACCGTGGATGGGCAGGGCTTCACAAATTTTATAATTAATAAGAAAAATAAAAAATAAAATATGGGATGCGAAAAATTTGGCAGAGATCAAAACATGTCAGTAAACCTAATTTAAAAAAAGACATGAAGGAATAAAAAATACTACAATTTGTTGAAATATAATACATAAATTTTTAAGCTTCACGTTTTATGCCACATATGACAGAGGGTAGGTAAAGTGAACCTGGGACCCTGGTGTTGAAACATTGTTCCGTTCTCCATTTCGCGCTACATAGCGCGTTAAATGGATGCCTTCAGTCAAAGCCATGTTTTGCCTTTTTTATCAGGGTGAAGAAATAAAAATAAACATTTTTCCTATCCCCTAGTATTGATCGAACCCACCCCTGCATCAAGACAGGCTTCACCGCCTCAATAGTACATAGATTTTACAATGCTTATTACAAGAAATTAATTTTATTTGCATATTAAATTAAATGAATGCATTTTTAACGTTTAAGGCAATATTTTACTCAAGGTCTTTGTTTGTATTTCAGAAGGTTACACTAAGAATAATATTTTATTTCTCACCCGTAAAATATATATTTTTTACTTGGTTTAGTTCAGTATGAACTTACAGGTGATAATATATGTATAAATGGCCTACCATTTTTGCCCTCTACAGGTTTGCCACAAGCCGTATTTACACGTTAGTGTCTATAAACACCAACGTGTAAATACGGCTTGTCACCAATCGGGATGACAACAATTTCAAGTCTATTTTTACATTTTGTATCCTTTATTATCTAGTATTTTAAATAAAATTTAATTAGTGATAGTTAGTTATTAATATGGATATTAATAATAAAATGAAATGTGTGTACGCATATTTACGTGCGTGAAAAGTTATATTTCTTTGGATAATTGAAAAATAGTTTTAATTGTATGCAAATAATAAATAACAATAACTTTTTACTATTTTTTTTTAAAGTATTATTCCACACTTAGGATGGAAAATATTAAATTTAAATTTAAAAGCGTAAAAAATTTGAACGTAGCAGGATTTGAACTCGCGCCTTTTAGAAACCATCCAAGCCCTATGACAACAAAGCCATACGTTCTTAACAAGCTACGTCGAAATTCTAATACAAAGACTTATACGAAAAACGACGGTAAATATTTTTTTCTCTTGCCAACGAAGTTATCTTAACGAATTGTCTTTGGGTAGCGTAAATTTGTTAAAATCTCCCTACGGAGATGCTTACAATATAAATAAGTTGAAGGAACCGTATAAAAATTTCGACAGAGCTTGATAAGAACTTAAGAGGCTTAGTTGGTCAGAGCACTTGGACGGTTTCCAAGAGGCGCGGGTTCAAATCCTGTTTTAATTATAATAATATTTTTTATACGCTTTTATTTAATTTAAAAATGTTTTAGTAAATTATTATAAACTTAAATTCAATGTATTTAAATAGAATTTGTTATTAAACTTATTTATTTAATTTAAAAATAACCAATAATGATTATTTAATATTACTAATTTAGTAATATTTTGAATTAATTATGTTAAATAATAATATATTAATTTATATCAATAACTGATACATACGGATAGATAACCTCAATTATATTGGATCACTTGAAAAAGTCTACAAACACAATTTTTCCACTAATATTTTTGAATAGTAAATGTATTGATCAAAATATTATCACTACTGAAACCTAAAACTTTTATCACTACTGAATAAAACCTATCAGTAAATATATAATTCACGCTTATATGAAACTAAAACACACTAAAACACGTGTGTGAATGTAGACACTAGAAATATGTGGCTAAATATTTCTAGTGTCTACATTCACACACGTGATATGAGTATGAATATCATATGAGTATAATACAGCGAACAGAGGCGACTGCTGCAAGTTCATACTGTTACTTTTATATGACGAATCCTAAAATTTCCCTTATCATTTTTTCATATCGCGCCTAAAGAAGTATAACTGCAAAATGTATGTGATAATAATGCGAACTATATATATCACCAGAACCTAAAAGATTTTAAGTTAAATTTCTTTACAAATTTAATTCTTTAAAGAAGAAATAAAACGTAGATATTACTGTGTTAAATATGCAAGATAAATTTTACCTGCATATCGAAATAAATTGATATATTTATATGAATTTGAAATTACTAGTAGTTAATACTATGTATTCTGAATTATCAATTAAATAAATATATTAAAATAATGTTATATATATATATATATATATATATATATATATATATATATATATATATATATATATATATATATATATATATATATATATATATATATATATATATATATATATATATATATATATATATATATATATATATATATATGTGGAGATTTGCTCTACTTATTCTAATATAAGGCGAACGATTTTTCATCTCAAATTGCTTGGGATCGGTGACAAAGTTTTCACAATCTGTTTCAAGCCATGTCAAATACCCTGTACATACGTTTATATTTTTGGACAATTGGCAGAAAGTGAAATGAGATATATAAAAGATATTTTTTGTGGACGCTTGACGAGCTATCACAAAGGTGATAGCTCGTCAAGTAAGTCACTATAAGATATCAAATTTCAATGGTCTATTCTGGTGGACATAAATCATATTGTCATTGTCCTATTTGGACAGACCAGCAGACATAAAAAAATCTACATTAGATCTTGCTTTTTGCTATTTGAATATAATAGCTTAAAATTATAAATTTTAATAAATACAATAATACTTTCTGCCTAAAACTGTAATGGTAAATTTATTTTTTACTTACAAATTTTACTATTTTGTAATCATTTGTACTTATTATACAGATTAACACTATGTTAAACCAAAACCCATACGTTAAAAAAAGACTTGTATCCAGGGCGGTAAGTATAAGTAACCTAAAAAACTACTGATGTCAGTTGTCAATATCACATTTTTTGTTTCAATTTCAAAATGTAATATAATGTAAAATTGACTTTCAGATGTCTGTGGTTTCATGAGTTTTTAATATTTTTATATTACTCAATTTTGATACTATGATTTTGTGTATCACGAGATGAATAACCCTACTGGAAGATAAAGAATCTTCATATTTAAAATATATTTATGTTAAAAATTTGATGAGGTTTTTTTAAATGATGGAATCGGGAAATTCTGCGACTATGGATGAATCCAAAGATGCTTTTAGTTATATAAATGAACGGCCAGTAGACGATATATCCCTAGAATTCTTCTATAAACCTCATACTATAACCTTGTTAGCAGTGTCTATAGCTTCTGTTATTTACACCGCATTTGTCAGGTATTGTCCGTATTCCGAATATTTATTTATATTATTATCAATTAACTTTTATTTTAAATATATTTGAATATATATAATACAACAAATTATTTAATCAAGTAGGAGAATAGAATATGTGATTAATATCGTTATTAATTATTTAATTGGGTAGAATAGAATATTTAATTGGAAGTGTCTGCTTTACGAAAAATGTATTTTTTTTTCCAGAGATGAAAGTAACACACAGGAAAATATATGGTCAGGAATATGCTGTGTAATTTTTTTCTTTTTAATAGTATCAGTACTTACATTTCCTAATGGCCCATTTACAAGACCACATCCAGCTGTTTGGAGAATTGTATTTGGCATGTCTGTTCTCTATTTACTGGCACTATTATTTCTTTTGTTTCAAAGTTATTCAACAGTTTATGAAATAATGTATTGGATTGATCCTAATTTACGCAATTTTCACATAGATATGGATAAGGTAAGCAAAATGTTGTATTCTTTGATTATTTTTCTATAATATTCCATTTCAAACATAAATATGATAGTCAATACAATGTTTCTTTACTCAACTCTAACGTTCAAGGGTTGGCTGGAAAAGAACCTTTTAAGCTATATGATAGTTTTTTTGTATGTTAGGGACCCACAGGCAATTTTGCCTGCTTGATGTTTATTTATTAATTTCAATTAGTTTCTTGTTCTGTTAACATTATCACTTTTAAAACAATATCTATATGTTGAAGACTAAAATTTGATCAAAATGAATAAAATTTTTAAAGCAATTTTTAAATACAATGTAAATTCTTTATAATTATTTTTTTGTTATTATAGAGAGTTTTCATATGGAGTGAGTGGGTTTATTGGAAACCAATCAAATTTTGCTCATTTCTACTTTATAGGGAGTTACTTTTTATAAATGAAAATGTGACATATATTTATTTATTTTATAACTGTTTTAAATAAAACAAACAATAAATATTGAGGAAAGGTTGCTAAAATATGAGATAGACTTTGATACATTTTTAGTTTGTGTGCAATAAAATATATTTGTGTTTGTGTCTTTCTCATTTATTTTTAATAGTACACATTTTTCTATTAATTAACATGTTTAAAAATACATTACTTATCTCAACATTAATTTTATGTTGCATTACCTTTAATTTCTAATATTGATATTATCATCACATTATATAAAATTAAAGATTCTTATAAATAAGAAAACTTAATTTTAATCTCTATTTGTTACAGGAATATGCAGTTAATTGTTCTGACCTTAGTTTACCTCGAATCTGGTCTCATGTTGATGTTTTTGCTTGGGGACACTTTTTGGGGTGGATGTTTAAAGCAATACTTTTCAGGCATACTGGCCTATTATGGGCAATATCAATTATGTGGGAAATAACAGAAATTGCATTTGCTCATTTACTACCAAACTTCTTGGAATGTTGGTGGGATTCTGTTATATTAGATGTACTTGTCTGTAATGGCTTAGGTATATGGTGTGGTCTAAAGATATGCAAGGTACTGGAAATGAGAGAATACAAATGGGTCAGTATTAGGTAAGTAGCAATTGGAATGCAATCTACAAATATGTGCCCTACTCTGAATCCCAACAGCTAATAGCATAGACATGCAATAATCGATTGTATTAGATTTGTTGTTAAGCAATATTTGTCTATAAGTGCAAACATACTATAATTAATGAACCATTTAGAAATCAGCATTTTTACTATCAAGCATAGACTTTTTGTATTTTTCAAAGTGTTACAAACTTGATTCTGTCTTACATTCACAAGAAAATGAGACCCATATAATCATTAAAAATATAAATATATTGTTTGTTTGTTTGATACTTTATGAAAATCTAATCTAAATACCATATTCACACATTTATATTTTTAATGACAAATGGCAATTAAATTGTTGGTCATTAAAAGTCAGTCAAAGTGGTTGTCAAAAAAATCACAGAGATACCAAGACGGAGAGGCCAACTGTAACAGGCCAATTTAAGAGAGAAGAAGGACTTCTTTTGCATGAGCTCTTTGATTAGAAAATCCCAATAGCAGAAGTGGACCTAGATGAGTCCAAAGGGTAAAATAAAAAATAAAATACATTTTATTATGTCGAAAAAATGCAAACATTCAATGATATCTTTGTGATCAATACTATCAAAACGATGAATAATCACAGACTTGTACGGAACACGTTGAATATTAGTAACAAGTTGGAACTACCTTGACTGATAAAATTTGACATTCAACTCATATCTAAAAGAAATCTTAAACTATCGAGCGGAACCGTGGCTCCAAAGGGAACAAAAAAGATTGTTCTTTAAGGCATACGCAGCTGATTAGGCTGAAATCTCTAATTTGAAATTCTTAGGAATATAGAGAGTTTCTATGGACAGGTAGAAACTCTCTATACCGGCCGCGTTTCGTCGCACATCCACTTCAGCATCTTCATTTCCGTGACGTGGTACTCGAAATTGTGCTGTATAGTACTTACCAGCATTCCTTGCCGTATAAAAGAACCGGTCGAATGCTGCTCTTGTTTATCAGCCCCTTGAATTTGGTCGATATTTGCAATTGCAGACCACATCGGTGACCTCCCGCCATTTGGCCCAATTATCCACGATTGTACGAAATTGTACGAAAGGCAACGGGTAGTCAATGAAACACTTCAGAAGTTGTAACAGAATTAAAACAGTGTGCTCGTAGTCTTGAATGTTCGAATGTCTCAAAGAATAGGTCTTAAGATAAACCTAAATAAAATAATAATTTCTTTAAATGGACACCTGCTCCAGTTAAATTTGAAACTCTACTTTCAAAGCTGTGAATCATTACATAAACCTGGCACTAACAGTTAATCGTCGTAAAGGCGTAGCTTCGCCAGATCTTTACGTCCAAAATACCTCCAGTGCTTTAAGATCATTCTTTGACTAGTGTGTGTTACCAGTTATAGCATTTCGGAGCGAGACGCTATGTGTCTTAGATGTCCCTGGATGTACGCAACGCAGCCCCGCTTGGCTTTGAGATTCATGAGACACATCTTTGTCTAACAGTGGACGCCGAAAGACTGATGCGATAACTTTTCTTAGTTTCAGAAAATAATTGTTTTAATACTTTTCTTTTGGGCACTTAACTGTAATATTAATACCGTCACTGGAAATATACACTAGTTTTGAAATACAATTGTTAGCTTAATCTATGTTTTGATAATCAATGCTGTACAGTTTATATTTAAGATTGATTATTGTATACAATATTTTTTTGTGTTTTTCAGAGATATATCCTCTACAACAGGAAAAATAAAACGAGCGATTTTGCAATTTACTCCAGTCCATTGGACACCAGTAAGGTGGCTGGATCCAACATGTACTTATATGAGATTCTTTGCATTGAGCCAACTTGTTGTATTTTGGCAAATATCAGAACTAAATACTTTCTTTTTAAAACATATTTTTGAAATGCCACCATCTCACCCTCTGGTTATTGCAAGATTATGTTTGATTGGAGTAATTGTTGCACCATCAGTAAGGTTGGTATTATTACTTTTAAATTATTATAGAAATAGTGATTCTTTGTTTCTTTTTATTGTTTAATGAAAAGAATATATCTATTCTTTTATTTATTTTGTATTAACCAAACAAGTATATTTCAAATAGCTTCTAGAAAGCATAGATAATAATAATAATCTAATAATTATAATGTATAATTACCAGAATTGTTTTTGCTTTAGGAATTCGTAACTTTTGTATATATAAAATTTAGTGGATTAGTTCAAAATTAATTAAAAAATTCAGTCACAACTACTGATCTATTTATATATGAAAAAAAATATCATAATACAATATGTTTGCAAACAAATAATTAATTGTAATTTATCACTATTGATAAATAGACTTGTTTTTATTAAATTAGACTTGTTTTTATTGCGGGAACAATATTCTTGACAATGTAGTCATTCTGCAGTATGTGGTTTTAAGTACATGTAGTACAGAATGTAGTAGCTAGTCTACCAGCAAATTTTATCATCCAAAAGTTCATTGAATAATTAGGATTTCAGTAAACATTTTACATTATAGTTTATAGGTGATTATGCTTATACAGTTTTTAAGAGTCGCAGGTTCTGGTCTCGCTTCGTTCAAGTTTTTTTACATTTTTTTTCAGACAATACTATACTTACGTAACGGATCCACGGTGCAAACGGGTCGGCACCCAGTGCTGGGTGTACGGCGCCATAATGGTGACTGAATCAATGCTATGCATAAAAAACGGCAAAGAATTGTTCGGACAGGCGCAAGTGTGCAATGTCATTGTGTGGCTAGTCATACAAATCTTAGTCTCTATTGGCTGTGTATATGGTGTTGTGCTTTATCATAGATATTTTGAGGTAACATTTAAAGTTCATTTTTTTCCCTTAATGTTTTATTCTGTACATGCAGTGAAGTGTGAGGGAACTTAATTTTAGTACACTCCAGTGCACTGCCCCATGCACTGCCCATTTTTTGAGGTTATTAATATTGCGTGTTGTGTGGTACTTTTATTTTTTAAAGGCAATACTAAATTTTTCTCGACTCTTGGCTGTAGAAAATAATTTGTGGCCAATTCTAGACGTTACCTCCATGTAATAATATAATCTATAGACCTAAATATCAATAATGGTCTTTATTAAATATAGTTTATCCATCAAATTCACCTACTAAAGTTAATAACTTATTAGCAAAAAGTTATTAACATAACATCTTTCAGTGTGAAATAATTTTGCAGTAGTGTATATATGTATATATAATATATACATTTAACATTATTTGACAATGCTGTTTGTATTGTTTCAGCCAAATATAGAAGCTAGTGTAGGTAGTCCGAAGAAAGAGCAATAGAAAAAAGTATAGGTTTTCAGGCAAGTGTATGTATGTTATATTTTATACATTGCATATGAATAGTTATTTGTTTTTTTTGTAATAAACATAAATGTTTTATAAAATAATCTTTATTTCAACGTAATATAAGTTTGGTAAATCTCCATATAACTTTGATTAGCCGTTTCTGAGATTAGAGCGTACAAATAGATAAACAATAATACAAAATTAAAAAAAAAAAAAACATTATTTTTGGCCCTATTAAAATCATAGACGTCCCCTATAGGATTTTTAGTAGTATATATCTGCCATGTTAGAGAATTATTCAAACTATAAATTTTAAAATTAAATTGTCGTATTAAAAACTTTGGCACCCCTCCACCCGCATTTACACAATGTCACACTCCGTCGAATCTGTCCCTCCCCTTAACGTGTGAAGTATTTGTTATTATCGAATTTAACTTTATTTGTTTCAGGTTAATTAGAAGATAAAATATTACTATTAGCTAATTAATAACATAATGCGAAAAAGTGCGATCGTGGAGCAGACAAAAAGTAAAGTCCGTTATTGTCTATATCCTACAGCCCACGTGCGCTGTGGATTCATTCGACTATTATGAAAACTAGTCTTAGGAAATCTTAACTTTGTAATGTTAGGATGGGAAAAGGAAGTTTTTTTCTTCATAACTGGCTTAAAAAAACAGCGGACAATTGATCACATGTCATCGACAACGATCAAACTGAAGCTACTTATGATACTTTAGTAAAATATTAAACACCAAATATTATTTATTACTTCTATACTAGTTACCTCGTAGTGTTTTTTAAAGGTATCGGGAATGGCGTGGTGGTGACCATTCCCAACGCTTTCTGTATAAGAATATCGATTCTTATTGCAAATGGATGTCGCTGCCCTTTGTAGGACTAAACTCTACCGCTACCTCGTAGTTGTTTCCCTTAAATAATTACTTCTGCACGGTTAAGTAAACATTGCTCATTAAACATTGTAAGTTTCTATGTCAATAAATTTAGACTTAATGATTGTGAATAAATAATAAAACTTCCAAAATAATTTTAAATTAAATGCCTATTAGTTAGTATCTAACGTCTATACTATAAAAAATAGTATTGTTGGTGATGCGTGAAAACAAAACACTGATAATAAAAAATCGATTCGCAAAGAAGACTTATTTTATTTTCATTATCGACTTTTTTTATCTGTCAAAACTACTAATTGTAAAATTTAAAATTCAAATCAAGCCAATGTTAAGCATTGATTGTAACACCAATGTTTCTAGTAATAGTGATTTCTGGTATATATTGCGTCGTTTTTGTCATCAATTGTGGTTTTTTTTTTTTAAATTATACTTATTATTTAATAACGCCACCAAGTGAAGTCTTTATGTATTTATTGCTATTCAATGTAGCTAATTGTACAATGTACTTATTTATTAGCATTCGTATTAGGGAATAAACGTATCAAGTATTATTGAACTACAACATATTTCTTTAAATTTTAAATGACAACTTTAACCGGATTAATCGCGTATATTGATATTTAAATATTTTTGGACAGTTTACAGTATAGTAACTGTAAAGTGTTCGTTTGGTTTCAAAAAATGTTTCATTGAAAGCTAAAAAAGATATAAAGCACCTACTATTTTGTCTGTTTATCTTCAATACTTATAATATTATAATGTATATCTAGTACGTCACCTACATACATTCCAATATTTTAAAAGTGGAATAATAAATAGTGAAATAATTTTAACGTGAATCAATTTTCCGTCGTTGTTGTTAAAACTCTCTATTATATAAAAAATCAGCAATGCTTAGTCCCGATCTCATTTATAAATAAGCAAATTAGAGAAACACTTGGGATAATCTGTAGGTACTGTTACATTATGAAAAAAAAAAATCAAAATTAATGAATATCGGCTTTACTACCTGGGCACGTGCCGGCCCATGTAGGTTTTCGTTAGATGAGATATTCATAACAGCCCAATAAAAATACTTTTGTATTGATAAATAACTAAATGCTTAGCTTCTTCCTTCTTAGCTTCATATGCTTTAATAATTAGGATAGTTAATGCAACGTATATATATATTGCCATCCATGAAGATACGCCCCATTATTTGTTTAAGTAGTACGTATATGAGCAACGAAGCCGTCTGGGAAGGTACACGTATATATTTCTCCAATATGTCTGGAAAATCTCAGTATGTTGTACTAAAGAGTCAAGTATTAAATTTAAAATGTAATTAATATTTTATATGTAATTTCATATATATTTATTTTTAGTAATTTTATTGCATTTTACTATGTGACGGCATTGTGTGGTGATATTTGTTGAATGTACCACTAGGCAAGATTTATTTAATGCACTGTTTCTGGATGTTCCTATAAAAGGTAAAAGACTCTTTCTGTTATTTCATGATTACAAGTACCTATTGTTATATATTAAAAATACTTTAGATCTATAAAAGTGTCTACTTGATTGTTTTTAAGATATAGATGTATATATATATATATACATATATATATATATATATATATATATATATATATATATATATATATATATATATATATATATATATATATATAACGTAAAAAATACCAACGCATATTAGAAATCTGAACGTGAAAACTAAGATTGTATGTCTCATTCCGACTTAACAAGTACGAGTGCTGCCATTATTACGTCACTTCTAAGAAATGGATAAACGTAACTGAGAAAAAAGTAATCATACCGAGAGCAAAAAATGTAACTAGCTCGAGAAAAATAAATATCTAATTCCATGAATAAATATAACTACAAATACAAAAATATAACTACAAATTATTATTGTTCCCTATTCTAAAAATTGTAATAGAATCTAATAAAAATGTAAAATACCCATATCAACAATTAGGGACTACGCGCAGATACTTGAGCTGTAGGCATATTTTAATATTTACACAGGGACGCCCCCGCTCATATAGCAACGCGAACCCGATCACAACAGTAAAATGTAACGCTAAGTATTATATGTGCAATAGCCAAGGTTATACAGATGTCGTTTTAATGCCATATGCTAATGACATAAATGAGTAACAGTATAAGAAATTCGACGTAGTTAGGTGAGAACATATAACTTAGTTGGTCAGAGGGCTTAACGGTTTCCGAGTGAAGCAGGTTCAAATCCAGCTCAATCGAAATTTTATGTTATCTAAAAAAAATATTTTTCTCGTAATTGTCTAATATCACTTTAAATATGTTACAAATAATAATTAGCAAACTATTGTACTTGAAACTCTAAGCGATTAGGAGAATTAGGGTGGCGCATTTTCACGGATGGCATTATCCATAAACGTCATAGCTATAGATAGTTCTTTGGGGTTTAAAAAAAAGGCAGTTATATATGTGAATAGAATTTTATTGTGATTGTGAATAAAAACCTTTTAACAATTATATATGTTTTTATTTTAAACTTTTTAAATTAATAAAGAGTAAAATAAGGTACGTATTTATTCGAAAGAATAAATAGCCTTTTTCTTTTTTAAATACTATATCAACTCAAAACACGGTGTTTAACATATTTTTTATAATTTAAAATGATATTTTACTCTAAGATTTTATAGAAACTGATAAACTGTAGATAGATACAACAGCAGTAATTGTTACTTGTAGGTACTGCTGAACTATATACCTACAACGTATTGAAGCTAGTTAAATTTATCTGTTTTTTATATAATAAAAATGTCATTATAACGTTGAAGGGTGGATACTATATTTGTATATTTACTTGTTATATTTAATAAATGGAACAAATGTAATGAATAAAATGATGACTGCTTAGGTATCCATTATTGTAATTTTTAATTTTATGGCTAAAACATCACTCGCTTATAGTTCTGCTAAATAACGATGAATTATGAAAATTCGCAATTAATAAAACAAAAATAAGTAACACAAAATCATTATATCAATAGTTGTAAGTACAAAATATATTGATAACAATTGAGCGCGTGTTAGTCATAATTAAAGAACTATACTGATAACTTAATCAAGCCTGTCGTGGCACAAGGGCACAAGAATACGACTGAACACGACACGTTGGTACGAACTCCACTCGAGGGAATTAAATGATATTTTCATGAAGAAAGAGCGTGGATTGGGGCTGCGTTGAATTCCGCCACTCAGCGCGCAATGTTTCAAATTTCACATAATATTAAGTTGCTTTAATGGAAGTTTTCGCAAGCTACGCCAATTGCATTCAGGCGAGAAGAAGGTTGCAACTGCACCTTGCCTGCCTGCCTGCTTTAAATGTTTATTTGATTTATAGGATAGGAAAAAAGAGGCCCAATTGTTAAGATAAAATCTATGTAAGTACTTAGTGTAAACGTTAAATTTCCATATTGTGACATTTTCCAGGCATCAAAATTCTCGTAAATGAAAATATGAGACTAACAGAAGTAACTAAAAATTTGTAGTAGTATGCCGGAGCTACGAGACCCGACACAGTAATATAACGTAATCCAAATGTGTGAAAACGTTCCTAGAGATGTCGGTCAAAATTTGTAAATTCCAACTTATATCGATTTTTAATTTCAAAAACCATTATAGGCTTATACTTTAGGCTTCTTAAGAATTATAAATAAATTCACTCTCTTTTCACCTTCACGCTGTATCCCGCACATGGCAGGGTAGACAGAGGGAATTTGGGAACCTACTGTCATGACACTTCGTTCCACGCCTTTCCGACAAATTTGAGAAATTGCGTGTTGAGTGGCGGAACTTAACGCCGCGTACAGTCACACGCTTGTGCGCCATTGTGCCACGACTGGCCTCAATAAAGTTACATAATTTTCAAATTAATACGTATATACATTTTTTTTCTGATTGTAGGTCTAAATTGCAATCTGCTTTTTTTCTTTGAATTATACCCTAATATGATTTGAAATGAATGAATGAACTGAATATGTCATGACAGTTATTTTAAGAATTTCTGACTCAATTCTTAAAATCTCTCTTATAAAATTATACATTTTATATATTACTTTATTAACAATATGTACCTTATATTGTTAATTCTCAAATAAAAGAAAAATAAGGAAAACTGACCCTACCGCCACAAACTACACGTATACAGAGAGAGTGGCGGCATACACCACTAGGAAGAGAGAGAAATTGTTAATTCTCAAATATCCATTAATTGTCCGGAACAACAACCGCAAGGGTAGAAAACATTTAAATCCAACTTTTTGAATTTTGGGTTGATTAGCAAACAATTTTGCAACTTTTGAAGCAAGTCTTTTACACGAAGTAAATCTTTGTGCCTGGACTCTTGACTGAAGTATGGCGCTAATTGTTCATCTGTAGCTAATCTTAAAAGTAAGTCACTGAGTTCGCCTAAATGCTTCTCTAGTTTATCACATTCAGTTTGAAAAATTTTTAACTGACTACTTCTCTCTTCCTCACGCTTCTTTAATAAACTCCTTTGCTGTTGGTAGAGAGCTACATACTCACATATCGTGTCTGTTTCGTTTTGTAACTGTAAAATTATATGTTCAAGTCTATGTTTCTCATCTGACAAGTTGGCAACTTCGTCCATGATATGCAAAAAGCGTTCCTGAAGCTTTATCATGGCATCTTCTTTTTGTATGCGTAAGTCGTCTACACATTGTGTTCTGGTTTCTGTTGGAACTTCCTGAGCTATCAATGGTGACGCTTCTATACAATCTGGATTATGATCATAATGATTATGATTTTCTTCATGTGACTTTTCACAACTATGTATCGACGTTGGATCTAAGTTTGATTTTATTTCCTTAGCATCAAGTAAACTTTGTTGGTATGCTTCTTCTTTGATTCGGTACTCATTTTGCAACCTTATCATTTCGTCGTCTTTAGCCTTTAATTTATTTTGTAATATTTTCAGATTTTCTTCAACTTCTGCTAACTTGAGAGCTAGTCCTTTATTAAGCTGCTTTTCGTGTGTCCACTTTTCAGTCAATTCCAGTTTATCTTTTCCCTAGAAAAAATATTTTAAAATTACTAACAAAAATCGATTCTAAGTTCATATACTTATGCAACGCTTGTTTTCAAGCAAAAATGTAACTAAACTGTATAAATACAAACCATTTTTACAATCATTTGCTCCAGTTCTTCAATATTAAGTTTCAATTTTTTATTCTGTTCTGTTGCCCTTTGTGCTGCCAATTTATCACTAGTTATATCGGCAGAAAGTTTAGTAATATCAACATTATCATGATTACAAACAGTTTCATTAGAACTGATGTTATCTTTTTCTTGTTGCAGAATTTGGATTTTTTTAACAACTTCTGCATATTGCATTTGTAACTGATTGTATTTACTATTTGTTTCCGCAAGTTGGTCCTGAAATATGAAATGAAAGTCTAGAAAATGTATTATACAGCTATAATAAAGAATTATATTTTTAAGGAGCATATTGATCGACTCATTATTTAACAATTTTCCTTGAGTGGGGATCTAACCCACAACCTGTTGATTACAGTTACACGCTTGTGCCACTGCACCACGATAGCTAATATTTTTGTAATAAAAATATTTTTATATACCCACTACTGTATACCCACTACTGTGGCATGTAATGTGATAAACATCCACAACCTTATACAGGGCTAATTATATAATAAATTAACAATAATTAAAATAATATTTTTTGAAGTCAGACAAAATAATATTTTATAAGAAGATTACAAAAGATAAAAAATTGTGAGCTTTTTAATTTGTGTTATAAAATAAAATTTACCTACTTTGACTTCTTGATAATCCTTGTCGATACTAGATTCAAGAATAACATTACTCTCCATTTTGCTTTTTATATCATAGTTTTGCAAACGAATTTCCATATCACTTATTTGGTCAACTAAGCTACTTTCTCTATTATATAAATTATCTAAATCTTTCGCAAGATTTTCACTTTTGAACATTTCTGATTTAAGTTGTTCATTCAATTCGTGAACATAATGTTCATAATGTGACTGTAATTGGTCTCTTTCTTTCTGCAAAGCTTCAATTTTTTGCTCTAAATTGAAAATATTTTGCAATAAGCCATTTTTATCCTCTGATGATTTATTTTCTTGCATTACATTTACTGGAGCATCAATTGTTAATTGTTGAATTTGAAGTTGCAATAAATCTAATTGGTTCTGATAAGTGAATATTTGATTTTGAAGCTGTGCATTTTCAAATTCTTTGGATGTTAGCATGGATTTAGTAAACTCAAGCTGTTCAGATAAATTGCTGTTTTCATCCTTAATAGATTGACTTAATGTGGTGATGTGTTTCAAAGATTCATTTTTAAGATTAATTTCTTCTAGTGCAGCAGAATATTTATTAGAAATATCTGTGACATCAGATTGTAAAGATGTCAGTTTTTGCTTACAGATGTTATGGTTTGTTACTTCCAAGCTATGTATGTATTCAAGGTGTGCCAATTTTCTATTTAAATCACTAATTTGTGTTTCAAGATTAGTTCTGTTAGAAATTAAAATTTCAGCCATATTAATTTCAGAATTTACACTGCAGTCATTTAAATTATTATTTTGGTACAAATGTTCATTTTCACCATTGGCAGAAGAACTGTGATCTTCATTAATGTTATCATTATTGTTTTTCCTTTCATTGTCTATAGATTCTTGTGCTACAGGTGTATGACTTAATTGAGCGGTTAACTCGCATTTGTGGCTTGTTATAGATTTCTTTTCTTGGTGATCTTTTAACTAAAATGAGAAAAAATGCGCATTTTTAAAAGAAAACCTGTTTTGTTGTTCAAGCCTGTTGTGACGCAGCGGCACAAGCGTGTGACTGTAACATACAGGTTGTGGGTTCGATCCTTACTCCAGGAAATGAAATATTTAATTTATATATATTTAAATACTTAATCTTTTCATTTCTTCGCTCCGGTACAAGGCAAAACGCGGCGTTGTATTCCACCACTCAACACACAATGTGTGGGAGTGTTTTAGCACTAGGTTACCGTGTTTCCTCTGCCTACCCTACCGTGTGCGGGATACAGCGTGAAACTGAGTTTAAAAGAAAACAGTAAAAAAAGAAACAGCTAAATCTAAAAACTACTTAGGCCTGTTTAATTTACCTTTTTACGAGCTTTTGCCAATTTTTCAGCTCTTTCATCCATTGTATTCAAAGTATATTTTTTAATAATAGAACTGTCCGTAAATCTATAATATGTTAGTTATGTTGCTGAAATCTTCTCGGTTTACAAATCATAATCAGAAGATTGACATTTATTTGACAGGGACAACTCACAATTATTATTTTTTTTCTATTACAAAATTTGAAAGACTAAAGTATGTTAATATTCAGCTAAGTCCTCAATATTATTTTAATTAATACAAAAACGGAATGGATCTTAAATATTATATAATGTATAGTAAATTGTAAGTTAATATTAATTATACATATAATACGTAGTAAAATATGTTTTTGTACTCTTTATTAGCTATTATAAAAATATAGATCATTTCTACTTTGTCAGCGTGTGAGGTCAATAAATACGCCATATGAGGCGAATAGAAATTATTAAGGTTGCTAATGCTTGATTGGAACCTGAGAACCTAGTGTTAAGACAACCTTTTCCAAGTCGCTAATATTACGACGAGTAAACGCGTGCACTAGGAAGAGAAACATATATGAGGACGCCTACATAAGAGCTGGCAATATGTTGGCATAACTATTGCCATTGCCGGTTTTAAAGATTAACAGAAGGAAAATAGTTAACGCCAATTTAATATGGCTAGTTGCTATTTTAATCTTTTGACATTGGGTATAGCTTGATAGTGTTTACAGTATATTTTCTGACATTTATTTAAACAAATAACGAATATTTTTGTGCAATCAAAGTGTTTGAGAGTTTACGTGTACTGTGTAAAATCACGCATTGCGAAATAGTTTTGATTTAAAAATTCTAAACGAAAGTCAGTGATAGCATATTTTTCATTTCAAAATATTAATCATTTCATATTCTCAAGTGGAAATCGAACTCACACGATCACATGTCTCTTAATTTAATTATATAATTAATATAATTATATGAATTGAAATTTCTTTAAGTCCTTTACTCTTAGTCTCTTTTTCTCTAAATTAACAATGAAATAAATTTGTAACTTTTTCTGATCGCTGTGGCTTTGATTGCTCTGTCCATAAAGACCATCGATCAAAGATATTTATATGGTGAAAATCTATTTTAAGTTAAAATGTCAAAATATTTCGACACATTTAACACTGTGTCACAAAGCTAAAAAAATATTAATTTATTTTTAAGAAATCAGTTTTAAATAAATTTGTAGCACTATATTACATCAAGGTATAGATAATATTTAGTGCCCGGACTATACTTAATCCTTTCTTTAATAAAATTTAATGACAATTATTATTCTAGACCAAAATTATGTAATTATGTACTAAATACTATTATTAAAGAAAACGTCATTGAAAGCCATCCTGATTAGCGTAAATGTCTATCTTTATTATCGGCCCTTTGAAAGAGGGTCCAAAATAAAGTGTCTATCTTTATTCTTATCTTATCTTATCTTATATTTATTTATTCTTGGTGTGCGTGAACGCAACACAAGCATAGGACATGATAGGACGGATGAAAGTTTTGTACAATGTCAGCTTGTTCCGAAGCGACATTTTACTCCACTTGCAAATCAGTGGGAAGGAGAGTTTCAAGTTTAATAGGACGCTTAAGTATTAAGCTGGGGCTTCCAGGGGATCGGTTTATTTTGTGAGAAAATAGTCGAGACGGTCTTGTAACGCTTTCGACGAAAGAGCACAGCTGCGCTTTTTTTTTCGGATTGACCTCAAACAGTCACTTGCTAAGCCAATCTCCTAGGGCGTCGGCAGCTTGATGCAGTCTTTCGGCCAAGTATCCATGTGGAGCGGTCGGTGGTATAAAGAGTGTCGTTGGCATACATTACAAGTTCAATTTTATCTTTTTGCGGAAGATCGCTGGTGGAGAGCGCGCATAGCACGGAATTAATTATAATTATTAAAAAGCATGGTACGTATATAGTTTTAAATGCTAGTGATATTTTTAATGTTGTTATTGCTAATAATAATAAGTAATGTCAAAATATTTTATCATTTTCTTTCTGGCAAAAATTATGACTGCTTTGATCGATAATTTTACCGAACTGAAATATTTTAATAATATTATAAATCAAATTGAACTCCAATAGTAAATATATAATATTTAATTAACAGTCTTTATATTAGATATAATATAATTAATCCTAAGCATTTCTTTTATTTAAAAGCTCAAAATAAGCCAAAAAAATATTTTAGAAACAAAAACAATTTTAGAAACAAAAACAATGATAGAAACAGGCGATTTAATTTTATTAAATTAAAGTTGAATTATCAAACATCTTAAAATTTATATTAGTATAGTATCAAATGAAACAAGACAAAATAAAGGCTTGGCAGGCGCCCACAAGCTTCGAGCCTTTAGAAGCGTTTGGCTTCCATTTAAACGCTTGTGATCGCGTTAATATGTTCTTGACATGCAAGCATGACAGATGTCGACAGCAAAATAGTTTATGCTCTTGCTTTATACGCTTTATTTATACTTGCATATTTTAATTTAAATAAGCAATGGCAATAATTTTAGTCTAGTTTTACATTATTATTAAAGCTTTAGAGAGATCTCACTAAATAATCCATATTTATAAAGAGCTGGTTGCATTAACATAATAATATTTTCTTATCAATTAATTCAGTACTTAAAGTATAATTGCAAATATATGCGAACCAATAAGGCTTGTACGTATCTTCAGTGAAGTGTTTTATTGATGTGAAACATCTATAGGATCACTTGTAAACCGAATTGTTGGCGTGGCGACGCTTGCCGTGGCGACGGGTCACCACGCTATCTATACTAATATTATAAAGAGGAATCCTTTGTATTTTTGTATGCTTGTACTGGACCGATTTCAAAATTTCTTTTACGATTACTTAGAGGGACTCTTCCGAATCCGTATAGGCTATATTTTATCCCGGAAAATAGATAGGATTTTTCGTGGTAGTGAAAATTGTGGAGTAAGTCGACGAAAAAACTGCCGTATGTTAGCGATTCTCGCGAACGCTGCCTAAATGGTTAGAGATGTATGGTTGATTTGTATAGAAAAGTTGTAGAACTCAATAATGCCTACAAAAAAGTCCGTGATAGTATAAACCAAACATTTATATTTTAGCCATTATAACCAATTTTCCATAGAGTAAAAGTAATTAAAATTATTAGCCTAAGTTTATTGATCATATTATCGTCGAATATTAATCCTTATCCAAATAAATTATTTACTGAGCAAGATTGTTTCAATAGCTATAAGTAACTTTTTATTTTATTCTAATCTGACAATCCATTCAAAAGATATTACGAATTTAAAATTGGAATTGGTATTAAAATGAATGATGGCCGCCGGCCGATATATGTCGCACGGTGAAACAGCAAGGGGAGGGGGATGCACATCTATGAAGCAGGTTGCCTCGGCGCGACACGTCGACACGCTATACTGAGGTATACATATATATATTTTATTTTCTCATTAGGCTATATTTTATCCTGTAATAATATTATCTTTTATGCATATTACTTGTACATACACGATGTTTCACATCTGCCAGGCGTCCCAGACGGCTATATATATATTTTTTTTAAGTGTCTTTTTTTATTATATCTTATAATCAATACATCTTTAGCATTTTGTACAGACGGCAGGCTTCTGTGTGTCTCGAATTCTTTAGATGTGATTGAATAAATATATTAACGCGCAGATACAGTTCGGTGACACTGACACGCGTGTCTTCGTTAGCGAAAGTGTATACGAATTCTGTAAGCACATCGTAAACAAAAAACCGAGATCAGTCCGGATCGGCAACAAGTGTCATCTAATAGGTGTCTATACGTTGATGCTTATGGATGTTTGGCAAATATTCACTAGGGTGTAAACGCCCTTTAAAATGTAAGGTATGGTTCTTTGCATAATATGCCATATTATGGCGTTCTGAGCGTGTCGGTTGAGCACTTATCACTTCGCGAATGTCACGTTGACTTTAAAATGTATCTGTGGCCTGCAACCGGCTTATCTGTCAGACTGTCACTGTTAAGTGTTACCTGTCAAGTTCTTAGAAATTTAGTATTTTAATTTTCAACTAAAAGACACTCCTAAACCTAGTTTTCTGTGTGAATTAAGATTGTGCTAGAAATTAAAATCATTGGGAGCTTGTCTTATAAGAATCATAAATTAAATTCAAATAAAACATATATCTACAAATAAAATAACATATAAATAATAAAATGAATGTTAAATAAATATTACTGTAGAGTTACACCATTTATTTACTTACTAATAATAATTAATTGGAAAGTAAGCGTTCTTCTATTAGTTCAATTCATATATATCTTCTGCTTTAGCTTTTCCAACATATTTTAATAAAATTTATCATTTAACATAATTATGAGCAAAAAAAATATTAATTATAAGAAAGCTTCTGAATATTGGGCTGAAATTCCACCCACTTTAGATGGGGTCTTAGGAGGTTTTGGTTTTATATCTGACATAGATATTGAGGGTTCGACATTGTTTTTAAAGTCAATATTAAGTGTAGATAATGCTCCCAGTACTGGGATTGCTCTTGATTGTGGTGCCGGTATTGGTAGAATCACTAAATATTTGTTAGCTCCTCATTTTGACACTGTTGATGTTATTGAACCTGATGAAAAATTTATAAATTCTATTTTGAATTTTGTTGGTGAATATAAACTAAAATTAGGAGTATTATACAAAGAAAGCTTACAAAAATTTGAACCAGAGAGAAAATATGATATTATTTGGAACCAATGGGTTCTAGGTTATTTAACAGATACTGATTTAATTACATATCTTATAAAATGCAGGTGAACAAGTTTTTACATATTATATCATTTACACATATAAATAACACTTATTTATTTTATTTTATGAAATGGAAATTCAAGTGTGATGAAGTATTTTTATTTATTTTTTTACTTAAAAAGCCATAAGCATGATGTTATGATGACATAAGATTTAGGGTTAAGTAAAATTATCCCTAAACTTTGAATAGACTTCAGTTTTGAAATGATCTTGTTGTGTAAAGCATTTTTCAAATTGTTAGAAAAGTTTATTTATGGATACTAATTTTAAGTGATAACATCATAAGAAATTACATTGCAAAAGAATTGTGCACTATTATGAACTGAATTTAATTATCATCACTAAGTTTTAGTTATGATCACAAATTTATATTATACTATAATATAATAAGAAAATTACAATTTAGCATTTATTTACATTTGTAATTTTAAATACTTCTTTTTCTAAAATTATATAGATTAATCATAAGTATTCTATTATTAATGCAGATGCAATTATTCATGTGTTCACTTGTGAGTTAGCTCTGCCTTAGCTGGCTAAGGTGCAATGTTATACTGATTTATCTTTTTTGTGTGTTCATATCAAAATTCTAAGGTATACTTTACTATTCTGGGGGCCCACCCCAAAAAACACCCAGCCTGCCATTCCTACATCCATAGATATAATATAATGTACAATGATACTTTATTTCACAAGTAAAATTTTAAATCAAATATATATTTTAATTATTTTTACTGCTTTTAGGGATGCACTTTCCAATAACGGAGTATTAATAATAAAAGAAAATGTGTCTTCATCAGGAAAAATAGAAGTTGATGAAACTGATTCTTCTGTCACAAGGCCTTTAAAATCATTTTTAAAAATTTTTAATGCTGCCAAATTGAAAAGGATTAAGCAGTGTAAGCAAACAAATTTTCCTACTGGAATATATCCTGTTTACATGTTTGCCCTTATTCCTAATTAAGAAAATACTGTATTTATATATTTATATGTAATAAAAATTAAATTTGACTTTGTATTTTATTAATTATCATCAGAAACTTTTAAGTTATTTATTATGGTAAAAAAATATCATTGGCTGCTTGTGATGGCTAGGCAGGCGCTCACAAACAAGCCAAACAAGCCTTTATAACGTTTGGACCCAATCTAGACGCTTCTGAGCGTGTCAATACATTTATGTTCCTGACATGCGACCACGACGGGATATTTTTGTTTAAATGAGAGGATGACTACAATTTTTAGTTCATTTTTACGTTATTTGATTAAAATCTTATTAAGTTATCCTTATTTATAAAACGCTGGTTGTATTAACAAATTTACGTTTTTTGTCATTGAATCAGTATTCGAAGTATAATTGTAGATATATGATCATTAACGAATGAAACAAACGAAATTAAATGACATTATGAGTTCATACTTATGCGAACCAACTATATACGTTTGTATACCTTTATGATTAATATCTTTCGGATTCCAATTTCCATAAGCATGGCAGGTTTTTGTATGCCTCGTGGAAGGTAATAGTTTCATTATTCTACCATATGCGCAATCCTCAGACGCGGTTGTACACGGTTGTTATATATATGTGTACTAGTAGATATTAACGCGAAGATACCGAGAACACACATTCGTTCGGTAGGAACTCGTGAGCGTATCAATATATAAACACGTCGGAATCGCTCACCTCACCTCACCTTTTTTGATCTGTGTTGAAAAACTGATTAATCAATGAACAATCCAATGAATCCTGTTGCGCGCACAATAAAACATGACTTATTGTCCGCCTGAGGCGAGCGTGCAAACGAGAGCACGAGGAAAGCAATAGAGAGAGGCACGATCTGTCTAATCTTGTACAGCAACTATTGATAAACAGTTGCATAATTATATTAATTGAATTTAATTATTTTGATCATCATGACTACTGAATTATTATTATTTTGTATAATACAAAAAGTAGTTTTTTGAACATTATATTCTTTGATAAATCAATTAACCTATTATTATTGCACGTGTGCTCAGGCAGAACCTGCCTCTCTATCGTTTGTCGCGCTCTCGATTGCACGCTGCAGCGGAACGTGACAAGAAGTCATGCTTTTTTGAGCGTGCAGCCGATGTTCACCAACTTGTATGATGATTTCATGTCAAAAATAAAATATATGGCGAATAGAATCAAGAATGCTCTCTGCCGATAAATCATATGTAGCCTGTATGAATATGGTACAAAATAGTTCTTATTTTGTGATCAAATGCAAGGAGATGTTTAGTTAAGTAAAATGATTTGGAAAAAGTAGGATGGGTTATTTATGTGAAAATTGTAATACTTGTTCTCCTTCTTCCCGTGAATAGACAATATATTAAGTGATTTCACCCTTCCTTACACTGCTCCCATTAATGATTTTTATATTTTGTAGATTAAGGATTTTGCTAACAAACTATAAGGATTAATTATGCGTTTGATTTAAAGTATAGTATAGAGACCTCGGTTGACCTTCGAAAACACAGTATCAACGATACTGGAGGAAGGTCACGTAAAAATCATGCGGACCCCCGGAAGGGCATGTATGAAGAGGTTAATGACAGTGGACGAGGCGAAAGAGGTATGCCGTAGCGTTTGGTTCAAATCTTTTGTATAGCAATGTTTTTAAAATACTGTCAACCGAGTTTGACAATATTTTTAAGAGAAAATTTTTTTTGGGTCTGTCAAAATCTCAGAAAGGTAATTACCATGCTACTTACTAATTCAATATCCCAAGATGATCTTATTGTTTTGGACAAAAATTACTAAACGGAGAATTATGCCCGCTATCGGCATGCATATACATACATCGATCTAAGATCACTGTCTGACTACGTTTATGTATCCTTTATATGACGTTCTCCCTCATTAAGCTTAATGTTCTTTTTTTAGCTTCATGTTAATATGTGTTTTTTACCGAATATTCTAACTCACAAAATGTGTCCTCTTCTCGTGACATTAACAAAGTTATTAGGCTCAACTAACACGCCCGGAGCGCCATAAACAAAGAACAACAACAATAACAACTGATTTATACAGTATCGGGCATGCTTACCACATAATTATACAATAACATGTCTGCACATGTTCCTCTTAAAACTGTTAACACAAATGACATGAATGTCTTTTGTAATTAATTGTATATAGTGTTTTCATATTCATATAATTTTTTGATAATTTAAAACATAACCAGAAAAGAAAAGCAATGAAACCACATTTTTTTTATTAATTTATTGTCATACACTTTAAACTTGACAAAAAAATTAAAAGTCTTCTTTACAATTAAAATTCTTTTCTTATGTTGCTAATTTCTTAAATAGACTCTGAAGAAATTTGAATCTTATAAATTATTATGTAAAGCTATAATCCTTAGAATTATTAAGTGAAAAGTATTTAATTTTTCTTATATTTTAAACTAATAATTTAAATAATTTTAATTAAAAGTTTAAAATGTCGTACACTTAATAAATATTAACAATAAGTACAATATTATGCTATCAAAAATACACCGGTAAACATAACATAGTAGGTACTTACATTTTCTATAATTATGTTATAGAAGTATGTGTAACTTCTTGAATTTAGTGTAAGTTTACATCTGGTAAAAGACAACCCTAATTAACTAGATATTTTGTTTTAAGAGATTTTATAAAATATTATATCGATGAAATTGTATTTACCAGTAACAAAATCGACACAATAATGTGAGCGGCACCACTGACAATGCTTTATAATTACTTTATTTGATATGTTGTTACATATTTTTTTACACGAACTAACTATCATATCTTCGTATAGGAGAAGTATCAATGTTATAATTATTAATTTTAATATATGTTCTTATATATTCGCGATCGCTTTCTGTTAACGACGACCAGCTTTCTAATTCCACTAATATTTCTAGGCTCATACAACTTTGAATCAATCGTTCCGCAGACAATATAGTTAAGAAATCTGATTGCATTATGCGTAGCTCTTTCAAGTAAATCAAAGGGTTTGTATCTAATATTTTTGACATAAATTCGTCGGTTAACTGTACTGCTGTTCCAATTTGTATGAATTCTACGTTAAGACAATTTGTTAGTAAAAATAATAATTGTTCGTCACTAAATGTACATACGCATGTTAATTTTTTTAAATTTCGAAATGGTAATATTTCTAAAGATTTTGTATACAACGATGTGTGTTGTATTAAAGTACAATTGTAAAATGTCAAAGTCTCGAGCAAAGGACACATTTGACTTATGTACATAAGTGCATTTAAGTCTATCTGATCTACATGTTCTAGGTGTAATTTTAATAAATTACAACCTTTAACCTGCAGGACTTGTTTAATTTGATCCGCATAAAAATCACACGATAAAAGTTTTAAATCACATAAGTCTTTTAATCCAATCAAAACCATTAGATCACTTTGTAAAGTGTTATGGAACACTGTCATGCTGCTTATTAAAGGACACATTTCGACAGCTAACTGCAAGTGATAGCTTGTGGCGTATCTACTGACATATACTTTTAAATTTAGAGGGCAAGCTTCTGGACAATTAACATGAATAAATTCTAATACTTTGCCAATTTCGTCACATCTACCAACATCTTCCAAATTGTGACAATTTATTAACAAGTTAACATATCCTTCCCATGTAACAAACGTATGATATAATTGGACACTTTTTAACTCTTTTAATTTACTTAAAATATATATACTTTCATTTGTTATACACTTAGAACAAGAAACATCGAGTTTTCTTATATTAGTACAATTTTTAGCTAAACATCTCAATATATTATCCGTGCAGTCATAATTTATGAATAAATATTTAAGATTATGCAACTGCTTCAATGATTGTATTATAGATTCTTCCATATCAGCAGTCTTCCAGCCTCCAGAAAGGGAACCTAGGTTTAAAAACTCAAGCCCCGTGAGCATATGTAGTTTGGAATAAAAGACAGACCGCATCATTTTAGGTATAGAATCAATTGAGACAAATGTGAATTTTTTTGTTAATAAAACTTCAGTCATTTTTACGATAACGTTCATTTGACTAACAAATTTTCCCATTGAGCCACGGAAACCCAATGAGTGTTTAGTTTTCTCTAATAAATCAGAAAGAGATTTTATTGCTTCATTAGCAAATTTATCGTAAAGCATCCACGGAACATGAATATTTAAGTATTGGCGAATATTTTCAATGTTGGAATTAAGGATTGCTTGTGCTGAATCTGGATTTTTTTGAGCTAATAAAGCAGTTGGAATCATATGGATTTCTGCTTGTTTAGCTACCCACTCTCCCAGCTTTGTAAGGGACAGCTTTTCTAACTTTTTAGGTTCCTTATGCCTTGTCATGTTGTATCTGCAATATTAAGTTATAAGAATATTAATACAGTGACATTTTTAGGTATTTTTGAAAATTAAATCATTTTAAATATTTACAGATTCCTAATACCGAGTGCATCTCATAGCAGGTGCGACGTCGGCATTAAGACGAAAGTCTGTTTTACGACGCTTGAAAGCTCTCAAATTATATGAAATGTAAATAATATTACATGTTACTGACTTACTTAGAGAGCGGAGTGCCAAACGTTTTAATGTTAATAAGAATAATAAATCTTTTGTTTTGTTATTTTAATACTTAAATTGCGTATTTAATGGTTTAACAAAAATGGCAAAAAATACTTAATAAAATCGTTAATATTTAGAATGTCATTTTTATCATTCAATTTATAGTCTATTCTTAGTCACTCACATTCTCTTTTTCACCGCCTCACAAATATTCAATTAATATTAATATATTTTTGTATATAAACTAAAATTCACTATGTATTACGTATCAATTGTAGTATTCACTATGTACAACGTATTATAAATAATTCATGACCATCTCATTATTTGCTATAAATATGAGTATTCCTAACACATAATACTAACTAGCACCATACGGCTATTAATAGCCGAGATTCAATATTCAGACTCTTGTGTTGGCAATTGGCGCGAAGGAATTTGTATGCATCTATGCAGTACATGGCTACGTTGTCTATAAAAAAAGCAAAAATACTGGTGTGTTTTTATTATATTAAGTATATTTCCTTATTTGTATACGTATTTTATTATTTTCAAACATTTTTTACTGTACGAAAATAATATAGAAGAGGATACGGAGGAGAATAATGTACTTTACTGTACAAAAAGTATATGAAGGAAGCATTTATTTACATACCAGCGACCAGCACGTGACTTAGGCCGCCTGAATAACATTATTTTATTCACTAATCTCTTTCAGGTAAGGTTGGGCTTTTAAAGATATCTGTACATTAAAAACAAAAAAAATCAGCTAAATGAATTGAACAATTGTAACAATTTTTTAAAAGTAAATATTTTAAATAAATAAAATAATTTGACGTAACTTGTTTATTTGTCAACCTATTCAAATAAAACAAACAAATAAAACAAACAAACTAAATGTTGATGAAAGGGTGCCAAAATGTAATAGTGAAAACTACATTTAATAAATCTACTTAGCCGTTTTTGAGATGCAAATGCTCAGACAAAAAGAGAAAAATATAAACCTTTTTATCGGCCTTTTTAATTTCGACCTTTTTCATTTGTAAAGGTCTCCTATTAGATTTTTTATTTTAATTTATCTTACATGTACTAATCTAATCAGTGACAGATTTATTATAAGTTTAGATACTAGTTTTATAATTTTTTTATGTAAGGGCCCATAATAGTGACTTTTTTATATTTTTTTCGTCTGTTCATATGTGCTTTTGTAGTGCGGTCACAATTAATAATTTAATACTTCGGCATTGTCTATGGTTTAAGGTAATGACAGTGACACCAGTCAGAGTCTAAACCAGGCCCGTAAGGTTAATGTGTTCTGTGGTTCTGTGGTTCAGACAGTCAAAATTAAAATGTCAAACTGACGCTTATCGGTATAAATAGGCGTGATTATCAATCACGTACGATGTTCATGTATATAATAGATAAGAATAAAAGATTATCCAGTTTAATTTTTATCAAAAAATATTTCTATAAAATTTTATAATTGTTTTCTTTATTAAATTCAATATGGCTTTACCATTACCCATACCGCCATGTTCTAAAAGGGATGGAATAAGTTTAAGTTGCGAGCAATTTGAATACGCAAGTACCATGGCTACAACATTATTAGCTCCTGTAAAAACAGAACGGGAAATATTTGAACATTCTATGTTTGAAGATGACCCTAATGCTAATGTTCAACTGCCAAGTGAAGTAGGAAATCAACCCCGTTGGGGTCCTCGACACAAAGGTGCACAGGAGCTCGCCGAGCTTTATAGTCCAGGTGATTTATTTCCCATATATTTACGTATCAAGGTTATTATCATTATGAATATACAGTCATGTACTAGGATTATTGAATGAATTTTTAATATTTCAGACATTATGAAATATTTTAATTACAAATTGCTATTCTAGTACATACATTACACGTACAAATATTCTTTTACGTTAAATATTTAAATTTTAAAATATATTTGACAGGGAAAAAGCTGCAAGAAGGTGTATGTGTAGTGGTGTGTTGTACATTATGCGTCAGTGCAGGTCTGTTAATGGCCAAATATATTCGGGCAGATGCTTTATTACTTTTAGCAGCAATAGCTGGGGTGCTCACTGCTGATTTTGCATCAGGAGTAGTTCATTGGGCAGCAGATACATGGGGTGCAGTTGATTTACCTATTATTGGCAAGGTATTACTCATTGCAATGGTTATTTTATTTTTTGCTACACTTTCAAATTCTGATAAATCCACTTAATTCTGCCCCATTCCTGTATTGAGTAGAATGAAATATGAGGTCACATGCATTTTCTTCATGAGTTCAATTAAATTTAAATGTTAGTTTAGCTGGTTTAAACTGGTAGGATTTTTTTACAGATATTCCATGCCTTATTGACATTTATATTCTTATAAATTGCCTGTTTGTTCCTAGATGAAAAAGTACAAAAAAATATATTCAAAATGATTATTTTATATTTTAAATTAAAAGTGTTCCAATTTTATAAGCTTGAATTTTTTTTTCAGAACTTTTTACGGCCTTTTCGTGAGCATCATATAGATCCAACTTCAATTACTCGTCATGATTTCATAGAGACAAATGGTGATAATTTTGCTATAACTATACCAGTATTGGCTCGAATTGTATGGCAATTGCTAACATATGATACATCAAAGATTGAAAACCAATTTCATTGGATTGCTTATTGGTATTTGTGCTGTATATTTGTTGCAATGACTAATCAGGTAAAGTGATTTTCATATATTTTGATGTTACTAAGTTTTGTATAACAGTTCAAGAATTGATTTTGTTCTTATTAGCAGTTTCCTTTGAAAATTAAAGATAAAGGAAATATAATATTTATGTGGTCATGGAAGTTACAAAATGGATGTGGAAAAAAGTATTGCTGCTGATAACAGAGTTAACGATTATGGTCAAGCTATATTAGCTAGCCTTCTTAGCTAATATATGTAGACTGTACACATAACACAATTCAGAGCTAGTCTTGACGCTGTTAAATGGCAGCAAAACGGGAGATGTAATGTTTTCGGCATGATAAGATACACAGAATGGAGTGTAGTACACAGAATATTATAGTTAAAATGAAGAAATTTGTGTTCCAATGATTTGGACACATCAAAAGAGTGAGTGATGAAAGAATGGGTAATGTTATTTATGAAGGAATGTTAAGAGGTTGATAATCATAGGATTCTCTTTGGTGAAGTTAAATAAATATATGGTTTTTATTTATCTTATATACATTACATTTTATATATGACCTACATTTAATTAATAATTTACAGACAACAATTTGCATCATTATTCACAATATTGTAGAAACTACATTATTGTGAGTAACAATGGGAATGATTGTATTTATATAAGTTCAATTTTCATACTCTAAATAACCAAATTTCACTTCTTAAAACATGTTATCTCTAGAATTGGCAAAAACTATAGAACACAGTGACATAACATTAAGTCGCTAAAAAAGCACCAATAAAAAATACAAATATAACTTATATGGGTGTGTTGTGGCACTACAGATCCACAAATGGTCGCACACGTACTTCGGCCTGCCCGCGTGGGTGGTGTGGCTGCAAGAGTGGCACGTGGTGCTGCCGCGCCGCCACCACCGCATCCATCACGTGGCGCCGCACGAGACTTACTTTTGTATTACTACTGGCTGGCTCAATTGGCCGCTGGAGAAACTACGTTTTTGGTCTACCCTCGAGTTCGTCATCGAAGCCCTGACCGGCTGCAAGCCCCGTGCTGACGACATGAAGTGGGCCCAGAAACGCTCCTAGAACTGACTCTGTCCAATTTTTTATATGCCGCAAATAAATTATGACTACGAAAATAATCATTTGCTAAAAGTTTATTATATTGCTTCATAAGTTTTCTTGCTTATAAGGATAAGTATTAATTAATCTTATTCTAGAGTATACACTATATAAATGGAATGTGCAAATAATTGTAGCATATTTCACGGTTTCCTTTACTTCTATGGCATAAGACCTTATTGATAAGAATATGTTTCTAAAGCTGTATACAATTTTCCTAATTTTCTTTTTTTAGAAGTTTAGAACTAATATAAATAAAAAGTTATTTGTGGCCTTGTTTTTTATGATATTAAATGCGCGAAGACTGGCTTGATGCAAATACGAAAACCTAAAGTTGTTTATTAACTGTTGTAATATGTATAAAACTGTGATATGATGTCCCAATATGAATTAGAGTGAATTTACTTAATGCTTTTGATCAATCCTTTATATACAATTATTTGCAATTTTTATTCACTAATATAAATTGATATTTACACTATACATACACGTATATAAAATGATTTTAAATTTAGAATGTTTAATCTTATAGTTTTAAATGATTTTTGTATGTATATTTAACAGAATCATTTTGTACAAATATATAGTTTTTATTTTGCAGTATTCAAGTACATATTTTGTAAAGAAATTTAATTTCAGAGTTATGTTAACAAATTACTTTAAAAGTTCATTTTTTAGCACAGCAGATAAAATGCAGGTTTGGCTTGCATACATAATATAGTGATATAATATAATATATATTAAAATTATATTCAGCTTTAAAATGCAATGATATATTTAAAAAAATAAGAAAAGCTTTATGATTCTATACATTTATTTGGAAATTATATTTTAAAATAAAAAAAACTTACAATGCCTAAAACTATTTTAAACGAGAGAAATCGTAATTTTAAGGTACAATAATAAATAATATTGACAAGCTATGACTAAACATATTTTCATTATCTTATTTGCATTATAAGTAATTCTAAAGCAACGTTTTTACGACGATGTTAAAAAAAATGCCTTATTAATTTTATTTGATATGATAAAGTGTAGAATACTAAATATTGAGCACACTATATACACAAATCGATATTAACATTGTAACTAATTCTATTAAAATCTATTGATATGATGACAAGTTAAAGTTAGCCAAATATGGCCAACTTTAACTTGTTTAAAGTAAAGTATCTTATCATGATAAGATACTTTTTTTGTTATATAATTAATAGCTTTGATATTTATTTCTTCTGGTGTCAATTACGCAAAATATTTTTGTGTGTTACTCTTAAATGACATTCCATTTCCATATCTTATTTTAGATGTATGTGAATGTGCAATACAATAAATGTCTCAAAAATTTAAATTTATTAGGCTTTTTAAATATAATGCGTGACATACAAAAAACAATGTTTAGTTAAATCAGTATTTTTATTGGCATCTTAGATTTATAAAGATTATTTATTATATTTAATTTATATTGTTTTTACATATAGCTGTATCACCTAATATGATGACAATACGATCATTGACAAAGTAGTGTTAGGATGTAATTGCAAGCTGTAAGCGACTTTATTAATATTAATTAATGTGTATTTAAAACTATTAAATCATAATACTTTTATTCATTTTTAAAATTTTGTGAAAAGCCATTTTTAGACTGGTGCCCCAAAATTTATTGATATGTCGATCGAGGCAGCATATTAGCTAATCTACTTTTATTATTCATATTTTATAATGCATATCATTTAATAAACTTTTTTAAATTAATATTTAGACTTAAGAATTTAATAATAATTTATTTTCAAATATTTGGATTGATAACATTAACGAGGACTTTTTTCAAGTAAGTGTAAAAGTGATAAAAATTAAGTGTAATGGTAAAAGTTGTGTTACATTTTTTTACTTGTACAATTTCAATTTAGTTCAATCAAGTAATATATATAATATATTGTCACTTAACTTTAGACGCCATATTATTTCTTATTGTGTATCAGTACTTTTTTTTTTATTTGTAGGAGAGGAGGGGATACCATGCACAATAAATTAATCTTCTATAACGCTCAACAAATGTTTTACATGTATTATTTATACAATAAAAAAGCAATAGGAACAAAGTTGTTGAAAATTAAATGTGCTACAAGTAAAGATTAACAAACCAATGAGACCTAAAGATTCGTGCCGATTTTTAGCTATCATTTTTATAGCGAAGCTCAGATAAGCACATTTTAAATTTTGTGGCACCAAGCAATCTTTTGCTGTGTGAATTTGTCAATATAATCTGTACACTTAATTTTAAGTACAATAATAATAGCACTTGTCTATTTTGATAAAACTTTATTAATTACTTATACACATTTTCAATTTGAATACACATTTAGCAAGAACTAACATGTATTAGCTTTATATTGCTTTGATTTTATTATTTATTTACAAGTCAATTTAATACAATCTTAAGTTACAGTAAGTGGTTTTATTTGATTATTCTTTTTGTTTTACTTTCAGACTATTTTAGAATTATCTAGGTTGATATCACTCTAAGAGTAGAAAAAATATTTTATCCAAATGATGCATACTACTTGTTAATATAGCTTATAGATCTATAACTTAAACCCTCACGATTCTTTAAGGGAAACGTTCAAAAAGATTAACGACACATTGACCTTTGCATCTCAAAACATTTTTGAAAATATTAAGTATGTCAAGAAAAATATTAATAAGTTTACTAAAATCAGTGATGTACATAATATTAATACTAGAAATAGGCTTAAACTTAGTGCGCCTGTAACTCGATTGCATCGAGTTGGTAATTCTTTTATAACAGGACGGGACAGGGTGTACGCTTTTACAATAGGATCCCAGAAAACGTCCGAGAAATTTTTATTTCACATTTTAAAAAAAGTTGTGATAGGACGTTTGTGTGTTTAAGGTTATTACCATATTTTTTTCAGCTTCACGCTGTATCCTGCATGAAGCAGGGTAGGCAGAGGGAACCCGGGAACCTAGTGTTAAGACATTCCATTCCACTTCCGTTCCGTACTTTCCGCCGAATTTGATGCATTGCGTGTTGAGTGGCGGAACTCAACGCCGCGCTTTGCCATATTACCAGAACGAAGAAATGAAACATTAAATATTTAAATAGAAAATATTAAACATTTCATTTCCTCGACTGGAGATCGAACCCAGAACCTGTCGGTTACAGCCACACGCTTGTGCCACGACAGACCATATTACCATATTAATTTTATAAATGTTAACGCCTTGGGTATAAAATAAACAGCTCACTCCAAGCTATTTCAAATGTATCATTGTCACAAATAACTATGTGATGTAAAGCTTTGATTAAAAACAGACATGTCCCGCTGGGTTTCTTTTGCCAGTTCTTCTCAGATCTGAGGCAGTAATTTTAGTGAACTGGTGGTAAATGGTTCGACTTTCAAAAAACGAAGCTTGTAACTTCTTATTTTGAATTCAAATATTTGAATTTGATTAAAATACGCAACAATTTTTTTTGGATTTTGTGTGATTACTGTCTAGATTAGTATGGTTATTTTTAATAAATAAAAAAAAATCAATTCAAAATGAAAGTGGGGCCGAGGTCCGAATTATGCTCACTTTGCTTACAATGCCTACACTGCCAACGGGCAGTCCGATATTAGTGAGCGCGCTAACGTCTGTTAGCAGTACTAATAATACGGACCACTTGTGAGCGTGCTTACGACTTTGACAAGTTAATATGTTTAACTTGTCAAATTCGTAAGTACCTAATAGAGCATTTTTTGATATAAATATAAGTGTAGTATGCGCTATAGCCGATGAAGATGTAAATTGCTTGTGAAAATGGTTGTATTCAAGCATTTTCCGCAATTGAGGCTATTGACAATAGTGACATTGGCCGTGGTCCAAATCATGCTTACACTGCTCACAGCGCGCCAACGACCGGTCCGAATTGAACTTTTATCGCTTACAGTTAGCGTTGTGAATAGTGTGACGTCACTGGCTAGTGCTCACACAGTGCTGACGGGTCGGAGCGTGAGCACCGTGAGCGTTGATGTTATTTTGACGTTTATTTGACATTTAATATATCCCTGAAGGCTACGTTCCACTAAGCGTCCAAAATGATTAAAACGCTCATTTAGCCGTTCCACATGCCGTCCGCGGTCGTCGCGGTCGCGGCGAAAACGTCATCCATGACGTCATGACTAACGTTCACGCGACGCCCACGGCGACCCAGGTCGCGAGGTGGGTCGTTGTGAGCGTTGGGAAAATTAACGGCACTTTCAAAACGAAATGAACGAAACAAAATTAAAATAAGGAAGAAGGTTGACAGTAATATTGTAATACAAATATGTATTACAATCTATTATAATTAATATACAGAAATACTTTTTGTTAAAAATGTTATTATGCAATAAAATGAAATATAAAGTGTTTATTAGTTTCATTTCAGTATTTATATTTTATTGTTATGATCACACCAGAAATGATTCACAGTTTCAAAATCATTTGAAAATATTGATGTTTAAATCAATATTTCCATGATTTTGAAAGAGTGAATCTTTCTGATTTTGCATAAAATAAAGGTTTCATAAAGCCAAATTTCAATTTTGCCGCCGAGAAATTTGACAGATTAGTTTCTGTGGGATTACGGATGGTGGCAGCAGTGGCGATTTTTGTCCCCCACTTTTTTGTATGAAGTCGACACTCTTCCCGTAGGGTAAATGTGCTCTATGGTGCTCACCCTCCGACCATGGCATTATTTTCAATTTTATTATTAAATGTCAAATTACAATGCTGCCATATCGAAAGACAATTTTACTACTATGCTTTGAATACTGGTTAGATAAATTGTATCTAATACCAAACAAAAACTGTTTAAAATTAAATTATAGCACTCTCTTTTTAGTTTGCCTCTACTATTTGTATCCGAAAAAATTTTTTTTTTTTTGTTTTGGCTACAATTGCTAGCAAAGTAGCAAGACCACTCATTTTGATTAGTTTGAATAAGAAAATGCGTCAAGTCGAGGTCTATTCTCCTCCGCCTTAGTTTATTATATTTTTATTTTGCGATAAGACACTATTTTTACTGTTTTGTGTAATTTTAAGCTGTGTAATACTAATTATAATATAAAATGATTTGTCAATTTCGTATTAAAATATGATTTAGGTTAAAGAAATTGTGTATGGGTCTGGATACTGACAAAATGTTTTAAACATATAATCTAGTCGTATAAAAAAAGCAACAATAAAATAATTAGTGTAAACAACTGGAACTAAAACAATAATATATTAATGAAAAAATCAATAAAATTCATATCAAACGATGTTACATTGTTATCATATTCATACAATATATTACAGAAACTTTTGAAAGAAAAATGTTCTACAAATAAACAATATTAAAAAACATATAAAATCTTTTACAGATGTACTTGGTTAATAAGATGTTTGTTTTTCTTTAAATTATATTAACATAAACATCATCCTAAATAAGTAGTGTAAATCAATCTAATGTATTTTAAATGAATAATTTACTTATAAAGTTAGTGAAGATGACTCAAAAGTAGGAGCCCAAAATTGTTACAAGAAACATGTTATAAAATAAAAAATGATAATAATTTCTCTTGTTTTCTTGTATGTAGCGAGTCGTGTGCGTGTTGAGTATGTTTCTTTGGATACATTTTGCAGATGTCACTGTAGTATCATTTTTTGTTCAAAAAAATCAAGCAAGTGTCCACTCTTTCTTAGTATAAATACTTTACTCTTTGACCCAAACTAAACAGTAAACTTAAATCACTTAACAAACATCTTTACTGCTGAGTTCTGCTGTTCTGACAAAATAGCCTCCAGTTAAAACAGTGTTGCCAGCTTTAAGTTAAAGACTAGGCCCAATCCAAAAAAACACCGTTATTAAATTTTTGGAAAATATTAATTTATATGTCTTTTAATGAATTTGTCAATAAAATTTAGGATGAACACGACGAAGAAAATATCAATCTGTATGGGGTGAATGAAATAAAATACAGGTCATATTTATATTTAAAATATTGGCATTGTTAAATTTTTACTCCATGTGTATCATTAGTTCTATTCACCCCAGTCTTAAGATATTTCTAATTAGTTAAATTGAATTTTTATAAATATAAAAATTCAACCGTTTTGTAGAAAAATATACAACCATAATTGATAATGTCTTGCAATAGAAGAAGATTTTTCATCATATTATAATATTTTTCAAATATCAATTGTAATTAATCAATTTTGGGTCTACGGTATAAATATGCTAGTTATAAATTATTAGCAATAATGTTTTTTATTGTTGAGAAAGTTATTTTATTTCGAGCAAACATTATGTCGTTTTGAGATAACTATTGATGGTAGGGTTATATTACTTATTTTAATAAATTTGTAATTATCACTGGTATTACTTCTACTTGTCTTTATTTTTCTCATGGTACAACATTTTTTTTTTTGGTAGGCAACAAACATTAAATGATGTTTTATTTTAACTATACGGTATAACATATCTGTGAAATAAAGAATCTGTCTTTACTTCAGTTTATGTGGTGACAGAAGGTGTCTCAAAAATGGTGTGTGTAATATTGTTTAAAAAATCTGAAAATACTTGACGAATCCTCATAATAAATGGAAAAATATAATCAAATATTTAAATTTATATGTACAAGACACAATTTGTGCTATTATTTTTATTTTAGTTTTAATCGTTTTGTTATTTTGTACTAGACCGCTTAAATTTAAAAAAAATATATTATTAATTTGATATAATAAATAAAATAAAAAAAATATACAGTTATTCTGAATGAACATGATATTATATAGTGTATAATATTCTTATATCATTATGTTGTTGATATATATATATTTGTTAGGTTAGAATAAAAGTAGTTTAAGCTTTAAAGTTATAGTTCATAAAGTTGTGCTATGATTTCAGGGGAAGGTCAAGTGTTCAGAATTACGCACGAAAGACAAGAAAGAACTCTTCAAACAACTTGAAGAGTTAAAAACAGAGCTTACTAACCTTCGGGTAGCTAAGGTTACAGGAGGAGTTGCATCTAAGCTATCAAAAATGTAAGTATATATTTCATTATGAGCCTACAATTAAATTGACATAAATTTATAGAAAAATCGATTTCATTTTGTTACAATTAGTATTTGTTTGTTAAAACAAGTATATAAATTTTTTTTATACTTTATGTTGTAAGAAACATATGGAATATAAGACGGACAAGAATAATATTGCCATCCAGTATGCATAAAAAATTATTACAATATGCAATTTGTAAAAAAAATATAGTTTTATAATATTTTTGAATGCAAGTTAGATATGCTTTCATGCCAAAACTTCTTAACCAACTCTCAAAAAACAACAATAATATACTTTGTAATTAATGTAATATAATTAATAATAATTGTATAAACAATATGCTAAAAAAGATATTTTATATCAATCTAAAGCTTAAATAATTAATTTATTTTCTAACTAAACAATTAAACTAAAGTAGTTTCAGTTGATCATAGTGTAAGAATAATGTTTTCACCTTGTGAGTCTGCAATTACTTGTAATAACAAGAAAAAAAATTTTACTATGTTTTAAAGTGTTATTCCACACTTAGGACAGAAAATACTAAACTTAAATTTAAAAAAATTATTAATAATCATGCTAACAACATAAATAAGTTGTAACAAGCGTATAATAATTTCGACGGAGCTTGGTGAGAACGAATGGCTTAGTTGGTCAGAGCGCTGGAATGGTATTCCAGAGGCGCGGGTTCAAATCCTGCTTCGTTCAAAATTTTTATACGCTTTTTAAATTTAAGTTTAGTATTTTCTGTCCTAAGTGTGGAATAACACTTTAAAACATAGTAAAAATATTAAAATAAATAGTATTCTCTCTTGCCAAACGACAATTCTTACGAGTTGTCTTTGGGTAGCGGAAATTTGTAAAAATCTCCCTACAGAGATGCTAACAACATAAATAAGTTGTAACAAGTGTATAAGAATTTCGACGGAGCTTGGTGAGAACGAATGGCTTAGTTGGTCAGAGCGCTGGAACGGTATTCCAGAGGCGCGAGTTCAAATCCTGCTTCGTTCAAAATTTTTATACGCTTTTTAAATTTAAGTTTAGTAAGAAAATAATTGTTATTTTTAAAAGAAATATCAAAGTGAGAATTTTTTGAAGTCAATTCCTTTTTAATTATTTAATCTTGATTTAAATTAGGATTTGTAGAACCCATAACTTGTACCCTTGGACATAGACAGGCCTTAATTAATTTACCTACTTATATTTAATTCCTTTAGATAGTAAAGGAATAAACATTTATAATCAGTGTTCTTCCCCAAAAACATCAGAAGATAATGCAAAGATTATTAAAGGAATTTATGAAATTGTAACTTTATTCAATATTGAAAAGAGCAACTGTTAAGTCTCTTGTTGGCTCTTCTCAGCAGAACCGCATTCCAAATTCCGTTTGTGATGTGAAAAGTGCTTGCTAAAGCCTATTTGAATTAAGAATATCATATATTTTTTAGACTGATCATAATGGCAATATGAACATGAAGTGGCATAGAAATTATAAAATATACCACTTATCACAAACTAATATTTACAGCTACATATATGCCATTTATATTTTACATGTATTCTTAATTTTGCACCAAAAGTTGTGCAAAGTGCTCACACTACATACTTTTTGAAACCTTATTGATTATGTAGATCATCAATATAATGGTATAATTTGCTTAATGAAGCAAATTATGAAACCAAATTCTCAATATGTTTACCATTTTACATAGAGAACATATTGTGTCCTTATATATATTTTTAAAATAATTATTTTTTTTCCAGCCGTGTTGTGAGAAAAGCAATTGCCCGTGTTTACATTGTGTATCATCAGAAAATGAAGGTTAACCTAAGGAACCATTACAAAAATAAGAAATACAAGCCCCTTGACTTGAGGCCAAAGAAGACCCGTGCTATGCGCAAAGCTCTCACTAAACATGAGGCCAAAATCAAGACCCAAAAGGAGATCAGAAAGAAGTCTTTGTTCCCTCCTAGAGTATATGCTGTGAAAGCGTGAATAAATACTTAAAATAACTTTAGTTTATTATTTTTGAGCAATCAAACTGAATGACACTTTATTATAGCTTCTGTCTGACTGATCATAAATGGATAAGGAATAAAAGACATGTGTTCTGAGTTTCCTTTTTTTTTTCATTTAAAAGGCACACATTAGTAAACATAAAGGTTCATTGTAGATACATATTTATCCATAAAATAATTAAATTGAGGAGAATGCTGTGTAATAAAGTATACTGTTTATCATTGTCTTACAAATGTAAACCTGCTAACTGCATGTTTCGCTAATTCTGGGGAGAGATAAACATTTATCAGAAGGTTTTAAAATTTATTTGTGTGAAATAAAGTAAAAGCCGATTCAGATTTTTTTCATTTTCCAAAGATTACAAATGTACGAGAATTTAGCAGGTTTACACTATTAGGCTGATATATATGTTATTTTATTATGGCAAGAAAAGTTCAACCCTTTACATTGATTGCATTGACTTGGAAGTTTAATTTTCTAAGGAACCTTAGAGCATAGAAGAATAAAACTTCAAAGTCAATGCAATCAAGACTAGTTATTCTATTTATACGTTTAATCAATTTGCGTAATCATAATCATATCACAAGCACGAAACGAGAATTTACAAAAGAAATATCGAAAATAAAAGATTTTAGAAGAAAACCCATAAGAAATTTATAGTTGTTGATTATTTCATTAAAAACTAGCGACCCGCTCGCGATTTTGGCATACTGAATTACTATTTTTATTTATTAATTTCAATTATTTTTGGGTAACATTATTACTTTATCTATCTACATTGAACACGATATATCATCTAAATTTATAAAAAGATGCAGCAATGTTGTCGAACTAAATATTTTAAATTGACAACTCTTTATTTATTATAACGCATAATGTTGAGGGAAGGTGGCCAAATTATATTAATAAACGTCCCATATAAGTGTGTTTTAATTTAATGTAATCCATGTAAAGACATAAGTTACTGTTTAATTCTTAGTTAAATTATTGAAATAAACAGTACTGTACTGTACTGTGCTTCTTGTTGACCTACAATAATAAAATTCATCTTCGTCATTAATGACGACCGGCATTTTTAGTATTCCGTACTTCAAAAGAAAAAGATGGAACCCTTATAGGATCACTTTGGTTAATCTAAAATTAATATCAAATCATAAAACATGCAGTCCCTTGGAGCTCAGAAATAATCAGTCATCAAAAGCGTGCGTTGACTTAAAAAAATCAGCGTAATTATTGTTGTTTAACTTTTTTGATTTAAAAAAATCAGCGTAATTATTGTTGTTTAAATCAGCATAATTATTGTTGTTGGACTTAAAAAAATCTGCGTAATTATGAGATTTGGTGAAAATGGAAACTTGCACAAGAAACGATTTATTTTACGGATAAAATCATTAAATTTTTATGTAACAAATAAAATAAATAGTTACAATTATTTAACAAAATTTATTTTTTTTCAGCTTCACGCTGTATCCCGCACTAGGCAGGGTAGGCAGAATTTGGTAACAAAATTTATTAATAAATAATTGTAATTAATTTTATACAAAATCTGTGCCTACGTCGTAGTCGTCGTAAGATATAGTCGTGGAATTCAAATTGGTCCACAACTCTGGGGAGTGCTGATTACATTATAAACTTTAATTTTTGGTACTGAACGCTTTTTCTCTCAAAATAAACATTTTTGTTATTTTTTTATGGATATAACTCGGCAAACCAGCGTACCGGTCATTTGATGGTAAGTGATCACCGTCGCCCACGACCCTGTGTAACACCAGAGGAGCTACAGGAGCGTTGCCCGTCCTTAAGTTATTACTTATTTGATCAAATGCTGATTGCTAAAACGTGGTTGTACAGATATATATTGATTTAACGTGGAGACACAGAGCAGTGAAACACATGCGATAGGTACTAACACCCTACTTTTGATCTGTGTGGAAAAGCCAGTAGCAGTCCAGATCAGCAACATCTCTCACAAGCTAGGACAAACGGGGTGTCTACAAGTTGGGGCTTGTGGCAGTTAGGCAAGCCTTCATAAGTGTATAAACGCCCTTTCAGAGCCTATCTCTGAATCGGCCTTTTAAAATTATTAATTAATAGCGACCCTCCCGCGGCTGCGCATGCTTGAGTTACACTACACCTTTGTTTACTAATATCAATTACTTTCTTGTCATAATAAAATCGTCACTTTTAAGACATTTTTAGCATGAAATCTAAAATATCAGCCAAATGTATAAAAAAATTTGTAACAAGTTTGTTGAACTAAATATTTTAAATTGCCGTAATATTTTTATTTATCAACCGATTTAAATAAAACAAACGATAAATGTTGAAGGAAGGACGCCAAAATTGAAAATTGCAATTAAATCGTAACTGAAATTACCGCGCATAATGTAGAATGCGAATAATTAATGTACTCCGTTTTACGTTTTAAATATAGAAAATCTGTACATAGTACATATAAAAATTATTCGAGTAATGATTAAAATTGGTTGTACAAACACTTATTTGAATATATTTGTTTTGTTTTTATGAGTAAATTTATATAAAACAAAACTGAGAAGCATAATAATTTATATATACATTAGTTATTCTTTACTGTTAATTGTTAAAAATAAAATATGTCAAAAGTTCCCGGCGTTCTCACCGCTGCGGCTTATTTATGTTTTATCTTTAATTTGTTTTCACTTTTCTTTTATATTTTATAGTTTTAGCTTAAATTATATGAAAAACATGGTATTATTATATTTAATATTTATGTTTTCCAATTTTAAAGCTATAACAGGGAGCTTAATCAACGGATATATTGCTTATTGTCCTTGTATGGGTAAGTCAACCTTATATTTTTTAGATATATAAGTTTGCATATACATTTATATTTTAAATGAAAAATATAGCTAAAAGTTTAATAGTAATATAAATCCTAGCAAACCTAGTGTCAAGGCACTCCATTCTATAGTACTTACATTCCACACTTTCCGCCGAGGCATATGCACCTTGAGTGGCAGAACTTATCCAGTACCAGAGCAAAACAATGAAAATATTAAATATTTAAATTGAAAATATTAAATATTTCATATCCTTTAATGGGGATCAAACATCAGTTACTTTTAATCCTTTTTTGCACTTACCGAAATATTTAAATAATAAATATTTTATTTCGTTAAGTGGAGTTGTCACCTGTTGTATTTGCACACTTGTGCACCTTTGCTATAATATGCCCCAAACTTTTATTTATTTGTGTATATAGATTTCAATTTCAGGTAGATTTGGCAATCAAGCAGATCATTTTTTAGGTGCCTTAGCATTTAGTAAAAGTATTAATAGGACACTCATTTTACCGCCATGGGTTGAATACCGATATGGAGAAATGAAATCTATACAAGTTCCATTTGATACATATTTTGATATATCTTCACTAAATGATTATCATCCTGTAATAAGTATGGAATTATTTATGAAAAATGTAGCACCAGATATATGGCCTCCACATAAACGAATTTCATTTTGTTATACTCAAAGGATAGGAGAGATACCAAATAGTTGTAATGCTAAATCAGGCAATCCGTTTGGTCCATTTTGGGATACTTTTGATATAGAATTTGTGCAATCAGAATTTTACGGACCTCTAAATTATGATGCATCTAACACTAATATGATGGAACATTGGAAAAATAAATATCCAGTTGATACATGGCCTGTTTTAGCTTTCACAGGTAACAATATTTTAACTTTATTATTTTAATTGATTTTTAAAATAATACAACTTAAACATTTTTAAATTAGTCTTAATTTTAATAGGTGTTGCATTGCCATAATTTGAGTGTAATTCTATGGTTGTAGAATTGATTCCCCTTTTGGCAAACAAATTGATTTTGTTTCCTGCCTCTAGTAATAAACCAAAGCCATTTGTTTTGTTCTGGCATTGAACACTCAATGTCTTGATAATTGGACAATGTGTATAAAATGGACACTTATTTACCTCTGGGCAAATAAGTGTCCATTTCATACACATTGTCCAATTATCAAGACAGGCAGGGTAGGCCCTGCTATATGTAAGATGTAATATAAAAAAAATATTTGAAAATGTTTAACTTCCTTTTTTTTCAGCTTCATACTATATCCCACACATGGCAGGGTAGGCAGAAGGAACTTGGGACCTTAGTGTTAAGACACTATTCTGTTCCTCATGTTATACCAAATTTGAGTTAATGCATCTTGAATTGTGGAACTCAACACTGCCCTTTTCTTTCTTACCAGTGTGAAGAAATGAAAACAATAAGTATTCTATTTAAAAATAATTAATTTATCCACAATCACAATCCCACAATCTGGCATGATTACAGTCTCACACTTGTATCCCTGCACCACAATAGGCCTCAACTTTAACTTTATCATTAAAATAAATCTTATAAATATATCTTTTACATAAATATGTCTATGTATATATACAAACATGTGTATAAGAATATAAGTCTACATTGTATTATCAGTTTAATCAATACTATTAGCAAAGCTTATTATATATAGTTCACTGTTCAGCAATTACTATGAATTTATTCTCTTACAGGATAGGTGGCCAGTCTGTGTTCTTCTTGTCTTCTAGATTTTAGCAGACAGTAGTTATAGGTCTTGGAACTACTGTCAGGGCTCTTTGTTCATTTGAGAATTCAAAAGTGCTTGCAAAAGAATAAATCATATTTTGCATTGTTTATTTAGGTGCACCCGCTAGTTTTCCAGTCCAGGTAGAAAATGTCTCTTTACATAAATATTTGACATGGAGTAAGGATATTCTGGATAAAGCAAAATCATTCATAAAGAAGACTATGTTTGGTGGAGGTTTTCTGGGTATCCATTTGAGGAATGGCCAAGACTGGGTGAAGGCCTGTCAACATATACCAGATAGCCCTAAACTATTTTCAGCACCACAATGTGTAGGATATAAGAATGAAAAAGGAAAATTAACAGTTTCAATGTGCCTTCCACAAAAAAGTGATATATTAAAGTAAGAAATTTGGTAATTTACATCTTATCCTTCATATAGCAGCATTTAATTGATTAAGGTAGTCCATTTATTATGCCAGAAATAAGATAATAGAGGCCTATCGTGGCGCGGGCCATAAGTGTGTGATTGCAAATGCAATACTTTGATCCCCACACAAAAAGTAAAATAATTTAATTTTTTCGATCTAGTAACGAGGCTGAGCGAGGCGTTGGCCACCGCAACTCAACACGCAATGCATTAAGTTCAGCGAAATGTTTCGCATAGTCTTAACACTAGTTTCCCTCTGCCTACCCTGCAATGTGCAGAATGCAGCGTGAAGTTGAGAGAATGAGAGCTATATATAATAAGTTATTTCCATGCGACCAGGCAGTGCCGCAAGCAAAAGCTTATTATATATACAAGCAAAAACTTATTTTATACTTTCAGGCAAATCAAGAGAGTGCTTAAAAAGAATAAAGACATAAAATACGTCTTTGTTGCATCAGACTCTAATCATATGAAGGATTATTTTGAAAATGCTTTAGAATACTCAGATGTGACAATAGTAATATTAAGACCATCAAATCCTCACCTTGACCTGGCTATTTTAGGACAGGCAAATTATTTTATTGGAAATTGTGTGTCATCTTTCACAGCTTTTGTAAAGCGAGAGAGAGATGTAAAAGGTCTTCCATCAGAGTTTTGGTCATTTCCAGATCGAAAAAAGATTAAACATGAAGAACTTTAAATTTATTATAATTAAAAATAAGGATATATTTCTTTAATTATTATAATTTCATAACTAAATACTACCTGTTTTGTTTTCTGCTTATGTTTAATATTAGCAGTTAAATATCAATTTCCATTTCCCACGGAACTGGGAAACACTAGGTTCCCAAGTTGTGTTCCAACAGTGTGTACACTAGGTTCCCAAGTTCCCTTTGCCTTTCCAGCCATGTATGGGATACAGCATGAAGCTAAGTAGTAAACATCAATTGATCTTTATGTAAGTGGGAATATTTTCAAATATTACCATTGCTTTTAATTTCTCGAGGTCAGAGACCCTAAACACTAAACCTCCATTACCATAACCTTGAATTTCCTCTTTATGTAGTAAAATGTGCTATATTGACTCTGTTAAAACATTAAAATTATGAATTGAGTTACAACTGGAACAAAGACGGTCCAAGACGATTGGAATATTTTAAAGACGTCTTAAAATCTGCTTATAACTTGCAATGTTACCAAACATCATTCTACTAGATTCAACTAGATTGATAGTTTTGTTTAACTCAATATTATCAGACGTGGCGCAATAGCACGGGCGGGCGATTTATATTTTTATTTAGGTTGTCGATTCAATCCCCGCATTGTGGAAATAAAATATTTAGTATTTTTGCAACGAAATGAAGCAGGGCATTGGCATTGAGTTCTACCAATCATCAAGCTATGTCCCAAATTCGGAGCAAAATGGTGGCGGAACAAAGTATCTTAACCATGTGCAGAATACAGAAATTAATTGAATACATATTTTTATATAATTTTATTAAATAAAATAATATTAGTAGAACTTTTAGTGATGTATTATATTAAGCTAAGCCAGAAAAGAAATCTGAAGCATTTTTAAAACTACTTGAGGGTAAATTATTTACCATATCTTTTCTTTTATTTTGTTTATGGTTTACATCTATAAGAGTGTCAATAGATTCAAAATATGAGATATTCCAAAATCTTACATCATTAGCATGTGAAGAAGATGCAATGAACTGGCCGTCATGACTTATATCAAGTGCTTCTACTGGCAGAGTGTGTTGACCCACTACCCCTAATTGCCTTTGTGGAAACATGTGAGTTGCTCTAAGTATACCATCTTCTCCAGACGACACAACTATATTTTGAGTAATAGGAACCATACACTGTATAGAATGTTTCTGTCCTACATATTCATCACTGTGAAATCCAAACTCTTTCCAATTAAATAAATAAAATTTTCCTACTGATGATCCAACAAGTAATTTAGTATCTGAGCGGAAAAGACCCATACATACTAATTCTGATTCATACTGTTCTGAGGTTGTATAGATTTTGCTGAAAAAAAAAACATTTATTGAATTAAATTGGTTTAATGTTTTGTACAATGTCAATATTTTTGTCAATCACTTTCATCAATTACATTTTATCTAAATAATTAGTCACATACAATGTAAGAAGACCAATGCAATAAAATAATTTTAATATTGTGCAATTATAATACCCTACCTTCCTTTTAAATCAATTGTTGTAAGCATGCCATCACCACCTGCACAAACCAGATATTTTTGTGCTTCATTTGTTATCATATCTGAGATATATTCTTCACCGATTTTTATACTAAAAATAGCATCTTGTCTCCTCAAGTCCCATAATTTTACAGTGCCACTGTCATCACCTACAAATTAAAGCAAATGAAGATGTAAGTCTCAGAAAGAAGGCAAGTTCATTTAAATATATCATGCTCATATTTTGGTCTGGCAAGAGCATGTAACTTTGAGCTCTGCCACTCTGTTTATAATAAATTGAGATTCAAGTGAACAGCAGAGAATTGCCTTGAATTGAAAGTTGCCTTGCAACTAGCTTCTCTCCAATACTTGGTGCATATATGACATCATATATGAGCTTTATGTCTAACATATATGCTATACAAAAAATAAAAAAAAATGGTTTAAAAATTGAAAAATGCAAAAAAAATGTATAATTTCAAAAAAAGAGATAATCTATTTCAAAAACAATTATATCTTGTATCGACAAAAAAAAATGTGGTACTTTAATTAAGTGTGGGCCATCTATGCTTGACACTATGAGATCTATTGTGGGTGTGTATATCTCCAAATTATTCTTTATGACTTTTTTCTTTATTTTATTTTTTCTTTTTTATGTAAGAATTTCAAAACCAACCTGTAACTATTTTGTTTTCATCTAATGATAGTAGCTTATAAATAGGTTCTTCATGTGCATCCTCAATACACTGTTTTAATTTTCCAGTTTCTACATCTGTTGCTATTATTGCTTTATCCTAGACAAAGTAAATATTATAAATAGATAAAAATGTTTATTTAAATATAGTAACATAAATGTTGCACACTAACTTTTCCTGTAGTGAACATAACAATTCCATTATCATCAAATTCTACATCTCTGCAAGCTTTAGTGTGGAGTTCTAAAGTATTAAGAAGTGTTGTGTTTTCATTATTGTACTCATATAATAAAACATCCCCTACTATATTTGCTAATGCTATAATATTTTTTGAGGGATGGAATGAGATGTCAACTATGAAATCTTCACATGTAATAGAAGGAGGGTGATCACGTCGTCGATTCTTTTCGGCTTTAATTGCTTTGACAACTTCATCTTCATCATCATCGTCATTATCATTATTATCGTCATTCTTATCTTTTTCTTCTTGATTATTACTACTTGCTTCATCACCGTCCTCTAAAATAATGCATTTAAAGACATTATAAGTAAATATATTTTCACTTACATGTAAGAAAACAAAACCACGCGTTTACAATTACATACCGCTCGAGGATAATTGTTGATCTTGGTCAATTTCAGAGTCATCATTAAAATCGTGACTACTGTCATCAGATGAATCGGTTTCAAAACTTCTAAAATCTAGAGTCATTTTAGGGTAGTTTATTTAACACTTTAATATATTTAACATAAAATTATGCATAAATATAAAAATTATTAAATAGATTTTAAAGCGAAGGCAAAACGAATGATTAACATTTTAACACGCACAATTCAAATATCAACAATGTGATCAGTGACATTGACGTCCACATTTTCAAAAAGTGCAATTTTAAAATTGCACAGATGAAATTATTTAATTTATATTTCATAATTATAATATTTTGAGGAAATATTTTAAGAATAAGAAGTAATGTTAAATTTTCTATCAATTCGTTCAAAATATAAACGGTTATTTGGTTATGGTTCGTAAGAAAGATATATGTTATTGCTGACTTTCAATCAAACTTTTTATAGGGAAACCATTTTGTGATACGTGATTTTTACGTAATGGAAACTCAAATGCTCTTTAATTTGCAAAAAAATATATAATTACTCCAGTCCTATTTGTTAAAGCGTGATATAGTTAATATGGGATATACTACATCGTATATCGAAAAAAAAAATACCAAATAAAATTAGAATAAATATTGGGCGAAGCATGGCGTTAAGTTCAGCCACTTAACGGCTTAATACGGAATACTTCCACAGTTCAGGGAAAAGTGGAGAAAAGAAGATGTTTTATTGTTAACAGAGTACATATAAACCAGGCGAAGCATGGCGTCTAGATTCCCTGAGCTTATCCTAATAAATATGGCATACAACGTAAAAAAAGATATATTTTTTTCCCGAACCATTTTATGCACTGACATAATCAATATATCGAACCAACCGACTGTAGCAACCTTAATATTTTCGATTCACCCCATATGGCTTATTCGATGACCCCACATACTGTCTAAATAGAAATAAGCTTTATTTTTGTATTTTGTAATCATTATACAATAAATATTAACACTGAATATACAATAAATATTAACTCATACTTTAATATAGATTATTTCATATTTAAAAGAAGTATTGTTAGAGTGAAACTTTAAATCTAAAACAACATCAATCCACTCCATTTTACGATACCTTGATGAATCAAATTATGGAACACCGTGCGTAGCATCTTTATAGTTACAAACCTTCTATTGTCAATTTACAAATGTCAAATTCGATTAAAGATTTTGCATAGGTATATGAACTATAGGTAGTAGTATACGCACCGCTGCGTTGTGTACAGTACCAGTGTAGTCAATGTATACAAATATACAAAATACGTTAAAACATTAATTTAGAATTGCTACTTTCTTGTTGTACCTTCAAGCAAATATAAAAAGTAATGTAAAAACTTATTTAAATTGTTAGGTGTAATTGTGTTGGCTTGAGCATATTTTGGTAAAATCAAAATTACTTAATTTATGCAAATGAAATATATGATTAATTTTCTTTTTAGAATAACTTAATAGTTCAAGATTACGCTAATGATATCTACCATTAAAGTGTTACCGGAAACAACGAAAGGTAATTTTTTAAAATTGCTTGAATAGAGTTACCTAAATTATTATTAATTGATATTGTACTATAAATAGTTGCTACCATTACGGATTAATTTTATATATGCTATTGTATAATGATACGTTGACAGTTGACAATGCTATAATTAGTTATTAATTGAAATAATCATTATTCTGTCTATGAACAGTATAATATGATATCTTACAACAATAAATATGAATACTAAATTTATATGTATGATGTTAGGATGTATCCGGGAACTTTAAAGCTGGAAATCATGGCTCTAAACAAATGTAAATAATTAGAATAAGTCATTAAGTAAATTAAGCATTTAAATTATTGCAATAAATCAAAATGTTACAATATTATGAATAATTTATTTTTATAAATTACAATCATAAAATTGTCTTACTTTGTTTACTTGTCTGGTAAATAAGAGGCTGTTGAGGCATAACACACAGGATATTAATATTTTTGATTGTAAACAGGAGTTGTAGTTTGCATTCCCACTAAACGGAATGAAATATTTTCATGTTCTGGTGGATGTTTCATGGTTAGTGGATAAAGATGTCTGAGCTTGTACACTTAACATAAAATGTCTATATAAAAATTGGCCAGTGTTATGAGGAGTGAATTAATACTACTCTACTAAATAAATTAATGCTAATTACAATTGCGGAATACTCAAAATTATTATATATAAATACTTTTAACCTATCATTGATGTGTCATAATTCTTCTAGCATATTATATTATGAAAAGTATAAGGGCTTTATTTCTTATCCTGTATTGCATTCCACATGCATTTGACATAAGTTTTTATCTAGTTATATAATAAAAAACTATCTTAACAATATTAGCATGAAAATAATATTAAAAAAAATACTAAAATTTTTTGCTACTAAAATTATGGGTAAGACACACCAAAAAATCTATATTTTCGGTTGAAAATACCTTAAATAGAAGTTAGGTTTTAGAATCTAACTAGAATCATTATTTAACTACATTTTCAATGGCTCAAATAACAGTTTAAATATCTGAGACTAAAATCATTGTATTATCTTTGTTAACAAACTTAAAAACAACGCAAGTACCAAATACGTAGTTCGTAATGTTTATAAACTTGCTAACGTCGCTACTACGCCAATCCTACCTTATGCCCACCTTACTCGACAGGCACGTGCACTGTACACGCGACTCGCGTGACCTACTATTGGTTCGTAAGCTGGTCACGTGGTATAATCTGGGCAATTTTATTCAATTTACTTATTCCACGTTCTTCGCCGTCGAGATTACTATTGTAAAGTGTTATATAATATAAAAAAATGTTTCGCATTTACGGATGACGAAAGAACATAGTCTTCGTAGATAAATGTCGTACTATGTAAATAACAAAAAAAAGTAGTATGCTACGTAAATGGGAAAAGTACGTTAAAAACCAATTATTTCTATTTTTTCGTAAATGTATACATATATAATCATATTATATAATACAAGTACAGACAGATTCTAGAGCACAGAATTCGCAAATGCTGGAGCAACTACAACACACCTACCTTAAATATAGATATTACGTTATTAAAAATAAAATGCATCTACCTAAAATAAAACTTTATAGATATTGTTAGGTACTTGATATAAATATACTACCCATTTTATAACATTTATGTTTTGTTAATTATTGCTACAGATAAAAAATGGAGTGGGTTCTTAGAAGCCCTCAAATTCATAATACCTTCAGCAACCTCGGATTTGTACATGCAGATGGATATCACATAAATGAAAATTGTAATGGTATGTGGTTATACAACATTTAATATTTAATATAAATTCTTATTAGGCAATAAAACATACTGTTTTAAACAATATATTATGTTATTAACAGCTGCCCTACAATCCATACTTCAAAGCATATTAACAGAAGATAAGTATTTACGAACTTATAGAAGAAGTATTAGTTTTGGCCAAAATATTCAAAAGGATCTTATACCGCTTTTAATTCATACTAAAGATGATAAAACAGTCGAATTATTGATAAAAATACTAGTCAATTTGACTATACCTGTGGAGTGCTTGCTACCCATGGAAACGATAGGGAAAACTGATATAGGTAGACATACCATATTTGAGATTAACAATTTGCTATCATCTACAAAGATTGCCATTACTGATCATCGGGCAACAAAGGTTATCATTGAATTTTTAAAAAAGAATACAGAAACGGATCAGAAGCCCAAGTTGTCTACCGAACAATGTACGAATATTAGCAACACTCTTTTATTTTTGCGTAATATATTACACATTCCTGAAGACATCAATTTTCTCAACGCAACGTACGGTGGCCCGCCGCACACCATACAAAATCAGTTGTTATGGAATCTGTTCAGTCAGAGTATCGACAAAGTTCTAATAAAATTGATGACGATCCCTGATGCGGTAAGTGACTGTAAGTAAGTAAACATAGGCAAGCATGCAGACATGGGCAGTTATGATTTTGGGGTAATTTTTATTTTTTCTTTTAATTATTTATTCGAGTGGCAAATGTTGCTTAGAACTTAATAACAATTACCAAAAGTTTCATAAGTAATATATTTATGCCTTATTTATTTAAATAATTTGTGTTCATTTTAGGTAAGACTCAAGATGTGTGTTTTGTATTCGTTTTTATTTACAGATAAATTGGGGAGTTACGATGGTTCAATTGATTGCTCTTATTTACAAAGATCAACATGTAACCACGTTACATAAACTCCTCAATTTATGGCTTGAAGCGTCTCTTTCCGAAAGTTCTGAGGATAACGAGAGCAACACTTCCCCACCAAATAGAGGTATCTTACTAAAACCGACATGTTAATTTGAAAGATATTGGTATAAGTTCTGTGATAATTCAAATTGTCATTAAAGAAATAAAAAAACAAAAAAAAATATAATATTGTACTATACTTTTAAAATGTGGCAATTTATTTTCATTTTCGTGCTATGGTAGTCAAACTTAATGTTGAGTTCCGTCACTCAGAAGGCAATGTCTCAAAAATCAGATAGAGCTTGGGGAGGAGAGCGCCAGAACATTGTGTTTATTCTGCTTTCCCTGCGGGAAAATGCGTAAAACTTCTATTTGTTACTTTTTAAAAGCGACAATTACACTATTAGCTTTAACCGCATTATAGATACATATTTGTTAATATTTTTCCTAGATATAAAATAACCTGTATGATATGTATCAAAATAGGTAGCGACGATTCATCTCCCATGCTGACGTCAGACCCGACGTCCGACTCGTCCGACACAGGCGGCAGCGGGAAGAGTAACGAAGAACCTAACTCTGTCAACAATGGCTGGGACAATTCGTCAAGGAATAACAGCGAGAGCGGCAACCAGACCTTCCAATCGCAAAGCAAAACAGACAAAACCTCAGATGACTCCTGTGAAGCTACAGAAGATAATTCCTTCGTTGACAATTCGAAGGAAAACAATGACAAAAAGGTATGTTTTGCACTTTTAATATTTTTTAAAAGTAATTGCATATCTAGGAACGAACAACAAAAAAGGAAAGAAGAAGAAAATATGTAAAAATATATATGTTTTACGATTATTTGCATGGTTAATGATTTATTCTTCGGAAAGGCGAGACTTAAATCTCACCTAATATAAATTAATTTAATTTAATGCAAAAAAATAATTCTAATATAGTTTAAATATTAAATTAAAAATATATTTGCACAGGACTGCTTAGACACAGGAGGCCAAAAGAAAAAGACTATGAATGCTAAGAATGACAAAAAAACAGTGTCGGAAAATTCGGACTGTGGCTACGGAACACAAATAGAGAATCAAGAGGCAATATCTACTTCTAGCAACGAAGACGAATTGCCGACTAAGAAACCTGTACACCAGAAACCCCATAATCCTAAACAAAGAATAAATACCAAAGTGCGCTCGTGTACAAATCTACAGGAAAGGAAACGAAAAAAAATTGTCAAAAGAGGCAAAGCCAATATGTGAGTATTCCTATACATACATTGGTATATAGGATTCTTTAGTAAAGTTACTATTTAATAAATATTATGTAAGTATAATAAATTAAAAAAAAAATAAGATTCATTCATAGTAAGTTCCTAATGTGCTTTTACCTAATATAAAACAAGGTTGTAGCTACCAACATTACGCTGTTATTTTTAATAGTAGGCGTTTCTTTTCTTACTAGCTATCATAAAAATATATATTTTGAATTACGGGAAAACAAAATACCCATAATCGTGTAGCGAGCAAAGCCGCGATCTGGAACTTGTACATTTCCTATACATAAGTCGACAAAGCAATTAATGCAATCGGTTTATGAAATTATGAAATACTTAGTAATTCAAAATAAAGGAGCAGCGCTTTCACAAGCTTTTATCTTCAACGTTATTTCTATTCTTATCCATTCATTAGAAATAGGTTTTACTTTTTCAGAATCAACGTCCAAGGACTCTCACACAATACACCTACAGACGACGATATATCTAATGTTCTAAAGGAATTCACAGTTGATTTTCTATTGAAAGGATACAATTCTTTGGTCCGAACTCTTCATACGCAAATTCTAACTAATATTCAATTAGAGATAGACACGTCTCATTTTTTTTGGCTTGTAACATACTTTTTAAAGTTCGCCACTCAGATAGAATTAGATCTGGAACACGTTTGTTCGGTGTTATCGTTTGATATAGTTTCATATTTAACGGCTGAAGGAGTCAATTTATGTGAACAGTTTGAGCTTGCTATCAAATTAGATGGGAACGATTTAAAACCTAGTATAAGGAGATTGCATTTGGTGAGTACCATTTAATTATCTAAATAGTTGGTAAATTATTAATGTTAAGAAACACATATACATATATTAAGCGAAGAACTGAATGTCTTATCACGTTCTATTCGAGATAAAGCGTGAAGCTTTAAAATGGTATATAAGATATTCGTTGTTAATATTTTTTGGTGTGATGGTGCACTTGGGACGCGTGATTGTTAAATCGGACGATTTCAAGTTCAAACGCTACAGAGTATAGTAAATTCAGATATTCAGTTAACTGGCCTTCTATTTAAACAAGGTTATATGAAGGTAACGTAAAAGTTATAAAATAATTTTAGTAATATTAAGAATTTATGAACTTCACCATGTATCTTGCACATAACAGTGTACAGAGATGACTTGGGAGCCTTCTCTTCTACTCCTGAGGCTTAATTATAGGAACGAATAACTAATTATTTATTCGAATAAACTTTGCCCAACTCTGGTAGTAAACGCCTCGGTTCTCTAATTCCCTGCCTACCCTGGCATTTGCGATGTATAGCCTAAATCTAAAAAAATATAAGGGTCTCCAAGTACATTAAACGTTAGCAGAGTACAATATATTATGAATTGTCAAAATGATGTAAAAAAAATATTTCGAAGGTTGTGGTTAGTATCATCATCCAATTTTTATTACTCAAATAATTTACGAGTTTAGACAACTTTTACTTTTTACGACTTCTCTTTTCACTTACCAAATGTTTAGCAATTTCAATGTCATTTTTAAGGAAATGTTTAAATTAATAAAATCACAAATAAATTAAGGAATAAATTTTTCACGGATAACTTTTCTGCAAATATATTTTTACTTAAATAATTATTCACAATTACTTTTAATCCGAACAATGCCGAACTCCAGTCGCTACCAGAGCAAAAATCAAACATGATCAGTTTATAAATTTATTATTATTTAAAGGTCGTAACAGCCATCCGAGAATTTGTTCAAGCTATCGAAGTGTACAAAAAGTCCGCCCACATTTGTAACAACGATAAGGAGGCTCTACTCAAATTACAAATAAAGATGTGTGAGACTGAGGAGTTGCGGTCGCTTTTAATTCTACTCTTGAGATACTATAACCCTAAGTATCACTCCAAGCAATATTTGCAGGTAAGATGTTTGTTTTGGTACTCTTAAATATGTTATTTTCATTTAATCATTTTAACAATGTAAATAAATTTGTAATTTAATACAAATAATTTTTAAAAAATATGATGCTAAATAAGTTTCGAATGCTGGAAATGCTTTGGTAGTTGGCTCGACCCCAATTCGGATGGACTTAATTATTTTCATATTCCGCTTTGGTTACACAAACTACGACGTTGAGCTCCGCGACTTGTCACATAATATCGAATTCCGACGGAAACTTGAAATTGAATTGTTTTGAAGATAATTTCTTTGTTTATACATTGTATAACTAAATAAAATATAATAGAGAAAGGGTATGAAATAGCGTGAGCAGTTACGATCACGTGTACAGTTCCGCCGTTTTTGGTTCGTCACGTGCAGTAGGGAGAGAACAAATTGATTTCGCCCCGAGTGCTTTAACTGAACGTAATATTCGGTCTTATATATTAAATTTATTTTATATAATTATTCTATTATGATTTTAGGATCTTATTGTGACCAATCACATTCTTTTGATGTTTTTGGATAACATCATGAAATTACCCGACTACAAAGGAAATGGCACCATGGTGGAGCACATCAGACAGTGAGCTTACTTTATAATTAAGTGTGTGTGTGATTTTTAAATTAGTGCCGTTCCGTGACCCAAGTCGAAATACTGCTTTTATAGTTGGTCAGTAACAATTTTTAAGTTATTTTACTTGAATACGTAGTGCATTTTTGCAATAGACTATCCAAATGCACAATGGTTTCGTGTCCTTGAGCAACATAATTATTCATTTACTAATTCACTAATTTCGTTTTTTAATAATAATATCAATTTAAAAACAAAATGTTTACTGCAATAGGACGTGACAGTATAAAAAATAAAACATAAATGGTCCGCATTTTGAACTTATAATAAAGTTCAAAATGCGTTAAGTAAAAAACCCTTAAATAAAAACATTTAATACGTTAGTTACGTGATATAAAATACTCAAGATTGGTTAAATCGACAATGGCGTCACAACAGTGACGTAATAATTTACGAGTAGGTTTATGCCACGTACAAATTCTAAATTATGCAATTTTTCGTTTTAACCGGCGATGTGTTTTTTGCTGATATTTTATCTACATTTCGCTGGTTAGTTTATTTAATAATATATACAAAATAATTATATTTTGTACATTTCGATGCTGTAGGTACTCTATAGAGATGGCTCATTTTATGAAAGCAGACACCAGAAACTTTTTAAAACTGAGCTACAACAAATATTGTGAGCGTCACAACGATTAAAATTTTGAGATTTTTAAATGAGCGAATTGTCGAAATTAATCTAGTATACAATATGTATGTAAGTTAAGTTTGGGAATGACGATACAGAAAAAAATATAGACCGCGACAAAATATCGTAATTTCTCTGAGAGAGATGCAACCACAGAACATAAATTTTTTTGGAAGGTGTGAATAGTTTTTGGGAGGTTTTTTGTTTGTCGTATTAGTATAATTTGACATTGCGCAATTTTTACTGCAGTATTAACTGCAGTAGTAACTCACTATTACAATTAGACACAAATCAAGGAATGATAAATACGCATATAAAATTTAGTGTGTGAGTGAATTAAAGTGTTAAATTTTCGTTTCCCGCGTGAAGTTAATAGAAGGTAAAATATTTACGATTTCTATAATATTTTCTTTCTCATTAGATTCGCCTCACCCGAAATAATGTATCAGTATGGACTTCTATTAGAAGATTATGAAGGAAACGGGGAGTTTGTCAATGACTGCATCTTCACGTTAATGCACCATGTAGGCGGCGAGCTTGGCTCCCTCATATCCCTCTTTCAACCAAAGATATTGAAAATATTTACTTCTATATGGAAATCAGAGTTTGAAATTTGTGATGTAAGTATATTTATTTATAACTCTAGTTTGTTATATTGGTTAAGCTTAGATTTACCAGCAAGCTGAATATGTTTGACCTTAGCAAAGCTAAATTTTTGGTGCGACAATTTTTGCTGCCATCTCAATAGATATTAAAAACATATGTGTATATTGATTATAACAGTGATTTTCTGATGTCTTTCAAACAGGAACTAGCATATATTATCCTTAAATAATATATTGTTCATTATCTTGTCTAGTTTATCTTATACAGGTGGCCAGAAATATGTTATAAAACGATTTCTTGTGTAATTTCAATTATTTGATAGCTTGTTACAATTTATTAGCTACTGAAAATTGTAAATTTTGAAATATAAAATGTATACTTATTTCTGTGAGAGTATTTTTTTAGTAGTATATGAATTTTCAGGACTGGTCCGACTTAATAGAGTATGTAATAAACACGTTTATAAAGAAGCCATACAAGTTGCAAAGTTCAGCGCAACTGCCTCTAGACGCGGAAATGTTCGACGAGGATAAAATGCTCAAAGAGATACTCGACACTGAAGAACCGGAACAGATGATCGTTGAGAAAAAGCAGGCAAATTCTGTCAGTGGAAATAGTGTTCATAGGTAATGGCTCATGTAATAACATATTGCACATGTTTATATGTTTCAAACAACCTTCTTGTCTAGGTTTTTTTTATATCCTGCACATAGAATGGTAGGCAGAAGAGGCCTCATGCCCACGATTCGTTTCCATTGAAACATTTCCGTTCCCTACTTTTCGTTGAATTCTGGAGTACCGCTACTCAATGCAATGTTGAGTAGCGGAAGGCCACGCTTTGCCTCGTCACCAGAGCGAGGAAAAGAAATATTTCATATTTCTATCAAGTGGGTGAAATATTTTATATTTTTATCGATCGACCGAGCCGCCTCATTTTCGAGGACAATATTGTTGTTAAGTGACGGGACTCGACATCATACTTTTTTTACCAGAGCCCAGATGTGAAATATTTCATTCTGAATTATGTATGTCCTCAATATAATTACGGATTCCATACGTGCGTATGGATAATCGTCGAGTTTACAGTTAAATACTATCTCACTGCGCCACCACAGCCGACTATTATATTTATTTGGTGAAACAATGACGTAACTACACTTGATTTAAAAAACAAGTGATAAGATAATGTATATGGAAATTGTATTTACAAACATGGCGTTTACTGCAATATGTGTTAAATACATAAATGTTGCATTAAATAAGCGATTTATTGCTTCTGGCATTAACTTATTTTTTTTATAAAAGGTGGACCGAAGATGAGCTGTCTCTGCTAAGTTGGAACTACATGCAGTGCAATAGCTCGGCAGACATAATTGGAGATATAGTGAAGCTATTCAAAGAAGATGATATAATCAAGAGTCGCGAGTCCGTCGTAAGGGAGCTATACAATCAATTCATCATTAACAAGGAAGATTATGATCGTCTATCTAAAATCGAAAGTGAAAAGAACTCTAAAGCCATACAAGAGACCAAGGAGGCCAGAGAGGACGAAATAGGGAAGCTGTGCGAACAGCTCGGGCTAGATGGAAAAATTAAATTCCTGGACTGGGTTCAAACTGTTCTGTTAGAGACTTGCTTTGCAAAAATATATTTGCAAAAATCCTCTTCCAACACATTTAGACACACAACGATGACAATGTACGATAAACATACAAAAATGTTCGAGACATTTTTAAAGAAACCCATCGATATGCCGGTTATGTCGCCGGTATCTTATCATTCTTTGCGTAAGTTTTTTTTTGTCAATATGTATTAAATTAGCTTTTGCCGGCGATAAAATCGTTGAAAGCCCGTATTGGTTGAATGAAAATTAACAAAATTGTATTGAAACACATTTTAAGAGCCTGGTAACTCATCGTAGATACAGTGAATTACATCGTAAGCGTAGATACAATGAATTACATCGAAATAATTCTATAATAGTAATATAGTTTATAAGCTTTATAGCCTTCCTCAATGAAGGGGCTATTAAATCCTATTTTTTTTTTAAATCGCTCCAGTACATTTTGAGATTCGTGTGTTAATCCAAAAATCTCTAAGTAAGTGCTTAATGCCAATTAAAAAATGTTAAAAATAAATAACATTGGTAGGTAATAATAGTACTGATTATCTAAGACAATCATTATTGTGAAATAAGTTCAATAAGCCACGCTTCGCCTTGCTACCAGAACGAAGAAATAAAAATAATAAATATTTATTTCCTTGAGTGGTGATCAAATTTCTATTAAACAGTTGCGTTTAGAGTCGCACGTTTGTGCCCCTACTTTTAAAAAAAATCTGCAAAAATAACGAAATTTTTGGGAATAAAAATATCGTTTTATTACTTGCACATTTTTTATTGCTAATTTAGAAACTGAAAACATGTAATTTTTTAGTGTTGAACCAATCGGTGCCATTGGTGCCGTGGAATTGTCAACAAGCATCTATATGTAAGGATTTGAAATTCCTACAACTTTTACACAAACTCGGATTTCACATGCCAGTGGACACTGGCAAAGTATTCATTAGAATACCACACTTTTGGACCCCGGACTTTTTGTATGAAGTGGCTGGAAAAATATCTCCCATAGATGTTTGTAAGTACTATTTGTTACTACATACCTTATCCTTATAATATCAGAAATATGATTGTAAAATTAATTTAATTAATCTTAGTTATTCAATATGACTATATATATTTTTTATAATATTTGAAAATATATTAGAAATATGTATTTTTTACATAAAAATAATTTCATGATTTACCCAAAAAACTATTTTGGATTCAATATAATCCCAATCTATATACTGTCTATATAATCTATTCACTGAATTGGCTCTTGTTTCAACTTTGGATTATCAAGGACAACCTCGTCAGGAGTATTACCACAAATTTCTTAATACTCCTGCCAAATAGCAACTCAACGCTGGTTTAGGGACGTGAGCATTCTCGGTTCCCAACGCGTACATATCTTTCTTATTTGCAAATGATTATGCAAAATACCGCCGACTCATTCCTTGCGAATGTTTATGGCTCCTGCTATCTGCCACATCTTTATTCGCCGATCTTCGTGAATAAGTTTCTTCACTTTACCGATATTTTCACCAGTAAGAGTGCTATTTGGGCTTCAAGACCTGGTTACATCTTCGAACGACTCTCTGTCATTTCTCAAAGAATAATGATGCTAATGACATGAAACTTAGTATTTATACTAATGAGGGTACTCGAAGGGTACTAGGAGTGCTAGGTGACACAAATTAATAGTGATACGTTAAGTTACTTACGTTCAAAACTTCTCAGCCCGCCCTTTTAATTTATTATAATATATACATTTATTGCATAATAAATGGTGAGATGAGCTACTCAAAATGTATTACGAACCTTTTAAAACAGCATGTTGTAGTTAACTTTCGAAACTCGGCACGTGTTGTTGAATTTCGAAACTCAGTTCGTGATGGCTTGAAAATTGATTGATGATTGGGGAACAGACTGTCTTAACTTTAAATTCCTCAACCACCGATCAATGTTCGGATACAGCATAAAACTAAAACATGCTGATGCATGACAGAAAAAAATTGTGTAAATTAATATAACGCAATTATTTTTAGCTAAGCTTAAATTCTCCCTGAGCGACATATCTCAGTCAAGTGTGAATAGTTCCGCTCAGAACACATTCCTACTGCCAGAACTGTCTAAGGACGCCACATTGCCGCCCACACCAGACAACTTCTATCAAATACATAATAAAAAACAAAAGCACCTCGCCACCATTGTTAACTTTACGCCTATGTAAGTTTGAAATTGTTCACTTGTTATTTATTTGTTAATTGTAGTAAACAAATGAAAAAAAAAAAATAAATGAAATAATTTGCAGTACACGAACACTTTGCAATGTTAAGAAAACAATATATGCAATTAATCCGATTACAATGTCATTTAAAATGTGTAATTATCGTGAAAATCTCGCGAGACCCCCATCAAATTAAAGAATTATTCATTTAATTTAAAATTTTGCACATCTTGAAATTGAGGATGAGTTTTTAGTTAAATGTTAATTTGACAAATATTCAGTTCTCAGTCTAAATTAACATGTTTTTATCCATACTTTTTTAAATGGTGTTTCTTACTTTTTAATAATGATTACATGTATTCGTGTATTATATATAAATATGAATTGGTAAAAAATACAATGTTTTTATAATACAATGATAACTGAAAAAAAGAACTCATATATGTATATTTTGTGTATTCGTCATAAGTTTTTTCACTCATTTATCAAAATATATCTAATAATTAAATAAGTAAATATTAACAATTATTAGGCCTGGTTCATCGTTTTCGACAATCGACGATGATGTCAACAAGCCTAGCTGGCTAGAAGTAGTTCAGAAATCACAAGAATATAAAATCACGCTGGATCTAGGAAAGTACGTATTTCATTTTAATATATTTAAATATAAGGGAATATTAGGGCTCATAATATAAATTCATGTGCTTTTACGAAAAATCTATTCTATATTCAATAGGTATTAATCAAAACATCTATGTATAATAACTGAATCATTGTCACATAATTGTATAATGTAAAGTTTAGATTAAAAAAAACAGACATGACCCGCTGAGTATCTTTCGCCGGTTCTTCTCAAGTCTGAGTCAGTTTAGTGAACTGGTGGTAAATTGTTTGACGTTCAAAAAACGAAGCTTCTTATTTTGAATAAAAATATTAGAATTTTGAATTTGAAATATTTTTTTAATGGTTAAAACATTACAGAAATTAAAGTTTCATAAGTACATAATCAACTTATCTTATTAAATTTTTAAAAAATATTTCTCGTATTTTAATTATAAATACAGATCCATAATAGCTGAGGACGAAAACGTATCAAAAAAGTTAACTAAAGACAAGCCAATATTGCCAATATTACCGCAAGTGTCGATCCCTTCTGCCCCGTCGCTCCTACTTCCCACCATTATGAGCGTGAAACAGGAACCTACGGCCTTCGCTATTAACCAGGCTGAATCGGAATATTATAACAACAGGTTTGTATTCATTATTTTTATTTGTTAGGTTCACGCTGTATCTTTGATATAACATGGTATGCAAGTGTTAAGACACTACACCCTATACTTTGCATTTTAGCCCAATTTTCGAAATATTCTTACAAGAGCAAATCTTTATTTTCTTACAAGAATAAAGAAATAAAGGTAATTCATTAAACGAGCGAACTTATAACGGCCTCGACCAGCCTCGGACTTTTGCTTACTTTTATAAAATAAGTTAAGTTAATAGCTTTTGGCTATGGCTTGCTTGCTGTTCAGTCAAGTGGAAATAACTAAGAGTTACGACACATGGCACAATCAAAGTGCCCGACGTAAATCTGGCCTACATATTAAATATAATGAATTATGTAATATAGTATAGCCTTCTTCGCTTAATATACTGGTGGAGGACAGAGTGTCTCTAGTCCAGGTTCCCTCAGTCTACATTTAAAATGGTTTAAAAAAATGGAAAAAAAATATGATAATATTAACTGACCATATTTCGGCTGCAAATTAATTTGTAAAAAATATAATAGAAACTGTACTAATTCATCCAGAGATATTTTACAAAAAATATAAACTTATTTTTTATTTGGTTAGATATCTCTTATATAAGGTAATAAGGCAAAGCGCGGCGTTGAGTTCCGCCACTCAATACGCAATGCCTCAAATTCGGCGGAAAGTGGGGAACGGAAGTGGAACGGAGTGTCATAACACTAGGTTTCACTTCCGTTCCCTCTGCCTACCCTGCCTAATGCAGGATACAGCGTGAAGCTAAAAAAAAAATAAAAAAAAAAAAAAGAAAATATTTTATATATAAGATTTATACTATATATATTTGTATATATTTGTCTTGACTGTACCGACAGTAAACTATAGTATATAATGTTTAAAAATAATACTTAAGAATTTTAAAACATAATATACTTACCTACTATTATTAAGATAAAAAGCAGTTTTTTTTCAATTCTTATCAGCTAGACTCGGGACGGACGGTCGTCATCACAATTATCGAATTTTAATTTAAAAATTTATGAATATATATTTCTCATAAAAAAATAAAGTTATTGCCAGACGTATCTGACAATATCCGTTAATGCAATGAACAAGAAAATTAGATTGACGTTTCTTTTAATACTTTATGAATAAAATGAAAGTGTCAATGCGTAGTACTTACTTAGTAAAATGCAACATACCTTCACTAACGTTGAACATCGAGATCGCGATTAATCGCCTTATGTAAGACAGGGGCTCCCAATCTTTTCTTGACAGGGGACTACGTTTATGTCATCATTATGACATCATTTTAAAGCTATCTACATTTAAACTAAACTTTGATCAATAACTCTAAAGCTAATCACATAAAATGCCCTACGATATAACTTAACTTCTAAATTAACCTAGCCTCAGAAATCATATGTATTATTTGATTTTGAAATAAATAAATAAATTGGTCTTTGAAATAAATAGTACACATGAGACGGATAGAAGCACAATTAACGTAACGTAGTAACTAAATTTTAAATAATTCGCGGACCGTAATTAGGTGTTTGCGGACCACTGGTTGAAAACCAGTTGATGTAACAGGATGTTGATACTACAGGTGCATTTCGTCGACCGGACACGGAACAAGTAGCGTTCCTCTGTATGCGCTCGTTTTATTGATGTTTTTGCTCAATTTTTCTCCATGTACCTATTAATTTCTTTCTGGTTTCATTTTGTTGTGATTTACAAGCGAACAGCTTGAATTGCACTATTTTATTTTCATTTTTTTTTTTTTAATTTTAATTACTTTCGTGTACCCATAATAATATCACTGCTAAGAATATAGTTATTATAGAAAATTAGACTATTAGCAAAATTTATATCAAGTAAATACGTAAAACTTACAACTTTTTGTTTTCTAACCAATTGAAATGAAATAAATACTAAATGTTGAGGGGAGGTTTACAAAATATAATAATGAAAACTGTATTTAAATCTGGTCAGCCGTTTCTGCGATAAGCTCGTATAAACGGACTGATAAACAAATAAAAATTTTAAAAATAACTTACTTCATGCCCTTACTTACCACTTACCTTATACTTACCTTATATTAAGGAAGACATACAGTATGTATGTATGTATATATATATATATATATATATATATATATATATATATATATATATATATATATATATATATATATATATATATATATATATATATATATATATATATATATATATATATATATATATATATATATATATATATATATATATATATATATATATATATATATATATATATATATATATATATATATATATATATATATATATATATATATATATATATATATATATATATATATATATATATATATATATATATATATATATATATATATATATATATATATATATATATTATATTGATAAATAATTTGCTTTATATCAATTTTAAAAAAAAAACTATACAGAGGAATCAAATCGAATTGTTTCATTGCGCATTGGACGTGGTGGATTTTTTTCCTTTTATGCATTCTACGAATAGACTACACAACCATTGCGATTGTAATCAGGCGCTGGTCCTATGCGTCAAGTGAGGCAGAAATAAATTTGCTTTTAAATTTCTTGTAATCCCTTCCAACAATAGATTTAAGTAAGCCCAATTTTATATAAAATGATAAAATTGTAATCCAGCGTGTGCGAGACAGCGTCAGTGGCGTCGGACCTCACCCGCATGTACGTGTCGGACGAGGACGAGAAGCCGGAGCTAGTGCGGCCGCGGGAAGCCCGCGACGAAAGCGCGGAGAAACGTCAAAGAGTGCAGTTCTCGCCGTCCTTCTAGAACATTCTACATGCGGACGCCATCAATGCCACAATTGTACGTTTATTTTCCGCTTCTTACCAAGTTTTCTTTTGTTTATTTTAATTTATCACGTTTATTGTTTAAGAAAGGCGTAATATTTTTTTAATTTTCTTGAGTAATATAATAAAAAATCAATGTTTTATTTTTGGAGCCCCGCGCTGCATCCCGCAAATAGGGAAGTAAGCAGAGGTAACTTAATTTAATGACACCACCATTACCCACTCCCATTGCATTTTCAAGAGATTGCGTGTAATTAAACTCAACGCCGCGGCGTTGATATCTTACCTTTTTATTCTTACCAGAATGAGGAACAATACATCATTCCTCCGAGCTATATTCCTGCTCGGATTCTCTGCTACTCACAATCATCGCGCTTATAGTCGACGTTCTGCTGCGCCACTATGGGCCCCAGAAAAAAGTTGATTATATATGAATGTATGTATATTATATAATGATTTATGTGGATTATTTTTTTAAAAAATTTAATTAAAAATTTTAGAATTTTGGGTGCGATGTATTGGCTTGTTATACATAAATGACCTATAGTTGAATGATATTTTAAAATTAGCTTGTAAACTGCCTAATGTTAAATTTATGTTTATTTATCATATTAAAATATTTTTTTTAATTTTAATCTTACGATTTTACGTCGTAGAGTCAATAGTTAAACGTATGATAAACACTTTTGTGTTATATTGTTGATAAAAAATATTTTACAAACTTTATATGGGTAAGAACGAACTAAATGTAAATTTAAATTAATTAATATTATGTTTTTTTATGTTATTATGTTATCGTATTTACAACTACAATTTATTTAATATATTTAAAATACTTATAGATATATAAACGCTTAAAATCTTCTTGATTTCTACAGTTCCATCACGAGAAATTTGAAATTATTTGATTTATTTTTTCATAAGTATTTATATTTCTATTAAACTAATGGATTCTTTTATTACTTAGCACGTAAAACACTGTTTTAAACAAAGTACAATATAGCAAAAGTGACGTCCGTATGTAATAGGGTTGCCTAAAATTCATAAATAAAAAATATGAAACAACAAATTTCTTTTAAATAAAGTTGTTAGGCTTTGAATATTTGAAATAATACATTGTTTTTTTTTGTGTGTCTTCAACAACCTATAGTTGAATGATCTGAAATATAATACAATAGTATATATGACGTACATTGGTGCGGTTGTCAACCCTATTGTTTAACCAGGATTATGTATTAGGGATGTAGTGTTTGACACTCAAAGTGCGATAAACAGGCTTTTGTGATATATAGGACTATTTTAGAAAAATAAACCATATTATGATTACAAAAACATTTAAATAAGTACTTGTGTGTATCCTTATTTACATTTTAATGAAACAAATTAATTAAGTGTAGTTCTAAGTAGTTTGATGTTTTATAAATGTTTTAATGGAATATTTGAGCTCCGAAACCAATGGAAGCTATTTTGACAATACGTTAAAATATTAAACATACAATAGGTGATCTACAATCAATTTCATATTTCTATTAATATTGCGTACAAATTTATAATGAAGAATAGTTTTTATACTAAGCATAAAACTTTTGTTTTAGGTCAATATGTAGGATACTTGGTAGGTACAACTTTATAGATTATATAAGTGTATTTGATTTTTTTCTTTAGTAAATGTTTATAACAGTTACTAGTGGACAATGTAACCACAGTTTTTGTTATTAAATTGAAATTAGTTTAAGAGAAATATTATGTGGTGATTGTTTTTTTTATTGATTATGAAATCTCTAAATGATATATGGATAAGGTACGAAATCGACATGTCCTAGTTTGTTACGTAATTAACATAATTTTAAATGCAGATAGATAATAAATAAACAGACATATTTAAGGCATAACGGCGTTTTATTTTTTTTATAAAAATAATAATTTATGTTAAAATCAACAACATTACGAATACTTACACATCTAATAACAACTTCAACAATAAACAATTGGAAACATTGACAAACACGTAATTATTCAAATTCTCCAATATAGGAAAACTATGAAATATTGGATTATTTTATATAATATGTCATTAATTGTAATGAAAATTTGTATAATTGGGATATATTTTCTTTCCTTAATGGCATGTAACTTGGTTTATAAATGAAGTACCAGTCACTATGTTGTTACAAATATTGTAATGCAAATCATGTTTCAGGTACTAGAACTTATATATTTTATCTGTTTGGTAATTGTTTAGTGAAAGCCATTGGGATGTCCCGCATTTATATTTGGATTTATTTTGTTCCAATAATTCTGAATTGCTTGGTCATAGCTTTTTGATTCAAAAGAATTATGCCCATCTTGATCAGCAGGATAGCCATGATTATCTTGTGGTGCTGGCCCGTAAAATGCCCCTGACGATCCTTGTGGATTATAATCTCCACTCGGAGCGCCATAACTATTTTCGTTGTTAGCTCCTTCGTACGATTGACTTCCTGAATCTTCGTATGACTCGGCTGATGGAGCATCGTGTTGCTCTTCTTGCACTTGATATAAATTACCATCTTGCTGCCGGTCTTGGAGTTGGTGCCCGTGCCCGTGTCCTGCGTCAAGGGCTTCGTGACCATGACCGTGTACGTTAGATACTGGTACTTTGATAATTTGTGGCACTGGCACTGGGTATGGCTTGTTTACATGAACAGGATATGGCACCTTTTCAACAACTTTAACTGGATACGGCACGGGAACTTTGACCGCAATGGTTTTAGTAATTTTAATCACTTTAACTGGAGTTTCAGGTATTTCTACATGTTCTCCAAGATTTTGAAGTTCCGTCTCATATCCTTCTACGGGTATTGTATGGGAATGATGAGAAGCGATGCAGATGGTAGTACAGCATAATAATATTAGTGATTTCTGCAAAGAAAGAAATAAATCATATTAACGTTAACTAGAGATAACTTATTTTTATGTTAACATAGTATAATGTTTATGTAATATTTATTCAGAATGCTTTATTTTCATATCTGAAATTACAAAACGGAAATAAGCCTTACATAAGAAATTATGTAATGTAATCATTTTCTAGCAAAAACCGTTAGATATAGTCGACTACGGCCCCGTCACAATCTTAAACAAAAAATACTAACCGGTATCTCCATTGTGCTACGAGTGAGTGTAAGCCCCAAGGTGCAGATAGAACTATTGTAAAACAAGTGTACTGACTTGCTTTATATAGCACGTTCTCTCAACGGAGAGGTTCTCTCAACTGTTACTTTCTTTAACATTCGCTTGAAAACTGTGTTCATTTTAATGTTAGAACAATTAAGCAGATCATTTGTTAGACAACTACTGTTTGTGTTACATATATTAATAAATATATTTCGTTTTATTTTTTACTACGTAACTTATAAATGAATCTAGTTAATATGTTATAGCGACTTAGCGCGCATTTAAAAGCTTCATAGTATTATTGCATCTTTCATAGTAGTATAGCATCTTTTAATTATAATTTGAACTATTTAGAAATGTAATGTTACTAAATAAATACACCTCGTTTAAGGCAAATAATTCTTGTATCATTTAAAAGACAACTTTCACGTTCATTCTCAATCATTAGAAGCTTTTGATACCTAGATACAAATTATAAACTTATTACTTAGGTACTTATTAACAAGACTACTTTTTGCCACATTTCCTCAGGAAATTCAATAAATTTTGTGTAGTATTTGATACTTATTGTCGTCCGATTTTAACTAAATGATGTGCCAATGTGTGCATTGGCACATCATTTGGTTAAAATTGGTGTAACGGTCTCAACGACTTCAACACAACGTATAAAAATGCCATGATGATTTTTTTTTTCTTCAAAACAAGATGAAATTGATGTGTAGTAAACTGACATGATATTACATTATATAGTATTGCTAGTAGATTTAAATGAATTTAGGGAAAATAAAAACGTAAAACCATACAAGCATAAATACCTATCTCATGGGATAACATTTTAAGAAATCTACTTTTTTGGCAGAGCTTGCTAGCGCAGAAACGATTAATCCAATTTCATAAAACTTAGCTAAGAACCAACGCACTGAAGAAGTTTCGATGCCACAAACAGGCAGACAAGCCAAACTTATAACACTCCTCGTTTTGCGTCGGGGGTATACCGTATAAAAGCAGCCTATACCGTATATTGCTGTATAACACACTATCGGACAGTAAAAGTTCTACAAAAAAAAAAACGGGTCAACTGTTTCGGACTCTAGCCTGGACAAGCAGAAAAACCGGTTATCAGTTAACAAAAGGTAAATAAATATCACTGAGTTGTATTGAAGGGGTTTAGGACACATAATAAATAATCAAAATACTCATCATTTTTAAATAACACACAACTCAAGAAAAAAAACACTTTCGATTTGGTAAGAAAAGAACCAATACACGCTACCTACTGTTAGTCCTAACTCGCAGAAACTACAAGTTCAAATATCAAGAACATTAAGCATATATACAACACCATAATATTTTATCAGATATTTCCTATACTCTGCACTCTGACGAAGTTCCTTAAACGTAATTGCCCAGCACTTCTAGTATAGAAATTTGTTCAGAGCTTATTGAGACGGAAATGCACTAGACGATTTGATTAAGTCTTGTCGAGTCCTCTCTCTTGGCCTCTGACACCAGAGTAAGTCTTCTCAGTTATAATTTTACTAAACAATTTTCATGTGGAGATGGGTAAGAATATTGCTTTGATATTCGTTGTCGTTTTACGTCGTTGGATCAGCCATACGGTTCTGAAGCATTGCTGGCCAAAAATACAAAAATTTTACTATTCTTAACATAATTACTCCAAGCCATTTCCCTTATATGTAGTTCGTAGATATTTATTATAATTATAATTTATTATATTATAATTTTTTTACTCATAAGACTGACCTTTTTCACAATCGTTAAAGGATAGCTGAATGAAACACTGAACAATTAAGTATAATACATTTTATTGAATAAATTTATAAAGAATATTTGCATATATACTAGACTTTTAATCTATCAGATAGAACACGCACAATTGATCCAGAACCACCAATATTAAATGCTTTTTCATGCCACAACAAAAGATGCCCACTTGATCCTTCTGATGGATACTCAAAACCTCTGTAAATATACTTCATTAGAATATCTATATCATCCAGTGAAAGAGTACCAACAGCTTCTTCAATTTGTGCTGATTTTATTGCAAGTAATACTTTCAATGTTAAGCTTAATGCATTGTCCTGTAAATAAATATTTAATTACTATTGTGTTCGTATTAATTTATATCTCAATATGTGGTATGAAATAAGAGTAAAAAGGAAAGCGATAAAAAAAATAAGATGAAGAAAGTAAGTAGTTTTGAGAGTGGTACTTTCAATTGGTGACACAATGGAATACACAGGCTGCCAAACAATCTGTGCATTTCAACAGTAAAATGTCTCATACAACAGCTGCAATGAGCATTAGGTGAGTGCTAAGGCATGACTTAGTAAATCTTTAAAAATCTCAATAACATGTTGGTGATTTCACTAGGAAAATTACACAATTCATATCAGCTTTACGCTGTATTCCACACATGGCAGGGTAAGCAGAGGGACATAGAATTAAGACACCTGGTTCCGCTCTCCACTTTCCGCCGAATTTGAGGCATTGCATTTTGAATGGTGGAACGAAATGCCGAGCTTTGGCTCGATACATTGGCAGAACGAAGAAATTAATATTTAAATTGGAAATATTAAATGTTTCATTTTCTGCACTATCAAACCTGCAACCTAATGCAATTTCAGTCATACATTTGTGCCCCTGAGCCATGACAGGCCTCAACACATTACATTTTAAAAAAGATTACTTGTTACTTATTTAGAAACATAAAACATTGAATGTATGTTACACATACATTCAATGTTTTATGTTTTAAGATACACAGTTTTTATAAAGTGCAGGTTCAAATCCCACTACATTAAGTTTAGGAAATCTGTTTCTTTTATAATTGATGTTGTATCAAAAATATTATCAACTTACTTTTATTTGTTGATCAGAGGATCCCAAAGGTGCATTGCTTAACACATGCTTAAGTGCTTCAACATATCTACCTGTATTAACTTATTAAGGAAAAAATTTGATTGACTAAATTGTTTTTTATTGAGACCTATCTCAATACAACATCACCCTCAATTTTTTAAAAAGCATGAATTTAGTTTGGACTCAAATTTAAAAATAACTTCTATTGTTTTAATAATAGAATCTTTTTTTTTTTTCAAAACATTATTATCTAATTTATGAAAATTACTGAACTCATCTGGGCTAGTAGAGGGCCTACATAAAATAGCAGTACATTCACCTACACCAACATTATAAATTATGCCTAATTAACCAGTAATTTCATCAGTATGGTCTGTCCTCATCTTACTGGAACATACCTTAAATATTCATTTTTAATTATGTTGATTTCTTAATGTGAAGGATTGTTCCATTACTTTGTTCTTTACCTAATATAGGTAAAGATACAAGGATATAGTTTTGTGGTTATGTTAAAACAATTTTGTTATCACAATTTCATGATTCATATTATATTGTCACTGTCATGATATCAGACAACTACCTATATAACATTTTTTTATTTTATCTATTTAAGTACATGAAAAATAAGTATTAATTATTGCTATGAAAAAGGATATTGGTTAAGTAATGCACAGACTTCAGCCTCATCAGGTCCAGTAGGTACAGATTGCACTGCGTCGTCTTCTTTAAAATTGTCTTCATTGTATTGATCAATATCAATTTTACGAAAAGCTGAGCTGGAAGTGTTTTTAGCCATCTCTTTGAGTATTTATCCAACCAAAACTATGCAATATCAAGTCTTAATCGCAGTTAATATCAAATAAAACATTAATATTTTAAAGTTGTAATCACTATATAGTTGTAATCGGAATGTCAAAATTGAAAACAATAGCTTAGTTATATTTTCGAATTTATTAAGTGTAGGGTTACCAGAACTAATATTACGATAATATTAAAATTAAATACCGTATTGTGCATGGCGTGTGAAATTGGGATGTGGTTTGTGAGGTGCGCTGATGAACTGAAATGCTTGCCTTTAAACTTCAGAACCAAAGCTCAATTTAGACTGGTAAAATGAGCCTTTATTCCTTGCAGCTATCGATTATGCCTTAGTTTTAAACTTTACAATTAAGGCAGTGGATTAATCATGTTTTTGATCTGAAATATATATATATATATATATATATATATATATATATATATATATATATATATATATATATATATATATATATATATATATATATATATATATATATATATATATATATATATATATATATATATATATATATATATATATATACACAAATTCTATTTTGGGACATACGCACGTTTAGCAGTCACAGTAGATTTGCCCACGAAAAAACCGAATTTTTTTTAATATAACTTGCAAATGTTTGATGTGAACTAAATAGCAAGTAATAGCAGTTTAAGAGAACATTGAACGTCATCTTACAATGTTATCTATACCCAAATCAATTTTCAAGTCAGTAACTTCAAGATTGTTCTCGACTTCAGTATTGGTGGTTTGGTATTTAATGGTAGACTGAAAGTATAACTTAGAAGTTGCGACTTTAATAGAATAGATGCATTAGCATGCATCTATTACTTTGCACATTTGAAGCCCCTATGTATTAATATACATAGGGGCAATAAACTTCATAGAAGGCGTGATATGATAGAAGGAGAGTATGAGAATATTGCGAATAAGCACAACTCGATGCTTATACTGAAAATCTTAAAAGGACTGTCATCTTTCTAAATAATGTCGTAGACAGTATGGATAAGGTTTTGGATGTTAGTGGGAAAATCTTTCTTGGCTATAACTATTACCCAAAAAGTACTTTTTTATCTGATATAAGAATAGTGGAAACTCCATTTTCCTCCAAACAGCAACACGATTACTTACTTACTTAGCTTCACGCTATAACCCTAGGCGGGGTAGGCAGAGAGCAACACGATCGGATCTTTTATTTATTTTTGTATAAATATTTTAATATTAAATAAACTTTTATTTATTTTTGTATTAATATTTTAATATTAAATAAACTTACTTAGCTTCACGCTATAACCCTAGGCGGGATAGGCAGAGAGCAACACGATCGGATCTTTTATTTATTTTTGTATAAATATTTTAATATTAAATAAAAAATAGGCGATAAAAAAGTGATGTTGTGCTGCAAGACATTATTTTTTATTATTTCTATATCTTACTAACGTTTACGTTCTTGAATAGACATTCTATGATTGCTAAGTCGTAAGTTGTCGAACTAACTTAAATAACGCACTCTCCAGCAGCCACGTAGTACTTGTAAATTTCTCAGGGGCAGAGTATCCTCTTTCCTTCCCAACCAGTATCGCTAGTACAACTAGATTGCAAATTGTCAGTATCATTTGACAATAATGATTTAGAAATTGCCGTGTGGCTTAGAATAAGATCACCCTGGTACTGATGGATGGTGTCGTAAGAGGCGACTAAAATACGTGTGGGAGAGTCACGTTGTCAGCAATGGCAACATATATAGGCAGACTCGACCGGATACTACCCCCAGCATTTAAAACTGGCGTTAAATAGTGGCTTCGGCCACTGCGTTTAGCATTGGGTAATGCCGGGCCATGGTGTCCATCCACCTTATATTTTTATTAACCCATTCTTTTAGTGTGTCCCGTGTATGATACCCTCATATATGACAGAATAGTTGAAAAAGTGGCCTCCTGTAGCAGCAAATAAGAATAGCGCTAATGTGCTATCAGAGAACGATATGAATGTAGCAGTTTTAAACAGAGTGAAGTGTGTTGGAGAACCATCTTATATGAGAGAAAAGTTGAAAAATATCCTCCTATATTTAGTATATCCTGTGACTAGTGTAGCTTAACTACACAAGTCACGAGATATACTACATATGCAGTATTTAATATATAAACTATGTACATAGTCAAATGTAAAAATAAATATAAACTCTAAAACTGCTGAGAAAACGCCGATAAGTGATTTCAAACCTCTAAAGATAGTTTTTTTTATTTTTTAATTATTTTATTATTGTTATTGTAAAAGGAAAACGTTTAAAATTTATGGGAAAGCTTTGTCTCGTGAAAAATTGTCCAAGTGGACGAAAATTAAAAAAATAAAGGAATTGATACGTCTCAACCTGTCTATTTTTCAACCAAGAGTATGTATAATTAATTTATTATAATAATTTTACAATATCGAAGATAACTGATATACAGTCATTTGTTGTTTTAATAATAATTTAGTCATTGCTAAAAAAATGATTAGGAAAATTTAAAAGTAGAAGTTTTTTTTAATGTTTTCGTCATTGTTAGTAAAAAAGCGTCAAAGTTCTTCTTTTCTTTTTAAATTTAGTGTCCTTCTCTAATAATTTGACACTGTTTTTGAAATTGTTTCTGATGCTACTGTGGCGCCACCAATTTGCTTTAATGCAGTGACCACTTTTTAAAGTATGAGATGGTTCTCCTTATCTATACTCTCCATAGTTTTGTCATATTGACATTTAAATAAAAAATAAATATTATCTTATTTCATAACATATAACCTAAAATTTTAAAACAATTGCGTTTGCTAGGTGTTTCGTGAATAAAAATGGCAACTAGTCGCTTAGAAAGAATCGGGACTATATTTACTAGGTAAGATTTAATATTTTTTAAGAATTTTACAACTTAATGAAAATAACAAAACATAATGAAAAAATGACAAATATAATGAACAAAATAGTGTACTTACTCAGATCTGATGGATGGTATCCTTGTTTTAAAGTTTTTATAGTGAAACCAAAATTGAAATCTCGAATCCGCTATAATTTATTTTGTAAAGTATAAATTTAGCGCCATAGTTTTGTATTTACCCACCTCTTTGAAAAAAAAAATTAAATTAGAAGTCAAAGTTATTAAATGTGCTCAATGTATAACAAAAAGAACAACTTTAAAATTTGTTTTACTATTTGTTACAGAGTTAAGGGTCTTCTCTCACATGGCGCAATGAAACCAGATGACAGACCTCTATGGTTTGATGTATATAAGGCATTTCCACCAAAAGTTGAACCCAAATTTGCAAGACCAAAGCCAGAAGTAAAACCAATCAGACAAATTCTGTATAAAGAAGATATTATAAGAGCGTAAGATTTTTATTTTTTCTTAACAATTTAACTTACGCAGAGTATGCAGAGTAGGTTTAGAAATCATAGTTTTTAATATTTATTTGATAAATGGTGACATGGCCTATTAAAGATAATAATAATTTATCCTGCCTGGTTCTTCCTAGTGAACCAGGCAGGATAAATTATACAACTTGGCATTACAGCTGACATACATTGTGGGTATAGTAGTAAATTTATTAAATTGAATAGTTTTTGAAGTTCTAATTTTAAAGGCCAAATCTTGCAATTTGTTAGCAAATCTAAAATAAACGGGATTGTACTAATTACAGTTTTTATGTTTCACATTGCACAGTTCAGTTGAAACATTTCTCTGATTTTGAAATATTACTTTTTATAATTATTATAAATATTAGTCCCCTATAGTAATTGTAGTATACTTATATTTTATTATATTGATTACAGAAAATTTCATTCAAGAGGTTTTGGTTTAAGTCTCAATATGTTAAGTCCATCTGGGGAAACTCAAATTAAAAGGTTAATTCAAAAGTATGAACAATTAGAATCTGAAGGTGTCTCTGAAGGTGACATTATTGAGAAATCTGTGGCAGCTGTAGAAAAAGAGCGACCAATTGAGACAAGACAAACAGAAAAGCATGGCCCAAAGAACCCCGAATCTGTCACTGCTAATATGTTAGCAGAGGCAAATTTAAAAAATATTTTTAAAGAATAATGTGTCTTGGTGTAGTTTGCTTATATATTACTGATAGAAAATCAATTATACTTAGGATTAATTTAATTGGTTTTTTGTTTTTTTTTTTTTATTTAGGCAAAAGTTCTCTTATTATTGATGCAAAAGTCCCATATTTTATTTTTAATTGTAAAATAAATTGCATACATATTTCTGACTCACTTGATTGTAGAAAAGATAGATAACCCTATATTTTTATACTAGCAAACTGCTCACGGTTTCGCCCGCTTGAATTACACTTTTCAGTTTTATTAACTAATTTCAATTACTTTCGTATTCCCATAACAGTATCACTTTTAAGACAATATCTTTGTCAACACACAAATTTCAGCAATTGAATAAAAATACAAATTTTAAAAATCTATAAAGGTATAAGCTATAATCTATAAGCTATAATCTATAAGGTACATAGCAGGATTTTAAACTGTGCCTCTCCAAAATCGTCTAAGCGCTTTGACAAACTAAGCTATACATTTAATTTTAAATAGTAATATATTAAATTAATTTTTTTTTTTATCAATTTAATTAGTCTACATTTAGATCAGTCAGTTAGGTCAGTTGTTTCTGAGAACAGCGCGTACAAATGCATAGACAAACGGACAAAACATTTAAAAATCTTATATAAATAAACTTCCCCTAGGTTTCTAAAATATATCTGTCATGAACAGACAGTGATCAGCAGTTAGAAATTTATTATGACTATATGATAGATAAATCACTTTAACAAATACAAAAAGTCTCATTACAGTGAAATATTTGAGACTAGAGTCTATGAATTATAGTCTTTATGAAACCTTTTATGGACAAATTAATAATTTTACATAATATTTACTAGCTTTTTTAATTCAAATTTATATTTAATTTAATACTTAAACATACCCATAAAATGAAATAGTTTCACTACAAAGACGAATTCACGATCATACACAGTATTTTTAATGTTATTGTACTGATAATTGAACTATCACATTAATGTAACCAGCTTTTATGAATGGGCAAAATTTCCTAAGCAAAATTTCTCAATTCATAAACATGTTTATTTATTTTTTCATGCCAAGTTTCTAAATTTGGCATGACAGTATAGTTTTTCAATGTCATATAGGCTGCGAATTACACCTCAGCAGATGTTCGCCGATTGATAAAATCAGAGATCCTATTATGGATTAAAATTAATCCAATTCTGAGTGGATGTTTTTAGGGATATGAGAGTAACCCACAGACGAAATGGCAGAGACAAACCGATTACAACACAAGAAGAAGAATGAAATGATTAACATACTCAAGAAGGTTTGGGGAACGGAACTGGAACGGAGTGTTTTAACACTAGGTACCCGGATTACCTCTGCCTACCCTGCCTTGTGCATGAAGCTAAAAAAAAAGGTTTAAATTAAATTTAAGAATCGGACAAAGGATAGGTAATGATTATTATAAGAGATAACATGTTTTATCATTACCATGGACGGACGGGAATACAGACTGTGATAGTTGGGATGCAAAGGATTGGAGAAGTAAGGAAAGATCAACAGCAGTCCTAGGATTGTGATTGGGATCAACACTGCGATTCGGTGATGCATCATTAAGAATGCAGAGATCAACATCATCAGTCTTATCCATCAAAAACTCCCACATTAATAACACCGCCCACAAAGTGTGATAAGTGTTAAATTCATCCACGACTTTTATCATTAATATTATAACAAAATTGGACGCCAGCAAACTGTCAGTATGCCAGACCGCCATGGAAAGCAGCATGATGGGTATAGTGAAACATGAAAGGATAAGGAACCAAACCATAAGGTCCAATACCAAGGTAGATGACATAGCTACAAAAACAAAAACACTCAAGTGGTAGTGGGCAGGCCACATGGCAAGAGGAATAGAAAAATGGAGCAAGAAAGTCACACAATGGTACCCAAGAAATGGTATAAGGAAAAAGGTCGCCCCGTAAAAAGATGGGAAGACGACTTAAGGAGAATGGCAGGTGTGACATGGAGTAGGGTGGCTGACAACAGAAAAGAATGGTTAAGATTGGAGGAGGCCTTTGCTGATTGACAAACATACGAGTTACTGGATTTTATCTGATTAAATTAGCTAAGCAAAACAAAAAAAAATGTAATTCCTATGAATAAAGGCTTTATTATTATTATTATGTTTCTCGGCTTAAGTTCTCGGGTTCAAAACCGAACCCGGTCCTTTGGAAGGCTTGCGTGGGGACACAGGTCCAACACGTAGAGGCCCCTTCGAGAATATTAAAATTATTTGCTGTGACGCATTAGCCGGGATCCATCTCTGAATAACCAGAGGTAATTGCCCAGAGATGGTCTCCGGATAATGCGTAGAAACTATATAAAATATGAAAAACTAAATTGGGTCTATGGAATGTAGTTTGGATGGATCGGGAACTGGGCTATTGGAGGAGACTATCGGACGTCCGCCTTTTCAACGTCTCAAATTGAATGATTGACGGACGGTGACTCGCCTCCCACTAGATGGGCCCCCACAAAGCGGCGTAATGCCTCGGGCGCAACATCGGCGTGGTCGGCTAAGGGTGTAGAGAGGTGTGCACCGGTTTCACCATCACGAGAAACTCGTGAGCGGGTTTCCCCGTTATTACGCAGATTGAGCACTTCCACCCTTTCGAGCATATAGCTCTTGTTATTATTATTATTATTACTGTAAAATGTAAAGGAATGTAGTATGAATCATACATAGCTTCCAGGTCAGAGAATCTACATTAATATTCACAGCATCATTTTGAGAAACATTATTTGAAAATTATAGCTTGTGACATAGTTTTTATATTTTCTAACTTTGTCATCCAATAAAAAAAATAACTACAACATTCAATACCAAAATATTTCTTCTTATCTCTTCTTTGGTCCTAAAATATTTTTTGAATGACCAATATGTCGGAAAGGGTAACATTTTAGGATAGGTATACTTTATAGGATAAATGTATTTGAAAATTATCTTTTCAATCTATCTATCAATCACTCTATATATAACTTTGTATCACACAATAAATGTACAAATAATTGTAAGTACTGATTATTTATGTTTTTGTACGTTCTACTAAAATTCTCTTTTTTATGGAGATAAAATATCCCAAAGCTATTTAAAAAGGTGTTTACATGATTGTACAGGTTTGCCGAGCTTCCACAAGCCCCAAGGTATAAAGAAACACGTACGCCGTTTATAATGGCTTGTAAGCTTGTCTCCGATCCGGAACGGTGTAAGTTTTTTTAACACAGATTAAAGAAGTTTGTCGCAAGCATTTGTATATGTATCGAATGCATGTCTGTTACTGTACAACCAGTATTTTATAAATGTGGTTATTTAATGAGAACTCAATGACTTAAAAAGTTAAATAATATCACAAAAGTACACTAGAATTATTGATATTTGTCATGCTTGCAAGTCAGAATTACACTAAAGTGCTCACAAGCGTCTTGAGGAGTAGATGGAAGCCAAACGATTATAAAGGCTTGGATCTTGTGCGCCTGTCAAGCCGGTAATCACAAGTATATAATCGGCCTTTAAAAGTATTATTAATTTCACTTATTATATTTCTCTTTTCTTTTCTTTATAGTCCTTAAAATAATTTTATTTACGATTTAGTATTTTTTTTATTTGTGCTTATAAGTATAATTTTAAAAATAGTTTCTACTTTTTTTATGTTATTACAACCAGTATTTTATAAATGTGGTTATTTAATGAGAACTCAATGACTTAAAAAGTTAAATAATATCACAAAAGTACACTAGAATTATTGATATTCATCATCAGTTAGTCATGCTTGCAAGTCAGAATTACACTAATGTGCTCACAAGCGTCTTGAGGAGTAGATGGAAGCCAAACGATTGTAAAGGCTTGGCGTTGGTTATCTTGTGCGCCTGTCAAGCCGGTAATCACAAGTATATAATCGACCTTTAAAAGTATTATTAATTTCACTTATTATATTTCTCTTTTCTTTTCTTTATAGTCCTTAAAATAATTTTATTTACGATTTAGTATTTTTTTTATTTGTGCATATAAGTATAATTTTGAAAATAGTTTCTACTTTTTTTACATATGTTAACATTCGTTTGAAATGTCAGAAGTCTATTGTCGAATATTTCACTTTTTAACTTTTTATCTATTTGTACATATTGGCTTAGATTATTTTTCGTTACTGTGTACGTACATGTTACATATCCACCATTTATTTTTTTCGTTTAAACTGTTATCGCTGCTGAGCAATATTATTTCGAAAATTGTTTTCTTGTAGCAGTAAAGTTAAATTTATTTGTTGGACATAATGACAATGGGTGATGAATTACCTGTCACTTCTTTAGTTTTACCTGTCCTAATACGTCCTGTTTTAACACAGGTAATTATTATAATAAAATACTATATAGTTTTTAATATCCAGTGTAAATTTTATTAAACGTAGAAGTAAGATAAAATATCATATATGTAGTTACCATATGATACTGTTATTGAAGTTTATTAAGGTGTGGTAAGTGCCTAAGGTCTATTAATCGTAAATCTTAAAATAATTTCAGTTAGAAAAATATGATTTGGGTGCATCACAAACGTTGCGCGCTGCACTTACAAAGGCGGAAGCAGCTATTCCAGGTCTTAATTATGATTTGGTTGCTGGCATTATGAGAAGAGCTGATATTCCTGTTAACATGAATGAGAGCCTACTTCGCCTTCAAGGAACATTGACAGAAACTGAATGTATGTAAAGTGTAAATAGATTTAATCAGAAATTCATTGATTTCTGATTAAAGGCCTATAACCATATTAATTATATAAAATATTGTAGTAGAGACTTACTGCTTGATAAGCTTAAATATCTATTTTACTATTCTATAAAAATTTGTCTCAAATATTATATTAATGTGCCAATAAACAATAGGTGCTGACTTGAGGTTAAATAGATCAGAAGAAGCTTTCCAAGAGTTGAATAAGAAATCCACAGCTTTAAAAAAGATTTTAAGCAGAATCCCTGATGAAATTACTGACAGAAAAACTTTCCTTGAAACAATCAAGTAAGTTTACCAGAAGAAAACATTGTTTACAATTTATTTTGAATAATTTTCAGCTTTAAGGCATATCCAGCACATAGTGTGATAGGCTGAGGGAACCTAATAATTAATAAACATAATATATTGCTCTGAGCATCATATAAATTCTCCTTTTGTCAAATGCTGCCTAATTTTTTGCAAATTTGGAGTGTTGACTGGCAGACCCCTATATAATACTTTTTCTTGCTGCTAGTGTGAAGGAATTGAAATAAGTTATTCCACTAGAAATTAAAATAATTAAATTAAACTAGATAAAATCAATGTTTTAAATCAAGACAGTTTGACTAAACACTGTGCTGATATCAGAATTATCTAATATAAACTAATAGCTTAAAAAAATTCATGAAGGAGGCTACCATTGTTATAAATAACTCTTCTTTGTACAGAGGTTATTTATTTATTTGACTGTGCTTGCCTGTTTATTGTGGATTCACCAGAAATCTTCGGAACTACTGAAAAGATCCATCCTTCAGGATTTAGACTAATAGATTTTTAAGACACTTATGGAAAAAATTAAACATCTTGAATATCTAATAAAGAACAGTAGTCCAGCAGTTAAGCTAAATTACAATTAATAATAATTGAACATTAAGATCATGAGCCACTCATTGAGATATAATTTGATTAACATTACTAGTTGCTTAATTATATTTAAATTGTGATTGATTTGTCTAGCATGTAAAACAAGTGACATTGAGTTGTCACTTAATCTCTTGAAGTTTATGGTTGGTTGGATTGTATGTGGGAGAGTATGTTGTCTTGAGACCAAGTCCTCTTTGTCTATCTTTTACTAATAAATGTTGTTTTCTATTTAAAGAGAAATAGCATCAGCTATAAAAAAGTTGTTAGATGCTGTTAATGAAGTGTCTTCATATACCCCTGGTCCAGGAAAACAAGCTTTGGAACAAAGAAAAAGGGAATTTGTTAAATATTCCAAGAGATTTTCTAATACTTTAAAGGAGTATTTTAAAGAAGGCCAGTAAGTAGTGTTATATTATTTCTTTTTTTTTTTAGTTTTACATTGTATTCCCTTAAACTTAGTTTTATGATATTCTAGTCCAGTGTATTCCAAAGTGGGGCATACGCCCCACTGGGGGGCACTTTGCCAATTTTCATAGGGGCAAAGAAAAATTACCCCAAAGAAAAATTACCCCTTTGCCAAGACATTTTAAGCCAATGCTTGACTTAGGGGGGACATGGTGGTTTTAGAAATTCCAAAGTGGGGCATGGACTAAAAAAGTTTGGGAAACACTGTTCTAGTCCCTACTTGTTGCCTAGTTTTGAGACCTAATATGTAGAGTGGCAGGACTTAATGTAACTCTGTCTTGTTACTGGAGTGAGAAAAATTTAACTTATTCAGTCTCCCAAATAGGAATCAAACACACAACCATTGTTATTATAGTCAGGAGATGTAGAGTATATTCATATTTTATTTAAAATACCCTCAAGTATGAAAAAGGAAACAGTCTAAAGATGTTATTTATATGATTTATTACTTTTGTCATGAATGCATGATGCCAGTCCATAGTTATTGGTGATAACAAAATAATATCCTCCTAGATTTGTTTATATAATATATTTAAATGAATCTAGCAGGCTTATTTTAGTGTAGGGCCACAATAGCCACAGCTAGTGGGCTTGATCCTCACTCAACCATCTCAATTACTGAAATATTTATTATTTATAAATGAAATATTTAATATGTTTATTTCCTTGCTCTGGTAACAAGGTAAAGCGCAGTGTTGAGTTTCTCCACTTTTAATACTACAATCTTATTTATAAATTTGCTTAGTAAAATTCTTGATTTACTTGATATTTACACTTTGTAAACAGTAAAATATTAAAAAGTAAAGCTTAAATGAAACAATAATTGTAATTGAAAAATGTACTAATTAAATTTTGCATCCATTATATTTTTATAAACATATTATTGCTTTTGTTGTAAAAAGTACTTTATTTGCCTATTTATGTTCCTTTACCTTAACACCAATGCTTCTCTAGTTCTCTTAGATTTACCAATGTATGATAAGCCACAGTTACAATCTAGTTTGTATATGTCTATATGGAAAGGAATATTAGTTTTCACTTCTTGTTAGGTTGGCCTACTTAATAGGTAACAAGTTCAAAACAGACAAACAGTCTGTAAAATATGTAGCTTAGTAAACTTTCTCTCTCTCCCTTCTTATGTATATATATTTATTTTTTGCAGAGCTAATGCAGTATTTGTAAGTGCGCTGTACCTCATTTACCAGACCAATCAAATATTATATACTGTGAAGAACAAATCGGAATAACTTTCAATGGAATGTTTGACAATAGTTGATGTTTTATAATATTATGTATATTAATAGATTTTAATTTCAAGAAAATTATAGTAGAATGTATGTTTATTGTTTAGTTTCTTTTTATTTCTTAATATTAATGTACTAAATTTGCTTTCTGAATAATGTGTACTGTCGGTTCACAAAACAGGATGGTTAGGAATCAATCCTCATTTGGTGAAGCCTATTATTTTCACATCCCCGCTCTGAATCGCCGAAAATAAAAAAAAAACTGGAGTGACTTAACATTAGGTTCTCTCTATCCACTCAGCTATTTGCATGAAGCGTGCAGCTCAAAAACGCTTAAATAGACAACATTAAGACATGCTGAATCTATCTCTTTATAGTTGCTTTTTACCTAAGACAACATATTTTCCGTTACTGTTTGCTATAGATAAATGTTTTATAGTTTAAATTAAATGTAAATTAACACTGATTGTACTTTATTCATTGTTATGGTGAACTGATGCTATGTAAGGGCTAAAGAATTGTAAGATTATTTTAATTTAGTCAATAATATATAAAAAACAGAGTTTATACAAAATAATTAAGTTTATGAACAATAAATATATTATTTTTATTCATTGCTTATGTTCATTTTAATTTTTCCACCCCTAATTTAGCTTTTATTTTAAATGTGATAATACAAAATGTGAAAACTACATAGAAACGTTAATTTTTAGCTATCATTATGGCTAGTTAAAGACCCGCTCATTCTGGATGTCTTCTGTTATGCTACCAAATTTTATTCTTTTCTTTTACAGACTAGGGCGCCCGGCACCCGCTCGTGGTGCGGGGAAATTTGGTTAGTTAATAAACAAAACTAACCAGTAATCTTTTACATAGAAGAAGATTATACAATTGTACTACAGTAATATAAACATTGTACAATGTAGAAATCGAGGTCTTGAAAATTTTAATACACTGCAACATAAACATACATACATTTTTATTGTATGGAAACATACATAATTATATTCTTTTGAGACTACCCTAGCTCACAGCTTGATTATGTCGGCTCTATCAACGCATTTTATCTGACAATAAAAAGTTTTGCCATAAAAAACAATGTTTCAAGTATCGATAACAAAATCATTATTTTAAAGACGTCCTTGTTCAATTTTCTATAAAAGTAACTTCAGTTTGTCTACAAAGAAAACAATCTTTGGCTACTTACACAAAGTGTTTGTTCTTTATAAGAAATAAAGATTATAATTTCATATGATATATTTTTTATGTAGGTAAATGTCTGAGATTTTGAATCTGTCTACTAGAAATAAGTACAGTGTACATACCATATATGGACTGATTCTTTTCCTGTTGAACTCGCACCACCACCTAATTGTTACAATATCAACTTTGCTCAACTATTAATACACAATTACAATTCATTTTCCAAATTTATTCCATCACAATTATTTTTTTTGTATATATCGCTATTTTATAGCTAGCCTGATAAATATACCAACTACTTTTATCATTTCCTATACAATGTTGTGTCCCTAAAAGTAATATTTTACTTATACATATATATTTTTTTAAAAAAGTGGTTACATTTAATTGAAAATTATACGTGAGTAAGAACATTATTAAAGTCATGTAATAAGCCTGTTGTGGCGCAGCGGCACAAAAGTGTGACTGTTGACGCGACAGGTTTAAAGTCACGTTTGTACCCTGTCCCTGTGGGTTCAATTCCCACTCCAAGAAAGTAAATAATGAATATTGTCAGAAATGAAATATTTCATGTTTTCATTTCTTAACTCTGGTAAGAAGGCAAAGCGTTGAGTTCCGCCCGAAACTGGGGATCGGAATATAGTGTCTTAGCACTATTTCTATTATTAACAGAGGCAATTAATATTAAATGTGTAATAAAAAAATATTCATTTTTTATATTTTTAATGTGGAGAATTGGCATTGAAGAATTGAATTTGAATTCTGTTCTTTTACCATATTTATCGATAACTGAAATACAAAATGTAGATGTTCTAAATGTCTATCTTGAAAATGTGTGTATCTTCTTGGTTATCGCTGTATACATAACAAGCGACTTGCTCGTGGGTTCACCCGTTTGATAAATACAATTATTTATCTTTATTTATATTACTAATCTGCATTATTTTCGTGCTCTAATAAGAGATGATATTTATTTACATTGAAAATTTTAATTTTAAAGTATATTTATTATACAAATGACAAGGCAAACGAGAGTTCACTTGTTGGTAAGTGATTACCGCCGCCGATTGTGTGTTACACCAAAGGAGCTACAGGTGTGTGTAATGCGCTTTTTGGAGGCTAAACGGCTTATTTTGTTGATATTTTCGGACAAGATTTTAGGATAAAAAATTTCATATCGAATTACTAAAATATAATACTGAAAACTGCATTTAAATAGAAAAAGCCATTTCAAAGATCAGGGTAAACAAACGCACAGATAAACAGAAAAACCGACAAACATCTCCACAACAACGACGTTGACAACTACGTTGAAATCTAGTTGAATACATTTATTATTCAGCTTCACGCTGTATCCCGCACGAGGCAGGGTAGGCAGAGGGAACCCAGGAACCTAGTGTAAAGACACTACGTTCCACTTCCGTTCCCCACTTTCCGCCGAATTTGAGGCATTGCGTGTTGAGTAATTACTATTATTAGTGTTGAATACATTTATTGATTATTTACTAATTAACAACTGGATATCATGAATACAAGTATACTATATATTTTTATAACTGGCCAAGCTAATTGAATGCTAGATTAACTATTAATGTATCATAAATTGATGACAATAATCATTTCTGTTATCTAGTATTCAAAATAAGAAGTTACAAGCTTCGTTTTTTGAACGTCAAACAATTTTTTTTTTTTATGGAAAAGGCAAGGCAAACGAGCGTACGGGTCACCTGATGGTAAGTGATCACCGTCGCCCACGGCCCCGTGTAACACCAGGGGAGCTACAGGTGCGTTGCCGGCCTTTGAGGTGTACGTAGACGCGCTTTTTGAAGGTACCCATGTCGTATCGACCTGGAAATACTGCCGCGGGTAGGCCGTTCCAGAGATGTATGGTGCGTGGAAGGAAATTCCTACGAAACCGCACAGTAGTAGATTGCCACGTATCCAGATGTTGTGGATGGTATAGTAACTTGTGGCGGACTGTGCGGTTAGAAAATTCGGCGGCAGGTACCAAGTCAAACAGTTCTCCAGAACACTCCCCGTGATAAATGCGGTAGAGAACGCACAGTGAAGATACGTCTCTACGCAAAGCCAAAGTGTCAAGCCCCTTACAGATCATTGGGTCCCCAACGATTCGAACGGCTCTACGTTGTACGCGATCAAATGGTTCAAGCTGATACTGGGGTGCACCAGCCCAGAGGTGAGAACAGTATTCCATATGAGGCCGAACCTGGGCCCTATACAGGGCCAGACGGTGTTTTGGCGTGAAATACTGTCTCGCTCTGCTGATGACCCCCAGTTTCTTCGAGGCCAACTTGGCCTTGCTTTCCAGATGATCGCGATACTGGCAGTCGTTCGAAAAGCTGAGGCCCAATATACTGATACAGGGCGCGGCTTTAAGGGGAGTGTTCTCGAAAACTGGTGATACGACAAATGGGGTTTTTTTAGTGGTTAACGCGCAGACTTGTGTCTTCCGGGGGTTGAATTGAACTAGGTTCTTTTCACCCCATACGGAGACATTGTTGAGGGATGCCTCAACGGAAGACACAAGTTGATTTCGGCACTGGTCGACGTTTTCCCGAGAAAGACTTGCACGGCCGGAGTATACAGCGTCCACAGTACTATCATCCGCATAACAATGTATGTTAGAGTCCTCCAACATATCATTGATATGCAGAAGAAATAGCGTAGGGGACAGCACGCAGCCTTGGGGGACGCCAGCGTTCACGGGCATGAATTCAGAGCAAAAACCGTCGACAGCGACCTTGATGCTGCGCCCAGTGAGAAAGCTAGCGATCCACTTGCATAAATTCTCGGGAAGCCCGTAAGATGGAAGTTTCGCAAGAAAGTTAATTTACCACCAGTTCACAAAAGTTACTGCCTTGGACCGACAGGAGCTTGGTGAGAACGAATGGCTTAGTTGGTCAGAGCGCTGGAACGGTATTCCAGAGGCGCTGGTTCAAATCCCGCTTCGTTCAAAATTTTTATACGCTTTTTAAATTTAAGTTTAAATTTAAATAAATTTGAAATTAACTAAGTGTATACTAATATTCACATTTTTTTCTATATTTCCAGAAAAAGCTCTCATTTCTTATCACATTTAATATTATAGGTCAACAGGAGTATCCTATAGACCTATAAATTCTGATTACGCGGCTGATTTTAATATGCGGCCAAAAACGAAGGATAAAGCTGGAATGTTTTGTTTACGTTTTTTTATCAGTTAGACTCGGATATTTGGCGTTAATTTCAATTTGATAGTCTCTGGTTTGACAAAAAATTTTTTTAGACACGGATATAAATTTATCCTAGAACGGAGGCCTGTCGTGGCGCAGCGGCACAAGCGTGTGGCTTCGATCCCCACTCGAGGAAATGAAATATTTAAAATTTTCAATTTAAATTTTAAGTTGAGTTCCATCACTCAATACGCAGTGCCTCAAATTCGGCGGAAAGTGGAGAACGGAAGCGGAACGGAGTCTCTCAACACTTCATAAGTTTCCTCTGCCTACCGTGCCCTGTGCGGGATGCAGCGTGAAGCTGAGTATCCTAGAACGGTTCTGTTTTTTTTTTCAGGATCCTAAAAAAAATCCAAAAAAACATTAGCATTTAATAATAATATTAAACATTAGTATTTAATAACATCCATTAAAACTTCCTGGCTAGCTGGAGCCACCTTATCATCCAGACTCCAGTCTAGACTTTTAAATGTGCGTAATGAATACGCGTTACAGACATATATATGTGTTATTAATATTACAGAACAATATTATTTTAAAATGTTGCAAACGCTGTTGTCTGTCGTATTTTAAAACGAAAAAAGTTGCTTTTTTTTTATTCATGTGGTCTCTATTCTGTCCCCCCACCTGACTTTAACATTTTATATGTTTATCTAGTAATATATTATTATTTTATATTTAAAAAGCTTTGGATTAAAAGAGGAAAAATAAATTGAATTGATCAAAGGAACAAAAAATATGTTCATGGGAAATGTCGAGTCAAATGGTCTTATTTGCGCCGTGGTTTTTTGTATATTATTAGGAAGTTGGTGGAAAATCGGTTCGTGACCGCGTTGACGTGGGTCATGCAGCCTCTGATGTGATTCGTCTCGTCGTGCGACAGCGGACAATGGCTGGTCGACGGTCGTGCCTCTTGAACTCGGCGCATCTCAGTTATTCCTGCCCGTGACACTTGACACAAGCACCCGCGGTCCACGACCTCACATACTTCAGCGTACACATTTTTTACCTCATTCCAACCTATCTTTCTATTGACGGTTGCTATCAATGATTCGATTCGAAAAAGTTAAATTAAAATGTGTTTTTTCTTACAGTGTGAACATTTTTCTTGTACCTTGTCTATAAACAAATCATTCATACTTTAAAGTACACACTTATACCTTATAGGATTAATTTCCTTATTAAAAATATAAAAATACTATTTTAAAAGTAATAATAAGGTTTCACTTCCGTTCCCTCTGCCTACCCTGCCTAGTGCGGGATACAGCGTGAAGCTGAAAAAAAAAAAAAAAAAAAAAAAAAAAAGTAATAATACTATTTTAAAATATAAAAATACTATTTTTATATTTTAAAATAGTATTATTACATTTTTACAATTTTAAAGCTTTCCTTTAAATATTAACAAATATTATTTGTGGCTGATTAGCTAGTATAGTGTCTACTTAGTGTTTTTACAATATTTATAAACATAGGCAGGATTAAATTTCATTTAAGCTAAAGTTACTGAGCATGTACAACAATGACGTCTCATATTTTTTTAAGACTCAAGAAACCTAGTCACATGACATCTACACATTACGTCGTTCTCTGTTGTTGAGATCGGAATAATCGGAAAGAATAACAGGTTTGACAAAACTATCCGTGAATATATTTAAAGAGGCTTGTCGTGGCGCAGAGGCACAAACACACGCTTGTGCACTGTAATTGTGATAGGTTGTGGGTTCGATCCTGGAATGTACGTTACAATTTTCGTTCCTTTATTATAATTAAAATTAATCAAAATGCCAGTAAATAAACCTAATTATGATTATTGAAACCACGCGATTACAATTAGAACGTTCCATATATGCCACATTAAACGAAATGTTCTATTATTCTGAATGGCTGTACAAAATATATTTTTATAAACAATCTTGCTTAAAAGTTTTTAAATATAAATTATGGTTTTTTAAGACATAGCGCAAAAACCTACAAAAGAAAAGAATAATTAAGCCAAGTGTAAGACGTATTTAATCCACTTAAATGTACGAGTCATTTTATAGCGACATAATATCTTAATAAATATGTACTAACTTACTTTGTTCTATAGGTGCTTCAATTGAATCATGCATTAGACTACAATTAAAATTGTTGTTACAATTATTTAAGGAATTAGCAGCACTAAATAAAAAGGGACACTAAAAATTAAAACTCTAACTTTAAAATAGGTACGTACGAGTTAAAAGTACGATTTAATTACTTATAGAATTAATATTGTTTAATATGGACAGAATTTTTAATGGCGTAATCGTCGCAATTTTTTTATGAAAAACTGATTTCTACTGAAATTCAGAGGAGAGACTTAAGAACTTTTTTATATATAAATATGTTGCGTAGTGGTTGAGATTCACTTCATTAGATATTATAACCAATTAACTATATAGTTGTAAAGTCAATATTTTTCTCCCAGTATTTTTTTTCTAACAAGCATTTTATTTTTGCTTACCTACGTTCTATATGAATGTCTTAATGACAATCGTTTTATAAGTTCGCATATCATAAGCTTTCATCTATCAAGCAGAGCACGGCGCCGGCACCGGCAGAGCTCTGACACGTCAAAGTTAAAATCTATTACGCCCCCGCTCTGAAGCTATGAATATTTTAACTTATCCGTATGATTGACTCATTGTTAAGATTCGGTGTCATAAGATGTACGTATTCGATCCGGAAAGAAAGTGACCCATTGTAATAGTGAGTTTGTAACTATCTATATAGGTGGAAGTTATGTAGGCACCTACTGATAGATTATAATTTTCTTTATTAACTCTTTTTAGTTTACACCTACGTACTAAAATACTAACTTGTTTTTCTTTTTCACTATCACGCTGTATCCTGCATGGCAGAGTAGGCAGAGGGAACTTGGGAACTTAGTATTAAGACATTACGTGCTGTATCTCACTTTCCACCGAATTTGAAGCCTTCCGTAGTGATTGGCGGAGCTACGACACAAATATTTTATATTTACTTCATGAGAGGAACGAAAGTAGGGAACTTAAATGTCTTAATTCGTATACGGTATCTTATTTATATCTAGATACAGAGTGACACTCGAGAATTCCAGAAAATTACTAACATAAGTGTGTTGCTTTAGACGAAAAGTATAATAATTTTAATTATAAAGCTACCATGTCCTCATATATATGCATTTACCTGTATGATAGGGGGTCATCAAGATATTTAAAAAAATAATAGTTATTCATCCTTAGTTCACAAAATATCTCAAATGGACGATGGATTGTTGCATTAAAGTGTCATTTGTATCAATTTACAAATTATCATAGTGGACTGTAGAAAAACCTAGTTGTCAATGCAACACATTTTGAATTTATGGCTGAAGAGCATCCCGTAATTGTTGCACATCAATCTCCGTTCCTGGTTGCAAAAACAAAGCATTTGTTATAGAAGATATTAACATTTGATATCCGAAACTGTTATCGTGATTTATACCTAGTGGCTTCTGCTCATTGAAATTTGATATTATGCGGAGCGAGATGCATGAAAGTCCAACGTCGGATTTTGCTTAGGTAATTCAAAATCAATGAAAATATGTATAATAGTTGTGGTGGTCCTATCATCTAGTACGGAATCAAATACTCATTTTTATAACATTTATAATACATAAACAATCACCCTTATAAGTCTCTATTGCTATAACAGAATAAAATTACAATATATGATACTCTTAATCTTAGCTTTTGCTAAATAAGCTTATTAAGTAGTTGTAATTTTCGAGTGAACAGTTTATCATTAAGTACATTTATATGAAGAATGAAGTACCTTATAATGAAGATAATCACACCATTTGATCTATTTTTTGTAATATGAAACCATACAAGCATAATGTAATTACATCAATTTAAAACATTTTAGATATTTACATTTAAGGTGAAATACACGAGTTCTATACTGACTACAATGTATAAAAACTACAAAATAAATAGGTATAGGAACTAGCAGTACAAATGGTTAATTCACCCCTGTTTAGAATCTAGATTTCCTGTAGCAGACACATGCCTAGCAAAATATTAATAGACTGAGGCAGGCAGTCACATATATTTCCTTAAATGTTTTCAGATTTGTCAAAATTTCCATGTTTCAGCAGACAGATGTGAAGATGAAACTTTGACGATATAGCAACCCGTACCTAATGTGATGCGTGATAAAATATTAATGGAGCATCTGCTGGCGTCGGGGCGATGGAGGAGAGGCGCGGGGCCGCGACGCATATGCAATGGCGTCTCCCGTCGACGACTGCCAGGCAATCTATGCTAATCTCATTCAGGTTGAATAATGCGCTGTTTTGACGGGTCAAGTGTCTGTTTGTTGTATCACAATTCGCTTCATTTGTCTGTTATATTATTGATATGAGACATTTAAAAAAAATTGCAGAAAATCATTATATTCATGAACGTTGCATGTAATTTTAAAGTTTAAAGTCAATAACGACATGCAATGAAATTTGTAAAACATTGTATTAGTTAATTTTGTATAATATTTTTAATTTTATTAACAATGCAGCTTAACTTAAATTTTAAAATTGAGATTTCAATTTCGCAAAATAATTCACACGGTAAGGTTGGATTCCCACAAGAAAAATGAGGGTCATTTGATAGACAATATTATGAGTGGTGGTGCAGCGGGTCCCGGCGCGAGCGCAGTGCACGGGGCCCCCAGCATCTGTTCCCTGTCGTGGGAGTGTGCTCGGTAACCGATCGCACATAGTGTAACAATAACAAATAAACGAGTCACTCGTGACAGGTCACCCGGACTTACCCTTCGGAAGCTGTGGGAACTGAGCCTTTCAATTAATAATATCATAAATTTAATCCCCATCTCCATATAAACAACAATGGTAACGCAGGCGCCTACACATTGGACAATAGTTTCGATGCGGAACTGTGACTCATTGCTATCCTAGTGAAAATAATATTCCCACAGTTATAATATACAATTTTACCAATAAAATAGATGATGTACCTACTGAATTTCTTTTGATTACGAAATTTAATTATATTGTGGCGATTTTACTTAACTTAGCTTATTAATATAAAATTATAGTGATACTTAACGTCTTTAATGTTTTATTATTTGTTTATTTAAATTCACATCATTCAGACATATTTACTATACATTTACTAAATTGTACAAATTAATTTTTACATCTATTTAATCTATGAGAAGCATTGTGCATAAATTCTTTTTTTTTATTAAAATCAATATATTTTTACAGTGGTGCAGTTGCCTACATACATGTGTACATATGCACGCAAGAATTAAAGATTTTATTTTCATTTGAAAACAACAAATCTTGTACTATAAAAATAATCGTAGATTTTGTCAGCCTACTTAACTTTTCGCTTTAGATAAACATGAGAAAATATAAGTAATTTTTTTGGTGAAGGTATATACTTATTATAGGAATATACTTATTCCAAATTGGATACAAATAATAAATATCACATTATTACTAACGCTAATCAACTTTACATAGTACCATATGACTTTCTAGCATTATGTGTAATATTTTTTAATGCAAGTATTGTAATTTCATATCAGTATTATGTAATCTAGGAGTATTCATTGTTCGCTTTGTGAGGGGCTAAGTACCATCTGACATCGGTGGTCAACGCTGCGTGACCGCCTAATGTAGAGGCCTTCAATTTTAATCATCAAATTGATGATAAATAAGCTTATGGATCTATATAAATTAGTAAGTAGAATAATTCTAAAAGTACACTGTTTGAGTTGGTTTAGTTCGGTCTCTAACTATGATTGCCCGTTCGATCTTCACTCGGGGTAATGACTTATTTTTATTTCTCCGCTCTGGTAGTGTGTCGATTTCGAGCGCATACGGGAATTGTTCTGATTTTAGCATCCCTCTGTCTACATTCATGATCCAGTATTAAGCTGTGTATATTTCGTTTTCAATGCGATGTTTTTCTAATTCCACTTCAATTTCATTAACATTTATATGGTTCTAAAATGTTTAGAATTTTTTCTTACATATTTTTATATGCAATTTACTGTCGATATCGATAAAGTAAATAAAAATGTATTACTTAATAACTTTACGTACTACATAATGTAATCGAAAACATTTAAAAAATATATATACTTTATGTTTGCTACGTTAAATGCAGTATTTAAGTATTACAGTATTTAAGTATTTAAGTATTACGGTTGATTGTACGTGGGCACTAACAGAAATAATTTGTTCTAGATTATTATTATATTGTAAGATAAATTAATTTCATATTATACTTTAGTATTTTTTATAAACAAATGAATGTAGATTAATTTTAAAGTATAATTAAAAGCAACAGTCGCGTTCCACTCCATAAGGTTTTCGATTATATCATCCGTGTGTCGAGCCCAACTGTTGGCGGTCGCGTGCCCGCTTAATAAGCTCTTAATGAAATTAACGACTGTTGCGACGTGCCATATTGATAGGGATGACCAACAAAAATGTAACAATTAGAATTTCGTGTTTTGTGTTGAGCTCCCCCGGATGTATAAATTAATGTTAATGCAACCTGCCGGCCTCTATCTGAACTATAACCGAAACAAATTACAGAACCAAAATGTATTTTAAATATGTCGATATTGATTATTGGTTATTGTTATTTAATATTTATATTTGACCTGTAATTTCATCGATTGAATAATAGAGATCGTCAAGTGATAAAAGTTAACACCCTGTTAAGACAAACTGTTCTTTGTTTTGTCTATGTTCATTTGAGGTATCGAACGTACCATTAAGGTACGTTACAAGACCGTGAAAACAAGCATTATTTGTTCACATGCCCTTTTTTAAATCAAAACTAAGTCTATTAATAAAATATACTCATAATATCGAAGAGCATAATAATTGTGTCAAATGGTACGTGACTCAGATGTGTTTTCTTTACGTGGCTTAGACATATTTTTCACTATCAGCAGAGTATAAGGATTTTCTTTGTACACTTACTAGGGTGATGATGAGTAGTGTTTACTTACGGGTTGCTTAATGTTACCTATTCCCGTCAGGAGTCGATCCCCTTTGAGGCCAAAGATACATCAATGAACACGTGCGCTCGCGCAAACACATGTGTTCCAGAATTTACATCGGCTTCTTTCAGAACCTGATTAGATAAGGCAGGGCGCAAAAGGCAATTAGTTTACACGATTGACGATATAAGTATATTCTGTTAACTACCTAGTATCATTTCGTATGTCTAGTGTCTCTATCTATGATAAACTAATTTAATGCTTATAAAATTTTCCTTTTGTTAAAATGGATACTAATACAGTTTATTAATTTGCTAAAGTTTGAAATGTATATTAGGTACCTAGAAATAAAATAAATAATTGATAAAAAAAGGAAAGACATTCTACGCTTTAAAACTTACTTTCTCAGCTTCACCGCGTAGCTGAGAAAGTATGTTTCATAGCGTAGAATGTTTTTCCTTTTTTTATCAATTATTTATTTTATTTTTATTTTATTTCTTAGTAAAATAAAAATAAAATAAATAATTACTTTCGTTGAATCAAAAAAATATCAACATTATTACCATTATGACAAAATGTTTTTAAAAAACGTTCCTAATTTATAGCATTTCAATATAATAAATATATGAGTCTAATACTTGTACCGTTAATAATAGGTAGGTACTTGATGATAGATCGACACGTGTCAAGAGGCGTACGTGAAACGAGTGCAACATATTCACCCACATCGCGATCCATGGCCTCAAAGTGTTCAAATCAAGATTGAGATTACTCCATAAGTTACGATCTTCATAAACGCATAGCTATTCATTCAAACAGGGATTGTATTGTTAAATAAATTCTCAAATGAGCCATGTAAATTTTATGTAATGTTAAAAATATTTAATAAATATATTATAAGTCTTTGAGTAGCAAAAATTTATAATAATATATTCTAAAAACATAAATAAGTTATGAGCGCACTGAATACGTTGCGAATGTCTGTATGTAAGCTTGTATATGAATATCGAAACGTAGTCAATGTGCTTGGGCAGTTTCTAAGAGGGGGTTCGAATCCCGATAATTTTAAACAATTTAAGCTTTTATAAAATATTGAGCTATATTTCCTTTTTAGTTTCAGTCCAACATATTTTATATTTTGAGGGCAGAAAAAATACTCCACGGAAATTTCACAGAAATTATGGCTGTGACGGTTAGGTTATGTAAAACTAATAATTATAATATTAAAATATTCTCATGAACATTTAACGGTAGCTGATTTATTGAGCGTTATGATAATTAGGACATGCATATATGCATTGGGAACTTTTTATTCAAGTATTCTGGTATACTTGTCCTGGGAGACGTATTAAACACACCTGCTCGAAGCTTCCGATTGCTTATTTGTTGACATTCAAAGGGAGACTCGTTTAGTTAAACGGATCCAACATAGTTACTCTTTGGGGCACAATTGAAAACTAGTTTTAATTAATTCAATATAAATATGCACTAGTTTCTTGATCCGGTTCCTTTGTGCGTGACTTCGATTGAAGCAAGCTTAATATGAATAGATTTGATTAAGTATAGGAGACGCATATTAAACAAAAAATACATTAATATTAACATTCTTTTAGTAAATTATGCACAGACTTGTGAGAAACTTATTCATATGTATATTAATAAGATATTCTTCTCTAGAAATGCTAGAAGAATATTCAACGTACCAAATATTAAAGTACAGATAATATTGACTTGTTAGCAGTAATTAAATAGTCCGACAATAATCTTGTATACTTGGGTATTCGTAATAATGCTCAAGAAAAGAAGATAGTGACGTTAGTTATAGTAATATTAATCAAATATCTATGATTTATAGGTACTTATTACTAAATATCTATCTAATATAATTTTTGTTACTAATTAAGTCTTTATGTAGAAGTAAAGATAACCTTTATTATTATATAATAATTAGAATATAAAGAGTGACTAATAATAAGTACATACGAGTAAGTCGTAAGCCAATCATATTTTCTATAGCGAATTTTGAGCAATCAATCTCGCAAATCGCAAAAACAATATTTTATATATGCCCTTTATAATTTTGCTAATTAATTATTAACTGACATATTTACAGTATCATATTTTTAATGAGGTAAGAGGAGTAAATAAGTTTATTTCGGTGAATGGGCAAGACGCCTGTGTCCTGTACTCCGGATGTGAGGACTTAAAATATGAATCGTATTTATCTAAGAAGCGAGGGCATATATAACACGTGCTCGGTACATAATGTTCAGGTAAAGGGGAGCGTACAGCTGTTTCCACAAGAGAAACATTAAACCACGCCTGCTTAGCGTCGCTTTGTGCAATGATTTCTGATTCTCTGCTTAGCTCAACTTCATATCATGATAAGCATTTATAGTAATATTTAAATTAATTAAAATCTGCTATGACGTCAATTTATATAAACATGTCTCTATGCTTAATATTATTAAATAAATAAATTACTAAATTAATACAATAACCCAAGACTGTGACGAAAAAATATTAGAATTAAGTAAAATAAAACTTAATTTAAATTTTAAATAAAACCAATTTAACCAGACTAATCGCGTATATTGTTTTCTTTGCATTTTTGGAAACGCGACATTTCAAATACTTTGCAGGAGTTGGTAGTCACAAGTAGATTGAGGTGGCATCCGTTTGTCAGTTGATATAATTATTTCATCAAACTACCGCCAACGATTTCCTATTTGCCTTATACACTGCCCTGGATTTTGTCTTACTGTATTTTGTCCCTTGGTGGGGTGGGTTTCAGACTTATTTTTTTTAAGAGTGGGTCCCAGGTGGTAGAAAGGTAATAATAATGTCAACTGACAGATGCAACATCAGTATACCCACGACCATATACTACTACAAAGTGTTGGAAAATCGGGCTTTTAAACGGGTTAATAAAAGTAAAGAAAACAATATACACGATTAATTCAGTGAATTTTGTTTAATTTAAAATGTGTAATAATCGCGAGAATTTTCTTATTTCAATTTTATTGTAACAAATAGTACATACACATTTATGCACCGATTGGCGATCAGCTGATGGTATAAAAAATATAATAAAAAAAATGTGGACAATAGATTTTATGCAATGGCAGTTTTGGCGGTATTGAAGGTGAATTTCTTTGAAAACGAGATGGTCCTTTAGTATAGCTACAACCTGTAAAGATTCTATTGTTAATGAAGAATGCTTTAAAATTTGATGCAGCTGCTTGGATATACGTGGTTTTTAGGGTTCCGAACCTCAAAAGATAAAAACGGAACCCTTAAAAAATCACTTTGTTGTCCATTTGTCCATCTGTCAAGAATCGTGATTACGTATCCTGGAGGTATTAAGCTGAAACTAATATGAAATAAGTACATCTACAGTCCCTTTAATCATTGAAAAAATTGAGCTTCTAAATCATAGCAATCAAACGATACGATTATTTTTGTACCGTTTTTGCTGTATTCTGTGTGAATTTCTATGCATAAACAAAACCTATGGGGAACTTACCGGTGGACCAATAGCTTTTTAAATTGGCATAAAGTAAGAACCTACAAAACAAATAAGGAAAAATAGAAAAATGAAAATCTATAGGTATTTCATATAAACAAAAAGCCATTACAAGCTTATATTGGTTATAGTAGCTTATAGTTCCTTAAATATAGTTTCTGCACATTTATGCATACTAAAGTATATAAACTTTTAAATTTTTCTTCCAGTTGACCTCTTATACTACAATCTTAAAATTGGTACGTAACCCACTGTGGGCGAGCCCGAATCGCACTTGCCCGGATTTATTTAACACATTTATTATTATTGTACCAACTTTACACATAAATATTAATACACTCATTATATGCCTGCCTACCCAGTAATATAACAGTATACATATTTAAATATTTAACAAATCTTCTTGCATGTACTTCTTAGAAGATACAAATTATATATAAGGATTGATAATATAAAGGAAAAATTATAATGATTCTCAAAATAGTAGTGTTTGTTACGATTATTATGATACGTCATGTGTTAAACTAGGTAAATATATGTACATATATGTAATATAAATCTTTTTTTTACCTTCCTCAGAGTTTATAGTTTTGAGAAATCCTTAGTGCTCTCTCACACTTCCTTATGTGACATAATATGCCTGACATAATATCACGTGACAAATTTAAACTTTTTAAGTTCAGAAGTTTTATGTGCATGGGAAAATGTTTTAGAACTCTTTCGCTATTGAGTGACAAGTTAAATTAAATCAACACATGTATACATATATTGACGTATATACTTTTTTGAAAAAGAAATAACATTTTTTTTGATAAAGAAATAAAAGTGGAATGGTGCGTTTTTATTTCTTTCAACAGTTTTAAAGGAAAAAAATAAAATAAACTATTAACTTTTCTTTTATTATTGGAAAATTATTTTGCAATAATAAAAGAAAATCTTCTGAATAAGCTCCTCCACTGTATGACATGTAATGAATAGATTAATCTGTAACACTTCATAGTGTAGCGATAAAACTTTTCTTATTAAATATATATATATTGCCTTGCGTTTTTGTATATCCCAACTAAAATGAATGATATCCACCGTTTAATAGATAATATTATCCAAAGTGCACGCGGTCAACAATATGTTTTTTTTTAAATGTAAATGTATAACTTGTAGTCGATTTAACAGTAGTTTCTAGCAACTTTTCTAGGGGTAGTATCGTCAAGACATGTACCCGCGATACTTTCAAAGAAGTCATATATTCCTCTTTCACAATATAGTATAGTAACAAGTATTCTCTCTAACACGTACGATGACATACAGTTTCACGCTGTATTTGCATACTTATAGCAGTGCTGTGTGTTGAGAGAACACAACGTTGTCCCTTGTCTTTTTGCCATAACAAGCGCAGAAAGTATTTAATTTATATATAAAGTAATAAAAATATAATATTCTGTTCCCTATTTTTGCTGTATTTTATATAAAATTCGCTGTATAATCAAATCCTACACCATCACTTCCCAAACTCTATGAATAACTCTCAACGACGACGGACAATTAACGGATTGAGAACTTACAATACCTACAAATTAAAGAAAGAATCTAAAAATTTAAAACTTATATAGGTATTGCATAGAAAAAATATATAATGTTATATTTGTATCAATTATAAATATAACATTATATATATTTTTTATAAATATATATTTTTCTACAAAATGAGTCTAAGCGCCCGCAAGCTTAAGTTTAATAGCTACCTATATTTAGATTAGAATTTATCAATGAGAAGTATTATATATTTTAAGCTTTGCGCTGTATACTGTACCTCTGGGTTCTCAGGCTTCCTACCCTGGTAACAGAACTGGAAACCTAGTGTTGATACACTCCATTCTTCATTAGACCGAATTAAGGCATTGCGTAAGTATATTATGCATATTAAGTCACGGAACTCAACCTCGTGTTTTTGTTTCGTTTGTTCGTTTTCGTTCGCGAGAGTAAATAATTAATTTCCTCAATGCCACTCGAGGAAATTTATTATTTACTCTCACTCACTCAGTTTACGCTGTATCCTGCACATGGTAGAGTAGGCAGAGGGAACTTGAGACCTAGTGTTAAGACACTCCATTTCACTTCTATTCCCCACTTTCCACCGAAATTGAAGCATTGCGTGTTGAGTGGCGGAACTCAACACCGCGTTTTGCACAAGGCAACAAAACAACCAGAGTGAGGAAAGGAAAATATTAAATATTTAAATATTTTCAATATTATATTTTTAAATTGAAAATATAAACTAAACACGCAATTCCTGAAACTTGGCGGAAAGAGGAGAACGGAGTGTCTTAACACTAGGTTCCCAAGTTCCCTCTGCCTACCCTGCCATATGCGAGATACAGCGTCATGCTGAGTGAAAATATTCAATATTTCGTTTCCTTAAGTGGCGATCGAACCTACAACCTGTCGGTTACAGCCACACGCTTGTACCGTTGCGCCACAACAGGCCTCAATTGAATTGGCCTCTAATGAATTATTTACAAATACTTTTTAAATTATATAAATAAAACTCTACTAATTCTATCTATATAAATTAAAAGAAGTTTGTTTGTTTGTTTGTTTGATGGGATGCGTTTATTTCAGAAATTACTGGTTTGAATTGAAATATTATTTTAGTGTTGTATATCTTATTTATCGATGAAGGCTATATGCTATATATCATGATAAGACCTATTTCATGGGACCAATCGCATGAAAGCACAATGTATCTCACAAGTAATAAATATTATATTAAATTTTATTGTATAGGGCGATTGCCGAGGGAATTTCTTTATTTAATACATAATGATTAATAAATTAATAACTAATATGGAAGAAGAACTGAATTGCGAGACTTGTTTTTTACATGTTATGTTTTTGTTGGCATTGTCCATTTATTAAGGAATCTTAAGTCTATTGCACGTTAATGCATCTTAGATGCTGGAGAATCCCTCCCTGAGTCATCAAACTCAGGCCGCCCTTCGAATTCTGGGGAGGGCACAGTACCGCGCATTTTACAAGGCAAACGAGGCGTACGTTCCACGGCAGCCCCTGATACTCTCAGCATTGACTTTACCAACATCAGGGGCCTACATTCAAATCTGAATGCCGTCCACCACCATCTTGAGACGGCACAGTCGGCCTTGTTATTTCTGACGGAAACCCAGATTGCCCGACCGAGCGACACTGCCTACCTTCAATACCCCGGCTACAAAATAGAGCATAATTTTATACCTCATGCCGGGGTTGCTGTGTTTGTAAGGGAGGACATGAGTTTCCGTCGTCTTGTCAATTTTGAAGGTCCTGTCCACCATCTGGCTCCGTGTGGACATGGACGATCGTGTCCGAATCTACGCATGCCTGTACAGGTCCCATAGTGGTAATGCAGAAACGGATCGGCTCATGGAGCACATGCAATCGGCTATTGACGATGCGCTCTCACAGATCCCCACCGCAGAGGTCGTGATACTGGGCGATTTTAATGCACATAATGCCAGTTGGCTCGGTTCACGCACCACCGACCACGCGGGGAGAGCTGTATTCGACCTTGCTATGGCGAATGGATTGTCCCAATTGGTTGAGTCGCCTACGCGAATCCCGGACGTGGACAACCACAACGCCTCTTTACTGGACCTTCTGCTGACTTCACATCCAGAACAGTACTAGGTTGTTGTCGATGTCCCCTTAGGGTCTTCAGACAACTGCCTGGTATGGAGTGCTGTGCCCATTAACCGCGTCAGTCGCAGAACATCAGCGACTCGTCGTGTCTGGCACTATAAGTCAACGGATTGGGATGGGATGCGTACATTTTACTCATTTTATCCCTGGGGGCCGGTTTGCTTCTCTTCTGATGATCCTAGTGCTTGTGCCGCTGCTGTTGCCGACGTGGTTTCTGCAGGGTATAGAACTTTACATTTCTAGCTATGTAGTGCCAATCGGTGGCAAGTCACAGCCTTGGTTTGATACGTCTTGCAAACTTGCTGCTTCTGGCAAGCGCGAGGCATATCGAACCTGGGCCAAGGCACTTGTCACTAAGGATCCAAAGGTGAAAACCTTAAAAAGAAAGTACAACCTTGCCTCTAGGTACTTTAAGTGGCAAATTGCCAGAGCAAGGTCCGAGCACATCATTAAAATCGGCAAGAAGCTTGAGTGTTAACCGTTGGGAACTCGCCAGTTTTGGGCTCTCTCAAAGGCTGCACTTAACAACTTTAGCCAACCTTCGCTTCCGCCGTTGTGCACGCAAAATGACATCTTGGTCCATACGGTGAAAGAGAAAGCCGATTTTCTGGGCGCTCTCTTTGCCTTGAACTCGACTATGGATGACCGAGGAGCAACGCCGCCAACAATCCCGCAGTGTTAGAGCTTAATGCCTGACGTTGAAATCAGTCAGAAAGCTATTAGGCGAGCTCTCTCTTCCTTGGACATTCACAAGTCGAGTGGGCCAGATGGCATCTGTCCTCTTGTGCTCCGTTCATGTGCTCCTGAGCTGACTCCGGTGCTAACGCGTCTATTTGGGCACTCTTACTCAGTCGGCGTAGTCGCAGATTCGAGGAAGAGCGCTCTTATCCACCCGATTCCGAAAAAAGGCGATGGTTCCGATCCAACTAACTACAGGCCTATTGCTATCACCTCCCTGCTCTCAAAAGTTATGGAATACATAATCAATAGTCAGCTCATGGTTTATCCAGAGGATCACCGATTGATTAACGAACGCCAATATGGCTTTTGTCATGGTCGCTCAACCGGTGATCTTCTGGTTTACTGGACCTTCTGCTGACTTCACATCCAGAACAATACCAGGTTGTTGTCGATGCCCCCCTAGGGTCTTCTGACCACTGCCTGGTATGGAGTGCTGTGCCTATTAACCGCGTCAGTCGCAGAACATCAGCGACTCGTCGTGTCTGGCACTACAAGTCAGCAGATTGGGATGAGATGCGCACATTTTTCTCATCTTATCCCTGGGGGCCGGTTTGCTTCTCTTCTGATGATCCTAGTGCTTGTGCCGCTGCTGTTGCCGACGTGGTTTCTGCAGGGTATGGAACTTTACATTCCTAGCTCTGTAGTGCCAATCGGTGGCAAGTCACAGTCTTGGTTTGATACGTCTTGCAAACTTGCTGCTTCTGGCAAGCGCGAGGCATATCGAACCTGGGCCAAGGCACTTGTCACTAAGGATCCAAAGGTGAAAACCTTAAAAAGAAAGTACAACCGTGCCTCTAGGTACTTTAAGTGGCAAATTGCCAGAGCAAGGTCCGAGCACATCGCTAAAATCGGCGAGAAGCTTGAGAGTTACCCGTCGGGAACTCGCCAGTTTTGGGCCCTCTCAAAGGCTGCACTAAACAACTTTAACCAGCCTTCGCTTCCGCCGCTGCGCACGGAGAATGACATCTTGGTCCATACGGCGAAAGAGAAAGCCGATCTTCTGGGCGCTCTCTTTGCCTCAAACTCGACTATGGATGACCAAGGAGCAACGCCGCCAACCATCCCGCGGTGTCAGAGCTCAATGCCTGACGTTAAAATCAGTCAGAAAGCTGTTAGGCGAGCTCTCTCTTCCTTGGCCATTCACAAGTCGAGTGGGCCAGATGGCATCTCTCCTCTTGTGCTCCGTTCATGTGCTCCTGAGCTGACTCCGGTGCTAACGCGTCTCTTTCGGCACTCTTACTCAGTCGGCGTAGTCCCAGATTCGTGGAAGAGCGCTCTTATCCACCCGATCCCGAAAAAAGGCGATGGCTCCGATCCAACTAACTACAGGCCTATTGCTATCACCTCCCTGCTCTCCAAAGTTATGGAGAGCTTAATCAATAGCCAGCTCTTGATTTATCTAGAGGATCATCGATTGATTAACGACCGCCAATATGGCTTTCGTCAGGGTCGCTCAACCGGTGATCTTCTGGTTTACCTAACCCACCGCTGGGCTGCAGCTATTGATAGTAAGGGAGAGGGCCTGGCAGTTAGTCTGGACATGGCGAAGGCCTTCGATCGTGTGTGGCATGGGGCGCTCCTTGCGAAACTTCCATCTTACGGGCTTCCCGAGAATTTATGCAAGTGGATCGCTAGCTTTCTCACTGGGCGCAGCATCAAGGTCGCTGTCGACGGTTTTTGCTCTGAATTCATGCCCGTGAACGCTGGCGTCCCCCAAGGCTGCGTGCTGTCCCCTACGCTATTTCTTCTGCATATCAATGATATGTTGGAGGACTCTAACATACATTGTTACGCAGATGATAACACTGTGGACGCTATATACTCCGGCCATGCAAATCTTTCTCGGGAAAACGTCGACCAGTGCCGAAATCAACTTGTGTCTTCCGTTCAGGCATCCCTCAACAATGTCTCCGTATGGGGTGAAAAGAACCTAGTTCAATTCAACCCCCGGAAGACACAAGTCTGCGCGTTAACCACTAAAAAAACCCCATTTGTCGTATCACCAGTTTTCGAGAACACTCCCCTTAAAGCCGCGCCCTGTATCAGTATATTGGGCCTCAGCTTTTCGAACGACTGCCAGTATCGCGATCATCTGGAAAGCAAGGCCAAGTTGGCCTCGAAGAAACTGGGGGTCATCAGCAGAGCGAGACAGTATTTCACGCCAAAACACCGTCTGGCCCTGTATAGGGCCCAGGTTCGGCCTCATATGGAATACTGTTCTCACCTCTGGGCTGGTGCACCCCAGTATCAGCTTGAACCATTTGATCGCGTACAACGTAGAGCCGTTCGAATCGTTGGGGACCCAATGATCTGTAAGGGGCTTGACACTTTGGCTTTGCGTAGAGACGTATCTTCACTGTGCGTTCTCTACCGCATTTATCACGGGGAGTGTTCTGGAGAACTGTTTGACTTGGTACCTGCCGCCGAATTTTCTAACCGCACAGTCCGAAACAAGTTACTATACCATCCACAACATCTGGATACGTGGCAATCTACTACTGTGCGGTTTCGTAGGAATTTCCTTCCACGCACCATACATCCCTGGAACGGCCTACCCGCGGCAGTATTTCCAGGTCGATACGACATGAGTACCTTCAAAAAGCGCGTCTACGTACACCTCAAAGGCCGGCAACGCACCTGTAGCTCCCCTGGTGTTACACGGGGCCGTGGGCGACGGTGATCACTTACCATCAGGTGACCCGTACGCTCGTTTGCCTTGCCTTTTCCATAAAAAAAAAAAGTTAATTATTTTCATGTAATCCACTTTGTCACGTGTTACATACAATAATTATTTCCATTTGACCATGTAAGCTAGCTAGCTGTTTATGAAAAAACCTAGCGATTTATTTATATAAACTTATCTATATCATAAGTTTCTTAATATTAAAATAGACAAAATTATATTTATTATAGCAATTTTTACAACACGTAATAAAAAGAATGTATAAGTGCTCGTATCTTTTGATTGCGTTAGCTTAGAATCTTGATTATCTGTGTGCTCTTAGGGACTGCAGAGGAAATTATATGATATTAATTTTGATTTGATACCTCCATGCAATCTTGAGAGTGTTTAGACAGACGGATAAAAGTAGACGATTTGGACGAACCATATTTGTAAAGGTAAAATGTACATATATATATATATATATATATATATATATATATATATATATATATATATATATATATATATATATATATATATATATATATATATATATATATATATATATATATATATATATATATATATATATATATATATATATATATATATATATATATATATATATATATATATATATATATATATATATATATATATATATATATATATATATATATATATATATATATATATATATATATATATATATATATATATATATATATATATATATATATATATATATATATATATATATATATATATATATATATATATATATATATATATATATATATATATATATATATATATATATATATATATATATATATATATATATATATATATATATATATATATATATATATATATATATATATATATATGTACATATATTATAAACAAAGGTTATCCTTTAAAGGATGGTCGATAATTATATTATAGCAAAATAACAAATTTATGTGCTAACTTGAATAGGTCAACAATTTGGACGATATTAAACGGTGGTTTGAGATACAATCCGTCAGTAACTCAACGTTTCTCTTGTTAACGTTAACGCAAGCATAGAAAGATGGCTAAGCATAGATAAACTGTATCTCAGGCCCTGAACTCGTAACATAATTGACAAGCAGTGAGCGCACGCGCACGTCATCGATCAATTTGGCCACCTTAGGATGACGTTACGAAATTCGATTTCGCATTGATCCTTTACAGTTGCGGAACCGATCTGCTATAAAATAAATCTAGGCGATTGATTGCTTCTTGTTTATTTAACATCGGTATGTACTTACGTACGTAGATACTACGTAGTGCTATATTTACAGATTTTGCCATGTATTTTTTTATAACATATTCTGTTAGGCAGGTAAGCTAGTCATATTAGTTAGGTATACGGTTATTATAGAATAAATAAGCCATTTAGCCATACTTTGAATTTAAATATACATATACAATAATACAAACCAAACTTCATGATTTTTATTAAAAAACCATCTACTTCTTGGAGAACCAAATAAATATTATGAAAACCAATGTTCTGTGGTTCAAATGTCTGTTTGGATGTGTGAGAGAATAAAGCAACTTAGATAAATATGTTTAAATTATCATATTTTCAATTACATGTAAACCGTGGAAAACGAAAAACAAAAAAAAATATTCTGTTTTTAATAAAAAGTTTTCGAAAAGTGTTGGTATATACTTTACATAACTTTAAGTTTCTGTATCACCACAATTAACAGAAATACTAAAATCATATGATATTTTTCTACCCTAAGTGTGGATTAACACTATACAAATAGTAAAAATATTTAATAAATACCATTTTATCTGGCCTAATCATTATTCTAAGGAACCATCTTCGGGTAGAGATGCTAAGAACTTAAAAAGTTGTAAATAAGCGTATAAGAAAGATTTTCGTCATACTTTAAAATTAATAAAAATATTTAGTTTAAATAGTTAAGTAAAATTAAATTAAGGTGTTACAAAATTAAAGGTAATTGTTTTGGTGATCATTCTGGTTTATATGGTTGTTAGTCTTAATCAGAGATATTTTGCATCTCACCTTTTCTACAAGATCTTAGCTTTGACGATAAATATAACCCACCTGAATGCTGGTTACAGTACTATTTTTAATTAGACCTCATTGATGCATCTACCAGTAATACCTACTGACTTACTTTACTACATGGATAGTATATGTATTACGACATTCGCTGTTAATAACATCAGTTGAATGCTGATACCACTGGCACTTAACTGTTAAAAAATAAAATTGATCTTGATGTTTATGTACTTAATATTTTCTAAAGCTAATAATATTAATTAGAATTTTAGCTTTTTTAATTAAAATAAAAAGGTCTTAAAAAAAGATGTTATATTTCCAAGCTTCATATTTGTTTTCTCTTAGTATAATATGTATATATATGATTTGATCCCATAAGACCGACCACCAATGCTGCATGAAATTCACGATAAAATATGTAAATTTTATTTTATAAATGTAACAAATAGCCAGTTTCCGCAATGCCAACAGTGGAACAAGTGGCTGGGCGTTGTCTTTGTGCAGTAGTGTGGCAGTGCGGCGGCCGTCGAGGCGTTTAATAATTTACAACAAGTCATTAATATGGCGTTCCGCTTGCGCCCGCGCCGAACTGGTCTAGCGTGTGTCAATGTTCACTCGATTACGTCGGATTTGAAAATAAACTACATGCAGTTTATAGATATTTTTTTTTTCATGGAATGAAGATATAGCTACATAATTTTAATTATAATGACTTAAAATAAATACATATTTTTATATTTTTGTATAGGATTTTTTTTTTTTTTTTTTTTGTTTAGTTCTTGTTAGATATGGAAAGTTTTATAGTGAACATTCGAAAAGATGTACGGAAGAGAGAAAAAAGAGAGAACATTGAAGAGAATTTAAATATATAAATGTAGAAGATCTAGGCAACAATTGTTATATCAGAACAATATTACCTTTTTTTTCTACAAATATATAGATTGTTGACATTTGTTACCGTCTATGCAATTTACGGCCATTTAAAAGACCAGCGAACTAAGAGTAATATTTTTTTTACCAGTGAAGATGAAATTCAAAACAGTTGTTTACAGTTAGACACTGCACCATGTTGGCGGCCATATCTGGCACAATATTGAAATGTAGTAGACAATAAATTTACGTAATAGTAAGACATGTGTTAAACTTACGTAATTGTACCTATTTTATATTTAGCTGAAAGGTTTTGGTATTAGTTACGAATACAGAACGTACATAACATACTCGTATATTGGTAATTGATTACATATACAAATATATAAATAATATCCAGTAAAATTATTTATACATAGACCAAACTTCAATTTATTGGGTCACTTTTATGTACCAAATATTATGGTGAACAGCTTTTCTTATAGTCGTCTTGAACACGCAATTGTTCCGTGTTCTTCCTACATCGTTATTTCTCTTTACTGACAGCAGAAATAACTAAGTGAAGATATCTCGTTACTGTGGATTATTGTAAATGTCCATTTATCTGGTCTTGTTCCTTTTTACAATTCTTTAGATTTTTTTTTATACAAAAACATTATATTAAATTATTGTTTAAAATGTTAGTGGATATATGTTTAAACATACTTTTAATTTATAATTATAATAAAAAGACAATAACAGATATTGGCTTTTTTATAAAATTATTTAGAATGTACGAATACAGGTATGAAAATTGAAACAAAAATTTTACTTCGTTGCTAACTTATTTGTCGGCAACTTGATTGCATGACTCCGTGCTGATACTGAATCGGCTATCGACAGATACTGCCTGTAAACACGTCGTAGTATCGCAACAATCTATTTATAATGACCGGCCGCGAAATCACTATGTTAAATGTCTGATGTCTACAATTGAACGGGATAACAGTCTAGTGATTCAGTAGAACATTCGAATTATATTGAGATTTATTACAAAAAAATGAATAATTTATTTAAAGCTCTATCTATTGCTTGGTATCTATAATATAGTATACTTATAAAAAAGACAATGAAAAAAAATATTATGTAATAATAATAATAATCTCTTTTCTTCTTTGAGACCGTAGCGTTTGGCGCTCCGTTCTCTTTGCCTACCCCGCTAGGGATATAATAATAATCAGTAGTAGTAATATAAAAATTGAGTTTTTGACTGATTATTATTATTGTTGTAATCTGTTAAGACAACGGAAGATTTCATTTGGAACTTAACCAAATGAAATCTTTCGTTGATGTCTTTTCTATTGAAATATGAGACAATGTGAAAATGTGCTTAATTTTGTACATTTGTCTAATCATTTCTATAGTAAATATAATAATGGTTATCGATATAAATGTAAGAAAATCACTAATCTTGCAGTGATTAGCTGGCCCGTCCCTAACGGCGCGCGCGCACGTGCGCTGCCAGACGGTGAGTAAGCTCGTAGTACCGGTCCTTAGATATCTCTGTTTATCTAAATTTTACTTTGGAAATATCGAAAGCTTTATTCCCCACTTATAAGTCCACTATGACATTTGTGAAATGTGACATATGCAGATAATATGTTTGTCTTCTACTTTTATTACTAAAGAAGTATAGTTCATATAGCTCCTTTGTTCTATATTGGGCTAAAAATAATATATTTACTTCACTAAAGAGAACCAAATATCGTTGTGTCTCTGATATTATATAACAAAATCACATCAACAAAAATAATAATATTGATTTATATTTCGTAGCGAGAAAGATCGCAGTCAGCCGAGAAGGTACTAGAATACAAAATATTTGCCTGTTAAGGTAAATTGATTTTAAAAAAAAGGTTCTACTTTAACCAGACCCCCATGTGTTTTAGTAAAAATATAAAAATATGCAGTTGCACTTTACGGCGCGCGCGGACATTAGAAACACTCATCAATGATTTAGCCCACCCTAATGCTGCTCAATTTTTCAAAGAAATGTTATTAATTTTAATTAAAAATAACATTATGTATTCTTAATGATCGAAACATGATGATTTAATTTTTAAACAAGATAATTAGTACCCTTTTTAAATAACGATGCGAGTTATATATTGTAAAGGTGTGTATTATGATTGTTTGTTATAAGAATATGAGAATGTTATATAAACGATATTAATTCATAGTCGTTATGAACCGTTTTCATTGTTGTTTAAAATAGGTGTAACCGATAAAACGAACCCTTTATATAAATGAATAGGAACTGTGGAGTGCATTACATTAATCACTAAATATTCTTATTTCTTATTGTTATATTTTTAATGAAGTAAAGGTAACCCAAAATTATGTGCAATAGCCCCACGTACGAGTACTTGTATTTCAACTTCTTAAGCATGATCAATTTATAAATTTCCCATAAGCCTAAAGCTTTGCTACTGTGAACTTTTAAATGGTATAGTTTTATTTCACAGCGGAGAGCAATTACAATTCAATTCTACGTTACAAGAGAGGTAATAATTATTCTTAAGTAAGCGTTCCATTTCAATATTTAAAATACAGGGTAGTGTAGATTTATTAGCGAGTATTATCATGTGAGTTAAAGGATTCGAACGAAATCGTGTGAATTATTAAGAATGTTTGATTTTATTATATTTTTTAAAACAAAAACGTCATTGCCAATAGCTAATATTTTTAGGCATTATTAAAGATCCACTTACATATGATTGAGTATGACGTACTGAAAGAATACGCACGTACGCAAGAACTGGTTATATTGGTGAACTATGGAGTTTGGACCTATTATTTCCACTGAGACTACGGCTACGGCTAATGCTATAAATAAATTAGAAATTTGGAATCTATAGCAATAAGAGAAATTAAAAAGACTATAAATTTTAGTGATTGACAACTTTCCTTTAACGATGCTGTGATATTGCTTTTGGCATAATTTGTATTCACGGACTAATAGTGGACGTCAACAAAAGTCTTCTCATGTTCACTGATAATATCCCGCTTGTAAACCTTTTCTCCGAATTCTTGTTTCCGAAGTTTGAATCCCCCGAGTTTGTTTAAATCCAACTTGGAATGCCGATTTTCGTTTACTTTATGAAAAGAAAAAAATGGTGATGGCTTTTTGAATTTATATGTCAACTACGAAAAATGCAGTATCACCATATTGCTTGCGTTTGTACATAATTAAGCTGATACTTATTAATTGTAACTGATAATTTTTTAAATAATTGTGATTTTTTTATCACAGTAGAATAGGCTATGGGTACTTAAGAACCTAGTGATATGACAATCTATTCCTTTAAGATACTTACATTTTCTACAAAATATAATTTGTAGTATATTAAATCGATCTAGCTAGGTTTCATTTTCAGCAAATGTCGTTTTATTTATGTTTTTAGACAATGAAAATTTAATAAAAATTGTTATTAGAATAAGAAACCACAATTTACTAAGTCATGGTAGTTTCGGTGGGATCTCATATCATAGGGACCTTGGCTTGGTTGGTTATTGAAATAACACAGGGATTAACAAACAGGTTACAGTAGTTTATGAGCACGAGCTCAAATAATGTAGATTTATTTAATAAATCCTCTTATATCTTTAATTCAAAATTATATGAATATTTCACGAAGTCAAGATGACAAGTGCGATGCGACGCGGGCGTACAACGCGGCGCCGCACGCTAAAGACCGCGTTTGCATTAAGTGAACCCCGATAGCTGTTGACGAGTCAATCGCGCCGTCCGTGCCAATGACGCCCACGCTATGCAGAATGCGGTATCACACAGCTTTGTTAGAATAATTGGTAATGGTTTTACAACAATTATTCTTTACCAAATGCAAAAGCAATTCTAATTGATTTCTAAAAATAGCGTTCATGTGAACGAGTATCTTAATTATATACTACACTTGTCAATTGCGCATCGAAACGGTAAATATGCTATGTTTTATTCAAAAAAAGAGCTATATATTGACACAGAAAATGAAGTTGACAAATTTAAATTTGCAGACGTAAGCATTAGCTTTGTATGAAATTAATTACTTACATCTATAAGTTTATAATAGATATTGCTTATAAAATACCTATTCATTTTCACTTTTGTTAATAAAAAAAATACCTATGCATTTTCACATTTTCCTTTATTTATACCGCGATGAGGCCGTGCCGATTTGATTCGATGTGCGATTGTAAACGCGACAAGTTGTTACAAGTTCGATTCCCACTAGAAAAAATGAATTATTTAATAATTTTATTTCCTCGAAGCGCAACATTGAATTCACTCATTCAACACGCAATCCTTTAACAATTCCTTAGAGAGTGGGGAACAGAATTGACTTAATGGAAGTAGGTTCGCATCATAAATGATACTAAATGCAAAAAAATGTATATATAAATGCTCGTATGTTTTTAAAGCGCTAATTTAGAAGTTTGATTTTTGATCTGTGCTGCAAGGGACTTTTTGCAGACCTGAACAGTTGACATTCATTACAGCATTCAGGTGAACTCGAGATAAATGGCCTTGAAAAACGACAACTAAATGATCCTTTATTTTTTGAGAAGCCCTAAAAATAAAAGAAAATTATTTTAGTTTAGATTGGCATTACATTGAACTTGAAAAAGTCATTTAAATAGAATTTAAAAATAAAACGACATCATATAGAGCCAGAATTATTTTATCGCTAAGTTACTTACTTGCCTTTCTGTTATCCCAATATAGTATTATGGATGCTTAATCGAGTTACCGTGATTTACTGCTAAAGCTCTCTAAATGGTAGTTCATTATACCTGCTTAGGTATCGTAAAGTGTTCTGAATAATGTTAAGATAACAATGAATAAATGCCAACAGTGTTTGGATTGGGTCAATAGCAATATAACTTCCGGAAATATTTAATGAGGTCTTAATAAGGGATGTATAATTGTAGTATTTTATTATTTTTATACCTTTTTATAAAATAATAGATAAGTAATAATAAAAGAATGTTAAAAATTGTTTTATTTTTGGCATGCAGATTTATCAAGCACCAAATAGATATCCGTATTTAGAACGCTATCTTTAATAAAAAAGTCAGGTCGGTACGCTTTGCGTTTTTTTATACATATAAAAGAGAAATGCAAACGTGACTACATGTTAAATGCGTTTATGGTAAATGTAAAGAAGCCGCTTGCTGGAACGCATGAACCCTAATGTAGTGTCTATGTAGAGGATAGCTTGCGTCTATCTGTTCTCGCCGCCCGCGTTCCCGCCGCCGCCTTTTTGCCAGTTATTTTGAAACAAAGCTTTATATATTTTTTTGTGTTTCTCTTACATTTTACTCCTTAATAATTATTTTATCATATTTTGTAGTATCTAAGACTTATAGATATACTACATTTTATATATATAAATATTTTGTATTAATTGAAAAGCTTTGGTTACACTTTATGTAGCAACATCGACTAGCAAGGCACAATTATACCGTCACTTTGTTGAGATCAATCAAACCATATCACGTTATGTGGGTCATTAATTATTGTAAACAGTAATTACTTTAATTATTCTTGACAGTCTTTGTGTGAAGTCGTGAAATTATTGTACGTTACTGAAGGTCGTACCGGTCTTTGTCAGTCAGTCAATCTTTAGAAAATACCATTCGAAGAAGATATTTTATAGTTACGGCAATACCCTCTTATTATATGCAATACATATATATGTAACTTTGACAATAATCATCAAAACTCCGAATAATTAGTGTTTTTTTATTATTTTTATATACTAATAACATTGTATATGTATATATGTGAAATCCTCATACTATAAAAACAATACCTATAGGTTGTTTCTCCACTGTGGGTACGTTCACTTAAAGCGTTTCGAATGAGTACAAAATAAATTGAGATCAATAGTTTAGTGTAATATATAAATTAGTAAAACTGGTAGTTCCCAATAAAAAATGATGTGATATAATATCCATAGTAACGTAGCAGTGCCAGTGCTTTATCTAGGCGCGGGCGCGGCGACGTGTGCGTTTTATCAAGAGCTGTCAAAGGCACCCCGTCAGGTGATCTTTGGGTCCGTGACTCAACAGTTACACTAACGAACCGGTGCGGCGCGTGCTTCATTGTGTCGTATTATCTATCATTATCTTGCAAGCAGCTACAGACGTATTCTATAACGCATGGTGCAATATCGAAATTAAAACAATAAGCTTTAATAAAGCTATTGCTTACTGTAACTCTTTCGAATGACCGTAATAAGTTGGGTAACTTCAGTGGTTATCATATAAGTCGTGTAGATTTAAATCTTACTTTTTGTCAGCATTTGACCTTATACCCTTCACCTAACTCCAATTAAATTAAAAAAAATAATTGAACACGAATTGTCTACCTTAAGTACGTTAGTTGGTTAGTAGAGATAATAGCAATTTGAAATTATAGCGAATGTCAAATTGTAGTTACTTACCATGTGCTGAATACTGAACTTGTGAATGGAAAATATTTGATTACGAATGAGTGAATATACTAACTTACGAGTCTCGTAGTCATAAATCTTGTTACTGTGAAATGTAATGTTACATTTTATTTTATTAATTAAATTAAAAATAAATGCGAATATTTTCTAATTTGGCACTATATAAAATGTTAATGCTTTCAAAAAGAAACATTAATGATATTATTTTTCTTAGACTTTTATTTTCACAACTGTGTTTCACAAATCTGTTTAATGGTATATTATTTACCTTATTATACCTTTAAATAAATTATTTTATTTATAATTTATAAACTATATTTTCATTGAGCTCTGAACCGAAAAAAATCCTATAGTTTCTAAATTTTAAAAATAGAATATATATCTTTAATTTTTGTAAATTTAACAAGTGCTTAATCACATCTAGCGTACCCGTATGGCTTAGCTGACCAAACTATAAATATTCCCTATAATCAATACAATTCAGTTCAGGCATGATTCTTATCGTCAGTTATTATGTTTCATTAGCCTTGTAAACGATCTGATCCGTCAAAACGATCTATCAAGGTGTTAAGTAGAATCATCATTTTTTACTTTGTATCTATGAGGTTATTATTATTTATCGCGTAGTCTTATAACACCTGCCAGCGATAAACGTTATCCAATCTCAGGATGTATGTTAGATTTTTTATTTAATTTAATCATTTATTTTGTTTTGGAATATTTTCTATAAGTTACAATTATTTTTTAATTGAGCATCAAGTACACAAATAACTAGATTTTTTTTCAGCTTCATGGCACATGGTAGGCAACTTGGGAACTTAATGTTAACGCACTTCCGTTCCGTTTCCCCCTTTCCGCCGAATATTTATGTTAAGTGGCGGAACTCAATGCAACGCTTTGCCTTGTAAAGAAAGCGAAGAAAAGAAAACATTAAATATTTAATTTGAAAATATTAAATATGTCTTTTCCATGAGTGTGGATCGAACTCAAAACCTGTCGTGTTCACATCCACACGCTTGTGCTTCTGCGCCAAGACAGGCCTCTAGATATTTTTATATTCTTTGAAAAAGGTAAAGACAGCAACATATACTTTATATAAAATAAAAAAAAATGAATTATGTAAGCAACTATATTTAAATGAGTTAACAATATTCGGTTATTGCGGCGTGACCAGACTTTCTGACAGCTCCGGTCATCGCTGCATCAAATGTCTGTGACATTTGAAAGCATTACCACGCGAATATCAAGTATTAATCTGGACTCTCGACCTACATTAATGTAAACGATGATCCGAAATCGTAAGTCACGATTGGGAGATTAATATTTTGTTTTTATAAGTTGTCTCTGTGATCATTGAGGCAGGCTGGACGCCACGTTTTCACAACATTTGATATACAAGTATACCGACGCGAAGGAGGCTAAGTTCGGGATCACGACGTCGCTGCTCAACTTTCGACTGCAGCCGTCGATTAAGAATCGCTTGCGACAACATTGGATTGATCGATGTAGCCCTTGGCATTTGTGCGATATAACTGTAAAGTATAGATGACATAGATAGTTAGTGACTTACTGAACTGTATATGTTTATTTATTCGCTAAATATTGCTGTGGTCGGTCATGTATAAAATAAACTTAATAAAATTTACAGACGTGACATGTTTTTAAGCTTTACATTGTTTCCCGCACAGTATAGTATCGTAGGCGGAGTGAAACTGAAACCTAGTGTTAGGAAACGCTGTTCTCATTAAGTCGCCTCATTAGGATGTTGAGTGGCAGACCTAAACACCGCGCTTTGCCTTCTTACCTGTGGGAGAAAACAAAAATATTAAATATTTAATTATATATCAAAACCCCTATGTCCTTGGCCAACGTCAAGCCTAAAATAATATTGTTTTGAATGATCATCATTTAAAACCATGTCATTTGAGGTTATGATGTGTCTTAAATTAGTATATTTATCTTAACTTTAAAGATTTAAAATGCAACTAGACTCAGAATCAACAAATTTAATTTAAGTAACAGAACTGCTATATATTAAGTCATAAAAGCGCATAGTAATAAAATAATGGAATAACTATCATTAAAAATATTGTCATCTCTTTGTATTTTATTACTGGTTGTTGAAAGTGTACGATACATATTTAACTTAATAATTGTGTATTTGTAAGAAATGTTAAAATTAAATCTATATAAAATAAATAAAAAAATATGATATGATTTTTTTAAAGAATCTCACACTTTAAATTAATAATAATTTTAACTTTAAAAAATAGAAACGATTACAGTTCTAAACGGTTCTATAAAAATAAGATTCGGTGCGGAGAATCCAATAAAGTTCTTGTTTAGGTCAATTGTGAATGCGAGCGCGCGTGCAACTATAACATGTAATTATACGGTTACGGGCATATCCCTACATCACCACTCAGCACCCCGTCTCGACCGAGTGTTAAAAAATAACCATCTGTTCAACCATAATCGGGATAACGCCCGCTGGGTCAGTAATTGACCGCCGATATATTGTTTCCTAAATTAAAGTTTTTATTATGAAACTGCTATAAAAAGGTCACAAAATTATTATTTCTATAAACAAATATTGTACTTGTTGATCATTATGTCTACATTGTCATTTTTGTCTTGATTTGTAAATATATCTAATTTGTACATTGGGTAATGTACATATAAGTGATGTAACGAATGTCATTTTTCATACGAATATTCCGTTTCTGTTCAAGCTTGCGCCCATTGTTTATGGCTTCGTGGCATTGTCGGTCGAATAATGTAAGGTGCTTTATTCTTATATTACGTCACGAGAATGCTTTTTAGAAAATGTACAAGAAATAGAACAGCAGGATTTGAAACCGCGCCTCTTGTTAACCGCCACTCATACGATTTCATCTGGTTACATCGATATTTTTGTTTATGATTATTATATTGCTAGCATCTTTGTCAGGAGATTTTTTGCTACTAAATATATAAATTTCTGCTACCTAAAAGAATCATTATTAGGCAGGAGAGAATGTCGTTTATTAATTTTTCAAGTTATTTATTATATTCCACAGTTAGGAAAAAAATACTATTTCGAAAATGTACTTATACAAATTTCAATATAGCGAGATTTGTATCCGCGCCTTTAGGAAACCGTCTAATTGCTTTAACAAACGAAGCCGTAAGTTCTCATCTAGTTACGTCAAAATTCTTATACGATTGTTATAAGTTATTTATGTTGTTAACGGTACGGATCGTTATTAGAACTATGTTCTTTATAATTAGGACTATTATCTTCATTTTTCGTTTCTTTACTTACATCCTTACTTTTTTATTTTCATATGCGCACAACATTTACAAACATTTTGCGAATGCGTATATTCAATCCATCCCTAGTTATGTTATCCCTAGTAATCCTTAGTTACACAAATGTTAGGACATTCTATTGCATTCCGGGTGGATCAGAAGAACGTACAAAATACATAACCAGGACCGGACTTAGATATATGTGGGCCCCGGGGAACGAAAAGGTTCAACTATTGTTTTGCCAATTAATTCCAATAAAGATTATTTTTATTTTTAAATATTTATGAGTAGATAACTCATACAACTTGCCTGTGAGTACGTAACACATCACTAAGCCTTTTTTCAGATAACCTAATAAATAGGCATTAAAGAGGTAGGGTTGAAGTTTGTTAGTGAGGACTTTTCAATTGATCGCGGAAACCCGTAGACACCCTATTGGGTCCCACTGTTTTTCTCATTTATGTTATTGATCTATGTGACTTGGAATGCAATATCTTGCTACATTGTATTTAAGTTCGTTTTTGGGCAACGAAAGAGAGAGAGAATGTAGTTCTATCTAGGCAGATTCATAAACTTCATCCCAAGACACACAGATTCTTAACATAAATACACATATAGAGCATCAACATTCACATAGAGCATCAACATAATTAAGTATATTCATTTCTCCATGACGGTAAATCCTAAATTGAACTTCTTCCTTTAATGATCCATTCTTGTAATGGAACAAACTGCTCTTGAAAATTTTAAAAATGTCAGTGTAATTAAATACTTGGGATTTACAATAGACAGCTGCAAGCTGATCTATATGATATTTAAAACTAAGTATTTAGAAAATTAAGAAACGTAACACATCCATCACTACTATAAACGATATACTGTCCCATTGTCAGTCAACACTTTACTACTGTATCACATCACGCCAAAAGATCTGTTCTCTCTCTTTATCTATCTATTATCTACGATTCTAAAAGTAAATTGGTTTCCAGAATAATAAAAAATATTTGTCAGTTGAGTAATTTCAAAACAAGCTTTTAACAAGTTCTATTCTTTCCTTAGAGATATATTTTTTTATGGAAAAGACAAGATAAATGAGCGTACGGGTTACCTGATGGTGAGTGATCACCGTCGCCACGGCCCCGTGTAACACCAGAGGAGCTACAGGTGCGTTGCCGGCCCTTAAGGTGGAGGTAGACGCGCTTTTTGAAGGTACCCATGTCGTATCGATCTGGAAATACTGCCGCGGGTAGGGCGTTACACAGATGCGTGGCGCGTGGAAGAAAGTTCCTACGCGGAAGAAGGCGTTTGCCATATCCAGACTAACTGCCAGGCCTTCTCCCTTGCTATCAATAGTTGCAGCCCAGCGGTGGGTTAGGTAAATGAGAAGATCACCGGTTGAGCGACCATGACATAAGCCATATTGGCAATCGTTAATCAATCGGTGATCCTCCAAATACACTAAGAGCTGGCTATTTATTATGCTCTCCATAACTTTTGAGAGCAGGGGGGATATAGCAATAGGCCTTGAGTTAGTTGGATCGGAACCATCGCCATTCTTCGGAATTGGGTGGATAAGAGCGTTCTTCCACGAACCTGGGACTACGCCGACTGAGTAAGAGTGCCGAAATAGACGCGTTAGCACCGGTGTTAGTTCAGGAGCACATAAACGGAGCACAAGAGGAGTAATGCCATCCGGCCCTCTCGACTTGTGGATGTCCAAGGTAGACAGAGCTCTTATATATATATATATATATATATATATATATATATATATATATATATATATATTTATATATATATATATATATATATATATATATATATAATCTCTTATATTAATTATATGTTATATAAATATAAAATCAGTACTTATCCATATTATTTAAAATTGTTTTGAAAATGTTTCTTATTTTTTTTTTGTAATCTGTAAAACAAAATAACCACTATGTGTGTGGATTATCTTTAGAAGATAGAAATATGCTGTCACGGACTTTTTTTTAACACTAAAATAATCGTGTTTTTCCGCTTTTTCAACATTTTACACTTGTTCTCCGCTTATTTATAACATATATATTATATTGAGATATAAGGTTTAAAGTTTAAATAACCTGCCTCGATGCATTATGTTGGATACACAAAAAAAAATCAAATCTAACCAGAAGTTGAAGATTAGGGCGTTCAACGAAACAAAGTCTTTGATTAGTTTCACGCTGTATTCAGGGCACTTAAGAGTAGGTGGAGTGAACCTGGAATATCATGTTAGGACACGCCGTTCCCTTCAAGACACCCACTTGCCCAATTCCTAGCTGGCATTGCGTATTAGGTGGCCTACGGCGTTTTACCTAAACGAATATTTATAAATATTTAATGTAATATATTTATTTATGAAATATTCCATTTCCCCTTTATAATATTAGTATAGATGTATGGGTATATAAAGAATACATAAGCAAAGTATAAAACAATTACTATTTCATACGCTTAGGCCACGAAGAGGATGCGCGAAGCACTCATTAGCCTCGACACGACCATAGGTGCTGGAGATTGGAACGTCAAACATCCGGACTGGAGGTGCCATACTGCCTGCAACAACGGCAGGCGGCACTGGTTCCGACGAGGTAAAACATTATCATATATATAAACCAGGGATAAAATGGATAAGAAGGATAAGAGGGATCCTTCTCTCTATGTCGTAAGGCTCGGTCAGTTAGGTTTTTCAACGCTAACCTTCACCTGGGTTACATTCCCTAAGCAGTAAGAAGAAGGGCTTAGTGATCATGATGGAACCGGGACCGAACCCTATGAGACCGGGACAGCTTAATTACTAAACTGTTCGAGAAGTTGTTACTACTTTCAACTCAGACACTTTTTCAACTACGCACCGAATAGCTTAGTTTCAGAAACAGCCACCGGAAAACCCTACCAGCAGCGCGGTTTATCTACTTGATCAAGTCCGGAACTCCGGTATGTAGCGAGGGCGTTTGACCGGGTGCTCGCACACTAGTCTACTCTATAAGATGATCCAGGCCACATTCCCGTTCCACATCCTGAGGATCACAGCTGCTTCCTAATTTCTCAAGGATAAGACGGTTAGTATAAAGAGTGCCATCTCCAGCAGCCTCACTATCATAGCCACAAGGCAGCATTATGTCCCCAGCCTTTATTTACTCCGTCTACACCGAACGACGTTCGAACGTTCCTGCGACGATAACACTGGCGCTTTACGCTGATGACATAGTATTGATATCCTTTTCTCCGAATGCTTTCCATGCCGCCACGAAGTTTCAGCGAACACTAAACTTGTTGCCAGAATAGCTCGTGAAGTGGAGACTGGTACTAAATATCGCCAAAACGCAGACGAAGATATAAATGCTGAGAATCCTAATGTGCAAGGTTGCAAGTGACGTCGTACGGTACGTAGGCATGGTACGAGCTTCGAGCTTTTTAGAAGATATTACAGAACATGGTCCTGGGATTCGTAGCCCAGGCCTCTTAGTACGTCAGAAATTCAAATTAAAATTTAATTATTTTTATTTAAAATAAGAGGTTACAAGCTTCGTTTTCTGAACGTCATACAATCTACCAATGCAACCTTGCATAACGACCTCCATATGGAAAGTCTGGACAACTAGATCTGGATCACAGCTGCCAACGCTTTCCACTGTGCTGGTCACTTTTACCTTCAACTGGCACGCTCTGATGGGTACATTCATGTCACCAAGGTACTCACCCGGCGGACCGGCCCGACAGTACAACCGAGTCCATCTGTTACCCCCTATCTCCCCCTACCCGGCTCTCTTACGAAATATATTAAACCAAAGATGAGGATTCAAGCTGAGGAAATATAATTTACAGATTGCTGGCAAAAGTACAATATTCAGAAATATTTTCCAGAGTCGGTCACTTAAGTTTTTAACAAATCTATTTGTGTAAAGGATTTTTTATCTTTCAGGGTAAATTTATTGCTAGTAAAATTTCTGCGGTGGGCACGGTACTCCTGGACCTCCATTTTCTTAAACTCTTGATTTCCGGTATATTTTTTATATGAAAAGGTGAAGAGACATAAATCAAGCAGAGAAAATCTGATGGTGATGGTGTTGGTGAATCTCGATGACTATGGCTAATTCATTATATAATCCTCATGTATACAAGAGAAACTTATCATAACAACATAGAAGCATACAATTATCAAAATGTTCCAGCAGTCTATTTCAAAAAAAGATTTTAATAAGTCACAAATGCCATTTATGAAGTAGTAATAAATAATTAACGAGCAACTATGAAATTGATTTATTAGGTACGTCTTAAATGTATTATTATCTATAAGATTTACATCACCAAATGAATTATTTTTAATACAAAAACAATATTTAATTATAAAGTATTTGTTTTGTTACCTTAAAGCAATAACTAAAGGATGAATGTATGCCGAAAGGATTAAATTGTTTTTTTGTGGTTGCCTCATATAATTCCATTAACTAAAACAGAGGTTAATAGCAAAAAATGATGCACCGTGTTATATTAAAATTATTAATAGAGTAATTTAAATCAATTTCCGCCGGGCGGGTTAAACCCTTTAGGTAGGGCGTTAGTAGCGCTTATATTTTAAAGCGGCGTGTAATCACCGTAGTCAATCTTTGACAGTGCCGCATCAGCTGTGATTTCCATATGACTGTTCTACTTTCAGATGTGTAATCCATAAATATTTAGATTTGTTACGACTTTTTTCGGCGATATTTTAGGTTTTTTTAATTTATTATAACTTAATCATCACTTATTGTATTTTAAGCCACGTGACAACAGATTAAACATTATTTCTATTTATTGAAAACAGATTTTGTAAGTAAATTTAAATCAGGTGGTAAAATAAGACAGTACGCCTACTTTGTTAGTAACACGTGCTCTTGTAACAATACTGTTACTAGCCTTCACTCCATTGTTCCGGTTGGCAGTAAAGTAATTGACTCCAAGTTGTGCTTTGCCATGCTGTGCGCAGGTGGCGCACAGATCCTTGTTGTAAATGAAAGTCGATTGTTTGTGCTTTACTACTGTTATTATGCAGGTTTCAAACACTAATTTTATAGCTGAGTATTTGTTTGTGGGAAATATGTTTCTTTGCCATTGTAAATTGTATTCAGGTTTTACTTTCTTTATGGTTTTATTTATTTTGTTTATTATTAAATATGTTTGCATTTTGAAATAAAAATATTTTTATAAAAAAAAGTGTTAGTTTTATAAAGACAAGGTACAAATAAAATATCGTACATAGGTATATATGACTGGAATAAAAAAAATGTTACCTACAAATTTATATCATAGTTTTAGATTAATTATATAACGTACAGGTAATGGTGCCTATTTGGATTGAAGCATAACGGTGTTTGATTTCAAAAATACATTTCGATACAATTCAGGCTATTAATAATGGTAAAACTGACGTAAGTGAGGCATTAGACAAATTAAAAAATGAATCTCACAAGGCTACGTTGGTGGGCGCCAGAGTGACGTGCAACACCGGATTATTCCGAGGAACTATTTATAATGTGGGGCTCGCAGACGCGGATTGCGCACGATGGAGTCTGCTCCTTTGTCATTGGAGCAACCTGTTCTGTCGGGTTCAAACTCACGGCGAGCACAATGTAAAATAACGGGCCACCTGATTAACCGCCATTCCGCCCAGCTATGCAGATATCTACCGCTGAGCCGTCGCACCGCGCCGCGCCGATCACTGATCATATTAATTTCAAATGATAGATTGCTTTTATATTGTTAATGTCTTATTATGATACAGATAACAACATCAAGGTTAGTGAACTTTCTATCGCATTAAGTGATAGAATTCAAATAGTGTATGAATGACGTCGTGACCGATTTGTGTGGGAACTATTTCAATATAATGGAAAATATTAAATGCATTTGGAAGTGGATTTTTTCATTGAAATTACTAATAAAACGTTATAATGCACCTACAAACATACGTATTATACCTGTATATGTATGTATAACATTATTAAATGTTATATCATTTCAATGTTACATGTATTTGGTTTAGTTAAATTACATTTGTACACACACTTTTACGCGTTTTTGTTGTATGTTTTTATTGCGGCAAGGAACTCGGTAGCAGGTGAAGGGGCTTAATGTTCACACGGGTACTTATTTTGGTTAGTTTAGGCCCGTGGTTTTGCGTATGTAGGTTTGCATGAAGAGATTATTGAATATACTACAAATAGTACTAGTAGTTTTTGGTATTGATTTCTGAGAAACAATTTTTAAACCTTTTCTTGGTTGAGCCACTTGAAAAACATTTCATTTGTACTTATCATTATTGTATGGTTTGTTGAAATTTAAATAACGTTTCTATTTCGCATAATGTACTGAAAAAATAAATAGAACATAATTATTTTAATAATAAGCAGACATTTACATATTAAAAAGTGCAAAAATTTAAATATCATTAGTCAGAATTAACATATAAATACTTCATATGGAAGTGCACTTTTTTGTGTTTTCAAAGCGGAGACGGAATCACCCTTAAATTCCACTTTCCTTTAATACAAATCACTTTCAAAGTAAAAAACAGGACACCTTTTGGCAACATCCGCCAGTAGTTCTCACGAAACAGGTAGCAGCCTTCACTAAGTATTTTTGTTAGGCATAAATAGTGTTGGAATAATTATATGGGTAATAAGGGTAGGTAGGTGTACCAGATAATCAAGAACAAAGCGGAATAAGAAGGAAGTAAAATAAATATCTACCCTTTCTTTGTGATATGTAGTCTGTTTGTTACATTGTTTATATGCATAGCTAGATTAATTTTGTTGCATGCATAGCTAGATTAATTTTGTTCTATATCAATATCTTTTTTTCTTCATGCCTTTAAATAATTAATCTGTTTTTTTATCTTCACGCTAATTCCCGCATGGTAAGGTGGGCAGAGGGAATTTGGGAACCTAGTGTTTTGACACTTCGATCCGTTTCCTACTTTCCGCCGAATTTAAAGCATTGGGTGTCGAGTGGCGGATTTCAACGCGGCCCTTTCCCGTCTTGCCCTGTTATCAGAGCAAAGAAATTAAAATATTAAATATTTCATTTTCTTAAGTAGGGATCAAACCGACCACCTGTGGTGATTAACAGTCACATATTCGTGCCACGGCTCCACGACAGGCCTAAATAATTAAATAAAGAAGAAAATAAATTTATTTCTAAACAATATTACCACATGCAATTGAGCTATAATGAGGCATTCAAGAAGTATTAAAAAGTGCTGATATTTTGTATAATTATAACACTGAGAATAAACTACACTTATTAACGACTATAACTATTTAACATAATTATCACGCTAGAATACTGTTTAATACTAAGTTGTATTATTTTTATTTTATATAAACAAGATTGTATAAAATATAACATTTACATACAAAATTAATATATACAAATATTGTATGTAAATGTATTGTATAAAAATGTATAATAATTCAATCCAATTCTCATCGTCCAAAGTAGACAAAGTAAAGGCAAGTTGCAGCAATCGTACCAGGCGCGACGCACTTCCAACCCTCCATCCGCGTTCAGTGATCTATTGTTTGCAGAGAGAAATGAAACGAAAAAATCTCGTTCCCAAACGTATCGTGAGAAATCGTGAAATGTGCTCCGTATTCATTAAGCGACGCACCGACAGAAATCAATAAATATCGTATTACGCTTCGCTAGCCATGACGTGTACATTGTACAATACACGTTTGAGGTTAGTTTTAGTTCGTTAAAATATTTACTTATTATTAAAAGTAGCCCACAAAATCCTTAAGATGTGAAGTCTATATGTTTTAATTTTCTGCAATAATAGGTATTGCTACTGTTTCTGACATTTTTTCATAAAACAAAACCATACAATTATTTCTTTCAATTATTAGTTTTTCTACAACTCTCACGTGATATACTATTCTATATCATTATAACTTACACCACGAAAATATGTTGGAAATATGTATAAAAATTGGATAACAACAAAAAATTTTGTACCAATCGATAAAAAGTTCTGCCGTAGTGAGATGCGAACGCATATCTTTGTTAACTGGCGCGCTTAATTGTTAACCGACTTTTTAAAACAATTAATTAAGAAGACATTAAAAAAAATATAAAAGCTAATACTTTCAAAATATAGCTGTGTGTAGGTAATATATATAAATAAAGTCTTATTAATTTAAAAAACGTATAAAAATTTTGAATATAGGAGGATTTTTATACGCTTTTAAATTTAAATTTAGTATTTTATGTCCTTAGTGTGGAATAACACTTTAAACAAAAATATTAAATGAAGTTTTACTTATAGGAACGTGAAGGGGAAATAATAAGTAATTTCAAGTTAAAAATTGTACTTTAAAAATGTAAAAGACACATATAGTAATATAAGCCCTTCTATATTTTATAAGCACAATGGAGTTGAAGGAGTATGATGGATCGGACAGCGGCTTGGATAGGTGGCGACGGTTGTTGCGCCACTGGCGCGGACGTCGCCGGCGCCTGCCTCGCTGACTCATAACTGTGGATTCCTGTTTACTACCTACTGCTTACTACTATATACACTACCATGGAACGTTATGCCCAAATGACCTGCCAACGCATTGTCTTTGAACTTACTGTTCGGCGATAAATGTCAACTTTGATTTAAGACACAACTCTAATTTTCTCGAAACTGTTTCGTATCGTCGTATACCTCGTACGAACAACCAATAATTAAAAAGTTAATTTGAACTGAAGATAAGGTATTATTTGTTATATAGGTTAATTCGAATTTAAAATATATAAATAATAAAAACTTAATGAACTTAATGGGTTGTGGGTTCGATCCTTACTCGAAGAAATGAAATATTTAATGTTTTCAATTCAAATGATTTCATTTATTCGCTCTGGTACAAGGCAAAACGCGGCGTTGAGTTCCGCCACTCAACACGCAATGCCTCAAACTCGGCGGAAAGTGGGGAACGGAAGTGGAACGGAGTGTCTTAACACTAGGTTCCCAAGTTCCCTCTGCCTACCCTGCCTTGTGCGGGATACAGCGTGAAGCTGAGTACTGAGTATAAAAACTTAATGAATTAAACTAGTTTACTTTTTATATAACTATTAAGGTATTCTTAGTATAGTTCCATCTAATATGTAATTCAGTACTACTAAATAACATATAAGATTGTTTTTATTAGGCGATTCGGACTTTTTAGATATTTTCGTTGAATATTATGCAAATTTTATTGTATTCGTTATCATAATAATTCATTTGCTTTGGTCAGACAAATTTATCGTTATGTCGTTACATAATATTTAAATGACTAAACAACAGAATTATTTTAATTTACATCCTTAAGTAATCGTGCAACATTTTTAAGAGGTACTATAACTATTAATGAGTTTATAAGTTACCTACAAGTTTCGCGACTGAAATTAGCGAGCATGTAATGTTTATTATTAATGTATTGCAAATTTTGCCTGATTTCAAAATACCAATCATTCGTTTCGTTGGACGAATACTAAAAAAATGTTTCAATAGGTCGTTGACCAGATTTTTAGGTTATGCAGATTTATACAAATGCAGCAATGTGTACATTTTTTATCCTCGAGATGTAAGAGACTATACTTAGATACATTTACATTATTTTTCTATAAAAGGTTTATAAATAATATTTTATATGTTAAATATATTTTATACTTATTTTTACGAAGATAGAGAATCGAAAAATTCTAATTTATATATAGCTAATAACAATTCTAGCTATGCCGTATCTTAACGATTTTGACAATGCTCTAGCTAACTTTTTTAATTTATTCATGAATAGCTACTGTGAATAGCGAAAGCGGAGCAGTTCGTGATCTTTGTTTGTAACGCAGTCAATGCTAAAAAGCCGTTATAGTATTGTCTCATGTAACTAATCAAGTTAAATTATAAATTTATTAGCGACCCGCTGGCCGCGTCGCCTGTGTTAACAACAGAATAATTTCTTTCATACACAAATTTGCGTTCGTGTTCTAATATGCATATGTTAAATACATTTCATTTTCTTGAGTGGGACACCACACATAAAAACAAAGCTTACTTTTCGCAGTTTACATAGAAGATAGAAAACTATACATGAATTATCATTAGCGCCGATATTTTAGCCGGTAGATGTCGAGGCCGGTCTGTAATTGAAAAAAAGAATACATTTATTAAAGGATATCCTTATACACAGCTAAAAGCTAGCACAATACTACAACTTATTTCTTAATAGTGGAATATTAGCATATTCTTTAGAAGCAAAAGAGTTCGATGATGGTGGCTCTGTCCTCGCATTGTAAGTCTGGGAAATCTTATTATTTTGTAATTGTGTAAATTACACAAACATACAATTAAACCTTATTTTAATATATTTAAAAAGTTATAATTAAAATACATCATATAGGGAAAATACAAATGTTGTAAGGTATGTATGTATGTAACTATAATTTAGAACATATCTGTGGTGTTTGTTTTTTATATAAAACACATAAATGAAAATGGTTACTTAATATTAAATATTTGTTATGTATGCTTTGAGGAAATAAATCTAACCGTTATAAATGAATATAATGTGATTTTTCAAACTTACTTCACCTTGTAACTTAAACACAACATAACTTTTTTTTTCACCTATTAATTGATAAATAGAATTTACTTTCTACGCTCATTCCATCACAATATCTCCCTTTCAGGTTTTGCCCTGAAAAATATACTCACTATTTTACATCCACAATGAAGTTGCGAATGTTATAAATTAAAATAATATTTTAATTGCAGAATATTATTATAGCAGATACTATAAACAAATATGTATTGATTTTTTTTAAATCATTACATTAAATTAAAGTATAAAATTTAATAAAATGTTTAAGATTACAATGACTTATAACAATATAGTCCATTTTGTCCAGTGCTTTTACCGTGATTCGCGTATAAATTAACAGAATTAACAGACACAAACAAAAATTCTAGTGAGAGATTTTAGTTCATGTTATCAATGTAAATCGACATATCATCATATCGGCGCACCAATTTTTTATTATTGTTTGATGTACAGAATATACGTTTGTACTTTTTATGATATATTTTTTCATACTTTCATTATTGAATTTTATATTTCTCTTTGAATTAAAGAACAGATATTATATACTTATAAAATACTTTTCAATATATGAAATATTAATATGTTGTTGTAGAAGCATTATTCTGCGTTGTTGACGTTATAGCTGATCAATTGATATCTCGACGAGTCTTTATCTTTATTGCTTTCCAGCTTTGTTCTGTTTGCTTTCTATTTTATATCAATTGCCAATCTAATATTAATATCACTGTTATTGCTTTTGGCTTGAGATCTTTTGGTGTATCGAGTAAAAGATTATTTTAAATGTTGAAGAAATAAATTACGACATTCTTTTCGGACTTGCACGTATCGCCCAGTAACAAATAGTTTCTCGTATGTTATTGTGTAAAAAATTAATAGGGTATGATTGTGCTATGGGGTTGTTCGCGCACGGTCAACGATTTACATTCCTCACGATTTTTAAGGGTCGATATTGGGTCGGTACTGGATTGCTAGTCTGATCGACTGGGATATAAAAAAAACATTACAAAAAGTATTCAATAATTTGGAGAAGTTCTGCAAAAGTTAAGATTTTGATGGAAACTTTTGTACATTTGAGTGGTCAAATCCTTTCCATGTTGAATTTTTATGTCTGAAGATAATCTGAAAAGGATATGAATAGATAAATATTACAGACCACACTACTGAATAGTAAGTACAACCGCCTGTGTATGTACATACCTACAATAAAAGTGTAAATGATTACTGTTTGTACATAATATGGTCTATGAAAAAAGAAATATAATTATGGCCATCTATAATGTAACGGAGACTAAAACAATGTCTTTTAAAAAGTTTATCCGCTTGTCAGTTTGTTTGTTAATCTCAATATCTTTAGCGATTTAAATGCTGAATGAAGAAGTGCGTTTACAAATTCCGATTCTACGTTCTTTTCACACCTACTATAAATCTATACTTATAATAAATCTGTAGAGAGGTCAATTCTGTACATGAAATATATTTACAAAATAAGTAGCAGGGGGTGATTAGTGTTCGATACTGATGCCAAAAATGCAGTTAAAAAAATTTTTGTCTGTCTGTCTGTCTGTTTGTATGTTATTTATAGAAAAAAAAACTACTCGACGGATTTTAACGAAACTTAGTACAATTATTCTTTATACTCCTGGGCAGGTAATAGTATACTTTTCATCACACTATAATGAATAGGAGCAGAGCAGTGAAAGGAAATGTTGAGAAAATGGGAGAAGTTGCTTGATTTTTTAAGCTTCCGTCGCGTGTGCAGCCTTAATGGTTAGAGCTACATAGAAACTATGTATAACGGAAATATTCTACATAAAAATACACGAAAAATATTCCAAGACAGCATATATCTATCTTTTATAGTTAACTCACAATAACACGCATAACTCTCGATAGCTTAGCAGTTCGGAGATTTCTTATTATATTTGTTTACTTTTACGTTTATAAAACCAATAATGCTCACCATCATTCCTAATTAAAAAAAAATAAACATTAGCACCAATTCAATAAAAAAAGAATCATTGAAATCGGTATAGAAACACCAAACTTATACTTACTTACATGAAATACGCCAACAAGACATCGCGCGTGAATAGTGAATCAAGCTATAAGGATTATTTTTGCGTAACGGTTGCCGCGCTCGACGGGGCTCGCGGCGGCAGAGGATAAAAGGGGCGGGAGGCGAGCGCAAGCGTCATTCAATTCAAAAAAAAAAAAAAGCGCAAGCGTCATTCAATATTTGGCTTTTGATGCGTTCAGAGTGTTGAACTTTATTGACAGACAATAATTGTTATTTTATAAACCGTGCTTATCAGCGCGACTTTTTGTCTTTAAATAGTTTATTTTAATTTCTTTTGTTGTTATTTTCTAAATTAGTTTTAGTTTTGTTTAAATTCTTAACTATTAATAGTTCCTATTTTATTTCTTTTTAAGTAGATTTAGATTCGATTTTTAGATTAGATAATAGATAGATAGATTAGATTATTGTTAGATTTTTAGTTACTGATAGGTTAGTTTTGGGCATTTTATGTTTAGTTTTTTTTGTATTGAGTAGATAAAAGCGTAGGTAGGTACTTTTATTAATTATAGTATTCATAGGTATTTTTTATTTATTTTTAAGTGAAGTAGGTATAGGTAGATATTGCCTACTATCTACCTATACTTCACACGTGTTTTAGCTTTATTTTCATTTCTTTTTTTTGTACCTAAGTTGTAGGTAGGTAGGTACATATGTCTTAGTTTAATTCTTTTAGAATATTAGGTATTTAAGTTTAAATAGGCACTTAGATTTATATTTTTTTATTATATAGCAGCTGTACTTAGAACATCTAAGGTTTTTTTTGTATTAGCATAGGTACTTTGATTAATTACAGTAGTTGTAGGTATTTCTTATTATTCATTTTTAAGTGAAGTAGGTAAGTGTAGATAGTATTGCACACGCATTAAGTATAGCTTTATTTTCATTTTTTATTCTTTTGTAATTTGTAGGTACATATTTATAATTCGATTAGAATATTATTTTAGTTTTAATAGGCACTTAGATTTATATTCTATTTATTATATACTTAGCTATAGTTAGGACCTCTGACGTAAGTTTTTTGTTGGGTAACTAAATAGAATTTAAGTTACCGTCGATTAAAAATAAAATAAACGATGCCACCTAAAAAACGACCATCTTTATCTCGAACTTCGAGTCAAGCTAGGAGAATGAGAATGACGCGTTCTCAAGAATCGGAAGAGGAAAGAGCACATCGGTTAAACTCTATGAGAGTTAGTGCCTCAACATCTCGAGCTAATGAAAGCTCTCCAGAAAGAGAGATGCGATTAGCAGCTGAAAGAGCGAGACGAGCTACAACACGGGCTTCTCAAAGTTCTTCTCAACGAGAGCTAAGGCGTTCCATTGACCGGGAACAACATGCGTTATCCCGAGAAGCTGACTTTATCTAATGAAAGATTAAGAATTGAAAATATTCGGTCGCTTGAAACAGAAGAACAGCGAGAGGCCCGTCTTACTGCAGATAGATTTCGACATGGTCTTAATGACTTAGATATACACGTGGTAGATCAATCTACAAATTCGGTGGCGTGGTCCGATAAATATAAAAGTGGGTTTGCTTATAACCTCACAATTGATTACAGATCATCTTCTGAAATAGGCGATATGAACGTAGTATGTTCCTTTTGTAATGCTTCGAAGTGGAGGAAGGAGTCTGCTGGTTTCTGTTGTCCTGGAGGTAAAATAAATTTGCCTTCGTTCGAAGACCCACCGGAACCTTTAAAATCACTACTTTTAGGGGAACATTTGCAATCCAAACAGTTGTTAGATAATATTCGCACTTATAATAGTGCATTCCAAATGACATCCTTTGGTGCTAAACAAATCTCAGAAGGCCCTTTCATGCCTACTTTTAAGGTACAAGGTCAGGTTTACCATTTGATAGGGTCCCTTTTGCCTGAAGAACAACCTAAATTTCTTCAAATATATTTTGTATCCGATTACAACGAACAGTCGAATATAAGAAATCAATATTTTCCGAATTTAAATACTCAACTCATTTCACAACTTCAGAACATGTTACATCAGGTTAATTCGTACGTATGCAGTTTTAAATCGGCATTAGAAGCCCTTTCTCAAGATGGTAATAACAATTATAAAATTGTTATAAATGCCGATAAGCGTCCAACTCAGGAACACCCTGGGCGTCATAACGTTCCATCCACGAATGAAGTTGCTGTAGTACTGGTCGACCAGGAATGTGATAGGCGTGATATCGTTATACGTTCCAGAGACAATCGTTTGCAACGTATTTTCGAAACCCACAGGGCTTACGACAGTTTGCAATATCCTATGATATACTGTCGAGGGGAAGATGGTTATAATTTCGCTGTATACCAAACCGATCCGCGCACAGGCGCACCTAATTATAATAAAAAGGTGTCATGCCTTCAATTTTATTGTTACCACCTGCAAGTGAGACGGAATAGATTGGTATACTTTCAACGTTTTCGTGGCTTATTTAATCAGTTTATTGTTGACATGTACGCAAAAATTGAAACCGAAAGATTAGTTTATATACGATCTAATCAAAGGCAGCTGCGCGCTGAAGAATACGTGTACCTTCGCGATGCCATGCAGCAAGATAACGATACTGTGAATATGGGTCGTTTAGTTATTTTACCCTCTTCTTTTACTGGTGGTCCACGCTACATGCATGAACGTACTCAAGACGCTTTTTGTTGTAAGAAAATATGGACGTCCCGACTTATTTGTTACTGTAACTACCAATCCCAAGTGGGATGAAATCACTCGGGAGCTTCTTGAGGGTCAGGCACCGCATGACCGCCATGATATTATTGCAAGAGTGTTTCATTTAAAATTAAAATCAATGATAGATCTTCTTACCAAAGATAACATTTTTGGAGAAGTATTGTGTTATATGTATAGTGTTGAGTGGCAAAAACGCGGCTTACCTCACGCACATATCTTGCTTTGGTTAAAAGATAAGGTTCGACCTAATGATGTAGACAGATTAACCAGTGCTGAAATTCCAGATCCGACTGCAGATCCCATGTTATACGACATTGTTAAAACTCATATGATACATGGTCCATGTGGTGCATTTAACGCAAATGCTCCTTGCATGCAAGACGGTCGTTGCACTAAAAGGTATCCAAAAGCATTAGTGGATGAAACTGTAACAGGACATGATGGATTCCCATTATATCGTCGCCGTTCAAGAGACAATGGTGGTTTTACTGTTGAAAAGCGAATGTCTGGACAACAGGTTACTTTAGATAATAGGTGGGTCGTTCCGTATTCGCCTGTATTGTCCAGAGCATTTCAAGCTCACATAAATGTAGAAATGTGTAATAGTGTAGAGTCAATTAAATATATTTGTAAGTACATTAACAAGGGCAGTGACCAAGCTACGTTTGCGTTAAGAAATGAACATGATGAAGTTACTAGATTTCAGTCAGGCAGATATATCAGCTCTTCAGAAGCTGTGTGGCGGATCTTAAGTTTTAATATTCACGAAAGATATCCACCTGTGACCCATCTGGATGTTCATCTGGAAGGCGGTCAACGTATATATTTTAACGCCGAAAATGTTACAGAACGATTAGAGAACCCTAGACAAACAACTTTATTGGCATTCTTTCGACTTTGCCAAACTGATAATTTCGCAAAGTCTCTTTTGTATGAAGAAGTTCCATCGTATTATACCTACGATAAACAACGAGGTGTCTTTAACCGTAGACGCCGAGGCAGGCCTGTAGATGGCGAGACAGGTATTTTCAAAGAACATGTTCTTGGTAGAGTGTATACTGTTCATCCTAACAACGCAGAGTGTTTTTATTTGAGATTATTATTACATACAGTGCGAGGACCAACATCATTTATAGATTTGAGAAAAGTAGACGATGTAGTTTATCCAACTTATCATGCAGCTTGCCAAGCGCGTCATTTGCTTGAAAATGATCAACATTGGGATGACGCTTTAGCAGAATCCTGTGTTAGTGATAATCCACGACGGTTACGCCATTTATTTGTAACATTACTCACATTTTGTAATTTATCTGATCCTGTCCAATTATGGGAAAAATATAAAGAAAAATTTGCAGAAGACTTTCTTCGGAATTTATCTCACAATAATGAAGGCGCAACTAATGATAATTTTCGAGATCTGGCTATAAATCAGTGCTTATTAGCTCTTCAGGAAGACTTAACAGCAGTAGGCGGTAAATCACTTTGTGAATATGGTTTGCCAACGCCAACCTCAGTCGGAGAGGTTACCAATAGGGAATATTCCGCAGAGATTGGTTACAACCCAATGGAACTGCTGGTAACATTAGAAAACGGTGTCCCAATGATGACTGCAGAACAACGCTTAGTCTATGATCGCGTGTGCGAGAGTGTGCAGAATAATTTAGGAACAATATGGTTTTTAGATGCACCTGGAGGAACTGGGAAAACTTTTTTGACTAAATTAATATTAGCTTATGTTCGAAATCAGCGTAAAATCGCTCTTGCCGTGGCTTCATCAGGTATAGCTGCAACATTGCTACCAGGAGGTAAGACTGCTCACACTATGTTTAAAATACCAATTGATTTAGATCGCACGGAAAGTCCAACCTGTAGTATTTCAAGAAATAGCGACAAAGCTAAGGTATTGCGTGAGTGTAATTTAATCGTATGGGATGAATGTACGATGGCCCATCGAAAAGGAGTAGAAGCAGTAGACAGAACTCTAAGGGACATAAGACAAAATGATCGACCAATGGGCGGTATTACGGTTTTATTTTGTGGTGATTTCCGACAAACCTTACCGGTAATACCACGGGGAACCCGAGCTGATGAGATTAGGGCTTGCCTGAAAAGCTCTTATTTGTGGCGTGATATACAATCGGTGCATTTGGCTATAAATATGCGAGTGAGAACTGGAGACAACGCAGATAATCGTGAATTTTCTGATACATTATTGAAGATTGGTGAAGGTACCTATCCACAACTACAACAAGGAAAACTTATTCTGACACCTGAGTTATGTTGTATAGTGCAATCCCAACAACATCTTATATCTTCGGTTTACGGTGGCATAACAATTATATTAAATAGGGACAATTCTTGGCTTTGCGAAAGGTCCATTTTGACTCCTCGCAATGACCAGGCATCTGAAATTAATAATAAAATACTGTCTAATATACAGGGAGAAAGCAAAGTTTATAGTTCAATAAATAGAATGGTTGATGAACAAGAAGCCACTAATTACCCGATAGAATTTTTAAATTCTTTAAGTATGCCTGGACTACCTTCTCATATAATTTGTTTAAAAATTGGCATACCGATAATTCTGCTCCGAAATTTAAGACCACCTCAACTTTGCAATGGAACTCGGCTAAAAGTAACCCAGTTGCAACAAAATGTAATCGAGGCTCAAATTTTAACAGGTTGCGTTGCGGGAGAAACTGTCTTTATTCCCAGAATTCCCATAATACCAAATAATATTCCATTCCAATTTAAAAGAACGCAATTCCCAGTATCGGTGTGCTATGCCATGACTATCAATAAAGCTCAAGGGCAGACTTTTCGTGTTGCTGGAGTAGATCTCGGTGTTAGCTGTTTCTCGCATGGTCAATTATACGTCGCTCTTTCCCGGGTTAGCAATTCTAGGAATCTTTACGTTCACGTGCCGGACGGGTCGACTCTTAACACAGTCTACCCAGAAGCTTTGCGCTGAAAATTTTAATTTGATCTAAAAATATTAGTAATATATTATCTTAATAAAAAACAAGGAGTTACACGCTGACCGAGTCGTGGGTATAGCGTGGGTATATTATAATATTCTGCGGTTACTTATATTTTTCAACAGTTTTGTGGATTGGCATATTATATTACTATTGCCCTTCTAAAATACGAAAGTGAATCTGCCTGTTACGTCAAAACTATGAGGGAAGACATCTGCTAATTTTTTTTTGAAAAACGACGGAAACGCGGACGAAGTCGCGGGCAAAAGCTAGTAAATAAATAAATGCTATACTATACAATTACTTCATTATAAAAGACCAAAATTTCTTAATTTCTTGCATCTATTAATAATATAGTTTAAATAATTAATAGATATACATTATAAGTAAGGTAGTGTACACGTATAGAGTATAGAAAGGATGATAAGGATGCGCGGGAGTGAGTGGGTGCGGGGGGTGGACCAGGGTCGGGTAGGTCAGGATCATGAGGTCGCGCGGCGTGCACCGAGTAGATTAGTTACTAATGTCGTGCTCGAGTACCCCCCGACTACCGAATGAACTACATTATACCATAACAAGGGCCGACACGGTTACTTGCAATTACAATTATGTAAATATATATATTAACATACCTAAAAATAATCTATACAATTAGTAAATCTGTATCTGATCACTGTTTGTACATGTAAGATATGTTTAAAAAATCTTATAAAATACGTTTATAAAAATAACAATAGGGCCCAAAATAGTGCTTTGTAAAATGTTTGTCTATTTGTCTGTGAGTGCAAACTCACAGACAAACGCGCTTATCTCAGAAACGGCTAACCAGATTTAAATATAGTTTTCACAATTATATTTTAGCAACCCTCCTTTAACATTTTTATAACTATGTTATTTTTAAATCGGTTGATAAATAAAAAGTTTCGAGAGTTGAAAATATTTAGTTCTACAACATTGCTACAGTTTTTATAAATAAAAAACTCAATAAATTGAGCTCAATTCCAGCTCAATAAATTGTGCTGGAATTTTAGATGTTAATGTTGTTTCAATGTTTGTTTTAAAGGTGAAAATTTAAGAAGAACAAGAAAGTCATTGAGATAAGTAAAAAAAATAATGTCATTCAAGCGGGGAAAACCGCCAGCAGCGCTAGTCAATCAAAACAGTTATCATTCAAACTTATTTTACGTCCAGCATTATATTTTTTGATTCTTAAGCAAATCTTAAAAAAAAAAAAAAAAAAACAACAAGGAAAAAAATAACAATCAAATATTTAACTAGCTCCAGATTCAATATTATACAATATATTTACCTATTTAAATATTAATTTAACTGAACCTTTTTTTATTATTATGGGGCAACCTAAGAAAAACCATTTTAGTTGCTATAAGTCTTTAATAAATAATATATAAAAACAAAATTATAAAAAAAGTGAATTCTTTTCTAACGTTGTTAACCAGTTAAATTATGAAGATTCTAGATTACCTTACATAGAAGTAAAAAAACTAATACAAATATTATACGAAATTAAATTTGTAAAAATATGCTCCAGGTGAGGCTCGAACTCACAACCCCGGCATTGCTCACGAACACTGTCTTATAAGTACCGTGCGCTAACCAATTGCGCCACTGGAGCGATGAGCGAGCGAATGAAATTACGTAACCAAAGCTACGTGGCTGTGCCCTCCGCCCGTACCTCCCTTCTGACGTCTTGCTTGTCTATCAGTATAACCATTGCGATTACGTCATATATGGAAATAATTTGATAGTGAACAAATTAGTAAGTGCCGTTTTTCTTATCGACATATACATTAATCTTGTGAGTTATATTTTTTATCATCAATGTCGGTAAATAAAGTATGGCGCTAAACAGTAAATATTTTTAATAACTGGTGTTATTAGGTAGGTACTATTCACTTCGGTTTACTATATCGTATATGGGATAGCCGACGTAGATATTTACTATTAGTAGATATTTGTTAGTTACATAAGAAATATTGTTTAAATTACAATTTTATAAATTTGTAAAAAAAAATACGTATACACTTAAAGTTGCTCGGAAAAGAACTACTTTTGATTTTTAAGGATTTCCGTAAATAAAATTTCAAAATAAAAATAATATATTAATTGATAATACCTATCATTACTTATATATAACACACCTTAGATTTCTTAGCATTATTTGTAATGTGGGTTGTATTTCGATGGTTTGTATCCAACCTATGAGAGATATAGGATATGAATAAAGGGTCTTAGAAAATATCAAAATGATGATCATTTTCTAATGACATATAAACGAAGGTCTAATGTTTATACATTTCATTTTTCATTTCTAGCAGTTCAGCAAAACCTAATGTGTAAAAAAGTGGTTTATTGTGATGAGCACTTTCTGATGAAATTTGAAAACTATAGGTTTTGGTCCTTCACCACCTGTCGTGAACGGGAACCCCCAGAAGTCAATCCAATCTTTAAGAAACATTAATATAACGCTCAAAGATCCTCAATATGACTAGTAATTTTTGATTACATTGATTTGGAATCTTAATTTTTCTTGAAACGTTAATAAAAATATGTTTTTATGTAATCTATTTTATATTTACTACCCCTGATGGGTATTTACTATAAATACCTATCAGGGGTAAAATGCCTGTTCTGAAATACACAATTACGATTTCATTTATTAATTTTTAAACGTAATTTATTATGTCGTATTAATCGCCATGAATGAGGTATAATGTACCTATAGATGAATGATTGTCGAAATTTTGTTAAAAGTAGTAATTTATAATACCACATGGAAAATATACATATATAGGTATGTTATAAACGTACGCTCGTTTGTTCCGTCTTTTCCATAAAAAATATAATAAAAAACTATATCAGTGCGGCTTAGAACAGGACTCTTACAGTTAGGCAGGTTGGTATCGCAAGTACTCTTATAGATTCGAAAGGTAACTTTAAAACTGTAATAATAGAATGTCATATACCTATTAGAAAATCAATTCTGAGTAATTCAATTTGGTCATACGTACAACGTATCAATATCATCATCAAAAATAATAAGCGATAGTCTCTAAAGCTACATATCTACATTATTTATATAAGTAAACATTTTCATGTTATTCTTAACTTATATAATACTACGTATAAAGTCTTAAATAACTCGTTTGCGCTAACACAACAACACATTCTTTAAATTTATCATCATTTTAATTTTCATAGTTTTTATTAATTTAGCACAGGTACTAACTTCAGTTTCATAAAGAAACGTAAGAAAGGTTAAGTATGTTTGAAGTATTTAATGTCCATTTATGCATGGCTCTTAATGGGTTTAGTAGAAAGAGGTTTTAATAGATAAGCAAACTGGCTGAAACACGACTTGATTCCATGAAGGTTCCATTTTTGTTGGCTCCGTACCGCAATAGTAAAAATGGAATTCTGTTGTCTAACAGTCCGTCTGTCAAGACCACTTCCCTCCCTAGAGATCGCAAGGAGGTATCAAGCTGAAATTTATATAAAATATTTAGCTAAACGGTTCCGGAGCACAGAAGAAATCAAGCTTCTAACTCAACGCAAACTAAATATATGAAGAAAACATGAAACATTTTTGCAGCATTTTACATCAATTTCGTCACGTTATCAAAACCTATAGCGTACATCCCGTGGTCTCACAGTTATGATATAAGGCAAGAAGTGAGAACTAATAACACAAAGAAACTAAAAAAATAACTACAAACTTATATTTGTAGGTAATTTTATATAAAATTAATATAAACTTGCAAATTTAAGTTTGTAAACTTTGTAAGCAGCGTATGAAACTTAGTAAACCATATTGTAAGTGTACGGAAAATAGTAGGGTACTTTCCGTAGAATTATATATTATTTTATTGTGTGATATAAGTGAGAACATACAGTACAAATGAAGAATAAAATTTGAAAAGTCGACATTTATATTCATCTTACAGATAAAAACTGTAAAAGATATAATTTAATTAATATCAAGTATTTTGATTATTACTTTGAAATAAAAATGACATTAGGATAAAATAAAAAATACATAATTTATTAACAACCATATATTGTTAGTGTGTTAGAAACAATTCTTCTTATAAATTATGTTAGTTATAATTAGTCGATTATTTTATTTGGTCCGTTGTTAATTCTATCTAATACTTTTGGATAGAACAATCTCAATGAGCCGTTATTGTCTTCAGAATGCTGTTGTGACTGGCCCTCATGCGCTGCAGCAAGGACGATGCTTTTTTACGCATCATAGCGTGAAATTCGTCAACCCGCACGTCCGCGAACATTCCTGAAGCGTTGCAGAACCGCGGTAGACGTACATCGCGGTAAAAAAATATTAACCTTATAACCCTATTAGGTTAATGTGTTTTTTTAATACTACATGTTATTGAGTACTTTAGTGACACAAATTCGTATCGACAACAGCGCTTTGTGGATACGAATTTGAGTCCAAACATGTAGTATAATAATAATAGTAAAAATATACAAGACAAGGCAAGTCCAACGAACGAAATATGTAAATAATTACAAGCCTGCTTTTGTTATCAAAATTAAACTTAATGTTATGATGAAATTCACCTGTACCGGATTATTAGTCAGCACGAATTAAATCTGGGACAAATACCTTTTATATGAATACAAAACTCAATAAGGTTTAGATACTTGTGGAGCGTACTTAAATGTATAAATAAAAATAACCGGTCAAGTGCGCCTCAGATATACTGACCGAAGGTTCCGTACCAATTTCAGGATTGTCGATGAACTTGACTACAACTTATAAAAGTTGTTAATCTTATATGTATTTCTAAGCGGATGCATATTGTATGCATACGCAAAGAAAATTTGAGTATAATAAGCTGTATGTATAATCATCATCATTTTCTGTGAATCATTTCATCAGCACAATTATATTTATTTAAGTATTTAGGATCGTCAACAGAAGAAACATTATAGTACAGTCAAATAAATCAAGGTCAATTAAGGTCTAAATGTTTTCCCAATTATAGACAATCAAAAAATCACACATTAAAAAAAAGTCATACATAATGCTAAAAATATAAAATAAATAAATGTCTTGATATATGAGTGAATTAAATAGCAAAGACAAATAATAAAAAAAATAAAGTTTGTAATAGTTTTTATCTATAATATAAATTTAGTTTTCCAGTTTTGGATTATTTCTTTTATTTGTTCTGCCAGTCTACACTTCTTATAATAGTAGGTTTTTCATATAATTGTAGGTTTACAGGAAACATAACTATATTACGTACGTGCGTACACATTCTGTTAATATTTAGGTTAGTAATATTTTATTTAAGGTATTTTTAAATGATCTCCTTTCGGATTTTCTTATTTGTCTGCGTGTACTCAGAAAGCACCCTACAGGTATTGATTACGGTGAATTCTATAGAAAATACAGCTACAAAATAGTTTTAACTCGATTAACGAATTTAAGCATTTATGTGATGCATAAATGCTTTCAATTATCTGATTACTTTGATTTTAAAGCTTGACTTTTGGTACTCTGTGGGCCCATAGACGTTAATATTTAATATTAATTTCAACTATACCTACAAGCAATCTCGAGATATATGGTCTAGACAGAACGACCGACAGTGATCATTTTTCTTTATGATGTCATCCTATTAACTACATCATCCTAACATCCTAATTAACTTAACTAGCTAATTATAATTATTAAGGAAGATTATAAAGATAAACATCGCCATATAATTTCATCCATTAACTGATTGATCTTTAAAAGAATATGTCATTAAATATAAAAATACTACTTTAATTGCTTATTTTTTGGCTCAATGTAAAAACATAATTATTTACTAGTTTTAAAAACAAATCTATCTATTGTGTTATGCGACGATGAGTCCGCCACTCAACATGCAATTTGGCGGGGAAGTGTGGAACGGAAGTGTTATGATAAGAACGCAGTGCCTTAGCACTAGTTTCTCAAGTTTTATATTTTAGGTATTTATTTCAATTATTGTTTTTCAATCTACTTTACTTTCTTAGTCATTAAAATAATTAGTATTTTCTTTAATTTAATTATTTTAAAGTATACTTTAGAGTCAAAAATGTTTTAACCATACATTGTCCAATGTATGTATGTATTCCGTGATTAGTCTTCAACTGGTACGCTGTCAGAATGTCATATAAAAAGATGAATAACAATTACAATTTTACAAAGAAAATTCTACTATCCAGACTAATTTTGCTTGCTATGATGTATAAGAATTATTTATACTTAATGTATTCAGAAATTTTGTGCTATTAGTTATACCGAATGTATTCATAAATTTTGTACAAGAATTATTTATACCTTTATTTATTTATTACCCATGTATTTATAAATGATGCCAAAAAATTTCTACTTCTATGAAGTAGGATTTTTTTGTCATCATTCTATATCCCTCTGTGTGTGTGGCTATCCTACTATAGCAGGATAACCAAACAGTTTTGTCACTGCGCACGAAAATAGAGGAGCATGTGCGAAGGCTCCTCTATTTTCGTTATATTTTTATGTTCGTATTAAAATAACGACTAAGTATTAGAAGAGGGTAAAAAGAAGATGGAGTTTTAATCATTTATAGCACCTGTTTAAACTTTAGTCTTTGTTAAAATCAAAATTTGTTACTGGTAGGTACCAGCAACACCTTTCGTCCAGTTTTATTCGATATATGTATAAATTATTGAATTATATATAATTGATACATGTACGCCTTAAGTACGCGCAGTTTACATGTATGTTAATGGTACGTAGGTAGGTATAGTTTAAAGTAGTCTGTATAGTATTTCTTTTCAACCCGTTAATTTTTATTTATTTTTAATACAAGCTAAAACATTCTAATGCAACAGGCTAGTCGGTTTTAAATTTCCGTTCCGTTCCGTTTATTTTAAGGAGACTTATTACGAAGAGGCTCGATACTCGATTGAATTTAATGAGTGTGATTGAATGAAGTAAAATATTACTATTAATAAACGAACATTTTGTAGTCCTGTTTAAGTTATTGTTATTTTTTCATATAACTAGTCATGCTTGTAACATTCTAATGACACTGAAAATATTTGATGGCGGCAAGCTGAACGATCAGCCCGATCGAACAGGACAATTGCCCTTAATAAAAGTAATTAACACGAAGCGATCGGTCGTAGTCGATAACGGCCCGCCAGTGCGCCTGCGCAACCGAAGCTGACACCACAATGTAAGCCTCAATCGGTCTGCACATTCATTACACATCTAATTCATTTGTTTATATTATAGTTATATCAAATGTTATTAGCATTACAAAAAATTGTATATAGGTACTTATACCTATTCGTACATATTATAATATGTTGTTCAAGTTACGTCACATGTTAAAGATCAAGAGGTTATTTTATAGTTCAAATATCAATACCTACAATTAAAATTTCTTGTAACATATATTGCTATAAATTTCAAGTCAAAAAATATTTCTTAGTTACGATTGGTGATAGGTGGTGCAGGTAAAACTGTTGCTTGATGCATCCATTCACAAGTAATTGTTATGGGACATCTTAGTATACATACCTCTAAAAATTTAAATTTTAATGAATATATATGTTGTACAAATTCTACAACAGTTTACTTTCTGACACACCTTTGTTTTCTTTAACTTTTCAATATCTAGTGCAAGTATAGATCAAGGTTATGAATATACGTTTATCTTTATGGGCACAGTAAATCAAGAACAAATTTATCGATAAAATGGTATAAAGCTAATAGTGAGACTTGTCAGTCTGTTTGCTTATGATATTTCACAGATCCTTAGATAAATATAAATATCTGAATAAATATCACCTACTTATCTCATACGAATAATTCAAGGTTGAAGGCTTGTTTAAAAAAGTAGTAAAAATATACTGTGACTTCGTAGTAGTTATAAATATTTTGGCTCAAGTAGATATATATACATTAATACTTGTATTTACTTGTACATAGACTAGCTAATATGATTTTTAATTATACTTCTTAACACGTGACTGTCGTGTAGTTGCATCTTCGACGCGACGGTCACGTGTGCTGATGTAGGACATTTTTGACTAAACATGATATAATAATGTTGAAATGAAAATATATCAGTGTCATAATAATCATGGTCTCGAATTTCATACGATAAGTAATGAATGAGCACAATAATTGTATTTAGTATATTTATGTACTTATCTATCTAAATAAGCAATGAATATAGAAATGAAAAATAACGTAGGGACCGTTAAGATGATATTTCACAGGATTACCCATTAAAACGTAAATTCACTGAGTTATTATAAACAGCGTAATTTGCCTGGAATTTGAGGCACATACTTACCGTGAAGGATATCGTTAATGTCATAATGAATCGATAAAAAAACTACATCATGCGCGATCAATACACATAAAGGAATTCTTCGAGCTGCGATGAATGGCCCGGACTCCAGGCATCATTCTTGTGCGAGCATACCGAGCGTTTTGTTTGATTGTGTATGTGTACTTAATGAAAAAGCGAGCTTACTCTCAGGTGCACACCTGTTAAGGCGCCGAGGCCGTGAGATACAGACGGCAGGTATAGATGCGCAAAATCTCCATCACTTGCACCTTCTTCAAATAATTTATTTTACCCTACGCATTTTTTGGTTTTTGACTAGGTATGTGATTTCATTGTTGTGTGTAGGTAACCATTAAAGATTTTTAATTTTAGTTCTTTTCAACCAGTTACACAAGTTTTAGCTAAGATAGTAAAGCATTTAAGTAGTTTTATATTTACTTATTATTAGGAAAAAACTCTATTTTTTTGGAGTAAACATTAGGAACTCCAACATTTATGGCAGGGTCCTCATATATGACATTCTTGACACAAAAATCACTTGCATAGAACTCTTTTATTTAACAGAACAATAACGATTAAATTTTATTTTTATTCTCAGCTTTACGCTGTACCCCTCAAATGGCAAGGTAGGCAGAGGTAACTTGGGAACCTAGTGTTAAGACACTGTTCCACTTCCACTCCCCACTTTCCGCCGAATTTGAAGTATTGTGTGTTGACTGGTGGAATTCAACGCCGCGCTTTGCCTTGTTACCAGAGCGAAAAAAGGAAAACATCAAATATTCAATTTGAAAATATTAAATATTTCATTACATCTTGTCGGAATCGAACCCACAACCTGTCGTTTTCAGTCACACGCTAGCGCCACGACAGGCCTCTAATAAATCGTTTTAAAAAATGGCCGACATACCTAAAACAAATGAGAAGTTTCTTGCGTAGGTATAACTTACTTAGATATTTACTTTCCGTGTTTCAATTTTTGCCCATATCAGGAAGCGGTGGTGTGCCGCCGCGTGTATACTGATTCAGATATGCTAAGAACGTGCAGATCAGGACAGTGAACGTGCACGTCGTAAGAATCGCGGGCGCCCGCGCCAACGCCGTAGGCGTGTACAATGCGCTTCGCCACCACTAGTTTTCGAATCAACGATTTATGGCGATAGACACAGCTTATTTGCTACCTGCACTCAGAATCTTATTGCTCATATCATATCTCACCTCGCGAATACATTAGTGCTCTAACCTAGCGTTCCATAAAATACAGTACCTACTCGTTACATAAGATTATGTATTATTTATATTTATATAGATATTTGTATACATTTATAATGTACATAATGTATTTTATTCAATTTTAAATTTGAAAATAAACGGTCACTATTCAATTACTTCACATGAGATTTAGTACGTTGTTGATTTTATCCACATTCCACACCGTTGTACAATACATTGTGTGGCGCAATACAAAATTCCATTAAGGTTTTTGAATGCGAAAGAAAGAACGTTTTGAAAAAAAAAAACACCGTCTCTCTCAAACAGGTTATTGTTCAAGCCTTAAGGAAGAACAATCGTTCTGTTGTGTTTTCAGTTTACCGTGACAAACTGCGATACCTACAATATCTGTTTCGGTCAACACGTCCTTATTGTTTTCATACAAGTAAAAAACTGCATAAAATATTATCCATAATTTGTATTGTTTTTAATATAAATTAATTTTAGTTTTATTTAATGCGTTATTTTCAATTAGGTGCTATTGAAATAAGACACTAAACAAAACTAAAGTACAATTAAAATCTCTTATTGAATAACGTTAAAGGTTACGGATTTAGAGACATATCAAAATAACATAACGTTATGTTTACATAACGTTTTGAGAGGTTTTTATAATTGCAGTTTAAAAAATATAATTTAATTTCTTATAAATTCTCGCACATTTTTTTCACATCTGGTGGGGTGGCTAGTAAATTTAGTATTTCATATCATAAAGCTCAAAAGACTATTTGAAAAATCAGAATTTTTAAAGTCGTCAGTTGAACTGAAATATATTTGAATTTGGCTTTGTTATTAGTTGGCTTAGATTTGTATATTGTATTTTTTATAAATATATATCGATAGCTTTGTTATCATTTGGACATATTTATTTGTATATTTTGAAAATTCTACGATTATACGACCCGTTTCCAACGCATTCTCTGTATCTAAAAAATATATAAATAATATATAAAAATATATCCATTTCTGAAAGTAACTTTTTTATTTCCTACTTTCAACCGAAGTTTCAAGATCCATCTGTTAAGATGCGCGTTAGCGTTATCTTTTGTCACAAAAACGAAGATTTAAAAAAATATGAGCTAAAGTATTTTATATTAAATAAAATCCATCCTCGAGTGGGTATTTAATCCACAACTGTGGTGTTTACAGTCATACGCTATTCCACTGCGCCATGACGGCCTCTATGATAATCTTACGAATATTAACAAACAACATTAACAAATATACTTTTATTACATTACATATGTCTACCGTTATGAAGCGAACTATACTAGTACTACTACGTTGAATGCAATTTTTATAGATAGTTTATCTGTAAGTTATGGATGTGCGAGGTCGATTATGATCAGGGATGTGATATTAAAATATATGTTACTTCGATAGCGCACGTCCGAAGTCCGAACGACGTGCGGATGTCCTCGAAACAAGATAAGCCTCAACCTGTGTTTCCTTATCTGCATCACTTTTGTCAACAGTTCCTATGCAAATATAATGATAGCCATGAATCTAAATCTTAATTTTTCATGATTTGACTTCTCTTTATATATATATATATATATATATATATATATATATATATATATATATATATATATATATATATATATATATATATATATATATATATATATATATATATATTTTGGTCTAATTACATTAATAAACGTCACCGATAAGATTTTTTTAACATATCTTCCATGTATAGACATAGATTACTTACAGATTTATTATAGGTATAGAATAAATATATCTACTCGTACATGTTGAACAATTAATTTAATAATTATAAATATGTTTTATTATAAAAATGTGATTTTTTTTCACATATTATAAAGTAGAACTGCTTCCTTTTCAATTACTAGACGCTATTAAGATCTGATTTAATTAATACAAGTGTTTTATCTTAGTTCAGTAAGCAGGTGTAATAATAAAATATTGAATATCGTAAGTGTGAAAATATAATATTTTTTAGAAAAAAGATAATAATTTTGAGAGAGATTTACATGAATAAAATATCCGCGAAGGTCGCGATAAGTGTGCCGATGGCGTGGCACTTCCGGCCGCGTGGTGGGCACGTGCGTGCGTGCGGGGGCGCAGGATGCACACGCACTTGGATTCTGCCACCCTACGTATATCGCACAATTACATTAGTAAAACGATACTAGGTAATGGCTAGACAATTAATGTAGTCATATTGTTATAATATTAATTGTAATTTTTATATGTTTTATTAAAAAAATAAATATAATCATATTTTATACTTTTTGTATTTGTTTATAGCTATTATAGCGATTGTATTAGTTTACAAAGTTTATACTTAAACAAATATGGCGAAGGAAATAAGAACGAAATAGATTGATACAATATATTTCGTAGTATTAAAATTGAATCCACTTGCTCATTTTTTATTTTTTAAATGGTATAATATTATATTAATATCCAAAAACAGAAAAATGAATGGTACACTATGAAATCTCAATGTAAAAAGAAATAATTCTCACCCAGTGTGATAAACGACGACATTCATGAAGGTAAAGAAGAAAAAATTAATTCGTGAATTCCTTAAATTATTGGCACAAAAAGGTAAAATTTAAGACGTGCCAAGTCAGACAATGCGAAGCGGTGTTAATCTTACGACGATCGATAAACTCTCTGATTACACATTCATGTAATGCCTCGTATGTTACAAAGATGTCGTGGTTAAGCCAGTATGGTGTATGTGAATTTGTGCTACGCTCACCTAAAAAGACATGCCATAAACGTATCTGTTTTAAATGTAGTAATTTCTTTTAAAATATAAGGTTATACTTACTTACTTTTCGCTAAATTTATAAGAGAATCAAAACTTGTAACGCTTATTCAAATAGGAAAATAACGTGATATTATTAACATTTTCAGTGTGTATGTATGCTATATTTTAATACCCATAATAAAGATTTATATCTTGAAATTTTATTAAATATGTTTTTGAAAAAATAAAATACAGTCATATTGATCTTATTATTCTTACCATTGAAGTGTCAAATTTAGTTAACGGTAATAAAACTAGCATAAGCGTTACGGACGAGGCATATGGGTCAGCAGACGAATAAAAGGCGGAGACTGAGTTAGTAAAAAAATACGCCAGCTGACCGTTTCTATACATTGGAATTATTAGCAGTTAACAGAGACCGAACTAGGTGACACAAATTAAATTGGTGCATCTGTTGGAATTGGCTTTTTTGAATATGAGCGTCATCTGGGATACTATTCTACCTGCTATCTTGCTTTCAGTAATTATGTGCACTCATTAAGTAATAAAATACTATTACTTCATATAACTATAATTTATTATAAAGAAGGCTTTGACTATATTAATTTTAGAACTTATTATGTATAACGATACGCTAAATTGTGTGTGGCGAGAAATTTACATAAATTGACCTCATTACCATAGCGAGGAATTTAAATTATATAATGTTCCATTTCTCAAGTGGGAATCGAACCCACAACTTATTCCGTTGACATTTACACGCTTGAGCTTCATTTTAATGATATTAATGAGGCAAATATATGTTGATTTCTCTCCACACGCAAGTCAGCGTAAACAGTGGTGAACGGGACGGCATGTCTTAGCGCTAGGTTCGGCACAGAGACATAAAAAACATTGACTCAGAAATAAAAAGGATGTTACTTTGAATGTGTATACCAAGGAAGCCTCTATGCATAAGCATGTGAATGAAGTTAATAAGCCTTTATTTGGATGCGTGTTCACGAATCACTTCGACGATCTCACGGCCGCCGGCGCGACGGTCACACCAAGTATCAGGGTTTGTCAAACACGTCGCTCTTTGCCGGTATATGCTGTTCGCCGGTGACACATCTCATCTCTTCATCGTATTTCGTCATTTGATACGGGTGACCATATAAAAGATAATCTCACTAGGAATGTTATCGTTTTTTTAACTAACAATAGCTCACTAACTTCCTTTAAATGCAGTGAGTGAGTCGCTTTCTATCAGATTGATATGATAATAGAATAACCTCGATTCACAAGTTAGATTAAACGTAAGTAATTAATGGATACCTATTCTACTTGAATATACCTATGTATGTTCTACCACAATAGATATATTATTTTTATGTACTATTATATAACAAAATTATAGTTAAGTAATTATTTTATTATTTATTTTGGTAATGGAATCGTTATCGTACATTTACATACATTTATAGAGTGGCACAACGCCACAAGCATGTGACTATAATCGACAGGTTGTAGGTTCGATCCTGACTCGAGGAAATGAAATATTTAATATTTTCAATTTAAATATTTAATGTATCCATTTCTTCGGTCTGCAACAAGGCAAAACGCGGCGTTGTCCGCCACTCAACACGCAATGCCTCAAATTCGGCGGAAAGTGGGTAACGGAAGTGAAACGGAGTGTCTTAACACTAGGTTCCCAAGTTCCCTCTGCCTATCCTGCCATGTGCGGGATACGGCGTGAAGCTAAGTGAGTGAAAATAAAAATATCATTTTATTTATGTTTATTATTTAAATTTAGGTAAAGGGAGCTTGGGAACTTAGTGTAAAGACATTCCGTTCCGTTTTCTACTTTAAGCCGAATTTGGACTTATTGCGTGTTGAGTGGCAGAACTCCACGCCGCGCCTTGCCTTGTTACCAGAGCGAAGATATGAAAATATTAAATATTCAAATTGAACAAACAAAATATTTCGTTTAATCGAGTGGGGATCGAACTAAAAACTTGCGACATTTACTGTCATACGCTTGTGCCCTTGGGCTACGATGCTTCACATCATTAAAAACAGTACTATATTCTTATCGCTACTTTAGTCACTAAATTTGTAGGAGTATGTTAAATAGTTTTCAGGTAATCACTAACCGTGAACCAAATCTGTTGCTGTGCCTTTGTTGCATACAACTCTCATTGAAATGCTTAACAAAGAGACAGAGAGACTTTCATTAAAATGTTTCTAACAGAGAACAATGCTTACATATGTATATGATACAACGATATCTTCGCTAACTTTCATTTGGAACAGACAACAAAATTATTTTTTGAGACGCTGCTGACAAGCTACACGCGAGACAAAGACGATCGTCAGCGAATGCTTACGGTACAAAGGTCAGTCCTGTGCGAGATCAAAGCACTACTTTCGTACCTCTGTGGTCGTGAGCCGTCGGCCCTCCGCCGCACCTCACCATACACTTTTGTGAGCCGACGACGACGATTATTATCGCGCCATCTCGATGCGGAGATGCTTCTCATAATGCGTCCAGATAAACCCGCATTGTGTCGTGTGCTCTCTATAACAAGAAGAATATACCATGAAAGGAACACGCAACGCAACAGGTACATGCCCCTGTGAACATCTACTAGATTATAGATGCGTGGTCGTCTTATTTAAGGTTAGGTTCATCATAACACCTTGTATATTGTAATTTTCAATTCATTAGATTCCATTTAATACAATATATTTCATTTATTACTAAAATCATGTAAATAGTATTAAAAAATTACAACGTATACTCAGTACATTTTTAATACTACTTTCCTTTTTAGTAAAAAAAAAAAACTAGGAAATTATTCTCATCTCAGATGCAAAATAACATCATCATATTGTATTAAAAATTACACTTCAGCATTCGGACTTGTCCTGTATTAGAGTTCGTAATGTTTATTTTCAAGTACGGAGAACTACTTAAGTTTTGAAAGGTTGATAAATCTTCGTTCATCAATCAAGTAAACTGAGATCGTCGATAAATTGCGTCGTCGAATTGTCAAAATATCGGGACACTCAAGAGGTTCAGATACCACAAATTATAAACACAACAGTATAGTAGGTACACATACACAAGCTAACAACTCGCGCTGTTATTGAAACCTCTACTTTGATCTTGACAATGATTTTATTAGGTACAGTGTTTTATTTTACTCGAATGCAAATACTTAGATGTATTTTCTATTTTCTATGTTAGTCCCATACATTTCTAATTTCTATGTTATTTCCCAGTTTCATGCTTATCCTGCAGGGAGAGGAAACGTCAATACAAAGTTCTTCGTGTAATTCTAAAGTAAATACAAAAATTTACCCACATACTCATAAAATAATTTATTGGTTGTAAGCAAATTAGTCCGATGAAAATATGGTACTAGTAATTGTGCGCATGCGCCGCAACACGTTTAGTAGCTTGAATTAAACAATCACGGTGACTCATAAGACCGGTCGGCTATAAAGACAACTGAAATTATCTTTGTCTAGTTTATTTCACTGACAAAGCGCCATGTCGCTACGATACAATAATTCGAAATTGTTTTAGTTTATTGTTCGGTTATATAGTATTGTTGATTCACAACCTTATCTATGCGTTCATCGGAAATCAACTATCATAGGTCAAACAATCAATGTCTTCGACTATTAAGGAGTAACGGAGTAAACTTAGACATCATTATTAATTAAAATAGTTTGTATTTTTTTAGTTTATGAAACCAAACTATATATTTGTTATATTTTTTCCATAATTACATCCATGTCATGTAAAATTAAAGCGTAGACCCCTGCCCACCCAATGCCTAAAGACGATTTCTCTACAGAAACTGGGAAACTGACAAAATATCTTAGCACTACCCAAATTCCCTCTATGTACCTTGATACTACCTCGTACCTCTTCACATTTTATTAGTTATTAAAATGATAAAAATTAAAATAAAATTACCTAAAATGTTTATCTGAAATTAGAAAATCTTCCTTCTACCTTTATTACCATTTTTAAATATACTTGTTATGATGACTAGAAAAGTTACAATCTTTCAACTGTGGCGGTTTGACCTTACTATTCAAAAAATAATATATTATTGAAGATTTAATAATCTCTTAAGTAAATTAAAAGCCTTTAGACGCTTTGATCTAATTACTCTTAATCGTGAATATTATGAACGACTGACCGGTGGCGCTTTGAAATAATTAAATATGACGTGCAAATTCTATAGTCTATGTAGGTGTAGGTAACCACTATGTTACAAGACATGAATACAGAAACAGAGTTATGTGCAGACCAGTGCGGGTGGTGAAATGCTGATAAGATTGATTTAATATATACGTAAACTTATTAGTATATGTAGTTGAAAGGTATTTTACAAGTTTTAAGTGAGCAATTGTTGTAATCATTATTTAGCACAAAAGTAATTATTGGAAACAAATAATCGATTTCAAACGGAGTCGTAATACAAATTATACGCTCTAAAATTACATCTACAATTATATTCAACAGGTATAATATCGCAGATAACAGATTTTTTTCATTTTTGATTACTTAATTAACAAAATTTTTAAATTTATATAGTCGTGTAAATATGTTAAATTTGTTTATTATTAAATGTTAATCAATTGATTATATCATCAAGTGCAGTAAAATAAAGCACCTGTTATACTTATATTGTTGTTATTGAGGCCTGTCGTGGTGCAGCGGCACAAGCGTGTGTCTGTAACCGATAGATTCTGGGTTCGATCCCCGGTCGAGGAAATGAAATATTTAATATTTTCAATTTAAACATTTTTAATATTTCATTTCTTCGCTCTGGTAATAAGGCAAAGCACGGCGTTGAAATCCGCCACTCAACACGCAATGCCTCAAATTCGGCGGAAAGTGGGGAACGGAAGTGGAACGGAGTGTCTTAACACTAGGTTCCCGGGTTCTCTCTGCCTACCCTGCCTCGTGCGGGATACAGCGTGAAGCTGGGAAGTTATACGGAGGGTATTAAGACTACGTTCCGAAGTTCTCTTTGCCTACCCTGCCATATGAGAGAGTGTGAAGCTGAAAAAAATAAAATAAAAATTATACCTATATTAATATATATTAATAGCTAAATGTAATAACATATATAAAATGTAAAGTACCATTTAACAATTTATACTTTTGATTGTCAAACCCTAAGCAATAAAAATCCACGATTCGTTCACAAGTACGAAACAAGTGATGAGGTAAGTTATGATGAGATAGATTGATTTTACTGTAAAGCATAGATCATTGGTAGCTTGCGCAACTTACGCTCCTTCTCCGATGCTCAATGCGGTCACTCTGTGCAAATCGATCCAATTATGCAAGTGTCTCGACTAGAAAATAAGATGGCCCGTGTGATATTTGAACTCGATTGATTTACTTATGTAATCTATGGCGGACATGATGTCGGCTCGAGATGAATTTCGAGATTCAGTAGAGTCTCCATTCTGAGACCTCTTGTTGAAAATGTGTATTTATGTGATATGATTTCTTATTATTGAAGTTAATCTTGAAATTTTACAACTATTTTAAAATTAACTTAAATCGTCAATTAAAAACAATTTGGTGTATTATACTATCTTTCAATATTAAGCAAATGCATGTGCAGTAACATTTAATAATGTTTTTTATTAAATACTTCCTTAGTGGTTATAAAAAGACAGTATATAATAAATAGTCAAAAAATTAAGAGGTAGCTCAAAACATATGGTTTCGATAGTTTTGGAATTCATGAGGGGAGCGAGTGTCAGGTCAATGCTCTCTTTAAAGAAAAGGAGGGTTGCTGTCATGTGACGTGAACATTACTGCACGTGAAAGTCTAAAGAGGAACTGACTGCCTTAAGAGTATAACTTCACTGCGGGACGCGCGCGCGCAGGTGATCGCTTTGTAAATTATAAATCTTTCTTTCTCGTATTTTCAAATCAATACAAAAATAACTAAAGGAAGAGTCTTATTTCCTTATCTAAAGAGGGACTTTTATTTTAATACAATATTATATATATTTTCACGCTGTATCCGGCACAAGGTAGGGTAGGGGGTAAGGTAAAGAGAACTTGGGAACCTAGTGTTAAGACACACCATTCCACTTCTGTTCCCCACTTTCCGCGAATCTGAGGCATTGCATGTTGAGTGGGAGAAATCAACGCCGGGTTTCGCCTTGTACCAGAGCAAAGAAATGAAAACATTCAATATTTAAATTGTTAAAATATTATATATTTCATCTCTTTCCAGTGGGGATCGAACCCACAACCTGTCGGTTGCAGTCACATGCTTGTGCCACTGCGCTACGACAGGCCTCATCATTTTATTTTATATTTTATGTTTTTATATAAACCATTGACTTAACATAGAGTTGTATCTTTTTTGTAATTATACATTAAGTGCTATATAATTTAATTATTAAGTATGTTTTTGTCACTATTATGGTAAACGGTGACAATGGTGTTATAGTGACTAGTATCAAATTCGATGCATCGTAATATATCGTAACATATCGTAATATATCGTAATTTTATGTTTGTAGATCAACAGAATGTACCTAATTATAAACGTTTACAAAACTGTTACTGGCGTATGCCTGAACTTGAAATGAGCGTGAACTACGACTATACATTCGTTTATTTTGTGTAATAAAATAAAATCTCCTATAAAGTATTAAATAGGAATTGATTTAAGATCTTATTTATACATAGGTCCACGGGAAGTACCCTTTAGGTTTTAATTACACGGTAAATTTTATACCAATTGTGGCGAAATTGATGCATAAACCATCGTATCTTTTGATTGAGTTTACTTAGAAGTTAATTTATTTCTGTATCTACTCTAATATACTGTATCTCTGGATGTTTTAGAGATGTATTAACTTCAACTCGACGATCCCTATTCTATCTGCTAGGCATCCACACATCTTGAGATAAATTATCATAACAAACGCTATAATAGACAGAAAAGTGGACGGACTGAGAAACGAATAACAATGTGATCTTATGATTTATCCGTATCTTAAACGTAAAATACGGAACCCTGTAAAGCCATTGTAAATGCGTACAGACAAAAGTATGTGTATATGTTTCTTATTACAACTTTTTAAAGAAATGTTATATTTTTTCGTTTTTAAATGTATGTATACTTATTTGTTTTCATGTGTTTTATTCATAAAAAACAGAGGATTGGCATTTAAATAATTTAAAAACTACGATTTAAGAGTACCATTATAAAGTATACAGTAGCTATACAAGTGCTTAGCGGCTGCGTGTCATTGAATTTTGCGCTCGACGGAGGCCGCGCCTGTGCTTGTCTAAGGCAAGCGCTATAGTCTTCGCTTCACTACTCTTTATATTTGGTTTGCATTGTTTTCAATTCATTCATAATATAATTAGGAAGATATTTTTTCTTTCTTGAACATAAAAGTTCACTGAGCGTGGCAATATCATTTTGTTTATAAAGAGATATTCTAATAAAGAAAAATAATACCGTAGCGTTTGGCGCTTAGTTCTCTTAAGATATATAAAATAACAGAATTAAAATCTTATTATTCCTTCAAAATTGTAGTCTGTAGTATTTTATTTGATTCATTCAATAGCCGACCAATCATACAATAAAATATTAATTTAATTATTTAAATACAATAACCATATATTTATTTGTACATATCCAACATCAGAACAAGTTGCGTATTAGTATCTTCAATGTAACGAATGATAGCGAAGTTATCAGAACAGACGTTGTGAGAGCAGTGATAGGTGAGGGTGACAGTAATTGACAGTTCGGCGAGTATAGGACACTAGATGCACGTGCGAGAAGACTTGGGCCCCCGCACTGAGCAGGATGTCTTTAAATAGACTAAATACCTTTGTGAAGGCATGCCCTTCGAAGGGTGGCGGCATCCGGCTACGATCGCGCACACGATTTGCTTTTCAAGAGGAAACTTATAAATAACTTCTTTAATTATTCTAAACCATTGATTGAACTATAAATGCAATACCTCATTATTGCCATTGAATGTGCCTTACTAAAGTTGTCAGTATGGCATCGTAACTGTATGGTCGTCGACATCTCGTCATTACTTATTGTCCTTGTTAAGATAAGAAGACCTATAAAAATGAGTACATGAAATAATAAACAAATAATCGTCTAATTATAATTAAGTTACAATAATATTTTTTTTAAATCTAAACGATAATTTTATATTGTGTGTAATATATACCATAAACACCTTTACCATTATTTACAAGATGTATGTACCTACTTGCTCAATTTACGATGCAATTATCTTACTATAATAATCAGTAATTTATTTCCCGTTCACGTCACAAGAAAGTTTTAACATCTCACAGAATGGAAGACGTAGAAAGATGTACGACGCAATAAAATCCGGATCACAAGATTATTGTATTCGTTCATGTTCCTTGCACGTGCGTTCAGAGGGTCCCGCGGCCCTTATTTGTAAGTGTATGTTATTCCAATGGGAACTTACCTGCAAGCGCACAAACAAGTGTTTCCGGTCATACGATTATATCCGGTGTTTTACGTTCAGGAAATACTGGTAGCTAAGTGAGTCCATATTTATAAGGAATGATTTTACATTTAATTTATTACGATAATACTTTATTTATGTTGCTTAATGGATAATGTTATCATAATAATGTTTTTGTCTTCACGCTTCTTTTCATAGTAGTATGGGCACCGAACGAAAACAAAAAGGTGTACATAATTTACTTTTCTACCGAATTAAAGATATTGTGTGGTGCGTGATGTTGTGAATCTTGGCAATGAAAATAAACATATGCCCAATTTGTGATCGAACTACGACCATCGTGTTTCAGCCACATAGGTACTATCCTAGTACACCACGACGATCTTTTATTGTAAATTATTCATATATTAAATTTCTAATATTTAACTAAGTGTTATATCACCAATTAACTGTTAAATTAATATTACTTTTGCTATCTATAATTATATATATTATCTATAACAGAACTGTAAAGATGGTCTTATAGTACAAAGAATATGAAATACATTTTGCAATTTAAGAAAAACTGGTAGTAAAATAAAATCCTTTTTTTTTTGTCAATTGCTTGGGATAGTAAGTAATTTTACTTGAAATTAATTTAGAATATAATGGTAACGCAAACTGTAATTTACCAAGCAGCAAGAAACCGGTTGCTTAACAAATCGAGCTGCTTAAGTATTGAGTGAATTCTGTTTTCACAGATTGAATGGGTGAACGTGGCCCGCGGGCCCCGTAGCGTCATTCAGCTCCTAGTGAATGCTCACAATAATAACAAGTTCCGCAGGTGACGACTCCAACTCAATAGCGCTGATTACACCTCCATTCAATATCTGCCCTATCTGGACAACCTGTTCTGTATGAATCTATTAGAATTTTTCAATATTTTAATTATTAACACTCTTTCTTATTATTTGTTATACAATTTTTTACCGATAACAATATATTTTTTATAATATCAATTTAAAATCTAACAAAGAAGAATCACGGTCCAGGTCCACGTTCTTTTGGAGCACCGTTGGCTACATTTTGCTACATTTTATATGTAATTCATTGTGTCATGAAAACCTATAGGTCAATGTGGAATCCCAATAATGAAAACCGGTACGAGCTTACAATGAAAATAAAAGAAAAACATTAAAAGCCAAGAAAATAAAAGAAATAAAAGAAAAAATATTAAAAAAAAAAATTAAATATTGAAACCTTATAGATATTAATAGAAAAAACTATTACTTTTCTTAAGTTTTCAACATTTATAAGTTATCATTCCCGCTGATAAGTTGCTACTAGTTGAACGTTGATATAGAACTCTCGGTGGACGACTTCGACTCACGCACTTATTATTTCTCTATTATAATAAGTATGTATCGAAATTCAATACGTCGATTTATAGGTAAACCTTTGTCTTTAATCACTGTATATTGCATATAGTTAATATACGAAGATATGTGTTAAATACTAATATATTGCTTTATTATGTGTTATGATAGTTTAAGAATGCTAGTAGAACTTAAACATACGTACCATATATCTTATTGTAATGACCGTTTTGTGGCAAAAGTACTTACCTAAATACTACTAAAGAAAACATTTCACATGTACTAGATGCACACAAGTTTTGCTGTGGAACTGCATAATATGTGTGGTGAAGATCCGTCGATCAATACGCAACATGTAATGCATGTAAGCAAGAACTTTCAGCAGCAACTTTATTCCTGTGTCCGGTCTTTGCCTAACTGTGTAGTCTACAACGCGTAACGTAAATAATTATTAACTTGCAAAGAGAACTTCGCAACCTTGTAATAAAACGCTCTATTCCATTCCCCACTTTTATCCGAATACCAATAATAACGACAATAAATAATTTAACATCTTATGTGTTCTATATATTTTGTTCTTTTACAAATGGTAAGTGTATTAGAAAGATGTAACCAGGATACTAAACTTAAGACAATCCGTTTACATTAAGACACTTTCTTCCTGTACTTTCCGCTTAATCCTAGGGGCATACAACTAGCTGTCTGTTGAGCGACGGAACTCAATGCTGCAATTGTTATCAGAGCATCGAATCGAAAATATGTTTTTAGGAATAATTTTGTTTCTGAAACCTGTTTTGGTAAGCACTACTTCCCTACGCGCATGTTCTCATGCCGTACGGTCCTTTTAATTTGGTGGTATTAATTACATATTGTTACTAGGTCATGAAGAAATCACGTTATTTGTTTGTTGAAATATAGTATATGATACTCATTTACCTTAATGTTGAAATTAATGTATTTCTTAATCTATATTTAACTTTTTTATTAAGAGGACACCTTTCCATTGTTTTCGAGTGGATGTTACGTCTTTCCTTGTGTTAATTTTTCGTCCATATTAGGTATCCATAGTTGACAACTATTCATATTAACAGAAAACGATTGGCATATTTAGATAACAGGGATTTTATATGTAGTATTAGATATGCACCCTATTCACAGTTTTCGTTTAACTATATTAGATAATATTAATTAGATTGTATTTTAAAATTCATACATATTAAATTATTTCTACTGTAATGTCATTAATAAAAATAAATATTTTTTTTTCAAAATATAAATGCACGCTGCATATATTTAATCATATTTCATTCAAACAAGTTTTATATTAATCAACGAAGCGATTCAAGTCCAGTCAAGTGGCAATCTGAACGTGAATTTTAGTCACAACTTATGCTGCACCCAGAGGAACTCCATTGTCTTTTATATCATTAAGGCTATTATATTTGCTTATTGAAGCGTAATTTCTTATTAAACTTTGATTACGGGCTGATGTCTTCATAATCATTTTCAATAATCATTGTTTTATGATTCACAAACAATAGCATAAACATAATGCTTAATAACAGATTTCACTGTAAACTGAACCGGAAATAAAATACTACAAAAATCATATTAGGTATGTTATTATAAATGTTAATATATGCGTTTGTATGTTATGAGTAATAGCACAATTTACAAGCGATTTCAATATAATATTCCAAAAAGGAAAAAAATAAATTACTCACATTTATAAAAAAAATATATGGAATGTAGTTCTATTATTGTTTTAGCTATGCATAAATAAAATTTGTAGACATGTATTCTAATTGAAAACAAAAAAATGTACACTATGATGTAATATTATGTTTTAAGCTGGGCTAAAAAATTTAAACTATGACAAATGTCAATAAAGTCTGTACAAAAAATATTTATTTTTTGGTAAAAATATGATTTGTTTTTATAATAGATACAATTCTACTTGTATACCTCATCACGTAAGCAATTCTATTAAGTTACATAATATATTTTTATGTAATATGATAAATAGGACAATGTGATTATGTATGTATGCACACGTTTGGAATCTATAATATTGATACCCGCTTACTACGGACAAAATGTAACATAATCCTAATATAAGCAAGGTAAAAAGGTAAATTTTGGTGATGTAACACGTAAGCTAGTGAATTAATATATGTGAACAAAATTTAAAATAAAGTAATGTTTGATTATATTATCAATCTCATTTCTTTTGGAAAGAAAAAGCTTCACTAATTTATTTTGAACGTGACGTCACTACAATGAATACAACTTTGTATATATCGGCGTCGATACGTAGGTATGCTGTATCAGTAGCACTTGGGAAAATATATTTTTTTCCCAAGTGTGTGTTGTATTTTTTTTGTAGTAGTGAATGGTTTCTATAATGAATATAATTTTAAAATTAATGTTTCTTAGAAAAACAGAGTTTTAGTCTTATTTCTAAGACTAAAACTCTGTTTTTCTAAGAAACATTAAATAACCGACCAAAACCCTATTTAGCAAGAAATTACCAACTTGAAGTTAATACAAAATAAAATTATGTAACAATATATTTGTACATTATGTAATATAGATTTTTATTTAAAAAAAAGCAAACAGCTGTACACAATGTACTATAAAGTACTGTTTCAGAAAAGTATTTTTTTTGTAAATTTTAGATAAAAATGTTATAATTCGAAATGTTGTATTAATAGCCATTTCGATATACTTTTATAGAAAAATTTCATGAAAATTTTTATATAGGTACTATAATACATTAATATATGTTTATGTCAAGAAATTATTCTGCATATTAACACATCCATATGCTATAATTATTGCATGATCTAATATTTACTTATATTGTTTTAAATAATACATTGCATATTATTGATCATATTATATATTCGTTTAATCGTAAATTTTAACATTCAATAAAATAGTGTAGTGTATATGTATATAATCAAATATAAATTTCTTGCATAAATTCTTTCTGTACTATCATCAATTGAAATCATTGCTGTCGTAATTTCGCATCGCTTGGTAAATGTTTAAACCTTTATCGTGTGTATTACCGTTAGTGTTTCTTCCTTTATTTCAATATAATACTTCTAAAATAATTTTTTTACCATTTTCCATGATCTGATTGAAAATTAAAACGTAGAACATGTTTGCATAAGTACTAAAAAGCTCGGAGAATATTCTCTGTATGTGATTGTTGACGTCATTCACTAGCACCACGACTTTCGGGGTATTCGTACAGGTCAAACTTTTTCTATATTTTAAATATAATTAAAAAATAATAATTTGGCCTCAACACGCAATGTCTCCTATTCGGCGGAAAGTGGGGAATGGAAGTGGAACGGAGCGTCTTAACACTAGGTTCCCGAGTTCCTTTCGGCTCCCCTGCCATGCGCAGGATACAACGTAAAGCTGAAAGAGAGAGAGAGTACTTAATGAAGGTATAATTGTTTAATTTAAGAAAAAAACATGCATATTCCCTATACGGTGTAAATATTTGTTTTGTATACATACATATATTAATAAATATATTATTTTTAATGGCGACAAAGTGAAAACGCTACGATCCACATCCAATCACAAATTTAAGTTCAAGACACGTCAACATGATTTACCTTTCTTTGGCGCTTAAATTTCGAAGGCTATTAAACGGAACGAGATTTCGTTTGAAACGTTGGCCCGTAAAAGTTTCGCAAGATTTCTTCGTAACCCATTTTGGTTATAATTCACCGTACCATGACGCGCGGAGCTTTTATACCACAAACGAAACAAATAGAGAGGTAATCTTCGAAAACAACGAAAGGGTACTGTTATCATAAAGACACTTTATGATTGCAAACATAAGCCTTGGACGAACACGACAGGACCGAAGACAGTGCACGATTATAGTCCACATTGTTTCCGTGTACAGTTGGCTGATCGAGGGCAATATTGAGGCTTCGCGCGCACATAACCTGATTTATCTTATACGTATGAATAATAAAGGCACTATAATTATCGATATTTTTTTTAGAATTGTTTTAATAACAAAGAAAATAACACATCAGTTTTCTTTACTTTTACGGTTGATTCTGCGTATATAATATGAGGTAATCAGAGATAATTTAGTGTCAGGACATTCTGTTCTCCGCTTACGCGTTTATATTTAAGCGCTACCCCCATTACTTTACGATGGCCGGTAGTATAATATTATTTAGTTATATAACACATCAGTTACTAAGGTTACTAACGTTACTTAGTAAAGAATTATATGTCTATTCTAAGTCATTCTTTATTCTTACAAAAATGTTATCAGTTGCGTAGGAGTAATTAGATTAAAAATGTAATGTTAAAAGAAAGCTACGTTAATCTATGAGGATTAAAGAGCGTCAAGAAGCGGGCAGGTTCTTAAATTAGAGCAGACCACATGAGCGGTGCTCACTGGGCGGTCGATAGTATGACACGTATCGACGTTACGTTACACGGGGACCACAGCGTCGTAGCCTCACTGTTCACGCACGCGATCCACTGAGCAAACTGACATTGGTCAGATTTACTGCTTCCACGTCGTGCACTAGATGCTCGATCGTGTGGTCCAAGAAACGCAATAGATTGCGGCTCCTTACTTGAAACTCATAATGTTAATAAGTTAACAAGTAGGTACACTCAAAGCCTCTACTTAATAGCAGCGTCTCGCATAGCTATGGAGCTCCTATAACTAAAATAAATTGAAACTGTAATTATTATTATTTTATAGCAATATGCCAAAGCATACATCTAATATCTCTATTCACAAGACATCACCAAGATCTTAATAAATATCATTATTATTTAGGTACATACTTGACAGTCACTAATTATGCAAAATAGTACTTAACATTCTTTTTATCTAAATGTCTACGTAATTTTTTAGTTATTTTTTTTTTCATATTATTAATCCACATTGTTTCCTCATAATTTATACTGTAAGTGTAAGTGTTTCATAAGTTATACTGTAGTACATTTTAGTGTGTATCATTACAATGTGCAATCGTAGACAGATTCATAGCGCGTAAACCAGGTGCAGCAATCTCAGCCGCGCACGCGCACCCTCACTGGGCTTTTAATAAATTTCAATACATATAAAAAAGTGTATGAAAAGCTGACGTCGTCGAATGAAGCAGTACCGGTGTTCGGGTGCAGCTATGATTTCTGACGCAGATTGGTTGCCCTTAACGAACAAAACACCGTTTGCTGGGTGTGCAAACAAGTTTTGATTATAGGAAAAGGTGTCCCGGAATGGGTGTTCCGCCACGTACATTAAGTAATTACGCTTTATTTTTATGTGTTACGAAAGGAATAATATATATATATATATATATATATATATATATATATATATATATATATATATATATATATATATATATATATATATATATATATATATATAAATAATATATAAAACGAGTACTTATAATAATTTGTAGTTGTAATCATATCACTATGGGTAAATATAGTATCTTTGTATAGCAAATGCTCTATTCTATCATATGAAATGAAATGCGGAGTTTGAATTACAGATTATTATATTTTTATTTTAGTTTGAAAGTCTGAAATGTATATTACTAGGTAAAAATTACGTCTTTTAAATAGAAAATTAATTTATAATAGGTATTTTTACATTAACCTTAGCTGCAACCCCAAAAAAAAAATACAGAAAATATTTTATGGAAAAAATATTTTTTTACGAAAATAAATATGATTACAATTTTAGGGCATTTATTATTTTTAGCTATTTAAATGTTTTGTAGCAAAAACCGTTATTTGTCGGCTTCAACTTGTCCGGTCATCAACTGAGTTGGCGCAATGATGCAGCTGCCTTCGAACTCGAACCCCAGATTTCCCCTTACCTTTGCACTATAAATTCTATTTCGTTACCTTGGATTATAAAAAATGTACAACGGTAAGATTCCAAAAATAAATATTTTAATGTGGGAACCGAATAACACTCGTTTCCCTAAAATTCCGTATTTCTTTTCTTCTGTAACGAATAACACAACGTATCTATATCATCAAGATAATATTATTACTCGCAACATTAATTCGTATAGTAGAAGTACTGGTGCTCCATATTAATAATAAGAGATATAAGCTAAATATATGATATAAGTATTTAAAAAAGAAACAAATATATTGTGAATTTTAAAAACTATGTATACTAATTTTCTAGTTTGTAAGAATTGATTTTTTTACATGCATCAGGCAGCATACGCGTTACTTGAACATCATTTAAATTATACATTTTTTTATTATATTTTTCTATAATAAATAATAAAAAATATAAAAAATATTTTTAAAAAAAAAAAATTAATTATAAATTAATGTAATTTCAATTAATTAGTTAAAGTTAGAGACTTTCGGCAAGTTTCAAGTATTTTTTATTATTCTATAAGCTTCATTTTTGCTTTTTTATCGTTTAGACACAGTAGAAAATAATAATGCGTAATTGTTTTTTTGTAAAATTATTTGTCTATCTTATTTTTTTTACATATTTACTTATTAAAAGACTATATTTTAATTCTTAAAATCTTATATTTTAACAGATTGTGTGTATTAGGCAGAAAATCATAGTTTCTTTAAAACGTAAATATCTTTTGTTTTTTTATCTTCCTTCTAATCCATGTATTTTAAACAGTTTTTGTAGCTAAATATAGAATTTAATTAATAACGAAATAGCAAATTATAAACCAATTACTGTCTATATATAATATGTAAGTACATTGTACACTGTACAGGGCATGCATAGTGCATATTAGCGCGTATGTAAGTGAGGCCACGCTGCCGGTACAACGCGTCTCGTGAGGGTGAAAGGTGGCCGGTATGGTGCGGTGACGCACCGGCCGTTCTATAGCGTGTGCCGAAATCTCAGCTGTTGCTCTTTCTTATATAGGTTGCTCTTTTTAAAATATTCATTTATTAAAAATATGAGAACAAACAGTATTATTGTGCTAGTCCAAAAAATATATTTTTAAAAATTATGTATAAATGCTGTCTCATTTTTGTACGATTCTTTAGAAACGTATAACGAACCATAAATATAAAATTAAAGAGATATCATTTATAACCTCATTAGTACAGATTATGTTTAACCTTTTACATATATACATGAATTATAAATAAATTGACTTACTGATGATGGATATTATTATTCGATTACTTTAATTAAATCTTTCTATATATGTTTAAATGATTATCATATATTAATTAATTAATATCCAGAAAAAAAACGGCCTGTATAACAAATTCAATCCATCTGTATTAAAAGTGTTTATAAAAGCGTTGAATGGCTCAGTATGCTTTATATAGAACTATACAGCAATACCATTATTTAAAATTAAACTACTCACCTACCTGCACGGTTAATGTCATCAGTGCCAAAAGGTTATAAATCTCAAATACATATATGATTGAAAAAACAACACTTATAGCGCAATTCGTGACCATGTTTTTATATGAAATTAATATCGTATATCTGGAAACGTAAAGTATATTTTCGAATGTCCTTACTAGGTAACTGAAATTTTTAAACTTCAACAATTAAATGCTATTCTTTGCCGGTTACGACGTTTAATTCTGTGTTACTCTAACAATGAATGGGGAGACCCTAATCGAGTAACTTACTTTTAAAAGGTATTTTGTAGAATAAATTCATATAGATCGACTTAGGGTGGTATATGGCGGGTAAGTCGTTTTATGTAGAGAAACCGACTCGATGCAGATGTGCGATTCGGGTACAGACATGTGATTCTGCACGCATAACCAGCTGCTGGCTTACTTGGGCACTGATTCAATTCAACATAAAGTCTATGCATGTGCACCTATACTTTGCATTTTGGAAACGTTTATTTGATATGTAAGTAAACTCAACAAACAAACAAAAAGAGAACACACATAACAAATATATTTTACAAACTATATATTCCCCACAAACAATTCTTACAATATAGTTAAGTAAACAAATGCATTAATGAGGTTATAAATACATTTATATTTATATATGAGTTATAAACACTTGTATTTAAAATCTGTAAACTAATTATTGTTTGCTATGCTTATGAAATTGAAGTATTATATAATTCATGAACATCATACAAACAGGTTTTATAACGTACGAAAACTCAAACACTGTGCATATGTTACGAGTATATACTTACAAAATAACAGTGATTTTATTCATATCACGTATTATGTTTTAGATGTTACCCGCCAATTGTGTGACATTGGAAGCAGACTGGCGTATAGCACCACCTGCCCGCGGCGCCCCTGTCCATCGCTATTTCCGCCATAGCGCACGTCCCCCTGCTCTGGCGCAGCTCGTGCCGCGACCGTTACGCACGCGCCCCGGCCCCCGCGGCCGCGCACCTGGCCGACGCAGCCGCAGCCGCGCGGGCACCCCACTCCACCCGCTACACCCCATAGGCCATGACACACTGTGACCCGCGAAAGCGATGACACTCCAATTTTAAATGTCAAAGTCTACTTATAATTGTTTAAAATAATGATTAGATTATGTAAACAATTTGTGAATTTGATTTGTCCATAAAAATTAAACCTAATAATCGAGTACACTTAACCAACATTTTAACGTTAGCACGTGAATTTAACATAAAACTTGATAGATATTATTGTTCTAATTAATCTAAATATTGATACTTACTTAAATATGTAGCCAATTACTATCTACACTATTTATTTACATACTTTATTTACTTACACAAAATATATTTGTATCAAGTTCTATTGATTTGTTTACATTTCCCAGGCCTAATTACCGATAACAGCCCATTCATGAAGTATCATTAGATATAAACGAATACCGAAGGCATATTATGTCAACAAATAAATTGTCGTTATCATAATTGTAAAAATAACATGATAATTTTAAAATATTTGATGGTTGACGGGCATGAATCGGTAATTTAATTGGTAACTGACCATCAATCGCCGTGATTAGTCACAGATGTATATAAATCGGACAGTTGATGCGCATGCGCATGTTGATTCCTTGACACATTTGCAGCCTGAGTCATGATATCATTTCACAACACAAAGGTCTCGTCATCGTGATGTGGATTATCAGCTCACTTATAGAAACTTTCATATAGGGAATATAGGGACATATTAACTTTCTTTGAAAAAATGATACATTTCAATTTCAGATACCTGAGTAAATACATATATATTATATATCATAATTCTAATAATACATTTTAGATATTTTTTTAATATCTTAAATACAATTTGGCGTTATTATTATTGTTAAATTTTGATTTAAAGAACACCAAGAGGGTCAGGAGCCATTGTATTACTGTGGGAATTAACACTGGTTGTAAGACACTATAACAAAGAAACTATGGACGTTGTATTTCCGCGGCACGAAGGGGTTGTGTGGTGACCTTTTTGGATTTGTTACTAGTACCAGGAAATATGCCAAAACAGGTTTTTAGCTCCACCGGCTTATTACAAGCCGTATTCAGAGCAGACGGACTATAAGTTTTCTGAACTTAATTGTGCCAAAAATTACTATTTATATTAATACGATAACAAGATTTTATATAATTTAAGCACATGATAAACATATAAATATTTAAGAATTTATTATGATATCCGTAAGAATATAGATATGTGTAGGTACTTATGAAGTACGTAAATCTATATTGTAAATTAAGTATTTGCACAAGCTATACACATTAAACTTAAAAAAATGTTAAATTCCCGTGTGGTATACGAAACTTCAATAAATTTTGAACAAGGGAATTATACTGAAAAGAAATTCATCATCTATCCGATTCAAATATTGAAAATCATAGTATAGTCAGGTGCTTAATTTGGCGGTAATTAAACTAACTTAACTTGGAAACCTAGTATCAAGACACTCCGTTCCTCTTTCTCAACTTTTATTTTTAACCATTATAAAATTGTTATAGTCATCATTTTAATTATCACAATACCTATATGATTATGTGTCATGTCGATCTCATTTGACATACCTTTTTTGTTATCTAGGTCAAATGATCTATATAATAAGTTTATACAACCTTTCTTATTTTTACGTGTAGCAATAATATCAATAATAACATATAGCGTAGGTAAACCAATAACGAAACTAGTTTGGGCCCAAATAATAATCGCGACGAGACGGTTTCGTTCTCAATTTTTATTATGCGGACGGGACCGTTTTACAAAGACGTATGGCTCAGTTCAAAGGTGCTTAACCCCAAAAGTTGCGCAAAAAATTAGATCGCTGGCTAAGACGAAAGTTCCAACCGGAACGGTGCTGAAGCTGAGCATATCGCACTAAGAGCGATGCGGCCGGGTGCGGAGGCGCAGGTGCCGCCGCCGCCCCGCTCCGCGCCTATTGGCCGGGGCCCCGCGCCCTCCGCCGATTGGGTACGGCGCACGTGCGCGGCCTACCCGCCGCCACCTGGCCGTCGTTGACGGGGAGCGCATATAAGCGGCGGTCTTCCCTCACCGCACCACTTCCACTTCCAGACGTCGACGAGTGCATGTATACGTCACTCGCGCTCCGAACACGAAGGCGTCATCACGTCTTGTTTTGTTGTCTAGTTGCTTTGTGATTTATGGATTGTTTTGATACGCTAGTGAACTTGTGAAACGTTACTAATATATTAACTGATCGAAAATACTTTACGTTTGAAGTGTTTGTGAAACAAAGTGGAAGATGCTTGTGGAAGATTCTCAAACTGCTCGCGCAATGTTGTCGAAGAAATATGCGCACTGTCCGCTGAAGAAGCGGCCGGTGTTAGTCCGGGAGGAGCGTCCGGCGACGCCGCCTACTACGCCGCCTCACCCCGCCCACATGGCTACACGGCTTTATTACGATTATCACTGTAAGTAAAAATTATTAGTTAATAACTACGAATAGTTAACCTAAGTTAATAATATATTAATAAATAGAATTAAAATAAAATATGTTATAGTAGTATACTTCATAATGTTATAGTAACATACTTCATATATAATTCTATAGACATTTGCTATATTTATATTATCGACGAAACTGAATTTAGAACTGATTTTTCTATCTATATTACAAAATATAATGTGTACATAGACTGTTATTTATAATAACTAAAAACGTCAAAAAGATTAGGAATGGTTTATAATAAATCTCTTTTTGTTGTCTCTTTAGGTGATATGCAAAATGATGAACCAGAAAATCTAAGTACGAAGCCTGAAGATTTGTCTAAAACTGGTAACTATCCCAATAAAGCTACTTCTCCATCTGCCACTGCTGCTATCAAAGAAGAACCAAAAGAATGGCCACAGCAACAACTGGAGTACTTAGCAGCATGCCGCGCACGATTAGAACCTGTGCCCACAGAAGTAGCTCGACCAACACCTCAGTACGCCTATTTACCGAGCCTTTATCCGGCGTACCCATTGGAAGAACTATATCCCGCTGCACCTGCTCTATCCTCATCAGGACACCCGCATCTATATACTCACTACTCACCAGCATCGCCACCGTCTTCGTGCTCGCCACCTCCGTGTCCAGAAGATTTACGCTCACCGAGCTCGGTCTCGTCTGACTCAGGTGTATCTGTAACAGCTCCCCGTCGCCCTCGATATCAATGCCCCGACTGTTCAAAATCATATTCCACATATTCTGGACTATCTAAGCATCAACAATATCATTGTGCCGCCGCAGAAGGTAGTCTTGCAAGAAAATCTTTCAGTTGCAAATACTGTGCAAAAGTTTATACATCACTTGGAGCTCTTAAGATGCACATCAGAACTCACACTTTACCTTGCAAATGCCATTTATGCGGCAAAGCTTTCTCACGCCCATGGCTGTTGCAAGGACATATTCGTACTCATACTGGAGAAAAACCATTCTCGTGTCATCATTGTCGTCGTGCTTTCGCTGATCGGTCAAACTTGCGGGCCCATTTACAAACGCATTCTGATGTCAAGAAATATTCATGCACGAGTTGCGGTAAAACCTTCTCCCGCATGTCATTATTAAGTAAACACTTAGAAGGGGGATGTGGTGCGCCTGGATCATCCCCATATGAATATCACCCGGAAGCTCTATCATCAACGCATACCCACCAACAACTTCCGCCACCTGCGACAGTTCATGCTTACTGAAAGACTGAACTAACAGAACCCTTGATCTCGAATGCTCTTGATTAAGATTTATTACTAACACTCACTGATGTAAAATAGAAATATACGTTTATTTAAAGTTAAATTATTTGTGAGAAATTATAAGTTAGATTTAATTTCATCTTTGACGTTTTCACTGTTGTTATGTGCGTCATTGAATAAACAACTTAGATGTAAATAAAATAAGCAATTTCGTAGAAACGTTCAGTCGCCTTGTTGCGGCATCGCTAGTCATATGGCATTTGTCGAGTGTCATACACTTACTTATACATATATGCATATATTCATATCCTAAGCCATGTACAAAGTGCCTTAATTATAGACGATTAATATATTCTTAAAAATTATAATGATGTATATGCTAGGAGTCTATTATTTAATACCATTTACAAACACAAACTATTCGTGAGGCTGTAAAATTAGGTTTTTTTTTGTTTCTGTTACATATGTAAGCAGAAAAATAAATTATTTAAAAAATATATGTATATTATTTCATAGCCCTATACTATATGAATACTAAAATATTTATGCTGAAATAAATATATTATATAGGATAGATCCTATCCAACCAATATATCCAATATAAAAGCCAAAACAATGAATTTCTTAGTTGTTAGCCTGTGCGTTTGTTTACGATGATCTCTGGATCGGCTTAACAATCCTTGAATTCCAGTCAAATTCGCTTGTACATAAAATAAATTTTACAGTATATGCGACCTGACCAAGGGCACTTTGTCTTTGTAAATCACTACCCATCCTTTTTAAGCCATATATTTTTACACAACACTAATCTAGCGCCCACTTTAATGCTCCGTTATGAGATTTTCATTTAGTCCAACCAACATAGAACGAAAATAATTAAGAAAGACCTAAAATATTATGTTACATAAAAGGTGACATACACGATGGTATCGATTTTATCTCAACCTGGAACATCAATTATTTCACTGCTTAACACGCAATATAAACAAAACATTAAATTAAGGTTACGCGAAAACACGTACAAAATGCTTTTATATTTATCTAAACGTTTAGTTTAATTTTAAACGTAACGTTTAGTTTAATTTTAAAGTTCTATTATTTTAATTAAATTTTCTAGACATAACAATGTCTACGTCACAACTGTTACAATAATGTTTCAATGATCGCTTAAATGTCATAAACTAATAAGAAAGTGCTCTAATAAGATAACAAGCAAATCGTTGTTAGCCTTTAACCTCGTCAAGAAACGTGTACTAACTTTCTTCATATTATCGACATTCCTTTTAAATGCATATAAAAAATAGTTTTAAAAGTAAATAAAATTGATTAATCACTTTCAATTTTTCTACCTATCTTTCCATTACTTTCTTATCAGACTACACGAAAATCACCTATATTAAATATTCAATTTATACTTGCGTACATCAACGCCAGTAGTCGAATACCCACATCAACCTACACAACTACCAATTAGAAAGAGCTAGTGAAGTTGTTATAGAGAGCGCACGTGCGTTTGTGAGCGCTGTGATTTCCAGCGATTGGTCTGCAGAGAGCATCGCCGTCGGCGAGACGCATGCGATGCGTATGCTCGCGTCGTTCAACACGATATTTCCTAATTCATTAATTTTATCTTTATTTGAATCATGATTATCTAAGTTGAGATTAGCCACTTATATAAATTACCACTTAGACATATATATATATATATATATATATATATATATATATATATATATATATATATATATATATATATATATATATATATATATATATATATATATATAATATATATATATATATATATTATATATATATATATATATATATATATATATATATATATATATATATATATATATATATATATATATATACACATATGTAATGCAATTCGGTAACATCTATAAAAACTTGGGTACCTAGTGATAAAGCACTCTATTCCAAAAAGACACTTCCGTACAAAAGATGAAACCTCGTCGACTCATTACCATAACGATGTGATGAATATATTTAATATTTCCTCGAGTAGAAATCGAACCCATTACATTTGCAGTCGCATGCTTGCTTCATGATAAACCTCAACAGTAGTAATACATTTATGTTATTGATGTACAATTATATTAAGATTATATTTATCATTCTTTTAGCCATTACTTTGTCACATTTGAAGATGTATCCAAGAGTTTGTAAATCCACAATCCTTATAGATTTAAGACTAGCAGCGGCAATGGACTAAGTCGAGCTCAGACGATAAGCTTGATTTGTAACGTGGCACGTCGGCGCGTGCGCTCAAATAAATGTGATTTCAATGCGTACCTTCCAATAAATTATCTAACCCACTTTTGATATGACAATATTATAATTTATAATCTCTTCACACTTGTAAGTTGTATCCTCGGATAATACTAGTATACTTATACGAGTAACAATAGTAAAGAAAAAAACAAAGTATATAATATCTTTGTTTTCAAATTGACTAAAATTAATTGACTACTAGCGCAGCTGCGCCTGCTTGGGCTATATTAATTTATGTATATTTAATAATCATTATAGAAATGTACTTAGGGAAAAAAGCTTAACTGTTTTAGCATGGTTATGATATGATATGATTTTAAAACAATGCCCCGGACAAGCAGAAAACAAACAGACAAAAGATAATGTTTATTGTTTGATATTGTTTTTTGTTTGTTTGATATTTTGATAAAGCTTAAATAACTGTATGCACTTAGAAAAACACAGAATAGACAGCCAATTTAATTTAATTTATATATACAATATAGATGAAGAAAACTTTAAGAAAATCATGATGCCAGTCGCTTCGATAAATCGCATGATCTTGTGCCAATAACTATAGACCAGACGGTGAAGTATGGTGCAGGGCGCACGTGGGCGAGAAGCGACGCGCTTCATCGCCTTTCAAAAGATTATTCTCTAGTAGCGAACCTTTATAGATTCGTCTTAGTATAAAGGTAGAGCCAGGTTATGCTATAACGTCTATGTAATACATTATACCCAAACCCGGCTCTACTTTTCATTGTATGTGAGTATTTCTATTATTCATGCAAATTTACATAGTTTACAAGTAAATGTAATTTCTTAGTTTTGTTATTGTTATTTGTTAATGTACTAGTAAGTACTATAATTCAAGAAATAGTAAATTTTACATAAAATGCATTTAAGAAAAAAAAATAAAAAATGTTAAAAACAATCAATAATCTAAAAACCTTAAGAAAGTGAAGACTTCTTAGTTACAGTTATTTTTTAAGCTATAAACGCCTGCGGTATATTTAGAATACTGGTTGAAGGAAAAACAAAAACTTACATATAAATAACATTAAAATGTTTATTTTTGATCTCTAAACTATCGTGTGTTTTCATGTAAATATAGTTACAATTACACAACATCTACACACTATCAAAACAAATTGTGTTTTTTTAGACTGTCTTTCGGTTTCTCCGTCTGAATCTCTGAAATAGCTAAATTGATTTTTGTGATACTTTCTCTGCTCAATAAAGGGGTCTAATAGAGCAATGTATAGCCTGAATATTGCTCCATTTATTTTAAAATTCACAAATGTGACTTGTCAATTGTAGCGGGGAAAAACCGCATTCGCCGGACGCACGTAAATGATATAAACAAAAAGCAGCACAAGGATGTGACTGTATACGCGAGGGTTACGGATTTGATTTCCACTTCGCTCTAGCAACGAGGCAAAGCACGGCGTCGTGTTCCGCCACTCAACAACAAAAAACTGTCAAATGGTCATACCTGTTATCTGAGCTCGATTTATGTACGTTGTATAAAAAAAAATCTTTATGAGAATAATTATTTGTAGCAGACGCTTGAGAGTTAAAAAAAATGCTTTAGGGTAAAAAAATGTAAAATAGTCATTGATTTAATTTTATTGAATAATGTGTTTCACTTCGTGACCTTTTTGATTCGTACTACTAGATTTGTATCTCTAGTTAGTGATTAATTCAGAAGTAATTACGTACGTTTATGCTCATATGGCAACTCAAACATTGTCTGTGTTCAAAAATGATATCGGAACAGCGGTGACCCAGGTAGATTTACTGCAGCGAGGAAGGCCGATCATACATCTAACTTCTGGTGCCCTTCATTTGCTACTGAGGTCAACTATGCTTAAAATTATCTGTCCCGAGATTATTGAGTCATGGGGAGAAGAATTTTGTACATTGGTCAGCCCTTTTCTTTATGTCCTAGATCTTTCTTTTACACAAAGCCAAATATCACGCTGTAAATCTTCAAGTAATTGAGTAATTTCGACCCTTCCCCGCTATGATTTCAATATGTTAAAGATATCGGCCATCTGATATTGTTAAATTTAAGGATATTCCTTACTATTACCATGTACTCCAGAAGTACGTTCTCCGTATGTTGCTTTGCTTCGTGGCTAATTGATATTGTGACCTACGCTTTGTCAGCAGGCGCCCATCCCGCTTAATATTTTCATGGCAGGGCGACTATATTTATAGGTAAAAAAAGTTCTAGGAAAAGCCTTATTCTGTAGAATCTGTAAGTGACAATTAAAAAAAAAAATTAATAATAGTTCAACATAAAGGATACTATCTATGGATCTGACTAATTTAAGCCAGTGTAACTTTCAACTTAAATATTTAATGTTCTCATTACTTCGCTCTGGTAACAAGGCAAAGCACTACGTTGAGTTCCGCTACACTAAGACTGAAGCTAATACAGCGTAGAACTTATAACTAGTTTAATAGAAATTATATTTTTATTTATTTTAATAGAAATGATGTACTACAGCATTTTTTATATTCCATTTTTTAAATGTATTTATCTATTACTAAATCCGCGTTGAGTTCCGCTACACTAAGACTGAAGCTAATACAGCGTAAAACTTATAACTAGTTTAATAGAAATTATGTATATTTTTATTTTAATAGAAATGATGTACTACAGCATTTTTTATATTCCATTTTTTAAATGCATTTATCTATTACTAAATCAGTGAAAATATTAGACAATGATTTGACATTTAAAATAAATACAATTATTTAAATTTTGTGTATAAAAATAACAACCAAGCTTTTGAAATCCGCTCCGTACAAAAGACATCAACGTCTACATATCGGTTACATACTAATATTTTGTCTAATATTAACATTATGTATATATATATATATATATATATATATATATATATATATATATATATATATATATATATATATATATATATATATATATATATATATATATATATATATATATATATATATATATATATAATATATATATATATATAATATATATATATATATATATATATATATATATATATATATATATATATATATATATATATATATATATATATATATATATATATATATATATATATATATATATATATATATATAGTTTTTTTTAGGTTCCCCTACATAGCAAAGAAGGCAGAGGTAACCTGGAACACACTACGTTAGTATGTTAACCGATATGTAGAGTAACTCATCGTAACGCCTTGCATTGCCTAAATAATTTACTTAGTGAAATTCACTTGGGTTACAAGTCCCAGGCACTGTTCCGTGCTTTTTGTCCCAAATTTTCTAGTTTCACTGACTAATTTCTTGATACCTGGCATGATGCAGGAGCCAAGGAGGAATAAACTATTTAATATTTTATTTGTATATATATATATATATATATATATATATATATATATATATATATATATATATATATATATATATATATATATATATATATATATATATATATACATATAAAGATATTTTCTATTTTTATCTTGTATTGTATTCCTTCTTTAGCACATTTAATTATATAAATATACTTCAAATGTGGTAAGTTATGGTACGGATTATTTATGAAAGCTTTGTTACAACTTCGTTAAAATACAAAAGAGAACATAAACAGCCTATCTTAGCACGAAGTGTAACGATGAACCTACATCATTGATGCTGCACGCTTTACAAAGAAAAACGCGAAATCTGCATATTATTTATTTTTATTTATATTTAGTTTATACTTTTAAAAATATAATTTATATAAAATTACAATATATTTTTTTATTACATACGAGTATGTACATAATTTTTAATATTAAATTGCCCATATGTGGTGACACTCAGTCGAGAGGACTCTACACAGACGCGGGCGTTAATACAATAATCCTGTCGGTATAAAAATTAACCGGTGTGTAACGGTACCGCGCGTAGGCGCCCGACCCTCACCTTCGACCGAGGTAGAGTCGTCATGTGCGAAATTGTTTCACATAATTTGATTTATATTTTTTTAATCTGTATATTTTATAACATAAGTATATTTTATCTATTTATTTCTCTGTTATACTTTGTATTAAGACCTGTGATAAAGATAACGAAGGAATCAAATAAATGAACATACAATATGGTATTTAATAAAGTGTGTGAATTATACGCACATATTATTCTTAAATACAAAGAGCGGCGCTAAATTCTGTTTCCTCAAAAATGCAATGCCTCAAACATTTGAAAGTGTGGAACGTATAAGTCCAAAGGAAAGGATATTTCTAAATATTAGGTCTAAGTCCAGGCCCAGTCCATTTCCAGGTATCCTCTGCCTACCCTATTGTGCGGTATAAAAAGATTTTTTTCGTAAGTGAAATATTTATCAATCTCAAACATAATATCGATTTAAAAGCATAAATGCTCAAGTGGAGAAATCCATTATTATAGAAAGTTAAACATTATTGCAGAATTCCGTTTTACTTTCATTTCATATTGTGTATCTGGAAAACATAAAAAACTTAATCATATCAATAAAATCACCACCAATAACTAACGAAGTAATCACTATATGTGCGGGTTTATGATGGAGAAATCAGCACGATGATAAACTTACATCATTAAATGCCATTCGTTAAAATCTTCCCTTACTAAAATCTGTAACAAGTAAGGTAATAAAAAAAATAACAATGAATAAATTGGCAATTATAACAGGTGAAATCGCGACAGGTCCGGGTCGGACCAGCGTCATCGGTAATTATAAATAAAATATAGCAATTGTGTGTCGCCTTGGCGGCCGCCTTGCTGCCGCCGTGCGGGGTACGAGATATCAGCGTCTATCGTACATCTACATAACCATTTTAGTATTTCACTCATTTAGTACAACAATGGCGTAGTTGTATTTTTTTATTCAACTAAGAACTTGCTATTTACATTTTAAAAAAAATATTTAATTCATAAAACCAAAGAAAGGATTAGTTAAATTGAAAGAGGTCAGTCGTGGCGCAGAGGCACAATCGTGCGACTGTAAACGCGACCGGTTATGGATTCGATTTTTCGCTGTGGTATCGAGACAAAGGCTGAGTAAACCATTTAACGCATTGTCTCCAGAAGTCAGTATTAGTGAAGAACGGAAATATGTTAATAGCCACGGAGTGTCTTAGCAATAGGTTTCCATTTTTCCTCTGCCTATCCTAATGTGTATCGAAAATATATGTATGCACTAATATATGCGTAATTTACAAAATTAGCCTTATCTTCTAAATCCAACTGTCGAACACATGGCGGTTTGAAGAATGTTAGTATGAGTGTAATAAAAAGTGGTAATGTCACGGCGATAGGGGTAGAGGGTGTAAAGCAACGGAGCGTGGCGCATGGTCACTAGTAGGCTGCGCACGCGTATACGTGCTTTCTTGACTCGTGCCATTTTATTATAATATTTTATATTTTACATAAATACAATTGACACTGTGCTTAAACATTATCCCTATTGTAGTTCCGCGTTGGACTGACTTGCGTAATCTCGTGCGGGCTCTGATAACCTTTGCCTGTACGTAGCGTAGGCGATCTAGTATTTGTTCATCGTGGCCACCCAGCGGGTAGATAATTGCTCATAATATTACAAGCTTTTATTTTAATATATATTTAACACAGTAAGAAAATATATATTGTGCCTTTAATAAAATATAAAGTAAATAATTAAAAAAAAGTGAATGGCTAAACTAAAGCAGAAACATGTCAACATTGTTTATCGCTAGAGGTAGCTATTGTGAATCAAAACAAGGATAAGCAAACATCTTACGAATACAAAATTAATAGTTTTACAGGTTACAGAAAATCTACTGCTTACAAAAGATATATTCTATTTTCATTAGTCACTATTTTGCAAACATGTTTGCGATACTAGTGTTGCTATTGTTACAAGCAATAAGAACAATGTATCTACATTTTCAGGTGGTGTCGTTTTAATATATTATGTTAAAGAAATAGCACATGACAAAATGGAATATCTGTTATCAATAAAATATCATTAATTTATTTAAAGTGAAATAGTTTATCATACATAAATAATCTATATTAATAGATAGAGACTAAGAAATGTAAAATATAAAAATATACAATTAGATATTTTTAATGTTTTTTTGAAAAGCGAAGCGAAAGTCTTGTAAGACAGGACTCTCAGGATAATTTAGAATTAAGTTTGTTTCTTTCCTACATGTGTTGTCATAGGGACGGGCCACTATGAAAGTGATGCCATGTCAGGTGTTGCTGTGCTATACGGTCGGTGCGCTGCAAGTGCCGGCCACGGTTGAGCGTGCGGGCGGTTGGCAGTTGGCAGCACGCGCCTCGCACACGACAGGTGGACGTCACGCGCCGTTACATTGCTCATATATGCTGTAATATGTTATATTAGATGTTAAGTTTATTGTTACTCTTATTATAAAGAAAAACAATTGCGACGTAAAAGTCACAATTGTTTTTTTTATAATTGACTTTCATATATATTAATCTGAAGCTTTAATTTATCATAACTTTTTCAGTTCTTTTTGAGGTTAGTACGTAATAATTGTATTCATAACAGTTTTCAAGTAATTTGATGGTTAAATTATCAATCAATTGACGCCGAGCATGCAGCTTCTGGTAGCCGCGGCTCGCTACGGCTGCACGTCCTCGCTCGCCTCGCTTGTCGGAGTGCTTCGACCTCACGCACTCGCAATTTACAGCTTTATCATCCGTTATTATTCTTAATAATATACTCCGCCACGACAATACATTAACCTCATCAAAATTCGCAACCCTTTTATTGTAATTATGGTGGCATTTAACAAGGGAAAATCGAACATTCGATAAATTATTTTAAAGCGTTACTTTACCGAATTCTTTATCGTGATGCTCGCTGGAACATGAATATAAATCATTTTGTACGGAAAAATCTTTCGTACATCTTCAATCTTTAGATTACGATCTTGCTCGTATGTACAGATTTTAAGATCTTCGCAATTCAAAAAGCTGTTTAAAACTCATTACATCACCGTTATGAGTCGATAAGAGCGTGAAATTTTGGTAATTGGTAATATTGTGGAAGGTACATACAATATTCAGCAGTAATTTATTTTTATAGAGACCGCAGTCATATCATCTTTTTCCTGCCGAATATTAAATATCTTTATTTATCATAATTAAAGTAAATGTTAATAAAATTAAAATATGATTTACGATATATTGTAGTTGTTTTAAATACCAAATATAAGTAATATCGTGCAAATTCGTATAATATCGTCTAAGATCCATAAAGTAGAATATAATAAATATCACACTTGCTACATTGTCGCATCAGTATTTTGAGTGAATCGCATCCGTGTGTCAGTGTCCATTACAACGTAATCAATCATATCGTAAGTTCAAGTATTAATATCAGCTTGCGTCGTTTTGGTCCGAGCCAAGCTTTCATCACAAATGGAATGAATATAGCAGATAATATGATAAGAGCCTGTGGCGACAACGCCGTCATAGCTCCTACCTATCACCATGTACCTACATTCGATAGGCCTGTTTTCACCTTACGTGTCTACTTGTCGTCTTAATAAATTATATATTTTTTGTATATATACCAACAATAATATAATAATATAAAATACAATTCCAATGAATTTCTGTTGGAATGTTCGCCGAAAAATATTCCAACTGCAATGTATTAATAATACCTAAGTGCATGTCAATAGCGCGTGCGCAGTATTATGTGAAGTGCTCTTAACGATTAAGGTGTTGAAGAGTCGAAGTAGGATCATTTATTATTTTATCATATACATACGTAAGTCGATTTTACTTTTGATTTGCCTTAAGGATTTTTTAAGGTGTAAGTATCATTTTGTAACTTAATATAATTGTTTTCTGCCTCAAGAGAGATCTCGTCATAAGATATAGCGAAAAGCTAATAGAAATTGAATATTATTTTTATTTACTGGATAATCCATAAAATGTGTTTAATATTTAAGACATATATATACACTTAAGCAGCTTTAAAACAAACCTAATATGAATATTGTTTGTTTTTTTTATAAATTTATCTCAATCATTATATTTTTTAACAATAGAAAAACATAACACATTTCAATGTGTCACCATTTAAAGTTACATGAACCATGCGGGCACAGGTGTGGACACGACACTCGTGCAAGCGTGCAGGTAAGCTTGCTAACTGCAAACAGCTCATGTCCACCTGTTCCGTAACACTGACCAGTATAGTAAATTGTGATTTTTTAATAAAATAGACATAATTTTTATAATTGATACACTTAAATAATTAATATGAATTTTCTAAAATCATTTGACGTAACAAGAAAATAAATATGAATTTTCTAAAATCATTTAACGTTTGTAAAATTTGGAACTTCGCACTTCTGTGATTATATCTGGATAAGCTGGTAAACCTGCTTATAAGCTATTTCATATTATTTTCTTCACGCCTTCGACATACAAAGCAATACGAATTGGGTGGCAAAACTAAAAGATGCATTTTGTCAATATAATTTATAAATCCACGATCATAGCAGTCAGGGATTTCAATTGTGCCACGACAGTGATTTTTTTATAAACATATACCCAAATAAAAAAATATAAATAATATTATTATTGGTAAAACACAATAATGTTTGATAAAACCTGTTGTTTTGTGTTTTTATTGTTCCACTCCAGATTAATTATTACTAAATGTGATAATTACAATTTAAGTAACGAAGTGAAATGCTGTTTGAAGTCGATTAGTAATGGAAACTATCCATTAATGAGCAACATGAGACGGCTGCTATCATTGGCCATAAGTTACACGAGCATTAGTACACGGGGAAATAATCGCGGAGGCGGACCAATTTCCCACCTAGTACTTAAACAATTAATTTTATTGTTGTACAGCGCATGGATGTACTATTTTTTCAGTAAAGTTGTAAATACAAAATGAAAAATGGTATTGTTTAATAAAATAGTATTTTTTATATTAGAACATTGACGTTTGACAAAGTATGTAGAAAAAGATGTAATATAATGTCCTTATCTCGACGATGTATAGCAAATTAGGCCAAGGAGACCTAGGAGCTTCGTTTACATTAAGATATTTCCGTTCCCTACTTTCTGTCGAATTCTTGAGGCATAGTGTGTCAATACCACTGCGAAGAAATTAAAATATTAAATATCTTTCCCGAGCAGGAATCGAATTTACAATCTGGTGAGTTTATAATTGCTCGCTTGTGTCCCCGCGATACGACAGCTTCATTAAGCTAACAGTTTATTATTCACTTAACGATGTAATATTTTTTAATAACCTTAATATGAATTTAATAAAAATTTAAGAACGAGAGAAATAATATCTAAATACTAATATGTGATTTTTGTCAATGCCTCGCCCACAATTAAGATAAATATTGTTTTAATATATAAAGACACAGATAATATAAAACACCACAGACCAGTATTGGTGCTCCCACATACATTTTGTTCTGAGTATACCCTTGACCCCTGCTAACACCAGAAGTTAAGAAAAAGTGATTTAAAAACCATATAAAGAACCTTTATTTCATAAACACTTATATGAAATCGGCCACTAATCATTTTCAGTTTTAGAACCGTAATTTAAAAACAAAATCAACGAACAGGAACTACAGTGATGAGATGACTTGACACAATATTTAAATTTAAAACAGGTTGGCACGTTAGTTTTTTCATTCTTGTTATTAGATTGTTTTGTTGGCTCTATATTCCTAAGCTGTTTTTGCAAAACTAAAAAATATTTCACCATATGGGGTCATATCTTTTGAAAGATAATTTTAATGACAATGTAAAGAAAACATATGGCCAATTAACTTCTGCTAACTCTCCTAAATGAACGCGATGGAACATTTAACATTAGCTATACTAAAAAAAACATTTCATTAAAAACTCAAACCATATTGTTTATTTTTTTATAAAAATATCTGAGTTGTATAATCATGTTTATATGTGCACTATTAATTACATGTTATATTATAATTTTATTTTATTGATGTTATTTATGAATTGAATCAAATTAAACTAACTTTGATTTACTATAATATGCATGTTTAACGGTAAAATTCTTTATGGATAAGGCGTCCTCTCTTTTTTTAGATAATCACTATAATATGTATAATACAAAAGATCCATAAAACAGAATTCTTATATTTGTTTTAACTTTTGCTGTAATAGTACGTTCAAATTAACTTACTATTTAATTTACTCATATTCATGAGTGCAAATGAGTATGTGTGGTAAGTCACAACCTGCTCGAAGCAAGTTTCTCGGCGCGTCGAGGCGACCATCTGGTGGGCGAACGCTTTTTTATTTTCAAAACGTGTCGTCTTGGATTCTTGTTTTTTGCATTGGCTGGCGCTCGATTCTTTACTTTTTTTGTATAGTCAAGTTGCAGTTAACAGGTGGCTGGTTGTATGCAGGTGAGACCTGAGATTTTAACTCAAATTGTGTTAACCTCAGTGTGAAAAATCACGCGTGCTACTAAGAAAATAAAAAAAAAACAAAAACGTCAAATATTTACCTTTACATGTATGTACTTAATAAGATTAGATTATTAAACATTCTAATAAGAATCATGAAATCTTCTCTACCTACCTCGTAAAATACTTATAGAGGCCTTATACCATCTTTTTTTCCACCATCTCTTATCGAATGTTGTGTTGTATTATTATAATTAGCGTTATATAAAACGGAAAACTGGTATGTATAACCAAATTTTAAGTTATCTAAATAATAATAATAACAATTAGTTTCTTATAAATTAGTAGATATCATTAAAACAAATTATATATGTTACCGGCAATCTATATAATTTGCGATTCTATAGAATACCTAGGTAATGCTTAGAAAACTTAAAATATATAGGAAATATTATTCATTTTATACATTGCCTAAGTATTCGTTATGCAATACTGAATCCAAAACCGGTATAATATGGAAAAGAAGAGACCAAGGACGAGGAGATGTGCAGACAGGTAGATTTTAATAACACTGCAGCCACAATAATGCTATTGTAGTCACAAATTTAGTGCTTTCTATGTGCAAGTTAAGCCAACCTAAATAAAAATAAATACACTTGGTGTAAAATAATCTACCAAGGTTTATTTATTTACACGTTGCCGGTGGATCAAAAAGTAGTCTGTATATTATCTAGGGAAAGTAAGTAATTAGCAATAATTTTCATAATTCTTCATACAGTACGTGAACGTTTTAGGTATCATAATTCATCGCATCATACTGTATAGAATTCCTAAATCATATAAATTGCCGGTAATGAATACAATATGTTATCATTCCTAGTTTTTTATTGTATGTCGTTTTATTATGTATTCTGATAACACAAATTATTGCGATCTGTATATTCATTATGTAGTTACAAATGTAATAGTAATGACTTACTCTCAGTATGTTTCTAGTATTTCATTCCTATGTTTGCATATTTTTCTAAGCAAATATTACGCAGTAGGTGGAATATATTAGTAACTATTTTCTTTTCTTCTTCCAAATGCTAAATATAAATAAACAAAAGTTGTGTTAAATTAACAAAAGCATTTTTTTTGTCTAGAACAATATCTAATATTAAGATATTTTCTCCAATTTTTTGTCTAGAAAAATATCTAATATCTGAATGATTGGTCGAACCTACAACTATCGCATGCACGTGCCTATTGTCATAAAATAAATTTAAATTTGTTTACATTGTATATTGCTGTCTTACGAATAATCATATGCAGCACACCAACTATTGTTTTATTGTTGACGAAATACAAAATTGAACATGAAGCTCACAAAGTGTACATCGTTATTTGGATTTTTGGCTTAACAAGTATTAACTTATGTGAAAGCTTGAAAAATTGTGCCTATTACCGAGAGCGTACTCAATAGGCTGGCAGACCTACACCGTTAGCCTCTAGATCACGACTCAGCGGATTATTCGAGCACAAAGAGAACCAGTGTGCGACGGACGGACACAATCACTCATAGCGTGAGTTTGTCATAGAGCAGCGACGACAACGCGTCGATCACCGCGCGACACGCTTTGTTACAGCCTGTCCTGATTTGTACACTGATACCACCACTTCAATTGACCCACAAAATGTAGTATTGTTCTAGAAGTGAAAAACAATTATTTCAAAGTATAATATTATGTAGTTCCTATTGATGATTTTTGAACTTGTAACTAATTACCATATAAATAAATATGATTTTCTTCATAATAGCGTTATAAAGCAGCTATCGATATTTGTTACATTTACATATGAAGAGAAAAAAATGCTTTGTAAGAAGTTATATTAACGCATGATGGCTGCCATATTATTTCAGAAACTTTCTACAGGCACAGTCGTTCAATTGTCTGCGAGCTGTAAAATCGTTCACCCATAAAGTGATATATAGGTTAAGACAGACTCTCAAAAATCATTCAAAGTACCGTAATCTCATCCTTTTATTTTGTAATTTCTTCTTACTACCAATTTTGAAGAGTCGTTTAACATTTTAGGGCTTATTTTATGACCCTATGTCTGATGAACATCCACAGTTTTTATTTTACATTACGACTCGCCCAATTCGATGAAAGTATATCATATTTTACTTGTGCTTTATGTCGTGTTTTTATGGAAAGTGATATCATCTTTCTTAAGTGCTTAATGATGAAGCTCTAATTGATAAAGCTACATACATTGGTTAAATAGATGTTCGTGCCACTGTAATGTAATCTTCGTGCTATTAAGTTGATATTAAAGTCCAGTTTGGCTTAGTGCCGTGAACTAGTAATTATTGCATTGACTATAACCCATATATATGTTTATTTTGTTTATATATATATAATTTTGTTCGTTCAACATAACTTACTGGGACTGGGAATAGATTAGATTTTTTATAACTTTTCTTCCCTCCTTTCTTTCAAAATAACTTCGTATTAATTATATCTTTAATATGCTATACAACATTTTATTTTTTTCATTTTATTATAGAATTTAAAAAATCTTACTTATTGTTGTTGAACAGATAATGGTATCCCTATCTGAGTATTAGTAGGATTGTACGTATAGAATATTATTTTAATATTGTACCTACATTGTACAAACACTGACAACTATTGAACGAGGAGTGAACCAGGCGGCATTCAATATAGCCGGGGCGGCGTTCGGGAGCCGCGCGCCCACGCTGCGCCTGTCGGTGTCAGCGGCACCACGCTCAGTTGCTTAAATATCTTACTTTCACATTTGTTACAAGTAAACGTCAAGAACTCATCATGTTCTACAACAATATACCACGCCTTGTCTTTCTCCGCGTAAGCTATAAAATAAAACTCTTTTTATTGGACGTAGCGAATGCGCATAACTTTTTGAAATTTATGTGATTGAGCAAATATTCTAAATAACTAATCTACTGAAAAAACAAAAGACCACCAAACATCTATTTTTTATTTAACGAGTTGAACAACAGGAAATAAGGCTGTCATTAAATATGGCTTCTTGATAAACTAATTCAGTGTAAAGGATCTTTATGCTAAATGATTATTAGGATTTATGAAAATTGTGGCTTAAATAATAATAGTGGTCGAAGCAGCGATTTTAAATAGTTGCCGAATACCAATCACTAATATAAATAAATATTATTTATTATTCTATTGGAACACTTGTATTAATTTTCATTTTAAAAAACAATTGAAGAAAAGGAAATGATTATAAAACTGTTTTTATATTATTTAAGTATTCTTATTATAATATAGGTAAGAATTGATGTTTATGTTATTCACTACGTTTTGTGATTAAATAAAACAATTCATAACTGTTTAGATTAAAAAACATCAAAACTGTATAAATCTAACCAAAGATTTTAAAATAAACTGCAAGTATAAACATTATCTTGACACGCCCGTTTCCTACGACGAACAAGTGACTAATGAAGCATTGCACATCTAAATATTCATGAAGGCAGTTAGCGTGCGTGCTAGCGCCCAATACTGGGAGCTCTAGCATCAACTCTCGTAACCTCCACAAAAGGATTAAGAGGAAGTGTATTTAAATACTACACTAAAGTATTTTATAACATTTAATTATGATACGATGTGCAACATTAAGATATACGCATACTACGTAAAAAAATAAAGCTTAGAAATAATATTAAAGCTAAAAAATCATCCGCCAAAAGCTATGAAACGATAAGATATTCTGCATTCTGCATTAACTATTTAATATTTTTTTTAGCTTCACGCTGTATCCCGCACGAGGCAGGGTAGGCAGGGGGAACCCGGGAATCTAGTGTCAAGACACTCCGTTCTACTTCCGTTCCCCACTTTCCGCCAAATTTGAAGCGTTGCGTGTTGAGTGGCGGAACTCAACGCCGAGCTTTGCCTTCTTACCAGAGCGAAGAAATGAAACATTAAAAATTAAAATTGATAATATTAAATATTTCATTTCCTCGAGTGGAGATCGAACCCAGAACCTGTCGGTTACAGTCACACGTTTATGCTGCGCCACGACAGGCCTCATAATCATATTTCTTAATGTTTATCGTCTGTAATAATGACAACGCGTTATAATTTTCATAACAACGTTAATTAAGAAAATAGCTACAGTTTTATGCTACTCTACCCTAAATGTTTACTACTGAAATAAATTGATTTATTGTGGAGACCCTATAGGTAGGTTACCTTTGTCCATATCTTTACTCCCATATACCCTATCTTTGTTGCCTCAAGATTTTAAGAAATAGTACCATATACTCAACTAGAAAAATCATTTTCTATAGTGCGTATTATAGTATCTGTGAGCCAAAAATTCCAAACCCAGCACATTCTTGTTAGTTTCAGATGGTTTCATTTGATATTAGAATATTTGTTAGTTATTCAAAAATATTCGCCCTCGTTATTGTCTGTGGCAGCGTGAGCTATTATTGTGAATTCAGACACAGAGCCATGATCGACATCTATTTACTTTTGAACTTAACAACAGAGTAAACACCCATTATTAGGCGAACGCGTTCCAAAAACTCAACATCGACTATATCCATTGTAGTTTGTCTAAACCGTTACAAAAATCACGGTTAATTATCTCATTAAAATATCATAGTGGTTTTTGTACTCGTGATCAAACATTTACTTTTAAAATAGGACTTACATCCAAATTTTGATTTATCGTATATATATGTATTTAGCTATAGTGAAGAACATGATGTAAAAAACCGGTCGAGTGCGAGTAATCCTCGTCCACTGAGGGTTCCGTGTTATAAGGGTAATTTTATAATTGTAGCATATGAAACGTAACTTATAAATTTGATAAACATAAAATTATTGGTATAAAATCAGTGTATCATTTTGTATGAAATAAACGACAAATATAAAATAATCCCAATGTTTATTATGATATTCATAGGTATACCGAAAATTATAGAAATTTTGGTTATACAGATTTTTATCTTTGTTTATATTGCAAATTATCATTTATTGCCAAAATATATCAATTGAGCGTAATCAAAACCTCAAAGATACTTCCCAAGGACCTGTCTTTAGAAAGTATACCTGAGGTTTTGATTACGCATGGAAATTTATAAAATGCAGTAAAGACGATGTACTCTTTTCTTTTGATTACATTGGCTTAGAACTTATTTTTCCTATCCTGATAGCGAACATGGACATGCACATTTCAGCTTAGTACTGTTGAAGTACTACAATCTTGACAGACAATAAACATACGAACGAAACGAAACGAACGATCATTACCAATTATAAATATATAAAAGATTAGCTTTTCTTTTCACGTACGGAATCGTAATATATATATATATATATATATATATATATATATATATATATATATATATATATATATATATATATATATATATATATATATATATATATATATATATATATATTTCTATTTTACGATTCCGTACGTGTAATGTGGTAAAGAAGAGTTGTAGAAGCATTCTCTCGATGAATCTTAGTGCTTATTCTTTGGTCAAATAAGAGCCTTACTGTCATATTTTAAGTTCGTTCATTTTTAGTTCAATATATTTTGGCTAAAGATAGTATAAAATTGTAAATAAAAAAAGAAGGGGCTTTTATAAATTAACGAGACTTAAAACATATTCTATATAAAACAAAACACATATTTAACAAAGTTTCATAGTGTAATGGTAAATACCTACGCCATAAGTGGCGTCAGTAACCGCAATTATATTTTCTCTTTACAGTAAGGCTCTACTCGGGTGTCATTGAGAGAAAGCAGTGCAATACAGACGCCGCGAATCCGACACGTGTCACTAGTTATTTAATTAGTGTAGGGTGTCGGTGCTGGCGGGTGACGGTGACCACATACAACGGTTACCTGCGGCCGCGCAGCCGACATAGCCGGAACGAAATGCGATAACTGCCCGCTACTAGAATCTTACACGCTTCACAAATTAATGATCATTTTTCATTACACATGTTCAACTTTTTTATTTGCCTGTTTTGATTGAAGTAATATGTTATTAAAATTATATATATTTCTATACACTATTATACATTAGTAGAATCTATTCTACTCATCTATTAATTAATGTAGAGAGAAATTAATAAACATAATTTTCCGTGCTATGCCATGACAGTTTTTTGTACATACGTACTATATCCTATTGTTTTGTTTATTATAAGAATAATATGAATAAGATTGAGCAAGATCGTACAAAAGCAATTCATTATATGTTAATTTTCACTGATGCATAATTTAGAATTAATGATACCTCTAAATGACTTTAGCATTAGTTACAAACATCTTTTGTATTAAAAATGTAACGGTTGCCGCGCACATCGTGTTAGTAATAGGTTAGTTAAGTCACGTTTAGTTTTATCAGTAACATATCTCATAATTACTTACATAAGTTAGAAACAATATATTTCAAGCAAGGACACATATTGTCAAAATAATTACTCTTATATAATAAATTATCGGAAAAATAATATTAAGGTTATTTTTTTTCGCTAAACTAAACATGGAGATAAATACATTACATAAAACAAAAAAAGGCTTTAGACACATATAAGTTCATCACTGAATAGTTAATACTTTTAAAAACAATTTAATTTTGTTATTTGTATGTTTACTATTTTAAGTACAAATAAAGCCTTCATAATTTTAAAAATGTTAACTATGTTCTTAGCATCAATAAATCTTAGATACCAGTATAGTATTTCGGCATAATTCTTTAAAGTGGTTCTTCGATAAGGTTGCGGAACCTACAAACAAAATTCTCCATTCTCATACCTATTGATATTTAAATGCAATGTGAACTATTTTAATGATCACAGTTTTATTTGCATCAGTAATTAGTTATTCAAAATAAACTTAAAAAATAAATATTATGATTGTTATAAGCCTACATGCAGGTAATTGTTATAAAACACAACAAAAATATTTGACTTTTGTTAATATAATTATGAAAATTTAGTAAAATATTAAGATAAATATTTAGTAATATAATATGTTTGAAACAAGTATCTTTAAAATTCTTGATGTCTCGTAAATACATCTAACAGGTATTCCAGAAAGAATTTATCTTAGAAGGAATTTATATAGTTAATGTCGTAAATTATCCACTTCTTTGTTTCTGTTCTTAGAAAATATAGAGGATTATGAGAATACTCACATAACTGAATATTTACATATTTATGTGTAATTAGGATTTCGACAAATAAAATAATTCAAAATTAACCCATAAGAATATGTGTGTACTATTTAAATATATTAAGGTGTGTTCAATGTTTTGTGTGTAAAACTGGATTGATTATATATTATAAATAACAATGTATCATATTTTTATTTTCATAAGTTAATTTTATCCAACTGCTACTTTCATTATTACAGAATAAAGTATCTCACTCAATACATCCTGTAGATAACCAGCTAAGTCTCGATGAAGCTGTATTTTTCTCTGTAAAATATAATGCAATATCTAGATAAAGCCAAACCAAGTCTAAGTTCTTTACTGCGTTTTTTTATTAATATAAATATTTTTTTTATGAATTTGATGTAATTTGATGTAATATATAGCCTTCCTCGATAAATATCACTCACTCACTCAGCTTCACGCTGTATCCCGCACGAGGCAGGGTAGGCAGAGGGAACCCGGGAACCTAGTGTTAAGACACTCCGTTCCACTTCTATTCAATATATATCCAAAGCAAAAATATTTTTCCAGTGGAACCAGTAGTTTTTGAGATTCACGCGTTCAACTACAGAAACAAACAAACTCTTCAGTCTTATAATAGTGAATGCCTTATAATTAGTATAGATGAAATAAACATAACACATGGTTTAAGTTATCATTACATGAAAATTATAAATAATATTTTTAACAAAACATAATTGCCTATTTCATCTATATGTCCGTCTAAAGTGTCTGAATGTAATTACCAAAAATCAAAATGGTCCGCCCACTAGAACTACGAGTTCTTTAACAATCTGCTCACAAAGTAAATTACACTATTATACTTTCCATGTATTTTGTTGAAATATTAAATCACAATGATATTAAAAGCAACTTAATGTACGAATATTATATATAATAATCATTTAAAGTTGTCGAGAGAGTAATCAATCAAAAAAACTCAAATCATTGTATTGTTGCGTTGGCTAGGTAGTCGATAGTATTTTAAGTTGATGTCATAAGTTTTGTAAATTTTAACAAATTTTAACTATTCATTACTAATTAAATACACAAATTTTCGATTTGCGTCTGTGTTTTTATTATTTATTATATGTATATGTTTGCGAAATTACTAAATAATATAATTCTTAAATTCTTTTTATATTTTTTGCTTATTTACTTAGCTTCACGCTATATCCCTAGCGGAGTAGGCAGAGAGAGCGGAGCGCCAAGCGCTACGTCCTCAACCTCTTAATACATACACACACCCAGTCCATGGGGTCCTTATGCTTTTTACTTGACCTTCCCCCAGTATAGTAGTGTATACTGTGTTTTCTGAAGTCAACCGAGGTCTCCCCCTCCCTCTCTTACCTGTTACTTTTCCTTTATAAATCTTTATTGCCGTTCCTTATTGCTCATTCGCTCGACGTGCCCAAATCACCGGAGCAAATTCTTCTTAATTCTCACTATGACATCCACGCTAGTACTTACCATTCTGTATATCTCTACATTGGGTATTCAGTCAGCTAAACTGACTCTACACATCCCATAAAGAGATCATATCTCCACATATGTCCTTTCTTTCTCTTTCGAGACTAACCGTTTATGTTATACTGTCGTCTTGTACCAACCTAAAGGTCACATCAGGAGGGCCAGTATACCTGCCAGCGAGTATTACGCCGGTGGCAGGGACCATAAGATAGGTCTGGTTCTCACCACTTTAGTTTGGTAGTAGTTATGGGGTCATCGCCCCACGCTACCTCCAACCGCCAACCTGATGGAAGACGGTCTTCGATCAGGCTTTCTCTTTTTCCAGATAGGTACTGGAGCTGTAGGCACGCTCACCTCCCAAGGACGCCAGAGAGGCCAGAGAAACCAATTTCCAGTTGGTACCGGAGTTGTAAGACACACTCACTTCCCGGCACGCATCCCGCGGTCTCCGCGGGATCAATCCGCTAGATTTGATCCGAATCCTGTCTCCCGGCTCTCATACTAAGCAGACATGTACCCGAGCTGCGGCAGCCAATCAGTATTTAGGCCGCCACTATTGGTCGCTCCAAACCGCCCAAATGCACCCGGGTCCAAACACACCACCCTGGTACTGATGGTGTCGTAAGAGGCGATTAAAGTACGAGTGGGAGAGTCCCGTTGTCAGAAATTGCAACAGGCATGGACAGACTCGACCGGATCATTACCACCCCTGGCATTTAAAACCGGCGTTAAGTGGTAGATTCGACGATTTCGTTTCGTATTGAGTAATGCCGGGCCCCGGTGCCCATTCATTTTAAAGACGGGCAACGCTCCTGTAGCTCCTCTGGAGTTACACGGGGCCGTGGCTGGCGTTGATCACTTACCATCAGGTAATCCGTACGTTTGCCCTGTCTTATCCATAAAAAAAATTGTGTACGGCCAAACTTGCAGCTATGCTGACGTTTCGCTGTCTCAACAATGCACCGTTGCCTCTGTTACCGGCAGCAATCCCAGATATACTCTCATTTACTTGTTCTTATATACCATTTATACTGATCTTGCATTCCGGCTTTACTTCATTTCCTACAAATATCTGAACCTTCGTTTTATTCACATTCAGGTATTGACCATTATTTGCACATCCTTCTTTTAGAGTGGTAACTAATGCATGTAATTCGCTTTCTTGTGATACAACAGGTACTACATCATCTCCGTACAGCAGTTAATTTATATTCAAGTTACGCAATTTGACTCCCCTGTCACTTTGTGTCACTCCTTCTAGACAACAATCCAAATACAACCTCAATAACCAAGCTGATATGGCGCAACCTTGTTTAGCACCCGATTGGATGTCAAACCACGGCGAGAGCCAAGGCCAGTCCAGGTCAGACCTCTATCCTATTGGCATACAACCTCTTTGAGGTCAAAAGCCTCCCTGGGGCTGTTACAACAATTTCTCGCTTCTATCTTGCATTTTTCTCACTAATAATTTAGTATAAGCCTTACCAACCAACCTAATCAAACTGATAGCCTTTATATTTAGCTTGTGCAATCTATCTGTGAACCTTTGCCATTATACAAAACAAAGGGGATGACTGCACCTTGCGAATCTTCTGGGACCTCCCTCTATTGCTTCCTTCTGCTATTTTACCACATTTCAGACTTCATATTGCGCTCTCAACATCTTTTATACTGATTTTTAATCGGCTACATCTAGACTCAGCGTTTTGCTGTTACTTGAGCAGAGGCATCATCGAATTTGTACATCTCCTTGTCAAATTCCACCCATAGCCACAAAACCTACGGTTGTTCTGTTAAAAGATCACCTTTCACTCTCCCTTGTGTTTTCCGGAAAGTTATTCGTTAACATTTCATCTCTTTCTTTTTATGAATTTTCAGACTTCATCCTTTATCACTACTTTTGTTTGGTATTTTAAAGCTTATACTCCCTTTTTCATACCTTTCTCATTCTTTTAATCCTTTACTCAAGGCTTTATAATCCTGCCATACTTTCCTCTCCTCTTTCCTTCTTTCAGCAGCAGCTTTCACTTCATCATTCTACCGTATTCTGGCGCTTTTTGCTAAAGCCTTTTTTCCCTTTACCACATACCTCTGCCGCTACTTGCTTTATCTCCCTCTTTCTTTCTTTATAACCCTCTCAAATCGGTGGATCAAAAGCTGCCTGCTTATTATGCGATCATTCTTTAGATATTTTTTTATTGATATTTTTGAAAGTTAAATACTCACCCTGTGTTGATGTTGATAATGTAAGTTTGAGCCTTACAGACAATAGGTTCAGCAATTTTCGCGTTTTTTATATTTAGTATTTATTAAGTATTTATTAATATATTTTATGACTAGTGTTTATTTGCTGAGGGATTTTGCTTTTATTTCGTTACATTAACAATTTAAAATATTAAAGCATTTTAAATCTCCATAAAAAAACATCAACACAAAAATTACTAGCTGACTTGGATAGGGTTTCATTCCCGGTTCCCTCGGCCTACATTTTTATATGTGGAGAAAAAGGTAAAGCTAAAAAAATATCTTGTTTTGAAAATTTGTTGTTACTAATCAAGTATAATCCTAAGAATATTTTTGTTTTCATTTGTAAAAAATATTAATACATACCTACCATATTTTTCAATTAATGCCTATAGTTTTTACTCGCGCACTCGAAGAAAATTTTTTAGGCAGTTACTTATTTCTTTTGTAAAACTACCAACAATGGTAAGGCTAGTAATTGATAAGGCTACTAATTACTTCATTTAAAAGATAGACCTGAGACTTCGATTTGACTATGGTGGCTCTCTTCCCGCATTGTAATTATCTGATTACTCAATAATTTGTGCCAGAAGCATTTAGCGCTGTTTAAGATGTATGTAAATAAATAAGAAGAATATAAGATGAGAATAAACAAATTGCAATATTTTAATGCAACTACCCGTATAAAAGAGCCGGTCGAACGATGCTCGACTATACTACTACTAACTACTTACTTTTTTATTTACCAGAATCTTGAACACTGCCCCTTCCTTTGTAAACAGGGGTAATTAAACTAATCCGTCACTTGTGTCGTATCTCTCCAGTGTTCAAGAACGATTATAAAGAATTTTGAGAATTTTATTGAGTAAAAACGCAGGGATGCGAAGGTTAGAAAGCTGAATGGGATATCTTAACTTTAAAGATTTAAGAGACACTAGCCCAGGTGAGGATAGTATCTCATACTCTTTTATTGCTAGACTAAAAGAGAAGATTAAGTTAGTTTGTTTAAATTTGATTAACGTTATATTTCAATCGGTCAATATTCCACTACCTTGGAAAGACCAAAATGTTATTACCATTCTTAAACTTAGAAGATATGCTTTGGTCCTGCCTTAACAAAAAATATGGAACGACATTTAAAAAATCGTTTGGAGTGGATAGTGGAATGCAGAAATATATTAACGCTCTCTCAATTTGACTTCAGGGGTTAGTTTTAGTGTTTTTACCACAGATATTTTAGATTGTCTCATTTTATTTATAATCTACTGACCGGCAAATCCGTATTCGTTTCTTTCTATACCTCCCAGACTTGTTTTAGGCTTACCTCAAGTCTTAGCTCTTAGTCCCCTGATGTATGACGTATACACTCATGACCTCGAATTGTCTGTCAATAGCTTTTGTAATAAATACCCTTGCGTACGCTGATAACAACGTCCTTAACTACAGCTCAATATCTGTGGAGGACATAACTTTCGTTTAAATACTGCTTTTCTATCTAGACCAGTGGCTATCTAGCTTGACATTATCAGTAGCGAAATGTCGGGCGGTAGTATTCTCAAAAAAATCATTAACTCCTGATTTTAAAATTTACTGTGGTAATGATATTTTACAATTAGTAAATAATGTTAAAGTAATTTAGGCATGGTCCTTAATAACAGATTGAACGGAATTGCTCATGCTGAAAATGTCATCAAAAATTGTGGATAAGGCATTAATACTTAAAGAGCTGTGTCTGCCTACAAATAATTTAAGAAACAATGAAGTCTTCCCCTACCAACGCATTACTGGTGCAGATGTATCAAAGCTTTCAAAGGAACAGTGTTGGTACAGCATCCTGGATACCAAAATTCAAAATTATATTACAATGTAAATGTCCTCCCGAATCATCCGTGTTAACTGGCAAGGCTGTTGCTGATTCACACTCTCCCATGACATATATGTATATACACTCACTCACTCAGCTTCACGCTGTATCCCGCACTTAAATTGAAAATATTAAATATTTCATTTCCTCGACTGGGGATCGAACCCAGACCTGTCGGTTACAGTCACACTCTTGTGCCGCTGCGCCATGACAGGCCTCATATATGTATATATATATATATATATATATATATATATATATATATATATATATATATATATATATATATATATATATATATATATATATATACATATATATAAAATAAAGAATATTTTATTGACAAAGTTACTAATTACAGCTTTATGGGCTACTAACTCCTATATACTCCATAAGTATAAACTGTGTTTTAGGAGTTAGTGACTTCCCTGTTTAGTACATTTAATTAAAAACAACAAGTAAAAAATAAAAAACAAACAAATAAAAAATAAAAAAAAAAAAACAAAAAATAAGTGAGTGTAACCAGAAACAAAAGAATACAATCTAATTATAAAGTATCAACTATAATTTAGTATGTACGTGTGCTTGTGAATGTGCCTGTGTGTATATGCGTGAATTTGTGTGTGTGTGTGTGTGTGTAAGTATGTGCGTGTGTCAGTATGTTGTGCCCGTGCCCGCGAGTGTGTGAATAGGTGCATTATATATGAGTGATTGTAGTTGTCATTTTTGTATTGTCATTAAATTTTCAGTGGTGGTGTAATCGAATGTTAAAAGCCACTTGACTATCTTCTTTTTCGCAGCATACTTATTGCATGATTTTAATGAAATAGTTTTGTCAGCGGTACTATATAACACGGGGGATATAAATTCGTAATTTCGTCGCGCCAAACAAGATTTTACCCTAGGGAATTCATATTTATTTAATCTTTTGTTTGTCGTTGATATTTTGGCAGCAGTAGTGCAGTGATATCTATAAATGCATTTACTTATAAATAACTGGCGAACGTTTAGTGTTTCGGACTTTTTGTAGACAGATACCGTTGTGTGACGAATAGATAAGCCCATAGCCACTTTAAGTATAGTACGTTGTGCTCTTTCTAATGTTAAAAGAATAGATTTTGCAGCCCCTTCCCATGCCACTATGCAATAGGTCAATATACATTCACATAGGGACTTATATATTTGTAATGTATGTTTTACTTCTAGGACATTCCTAAGACTTTTAAAGAGTAACATTAATCTTCCAATTTTTTGTGTCATAGATGTGATATGTGCTTTCCAATTTAAACGGTGGTCTATAATAACACCAAGATATTTTATAGTGCTTACTCGGATTAATCCTTCACAAAGACATTGATGGTTAGTCCTGTTATTCAGTTTAAGACAAGAGTGAGAGTGGATATTCACCGTGAAATTTTCATTAGCTTCGCCAGCTGTGCTGTTGGAAAAACACATAGCAACACTTTTTTTGGTGTTGAGAGTTAGAAGGTGATTTTGAAGCCATGTTGATATGAGGTACAATCCTTTCTCTGCCGAAGATTTAACATCATCCCAAGTTTTGTCGTGGAATACAATGACAGTGTCATCCGCATACATTATTATAGAAGCTTTTTCAATTTTTAGTTGACATAATTGATTAACATATATTAAAAATAACAGTGGTCCTAGGGTGCTACCTTGTGGTACCCCATATTCACAGGGCATGATGTCACTGATTTGTCCGTTTACTCGTACGCACTGCACTCGATTGGTCAGGTAGCTATTGAACCACTTTTTAGAGATACCTCGAATTCCCAGTTCATCTAAAACACTTATAAGATTGGGAACTGGTACAGTGTCAAACGCTTTTTTTAGATCGAGAAATACCCCAAGACATTTTTCTCCACTATCTAAGTGAGATGTTATAATTGTAGTTAACTTGAGTACAGCGTCCTCTGTAGAGTGCTTTGGTTTTCAAGGATTTTAGAAAGAGTTGATAATAGAGAAATCGGCCTATAATTTGAGGTAGTGTTTAAGAATAGGTATAATCAGTGCTTGTTTAAATATATCGGGAAAAATTCCTGTCTCAATAGACAAATTACACAAATGAACAATAGGTTCCATTAATTCTTCATGTAATGCTTTTAACGTAGCTGCACTAATGTTATCGATACCCGAGGAGCCTTTTTTTAGTGATAATATTATTTTCTTCACTTCCGCAGAATTAGTAGTATTATAAAAAATTTACTCGGCAATGCGTGGCTTTCTAATAAATTTATATTTTTTACTGTGGTAATACTCAGGCTTACAGCAAATTTCGCTAGCTAAATCTCGGCCAATAGTCGTAAAGTAGTGATTGACATGATTTAATGAATTTTTAGGTGTATCTTTAATGTTGATTAGGTCAGTAGAATCTGTTTTATTTTTTAAATTATAGCCGATCTCTTTGACTATATTCCACAATTGCTTAGAATTATTTGAATTCAGTTTTAGTTTGAATTTATAATATTCTTTTTTTTTGACATTCAATTATATAATTACATTTGTTTCTGTACATAATAAATTGCCTTTTAAGTTGTTCATTGGTGGGATTTTTTTTAAGTCTTTTATGCAGTTTATTACGTTTACGTATCGATATTAAACTACACAACTCCAGTTGTATTCCACGGTTTCAGAATTTTATATTTCTTAGCAGTAGTTCTCTTAATTGTATTCTTGCTTATTATATTTTTCAAATTATTTACTAGAAAGTTGGCTGCCTCATTAGAGTCAGTAATTTTAAAATATTCTTTCCAATTTAGTGATTTTAAAGTTCCATTAATCTTCCCAAAATCTAATTTTGAAGTTTCTTGAACTGCAATAGACTAAGCTTTTAATATATTTTCAATTACCAGCATGATAGATGAGTGATCTGTAAATTTTCCAAGATAAAAGTATTCCAAGTATGCTTTGTTTTAATCATGTAGTGATCAATACAAGTATTTTTGTGGGTTGGTTTGTTATCAATGCCTTGCTGAAGTCCATGTGCTGCCATTAGATTTAAATAGATATATGTGGTTCCCGCAATAATATTAATATTTATATCTCCCGTAAATATTATATTTTTATATTTAAGATTACGGAATAATGAATCAATTGAATCAAAATATTGAGAGGGATTGGTAAAACATGGTGGTCTGTAAGAACAGATTAGTACAAGTTCGTATTTCGCAATCTCCAGGACTAAGCATATATATATATATATATATATATATATATATATATATATATATATATATATATATATATATATATATATATATATATATATATATATATATATATATATATATATATATATATATATATATGTGTGTTTCTCCTTGTTTACCTATATATGATCACAATTGAATTGTATACTGCACTTTGTTACATTTTACTGATCTCAAGATCATTGGCTCACTTTCTTGTTAGGCTTGAATATAGTTTTAATAGAAGCTCTTCTTAAGATGTTGCCGATCCTGTCTGTAACCCCCTTCACATAAAGTAAAACTGCCGGTTGCCTTTCAACTGTGGGTGTCTTGTTGGTCTTCTGACAATACTGGCAGGGAACTGGAAGCTTGTTCTGATGAAAGGCAGTCTTCACCTGTGAAGCTCGAGTGATGTTTCCACAAATGTTTACCAATCAATATCTGCCATTAATCCGGTCAAAAGTGTTTCATTTAAAACGTGTAATAATCGCGAAAATCAAAGTCTTATATTATGTAATATCATCTGTTCCTTATCGTAGAACCTCCTTCGTTCGTCGTCTCCTTTTTTCGTTTGTCTTCTCCGTACAAAGTGACATTGGCGAAGTGATATTTGCTCAACTGGCACGCTCGGAACGCCATAATCAAAAGAACCATACCATACTCTTTTTGTTTTTTTCTTACGATTAAGACAAGGCAAACTGTAAAATGTGAAAGAACATTTTGAATTGTGTTGTAATAATATTGTTAATTTTAATGTTATTTCGTTTATCGAATTGTAAACAAAGTTTTTACGCGTTAAAGCATGCTGTATTCACTTTAATAGACCGGAATCACACGGTAAAGATATTGTTTTAAAAGTAATGTTATAAGAACAAGAAAACAAAATATTGTAATTCCAGCGGGCGAAACATTGGGCGGGGCGCTAGTCTTATATAATAAAAAAAATTAAGATAAGATTAAGCCACAAGCTATGAACGTGCTAAAATTTATTCCATTTAATTCAGTAGTTATCAGTATATAAAGTAATTTGATTGTTTAGTTATTTATTTTCTTTTACGGAAGCTAAAATAAATATGCGGACAATAACCTAAAAACACAACTCACCAGCTTATGCTGAGCGATATTTCATCGATTTAACTAAGAGATATACAATAGAGTTAATAAAATACTATATTTTATACTAATACTACTCTTACAAGACAAAGCACGTATTCCACCTCTCAATACACAATCTTTCGGAAAATTAATTCTTGGGTTCTGTGCGGCATTGAAGGCAAGTAAGAAAAAATATTGAATAGTGTGAAATTTTGTATCTATTAATTTATTATTTAAAATGTAATTTCTAGAGAAAAACTACTACTTTCCGAACCCAAATTTTAAGGTGTGTATAAAAATTTTAAAGTATATATTTTAAATTTATATAGTAGATAATAGTTATCGTTAGCAATTTTCGTAGTATCTATTCAAACAATAAAGCTCCTCTAATGGCGCACTAAAACATTGTCCATTTAGTTATTAGATCGGAGCTTAAAGCATCACGACATTGACTCAAATTTGTGGTGAAGTAGATCATATCGACGGATCGGCATATTGAGTGAGTGCTTGAGTGCCGCAGAGAGCCGTGACGCGGACTGTGGGATGTGCTGCGCAGTGTACTACAATCTCAGCAACAAGTGAGCTTTAAGCGTAATCTAACTAATTAAATCAATCGCTAGTCATTGCGCCCGGTAAATTAATTTACACTATTAATTATGATATAAAAGAAAAAAATGTTACAGCACCTGTAGATGAAAATCAACGATCAACCTCAATTAATAACAAACGGGAAAGTACATTTATTTTATAGCGAAAGACCTATACACCACTTGTTACGGGAAATCACTCGTTCTCAATTAACAAAATCAGGTGGAAAAAGGGTATCTTAAATCTAGGATTTCTTAGGCAATCCATGTATAGTAAAAAAATCCTGTACAAAAGTAGACAAGATTTTTTACAGAATTATCTATAAATATTTTTAAATTCAAGATTAAAAGTATTTTTTTCTATAAATTACCATTCTTTTTATTTATTTATTTTTTCTTTATATATTGTAAGTTCCGGTTTCGTTTCAAATTTTATAATTAAGATCAGCGGAAAGTACCCATATATGTTTTGATTACGTTACGAATTTTATTCAATATGCAGTCAACACGTGCATAAACACTCATATCTTTTGATTGCATAGACGTAGACTTTTTTATTTGTGCTTTAAGGAAACAGTTCCTTAACCTGAACTTGAATATTTATATTAGTTTCATCTTGATAACTGAATAAACAAACATCAAATTTAAGTTTAGTAAATCATTGTAAGTTTATAAACTGTTTGAATAAGAATCTTTTTAAATTAACAATATCTTAAGCAAATATTCTGAATCTTTTGTGCAGTAAACACAGTGACCAATAAATAATTTAAATAGTTAATATGATTTTAACAACAGTAATAGACGCCTAGTTACCTTTGACCTTCATAAAGGTTTAACATGCAGCCACCAATGTGGATAAGAATTGTAACCACTAAAGATAATAATTATTGGCCGACAAATCTTCTCTCAGTGAACCGTTACTCGTGATTTGTTGCAGTGAAAACATTCATTTCTTCATTTGCATACAATGGCTTGGTGCCAAAAAATATTGGAGTGTAAACGCTTACAATAAAGGCATATGAAAGTTCGTTTAGTTATAGACGCGTCGTTCAAAATCATATACTTTATTTCGTATCAACTAACTTTACATTACAATAGCTATTAAAGTTTCTTCAATGTGACATCTTTAATCATATTAAAGAGAGTGTTTTAAAATTATTTGTTAGCCGTAACACTTATTATTATGAAATTTAAATTGTAAAAGTATTATAAGAATTAATAGATAGAGTTACCTATCGTTTGTGTCTTAATTGCTATAATATGCTTTTAATAATTTCTATGTTGTCTCATGTTAGTCGATAAAAGTATAGCACCACATTACATTGAAAGTCACTGCGTAGATTACTTTCTTGACGGAGATAGAGTAAGGTAACAAACAGCACGTCACTTTTCTCAATTGTTTTAGGCAACTAATTGTTTCGATAGCACCGAACAATCTAAGCGAATGAGAACAATGAAACCGGAAAAACGCCTTTAATTAAGTGCATTATAATTATTTATAATTGTATTATTTATCTTTTATAACCTGAAATTATGTCAATAATTATTAAGATTACAAGTACGTACATTAAAGTATTTATATTTTGAAAATAACATTTCAACCTACCTAAATAGAAATAATAATTTAAAAATACACTTAGTTATTTGTAAGGATGAATGTGTATATTATAATAATATTATTTCGATGTCACTTTAATAAAGAAATTGATATAAAATATAGACTAGGATCACTGTTAGCTCACCATAAAACTCTTAAAAAAGTAACAGTGTAAAGTTGTCCTTTTCGATATTTTTGTCCGTTGCGATATGTATAATACACAGCTAATTAATGGCTATATATAAATAATAAAAATCGCTTAGACAAAATTATTATGTTTATCTGTTAGAAATCATCTTATAACACTGAAAACAGTAATCAGGCAGTAATATTTAATCAACTTTTAAACACTTGCCGAAATAAATAAAAAAATATATATTTCCTAACCCAAAATATAAACAAATAATACTTCAAATATTTATATAATACCTAAATTAGTTACTGAACAGTAATTGTATCAATAATAATAAAACCAGTTATAACAACAAACTGATTAAACAAGTAAGGAGAAGCTAATTCAGTAGCAATTGTTTTATGTTTGCGGTCGCGAGTACAATATCTTCAAAGATTAGAAGTGTATAACTCAATGATTTTGTTTCGCGGGCGGAAACGGGCGCGCCTACGCACAGGTCAGAGCAGTGACCCCGCAGCTCACCTCGGCGCGAGCGCACGCGGTACGTCTACTGATCGCGGACCTTATTGTTCCACCTTCCATGAGATCTCTGAAGCAGGTAACTGGAAGCCACTTCACTCAACAGGTTCATAGATTAAATGTAAAGATAACAATTTAGCCGTAATGAATCAATTAAAGAGATATCGAATCTAAACTTTAAATTAACGTGACATTGCTGTCTATTGTCCAAAAGTAAAAGTCTTTAATTATTTAAATTTTTATATTTATAATAATTCGTACAAATAATATATTTTGCAAAAAACATTTATTTACGTAACATCAACACATTTACAATATTATTAAATAAATAACTTGGTTAGTAACTTAGTAGTAGATTAAAATAGTTGTTTTTAGAACAATATTAAGTTATATGACAATAAATAACATGTGGCATTGTATAATATAAAAAAAATATTGAATTCATATAACATACAATTTAAATTACACTTTAATAATAATATCTGTATACGTTTATCTCAGTAGGTTTTTCAGACTTATTTAAATAAAAAAATAAAATGATAATAATAACAAATCGTTAAAATTAACCTAACAATATTCTTTTGTGCATAATTTTAAGCTAGAGTTACTCTCCAAAAGAGCCATTCGTTTAAAAGTGATGCGTTAGGTTTCATTTCGGTTGCGGTCGCGGGAGTCATTATCGCGGTGACAGATTGCAGCAATAAATATATTTTTAACACGGTTAGATATAAAGAATTACACGCGAGTGTAATATGCGCGTCGGGCACAATTAGTAACGCAGGTGTAATTTGTGATAGTGATGGGCGTTCTGCCTTATTTAGTTGTGGTGTTTTTAATTAAGGATGATCATTTAACCGTTCAGTGTAACCTGAGTTAACGATATTTAATATGGTTTTACATTTAACTTAAACTTTTATATTGATTACTGTATGTGTGTGAAGTAATGCAAGATAAAAAGCAAGGTCAAATGTGACGACTAAAAGCCATGTATATTTTTTTTTATTTTACTTTTTTTTTTATTTAACCGCATTCTGAGGTGTATTACAGATCAAAACTTGTACAAGTTTGTAATTATAGTTAATCTGATACAAAATGAGTACATAAGACTAAATAATTGATATTATTCAACTATTGGAGCTTCATACCTCCCCTCAAAGTTATGATAAATGATTACGACAGATTAACGAAAAAGTGATCTTATAAGGATTTCATTTCCTCCTTGTAACGTGCAGAACCCTAAAATAATTGGGCCCCTGGTCGATCAACTCACCAACTCCCAGCAGACAACGATTAAGAAATAATATTATAATATTCAGTCATAGCATTCAATTCATTTCGTTTTTACTACATTTTTTTCCAGCAAGTAATCGGCGCGCGCGATGTTCTTCGAGCGTCACTTTTAGGGTGTATTCACACTCAAAAGCAATTTCTTTTCATTGGCAACTTGGATAAACAATTTAACGATAGGGAACGTAATCAAAATAAATTATGATCATTTCAGTACACCTAAAAGGACTGCCAACCGTTTATAAGCAATAGTTACAATGGATTCTGCAAAATCTTTACAGGCGGGTCTAAACATGGTATACATCAGGTGAAACAGTTTATGACGCTTAAAAATTCAAAATCGGTTAAAATTGAAATCGATAAAAATATTTCCATTATACATACAGAATTAATAGCCATTTGTGAAGCATTAGGGTATTTGGATTGCGTGACGTCCTTAACTGGGTAGGGACACATGGACTTTCTAAAGACCATGCTCTTAAATAAAAAGGGAAAAAATATATAATCTGGATTAATTATTTATGCTATTATCCTCCTCAAAATAAGTTAAATGTTTGTAATTTGAAAGATTATGAGAGAACGGGAAATTATTTTTGGAAGGACGTTTGGATCCGTATATATTTTTTATCTGTTTTCGTTACACCAGACACCTCCTCAGACAGGAGGACTTACTCCCGGTATATTTAGGTACGTTACGTTCTTACTTAATTTAAGGTTGGATATATAGAAGATATAAATTACTGTAGTTTTCTCACAGTAACAGTAGTGACATAATAAAATGAAAACTTACTAAAAACCATATATAATCGGTTACGCGTAGCACGTAAAGTAAGGCATTACAATCAATATTTTCGTCTTACTCAACAGTCTTGATCTTGATTTATGAGTGTGCGATTTTAACTTGCCGTATTATTAAGAAGTTGTAAATCACTGATTGGAATTAGGACTACGGTGAATCGCTTGCTCGAGATTCGTTGACGGTATTTTAACAATGCATGGATATTGATGAAATCTATTACATTGCACAAAATAAACATATTCCGTTTACTAACAGACATTGATATATTTAACAATATTATTTATAAAATATAATTTTAAAATAATTATTGATTCATACTTAGAAAATAAAATATCAACAAACTTACTACAGTACCTACATTTTAGTTATAAAATGAAACTACTGTTGTTTTTGAAAAACAACCAGGCTACCATCATGTTTTTATAGACCATAACGTTTTCCTTAAGCATTACCATGTATTAACATTAAAAATATCCTGTAAAATGTCTATCAAATTGAACTCACTTGCTACAAAACAATATGTAAGTAAGATATCGTTGTTTATATCTCTCAATGATCATGAATAATGAAAAAGGAAGTGCTTAACAGTATTGTTTATGTCTTAATATTTAAGACATTTACTTGTGTTCTAATATAGTGAAATATTTGCAAATAGGACAAAAATATTTAATCCATACAATTAAGCTTTTCAAAACTACAAGACTGTACATTGCCAAACGAGCAGCAACAGCCTAAAATGCTATAACTGCATCATGCGTAACATGTAATGTACAATTTTTACCTCATTAAAATTATGTTTACTTAGATTTTGTCATATAGAACCCCTCGCATCATATTGGTAACCTTACATTTTTTTTTGTATTATAAGCAAATATTAAAATAAAGCTATCGCACTGACTAGATCTTCATTTTTATTTAAATATTACAGATATTAATTATCATTTACAATTTTTCTTATGGGTCGTATTCGATGTTATATTGAAACAACCTTAACATGAGATCGTGAACATACAAGTCGGTTTAACGTACTTGAAGTAGAACAAAGTACCTGCATATTGCTTTTGCAGGACAAACTTGCAATGAATATGGACGCCATTTGTGAACAAGACAGGATCTCGGGTTTCTTAAACTGGCACCTCCCACGTGGTGTCTTGTGCCCTTAACCTTTCGTGCGGCCACATCACGGTTCATGTGCCTTATAATGTGATCGCCATAGAAACTATATGCCAAAGAATTGTGTCTTAATTTGGAGCAATATTTTAGTATAAACAGAAACTATTCCATTCTAAATATTTTACTTACTATATTCTAGATAAACTAAATAACAACAAATTTTACATAAACTACTCTACATTAGTCCTATACTTTGAATAAAAGCAATCTATGTAATATTACAAAACAATTTTTTGCGATTATAGCTTCTTATATATTTTACTTGTAATACGAGCTTTCTGTTTAAAAAATGTACGATTACTAAGTCTATCCTTATAATTCCACGACAATAGCGCACCTGTACAACGCCGTTACGGCGCCGACACCGACGCACTTTCAAAAAAGGCTTACGTGGTAGGTTCTACTCTACCTATAACAATATTATCCATTTTACGTCTGACCTAAATATTGGATTGTACACCCGTATCTGGCAGGACATAGTGGGTTACCCCATTTGCTGTAAACGAAATAAGTAATGTTTTCTATTTTAACAAAATATAAACTCAAACACATAACCATCATTTATTAAATAAGTTACTACGTGGATATTTAAACAACAATAAAAACTCAAGCCTGATGTACCAAATCGATATATTTTATTTGCAATATCAATAAATAATGTGAGTACCTACTTCACATAATTCTATGAAAGTACTTTGGATGCTAATCTGAAAATAAATTTATTCTAAGACAATAAAGGAAATCTTTGTAGTTTATTGTTATAACAAACAAGATTAACAATCGAGTAGATATGGATTATTTTATTTCGCCATGTCGACTCTCCCACGCCAGTGGATTCAATTATAGAGGAAAAGTAGATAGGTCGGCTTGCGAGTGGTCCGCTCGTGACCCGTAAATTGGAACAGTCCGTCGCACGCTCTTGTCGCACCTTATAGCCGCTTTGGCCGCCGTACCGCTGCGCGACTACAAGTACCACAACATAATTTAACGGCGTACAAAACATCCTCGTCGTATACATAGGTATATATATGTATGAGATAATTTCAGATGTTAAATTTAAAGTAGTTTAACTTTTAAATAGTGGCGAACAATGAATTTAAAATTTTGATTTCATTTGAGATTATTATTACATTTTCACTCCACAACAGTAAGTTGTGAGTATTTTATTATGATTTACTGCTATGCCTACTTCATTTCGTATTAAATTATTTTTTTGATTATGCTAGAATTGACAGGACAATTATTCTACACTGTATGAACAATACAGTTTCGGTATTGTTCACGAGAAAGCAGAGAAAGTAGAATAAAAATGATTACCAAATATGTTAACAGATGTTAAATGTATAAGGAAAGAATAATACGGTATGTCAATTGTAAATCGCGATTATAATGCGTAAACACCTACAAGCCAGAACTTGGGATTATACAACATTGCAACCAATATAATTTATATGAAGATTTCTTACTTTTTCCATATTATATGTAGGTAAGCTAAATTTTATGAACTATATAATATTACGTTATTTTAGTACAGTGATTATTCCATTCAACGCGCAAGTATATTGTGTTTCTTTAGTTAATGTTCTCTGATCATTCTTATACATCCATATCTTAATATTTTTATATTAACTTTTAATGTCAACAGCAACACATTCTTTACTCAATTTATATCTTTGCTTGCTTCGTATAACACGTTTAGCTATTATATTTTACTAGCTATTACGGTACAATTATGAGTCACAAACAAATGAAATAATGTTCTAAAGTTGGCTTAGTTAGCTATCTGGTAGCGTAAACAGGTGTGCTTGCCTTATTGGGACCGAAACGCCTAACAAACAATAACGCAATCGCCTAACCAGGTCCGCTGCTTTTATAGAAATCATATCCATTCTCAACTACGAGACAGATGTAAAAATATCAAAAGAAAAGTAAACATCAAAATAAAAAGCTTAGTTATTAATGTTAAAAAAGCTTAGTTGTTTTAATTTTTTCGGAATACGCTGGCGTTAAATTGAGTCACTTCTCTAATTTGATTATAATTTACATAGATAATAAAATAATGTAATATGAAACACATCATATATTTCAAAAATATTTTTAAACTTACTACGACAATATATTAAACAGTAAGCTTAGTTGAGCATTTAGCTAATATTTACGGAAACATCATTTAGGTAATAGCGTTTAAGAAGGTATTTAACCGTCAGTATAAGCAGACACATTATGGTTGCTGCGTTGAGAATTATGATTGCTTTAATTAGCGACCAAGCTTGGCCTCTAGCTGGTTAGCGTGCATATTTCTAAGATTATTTTTAAAGTATGATAAGAATGTTCTATTAAGCAAAAATGTATACAGGTTTCTGGTGTAAGAATGAGAATGTAAAACTATTAACTACTGCTTTCGTACTTATTCCTCTTCAGGGTTCCGTAGCACAAAAGTTAGAAACGGAACGGAATCACTGATTCACTTTTATCCGTTTGTCAAGACAATGTAAAATTGCGTAGAGGTCAAGCTTCAATTAATATTGAATATTCAGTTGGTCCCTTAGAACACAAAAAAATCAGGCTTATAAAGTACACGCAGTCAAAGATACGACTCGATACGACAAAAGTTCGATCCCCACTCAAGCAAATGAATTAATATATTAAAATATATTTAATTTAAATATTTAATGTTTACATTTGTTAGCTCTGGTAACAGGGCAAAGCGCGACGTTGAGCTTCGCCACTCAACACGCAATGCCACAATTTTGGCGGAAAGTGGGGAACGGAAGTGGAACGGAGTGTCTTAACACTAGGTTCCCAAGTTTCTAGGTTCACAAGTTATATAAAGTATATAATATATGCCTACATATATGAAACTCTACAACTAATGAATTCCTTATCATATTATCTATAACTATTTAAGTTACATGAATAAACAAAATAAACAAGCTATCGTTTACGGGTCGCGTGTGTACTTGCAATTAAACTGCCCATTGGATGCGCTACCGGTATGATCTCTAGATATGAGCTGAGCTCGTCAATATTAATTATTTTGATTGGACCGTAAAATGTTTAGTAAGCAAAGTCCACAAATAATTTCCAATTCTTAATGAATTATGATTTTCTCAGCATATAATAAGTAATATAAAAATAGTTATGATGAAGTAGGTTTATTAATAATAATTAAAGGTTGTTTAAACTAATATTTCACTATTATTATTATAATCAACGTGACCAAACACATTGTATGAACTTTCTAGTCAATGACATGGAGCAGACTGACTGTTATGGAAAAATACATCAATTCTTTAAAGTGTAGTCCAGTCCTATTTGGCAATGATAGATACTGTGCATTATGGTCATCAAGTCGTGGGTCTAACTCGATCTCATAAATCAAAACTCATGGAGAATCTAATCAATTCTTTAAATTTTAAAATTTAGAACATGACATGATTTGGGTACTATTTTATGATGATTTATTATTTTGATTTTGGAATGAACAATTTGATAAAGTCGAAAACTGCGCAGATCACTGCGCTGTCTTATCTAACTATTAAGATACAACATAAATATATGTATTTATTTTATTGTCACTATGTTAAGCCCCTTAAACCGCCTATATAAAACAACAACATTAACAATTTAAAAAAAAATCTTAGAAAAATGTTAGCTCAACGTGGACTTTGAAAATGTTGTGTTTTAACGCCCCACGTGTTTTGCGAAATTGTTTTTTGTTTTATTTAATATAGAGTATATTTATTAACCCACATGATAAAAAAAATTAAGAATGCAAAAAGACCCTTAAAAAAATTGATATTAATGTCTTAATTATGTTATCACTCGACAAGAAAGTACCGGGTCATATTCATAAATATTTAAATAAGGTACACGTTTATCAGCCGTCAAGTTGTTCGCAGAAAGCGGCAGGCGTGGCCGTGCAAGTCTGCTCGAACGCTTGTGATACAGAGAGACTATTGTTCTGTGGTTCTTTCGCAGACTCTTCCTGCTTCGATTCGTTGCTAACAAAATAATTATTAGGCAAAACAGCCAAAAGCACAATATATTAATACATAAAATAAAATAGAATTATATTAGAAACGGGAATCGAAAAACAATTATAGTGGTTATAAGTAATACAATTCTTTTTATATAGCTTCATTCTGTATCCCGCACATAGCAGGGTAGACGGAGGAAACTTGGCAACCTAGTAAGGTACTGCGTTCCGTTCGTGACTTTCCGGAGAATTTGAGCCCTTGTGTGTTAAATGAAAGAACCCATTACTGCACTTTGCGTTGTGGCCAGAGCGAAGCGAAAAAATGAAAACGTTAAATATTTATAAATATAACATATTTTTACTATTTTTTAAAGTGTTATTCCACACTTAGGACAGAAAATACTAAACTATTACTACAGAAAATATTAAAATATTTCTTTTCCTTCTCCTCCTCCTTCCTCGTGTGGATATTGAACGCTCTACCTGTCGCGTAAAGTTTGTGCCTCTGCGACACAGCAGGCCCTTAGAACTGCAATATTATTTTATATTGCAATATTATCTTATATTATCTTATATTGTATATTATATTTTCTTATACTTATTAATGTGTGTAAAATATAGAAAAAATATTATAATATCATTAAATTCTTGTTTAAGAGATTAAGATTCCACCATCGTTGTAAACATTTTTTTATTATCATTTCTCCGTATGTTAAGGCAAAGGGCGTTGTTTTTTTTTTACATTATCATTTATTCAAATTAAAAATATGTACACATTAGTATTCTTTACTTTAACTGTACGGTTTTCCATTTTTATTTTATAAAGTTAAATAAAATATAAACTATTTATACCACAACTGCCAAATGTCTTACTGTAGATATATATTATGTAATGATTGTGTTTACAATGCTGCTGCGATTGAATATGATAATAAAAAAATGTTTAGCACGACACAAGCATTATCCAATAATGAAATGCATTATTGTCAAGGTTAAATTTATAACCAGTCAAATAATTGAAAATAGTAAGTGTGTGATTTATGCAAATCGATAGCTTGACGTTCAATTTAAACTGTGAGGCACGTTGCGCCCGCGGCGATCGCCGCTATTAGACGCTTCGCAGGACACGCGCTGCACCTTATCTCGCGCATCACTGGCGAGTGGCGTCTACATGGAGACATATCCGCTATCTCCTTGTATCAAGTATTTTATAACAATCAATATATCAATTGCCACTTAACAGATGTAAGATTCATTGCCTGCTGAAATGGTAGTACTAAAGGATGATACTTACTTGTAATTTAATGATATTTTATTTAGCTTCACACTGTATCCACTCAAATTTGTTGGGAAGAAATGGGATAATTAAAATGTTATTTTTGACATTTCAAATATCCCATTATTCCCAATAAATTTCATCAAAACTTATTTATGATATTATTATCTATATAGGGAGATTTTTATAAATATCCACTACCCAAAAATAATTCGTTAGAATAGGCATGTTGACAATTTACTTACTTTATTTATTTACTCCTATTGAATAATGTTTATAGACCGCGTCTGTCTTGTACCAGAGCGATGAAATGAAAATATTAAATATTTAAATTGAAAATATTAAATATCTCATTTCCTCGAGTGGGGATGGAAACCACAACCTGTCGGTTTCAGTCACACGCTTGTGCCACTACGCCACAACAGGCCTCAAAAAGTGTGAGACAAGTGGCTAAAAAGTGCGAGACAAGTGGTTAAAACTGGCACGACGAGACCCATCTAGTATATCTTCGAAATTATAGCTTTATTTTTGTGAAGATCACTTTGATGTAAGTAATTACACATATTACAAGTAATAAGGTGACTTTTTGATCAATAATATTGATAATAAATAAATGTTTGAGGCTTTTGAAATTAAAAATAAGTAAATTAAAAATAAGTGAGTGATCATCACTTGGAGGTTATGTAATTTGTAAAGGTTTATCATGATTTTAAATAACGGTTCCATAATTTTAAGTAATCATCATTGGTGCATATTGGTGCATAAGGTTGCAAACCTTATCTTACTTGAATTATAATATTAAAATGGCTATTCCTTAAGGCCAAGTTTCAGATAATTAAATTGCCTACGTTACTTTTAAATAAATAAATAATAAAAAATAATAATTAATTAAAAAAATATAATAAAATGTGAAAATTACCGATTGTAACAAAAATAAATTAGCAAAAAAGGGTCAAAATTTTTTACATAGGGGGCTATTTAAGGAAGATATTTTCTTAATTATTCTATTCATTTTCAGCCTTATCTTACCTCAAAAGTACCTAACTAAACATGATTTCATAAAAAAAATGTTAGAATTAAATAAAATTATTACATACTAACAAGGATGTTATCACATTTTAAAATTCTGTCTTTTTGTACAATTGCACAAATGTAATTAATCAAAGAAATTTAAATTACTAGAGAATACAAGCAACAACGATTGACAAGAATGTTATTTTTACGGTCGTGGCGTCATTCACTATGCTTGGTGTTTGGTTTAAAATGGCCAACTATGGTTTTTTAAGGTTCAATTTGATAAAAAATCACGTTAATCTGTTTATTAATAGTAAAAAGATAATGTTATTTATTATTTTTAAAACATAACTGAGAATTCAAAAAGATGAATGCTGTGATTCTTTCATACTGTCATCATGCCTATTATCATTTTGCTAGAGAGAATATTTGTAATAAACCAAATTAAGACCATTACGAAGGCACTACTCAACACCATATCACGCTGTCGTCGCTATAAAGGCTCAGAAAGATACACAAACTCACCAGCTGCAAACGCCACGGAAGACGTTATTAGCAGATTCATCCGCCAGGCTTATGAAGGTTCAGTGATGAATATAGAGGCAATTTCCTACAAAGATGAGAGGTCAATAAGGACATTACGAAACCAAACCTCAATCAACATGTTCGACGACCAACGTTGACATGAAAAAAGTTTGTAGTAGTAGTTACAAAATAGCTAAAGATATAACACAATAGATAAAATTGAGCATGAGTACAGAATATTAGGTAATGTCATAAGCAATCTCTTTATAATATGCGTTGAAAAGGTTTCAATGAACTTAATTTAAATCTATTTAAAAAGAACCAATAGATAAGTTCATGGATAACTTATCCATCTAATAAATATATTTATACCATTTTGTGATTACATTTTCTGATTAAAAATCTTAAAATATGTTCTTATGAATTTATCTTTATACAAAATAAAATTATTAAAATTAAATAAACGGAAGAATAGAATTAAAATGTTAAAAATTTTAGTAATAAAAGATTTAAGTTTATCATTTGTTTATGTACCTAGTTTTTAACCGCAGCTCCGGCCGTATGACCCAGTTGTTCATAGGAAATAAATAAGGTTTGTGTATGACACATGACACATTATATCCAGTTTGCTGAGGCCAGCAAGTCGTATGTAGTACCACGCTCGACGCGACAATCACTATTCTTCCGTATTTTAAACACCTTACAGATATTTAAAAAAATATATTTTTTTCGATATGCCGTAAAAGATAACTTTTATCTACATAAAAATCACAACGTGTCTTACTTATTTAATAAGATATAGAATAATATCGTTTAAAATGTTTTTGAAAATATCCTTTTATTTTTTGTGATTGGCCTTAAGACCTAATATATGCTGTCGCAGACTTTTTTTAGAGCATCGAGGAGGAATAATTTACGTTTCAAAATTCGAAAAAAAAATCTGCGTCAACATATACTAGCTCCTAAGGAGAATCACAAAAACGAAAAAGTGCAATTGTTTTTGTCGCTGGTTTTTTTATTATTTTTGCTCCACTCCTGTAGATCATAGGATATAATCCAACGTCAACAACCATCTTAGGCCTCTGACCGTCTGCTTCAACTGTACCTGGTGCATCCTGCTAGAAAACGGATGGGGCTCGGGCTAACGAGGCTGTGGCGATATAACGCAACAAGATTGTAAATCTGAAATTTCAACTTAAATTCGGGCAACAGCGTCAAGCTAGTGCAATTTCTCGGTAGTCGACCTGTTCCTGGCCCCGGTACTAGCCTTCGGAACGTAGGGAGTACGGCACCGGAAATAGAGACTGCATTTGGTAATTGTTAATGGATGTTCTGTATGGATAAACTAAAGCGTGGTAAAAGTTGAAGTAGAATTAAGTCACATCCCTACGTCTACACACACTGACGACGAAGTTGACACCATCTACGAAGGCATAACGAAACTGATTGCCACTGCCTTAAGGGGACAGTAAAATACTAGACTGGAGCGGACGGGGCATGCCCAATAAATGACCAATATGGACATTTATTGGGCATTTTCCGTCACTACACTAATCACACTTGCGATTTGCCGCCAATATAGTCGTCGTAGAGAAAACTATGCAGGATTTGGACGAAATACTCAGTAGCTTGGGTGATTCTTCTAGACAGATGGGTCTCGGAACGAATCCTGAGAAGACGAAAGTTATTAATAATTCTCTTATTCGCCTGTGACCAGGCCTTACGTGACACTGTGCTAGATAGTGCAAAAATATGCATACCTTGCTCTGTCGTATTTATTGTAATTGCGTGCGTATTAAAGTACGCCCAGCGAGATGGACAGACGATTTAAAAAACGGTGGCTGACATTGGATGTATGCAAGCAGCCCAAGACTGGGATGGTTTGTGCTCGATAAAGGAGGCCTACGTTTAGCAGAAAAATAGCGCGTGCCGTTACGGTGTCTAGACCATAGCCTTTCTAAATAAATGTGCTATCCAATACTAAAAGGATTTCATAACGAAATAGTAATTTCTGGGATTAAAACCTTCAACCATACAAAATTTTCAGCTTCATAATATTAGTATAGAGTAGACAAATGGTAACAAATTGACTTTGGTATTGATATATGTAATTTCAAGAGTATAATTGTCTGTTTTGTATTATTAGGGATCCGTTCCTTAAAAGGGGAAAAGTGTAACCCTAATAGGACCACATCGTTGTCCATCTGTAAATGCTGGTAATCATAAGATCGCTTAGGTATTAAGTTTAAATTAAAATGTTCATTTAAAAAAAAAAGAAATAAAAACTTCGCCCAATTAATAGTTACAGACTAATATCGATATTACAGAAAATCTATAAGACACTTTCAATTGTAGTCAATTCTAAAATTGTCCACTTTCAGAAGTTTTACTTCCATTAAATAGTACTGAAATTGGTACGGAAGCCTCTGTGGATTAATAGCTATGCTGAAAATATAAAAAATGACCTGAATGAATATAACAAATGACGCATCTTATAAAATATCTAAGCCGTTGTGGCCCAGGAGCATTAATTATTTTTATTTCCTCGATCTAGTAACGAAGGAAAGTCCAGCGTTGAGTTTTGCAACTCAACTAACAATGTCTCCTGAATTTGGTGAAAAGTAAGCAACGAGAGTGTCTTTATACCAGGCTCCTTTTGCCTACCCTCGTATTTGTTTGAAACTGAGAAAAGCTAAAAATATAAAAAGATATATAATATTGAAAAACAAATATTGAATATTTTACTATGAATTTATCAGTGGGCCATGATTTGTTGAGCGTCTGAAAGAAATATATAAGGATAAACCAGTGGCACAGCAACCGCCCGCTCTGTAGCTGAGCTGCCTCGTGTCACCGCTATCGCTTTCACGTCGTGGTTATCGCCGCGGTGATAATCTGCATAGTGCGAACCGTTATTGAAAGCCACGGTACTAGTTTGTGCGTGAAGGCTACAATAGCGGCACTTTAATCTGATATTTATTGACCGAGAGATAGAATGAGGCTAGAGTGAGGTGGCCTAAATATGGAGCTAATTTGTGTAAATAATGATTTAGTGGTCTATGAGCTTCTCAACAATATGTAGATTAAACGGGTATTAAAACTGTGGTCGACATCGCTACAGATAGTGACATGACATTGTCTCTAAATATCTTTCCAATTAAAATAATGTAGTATGAAAGTTAAATTAAATGTACTAAGTTATGATAATATTGAAAAATGAATTAAATATTGAAATTAAAAGTTGTCAGCTTGCAATGAGATTCTCGCACGGCTCCTATATCAATGATCAATTTGGCTGCGGCGAGATTATCTTTTGATCGGAGCAATTTCTCTTCAGCCTTTTCTTCGATAACATCGGAATAACAACGGTTTTCATCATCTTGCATAATTATAAACATGGAATTAAGCTCGTGAAATCTGCGTATTTGTATTTTTTATTTTGTTTGTATGATTGTGAAATTGATTGTACGTATTCGAATAATTATAAGTTATGGGAATTTTGGTAACTACATAACAGCTCTTCTTATAAGTATAAACATTTTATTTTTTAAAAATCGGTCAAGTGCGAGTCGCGCTCACTCACCGAAGTTTCTGTATCTATTTAAGGATTGTGGGTCAACAGAAAGTTGAACTTTTAAAAGTTGAGTTGCAGTTTTCATAGCAGACATTTGTGTGAAGTGAACTACAATTACAAAATTATAATAGTTTTTATATCTAATATAATTATCTATTTTTTTAGTAATTTGCATAAAATTTATTACATAGGTATATAAACTTGCAGTGTTTTTTTTTTAAATACTTTTTTTTTTCATCTGCCAAATTTCCTAATTTTACAATGTAAGTAATAGAAAGTATAATGTTTATTATTCGGTGAATTTTTTTGAGTCTTGATTGCATAATTGTTTTTTTGCAGTCCAAGGTACTGTAGATTCAAATATTTTATATTACTTTCAACTTGATACTGCCACGCAAATTTGAGATGAATAGTTTTAGCAGACGAACTGATGGACAAAAAAGTGACGCTATAAGGATTTTATTTTGTCCTCCTGATATATGGAACTCTAAAATGTAAGTGTAAACAACAAAAAAACAGTGAGAACAAGTAAAATAGAGAGCAAATGTAATCAGACCCAATTTTCTATTACTATTTCTAGTTGGACATATTCCGACAACAAACACGATCGTCCCGCGAGTCGTGGGAATGTCCCAGTCGAATAACGGACAGACGGACAAATGATGTTGGGCGATCTATTGCCCGTAATTGATGACGACTATTGTACAATGCTTTTGAAAGAACCATGAATGTTTATCTTCTTTCTGTTACCTTCTGTTTGTGTTTTGCTGTTGTTAATCACCTACTTGTTGCTGTAATGGCTTAGCTATTAGCAATCAAGTAAGTTCGATGACAAATATTAATGCAAAAAATCGTTTATTAAATCTATCTGTGGATATTTTCTAGATAGGTAGCAAGCATTTAAAAGATAAACTTTAGCTATCAAGTATTTAAAAGATAAACTTTACTTTTGAGGCCTGTCGTGGTGCAGCGGCACAAGAGTGTGACTGTAACCGACAGGTTCTGGGTTCGATCCCCAGTCGAGGAAATGAAATATTTAATATTTTCAATTTAAATATTTAATGTTTCATTACTTCGCTCTGGTAATAAGGCAAAGCGCGGCGTTGAATTCCGCCACTCAACACACAATGCCTCAAATTCGGCGGAAAGTAGGGAACGGAAGTGAAACGGAGTGTCATAACACTAGGTTTCACTTCCGTTCCCTCTGCCTACCCTGCCTAGTGCAGGATACAGCGTGAAGCTGAAAAAAAAAAAAAGAAAAAAAAAACTTTACTTTTAAAAAAATATAGCTTTCAAATATGACATTCATGAAATATCATTGAATATTTGGTGCGTTATTTTACAATTGATTAATTGATATGTAGTAAAACTTAAAGAATAAATAATTCTTAAGCTGCTAAAAGTATATCTAAATTTAAATCTATTCGACAATCGACGACACGTACTTACTACTCGTAACTTAATTTCGAATTCGACGAAACGTACTTACTAACTTAAATTCTACAAGTAAGTAATTTGGTTCCTTACCTGTTTTAGCTACAATGATAGAATGGACGCAGCAATTATTTACTTTACTATTTTTAAAGTGTGAAATTCACACTTAGGAAAGAAAATTAGTAATTTAGAAACCTCATAAAAAAATCCTTCCAATAGATTTCAAAGATAATTTTAATAATTTAATTAAGAAGGTATTGTATTTTTTATTAAACATTTTAGTATTATCTCATCAAGCTAAATCGAAATTCTAGAGCTTTTTAGAAGCAAGAATTTACGAACAAGCATAAGCTTCTTGTGGATTAATGGCATAGTGGTTAGAGCGCTCAAACCACACAATTTTTACACATGTTCTAAATTAGTATTCAAGAAATACTTGTAATACTCGTACGTAATTTTAAAGTTAGGACTTGGAAACAATTCAATCCATCTGAAAATTTGTCGGAGCGAATGTACTCCTATCCTTACATTCGGAGACCTTGCCAAATCAATTGAGCGATCTCGGGTGAATTTATCATCGGGTGAAAAACTGTATCAACCCAAAGTGCATGCTTAAAAGTACTGCAATCCATACAAATTCAGGCGACATTTCTGCGTCTGTGCCACGATATCAAACAGTCTAGTTAGCAGAACTAGGCTTACCCTCTATGACTAAATATTTATAGCTCCGGCGTCTTATGCTTTTTGTTGTGCTTTTGTTAGGCTTTATTAGCATTACACGCAGCGCCTTTAAAATTAATAAAATGAAAATGAGCAAAGGCACGTTATGAACGACGGGCGGAGGAGAAATTATATCAAACAACTATTAGCTACACATCAAACTTGCTTATTCTTAAATTTCGAATACCTCAGTAACTTTCAATTTACTAAGGTATTGGTCAGATAATATGATTTAAAAGCTTGTTGTGACATTATAATACTACCCCCTAATAAATTTTATTTCAAGTACCTATAAAATAAAAAGCGTGTGACTGTAAGCGCGACAAGTTATGGGTTCGATCCCCACTCGAGGACTTATCGTTCGGTTAACGTGAAGTGTCTTCACAGTATATTCGGAAGTACGCTTACACATATATGTATATATATATATATATATATATATATATATATATATATATATATATATATATATATATATATATATATATATATATATATATATATATATATATATATATATATATATATATATATATATATATATATATATATATATATATATATATATATATATATATATATATATATATATATATATATATATATATATATATATATATATATATATATATATATATATATATATATATATATATATATATATATATATATATATATATATATATATATATATATATATATATATATATATATATATATATATATATATATATATATATATATATATATATATATATAATATATATATATATATATATATATATATATATATATATATATATATATATATATATATATATATATATATATATATATATATATACATATATTGCCAGAGCGAAGAAATGAAAAAAAAAAAAACGACTTCGAGTAGAGTACTCCCAACCTGTCGCATTTCCAGTCGCAAGCTTGCTCACCTGTGACACGACAGCCATATCTATTTAATAGGTAGGTACTACCAAAATATTGTTTTTATTTTCCCATATCATACAAATCTCAACATTTTTGACATTCTAAAATTACTAAAATATTGTCATACCTACCTATCATTTTTTAATATTAAATTAAGTAGATGGTAAAAAGTGGTGACGAATACAGATAATAGGAGATAACAATATAGGTGTTAGATGCCGGCGTCTATGATTGTTATCAGCGACAAGAATTACGGGAATCGATGCACAGTGGACCACCGTGCTCACTACCAGCAACATCAATGGAATAAGCTGGCGTTATCAAATATTATAACTCGTGTACATTGAATAAATCGTTATTAGGTACATAAAAATGGGAATGTTAACATTTATTTCTTATCAAAAATAATTATTTCCTTCTCCAATCTGAACGTTTTGCTTCACAATAACTGAACTCAGCCAACGTAATTTATCTACTTACCTCCTGAATTTAAGTATCATAAATTTAATCATAAAGAGGACATACATTAAGACGTACCGTAAAAACTATTAAAGATTACATCTTAAAATAACTTCGGATTTATTTCAATTACTTGTTGATTCTTATTTACCGATACAATCTGGTTAAATCAAAAATTATGACCACGACGCCCGCAGCTCGCGGGCATTGGTCATTCATTATTTTCCATCTGTAAATATTGCTTCCATACACGATTGTTTTACGATTTACCGCTACTCGAACAAATAATAATTATCCTTAGGGTTCTGTCCTTTCAATAAAATTTCGAAAACGCAATAACGTATAATAAACTTGTACCGTACGTATATCGTTCAAGTTTCTCTTTTATTTAACTTACCTATTTATTACTTTTAATGTGCATTTACTTTTCTTTTAAATTTGTCGAATATTTATATACGTAAACTTTCAAAATTTTTGAACGTACTACATACGTATGTCGTCCTATCTAACCATAGGTTAAACATTAACCAAATTAGATATGCATAGGTACAACTTTACAATTATTGGTGGCAATAAAAAATATTTTACTCAAAGTTAAAAACGAATAAAAACAGTGTCACAGTTTTTATCCGTTTTGAGCTTACCGTTTTAATATGTGTTATCCATTATTGCAAATTTCTTTCTAAATTATCTGGACTGGAAAACCTTTATTCTGGTTGTATGGTCTTTTTCTAGTACCAATTAAGTATCATGCTTAATATTCACATTATACACGCATATTGCTGTTTGCCTCCATACACTAATGTTTAACGATCAATTAATGATACTGACGTTACAATACGATAAATTTAATTTATCACTCATATTTTCAACAATTCTTAAAACCTTTAAACATGTTCTTCTTGAAAGCATAATGGACCGTATCTTTTGCTCAGTTACTGCTCTCCTCCCATCATATGTTATAGATATTGGATTATTGTAAACAAAAAAATGCTTAACATTTGTTATGGTATTTTTTTATTTATTTTGCTGGTATTTTTGAATTTTACATCTTTTCATCTATTAAGATGTACCCATATATTTTTAAATAGGAAAGGAAATCACAAAGAAGGAAATCAAAAAAATATAATTATAAAGTAGTACATATTTTATTATGAAAAGAACAAGCAACAATATTAGAATTAACTTGTAAATGATTTAAAAAATATAAAAATGCTTTTAGAACTTAATATTACCAATAAGATAAAATAAAATGTAAAAAATACTTATTTACACTGGGTTTCACTACAGAGCTTCCATGAACCTTCAAGTCCTGAGTATTTCTATAATCATTAAGCTTAGCAAAATAAGTTGAATTAAAGCAATTTAGAAATTAATGACAAGAGAAGTATTGAATCATATAATTTTAATTAACTATAAAAGAAAAGAGAGATCCTTTTGTACAGATCTGGTAATATTACATAGTATAAAAGAAGCATCTAAAGTTCATTAACCAATAATATAAAAAAAATGATTTATAATATTATAATTAGTGCTTTAGACATTCTATTACAGATGAGCAAAAAAGTCATACTTTTTTAAATTCTAGCAAAAATAACTATAAAAGTAAAAATAACTATAAAACTAAAATATAACGCATACAAAATAGGAATGTTTCTTTTTCACAGATCCGTTTCATAAAATTCTATCCGTTTAAATAACAATATTCAATTAATACAAAATGCCATTATGATTTCATTAATTTATAGAACATCTACCGTCGTCGATCGTCACTCTAAAATTGAACTAACAAACACATGCAAATAATATAGATAATGACAATGACACAAAAAACATATTAGCAAAAAATAATTATATATAAAAATTTTGCAATTAAAAGAGAGAAACAACATTTATTAATATGAATAGAACAACATTCATTAAAATGGTATAACTTTTTCATTTATACATGGATTTAAATAAAACAAGTATTAAATCGGTTAAGCCGTTTCTGAGATTAGTTTGGACAAACGCACAGACAAACAATTTAAAAATAAATGCCACTAAAAATGTTACCTATACATTTTTCATGTACAGACACCGGTCCGTTACGATTTTATTACAAGTAAAGATTATACATTTTTTTTTGGTACTGCTATTTTTTGCTGTGATGTGTAACGTTTGTCATTTGTCACTCAGTAATGAGTGACACCTATTTGTATGTTGTGGTTGTGAGTTTAGTTTTAGAGTAAACTGTACATCAATCATTTTCGAATAAAAATATTTTTATTCTTTTTGATGTAGATAAAATTTTTGAATACATTACACATGTAATATTTTGCTGGTAATATTTAAAACAAGAATAAGTGTAAATAAATTCGATTTTAGATATATTAAAATATTGAAATTCCTTATTGAATATTTTGATATATTGTCAAACAATATGTTGTCATTAATTTGCAAAACAATATTTATATTTGCAGATTTTTTTTTATTTCTTGTCTTTTCTAAGTATAGCATTACATAGTGTTTTCCGACAATAAAGGAATATTTATATTTCGCGGGTTTGGAGAACCCGATAATAATATTTCAGAGAGCCCTTTAGAGTAACTTTCCTTTCCGCCGGACTGCGAAAATCATTTATTAACCTGCAGATTTTTTAAATAAATTTACATCAAATATGCAGTAGTATGGTTCCTTAGAACACAAAACAGCATCTAAGTCAATGCTAACAAAAGATACAAATAAGCATTTATGCATGGTTTTTCAGTATTTTGTATAAAATATGCCATAGGGCGCATCTCGTGGACCTACAGTTATAAAATTTCGTATGAAGCGAAAACTTACAATACAAATAAAGGAATAAATCCGAAAATTGAAAATCTATAGTAAAAAAAATCTTAACAAACTTATTTGTAGTTCTGTCACACAGAAGAAAAGCAAATGCCCGCAGGCTTAAGTTGTATCAAATAAAATGTAACCAACAGTGTGAGTCTAAGTACTATGAGTAAAACTGGAGTTTACAAATAGTACAAGCGTTTTTAAAGATGGTCATGAAGAAATTTTAAATGACAAACGCTTTGGATGCCCCAGCACATTAACAACTGATGAAAACGTGAAAGAAATTAAGGAAATTACAAAGGTATAAATCAGAGAACACAAAGGTATAAATCAGAGAACACAATCAGAGAATTCGCTGAAGACGTTGGTATATCTATTGGTTCACGATAAGCGCATCGCTGAAAAAGGGTAAAGATTATCCGCGAGATTGTTTTTATAGGGTGTTTAAAATTGAAAGAAGCTGACATGTATGACCTATTTTGTAGGCGACAATGAAAATGTAGAAGATTTTTTTAGCAAAATAAAATTGTATTCTTTTTTTTAAGTATGGTGGAATCCGTCAACGCTTGCGTTTTACTAATTTTAATGAAAAAAATTTTGATTAGTATGTAAAAGAAATACGATAAATTTTCATTTTCGAGATTGATAGCCTTAGCACCTATTTTATAACTGTGTAACTTTTAAAACGGTTTTCAGATTATTAACGCTCTTTATTTAAGACTTTCACAAGCACCGTGTCTATAAACAAACGTTAAGACAAACGCATTTTCGAGAAAGGGTGTCTGATAATTCACTTTTTAAATTGTCCTTAGTACAACAATATGCAAAACAATATGCAAAATTTAAAAAAAAAGTGTCCTGAACGATAAAATGTTAAATTTAAAAAAAAATTAAAAAATTTTGATCATCAAATCTTAAAATGTTATTTGTTATCAAAATTATGGCATACGATTAACTATTAATACTTTTATATTCATTAATATTTGTAATTTGTTAAGTACAAAATTAGTTTTGTTAAACAAAAATACCTAAATAATTATATAAGAAATACACATAAAATCAGAAATATCACATATTTTACACTCAGTTTTGATGTAACATTAAAGCTCATCACGTGACTTCTTTATTGTTGAGGCTTCAATGAAATTTTTGAAATCCTGTCTCTGACGAACGTACGTTGCACAGATCTCTACCAACCTCAGAAATTCATTTATATCAAATGAATAGTTTGTAAACTTTGCATGTGACAGACCACCGGGCCCGTTAACCTAAAAATATGAACAAAATATTCAAATCAAATATTTTTTTACAATAATCTAGACAAATGTTATTTGGATGTTATAATAATTGACTTTCTGTTTGGATCAGCAATCATTCTTATTATTACTTTATTATGTATAGCACAGTACCTTAACGGTAGAATACAAAGAATCATTCAATATTTTTCATCAATAATCGAATTATTTGAGGCCTGTTGGGCCACCGAGGCATAAGCGTGTGACTGAAAAGGACCGGTTGTGGGTTCGTCCTCCACTCAAGAAAATAAAATATTTAACATTTTTATTGTTATATAAAATATTAAATATTTAATATTCGCTCTGGTAACAAGGTAAACGGCGACAATGCCTAAATTCGGCGGAGACTTGAATGGACACTAGCATCATCAAGCAACACTGCCGTCCCCATAAAAACTTCCATTTCCCCTCTCCGTTAATCTATTAAGGCAGAGTGGCGGCTTGGTGAAGGAACTCAACGACACGCGTGATGGGCAATTTTGTAATGGAAATAAAACATCTTAGTATAAATTGAAATATGCTGCATCTTAAATCAAAATTGCTAAATAAGGTCGAAGTTTTCGACTAATTCATTATCCCTTGATTTAACTTCAATGTTTTTGTAAGGTTAGGCTAAATAAGACTACCTTCTTAAGATCATTTATAAAAATGTTGACTAAGAATTATGAAGTACGACCTTCGTGATAAATTTTTTCACTAAATAATTTAAAAGAAATTGTAGAAGCATTTTGACTGAAAATTTTTAGAACTGAATCTTGTAAGACATTTATATATGGCTTCTGTGTAGTATTATTACACGAAAAATAATAGTATAAATGTATCAATCAAAATGTATCATATAATTATATGTAGATGTTAATTTGAGGTAGAGGAATTTGTTATTATATTGCCTGGTATGCATTTCTTATAAACCACACAAATAATATAATTTACAATCTACCCTACTCTACTCAGCTTCACGCTGTATCCCGCACATGGCAGGGTAGGCAGAGGGAACGTGGGAACCTAGTGTTAAGACACACCGTTCCACTTCAATTTGAGGCATTTGCGTGTTTAGTGGCGGAACTCAACGCCGCATTTTACCTTGTACCAGAGCAAAGAAATGAAAACATTAAATATTTGAAGAGAAAATATTAAATACTTCATTTCCTCGAGTGGGGATCAAACCTACAACCTGTCGGTTACAGTCACATGCTGCCGCTGCGCCACGACCGGATGTTATTTACAATCAATTTGCTTATATAAGAGTATCCGAAATAAACATCACAAAATCAAACAAAAAATTCAAAAAATGAATCATAATCTACAATCACATCATGGTGGAGTTACAAAAATAATAATACGTGAAGCAATAATCAAAGAACCAATCCACCAAAAATAATAAATGATATTTCATAAATTAAAAAGGCCTGTTGTGGTGCAAGCTTGTGGCAACTAGTGATTGTAAATGCGACAGGTTGTGGATTCGATCCCAACTAGAGCAAATGAAATATTTAATATTTCCATTTCTTTGGTATTTAGGCAAAGCCTCAAATTTGGCGGAAAATAGTAAATGAAAGAGAGTGTCTTAACACTAGGTCTGTCTTCCCTAGTTCCCTTGGTACTCTGCCATGTGTAAGATAAATCTGCAAAAAATAATGTTCAATAAGCATTCAAAATCAAATACAATGCAAAACTAAAAAAAAATACCTGTTCTTGTTTTACAAGTTTTGTTTCATCTTTCCATGTGACATACTTCAACCCGCGAAGCCTAGCTAAGTCCGAATAACAATTTGGATCTTCACAATTATATCTGAAAAAATAAAATTTTATACCATATAAAAAATGTATTGTTAATTACAATGCAACAAAATATTGGCATAGGTAAAAATTGGCCTGACACAGGTAGTGTACAAGCAGATTTCATTTTTGAGGGACATTTTAGATTTGAGAAACCAGCGGGAAGAGGCGACGGAGTACGTATGTCGCCTTCTGACAGACATACTGTATGTGATCTAAGAAATTAAGCTTTTGGTCTAGGATAGGTAGTTGGCACTCTGTGCTTCAGGAATAATTTTGCCTTGCAGACGACCCTATGGTCGTATATGAATACTGACGTATTCTTTTCAGGGTTAACTTCGATTCGCCATTTAGTAGGCCAGGCGACCTATTGGCGGTCACCATGGGAAATGATTATTTATTAGCTTAGAAGAGTGCAGTTTGGTGAACAGCTCGACGTGGACACCGAGTGCAGAGGCGGTCTTTAGTGAACTGACTGTTTGACTGAGAAACTGACACTTCGTCTAGGCCGATTCCATAAACTCTACGAGTAGTTCAATCTCATTGGCTAGAGTTACTTTCGCGGGCTTTGGAACGACTGTCTTCACGGTAGTCTTTTTTTTTTCTTTTTCATGGAAAAGAAATGACTAACAAGGGTACGGGTACTGTGTAACACCAGAGGAGCTACAGGAGCGTTGCTAATCTATAAGGTGGATGGCCAAAGCCACTACTTAACGCCGGCCTGTCTGACTGTCTGTACTTTAGCTGTGGTGTCAGGTGCAACAGCAGACACGGACGCGAGTGGCTTGTCCTACACGTACGTGGCGCGGGGCGTGGGGTAAATTTTGTTGTGTGGGTTACTTCGGACGAGCTTCGTGTTAGAAGTTGGGGCATCGAAGCCTTCGGGATACTTAGCCGTCACGAACGCGAGGATCGTCTCGGGGTCTAAACTAGCTGACATTATTAGCAAGGGGGAGTTTCGTATAGACAAAACTAGGCATGTAAGTTATTTGGAATTTCAATATATAAAACATATCTTATAATGATACAAAATTAAAACATATTATATTTATATTTTCTCTTCCCTGCATAATACACTCTCTCACATATTCACATAGTTATATTATAGTTAATTATTTAAATAACTTGAATCATTAGTTTTCTTTGGCAACACTGAAATTTAAACTTTTATCCAAGATTTTATTTTTCTTATGACATGATACTTACACTTCAAAAACAGCTGCCCAATCAGGTAAAAATAACAAATGAGTCAGTCCAGCTCCATGCATACCAACTAAAACATCAGTGTTATGGGTTATTTCCAACTGTTCTGTAAATGTCATCTTTCTGTCATAAACAACCCTTTGCACATGGTACTGTTTATTTTTTTGTAATGCTAAAATTATTTCATTTTCATTTAATATGTTTCTATATGTAGTCCCTCTTGATAGCAATGTTATTCTCACTTTATCATTGGTCCGGTGATGTAATTTTACATTTAATGAATGTAATATATGTTTTGAAAAGGCATGAAATAAACCACTCCTTTCACATCCATATATCTGTTAAAAGAGATATTTTTTATTAGATGCATAGAATTTACTTTTTTAAGTTTAACTTACAGTAAGCCACTGTCTACACATACTTGCCTATTTTAAAGACATTGTGTACTGAGCTGAGTTACTCAATGCTGCTCTCTGTATCCTATTACCAGAATAAAGGAATGAAAATAATTAATTCATCTGAGGCCTGTCGTGGCGCAGCGGCACAAGTGTGTGACTGTAACCGACAGGTTCTGGGTTCTGGTTGGGATCCCCAGTCAAGGAAATGAAATATCTAATATTTTCAATTTAAATATTTAATGTTTCATTTCTTCGCACTGGTAATAAGGCAAAGCGCGGCATTGAGTTCCGCCACTTAACACGCAATGCCTAAATTTGGCGGAAAGTGGGGAACGGAAGTGGAATGGAGTGTCTTGACACTAAGTTTCCGGTTTCCCTCTGCCTACCCTGCCAATTTTAAGCTTATTTATTTATTATTCATCTGAATGGAAAACGAACGCGTAATTGGTTCGTTTACAATAACAAGCTGTACCACTCTGACATATGGGCCTCAACATACATGGTACTGATTTTTTATAATATACCTCTCAATCAACAAAATTATATTATTTAATTAGATTTAGAGATATTAACAAACTTAAGAAGTAATAACAAGTGCATAAAAATATTTATGTAGCTCAGGTCAGGTCAGATTTTTGAATGACATCCAAGAGATGCAGGTTCAAGTTTACTACATTAGTTTCTTATATGATATCATAAAAATGTTATAAGCTTATCGTGAAATATCAATTTAAAAAAAATATACTTTTTTTTAAAAGTGATATTCCATGGTAGTATAGTTTTATCGTTTATGTTTATATTAAAAATATACTTACCAATGGAGTATTATAATATAAGCCAAATATCATTCTTGGGAGAAGAGGAAATACTACATTTTTGAAACACACTACTTTTCCTCTAAATTCTTTCAAATCCCATATTGGATTGTTAGTAAATGCTTTAAAAGCATCTTTAAATGCTGAATAGTATGTGAAGGTTTCCCAGATAAGAATATGATTGTCTTTACCAAAAGTAGATGGATGCGTTGAATTAACATGCAGTGTTGCATACAAGTTGAAGAAATCACAAAAATGGTGGTACATATTGACTGCTAAAATTTTAAATTTTTAAGATATAAATTATATTTTCATTTAGAATTCTTCTTCTTCATCTCGTATAGAAAAACTTACTTGCATCAAGTTTCATAATATAAGTTGGCTTGCTTATAACAATATCACACATGCCATCAACAATAGGTTTTTTTGTAGTTTTAACAAAATTTACAAACTCAGGTGCCCAAGATTGCAATGCACTCATGTGCTCTGCTTCTTGCTTTAGTCTCTCTGAGTATAACTTACAATAGCCACCTAAAATATAAAAAAATATATTTTGCCTTTAGAACATCATTGATTTTAAGCTGTACCAAACAAACATATAGCAGGGACAGCACAGAAAACTTAGTGTTAAGATACAAATCCCACTTCCTCTTCTTATTTAAAGACATTGTAAGTGACACTTAATGCTATGCTTTGTTTTATTACAAGAACTCTTTCCCACTGCATCACAATGGCATCATTAAATAATGTAATGTTAATGCAAATTTTGAAATTACCTATTTGACCAGGTCCTAGAATATCCATTTTATATCTTAGATTATCACCTCGACCAACTAAACTAGTAAAATTCATCATAATATTACGGCCTCTACAAAATCTGTAAAATAATAAGTTAAACACTTTGTAGTTAGCCTTTTGGCAAAATATAGTTTAATTTTAATTTAACCATATTTTATGATGTAAAATATTTAAAATATAGATTTATTATTTAAAGAAATTTTGTTTGCTACATTGTGTGGGAAGGTCAATGAAATCTCACATTTATTTTGAAATTATATAGAAAATAAATGTTAATGCTAAATTTTGGTAATGGGTTAATAACTACATATTTTATTTTACATTAAATGCAAACCTCAAATATTTAGAACATTCTAAGGAGCTGTCTTGAGGATAAGAAGCTTCACACATAACCATTAATTCTTGAATTTGCTCTTTGATATAACCTGCAATAAATAGATAATGATAAGTAATAATATATAGCTTTAATATTGAAATTGTTATTGATCTTATCTTGTATAAATACATTACCAAAATCGGCTTGCGTGTAAAATGTTTCATATTGAGCTTCTTTTGATTTTACCCAACCTCTATGATCTCCAGGACAGTGAGGTCTAACGTGATATGAATCATTTTTATTGCATGTAGATTCGTAGCCCCAACAGCCTTTAGTGTGTAAACTAGATTTACTTGAATTTTCTAAATATGGAAATAAATTTAAAACGTATGAAATATGTTCAGGCGGTATATTTAGGTCTTCTATACTAATAGAATTCACTATATTAAGAAACACTGTGAATAAGCAAACTGAAATTAAAAAAATATTCATTTTCATGAATAAGAAAAGGAATTTTTATCTGCAATTAAACTAATTTTAAATTTTTATTTAGGAAATATGACATTTATTCATTGTTTAGTATTTACTTTAAGAAGTATAGACTATAGACTATATTAATAATTTATATACTATATTTTAGTTAAATTCACAGTATCGAATAGGACACTATGCTATAAAAAAACAATTACGAATACGGTTCGGATTAGTAAATGTAAAAAAAATGTAGAGGAGGAATTATATAAGTGGGAAAAGTGAAATAAAACGTAATAGTTTTTAATTTTATATTAAGGGAGACAAGGTGGGCCATGCCTACCCCATAATAGTTTAATGCACACTATATAAAATCTTCTAACACAAAATTTACCCAGAAAGAAATAAAAATAGATCTTTACAGAAACATATTTAAACGCCATCATGCACATCCGCCACCTCAGTGTTGCAGCTGAACAAAGAATGCGAGGCGAAAAGTAAGGAATTACCTAGGAATGATACCTGAAACAATCGAGCCACTCATGGGGTAGGATATAGTGGGCTACTACCACGTTTACCTGAAGCTGTTAATGGTTGTAGAAACCGAAATGATATGAATAACGAAACCAAAACAAAAAAACCGGACCGCTAAAAAAAAAACAACGTACCTTTGGCATGGAAACACGAACACGAATTGCTTGCTGGGATATGCGAAGACGGAAGCGAGGAAAACCGACTAGCCAAGCCAAGATAAAGTAGAATTGCTCAGATATAAAGTATAAATCCTCAGTCTCAGTGAGGTGCACCAAAACGGATTTAGAGAACTCAGAACGTCTAGAAGCCTTATATTCCTTTCTTCACGGAAGGAAGATGTAGATGACTTTCATAAAAACACATAGGTTTTCTCCTCATCGAAGATTTCAGTCCGCTTTGACCATTTCTATAAAACACAACCGGATTTTGAAAAACAGCTGTAAACAGAATATAGTAATCGTTACGAGAGATGTAAACATCCAAGTTGGCACAAACAACAATGGATGTCAAAGGCATGGGCATGGGAGCACAACGAAAATGGAGAAATATTTCTGGAGTTCTATTAAGCTAATGATCTTACCAATTACCATTGGAGAAACCTTATTTATCCATTGTGACCACCATATGTATGGCTGGAACTCACCCGACAGAGTTTCTAAAAGCCTAATCAACCACTTTGTGATCAGCTCAAAATGGCACTCATCACTAGACATCCACAACAGGTGAGGTGTTGATAGCGCATATTGATAGCGAGCATCTCGTAGTGGATACGAAAGTGCAGCTTATAGCAGGTGCAACACGAAGTACTGTGAGATTAAAAAGATGGGTATATCTACCGCTGTGAACATGCTAATATCACTATTAGCAAATATCTTGAAGGCCGCAGACTCATAACCGGACAACTAGAACAGGGGCCTCTTTATTACCAAAGAAAGAAAACCACAGCGAGTTTGGCAGTTGCAGAGATATTACTTTGCCTTTGGCGGAATCTAAAGTGGTTTACAAGATTATTAAAAATCGAGAGTCGGTTATATATGGGCCACATAAATACACTCAACATTTAAATATGACTTTTGTAACAGGCATCAGAAGGGCAAAGAGAAATCTATTTGACCCCTGTGAATTTCGGAAAAACTTTTAATACGTTGAAGCACACATGCATCTGGGATAGATTATGAGATTCATGTCATCGAGAAGATAACGAACCTGATAAACGCCGCCTACAAGAAATACAGTTATAGAGTGACTCAAAACAGCCTCGTCTTCGGAATATACCAGTACAAACTTGCGTGTGATAGGGGTGTCTTCTTTCACCTCTCATCTTTCTTGTCGCCCTCGATGGCATAATGCACTAAATGACATTCAATATAAGTGCCGTTATTCGAATATTCCGTCTGCATTTGAAGTGGGGTTAGAATATTGGGTTCAAATGTTAAAACCCTCTTGTTATACGGATGCGAGACGTGGAAGGTTTCCGAAAGATATCTCGAGTCTCCTTTAGGTCTTTGTCAACCTGCGCTGAATTCTCGGTATATACTCGCCCGAGAAAATCACCAACTTCAATCTATGAGAAAGTTGCAATAAAACCTTGGTCGACCGGCAGATCAAACGCAGAAAACGAAGCTCGATCGGCCAACCGCTCCGAAGGGTGACGTCTAATCCTGACCCCTAAGGAAAATGAAAGGCCACTCTATAAAAATTTGGCAGCGGATGTTGCAGAAGCGAAGGCGATTGGAAAGACTTAGAGTGGGATGATACGCAAAGCTCAATAGCGATCGAGCTGGAGAAGCATTGTGGAAGTCCTCCATCCTATTTAGGGGACATAGGACCTTAAGTAAATAAATAATTATGTATTGACTAAATTAGTGGACCCGTAAGAGAATTTTGATTTTAAAGAGATAAAAATCTATTAGCAAAAAAAATATGACACTTCTTCTAGGGACAAACTCTAAAGCTAATACAATATATATTACTGCTTCTTTTCAAAATTTCATTAAATTTCTAATGTCAACAATAACAATCTTTGTATAAATTTATTACAAAAAAAGGAACTATTTACATATTGTTATAACCTCCCACAACTAAAAAAAGGTAAAGGTCTAAGTACAAAAATCTATGGTAAGTGTATATACTGTAATATCAGATTTGTAATGGCCTTCGGCAGATGTCACTGTCCGTTTCGCGCCTTTTCCGGAAATAAATCCGGCGGGGGTTTCTGGTTTTGAGTACACGTGAACAGCGTCATCCAATCAGCTGGTAAATTGAGAGGCCGGCGCTAAATTGTCAATGTTTTCTTTGCGTGCTTGTTTTGTTATATGTAGTTTTAACTAATCACTACATTAAAGTGTATATACTATGTGTGATAGTAGCAGACGCTAAATGATTATAGGTGGTTTATTTTTTTAGACTGTTGACTATCACAATTTCTGACCTTCAAACTTATCCTAAATATTGTCGCCATTTTGACCATGCTATTTAATATTGAAATAGTTTATTTCCATTTGTTCGTTTCATAGAAATATCCTTGTGAAAACCGTAAATGGATGCCCTATTTCAAGGAGGACTACGACAATGTCCCAGAATACTAGTATAGTAAATTTCCTTATACATGACGCCAATGGTTAGTAAGTAGCGACGCTAATATCGTCGATATAGTTTTCTTTTTATTTTAATGTATTGTTTAATCTCCTCAATATCCAAGTAGTTGTTGCCCCAGTGCCATAAAAACGATATATTTTAGTAGTAGTAGTTGTGAGACCAGCGATAACTCTAATAATAGGCGTCGTGTCGTTTCAGAACTAAAACATTTTGTTTTTTATTTATTTTCATATTTACGTCTTTCTATTATCTTTAAATTAGTAGAAGATCACAGCATATTACTACAGAATCTTTGTTTTAGGACAGCCTCAAATGGTTAAAGTAGTGCAAAATACAAATACTCAGCCTCTTGCTCAAATAAAAATTAAGCAAAACCCTTTAAAAGTATTAAAAGTATCAGCCTCAAACGAAGGGCGTAATCAGGTGTGTATTAGGTTACATAAACAAATTGTAATAATTTTAACCTATTCTTCCTGTTTGCAGTAAGTACCTTAAAAAAATAAAAATCTACATATTTTTAAAATTTCTTAATATTCATTGAAATGCTAGTGAAATATTTCATTAATAAAGTACATTGCTAATTTTATAATCACTGTTGTAGATACCTGTATATCAGCCTATTAAATTAACAGGAATTAAGTGTGCTTCAAGTAAGTAACTTTGTTATAGCTATGATTTGATGAAAGATTTGTTTAAATATGTTTTTATCACTTGTTGTCCTTCATTATGTAGGGAATGCCATTAAGTGCCCATTAGGGGGCTAGTTCATAATTATCAGCTAATTGTGAATTACCCCATTCTATTTATAATTTTTTATTCATATTGCCAAACTTATGTTATAAACACATTTCAGAGTTAGTACAATTACCTGTCAATGCTTTATCAAGTCTGCAAAATATAACATCAAAAGTAGAGCCTGAATTGCCAATATCCAATATTGTAAGTAATAAAAACATTTTTTTGAATTTTAATATTTAATTGATTTCAAAGTTTCTTTATTAATTTAGGGAAATTGGTAAATTATTGTATTTTATTAATGACCTAAAACCTTTTGATTGTATTCAACAAATTGAATCAATTCTTTTCACAATCCCAAAAGTAAAATATAATAGATTATTTCTATATATTTAATGGATTTTTAAATAATGTATTGATTATTTTATTTCAGGTTCAAAGTGAAAATCAACTATCTGAACTTAATGTTATACACACATTACCAGAGTTAGTTCCCATTTTAACTAAATCAGAACCAATTCAAAGTGATAAAAAGATACATTTACCAATTATAGCTAAAACTGAACCTGAAGATCATTCTATTGATAATTATAATATCTCAACAACAATGTCACATGCATCAAGAAGAAGACATGACTCGGATAATGATCCTCCAGCAGAATAGTGAGTATAACCAAAAGAAATATCTATTCAACTTATTTTATTTTTTATTAATGTTAACTAGCTTATAAAGCAGCCTCCTACTCACCAGCAGAGGAAACATAACATTCCATTCTATTATTTTAAAAATTTCTAGAAATTACATGTTAATTCAAAGATTTCTATGCTAAGGTTTGTCTTGTTTCCAGAGCAAGAAAATAAAAATATTTAGTTTATCAGAAATGAGAATTGTACCTACAACTTTTGTGTTTACTTGTAGTAGTAGTTTGACTACACCCTTATGGCTACTTTATTTACCACATACTCTGTTAGGTCAATTCTTCTGTAGACTTAGAAATTATATCATTGTGTTAAAAGTGATTGAATATTTCTATTTTTTACATAATTATATCATCCGGTTCTCAACTCTATTTTGTGATGTGTTTAAAAGAGATCTACAATCTCATGTAGTACTTCTATTTAGTTCTAAAACATTTATGATGAAAGAGAGAGAGATAATTCTCTGTTCTTTTTGTCTTGGGATAATTTATTGTAAATTTTGGCTCCTTCATGAATAATATTGTTTTTAAGTATACTTTTTCCATACTTGGTTTGTGTTTTTGGCTTAAGCTTTTTGTTTGTTTCTGTTAATGGTTTAAAATGAAAAAAAAAAAATTTGTTTTGAATACATAGTTATACTAAAGTATAAAATATTTCAGCTTTATTACATTTCATATTTTATCAAAGTCATTGAATCAAAATTAGACATATTTGAAGAGAATAAATTTTTGTTTGTTTTTCATTATAGCAATTACATTTTTTATAGGGAAAATACTTATGATATTATTATATACTTATGAAACATTAATATCTCAAATTATAGTACATTATGTGAAATGCTAATAATATAAGTGAATTGTGGAAAGCATATAAAAGGCTTAAGGTGCTTGGTTGGTTGTAAAGATGTGCATTCAAAATTTAAAATGTTTTAGAAAAAAATGATTCTTAGTTTCGGATAACACTTTAAAACTGGTAGAAATACACACAGTGTTGTTATTACACTAGGTTATAAATTATATTATTTATTGGCAAGTGCTCCACTGCACCTTAAAAGTATAGAATTGATTGAATATTTTAATATTTTATTTCAATACTTTTAGTTATTTTTTATTATGTATGAATATTTAAGTTATCCTAAATATATATAATTAAACAAATATAAATAGGAGTTGCATTTATATAACCTCTAAATTTGTAACAGAATAAGTAATATGACCTACAAATTATCAATACTAGGACACCAATAGTCATTAATTATATAAAATATCTAAAATATATGCAAAACACTGAATCTGATTAAGTGGCAAAGAATGGTCACTATATGTTTTTTTAAATATTGCTCTCCCAGTCCAAATAAAAAAAAGTATTATTAAATTTAGGAAAAATATTTATGATTTTGTAGATTTTGGCCAGTCAACTGTAGTGGTCCTTACCAATTTATTCTAATATTAGATTATATTAATTCCAATTTTTACGTTTCTTACTGTCTTTATTGATGCTACAATTTGTTTTGACTAAAATAGAAAAACTTTTTTGAATTTTGACTAAAATAGAAAAACCAACAATTAATAAAAGTTTATAATTAAAGTATTGTTGAGTAATTTTTAGTAATAGATATTCATTAGATTAATTAAGTTATTTTATAGTTTTATCATTTAATAAAATCATTATTTATTATTTTTGTTTATTTCAGCACTACAAAACGTCGTAAGCATGCAGACAAAGTCGGAAAGGGGTTAAGACATTTTTCAATGAAAGTATGTGAGAAAGTAAGAAATAAAGGCTTTACTTCATACAATGAGGTAGCAGATGAGCTGGTTTTAGAATTTGCTGCGGGGATGCATGGTTCAGCCGATAGCCAAGTATGTTTGTTTGTATAACCATAGAATTTATTTCTTACTGTTGTCTTAATGTTACTATACTGGTTAGTTTTATAAAAAGAGATTTTATATATAAAGCGCTGTGTTGTTTTCCGCCACTTAACATCTTGATTTTTTTTTGCATTTTACTGTCTTAAATTCTTTATACATACTACTAAAGGAAGTTCAATGTAACATTCAAGAGGATGAAAGCTTAAATTTCAGTTGTCTACAAGAGTTGTGTGCGAAATTGAATATAATACGAATAAAAGTACCTTAATAATTGTAAAATTTGATTCGCAAAATATTTATTTTTGAATAATGTATTCACGAATAATTTATTTGTAAATAAATTGTCTACGAATAATTAATTTGCGATTTTATTACATATAGTAATGAATGAATTAAATCTTTCAAGCCTTTGATTTATATGACATGTTTTCAATTTTCTGGATCTTCACTCTTTTTTATCTATTGTACAAAAACAATAAATGGAAATTGATGCTATTAATAATTCACCGAATAATTTGTGCCATTAACTATCCGATTTCTTGATGTTTTATGAATGATATCCGCGAAAGGGAAAGTTGAGAATACGCAGCTGAAAGTTTTATCGCTTGTTATCATAAAAGTAGGCAAACACTTCCGTGCCACTTCCATTGACGAAGTCAAACACAACATCAAAGGCCCTATACCTAAAAAAGCTCCAGGATACGATTGCGTCCCAAATAAAGTCCTGAAACCCCTACCTATTCACTTGCTGTCGCTACTCGTAGCAATTTTCAACAAACTCCTCAGTAAGTGCTCATTCCCAGATCAATGGAAGGAGGCATTCACAAACCTACACCTCGTACATCCCCGTTCCCACAAAGGGCAAAATGTACGAGCGTAAAATTCTCGTTCATCGTCAGCCTGTGACAGAAGCAAACAATATCATTCCACCCTGACAATTCAGCTTGCGAGCCTAACATACCACCGCACACCAGGTTTCCGCCGCATGGAATACCTGCTGACTCGAGCTAGAAGACTGACCTCGGCGGCAGTCTTCTTAGATATACCCAAGGCGTTCGATAAAGCCTGGCATAACTGCTTAATTTTCAAGCTTTTGCAAGCAAAAGTACTAGATAGGCTCGTGCAAATCTTACGAGACAATTTATCAAACTGCTCCTTTCGCTATAGGGTCGAAGGCACCTTTTCTTCGAGTAGGCCGATTAGAGCCGAAGTCCGTCAAGGATCAATCCTATTCCCGCTTCTGTACAACCAGTATACCCACGATAACCCCTGAGTCCGTCATACAAAGCTAAGTAAAGCCGCATGGAATACCTGCTGACTCGAGCTAGAATTCTGACCTCGGCGGCAGTCTTCTTAGATATACCCAAGGCGTTCGATAAAGCCTGGCATAACTGCTTAATTTTCAAGCTTTTGCAAGCAAAAGTACTAGATAGGCTCGTGCAAATCTTACGAGACAATTTATCAAACTGCTCCTTTCGCTATAGGGTCGAAGGCACCTTTTCTTCGAGTAGGCCGATTAGAGCCGAAGTCCGTCAAGGATCAATCCTATTCCCGCTTCTGTACAACCAGTATACCCACGATAACCCCTGAGTCCGTCGTACAAAGCTAAGTAAAGTCCCCCACTACAAACGGTGTACGCAAGTCGCGGTCCGAGTCTCACAGGAGACGCCCTTGGGACACCGTGACCAAGCTAAGGTCAGAGATTTTTTAGCTCGGCCTCCCCAATTCCGGTGACGCCGGATAGATAGATAGGATTTTTTTTCTTAAAACGTGTGTATTATTCTTAGAAATTATGATTACGGAGACTTTGGATTCTGATAATTCACAATCAAATTAGACTTATTTTTGCTTTCTAACTTTTAACTTTCTAAGTAAATATGATACATATAAAAATATGTCGCTTTTATACTGCATAAACCGAAATTTATCTTGAGTAGTGGAAAGTTCTTAAAATATAACTTTGTCTTCTAATGAAAAAAACATCCTGACGACTTGTGTATTAAGAGGTGAGCGTAAAGGTTAAAGGTTGTCCAGACTCGTAATACGGTTTTCTAAGTCATTTAAAATGGAAACTTATAAATTAGACAGTTGTAGAATATCACGGGTATGCCAAGCGGATGATAGTCGCAACAGTTATTGATAGTGGTTCTTACTTTATCAAGGAAAGAATTTTGTATGTCAATTCTGGACTTAGATGACGAAAAAGATGATTTAGAACATGTTATTAACGTGACTTGGAATTGACATATCATCCATATTCGATCAGATACTTTAAATTTGTATTTGTATTAATTTGTTGTATTTGCAGATACTGATTAAATATTTAAAGTAGCCTATAATACACCATTATCTGGTGATATCACCATTGCTAATGAATAATTTTACATACTATGGAATATTGCTGGACATCCAAACACCATTGAAAACATTCGAAATGTTTTAGGACATAAACTTGGCAAATCCAGAATAATAGCCACTATGAAACAAATTTGCTCTATTAAAAACAAAAACATTGAATTGCATAGAAATTTATGGCTGTGTTATTGTACTAATGATAGTGAATATTAATATATCATATTCACTGTCGTTATATTTATTTGTTTTCAATTCGGGTGTAGGGTTTTAGATTAGGAATGTTTCTTGTGGTTTTTTTATGTCTTGTTGAGCTAGCCTGTAAGTGTGATGTACAATGGAAATATTTTTTAAAATTATATATTTATAATATTTTTGTACCATTTTGGACTTTGGATTTATTACGTTGGCTTTCTAATACCGGGAAGCTAAGTATACTGTAAGGAGAAAAAAATATGTATTACAAAGTATTTACGCTTAAAGGTTGTCAATATGTCATTATTGCAACAAATTGCTACCCAAGGCTTAAGAATAAGAACAAATGGTTTACGTGCATTCCTCCACACGAGTAATAAAGAGTTAGATATATAAAAAGAAATAGTGAAAAAATGTCAAGAAACACAAAATATTCTTACTTTCAATCAGACTCCGGAGCCGATACTGATTTACATAGACAATCACCGAAATATAGTTGATGTAACAGTATCTCAGTATTTTGCTGAAAATGATCGTTCATTCAATATTTTAGATAGCTATCTTGAAACAAAAATTATATTAAAAAAGGACAATACATCATTGCGTTCGTCTTCTTCCGTAGAACGCGTGTTTTTTTATCACGCCACTATGATAAACCTACCACCTACTTAAGTAACTGGCTTGCTTGCTTACATACCACACTAAATATTTTTATCTACCCCGGTAGATAAAAATATTTTGTGTATACGATATACAGCATAAAACCGACAAATAAATACATTGTTCTTTTTTCTCTCAATTAATTGTCTTAATTATCGAAAGTTAATTTTAAAAAACAGCAAAGTAGAAGCAATGCATAGTTAAAATGTAACTCAGAAAATCTTACCTTTACAGCAATATGATCAAAAGAATATACGAAGACGAGTATATGATGCTTTAAATGTTTTAATGGCAATGAATATTATATCAAAGGAGAAGAAAGAAATTAAATGGCTAGGACTTCCAACAAATTCAGTTCAAGAATGCACAGCGTTAGAAAAGGAAAAAGAAACGAAATTAGAGCAAATACAGAAAAAAACGCAACAATTACAAGAATTAATATTACAAGTAAGTTACTTTTTGTTAAGTTTGAGAACGTCGTGGTGCGACGGCACAGCGTCGTCTGATGAACGAAACGAGACGAATATGGGTTCGATTTCTAGTTGATCAAATATTTTTTTATTTATGTTTACCCTGGTACTGATGGTGTCGTAAGAGGCAACTAAAGTAAGCGTGGGAGAGCCACGTTGTTGGCAATGGCAATAAGCATGGGCAGACTCGACCGGATTATGATCACCCCCGGCATTTAAAACCGCCGTTAAATAGTGACTTTGGTTACTGCATTTCGCCTTGGGTAATGCCGGGCCCCGGTACCCATTCACCTTGGCGGCCGGCAACGATCCTGTAGCTCTTCTAGAGTTACATGGGGCCGTGGGCGAAGGTGATCACTTACCATCAGGTGACCCGTACGCTCGTTTAACGTCTTTTCCATTAAAAAAAAATATTGTCTGCTCTCTGTTAAACACAAAGTAAAATCGGCCACTCAACACAATGTCTCCAAATTGGGCGGATAATATCTTAAAACTATAAATAATGCCTTTCCTGGAAAATATCGCCCTAGGCGACATTATTTTCTCAGCTTACTCTATTAATGAAAAATTGTAAATAAACTCTTAATGTAATGTTGTTTTTTATTTATTTCAGCACATTTCTTTTAAAAGTTTAATAGAAAGAAATAAAGAAGCAGAAAACAAAGGTACAAAACCTTCACCTTCATCAGCCATACATTTACCATTTATTGTTGTAAATACAAGTGACAAAGCTTTAATTGATTGTAGCATCTCTAATGATAAGTGAGTATATACTAATATGTAATACCTAAGATAATTTGAAAAAAACTTATTATTTTTCCCGCATATGGCTAGGGTAGACTGTGGGAATCAACGACGTATTTAGTCATCTTACTTAAGGAGGAAAATTAAAAATAATTCATACGCCCGAATTGATATCGCACTGACAACCATCATGCGTACAGTCAGACACCATCCCTCTGCACCACCGTTGTGACAATTTTTTTTTTCCATATTCCTAAATCTATTAAATAATAAATACTTTTTTATCGTATTTGTCGTGGCGCAACTATAAAGCGCGACAGGTTGTGTGCTCGATCCTCACTCGAGGTAATGAAATATTTAATGCTTTCATTTATTTTTTCTGGTAACAAGGCAATGCGCGGCATTCAGCCCGCCGCTCAAGACACAGTTCTTCAAATTCGGCGGAAGTGTCCTAACACTAGGTTCCCAAGTTCCCTTCGAATACCCTTTCATGTCCCGCACATGAGAGCTATAAGAACATAGTGTGAAGCTAATAACAAAAAACTATAGATTATTTATATCAACCTCATATTTGTAGTGTACTGTTTGTTTCTTAGACATATTCTTGAGAGGAAAATTTAATGCTAAAATGATAAATTCACAATCTCAATCATAACAGAGCAGGAAGTTAAAAATATTTTAAATATAGTCACCTCGAAGGTGCTTGAACAACTCGCTTGCATTCAACCATTACCCAATATGTCGCGATGGTATAAGGATAAATAGTTTTTTTTATAAATATTTTCATAACCTGTTATAGTCAATTGATGTTGATTACTTAAAATATGAACTTCAATACTTTAGCTGTCCTCTAAACTTTCCTAAGCCATCAAAAGATGAAACATTATAGAAAAATGAAATATTTAAATAATTGTTAAAGTAGTAATAAAAATAAGTCTTGTTTTTGGATGTACAATTAATTGTGTGTAAAATTATTAATTTTCAGGACAGAATACATGTTCAACTTTAACAAACGGTTTCAAATTCATGACGATATTGTTATATTAAAAAAGATGGGCCTCTTATTTGGTGAGTTTAACTCCTTACATGAGTATGTCATTTAATATTTTTTATAGCATTACGTTGCATTTTGCTCAAGATGCTCAATACCCCACTTTTACTCAATTTTCAAGTCATTTTATGTTGAGAGGCGAAACTTAACGCGGATTGCTATGTCTGGATACTATAGCGCAGCTAGAGACATCTATTTGTAAACTCGGTATAACAAATTAAATTAATTTCTCTGTTTGATAAACAAGATAAGACGCGGCATAGGGTTACGCCACAGTATTCTAACGCTAGGTCTTACTATTTGTAGAATACAACTTGAAGTAAATAATTGATTTAGATTTTATGTGACCATAAATTATATTATTATAGGACTAGATAAGGGAGAATGTACAGAGGAGGATATTGAAAAAGTAAAAAGTATGGTACCGAAGTCTTTAGAGAGCTACGTAGAACGTAAGTAAATGTTCATTTCTATATTTTTTATTTTTCTTTACTTTTCCTCGCAATGGAACTTTTAAATTATTAATGTATTTATTTTTTTATTTTGTACAAATCGGAAAGAACTTCAGTTCATGTTTTACCAGGGAGGGTCCTAATAGAAACAACCTTTCTCAATGCCTAGTTTCTAGCTTCTCAATATCAAATTCCTTAAAGCGCTTATGGTAACTGTTATTAAGCAGGTTAGATGCGAGGATATTAGGGTGATTCCTTGTCTTGCTTTTATATATTTTAGCTGAGAGCTATATAAGCTTGCCTGCGGTAGAGCCACCTCCTTCAATGTGTTGTCCTTTAATGCTTCATGTGTTTCGGGATTTGTCATAAACCTTGGTGTATTGACTACGTTTCAATTGCGCGCCATTTTGCAATGCCTGTATAATTGTGATGTTCGAAACCCAGTTCGTCCCAGAGTTGGATTCCAGTTTTAAGTCGATACTGGGCTAAAAATGATTGTAAAGATTCGAAGCTTCTTGTCCGTATCTATTTATAATCTTAAAGCTCGAGATTCTCTACGAGACGTTTTAAGGATACAGGTATTCTTACGGTTGCTTCTCAATATATATTTTACAATATTTTGTTTGTCCGGCAACATATTCAGTGCTTTAGCAAAAACAGTGACAGACACTATTGGGACGAGAAACAAGAACAAACTTGACACGCCTAGTTATCGCCTCCAAAAAGTAAATAAATCATTTACGGGTCTGTGTATACGTATCTATAATAGTATTCCGCAGTGTATTTTGAATTTGCCACTAGATAAGTTTAAAGTAAATGTTAAAGCAATGTTAATTAAGAAAGTGTACTAAAGTGTCCAAGAATATTTGAATGATAAAAACGATTTTAAATAAAGTCATTTCATATTTTTACTATGTTTTTAAAGTGTTATTCCACACTTAGGACAGAAAATACTAAAAGTTTAGTAAGGTCATTTGAATTTCATGCTGGATAGTCACTCACCATTGTAATAAACAATGAAATTGTAATTTTATTCAATATTGAAAAAAGAGCAACTGTTGAATTTCTTGCCGGCTCTTCTCAGCAGACCCGCATTCCGAGCCGGTGATAATTTTATGTTCGTGACGATTCAAAAGTGCTTGCTAAATAAAGCCTATTTGAATAAAGAATATTTTGAATTTTAAATATTGTTGGATATCTAGGAAGATTGCTAAGAAGTATTACTGATTTTCGAGAATATTTCATATTAAGTCACAAATTTGTAGAACTTGGTGGTCTAATATGACCTCGTTTTCAGTGAGTATTGGAGTAATCCTGGCAAAAAAAGTTTCTCGTATAGTTTTGATTATTGGCTTATTGGTCTGTAGGAGCTTGCAACACGTGAAGGTTTACCCTATTGGTAGACTATAATTATAATGGATACTTTCTGTAGCTGTGAGTAAGTACTGAACCCTCAATATTCCATTGAAAAGAGTATCAAAGCAAGTCATGGGCTTCTATGGAAGTTCTCTTAATACTTTTTGGTTATCAGATCAAACCCTGGAGACTTTTTTTTATAAAGACACGGCAAACGGACGTACATACCTGATGGTAAGTGATCACCGTCGCCCACGGCCCCGTGTAACTCCAGAGGAGCTACAGGAGCATTGCCAGACCTTAAGATGGATGGGCTCCTGGGCCCGGCATTACCCAGTGCGAAACGCAGTGGCCGGAGCCACTACTTAACGCTGATTTTAAACGCCGGGAGTGGTAATAACCGGGTCGAGTCTGCCCATGCGTATTGTCATTGCTAACAACGTGACTCTCCCACACGTACTTTAGTCGCTCTTACGACACCATCAGTACCAGGGTGATCCTATTCTAAGCCGGAATCACATGGTTTATATTATTGTTTTTGAGTGGCCTTATGGTTTCCCTAACTTCACGAATTGTCATCCGGCCGTCTGTCTTCCGTTTTTCTTTGGTAGTTTTAGTCTATCCATTGGTTGTTTCTAACCGGTATTTCGTGATAGCTTTTGTTATATTCCGCAGTGAAAAGTACGATGGTTGCATTGAGATTTTCTAAATGGACCTCTAGATAGTTCTATTCTACGCGTCATTCGATACTTTTAATTAATAAATGGCTTTATTCAGTCTGATTTGTCGCGAAGTCTAGTTTGGTGACATGTGCGGTGAGCTTTCTCGTTTTATATACCTTCTTTAAAGTACAATGATGTTTTTAAGAGTTTGATGGTCGCTTCTGTGTAGGGCGTTCTACCAAAATCTTATAAAAATTAAAGATATAAGATAGATAAAAGATATAAGATAGATAAGATATTATAGCGTAAAGGGTACCGTATGACACTAATCACAAAGTTTAGTGCTGAATATCGCCAAACATCAACCCATTTCTCAAAAATTTTGCAAAATGCGGTATATCTACTTAATTCATCTTATACCGTTATTTACCATTATTATGTTAAAATAGATTTTCTTATTACAGAAATGGGACGAGGTGTAAAGAATACACTATCTGACATTCTTGATCAAGAAGACTTGGAAGATGAAGGGGAAGAAGAGGATACAATAGAAGGAGAACCTGAGGGAGATGAGCATGAGGCAGAGGGACACGAGTTTAGTGAAGATAGTAGTGATGTAGATGTGTAACACTACGCTATCTTGAAATTTCCTGTCACATTTGTACTGTATTCTAGGAATTTATGAAAAATACACCATATATTGTTTTATAGTGTGACGCTTAAAAACTAAGGCTGTACTTTTATATATGTTTGTTTTACTATGATATGAGTAACTGAAGTATAGCGGTGCTTTTCTGTGTGAACTAGTTTTCATTTTAAAAGTATGCTGTTATTTTTTGATAATTATTATTATAAATTGTTGTTCGAAATTTCAGGAGATTATCCTTTGTATATATTCAATGTTATGTGTCATTGGTAATGTTATTAAATTTGTTGTACAAAACTCCATTTTTAAAATTCATCACAACATACATATCAAATATGTGTAGTGTAAATAGCGTCTATTTTATATTTAATTCCTGGTTTATATTTGTTTATTTTTATTTTAAAACATTCTTTCTGAAGATCACATAAGTAATATTCCATGTCATACATGTAAATAAATAGACTATACTTGATACACACATTTTATAACAACAAATTGTACTATTAATAGCATGTGATAATGTGAAAAAGAATGTGAAGGAAATTTTATAGTTAATAGTTTATTAGGTTTTATTTTCATTTAAATACAAATATTCGTTATATCATGTAAATATCCATTACTAATGGCACAAATATAAAGATGAATTATTGCTTAAATTTTATTCAACATTAATTTGCTATATATAATTTGCTATATAATTTATCATTACCTTAATTTTGTACATTATAACCATAAATTAATTAAAAAGCAGTAAAATATTGGTTTTATGATGTGTTAAATGACTTGATCTCATGTGTAACAACAATTATTTCATACACTGGAAAAATAAAATTGCACAAGAAATTGAGAAACTTCACTATGATATAAGTTGTGTCCAATTTAGTAAAACTATAATTTACGTTCTGACTTACAATTATGTAAAACAAAAATAAAACAAGTTTTTATAATCTTTTTTTTTAATAACTCCATTACAAATGACTTAAAAGAAATTATATATTTCTCCTTTTCCATTCGTTCCATTTCCGACTTTCCGCTGAATTTAAGATATTGCGTGTCGAGTTACTCAATGCCACACTTTCTTTGCCTTGTTACCAGGGGGAAGAAATGGAAACCTTCAATATTGAATTTAAAAATATTAAATGTTTCATTTAGTCAAGTGGGGATCAAACTCACAACCTGTTGTGGTTGCAATCACATGCTTGTGCCCCTGCGCCACGACAAACCTCAAAATATAATTTATAACTTTAAAAAAATTATAATATATTTTTTTAATAACTTAAAGTTAAACAAATAAAAGACAGTGAAAATTTGATAAACTTATTATAATTTTAAAGTTAAAACATATGTATTTTTTAAAAACTACAGTTATTTTAAATCATCATCATCAAATAAATCTTCAAAATCTGAAACAAATTAATCAAAATATGAATTTGTCACATAAATGTAAGCGTTTATAAATGGATCATTTTTTTTTGAAGATTTAGGTCAACATGAACTTCAACCAAAAGCTGCAGTGAATGGGCCAAATTGAGGATCTATTTATTTATGTTTTATTTATGTTTGGGAAACATACAATTACAGTAACACATATACAATAAAATTACAAAAATTGAATATAAATTAATAAAGTTTCCACTTTTATGTATAAAAAATATTATTGGGAATTTTGTACTATTTATTTCTTCAAATGGGTGGTGAAAACAAGCAGATAACTCAGCCGGCCAGGATCATGTTGAATATGGTACTCAGTTACCATAGAAAACTAGCTATTGCCAAGTTTGATATAAAAGTTTCAGATAATTTTGGTTATGGGCAGTATCTGGATCAAACATTTTATGATAAGTTCTTGATTTTACATGACTTACTGAGCTGAAATACTTTTACTTACTATATTTTATAGCAAGCAAAAGTATGAAGAAAATTTGTTATAAACAATACTTATCTAATTCAATTACACCATTTTATCTAAAAAAACTTTTATTTACATATATCACTAACTGTGTAACTGTAAATATGAGAGTTTGTTGGCTCGATCTACAAACAAGGAAATTACATCTTTAATATTTTCATTTCTTTGTTCTAGTCACAATGTAAAACGCGACATTGAGTTTCGCCATTTAACATACATTGAATTAAATTAGGTGGGGAATGTTGCAGTGTCTTAAAACTACTCAACTTCACATTGCATGACATGCACATGACAGGGTAAGCAGAGGGAACTTGGGAACCTAGTGTTAAGACACTCCATTCCACTTCCCCACTTTCCACCAAATTTTGAGGCATAGCGTGTTGAGTGGCGGAACTCAACGCCGCGTTTTTGCCTTGAACTAGTGCGAAGAAATGAAAACATTCAATATTAAAATTGAAAATATTAAATATTTCATTTCTTCGAATGGGGATCTAATCCACAACCCGTTACAGTCACACATTTGTGCCGCTGCACCACGACAGGCCTCAAAACTGTGTCTTAAAACTAGGTTCTCAAATTCCATCTGCCTACCTGACATGTGAGGTATATATCTTGAAGCGTTATAAAAAAAAGACAAATAAAGTATACCATTAAAAAAATCGGCATGGACAGCTTTTTCATTAGCAGCTAAATCCATAAGTAAATTTGAAGGGCCACCAGCCTGTAATAAAGTTTAATGGTAAAATAAAATGTAAACATAAATCATAAAATTTGCGAATTTGATGACCTTAGAAATAATAATTAAATTTGTATGACTGTACTTCTTCCATATCCATGTAAGGTCCAACACCCTCAGGGAACATTTCATCTGCAGCTACTGTTGGCTTCATATTTGACTATTTATATAAAGAGATATTATACTTTTAAGTCTTTGATATATTTTTTCACTTGTTTTGTTTTGACTGTAGTTTTTACAATTGACAATTGCAGAAGATGTACATTACAGATAATACATGAAATTTATATTTATATTACTGCTTGCTCCCATTGTGTTCTATGCTGCTTGTTAACTTGAATGACTCGTTTTGAAATCGATTTCTGTAAATAAAATGGAAGATTACGTGTTTATATCTATTAACTAGGAATATATATATATATATATATATATATATATATATATATATATATATATATATATATATATATATATATATATATATATATATATATATATATATATATATTAATTAGGATTATTAATTACGATTTTATATATTAATTAGGATTTTTTTATATCATAATATACAACTACTTACTTACTTACTTAATCTATTATATCTATTCCTTTTATGTAAAGATCCAAATTTCCTTTAAAATACCTAATGAAGTAATGACGAAAAGTAAGAAGAAATTAAAATAAAATATGTTTGAATGTCGCCGCTTCAACTGCTAAACCGAGTATCTTAACTATGGAGGGTAGAGGTAAGGAGAACCATCTCAATACAGTAAAAGTGGCCACAATTAAGGTAGCGCCATAGCAGCAACAGAGATTTTTTAAAAAACAGCGCCACAAATGTGTTGATTGAAAAAAAGATACAGGTTGAAACGTGCGTCCACTTGGACAACATTTCTCAGAACAAAGCTTTTCTTTTTGCATTAACAACAATAAAATTATTTAAAAATAACAAAACTGTATCTTTAGAATGTTATTTATATAATTTATAAATTATAATTATATTATATATAATTTATAAATTATCAAATCACTTATGTACCTTTTATTACAAGTTTTAAAGGTTATATTTGCTAAATTACATTTGACTGCGTGAATAGTTCATATTTAAAATACTACATATTTTTAACTTAACTACACAAGTCACGAGATTCACTAAATTTTTCAATTTGACACACTTTTTAACTTTTCTCTCATATATCTCATATATTAAGTTACACCTAGTACATGTCAGAAATTAAAATAATTTTGAATTAATTAAAGTAAAATTCAAAAAAAGTATAAATAAATTTTATATTAATTACATTAATCGTTGGATTTTTTATGGCTCTTAGTAAATTATGACTTTTTTCAGCGTAGTGTACGTTCTGAGCGTGCCAGTTGAGCACATATCACTTCGCCAATATTACGTTGAACGGAGAAGACACAAACGAGGTTGTACGGTAGAAAACTATGTTACACAATAGGAGAATGTATATTAAAAAAAATCAAGTTAAAAAATTGCCTTCATCTATAACAAAAAAAAAAATACATATATTAAAATAAATATATTATTATTATGTTTCTCGTTTTAAGTTCTCGGGTTCAAAAGAACCCGGACCTTTAGAAGGCTTGCGTGGGGACACAGGTCCAACATTTGCTGTGACGCATTAGCCGGAGTCCATCTCTTAGTAACCAGAGGTGGTGGAATTGCTCAGTGATGGTCTCCGGATAATGCGTAGAAACTATATAAAATATGAAAAACTAAATTGGGATTATGGAATGTAGTTTGATTGGATCGAGAACTGGGCTATTCAAGAACCCTATTGGAGGTCCGCCTTTTCAACGTCTCAAATTGTATGATTGACGGACGGTGACTCGCCTCCCACTAGATGGGTGGGGGCCATCTAGTGGCGTAATGCCTCGGGCGCAACATCGGCGTAGGGATAGCCTGCCCGCTCTAGTGTTTACACCACAACGGCCCGAGTCCAAGTATTGCTACAAGAATAGCTCTCTTATCTTCCAGCTCCCTTGTGGGGGAACGGGGAAACGGCATCAAGGCTTAAGCCCCATTGCCGTGGTTGCTCTCGGCACCCATTACTATGGGTGCGTCTTTAGGAGGGCACATGGCCCATGAGGAAAACTGTACCTACTTAAGGGCAGGTACGTGGGGGGGATGCTTGGATGGATGAGCGGAGGCCACCTGGGCGGTCAGCCCAGCCGGGTGAGACCCTCGGTTGCCCGGGGGGGGCCCGGCTTAGGCGACCAGCGACCGAGGTGGCCGCTCAGGAGTCAGGGTTAGGGAGGGAGAGGAGATCCCTTGGTAGGCGCCGTCTTGCGTCTGGCGGTCGAGTATGCCAAGGGGCGATGTTTTGCGAATGCAGGTGGTCTGCCACATCGGCACGGCCAAACGCGGTTATCGCGAGCCGGCGGATGTGGTCCTCCAGGCTCTCCATCTTCAAGTCACGCTGCAATGTTGCATTACGGACGAAGTATGGGGCCTGGGCAACACGCCGGAGGGCGATGTTCTGGACCACCTGCATGATATCTTTTTGTCGTGGGCTCAGTAGTGCAAACCAGGACGGCGCCGCGTACGTAAGGTGCGGCCTTACGTACGTTTTGTATAAGGATAGCTTCGTTCGTAAAGGGAGTCTCGACCGGAGTAAAGGGCGCAGCAGGTGCAGGGCGACCTTCGCTGCGTTGGAGGCCTTTTTCACCTGCCCCGTCATCGTGAGCCTGCGATCAATCACGACGCCAAGGTATGTAGCTTGTCTGGTCCAGGGGACCTGCTCACCCTGCAGACTAAGCGGGGGAGGCGTTCTGTGGTTGTACCCGAAGGTGATTGCCTGAGTCTTTGGAATATTTAGGGCGAGCCTCCACTCCGCCAGCCAGTCCGGCAGCAGGTCAAGAGCTCGCTGAAGCTTCTTGGCGGCGTGATTCAAGTTCATGGACTTAGCGAGCAGGGCAACGTCATCGGCGTATAGCGCCAATAGGGTGTCCTGCGGGGTGGGGATGTCATCTGTATATATCGAGTAGAGTGTCGGCGACAGTAAGCTGCCCTGCGGGACACCGGCAGCGATAGGGCGGCTTTTTGACGTAGCGTCCTCCACTCTCACCATATAGGACCTGCCGTGGAGGAAACTGGCGAGAACGAGCGCTACGCTGTGAGGGATGCCTGTCCTGAGCACTTTGTGCAGCAGCCCAGGGTGCCAGACGCGGTCGAACGCGCTGGCGACGTCCAGGAAGGCGGCGACTGCACTCTCCTTCCTGTTAATGGCTGCTGCAGCAAAGTGCAGCACCCTAGCCAGCTGCAAGGTGGTGGAGTGCCCGGAGCGGAAGCCAAACTGCTCTTGTCGTGGCTCGAAATGCGACTGGAGAAGCGGCAGTAGCAGCTTGCTACAAGAATCTCGACCCTATTTTTATAAATAGTCGCCGAGCTTCGCCAGTGCTCGTGAGCACTCGTGTCGCCGCCCGCGCCCCGCGCGCCGCGCCCTTTAGACATCCCGTCCCGATTTGCCGATCGTCGCCGAACCGGAACGATGACTGCCGAAGCGGGCATTTCCATCTAGCCGCAAAATGAGCGATCGCGATTCGCTGCGCGAGCGACCTAGCTCGTGCCAGCGCTCGCAGTTGCCAGCCTCATCCGACAGGGGGTCCGAGGAAGCTCCTCCCACCTCAGCGCCGCATCAGGCCACGCCCAAAAGATTGCCCTCTTACTTGACCTGGGATCCTGACCCCCTAGGTCGAGAGTTTAGAGCCGCCCTAGCAAAAGCCGAAGCCATGAAAGAGAAGAGGAAGGAAGCGGCAATCGAGGAATTCTGCCGGACCCCGCTGGCGCGCGATATTCCCGCGCGTCCAGCCGGTGTTTCCGGCGCCTCGCCGATCGTGCCACCCGCCCCTCCTGCGGGCCGTGTCACGCCTCAGCCGAAGCCTCAGCCTCTTCCCCAAGAACCGACGCCGCAGCGGGCCTCCCGCCCCGCCGACAGGACAACAGATGCCAGACCCAAGAGGTCTCCCTCCGCGCCATCGCAGATGGATACCGCCTTCTCGCCCGAAACGCAGCTCAACGCGGATTACATCGCCGTCGCTCAGCTGCAAAAGAGCGGGGTTCTCTCCCAGTCCTTGATGGAACATATTGCCATGTTCCTCAACGACAAGGGCAGGGAACTCCAACGCTCCGCAGGGCGAGAGCCCATACCTGCGGGGGTATGTACGGACCCCCCCTACTCCAGACGACGCCCGCAAGAAGACCCAGGCCCGCGGACGAGGCCTCGGTGATGGAAGCCCCTAAGAGGCTCTGCACCGCGCCGCGCCCAGGAGCCCTCTCCCGCGACCCCCGCCTGCGTGCCCGTGAGGCGCGCGAAATCGAAGCCGCTACTACTAGCGTACAGGCCGCCTTCCCCGGCCCAGTCGCAGCCGCAGTACCGACCGTCGCTTCCGCACCTGCCACAGTTACTAGCGAGCCCGCCGCTGGCTCGGCTTCATTCGCCGACGCTCTCAGAGCCGGCCCTAGCCACACGAAGACGCCCGCCGCCGCCGCCGCCGCCGCCGCCGCCGCCACTGCCGCCGCCGCCGCCGCTGCACCCGCTCCACCGCCGGCGAAACCTAGAATGCCGCCGATAGTCGTCGAGGTACTCCAGAATTGGGCGTCCCATTTCAAGACGCTCAAGGAGAAGATCGGCCACGCCCCCAACGCCCGCCCTTTCGGCCGAGGCGTTAGATTCACGCCTAGCTCGGAGGACGAGTACCGCATCGTACAGCGGTACCTCTCCGAGCTTGAGAAGACCCAACCTCTGTCCTGGTTTTCGTACGCGTTGCCAGGGGAGAGGAGTAGGAAGGTAGCCATCAGGGGGCTACCATTCACAACGACGCCGGAAGAAATTATTGAAGCCCTGGCGGAGCGCGGCTTTACGGCCGAATACGTCCGCCCTATAAGAGCAAGGAAGGGAAGGCCGGGGTGCGTCTTCTTCGCAATCCTTGCCAGCGACCCCGACCCGTCGCCTGACATCTTCAGCGTCTCCGAGCTGATGTGTATGTCAGGCGTCCGTATCGAAGCCTGGAGAAGCAAGAAGAGGGGGCCTGCGCAGTGTCATCGCTGCCAGGCCTTCCGTCACTCGAGCCACGGGTGCCACCGGCGCTTGGCGTGTGTGAGGTGCGGGGAAGAACACCTCGCCCACGAGTGCCCGCGGCCCCTGGAGACAGCAGCCACCTGCGCCAACTGCGGCGGGGCCCATCCGGCCAATTACTCGGAGTGCCCGCAGTTTAGGCGCGAGGCGTCAAATAAGCGCGCCGGCACAGTCGCCTTATCTCAACTGGAACCCCAGCGCCGTGTGAAGCCCGGCGTAACCCCAACCGGCGTCACAGTCGCCGCCGAAGCCCAGGCGTCTAGCCTGATGGCTCCTGCCAACCCCGCAACCGTGAGAGGAGGCAGGAGGCATAAGAAACGCAGCGGAAAGCGGAAGCAAAGCCAGGAGCGTAACAAGGCGGCTCCTACATTAGGCTCCGCCCACCAGCCAAGCACGTCGGCTAACGCCGGCAAGAAGACGCAGACGACCCAACTCGCCGTTGATATGGCGCTGAATACCCTTAAGGACGTCCTTGTAGCGCTCAGGGAGGGCAAGGACCCCGTCCTGAGCGTCCTTGAGGCTATGAAGAGCCTTATCAGCGGCTGAGCCAACCAAGCCTACGCCAGTGAAGCGCCGCAGGGCTGCGGAGAGGGTTTTTCACCCCCCTCGCACCCCCCTGCAACACAGAAGACACCACAGCGGCCCACAAGATCGCCGGACGCCTACAGTAGGCGCCCACAAGAAGCCTCCTCACTCCCCCCCCCTGTTCCCGACTCCTGAGCAGCCGCCTCGGTCGCTGGTCGCCTAAGCTGGGCCTCCCCCGGGCAACCGGGGGTCTCACCCGGCTGGGCAGACCGCCCAGGCGGCATATTGCTCACCCCGCTCGCTCCATTTTCATCCCCTACACCTGCGACTCTATCACGCGGGTGTTTGTATCCCACCGGGTATATCCCACCCCAACGACCCGCTCATATTGATGAGCGGCGGCAGCAACATCGAGAGGGGCCCAAAGGCCCGATTCTGATCCCCTGCTCAAGGGCAGGATGGTAGACAACAATAAGACCTCGGCGTAGTCGGCTAAGGGTGTAGAGAAGTGTGCACCGGTTTCACCATCACGAGAAACTCGTGAGCGGGTTTCCCCTCTATTACGCAGATTGAGCACTTCCACACTTTCGAGCAAATAGCTCTCGCTCTCCACTCTGCCGGCCAATATAGGAGATCCAAAGACGGGGGATAGATTACAATTCTCCTCTGTAGGACTCAGGTCCGTGGGGTCGCCACTCCTCAACCACTCGCCACGAGCCGCCCTGCAGGTTTATTATTATTATATATAATAATATATTATTATTATTAGTAGTGTACGCGTGTACGCATTAAATTTGGCAGCCCTGGTATACTGTCAGTGTCACTGTCACTATATTTGTACCGAGTAAAACAATGTGCTATTTGATTAGTATAACTATAAGTATTAAGTATAAACCAAGTTATTGTAAATATCATGAATTTGAAGGAAACAACGAATATTTATAACATTAAGCGTGAATGAAATGTTCTTATTGAAATAGACACAATATCAGTATATTATTAAAAATACCCTTTACAATTATTTAAAATAAATTTCCATTAACTATGTTATCCTACGAAGATAAGATTATTCTTGCACCTATGGTGCGAATTGGTACATTACCAATGCGATTACTAGCACTTCGATACGGTGCTGATATTGTGTATTCTGAAGAATTAATTGATTGGAAGTTATTGCGATCTAAACGGAGGTACAATGGTATAGTGTATTTATAATTAAACCATAACTCAATAATTTTTCTAGTATATAGTGTATTTATAATTAAATCACAACTTTGATTTTGCTAAGGAATTAAATTTAAAAACTTTAAATTTCACAAAATATATTATCAGCATGTATTTTTTGAAATAATCAAGTTGTTAGAATAATTAGACATTATATCAGAAAAAGCCATGATATATTTAAATTACGATATTTTAAACTTAAAATACAATAATTTTATTTAAATTCTTTAAATGTAAGAATATCATTTGCATTATTATTGTTTCTTTTAGCTATACTAAATACTGTAGATTTTGTTGACCAAACAGATGGAACTATTGTTTTTCGAACTTGTCCTGAGGAAAGAAATAAAGTTGTTTTACAAATGGGTACTTGCTCGCCGGATAGGGCTTTAAAAGTAGCAAAACTTGTGTAAGTATAATGTGTAATAAATAGCATATACTATACTATAAATTTAAAAATGTATAAAAATTTTTATGTAGCAGCATTTGAACCCATGCCTCTTGAAAACTAAGTCTTCCAAGAGTCTTGGACAGTCCTCAAGGAACACAGGTTGAAAACCTGATATGTTCAATCTCAATTTTTATACACAATAATCTTCAAAGTCATACACTTTTAAAATTAAATTTTGTATTTTTCTTTCCTAAGTTTGGAAAAAATAAAAACACAAAAAATAGTAAATAAAATATGTTTGGATAATGGAGAAATTAATCTTATTTTTTTACATAGAGAAAATGAAGTAGCTGGAATTGATATCAATATGGGTTGTCCTAAGGAATTTTCTGTCAAAGGTGGCATGGGGGTTGCTCTTCTGGAAGATACAGACAAAGCTTGTTGTATATTAAAAAACTTAGTTGATAATATATCAATACCAGTGTCTTGCAAAATTAGAATATTTGAAACACGAGAAAAAACTTATGATGTTGTTAAAAAATTAGTAGACACTGGAATAAAAGCCATAGCTATTCATGGGAGAACTCGTAATGAAAGACCGCAGCATGCAGTGCATACCGATATTGTACATTATATTGCAGATAAGATATCAATTCCTGTAATAGCAAAGTGAGTTGTTTTATTATAATATATTTTTGAGACTTTGTTTGCCAGTTTCCACCCAGAACTTGTCGGTTAGAGTCACATACTTGTGCCGCTGTAACACAATAGGCCTCAATTGTAATATTATTTCAACATATGCAATTACAACATTGTAAATTAATCACAATCCTTTTTAAAATTTTTAGTGGAGGATCAAAAGAAATTGAAAAATATACAGATATTTTAAAATTCAAACAAATGACAGGTTGCTCTAGTGTGATGATTGCTAGAGCAGCTGAATGGAATTGTTCAATATTTAGGAAAGAAGGTTTATTACCCATGGATACTGTAATAAAAGAATATTTAAAATTAGCAATTGATTATGATAACTCACCATCAAACACCAAATACTGTATCCAAAATATATTGAGAGAATTACAAGATACACCAAGGGGAAGAACATTTTTAGACTGTCAAACATTGGAGCAAATATGGTATTTATTTCTCATATTCTAGGTGACTTCATAAACTTTGCTCATTAAAATAACTACTTTGCTACTTCTAGTTTTTCCTATTGAATTTACTTAATTAAATATTCTAAGATGCAAATTTACTTATCATTATCATTTAATAAATTAAATTAAAACCCCTAAATCATACAATGTAATTTATTTTCTTTTAAGTGCAATTTGGGACTTGGACAAATATTGTCAGGAGAAGCAAAGTGAATACCAAAAACTGGGTATACAGGGAAGATGGCAAGTAACTCCTGATGAATTAGAACCTCCAAATAAAAAAGCAAGATTGGGGCTTAATTTTGAAAATGTCATTCAAATGAAGGTATCTACAGTATAGTTAGGCAGTTGTAGCCACTCTAAAATTTAAATTTCCACATTCTGCAATCTGAAAAGAAAATACTAAGAAGTAAAAATTGGAAAATGAAATTTGAGTAACCATCAACATCTAAAATTAGGACAGCCACAACTTGTACCAAAATTTAGTTTTGGCTTCACTTGAATTGAATATATTCTTTTGGCTTTATTTTCATTGAATTCTTGATTTTAATTATTACTAACTGATTTTTTTATTTTAATTATTACCTACTATTTAATATTTTTTGTGTAAATAATACTTACAGAAATGCAATTTATGTTTCACTTTTAGTCGAGGCCTATTGTGGCGCAGGAGCACAAGCATGTGACTTTAAACAGTAGGTAGTAGGTCCAATTCCCACTCAAAGGTATTAAATGGCAAGGCAAAGTGCACTGTTGAGTTTACTTAACACACACTACCTCAACTTATGAGGAAAATGGGGAAAACACTGGAGTGTCATAACACTAGGTTCCCAAGTTCCCTCTGTCTACCCTGCCATGAGTAGGATTACAGCATAAAGCTAGGTAAGATATGCTTCACTTTCTTTAAATAGTAATAAGTTTTTAATATTTCAGGTCTGTTTTATTAGAGCCAACTACAATGATATTAATTTACCTAAAGCACAACTTCATGCTTGGGCTGGTAAAAAAGGTTTATCACTACCTACTTACGAAACTCATCAAATTGAGAAGTTGTTTTGTTCTATAATGACCTTTAATGGTAAAAAATATACATCAACATTTTGGGAGAAGAATAAAAAATTTGCTGAACAAAGTGCTGCATTAGTTGCCTTATTTCATTTGGAATTGTTAACAGAAGAAGATTTAGTAAAATTTGGTAGCATTATTAAGTAATTTTTATATTTTTTGAAAATAATAAAGTTTATTGACTCATGTTAACAGAATGTTTTTGTTTTATTTTAAAAGAAGCCTCACGCAAAGTTTACAGTAATTAAATCAAGCATGTAGCATGTAATTAAGAATGTGTATTTTATTAATCATCACAATTCAATTATTCTTAGTGTTGTTGCTTCTTCATATTTTCAATATTTTGGACTAACTCCTTGTTCAAATCATCCAATTTTATATTTAAAACATTTTGTTGGTTAATATCTTGTTTTAATTTGTTAACGTTGCAGTAACATCTATATACATCTTGCAAAAGATCTTCCATTTTTATAATTTTTAGTTCTTCGTTCGATTGTAGTAAACTAGTGTCGGATATATCGTCCAGCACATTCTTAGAAGTAGGTAAATTCGGAATGATATATTTATTACAGTCCATAATATAACGGAGTTATTGAAATAAAACAATATACTTATAATACAATAAATTATATCCAAACACAAGCAGTGGTCGGTGCACCCAAGTTCTATCTAGAACTGTTGATAAAATATCGATATATCGAAATATCGATATTTTTATTTTAAATATCGATATTATTTAAAAATATCGATATTTATTACTAATATTTTTTAGACGATCGATAGTTCGATATTGAAATGTAGATATCGACACTCGATATTGTTTTTAATATTTTTTTTATTTTTACTCACCAATTAGTTAAACTACAACATCATAATACACTTAATCTACTGTATTTATGTTTTCCTTCTTTAAGATTATTTATTTTGATGATTAAACAACGAGTAATCTAAAAAACTCTTACAGATATTACTCGTTGTTTTTTAATACAACAACGAACACTTTTAAGATATTGGTACGCATAATAATTGTATAATTGTATTGAAAATTTCTTTCTATTCAATATGTTTTTATTAAATATATTAAATCACAAACTTTATAAATTTTTTTTGCTGACTTATGATAGATTTTTTTTAATAAAGCCGATATAACAAAAACAAAAAAATATCGATATATCGAAATATCGATTTTTTTTTCGATATATCAAACTCCGATATTGATTTTTTTTTTTTATGGAAAAGACAAGGCAAACGAGCGTACGGGTCACCTGATGGTGAGTGATCATCGTCGCCCACAGCCCCGTGTAACACCAGGGGAGCTACAAGGGCGTTGCCGGCCTTTAAGGTGGAGGTAGACGCGCTTTTTGAAGGTACCCATGTCGTATCGACCTGGAAATACTGCCGCGGGTAGGTCGTTCCACAGATGTGTGGCGCGTGGAAGAAAATTCCTACGAAACCGCACAGTAGTCGAATGCCACGTGTCCAGATGATGTGGATGGTACTTTAGTTTGTGACGTACTGTGCGGTTGGAAAATTCGGCGGCAGGTATCAAGTCAAACAGTTCTCCAGAACACTCCCCGTGATAAATGCGGTAGAGAACGCACAGGGAGGATACGTCTCTACGCAAAGCCAAAGTATCAAGCCCCACACAGATCACTGGGTTCCCAACGATTCCAACGGCTCTACGTTGTATGCGATCAAATGGTTCAAGCTGATACTGGGGTGCACCAGCCCAAAGGTGAGAACAGTATTCCATATGAGGCCGCACCTGGGCCCTATACAGGGCTAAACGGTGTTTTGGCGTGAAATACTGTCTCGCTCTGCTGATGACCCCCAGTTTCTTCGGGGCCAACTTGGCCTTGCTTTCCAGATGATCGCGATACTGGCAGTCGTTCGAAAAGCTGAGACCCAATATACTGATACAGGCCGCGGCTTTAAGGGGAGTGTTCTCGAAAACTGGTGATACGACAAATGGGTTTTTTTTAGCGGTTAACGCGCAGACTTGTGTCTTCTGGGGGTTGAAGTGAACAAGGTTCTTTTCACCCCATGCGGAGACATTCTCGAGGGATGCCTCAACGCAGGACACAAGTTGATTTCGGCACTGTTTGACGTTTTCCCGAGAAAGACTTGCATGGCCGGAGTATACAGCGTCCACAGTGCTATCATCTGCATAACAATGTATGTTAGAGTCCTCCAACATATCATTGATATGCAGAAGAAACAGCGTAGGGGACAGCACGCAGCCTTGGGGGACGCCGGCGTTCACGGGCATGTATTTGGAGCAAAAACCGTCGACAGCGACCTTGATGCTGCGCCCAGTAGAAAGCTAGCAATCCACTTGCATAAATTCTCGGGCAGCCCGTAAGATGGAAGTTTCGCAAGGAGCGCTCCGTGCTACACACGATCGAAGGCCTTTGCCATGTCCAAACTAACTGCCAGGCCCTCTCCCTTGCTATCAATAGCCGCAGCCCAGCGGTGGGTTAGGTAAATCAGAAGATCACCGGTTGAGCGACCCCGACGAAAGCCATATTGGCGGTCGTTAATCAATCGGTGATCCTCCAGGTAAACCAAGAGCTGGCTATTAATTATGCTCTCCATAATTTTTGAGAGCAGGGAGGTAATAGCAATAGGCCTATAGTTAGTTGGATCGGCACCATCGCCTTTTTTCGGAATCGGGTGGATAAGAGCGCTCTTCCACGAATCTGGGACTACGCCAACTGAGTAAGAGTGCCGAAATAGACGCGTTAGCACCGGTGTCAGCTCAGAGCACACGAACGGAGCACAAGAGGAGAAATGCCATCTGGCCCACTCGACTTGTGGATGTCCAAGGAAGACAGAGCTCGCCTAATAGCTTTCTGACTAAATTTAATGTCAGGCATTGAGCTCTGACACCGCGGGATGGTCGGCGGCGTTGTTCCTCGGTCATCCATAGTCGAGTTTGAGGCAAAGAGAGCGCCCAGGAGATCGGCTTTCTCTTTCACCGTATGGACCAGGATGTCATTTTCTGTGCGTAGCGGCGGAAACGATGGCCGGCTAAAGTTGCCAAGCGCAGCCTTTGAGAGGGCCCAAAACTGTCGAGTTCCGGACGGATAGCTCTCAAGCTTCTCGCCGATTTTAGCGATGTGCTCGGACCTTGCTCTGGCAATTTGCCACTTAAAGTACCTAGAGGCACGGTTGTACTTTCTTTTTAAGGTTTTCACCTTCGGATTCTTAGTGGCAAGTGCCTTGGCCCAGATTCGATATGCCTCAAGCTTGCCAGAAGCTGCAAGTTTGCAAGACGTATCAAACCAAGGCTGTGACTTGCCACCGATTGGCACTACAGAGCTAGGAATGTAAAGTTCCATACCCTGCAGAACCACGTCGGCGACAGCAGCGGCACTAGCACTAGGATCATCAGAAGAGAAGCAAACCGGCCCCCAGGGATAGGATGAGTAAAACGTACGCATCCCATCCCAATCTGCTGACTTGTAGTGCCAGACGCGACGAGTCGCTGGTGTTCTGCGACTGACGCGATTAATGGGCACAGCACTCCGTACCAGGCAGTGGTCTGAAGACCCTAGGGGGGGATCGACGACAACCTGGTACTGTTCTGGGTGCGAAGTCAGCAGAAGGTCCAATAAAGAGGCGTTGTGGTTGTCCCCGTCCGGGATTCGCGTAGGCGACTCAACCAATTGGGACAATCCATTTGCCATAGCAAAGTCAAATACAGCCCTCCCCGCGTGGTCAGTGGTGCGTGACCCAAGCCAACTGGCATTATGCGCATTAAAATCGCCAAGTATCACGACCTCTGCGGAGGGTATCTGTGAGAGCGCATCGTCAATAGCCGATTGCATGTGCTCCATGAGCCGATCCGTTTCTGCATTACCACTATGGGACCTGTACAGGCATGCGTAGATTTGGACACGATCGTCCATGTCCACACGGAGCCAGATGGTGGACAGGTCCCGACCTTCAAAATTGACAAGACGACGGAAACTCAGGTCCTCCCTCACATACACAGCAACCCCGGCATGAGGTATGAAATTATGTTCTATTTTGTAGCCGGGGTATTGAAGATAGGCTGTGTCGCTCGGTCGGGTAATCTGGGTCTCCGTCAGAAATAACAAGGCCGGCCGTGCTGTCTCAAGATGGTGGTGGACGGCATTCAGGTTTGAGTGTAGTCCCCTGATGTTGGAAAATTCCACGTTAAGAGTGGCAGGGGCTGCCGTGGAGCGTACGCCTCGTTTGCCTTGTGTAGTGCGCGGTACTGTGCCCTCCCCAGAATTCGACGGGCAGCCTGAGGTTAAAGACTCAGGGAGGGATTCTCCAGCACCAGAGATGCTGGTACCCTCCTGGGGTAAATTCTTCTTTAGTGCCGCTTTCATATTCTAGAGAGGGATTGGGGATGGGGATGGGCACCGGGGCCCGGCATTACCCAATGCGAAACGCAGTGTCCGAAGCCACTACTTAACGCCGGTTTTAATTGCCGGGGGTGGTAATGATCCGGTCGAGTCTGCCCATGCGTATTGCCATTACTGACAACGTGACTCTCCCACACGTACTTTAGTCGCCTCTTACGACACCGTCAGTACCAGGGTGATCCTATTCTAAGCCGGAATCACACGGCATAAATTACATTTAATAATTACAATTACAATATATATATATATATATATATATATATATATATATATATATATATATATATATATATATATATATATATATATATATATATATATATATATATATATATATATATATATATATATATATATATATATATATATATTGTTTTATCCTTAAACTTGCATTGTATTAGTAATTTAGTACAAATAAATTGGAAACTTTTGACGTATAATATTATTAAATTGAGAAGTATACGGAGTACGTAGATTTAAGACTATTATAGATCATTTTTAATTTTATAGGATATTATTTTATTTTAAATTCAGATGTCACTTGGATGTTGAATATTTCAAAAAATGACAATGGATATCGCTGCAAATTAGATACTAGCAATAATATTCTGTGTATCTATTAACATTATAAATTTAAAATAATTATTTAAAATTATATTTACCACAAATTATATATTGTGTAGTTCAATATCAATATTTTTTTGTGAAAAAAATTACGGATATACTAACAAGTCGCAACCCGTTCTTCATTGTCTGTGGTGTGGTAGTTTTCTCCGACTCTAGGTAATGGTATGCAGCAAAGGATAAATTAATTTATACTAAACGTACAGCAAAGCAGATTTTTCTAAGAAAAAACTTAACTATAGTGGCATCTACATAATGAATCTGAACATTGGTTCGGATTCGAAACCGTTTTTAATATTATAGCATATATTTGTGTAAGTTCCTACTTTTAAATTCAGATGTCGCTTTTAAGTTTAATATTTTAAATCAAGTCGATAGATGTCCCTACAAAATTATATTTATTTTTTGACGTTATCCAGAATCCAACGCCGCGCTTTTCTTTGTTATCAGAGCGAAGAAGTGAAAACATTAAGTATTTAATTTGAAAATATTAAATATTTCATTTCCCCGAGTTCAGATCCAACCCACAATTTGTCTAGTGTGTTCTCTAACGGAATCTATATAGTCATAGAGTAACATATATAGCTAAAAGCAAAATTATATTTTTATAAATGAAGTTAATGCTTGATGTAGGTAGTTGTTTTTGCTATTGCTTTGTCCCTTTTAATCTGCAATCAGATTATATTATCCATAATTATCAAATAAGTCTAGTGATGTTATTTCGTGCAATTTCTCAATTGAATAACTCCTTCAAAAGTTGTCTGAACCTGTTAGTTGCTGCGGTCGGGTCCAGTATTCGAGCATGCCATCTGTTTACTTACCTAGTATTTTGCTGTTTCTTTAAGCGTTTACTTAGGTAGTATATTGCTGTTTCTTTAAGTTTTGCTTTGTACTCTACTACTACTTCTCGTGTAAAGGTTCACTTCTTTCTCTCACTCCTGTATTTACGTACAAAAAACTGTGCACTGGAAAAGTTCTCTAGCTAGATACCATAGGTCAGAATGGATATGATGTTTTAAAAAACATCTATATATATATATATATATATATATATATATATATATATATATATATATATATATATTATATATATATATATATATATATATATATACATATATATATATATATATATATTCGCTTGCATCATACTATAGATGTGCGACTATAAGTAGGTGTACAGCTATAGCAGAGGTTATTTAGGTAGATAGTTTGCGGTTTCCTGCCGTAACCGCGACCGTATCCTTCGTTGCCCGAGTTGGTGTTGAGATATTTTTGTTAATAAAGTTTAGAGGTTTTTTTATAAAATATATTTAGTTTTATTTAGACCTTAACACCTCTAGCCAGTAAAATTTGGTAAGATGACTAACTATATTAACAATTAGTTAAACCTTGTATATGAAATTTCTTTGTTATCCAATGTACTCTTTTAGATATACTTATTTAAATGTAAAATATTAAACTTTATTAAATTAATAGGTTTCACATGTGTATTAATTTAATAAATATATAATATTGTAGAACCTTGATAAATACCACAATGTGTGTGGTCTCAGCCTCTTACGCCTGTCAACTAATCTGACAGGCGTCAAATTACAATCTGATCAAATTAATATCTTATTATAAAATCAAAATGACTCAGTCATATCAAATGTTACGAAAAACACTTCAATATTAAAAAACTGTGTTTTAGTAGGCTCTTCAAAATCTCAAATATTCTATATATTAGAATAGCAACAAAAAATATGCTTTATATTATAAATATGCTATATATTATATTAGGAAATTAAAAAAAATATTCAAAATAAAATACATAGTACACAAATTACCCTGGTTTTTATCGTAGGTAAAATACTTTAAAGAATATAACGCACACTCCGTGCTGTATATAATTATAATTAAAAATACAATAAATACAAAGATTATATAAAAAGGAACCAGTAGAGGCAGCAAATATTTAATTCAACTGTCATGACAGTACACTACAGTAATAGTTTGTGAGGATCCTTGAGATCACTCAACTCTAAAATGTTGTATTAGTAATCTTTATAACATTGAAATGAAGTATTTTTTAGGTTTCATAAGTTTGTTATGAATTTTAACTACTATTTTATTAACAAATAAATAATGAAAAAATATTTTAATCCTTATTGTACTAAATCTTTAATTTAAATTTTAAGCTATTATTTTATTTAACTAAACAATCTGTCTACTTGTTATGTTATACACATAATTAATATGAATTAAGAAGTAAGATACCAAATTGTATTGGAGACTAGCAATCTTTAGCTACGGGATAATTTACTTTAAACACTAGATTTCGTTTGATTACGATTCTAATGTTGTTCAATACTTTGATGTGAAATTATTTTGCTTATTAATTGTTACCATCCTTTTCTGGAACCATTCTGGTCTATTTTCATGATACTACTTGTTTTCCAATGTAGATAGATTTAAAGCTCCTAGATGATCATCTTATGTTTGATAGGTTGTAGTTCTGGTGTGTGCTATAAGCACACACCAGAACTACAACCTTTCAAACTTTTAGGTTATATATTTCCTAAAGCTTCACTATTTCGACACAGATTCACTCACCAATTCGCTGGTCATCAAGATTATCTATCTACGTACGTCCTATAGAGAGCTAAAAAAATGTTTGATACATGTTTTTCCTCAGTAGATACGCTTGTTTTTTAATAATACCTACCTATATTTTAAAACATAAATTTCTTTTAAATTATATGATTGTATATATTCTGACATAGTTTCTTATTTCTTTTGCGAAACTACCAACAATATTAATAATTTAATTCCTCGAATTAAAAGAAAGACTTTGTTAATTAGCAGTTGCAAAATGTATCACTCGTCATTTAAATAAAAAAAAAATTAAGACTATACACATTAAGACTACATTGGCATCTGCCTGCATTATATTCTGTAGAAATTGAGGCCTGTCTATAATAAATGAATAAAAAATAATACACTCCAATATAAACATACTCTAGAGTGTACGACGACCGAAGAGATGTTTTCGCGTTTTAAGTATGATAGGTATATGTATTAGTATTTTTTATTAGTTTTTTTAAATATATAATAGGTTTTTATTATGACGATACAGTATCTTAATACTCAATACTATATACTTTACTGTTAATGAGTTTTAAGATTTACAGTCTGTTTTATTTTGAAAATGCACATTTGTAAAAAACCACAAGATTGCGAAGTTTCTTTCGAAGTGAATGACAAAACCACAAGTCCCTCATCGTGGTGCCCGCATAAAATTAAAACGGTACATTTGTCATAAAAAAGAACAGAGTGACATAAAATAGTTGGTGCTTACTTATGTTTTAAGCGTAATCCGCGTGTTTCTGAGAGGTGAGTGAATGTTATCATATGTTTTGCGAATGTATCGTCACAATATGTAGTGTCAAAATTCTATTTTTTTTGTTTAGAAAAGAGATTATTCTGCTTTATTTGCTGCGAATTGTGAGTTTTTTTTATGGAAAAGACAAGGCACAACACAAGACAAGGTGACTACAGATGCGTTGCCGTCGTTTAAGGTGGGAAAATCCTCTGAATGGAAATCGAACCCCCAACCGTCGCGTGTACGTTGCACGTTTGTGGCCGAGTGTCACGACGGCCTTAAGAATGAATTGACTATAGAGCTATCTGTTTTACATTAAGAATGTAAATATTGCTTTTAAAATAAAATAAAATAATTCTACCACTTTTGTAACAAAGCATTAGAATAAAAGTCCTTTATATAAATAATTGACAATGAGTCGTCACGATGTGTCACACTGTTTTGTATTGCATATTCAAATGACAAGCAATGCGACACCCGTAAGCGCGACGTGGAAAGCATATTTTTGACAATTCAATGAGGGCCTCTTCAAAATAATGGATAGCATCTCATTGCAAATGGGGTTGTCAAATTATATTTTACTTTTGAACCATATTCAATATTACTAAATTCTCATTATTTAAAAATGTTACTTGTAGTAAAGTAATTAATTCGACTATCCTTTTATTTATTTGATAAAAAATTAACACTATATCTTTAGTTATAATGATAAGATAGAAAAAAAATACAGTGAGTTCTCATTTCTTGTCTAATTACTACAGGAAATACCCTATATTAAGATTGTATTTTTTTTGAGACTTATCGTGGCGCAGCGGCACATAGGCGGCGGATAGGTTGTGGTTTCCATCCCCACTCGAAGAAATGAAATATTGTTTATTTTCAAATTATTTTTTTTTATTTTTTTCGCTCTGGTAACAAGGCAAAGCGCGGCGATGAGTTCTGCCACTCAAGACGCAATGCCTTAAATTCGGCGAAAAATGGGAACGGAAGCGGAACGGAGTGTCTTAACACAAGGTTCCTAAGGTTCTCTCTGCCTACTCTCCCATGTGCAGGATAAAGCGTGAAGCTGAGTGTGAGTGAGTAATTATTTTTTTCTATACAATACGTATTTATTTTTATTTACTTGCTTGATAATTATATTCTTTGCTTTTTGAGAAGCCGTAGAACTGAATATTGTTATTAATTTTAGTGTGATATTTCTACACGACCTCAAGATATCTTGAAAAACAGAAAGGCGGACAAAACAGAGTTCTTATAAGGCTCCGTTGAAAATAAAAATGAGAAATTATATTTAAAAGCTGCTAACACTACAAATATAACACTAGATTTTTTTTAACCTTCAAAGACAATCTTTAGATCTAGGAGCGTGCTTGTACATAATTAATCTGTATATCTCACAAATAAATTGAGAGCTTTGTGTAGAAAAACAAAAGGGGGTTTAAGTTATTAGGCCGAGAAAGGGCCGCGCGTGCCGACGCGCGGGTGGGTGCCTCGTGTCGTGCCATGATGGTTAATAAATTATTTCTGGAGACAGAAGACATCTAAGGTATTTTTATTTCTTAAGAATCAATAAATCTATCGTTGAATGTTGTTTTAGGTCCTTTAAGATGTCTTATTTATGTATATATATAATATATAGATTATATTTTTTACATCAATATTATGTGCATAAATATTACTCAAGTGAATGTTTAGGTATAAAATTTTTACATATAGATGATCTTATGCTAGAGAACAATTTAATGGTAAGTGATTGGTAATTATTAGATAATTTGTTTATAATTATACAAATAAAAAAATAGGCATCTCGCTCGTTTGGAATTATCTTGTCACGTTTAACAATCTCTATTTAAAAGTGGAATGATATATTTGTGAAGACGAAAGGAAACAACTGTTCCAGTTGTCCGTTAAATTTATGAGCGCTCTCGAACACGGCAAATACATTTGTTAATAGGAACATTAGGTTTAAATGTGCCTGCGCCCGTTCCGACGCTTAATTGTCGACATATTGTGTTGTTATTGTCATGTTGAAAGTTTATTTGCAGTCACTTAGTGAAATCGTTACATTAAGTATCTAATTGATTTTTAACGACAAATTTATAGTAAAATTCATACATCTATAAGTTATGTGGCAAGTAAAATGTTAAAAATATGTAGTTAAAATTTCTATATTAGCATTGATATATTAGTAACAAGTCAGCCAAAAGACCGTGTGATATGTAGTATAATCATGACGTTCTACAATTACATTGATTTAAACTTATTGACATATTTCTTACATACTGTAATAAAAGAGTTAAAATATTCTATTATTAAAAATAATGTAGGCGAATCTAAATACATTAATATAATACTTATTAGAAATATTGAATTTTGGTGGAAAACGAAGAAACGGATGTCTTGACATTAGGTTGACTTTTGTATGTTACTTCTGCTAATTTCATACCGCCACTGTAATATATATATACTACAGTTCTGGTAAGAAAGTTAACATTGCAAGGGGCAACGAAAACGAAGTTGCGGGCAGCCACTAGTACATAATAAATGCTAATATCATGACTAAAGTGGGTAAATCTTCACGGTAAAACCATGTCCTTAACCTCTCTATATTGTATTGTCTTTCGAAACAATGCGAACTATTGTCAATAATTCGGTCAGTAGGTAATATATATTAATACAAATAAGGGAAAGTAGTTAAAAGCAATGCATATAAAAATAAGGTATAGGCTTAGCAAGTAGACATTTCACATTATGTTTAATTATTATAAAACACGACTAGTTCGACAGCGTAAAATGTAAATTTCCTATATGCGATAATTGAGAAATAATAATGACAACTAATTGTAGGTACTTATTTGTAGTCTTGTTGGGTTGGTTGTTGATCTACTTATCTACTATTTTTTATGTCATTAACGTTTTACTTTGTAATAGCGTCATTGTACACACAGTATACCTATAATATAATGGGGTCACCTATAATTTATATTTTCAATTTTTCTTTATTCATACTGTAGTACTGTTTCTTTCTCCTTTATCTTTAAAAAAAAATCCTGGCAGACGAATGGACCGATAAACAGACGAGCAAAAAGATATATAAAGATTGGGTGATCGCTTACTTTGCAGCAATAAGGTCGCCTAAGCCGGGTCTCCTGTAGAAAACTAGAGCGGTTACTTTCACTCGACTAGGCTAACCGCCCTGACGGTAGTTTTATTAAAAAAATATATTTTTTTTTCCTTTTTATTTTTTACGTTACGCAAACCACTATAACGAGAGGCGCATGGAAAGTAGAAACAAACATCAGTCTGGAAGCAATTAGCATGATGGCAACGTATTGTTTCGCATTGTTTTAGTATTGTTTTGCATGCGTCGCTAACGAGCTTCAAGTGGCGCGTGCGCTGTGGGCTGCCGCCTCCTCCGCGCGTCTCATTGTTTTATACCTCTTTTGTAATGTCACTCCATATTACCTACGTCAACTAATGTTTGTTCTACCCTCTCCCAATTTAATCACCAAAGTATTTGTATGATGATTTAATATATTTAGTAAATAGGTTTTCTAATTCGTCACTATAAAAACAAATAGGCGGACAATGAAAAATATTTGTAGTTAATATAAATTGCATTGTGTGTTTTTTAATAAATTCAAAATATGTTCTAGAATTAATTACTTAATTGTAATATATATCTTCATACATTGTTACATTGATTAGAAAATACTTATTATTGATTAATATATAATATAACATGTTGTAAAGTTAAATTACTAAGTAATAAGTAGGTATAAAAAATTATGGGCGACTAGTGCTGACGCGTGACTTCGCCCGCTTCTTTTCACGCTGTATCCCGCATGAGGCAGGGTAGGCAGAGGGAACCCGGGAACCTAGTGTTAAGACACTCCGTTCCACTTCAGTTCCCCACTTTCCGCCGAATTTGAGGCATTGCGAGTTGAGTGGCGGAACTCAACGCCGCGCTTTGCCTTATTATCAGAGCGAAGAAATGAAACATTAAATATTTAAATTGAAAATATTAAATATTTCATTTCCTCGACTGGGGATCGAACCTGTTGATTACAGTCACACGCGCGTGCCGCTGCGCCACAACAGGCCTCTTATTTTATTTTCTTTTCTTAATAATATTATTCAAGTGTGCTTAAGATAAAATGGTTGGTTATTTTAGTATGTTTATCTATACTTTATTAAGTATAGATAAACATCTAAATCTAAAAGAATCTAAATCTAAAAGATTTAAAATACAATTTATTAATTGTATTTTAAATCTTTTAGATTTAGATCGTTTTAGATTTTATTTCATTTCGCTCGTAAATCACAGAGAGTCACTTCAATGTTATACGTATATATTTTTATTACATATATGTATGGACTATCCTATTATTATAAAGAGAAAAATTTTGTTCGGATAAACACGCTAATTTATGGGAACTATCTCAGGATTTTTTTGTCAGCTTCACGCTGTATTGCGCACATGGCAGGGTAGGCAGTGGAAACTTGGGAGCCTAGTGTTAAGATACTCCGTTCCACTCCCGTTACCCACTTTCCGCCGAATTAGAGGCATTGCGTGTTGAGTGACGGAACTCAAAGCCGCGCTTTGCCTTGTTACCAGAGCAAAGAAACAAAAACATTAATATTTAATTTGAAAATATTAAATATTTCATTTCCTCGTGTGGGGATCGAACCTACCATCTGTCGTTTACAGTGACACGCTTGCCCCGCTGCGCCACGACGGGCCTCTAATTATCTCCCTATATCAATCGTTTGCAAATTGTTTTATGTGTTTACAAATTATATAAAAACAACGATATTATATGGGATCTTTTTAAAAATATAGTACTTTTTTATAAAAAAATAAAATAAAAAAAGTAAAATTTATATTTTAGAAGAAACACACAGTTATAAATATGGAGCAGAGTGTTCATTCCGTTGTTACTGTTATGCGCCTTACCACTGTCGGTCCGAGCTAGGCCTATTGTGTAGGGCTATTGATGCCCTTTTGGAGTTTTAGTTGCGGGCTCCTCACGCGCCTACGCGGGATTGGGCCACAGACCAACTACATAACATTCTCCACCGGCGGGGACGGTGTGTGTGCGTAGCGTGTGATATAACTGGACGGGGAAGTTCGAAATTCACGAGGATTGTTGTCTATGACGATTGCCTCTTTCCATTGGTTTGGAAACGAGCTCTCTTTGAATAGTGTATTAAAGGTAACTATCTTTAGAAGCATAACAGCTTGGCGAGAACAATTTTACAACACAAATTGTTTTCGCCCAGCTGTTATGCTTAACGGTGAGACGCGCTCGTTATTACAACAAAAAGTGCCGTGCTATTTTAGTATTTTGTTTTTTATTTTAAATAAATAAATAAAAAATAAATAAAAATGAAATTTTCAGGATCTTGTTCGAGACGCTGTTAGATCCTGAGGCTTATATAAGTTTTAAGCCCTTGATGATATCTTGGGCTTTGTCAAAAGTGAAGGGGATGGGTTCGCCTACTGGTGGTAATGGTGCCCATGTTTCAACCCGGTGTCGTGGGCTGGATCACAAGATTGGTCTGAAATAGTCCATCGGATTTCTAGATTATCCTCTGGGGATTCGGCCTTTTCTAGGTCATCTGAGGCTTTCGTTTCATCCGGAAGGATTAAGGGAAGTACCTCCGCTACACTACGTTTTTAAAAGATTTGGCTATTTGCTTCAGCTGTTAGTGCGTGATTGTGGATAGCTTGTAAGCCCAAAGATCTCAGAGGTCCTCGAACCAAGCTCTAACCTATCTTTGGAGAATCCAGAGTTCCCTACGGTTGTCGGACGCTATAATTATATTATACTACAACTATGATTACCAACAAACAATACGTAATTAAATAAATACTTAGAAAGTTTCCGTTGGATTTTGTCTCGTAAATTAACTTTGATATATAAGTGAAAAATAAATAATATTTAAACTAATAGAAAAAAATCAGTTACAATTGAAGCTTTCGCTAATAGATTTTGTTGTCCAGAAGACAAGATGTCTGGTTTGTTCAACGTCGGCGCTCGCAAAGGTGTATTCGATTCAGATCTTGATAACAATAACTTTCATTGAGCTCTCCCTTTTACAATAAGACGCATTAACTACGTACGAATTGCGATGGTCATTGAAAATCATTGAGTATGTAGACCACCAACGTAGGCAGCAATATTTCTATGCAAACGGGCAAGTTAAATTATATTTTAAAGTAAAACATAAAAACATTTAAATATATTTGTAATTGTCAATATATTTTGTTTAAGGTATCGAAACATTTACCGGTGATTTTAGTGTATAATAATTACATTAATTATTTCATTTTTATAAAAAAGTCAGGAGACGCAACTATTATAGTCCTAAATAGTCTTCTCGTATACATTGGCAACATGCAGTTACATCATTGTTGAATTATCAATTGTGTGAAACAAACATTTGCCCTTAAAAACAAGTCATGATCTTTTATAATGACATTCAATTACGAATCAAAATTAATTGTATTTACGTCAAACAATAATTGCTACGATTTGCGTTTTAAAATAAGCGAACACGTACATGAGATTAATATTCATCGCTACTTTGTTAAATAAAATCTCTAGGTAGCTATAGTTGCTTTGTCAAGTATCCATTCATCTTTGCTATTCAATATCAATCAATGCTCATCTGAAGATCTCTCGTTTACGCATACTTTAACAAACAACAAACAATGTTGCAACTCGTACATCGCACCTAGCTACTGACAGTCGACGTTATTTCTAATGTTGTACTTAAACAGACTCTATAACACATAAAGCAGAGTATAAAATGGCAAGTGCTTGTTTAAGAATAACAGAGCGCGGCGTATAATAACACAAGACAATATTATTCTTACTTAATCTATTGTATAATTTTAAGTTTTTATGCAACTTTATTGAATTGTTGGAATTTGTATCAGTAATCCAACAGAAAAACGCCTTAGAATATAACATTCTGTATATTTTTCAAAAATATTGTAAGTGAATAAACTTTTTCTTTGTGTATTGTATAATAAATTTGTAAATAGTATTTTAAGAAATTTAACTAATTATACATACAGTTTTCAAATAACGCTCGGTACAATGAGGATACAAATAAGAAAGCTATTTGTTTCGCATCATTTTGTCGTACGTCTTTCCCTCTTTCATGGTCTGGACGACCATATATCTCGCGATCGCGAAGAAGTATCAAGTCGAAATTAATATCAAATATTCAAGTCTCCGGTCCCTTCAAGCACAGAAACAATCTAGCTTCTAAGTTAACACAATCAAATGATGTGGTGGTCATGGTCGTACCATTTTGTGTGTCATAAAATTTGTCGCGTAATTAAAACCTTTCGGATACTTTCATCCATTACAGTGAATTTACAATTAGGACATTTTAACATAAAATAAGAACTACAAATAAAGAAAAAATTCTGAGTTGTGAATAATTATTGAAATTTGTACAAACCTAGGAAATACAGATTTGTAGTTAGACATTAGAAATAAACTTATTTTATCATTTTATAGTTGATATACAATCCTTAAATAGGTACGAAACCATAAGCGTCAATGACTTAGAAGTTGGCTAGAATAAAATATATATATATATTTCAAATAATCAGATATACGGCCCTTTCAAATTAACAGGGTACATAAAAAGTCCAGCTTCTCTTATCTTTTGACAGCATTGACTTAGATCAAGCGTTAATTACAGTGTTTTTGCTGCATTTAGAGTAAAATTCACCTTGTAATTAAACGAGTTGGGCAATTCCCGTGTACCAACAGTTATGAAATTCAGCACAAAGTCGGTACCTACAATACAAATACAAATAATTAACCAAGAAATAGAAATTTATATTATTTCATAGAAAATAACGATTGCAAGCTTATATTCGTATTTAATTTCATACATAATCAGTGCATACGCCTTTAAACTTATCAACTTTATTCGTCGCGTAATAAAAACTTATAGTGTATTTACAGTGGACACATAATTATGAAATTAGACAAGAAATGAGAATTTACAGTGGAAATATAGAGAAAAATAATAAAGGAATAGAATTTTTTATTTATATTAGAGATAAAAACTATAGCAAGCTTATAATTGTGTTATTAACATACCACAACTACTTATAAAAGTACTACAAAGTTAGTGCATATACGTAACCTTTTATAAATTGTGCTTCCTGTTGGTCAAAAATTCTAAAATTGAAACGAAAGCGTCGGTGAGCGAGTCTAACTCACACTTGACTGGTGTATTTTATACAAAAAAAATACATTTGAAAAACAAAACGTAAATACAGATAATCCTCTTGATCGTACCGTACCAATAATCGTTTAGAGACCAATGATATTTGTAATAATAAGCGGCTGCCAGCTTACGTCCCATTATAGGAACCAAAATAATATGAAACGTGATAAACCTGAACACGTTGCCACAAACCAATCAACCTCCAGCCGGTCACGTCCGATGCGAGCAGCGAAGCTTCTGTTATTTACCAAACAAACCTAAATTACCCATAATGATAAATGCTAAATGTGACGAAACAATATAAAACAAGTAGGTAGGTACTTCTATATTAAATTAGCTCACTCACTTAGCTTCACGCTGTATCCCGCACATGGCAGGGCAGGCATAGGGAACTTGGGAACCTAGTTTTAAGACACTCCGTTCCATTTCCGTTCCCCGCTTATTATAATAGACAACTAATATAAATAATAATTATAAATTCGTGTCCGGATATAAACATTTACAGAATGTTAGAAAAACCGTCATATGCTTAAATTCCAATTAACGGTGTACAGACATTAAAGATCGTTTAGCCCGTTGCTTGATGTCTTCGCCAGACGCCCACTTCGCAGCCCGCGCCGCTTCATTTTACTTCCTACCACTATATCATCGCATCGGTCACGCGCGCCTCGCTTCAATTTTAGCCCTTTATAAAATAGCGCAACGACAGGAAGGGTTGGATTTTAATTACGATATTTTTCCATTATTTCCTTTTCTGTCTTACTTTTAGAGCAAGGGTCGTGAGATGTAATAAATTTTGCTTTTTTATGAGGTCACGGTTTACCCTCTTGATAACGTTTATCGCACATCTGGTAAAATGAGAAAAATAAGTATGGTAATAGGTGTTGCATGATCCTCACATTAACATATTATAAAAAAATATCTTTATATTTTTTTACGTGCTAATAAGGTAAATACCCTAATAACTAAAAACATGTTATTGAAAATTAAACAAATATTTTATAAATGCTTTATTCTTATATATGCTTTATAAATGCTTTATTCTTATACATGCATATATATGCTTTATTTTTTAAATTAATTTATAATTACAATATTTAACACGGATATCTTAAAAGTACTTTTATATTACTTCCAAGACTAAATACCAAAAGTTTAACATAGTCAGCCAAATAAATATAAATTCAGTGACCCAAAATTATTGCACCAGGTATGTCATTGAAATGATAGATTGAATAGATTTTTCACTGGTACGAAGAACACGAGTACATGTCATGTGAGAACTTGTCACACCGATCTGTTCCGCCATGCACGAAATGAAGAGCCCCGCTTTACATTTTCAACCGATTGCACTTGAAAAGCGTGAGTCTGTATAATTTTATTGATCACCTTACATGCATGTCGATCAAATAAAAAAGGTGAAATAAAGTCATATTTATATTTGTATATATTGCATTTTTTTTGTTTTGTAGGGAGAGACATTTTTATATTTGTATATATTGCATTTTTTTTGTTTTGTAGGGTTCCTCGTGAGAGGTAAATGAAAAAACAAAACCCTTGACAACACAAATAAAGGAAAAAAATTGAAAGGTTATAATTTCATAGAAAAAAATGTTACAAACTTAGTATACAAGCGTAAGCTTAGTGCGCAAACTTTAATTTGTCGATTATTATATGTTATACTGCCCGATGACCTTAAGTCATGAATTTGGTACAGAACCCTCGGTGAGCGAGTCCGTCTCAAGTGACCGACTTGACTAGGTCTTTTCTATTTTTAATTTCTGGTCTACGAGGATGAAGCGTATTGTTGCTAAAAAATACCATGTTGGCCAGTTGCTGTCTGTATCTACATATATTGCGTACTAAATCGTGTCACCAATCTTACGATATATACGTTATATACTCGTATTTGAACGTAACACGATTGAATTCACATCGCTTTAAAATAGTCTAACCTATGAGCTCTAGCCATTGATAAGTTGTTATAAAATTACGCACCATTTCTACACTAATTTCAACTTACGAAAAAGATTTATAATTTTGTGCTACCTGATGATTATTACTAAAAATGGTTAGAAGGTAAAAGACTATGTAATCAACTGAGACCTGTCGTGGCGCAGCGGCACAAGCGTGTGACTATAAATTGCAGGTTGTGGGTTCGATCCCCACTTGAAGAAATGAAATATTTAATATATTCAATTTAAATATTTAATTGTTTCTCTCTGGTAACAAGACAAAGTGCGGCGTTGAGTTCCGCCGCTCAACACAATGCCTTGGCATACTGTAGCAGGAAGCTAAAAAAAATAGTTTATTTATTTTTTATTAAATGAATCATAATCGAAATTTATATTGATCCCCGTTTTGGATCATCGTCATACGTTATGCAAACAAAACTTGTATAGGCCGAAAGGATTGTTCCGTCGTCAACGCGTATGAATAATTATATTCATTTGTAACTAGAATGAATTTGTGTACTTAAGTGATTAAAGTTATTTGAATACGGATTTATTGCAATAGGTGTACGAGTGGGAGCGCAATACGCAAATACAGATGTTCACACTTAGGGAAGAGGAATTATGCATATCGATCGCAGTAATCCTTAATGTATGACTAATGGAATGAAACTTTGATTAAAAAATATAGTTTGGATAATATATTTAAAACAGGACCACCGTGGTGCAGGGGCATAAGCCTGCGACTAAAAATGAAACAATTGTGGGTTCAATTCCCACTTGACGCAATGAAAAATGAAAAATAATAATAATAACATTTTCTTACTCTGGTAACGAGTTACGCCACTGAACATGCCATGCCTCATATTCGGCGAAAAGTGATAAACGAAAGTTAACTGTTTTAATGAAAACGGAGTGTCTTAACAATAGGATTTAAGCTGTGTGATTCCGGCTTAGATTAGAATCACCCTGGTATTGATGGTGTCGTAAGGGGCGACTAAAGGGAATGGGAGCGTCACGTTGTCAGCAATGGCAACACGCATGGACCGGATCATCACCACACCCGGCATTTAAAATCGGCGTTAAGTAGTAGCTTCGACCACTGGTGCCCATTCACCTTAAAGACCAGCAACGCTCCTGTAGCTCCTCTGGTGCTACACGGGGCCGTGGGCGACTGTGATCACTTACCATCAGGTGACCCATATGCTCGTTTGCCGTGTCTTAAACAAAAAAAAAGGATCTCAAGTTTCTTCTGCCTTTTGTCTGTGAAATTCCTGGGTGCACTTGTACCTTACCGTGCATCCATTAAAACTTAAAACCGGGTGGTGGCATACTGATTCCAGTACCTGCTTCAGAGGGTATCTGTGTCCAAAGGGGTGCGGCTGCTCGGACAGTAGAAAGGCAGAGGAGAGCTGTAATTAGTGCCTTGGCGGAAGCCAGTGCGCGTGTTCAGAGAAATCTGAGCAACACGGGCCTTGGCGGTACAGATACCCGGGGACATTCAGGTCACAGCTGGATCCACGGGTCCAGTTGTTGGACTATGGGTGCCGCGGGGACTGGAAGTTCCCAAAACCCTTGTCCGAGGGTCAGGCATGTTCGTCTGCCCGGTATAATTGTAACCGAGCGTCCGACTCCGCGAGCAGCAATGTAGTCTTCACCGGCTCAAGGTGAAGGGCTGCCTGTTGGACGTAGCGCGGTTTGGCCTAATTACTGGTTGGCTGTCGGGTACATGCCTGCTGAGTGTGAGAGCCAGGAACTAGACTCGGATCCAATCTAGCCGATTGTAGGTCGAGTTTAGACCGCGTGACGCGTGTCGGGAAGTGAGTACGCCTTATACAACTCCGGTGCCAACTGAAAATTGGTAGTTAGCTTCTCTCGCGTTCTCAGCGAGGCGAGTCGCTAACATGCTGGATGGCATGCAGGAAGTGAGCGAGCCTTACAGCACCGGCACGTATCTGGAAAATAAGGTAGCGTGATTAAAGACCGTCTTCCGATTGATTGGTGGTAAGAGGTTGCGTGGGGCGACTTCCCTTCGAAATACTATCACGAAAGTGGTAGGAGGCCTGTCGGATGGTCCCTGCCACTGGGGTACACCCCGGAGGCAGGTATACTGGACCCACCTGGTGTGACCTTTAAGTTGGTCCAGGGGGACAGTATAACATAAACGGTTGGTCTCGAAAGAAAAAGAAGTGTATGTCATATTCCGGATACTGTGTTTTTGAAGCTACACAAAAAAATATCGAGAATCCTACATCTATTTTATCATATATCCAATTAGTTTGACATATACATACATAAATCGTATAAAAGAAAAACGATATATTCGTACATATTTTATATACGCGTGATACCATTCGCACGAAAAGAAATAATTACATGATCAATCACAGCGACACGTGCTTTCATGCATATAACTTTTTTTATAGCAAAATGCATTTTTTTTAACAAAAATAAGATACTTTTTAACAATAGCATTAAACATCACGATAAAATTGAACACATAAGATCAACAAATATTTGTGCGGGGGCGTAGCGGAGCATGAAACTAACTAACAAAACGTATTAAGCGAGGATTAAGATAGACGCAATGTTATTTGATTACTTAGACACATTATACGAATATCGGAGTTTTAAATAGAACTATTATTATTTTTACAAAGAATACCTTCTTTTGAGTTAAGAGGATTTAATGTACCTTCTGTATTTACACAAAAAAACTGTAGTTGAGATGTTTCTTTATTCATTTTATTTCGAGCGTTATTGCTTTTTTAGCGTTAAAACATCGATAGCATTAAAATGTATCATTAAATAAAAATATACTATCATGTAGAGAGCAACTGCTTCCTTTCTGGGTTATCTTAAAAAGTTATGGAACATTAATAATCGTTAATCGTAACATCACAATGATGAGTTTAGATAGTTAGTAAATACTACTAGTTATACTAATAATGGGAACAATAATACGTAATTAGAGAAAATTGGAACAAAATTTTCTCTGGTAACAAGGAAAACGACGCCGTTGAGTTCCGCAACTCAACAAGCAATTCGGTGGGAAGTGGGTAACGAAACTGTCTGTCAACTGTCAATACCAACGAAGTGTCTTAACATTACCTTCCCAGGTACCCTCTGTGTCCCCTGCCATGTGCAGGATACAACGGTGAGCTGTATCTAAATTACATGCACTTAAGAGACATAATGTCAAATAATAACAGCTAATCTTATATTGGGCAATGAACACAGTAATTTTAAATACTTATTTTGTATTAAAATATTTTACACTCAAGAAGCATGTCGTCATTATATTGACAGGTATTGTACGATATGCTTTAGAAGCACAAAATTCGCTTATAATAATTAAGATGTCAGTATGTAATGCCTGCTGATCGTTATAAGAAAAAATATATATTTTTTAATTTATACCCTACATTAAACAATAAAGCTTACGACATATAATTCACAAAAGTAACAAAGGAATTAATATTGTAGATGTCGGTAGCCAATTCATAATCATTCATCTAAGATGAAATGTTTCGCCTAAAACTTGAAATTTAAATTTTTCCTTTCTCTAGGAAATTTGAGATATTCTCTTTAAATAGTTACTTATACTCCTTAACAATATTCATAGAATCTATAAGACAATTTTTAGTGTTTGATACTAGAAGTCATTTATACTCCTAATACATATTAATTTATTACTATGTTTTAAAGTGTTATTCCACACTTAGGACAGAAAATACTAAACTTAAATTTAAAAAGCGTATAAAAATTTTGAACGAAGCAGGATTCGAACCCGCGCGGGTTCGAATCCTGCTTCGTTCAAAAATTTTTATACGCTTTTTAAATTTAAGTTTAGTACATATTAATTTATTAATAAAGAATTTAAAATTTATTAATAAAGGATTTAATTTTTTTTTAATTTTAAATCCTTTATTGCACACATAATGCAATATAAAAGCACAAAAGGCGGGCTTAATGCTAAAAAGCAGCAAAATAATATGCAATATTTGATATTTATATGCTCTACTGTGATATATCTAATATATCTCTACATTTGTTGTCTGCGAGAGGGCGTCTCGGTTCGGACATGCGCATTTCATTTACCAAGTAAGCCTTAATCAATACTGGCAGCAAATCAGCTAACAAACATATGAGGTTCTTTTCGGAGCAAAAGGAAGACATTTTTCTATTCATAACCCCATTTTTTACGTCATGCATAACTAAATAATGATATGAACATTTAAAACTTTTTATATCAATTTGTTTCCTTCCTTGATTTATGTTTCATTGGTTGTAAAATGATCTACGACGATCTTATTTCTTAATTTATATTGGCCTTAAAAGCTACTTAGCCCACTAATATCAGTATATATACTAGATAGTCTTCTCTCCAATGGATTAGTCTTCATTCTCTCGTGACGCGATGCTTGCTTTTTAAAAGTTAATATTGTCGAAATATAAATGGCTGAAATATCTAATAACTTGACTCAACGTAAGAAAAACTTATAATGCTTATGATTAATCGTGTATATTGGATTTAAAACATTTCTTGAAAACCCGACTTTTCGAACACTTTGCAATAGCACGTAGTAACGAGTAGACTAAGGTTGCCACCTCAGTCTATTCGTCTGTCAGTTGACATAATTATTATATCAAACTACCATCAACGATTTCTTAATTGCCTCGCGTACTGCCCTGGATTCTCGCATAATAAGCTGACTGTGTCTTGCCCTCTGGTGTGGTGGGATTGAGATAAGTGGACAAAAACATGCTAATTTTAATACAGAAGACGGTTAGAGCCGTCTTCTGTATTGAAATTAGCATGTTTTGGTATTTCAGTAGACTCACGGATCATTTTAGGGATATGTCTGTTTTCCCTAGCAAAAGGTTTGGTTTATCAAGCATATGGGATTTATCAAACCTGGTTGGGTTTATTCGCTGTATGCTCATACACTATGACTTGTATTGCGATCCATGGTAACTTGCTACAAAGATTTGTTCTTTTCAAAATTCAAAAATTTCAAAACGATTAATAAACTTGCCCAAACGATAATTCTTCCGAGTTGTCTTTGCGTGCTTAGAGGAAATGTGAAAAAAAAAATACTCCTAACAGAGATGCTCACAACATAAATAAGTGTAAAAGCACGTATAAGAATTTCGACGCCGAGCACGGTGAGAAACGAATGCGGCCCCCTAGTTGCCGGTTCAGAGACGCTGGACCGGTATTCAGAGGCGAGCGGTTAAATCTGCCTTACTTTCAAAAATTTTTATACGCTTTTTTTAAATTTAAGTTTCTATTTTGATGTACTAAGTGGTGGAATAACACTCTTTAAAAATATAAAAATATTTATTAAAATAAATAGTAGTAGACTCTGGCCAAACGATAATTTCTTACGAGTCTTGTCTTTGAAGGAATAGCGGAAAATTTGTAAAAAATCCACTACAGAGATGCCTCACAACATAATAAGTTGTAACAAGGCTATAAGAATTTCACGGAGCTTTTGAGAACGATTTAGTTGGTCAGGCACTAACGGTATTATACCGTGTTCAATCCTGCTTATTTTAAAAACAGGGTTTTATACGTCCCTTTTTAAATTTAAGTGTTAGTATATATTATAATTTCTATAAAATATTAATGGATTATTTAAATTAAAATATACATATTTTATAAATTCTTCAATAAATGTTAATAAGAAAGGCCTCAGGTATTAACAAATTTCAAAATCTTCTCACAGAAACCACCTAAAGTGAGCTCGCGACTGACGACTCGCGACTAGCAATATGTATGTACTTAATTTAACGTTAACTTTTATTGAAGAATTTTATTACATTTAAACTTGAGTGAATTCAAAATTAAATATTTATAACATATGCCATACAAATAACAATATTGGAAACTTGCACTGTCTGTGTATGTCTCAAGGTGTATGAGTAAATGTATAGGCCATTTATCAAAATAATGAAATCTAAAACAATGTTTTATTAATTTATTGTTTAGTAGCGATTAGATCGTTAGAATTACATTATTTTATTTACTAATCCTAACTACTTTTGTGTTCTACTAACATTATTGACTTAAGACTATATTTATTCCTTGAACACTAACATTTCAATTATTTTCAAAATTATAGCAATTTTGTCGAACTATATATATTTATTTGACATAACTTTTGTTATTTACAGAACAATTTAAATAAAACCAAACAACAGATGTTTATGGTTGCTAAAATATAACAGAGAGCTATATTTAAATCTGATTAGCCGTTTCTGATATAAGAGAATACAACCGTACAGACAAACAGACAAGCAGATAAATAGACGTACAATTTATATAACCACTATTTTGAGCCTAATTACATAAATAAACGTCCTACGTACAGACAGTAATCAGGTACAAAATTATTATAAGTATAGTTATAAGTATGTACATTTTTACTTTGTTGAAAGTGCTATTCCATGATTCAAAAGATACATATAAACGCATGTCGATTTTTCTGTTTGATTATGCGAGTGTGCCAGCTTATATTAGAAACGGCTTAGCCGACGCAGTCTTTATTATAGATTTTGGGCAAATCTCGCTTGATATTAAGTGTTTATTTTATTGAAATCGGATAAATCAAAATAAGTTGTTTTGTTCGTCGAAATTCTTACAAAAGAACTATTTTATTAAATAGACTGGATCTTTTCGATATTGTCTTTGAAATGATAACGTTATTAGATCACGTAAGTACGAAAGAAATTAGCGAGCCGTTAGTAGTTTATTTATGTATTAATGTATGTTTTTAATAAATAAACTTATCTCGTTTATATGTTATAGATATATTTTATAAATCTTTAAAATAAGAAAGAATGGGTTTCAGATTTTATAACTTTTACTTATACTTAAATTATTTTATAAGGCATAAAATTTAATAAAAAATTTAATTCACATAAACCGTGCGTTTATTTTTCTGGTTTTTATTTTCAATAACACGCTTCTATTTAGTAATGTGATGAAGTTGTACGAACGGTTGGTAGTTATAGGGGAAAATTACTAAATCGGTAAAATATGGAGCGATAAGGTACCGATATAAATCATTAGATGCGCGTGAAATCAAACTACCGTTAACCAGTCGTAGACACAGGCAAAGGGTTGCTCTATGACTCTGCGTGACCAATATAGCCCTTCGCATTTTTTGTAGCCATCTCTTTTCAATATGTAATGTTATTGCAATACAGAGAGAGAAGCATGATAATTCAATCTCGTGGTCTTACATAACAAATCAAGAATTGTGCAAATCGAAAATGCAAACAAATTTAGTTATGAAATTGGTTTTATAGACGGGATAAAGTTATAAATGAAATATTGTGTGAATGATAGAGTTTACTCACACAGACACCCCTGTTTCTAAAATAGTTCATTTATACTTGCCAATATTCTAAAAAGTATTAAATGGTAGTATTCCTAAATATTATTTTTTTCAGTATAAATTAAATGTAAAATACGATACATTTTTTCTTCATATGATTAGATTAAATAGGCTACTACTAACTATGTCCTATCTATCTATAAAGCATAATTTACAATCACGTAGATATATTTAGTAGATTATTAAAATGCATTTTTTTTGAGATTTGAAATAATTATGATTACAAATAAAAAAAATTTTTTTTTTTCTATCTGGCGGAATAATAGTACCTATCTAACAAAAGGGACAGAAATTTGTGAAGCTCACGTCAAACATTAATCCAACTATTGACTTTTGTTAAGAGTTCGACTTTTAATTAAGGCAAATGGTTCAGGGCGATTAAGGGGAAGGTACATGGCCGTTTCAATGCTTTGTGATTGACACAAATTACATCTAATCGAACCTCTCTATGGATCACGAACTGAACCGAACCAGTAGTCCGTCGATTTTTATTACTTTCATTCAGGCAACACAGATGTCCATTTATAAATAGTTCTATTTTAAATTCGTATTTTTTGTTATTTTCATCTACAAAAACAATATATTCAGTTTTTTTACATATTTTATCTTGAAATTATTTCACATATATTTTTTTGTCGAAAAATGAACTTTAAGAAAGTTTGTCGCATTTATTTTAGAATAGGGTTTAATTGTGTTTTAATCTGTGCGATAAACGTCAATCAATTTTACGTGAGATTGATACAAGTATCAAGAGAGCTTGACGGTCGTCGCGCCCCCAACGCGATGTAAAAAGGATTTCGAGCAAGGGTGAAATTAAAATGTCAAAATAGTAGCGACGTAGTGCATATTTGTCTCCGGCTTTGTCAGACGCCATTGTGCTTTTTATGTTTAGTACAGCTGAAAAGCGATACCATTTAAGCTCTTTATTCATTCACAAAAAGGATACGGTCTAAAATATCCAACTCAATGTAAGGAATTGTAGGTATGCTTTGTTCAATATTTCAACTGTTAAATTTCATTTCTTTACAATTCAATTACAAAGTTTTAAAACTACTACTGTGCTTTAAGTTATAAATCTCTGAGCACAAATAACTTTTCGCTTAAAATTATTAATATCCATATTGATAAGTTCATTATCATTCCGCCAAATATAATAGCACATTTTTTTGAATATTGCACATTGTTCCCGTTTCATTTATTTGTTAGCTCTAAAGAGATGTGAGTGGACGCAGCGAGGGATCGGAGGGCAAATAAATAATTACACGCATTCTGCAGATACTTAGCCCGGGGCACAGCAAAACGAGGGTGCCGAATAAAACTTAAAATATTAGTCATTAGTTTTTGGACAATTACGATATCATTATTACTTCACATTTGTAAAAATACTAGCAAAAATACTATATACTATACTATACTACTATAATATATACCAGCAAAAATACTTTTCACCTTAAATATTAATAAGATACATGTCATACCGCCTTCTTCTAAGCATTGCATTTAAAGTAATTTATATTTGTCAAAAGTTCAATAATATGTGAATATTTTATATTCTGTCAGGGTTTTATAATGTAATTGCAGCTTAAGATGACATTGACATAGACTTGTTAAAACAAAACAAAACAAAAATCACTGGACTTTTGTTTTATTTAATATATTATATATGTATTAAGAACAAATGCTCAATAATTATATACGAGAGTAAGTGTTAAAATTTCATTTAAAAAATTACAGGAAGTACTATGACTAGTAAGTGTGATGATGTATTTTAGTGTATCAATTAGAATTCTGTATAGCGACAGCGCAGCGTGAGGTGACGGCACGGCGCTGCGCTGCCGTCTGGGGTCTGCCGTTACGCTGTCAGCTTCCCTAGTAGTCTAGCGTTTGATATGCGATCAAATGCCATGTTATTTTTGAATTAATCAATATAAATGATTATTATTTTGCAAGTATTTCAAAATAATAATCATTTATATTTATAAGTTGTTTTTACAACACATCGTATATGTCATTATTATTTTACGAATAGTAAAAACGAAACTAATGGAATATGAATATTTGATTTTTTCCTTGGTGCCATAAAAAGCAAAAGCAATTATGTATTCTTAGTTGTCGTTATTAGCGCTGAGTGACCTGCTGTGCAGCGCTTCCCTATAATTAAGCCGTGAGCGAAATTTCCAAAGCTATTGAAAACGATAACGCGGAAGCTGCTGAGTTAAACTTAAAAAACTAAGTTAGTATTGTTACAGTAATGCATTTGCTAGTAAATATTGAATTCATACAAAAGAACGGCCCGACAACCCTTAAATATGGTCCACAGGGTGCCATTACATCGGCTCAAAGAGTTGGGTGTGACCCACGGAGCTGCGAGAGTCGACTTTGTAAATCTAATTAAAATATCAATATGTTTGCTACGTCCGCGTTAACAATTTGATTTCATGCTTTGCGCCCTTTGAATAGCGCAACTGCGACTTGCTACTGGGTTTCTTAAATATATTCATTTAATTCAGATTTACTATTTCAGTTAATATTATCGAAAAATAGTTTATATTTACATTATACTATTTTTTATGGTTTACCTTAACTGAAAATGACATGTTTAATTTGACAACGAAAATTAAATTACAATATATGTTCAAAATACTTTTAGCCATACATCATACAAACATGCGTTTTTTTAGAGTCAGAGGACGTTAACGTTGTGATTTCGTTTTACCAAAGAGAAATAATAACAATTCAAATAAAATCTTTTCTTCTAGTTGGGATTGAATTTACACCTATTACTGTCACACAGCACCTTGAAGGCATTTTATGAAAGTGTTTGTACTTGCTAAATTTTTATAATTATATTATTATATTAAGAATGTATTATTTTATGTAAGCTTTACGCTGTATAACTACTGCACATAGCAAATTTTTGAGGCAGTGCGTGTTTCGCCGCAGTGTGTTGCGACACGTTTAGCCCGTTACCAGAGCGAGAAAATGAAAATATTGAGATATTGCATTTTTTCGAATGGGAATCGAACCCACAACCTGTTGCATTTATAGTCGCTAGTGCCCCTGTGGCACGATTGCACTTATTTGTAAGACTAATTTATTAAAAAATAATATTAGTCTTCGTCTATTAATAATGACAATGGTTTAAAAAAATATATACTATTGCAGTAACTTTTAAAGTTATATTCCGTACTTACGTGCTAAAGACGACTGACTATAGATCAAATAATCGTTTTGTGCAATATTTCTACCCTAGTGTATACAAGTCAACAAAGGAGCCAGGTAGCTACACAAATAGATATAAAAACGTGACGTATCAATCGTATTTTTTTATTGAAAATTCGCACAAATCAAATACTGAAGTGTTAAAATTTTTGTTGACAATAAAATTTTTAAAGTCACTCGACAGGGAGTATGGAGCAAAAGCTGTGTGACAAGGGATCATTAGTCAACGAAATATGTCAGCCCAATTGTGTCTATTTCGATCACTTGCCTTTTGCTTACAAGAAATAAGCGAGTAAACAATTTAAGACGTGATTTATAGGTTCTTTTCAACCGTTTCTCATATATTTGTGTTACACTTGCGTTTGTTAGATTGTTTACATAGAGAAATAGTGCATTTTTATTGTAATTTATAAAGATGTCAAAAATATTGATTAAATACATTATAATCTTATTTGTATCATAATTATAGAATAATATAAACTCAAATTTTAATAATTATTTTATATTTATTGAATCTGCACCGCTTAGCTGGCATTATCTTTAGCATTAGAATGAGACATATTTTAATCAAACTTGGATTTTACTATTTTATATTAAACTCAAAAATAAAAAATAAAAAAAAGTTAAAAGTTAATAAAGACGGTTGTAAAAAAGATGTGTGACAGTTGAAATATACTTTGCACAACAAAATATGAATGATGAACATTTCTATTAATAAATTTTGTTATATTTTATTCTATTTTATAATGAAATATTTTTTTAATGAAATTAGATAGACATTAGTAAATTCATTGAAGAGCAAGGAAGTATACTTATACCTTTAAGCTTAATGAAAGGATAAGATAAAAACAAGTGAAAATATTAAATGAATATATGTAGATAATATAAGATAATTATTTCAAATTTTAGTTTTTTGATATGTTTAGTCTATAATTAAATACATTTTTACATTTAGAATAAATACCAAAACGTTACATTATTAGTTATAACCCTTTTATTTGAGTCATTAATTATTATCATGCGCGCCTACTAAAAGACAAATGTTACAATGCACGGCTTGCGCAATATTTTATCGCCTGCTCTCTCAAAAAAATTAAAGCCCTTTTTTCTTTTATATTACAATTGTCACCCTTTCACTTCCATTTCAATTAAATAATGTCTGGTCATTTGGGGCAGGCGGGATTGGTTGAGTTCTAGCAACAGAGAAACGGCAGGACGCGCTCGGCTCTATACAAGTTTGCGTTGTGTTCGCGCCTCCCTTAGCCCACAGCGAAAAGTGCGCGTCATCCTGCTAGCACATTAATCACTTCCATTATTAAACTTGTTATTGTGTTGATTTGAAGATAACGCGTTATAAACGGTGCCGTCCGCTCCCGACAAAATAAGCTTTTTGTAATGACGTGTAAGCGATACAGCTTGAGAGCATCCTTTGCAAAAAGCGTGATTTATGATAAATAACGTAACTTTATAAATTTTTATTTAACTATAAGGTATAATAGATAATTTGTACGACATATAAATAAATATAATTTATTTATCATGTGTAATTTACACCTATCTAGTAGGTATGTATTAACAATTAGAAGACTTTTGTTATTGTTTTAAAAGGGTATTTAGGGAAATATATGATCTATTATAGCAGAGATATATTTGATTTTTTTTTTTATTTTGTCAGTGAATGTTACGCTATTTTACATCTACCTACGTAGGCGATATGTGCGCGCACACGACAAATTATTAATCCTGCACAAAAAGTAACCTTGCTTCTTTAAAGTAGCCTTTATGTTAATCTAAAACACTGTCTATATTTCAGTGTTAGTCTCCTAAATATCAGTGCAACTGTTTTGGACTTCAGCTCTGAAAAACGGAGAGATAGCCGAACTGACAAAAAAAAAAAAAATTGTGAGCTTGCATCGTGTTTTTACAAGTGAGTATAAAAATACTCACTTGTAAAAACACGATTATCTTGTAATCTATAAATAGGTTATTTTATTTTCGCTTATTTACCTTTGACAAAATGCAATAAGCTTAATATATTGAGTTTATTGTTTTTGTGTCTTGTGCAATTCTGTATCTCATTTACCTCAAATTCTATTTGAGTTATCTGTAGTTATTACAATTTTTCTTCTTAGGTAATGAAGTACTAGAAATAAGTGTGATAAAGTTTCAAATCGATACCATCGAAAACAGGTTTGTTAATATAAAAGTAAAGATGTGACGTAGGTTGATGACGCTAAAGTAACATAAACACAATCACAATCGCCGGGGCGCTAGCAATGACTATTAGGAATTTCCCGTATTGACGTAAGACGTAATTAGGTTCGAGGCTTTTTGCTTTAAAGGCTTGTCTATATTGATGTTCGTCTATTTCGGAGAATCAAACTAAAAAAAAATATCCGAACATTATGCAATTTTTCATTTAATTTTAATTTACTAATTTTTATTATTGTCTTATATTGAAAATATCTGTACGATTTGTCAAAAGAAATTAATTTAACATTTCTTTTTTCAATCTGAACTATTGGAATTAGGAGCAATCATAATCGAAAAACCTACTTTATAATTACTTGTTATTACTTATTGCAACGTTTGTTAATACGTTGTTTTTTTTATATGAAATGATTACTTTTATTTTTCCGTATTACTTGCTAGTACTGCCTATTTATCTTACATAACCGTTTTTTAACGTGAGAGGAGGTTATAATTAATGCTAATATATATGGTATTTCCCCGTTCATGACATGACCAAATAACCATTTTTAAAAGCAAATATATTATAAGTATAATCTGATACATGTTATTTTAAGGACATATAAAGAGACCGTACGTGTCCTATGAGTTTAACGAACTTTGTATTGTATTTAAATTAAAAATAAAATTAAAAAAAGATGAAAAATTAGACATAAATAGGTACATCACGTATGTACCTATTTATGTCTAATTTCTCATCTTTTTTTAATTTTATTTATATATCATAAAAAAAAATATTATTATTGCGTTTCCATTGAAAAATCCAATATTTTTTTCCTTATATTGGCAAGTACTTAGACAGGTATGAATCTCAGGATTTTATTCAGTTTTTATTTTATTTTACACATTGATTTTCATTTATTAATTAATAATACTTGGTTACATGAGTCAGTGTATTCATTACTTATTACTTATTGTGTGTTGTTATAAACAAGTATGTTTCGTTGTTGAATTTAATCATTCATTTTCCTGTCCCACTTGTTAACTCTCTACGAGCGTGATATTAAATATTTATACTTTAGCCATATATGATTGCATGTTACAACATCTACCTATACATTTTACATTATACTCGCTAATATTATTCTTTTTTTGGTTATTTTTATATAAATGATTTTATTTTTTTTGTTTCTTTTTTTAAATTATGTTTTTTGATATTGTATCGTTTTACTGTATTTTTTTTGTAATTATATAAACAATAGATTTCGTGAAGCCGGACACAATATATGCATGTAGTGTTTGCTTTCAAACCGCTATACAATATTTAAATTATGTAATGGTTGTAATATTATTTTTATCTGTAATTTGTAATAGCCACTAGCAAACCAAAATTAAATAAACAAATAAATAAATATCTGGCCGCTCGCCGGACACATGCAGCTTGAAAATGTAATCCTGTTTAACGAACTTCTAAGAAACAATATTTTTTATTTAAGTATTAGTCATATAACCATTGAAGATAGGCAAGTTTGTGTTATTACTAATATAAATCGTCATAGCATTTACGAGTTCACGTCAATAGGCAAAAAAATCTATATTAGTTTTCTTTTTTTTTTTGAAAAATGTTCCGTACCGGCTGTTAAACTTTATAATGCATAATTGAATAGCAACTTGTAGCGATTTTGTATTAGGTTAAGTTATTAAACTCATAAACTGTTTTTAAAATTTACTTCTTGTGCCCTTAATATAATACAACAATAACCGAAAAGTTACATGCCCATAAAACAATACTATCAATAGAGCCGATCCGGTGAAACTCGTCCCCGGACAAGCCTGGAATTTTGACGCTTTACAGTTTTAAAATTAACAAAAGCTAATTTTGTTGCATTTTACTACTTTGAAATAGGATCAACAACCATTAGGGCATTTTTTGCCACGCCTTTTATTAGGGTGTCGTCCGAAGGCCACGCGGTAAAAGACAAAGCTTAGACCGGAATCTTTCGCATAAACAACTTTTGACGGCTTCTTTGCTTATTTATGATCCCGCCTGACATTTGAGTATTCATTTGTACCATCTCATTGGTCTATTAATTGGCTCATGCAGGTTTCTAGGATAATGTTGCATAGATATTTTTAAGTTGTGTAGGTTATTTTTAATATCACATAGGCTTTAAAATCCTTTAAACACTAAAAGCAAGTAAACTATATAATTTAATAGATACATCGCAAAAAATAGCTAAAACCTTAACTCTTACAGGAAAAGTGACAATTATTAGTCGCAGTTATTTTATTGATAAAAAGTTCCTTTGGTAAGATTGCATCGAATTTTGGATTTCCCAAGACCCATAATTGTATATTTTATAGAATTCTTATAGGTCTTGAGTTGTTATAATCCTTCTTCTCTATTTTGGCCCGGTCCATTATTTTTTGCTTATATACATTAAAAATATACATTAAAAATATTGTATTATAATGGTGAATTATATTTTATGAAAAACAATGCATAGACACGGTAATTTTAATATTAAGGAAAACTTTGACAAAAAAATATAATAAATTGTCCTTGATAAACTCCCCTGTTAATGTAATATAAAGGCTAAAATAAAAAGTGAAACAAATAGCTTTACTGCCCACAATGTGCGCTATATTAAAATATTTACTAATGGGTACATGTTGTAACCCTTTCATTGTACTTATTTTTTATTGTTTTATTTGAGGGTCAACTGTGAAAAGTTTTATAGATCAATTAATTAAATGTCTGCACGGTCATTGTTGCTAAGTAAATATGTAAATGAAGCAGCTACTAACAATGCATTGATTTATTAAAGTTTTATACAAGAAAAAACTACTGAAGGTGAGAACCAGAGAACATGTATAATATTGTCAATCCCATTGTTTAATACGCTTCCCCTAAATTGAATAGTATCTAATAATATATATTTTAGCTCACGTAAGGAAGTATGAGAAAGTTGAATAATTATCACAATAAACGCGTTAAGCTGATAAATAAAGTAGGAAAATTTATAATTATTAATTAGGTTACGGTGTTTTTTTTTTGTTTTTTAAATATAAATTTAAATGAAAAACAAATATTTGTGAACTTGTTACGCTATATTATATAAATATATATAAGAAAATCTTGATTTATATCATTACATACATATTATCCAAGCTCTTACCCACCAATATCTTTTTCCCGCAAGTATGTAAAGCAATTTATAAAATAAGTATGTAATAAGCAAATGCATATCCTTAAAAATAAGACACAAAATAATAACAATATTTTATCAGGAAGTATGTGGTTAACTGCTTTTATCTTATCGATTTGTGAAAAAACGAGGTACTTGGCGTACAATCCGTTTCGTAATTATGTTAAAATATTATATTGTTTAATAGATTATTACGTTTGATTTCATGGTGAATTTCACATAATGTTTGTAGGTAAGTAGATTTATTATTCTTTATTTAATTTCAAACAATATTGGTAGGTATAATATATTTGTATTATTCTTCAAAAAATATGATTACAATGTGATATTTATAGTTTTGTTTGTCAATTTTATTATAAAATATTTTTCTTAAAAAAAAACCAAAAAACGGAAATTGATATCAATATTACACTAAAATGAAAAACCACATACAAATTATTACAAACTTTTAATTGTAATTCATTTTAGACAAAATGAGTTTAGTTTTATAAGTTGTACCTTGTAGATACATTGATCTTAACTGAATAAACAAATTTTAACCATAATCTTTATTATCTCAATAATTATTTTATTTATATATGAAATTTGGGTTCTAGCTAATGTACAACAAGTTTACAGTGAAGTGTTTTGATCCTCAGGCATAGATTATACTCAAACTTAAATTATTTAAGGAATAACTTAAAAAACTGAAAACTTGAACAGTGTTGTGATTTTGAAAAGGTGTATTAAAATTGAAGCTTTGCAAAAGACCAAAAAATATTTGTAATTATTTAATGATTAAGTACGTCCAATAACAATAATAATTCTTAAAATAATTACCTATTTTTCGGCGTGGGATACTTTAAATTTTCATGTTCACATAAAGTTATTATCTTTTTGTGTAATATTTACTGTAATATGTGTTATCACTCTGGTAGTTTGTTTCATTGATATCGTTATACTATTCTGTTTTATATCGTGATGAACCGAAAAATATAAATTAAAAAGAAATTACGTTCTTATTATTATTAATAGATTGATACATATATAAACATCCACATATTTATTTCATATATAGCATTACAGTAACTGTACTTACTCTATTAATGGTTTAGAAAATCTATACTTAAAACTAACGTATTAATACTTGCTCTGGATATATGATATTGAGTCGTATATTATATTCAGAAAAATAAGCAGCACTATTCGTGATCTATACGTATAATAAATCTGTAACTAATCACTGTCTATACATGGAAGATATATATAAATAAAAATTGTAGGGGGCCGCTAATCTCAGCAACAGCTGACCAGATTTACATGGCGGTTGCACTATTAAATTTTGGCCACTTTCCCTCAACATTAAGATTTTATTTTATTTAAATCGGTTAATAAATAAATTAAATAAAAAAGTTCGTCAAAGTTGCTACAAAATATTTATTCATGTGGTTGAAATTTTAGTTTCCAATTTATAGATACTGTCTTAATAGAGATAATGTTATTAGACTTAGCTTCACGTTATTAATTTTGAGTTACATGGGGCCGTGGGCGACGGTGATCACTTACCATCAGGTGACCCGTACGTTCGCTTGCCGTGTGTTATCCATAAAAAAAAAATAGTGGAATTCAAAAGGACGAAGCCGCGGGTGTGTCGCTTGTGCTTAATAAAATATGAAAAAGTTGTAAAGTATATAAAATAAACAAATGTATTAGTATATATTGTGGAACAGGACAGAAGAATTTAGGGCGATAGAACCTAGAGCGAAGATTTCGATCTTCACTTTACGCTTGATTTCGATTCATGGAGTGTTGTTGTAAAGTGGAACTTACAGTAGGTTACAATGTGCCAACAATCAAAATGTTTAGATTATAATAAACTGTAATATTTCTTAAGAAATTTGTCTAAATATAATTAATTTGCAAAAACCATTATTGTATTCAATAATAAAAATTTGTCTCTATTACTGTTTCTATTAAAATACTTCTGCAAATGTTCTCAAATATTTATGTATTATATCTAAGATAATATTCTTAATTATAAAAAATAAAGATTTACCTTCTTAAATGATATACTATTACATTTTAAAACCTAATATAATTTGTAAATAAAATGATATATTAAATAATAGTGAAACTGAATAGTTACGTTAGTATAATAATTAATAATAGCGAAATATTATAAAATACTTACAGACATGAAACTTAAACATTATATAAAAATCACTTATGCTGAAAACGTGATATTCTAAAAATGACATTATTTACATAGGATATCAAAGAGGACTCTAGCTACGGCCGCGTGCGTGCACTCCCTCAGTAAAGTCTCAGCATCATGCATTGCATTAATATCAATTGTCGCAGCTCTATGACACGTGCCCATTATTTCAATAATTGATCAAAATTTATCTATGCTATAAGTTCTATAGCTTACGATTTTTAAATAATACTTGAAGTGATATATATTTTATACATAAAAACAAGGATATCCTCGCTCGTTACTCTATGATTTCTTGTGGTTATGACGACTATTTCGTCTATAATAAAATGAATATTTCGTATTTAGGGATAAAATGGACACATATATTTCTCTTTTTAAGATAAAACAATAAAAATAAAAAAGAAAAAATATTAATTTCATCAGAAATTTTAATTACACATCATAAATTTTAATAACATTAACACAAATTATTATATGATGTATATTATATTATAATATTAGATATATATAGAATTTGGGCATGATAACAACTTTTGTAGTAAAGTCTGAAGGTACATCTTTTTTAGGTTTCCTCCTAAAATTCAATTCAGTTTTCGTACAAAAATATATAATGAATTTTGACATCGTAATAGATTAAGACCAATGGCAACTTATAGTATAGTTTTCAATCTGGTCTTTAATACAATCTTCGTAAAAAAAATAGAATATATACTGGGAAATAATATCGATGATACACAAATTAATTTATATAATTTTAAACTTTTCTTTATTAAGCTATTATAGATATCATTTATCTCTTTATTTATTTAGCCGTTTCTTAAAAGAATAACTTCAAATTAATAGTCATTTAATACAATATATTATTTTAAAACCTTTGGTAGTGGCTAAATATACTTATCGGGGCTAGATATAAAATGAGTATGCACATTAAAAAAAAATAATCAATTTAAAAAGTAAATTTTATTCATCCGTTCATATATTACAAAACTGATATTGTGTTTTATTTACGTGATGTTATGTTTTTTCAATGGAAAAGACTCAATTTACATATGGTATGTATCTATAATATCTTAATTTAGAAAAATTCTCAATCATGTACATGAAAAAATATTTTGTTTGAAATAACAATTTTTATTTTTCATGTAAAGACACACTAGCACATTGTGTAAAAAAACCCAAGACATGTCCATTGAAAGCTAAAGTTTAAACTTTTATAAATCAAGCATTGTTTACAGTTTTATTTATTTTATTGAATTTTTATTCAAGAAATCATATTTTATATAATAATGGCTTTGATACTTAAAAAGACATCCGATTTAATTAAAAGACACGCAAAATCGTTAAAAATACACAAATAAGATGTACTTTTCGTCCAATAGTGAGCCAAATCGACACACCGACGTATATACTGGCTCAACTCGTCACGAAAGTACTCTCTCCTCTGCGTGGCCACACAACATCTCATGTCAAGGATTCTTACCATTTTGTTGGCGGACTTAAAGACTTTAAGTTAGCTAGAAATGAAACCATGGTCAGGTTTGATGTCCAGAAGCTGTTCACCAGTCTACCTATTAAAGAGTGCATCAGGATAGTCAAGCGGAAGCTAGAGGAGAACTTCATGCCTATAGAATATCTTGAACTCTTAAAACCCTGCCTTACATCTGGATATCTAGTGTTCAATTAAGAATTCTATTTACATATAGATGGCATTGCTGTGGGTTCGCCTATGTCTGTGGCATTGCTATATAATAATAATATTCAGTTTACAATGGAATTACAGACAAATAATTCTTTAGCTTTTCTTGATTTTTTAGTCATAAAGAAATCTAATAGCACAATAGGCCACACAGTCTATAGGAAACTCACACACACCAATAGATATCTCAATGGTGAATCTCATTACCACCCTACATAGTTGGCAAATCTCTGTTTCAGAGAGCCCACCACCTCTGCGATGCTGAACACCTAGGGGACGAGCTTCGACAGGTGAAGACTGCCCTTCACCAAAACAAGCTGTCAGTTCCCCGCCAGCGATGTCAGAAGACCAACAAGCCACCCACAGTTCAGAGGCAACCGGCACTTTTACCATATATGAAGGATATTACAGACTGGATCGGCAACATCTTAAGAAGAGCTTCTATTAAAACTATATTCAAGCCTAACAAGGAAGTGAGCCAGTTCTTGAGGCCAGTGAAGAGTATTACTCCTTTGCAGTGTTCAGGACTACAAACTTGATTGTGACTGTGGCTTATCATATATAGATCAAACAAAGAGAAGCATCGGTGTTGAATACATCGAACAAATCCAACCATTACATCTGGTTTAATAAACCCCACATACTAGCTAGGGAGAATAGATATATCCCTAAAATTATCCGCGAGGCTGTTGAAATACAAAAACATCCTAATTTCAATAGAGAAGATAGTTGGAAACTTTTAACCACCTAGGACCCACTCTTAACAAATTTAAAGTCTCAAGCACACCACAATAGAGGACGAGATACAGTTAGCTCATTCTGTAAGAATCCAGAGTAGTACGCGAGGCAATTAAGGTATTGTTGCGGTAGTTTGATATAATAATTATATCAAATGACAGACAAATGCCACCTCAGTCTACCCGTGACCAGGGACTACTGCAAAGTGTTAGAAACGTCGGGTTTCCAAAAAATATGTTTAACAACCAATATACGCGATTAATCCGGTTAAAAGTGTTTCATTTAAAATCATATTTTATACTTTATTTGTTGTATGCTCATTATTTATTTTCATATAATATCTGTATTATAAGGTACTTTTAAACATAGCTTTATATTATGTTTTAAAGACTTAAAATGAGGTGATTTCTACGGAGTAAAGTGTAGATGTTAATATAGTACTAGTTAATATTGTATAGTATGTTAATATAGTATAATCTCTTTTATAGTTTGTAAATATTCTTATAATATAATAAATAAACTTTAAAAAATTATATTCATTATTCTTATAATATAATAAGCGGACACTAACCTAATCTTTCTTTTAATTTGAGAAAGTATTTTACTACCTAACATTAAGATTTTTAATAATTTTACAAAAGAAATAAGAAACTGCTTAGATATATAATTAACTTTACTATATAGGTATTTGAAAAGAATTTCTGCCGCGCAGCTTTATCTTCTTGAACTATACGATCTATTTTGAAAATTGGTTGATTATTTTTTATGACTGATCTATACTTTCATACACTTAGTAAATAATAATGATTATGATATTGAATTATGCTTGTAAAAAATGTCATATTTAGATAGGTCTAGAGGTACGCGTACATGAAAAATACAAACACAGATATACAAATATATTTTCTTAATACTTTTTTGCAGTTTAGTATCATGTAAATAGCTACCTATATTTATAAAACATCTCTTATTTTTAAATTACAAACCGACGCTTCAATTTCATTTACATGTTTAGACAATAATTTTATCAATAAAATAAATGTTACTGAAACTATCGATGTGAAGGGTCATAGTAATACGCATATTTTTTCTATCAAAATTAAAAAAAAAATCTTAAAAGTATTTAAAACGTTCAAATTAGAAAACATTATGTCGAACGCAATCCAGTATTCGTTGTTAAAGCGGGTGAAATCGCGACCGGGATGCTAATAATAAAATAAATAAAGTCTAAAATAGAAATCCTACCCAAAATCATTTCGTACCTTAAACGTGTGGACCGTAACGGCAACATCAAACATATTTTTTGTAGAAATTTAACAACAATAGCGACACTTAGAAAGCTTTATCAAAGAGGCATCACTCTAGAGATAGTTTTAAACATTTGATACATTTAACAACACTTCGTGCCGCCTTTTGTTATTGATCGTCATTGATCCTTTAGACTAAGAGTTTCATGCTTATTCTATAAGATTAAGTCATGTATTGTATGATAGATATACCTTTTTTATTATAAGTGACTTAAAGGCTTTCACGTTATTGCACATTTTATTGAATATAATTTGTTTATCATTTACTAACGAAGGTTTTACTTTTAATCATTAAAATAAAAGCCCTGCCTTAGATGAATAAAGAATGGAAAAAGGAAAACCATATGGATAATGAAATATTTAAAGTTTAAATTATAAAATTACTTATATCTACCCTTTATTATACGAAAATAGTACATAATCAATTCGTTTAAATTTTCAGATTCAGTGTAGTGAACATTTTTATATATCATGCGTAGGTAGGAATTATGATAGGAATCTAGTAGATACTTACCCATTTTTATTTATTATAAAACGTATTATTTTAAAAGCACTAGGCACTTAGGACTTAAATTGCTAAACTGTTACAAAAAGTCACCGTGATAAAATATTATTACTGAATTCGTATAAAGAGATAGAAAGAGAAATATATTATAACATCTTAAGTTGTGTTTAAATATTTTGCGATGTAGGTAAGGCGAAATTATGTTAAAATATTTCAGTAGAGTATATATATATTATTAAAAAAAATAACTTTACACAATACACCAACGTATTCAGACAGCTAATTGAGCACTACTGTCAAATAACTGGAATTCAAGATCCTATTATTAGAATTATATTTATAATACAGAAAAGTATCATATTTCGAAGGTATCACAAGCAGGGATCATGATCTCCCCATGACGTATTTTATTATATAATATATATTTATCTTGTTACAAAGGAACAAAAGCCTTGATAAGTATATAAAACACTCGAAACGTCCAAAAAGCATAATGCCCATCATTATACATTCATATGCTTTGTTGCTTACAGTATTTATTTTGAAACATGTCGAGGGGAGAAAACCCTCTTTCCGCTCAAAAGCTCCCGAAATTCTATAAAGGAGGCGTTGGATACAGTGGGGCGGCCTCGTCGAATATTGTTATTGGAGCTACGCCGCCCCACCATTCTATCGCTCCGCCCTGATGAAAATTGTTCCTGGCAAATGCTCTAGCGATCATTCTGCAGTCGGCAGTTGTCACGGTAGGTTGTTTTACAACGTAAATAATTTGTGTCAGCTGTCTGAACAGCCATAAAGTACTCAGTGGTATAATAAGTGATGTTGTATGGTGTAAAAGTGTAACACGTGTTATGCACGCAATGAGTGATCCAGCTGCTTTGGCAGGAATCTTGCCATTTGACTCTATCGGTCTATACGAGCAGCCTAAGCCAAGATTCATTTTCAAGATGCCACGTGTGGTCCCTGATCAAAAAGCAAGATTTGAGTCGGAAGACTTATTTAAAAGGCTGAGCAGAGAAAGCGAGGTACTTATGATTATCTACTTGAATCTATTTCTAAGCATTATAAATTACTAATTATGAATGTCTATATAGGAATTAAGACTGAATCAACAGGAAAAATGTAATATATTTTAATTTAATCACATTACCGGGAAGGATATTATTTTAAAATTTGTGTTTTTTCCTTCTAATATTTTTTTTCAATATATACTTGTTTGAAAATAATATCATACAAATTTATGTTTTTTATTGTGTGTAATAGGTGCGCTACACGGGGTATCGAGACCGTCCACCAGAAGAGCGCCAGATGCGTTTCACCAGCGGTTGTCGTGAAGGCCACACCGAAATTGCCTTTACTACCACGGGAACAAACCTCCAGCTTGTATTTGATCATTCTCCGTACAACAATCGAGGATGCGATTTTCAGAAAGAGACTGGCAAGGTAAGATTATAAAACGTCGTAAATATGTATATATGATTTTTTTCAAAGAAACAATCTTTGCTCATGCATATCTTTGTGATAATTATATATTTTTGGGATAGGAGATTCGTAAAACGAAACCTTCAATGTCCATCCGTCGTTCTATATCAGGAATAGTTAAGTTAGACAGTTGATATAGTTGAAATTTTCACTAATTGTACATTTCTGAGGTGTCTCATCGCGCCGGAGTACAAGCGGGGGTTCGATCCCTAGTTTAGAAAATGTAACATTTACTGTATTCGGTCTGGCAAGCCGCAGCGTTGAGTTCCGCCACTCGACACGCATTGTTCAGATTCGGCAAACGATCGGAATGTCTTACGAGTAACACACATGCAGGATACAGCATGAAGCTGGAAAAATATGTATTTCTGATGCCGTTTCAACAACAAATACATACTAAAAAAATACACAGATTATAACAAATTAAGGAGGCTACTATTAAACAAAACTTATTTTTTGAATAATGATAAGGAATCCTCCCTACAAAGCACGGCAATTGGCATTTGTATACTTTGGAGACATGGATTTTGTTAAACTAAATACATTAATTAAATTTTCTTTTAATAAATTGATAATCTAAGCTTTATTTGAAAAACAAAATAGGTCATAATGTAAGTATTTTTATCGGAACCTATTTAAAAAGTAGTAAAATAGCTTTTATATCAAAAATTTAAAAAAAGCTATCACCAAACAAAAATATTTTATATTATAAGTTATACACACCACGTACAGTCGTAAAGTATATGAAAAAAGGTATATTCATTTAAACGTAGCGGGATTTGAACCAACGCCTCTTGGAAACTGTTAAAGCGCTCTGACCTACCATACGTTGCTTATAAAGCTTATAAATGTAACTCGAAATCTTATACAATTGTCACATTTGACTTATGTTGGACGGATTCTAATAGGCGCGGGTTTAACTCCCGCTACGTTTAAATTTTTATACGTTTTGAAATAAGTAATTTTCTTTTCTACGTATGCAATCATATATTTTTTTTTACAAAAATTTATTATAAGTAGGTTAAAGTATGGAGATTCACATATATTGTTTTATTCCATTCGAATATAACATTCACATGAGTCATTGTAATAAAGCAATAAAAGATCCGGTAATGACGACATTACTTTGAGTTATGTAGCACGTCATCATCCTTTCCGGTCCTCAATTTCGTAACGAAAATTAAGACATAAATAACATTCCTACTAATGAAAATAATATTAAGTCGTAACACCGAACATAAAGTGTCGGTCACGCTCCAGCCGTTTTGATACGCTTTGAATAAAGGCATCTATCTCTACTGGCCAACCGGTTCGCTTAATGACAACAGCATTACACAACTTTAAACATGTTAATGCATTAATTTCTCCAAATGCAAAAACTAAAAATAAATTAAGTACGTACAATGATATCGACCTGGCCAAAACCTTGGTAATACTGGCGTAGGTAATAAACGTTTGTAAAATATATTTTATAAATACTATGCATATTAATGTTGACCTTTTTTAGATTTATAGTCTGTGTGATTTTTTTCTATCTCTCATTCCCTTATTTTATTTTTATTATTATGAATATTGTCAAGGATCAATAGCAAATTTAGATGATATTTTTCTGAAAATATGATAATATTTATAATTTATTAACGAGAAACCAGTTAAGTTTGAGTCGAACTCGCCTACTGAGGTTTTCGTACCTATTTCGGGAGTATAGGTTAACGAGAAGTATAATTTTACTAATTTAACTAACTTACACTTTTGCCGTCCACTTACGCCATTACGGCGTCCGCACTTATTTTGTATAAATTGTACTACTATTATAAATTTGCAATCTATTTTAATAGGTGAGAACTTGCAGTACAAATAATTCTATTGCAAGTTTTCACTTCTTGTCCAATCCCGTAATATTATAATAGGTCCTAAAAACTTCGAACGCGCACTGAATAAGTTATAAAAGTGTTTATATTGTCATTTTCAATATCAATTTATATTTTCAAATTATATTATATTTTTAAATTTTCACAAAATGCAGCTTAAAACACAAATATGCTCGTATCTTTTGATTGTATTGACTAAGGAGGTAGAATTTTACTAATATAAAAAACGTATAAAAAATTGAATGTAGCGGGACTGTGGTCTGACAAACTAAGCCATACGTTCTCATCAAGCTACAATGAAATTCTTATATGCTTGTTACAACTTATTTCGGCTACCCGAGGACAATTCGTTAACATGCAGACATTCGATTTTCACTTCGATGAACGATCGAATGTTTGCAGTAAAATGGCGCTACGTGAATCATTAGCAAATTATGTGTGATTATAAAATTTTACACCTGGTCTCTCTATACCTTGAGATAAAACAATATTGAAAAAGTTAGGTGGTTTTTCTGAAATATTTGCGATTCATAAAAATATTTTGACATAAACGATTGAATTTGACTCGACTCAATAAATTTTTGCCCCTTCAAGACCGCCTGCTGTCTGGCCCTATATGAATAGTTATATTTATTTACATTCGGTTCATTTAACAGCACACTCGAGTGTACAACAGCCCTCACCTCTTACAGCTCTTTAGAAAAAATAGGCATATAAATAAAATGTTATCAAATGGATGAATTTATTAAGAAAATGAAAGGGATAAATGAGAAGTTAAATATATATTTAATGTATTTGTTTTTATATGTTATTTATGGAATAACATTATATACACTATATACCGCGCATAGCAGAATAGACTGAGCGAACTTGGGAACCTACTTATTAAGACATCGTTGCCATCGCAGTGTGTTGAGTGGTAGAACTCAACGCCGCTCTTTGCAATTGTTAACATTTCATTTCATAGATTGGGGTCGAACCTACAGTCGCACACGTGCTAGTGCCCCTGTGCCACGACAGGCCTCATGTTAGTAGTTATTTCGGAAATCATTTTGTGATAAATTTATTTCGCCCAAGCAATGAATTTAATTTGGCCTCTGAACAACCCTCCTTTGATGTAGTTGAGGGAGTCGGTGAAATTAAATTTGTGAGCTCTCCAGAAGCTAAGGGGAAAGCTCCCTGAAATCAATAAAGGAAAAGCTCCTGTAGGATTGGAGGGCGTCGGGACGCCACGCCCGCCTAGCTATCATGGCCGACGATGCGCCAATCCCCTTCCCCCGCTTCTTCCTTCTAGATTGAACTAATTTATCATTATACTTAAGAAATTTATTATTAGATACTTATATTATTAAATAAGTAATAGAAAAATATATGAATGAAACTAAAATTGTACTATATAACATAATTTAATAAGAAACAAATAGTTATAATCTGCAATTTATAAAGGAAATTTCTTAAAATTAAAGTTCAAATGCATAATTAGGTATCTAAGGAATACTTTTAAAAATAATCGGTGGAGCCAAAATAAAACGCACGCGATCTTAATGTTTGTTTCGCTTACCTGCTGTTGGTGCTTTCACTTTTTTAGCCTCGATGATAAAAAATAATTGTTAACATATTATTATTTTAGTTATTTAACATTTATTTAAAATTTAAAAGAACACATTGTCTGAAAGTTACCACCAACTGTGCGGATATAGTTTTTATTAATATTGAATAGAAAAAGGTCGGTCATTAATTTTACTAAGAGGAATATTTTTTGTCTAACAGGTTCACATTGTGTCCCGTTTTATTATGAACGGCGTTTGTGTGCGGTGGAGAGGATGGATAGATTTGGAGCGACTTGACGGCGTCGGCTGCTTAGAGCTCGATGAAGAGCGAGCTGCTATTGAAGATTCTGCTTTAAGAGAGCAAATAGAACGATACAATCAGCGACTAAGAGATTTTGAAGACAAACAAAGGGCTTACCGCGAACACGGGGAAGAATTAAGAGCACATTCCCAAGTTCATGCTCAACGTTGCCATCAAGCAAGGCAGCCGCCGCACCCTGCTCATCCTGCACATCCTCATGCTACTCATCCCGTTCATATTAAGCCACATTCTCAGGGCGCTCTTATTTCCTAAGAAATATTTCTTTGTTCATTGTGTTATAATATTATTCGAATAATACTAGTAGTACCAAATAATCAAATTGTAAGCAATCTATATATTTAATATTTTATTTCTTATAATCAAAGCTAAAACATTAGTCACTTTCTCATGATATTGCAATGATAGAAGTTGAGCTCTATAATAATATCTTATAGTGATCTTGAAAAAATAACGATGCAACTAGTAGGTAACTTGAGTAGTTCTAAAATAAAAGTAGTTTATAACATTTATTGTATTGCTTATTATATGTGTTACTTATTTCTCAACGATAAGTTAGCGATAGTCGATAGTGAGACAAGTTGTAAGTTATAACTTTAAAGCAGAAAACTTAAAGTTTAATTTATATCTGAAATTAAGGTAAATAAAGAGAAAATTATATTTCTATCATACTTACATGAATTAGGCTATAAATGTTTAAAGTTTCATTGGTTTTGATTACAAATTTTGTTTGTACAGATGACATTATGTTCATGTTTACTGAATATTTGTGTTATTTAATTTTAAGAATTTAATTTTACGTGATAAATGTGATAGGCATATAAATAAAACTTTATAATTATAAATTGTCTTTTATTTAACATTCTTTCTATGAACATAAATCGCAAAACAATCTATTTGATTGAGTCGAGTTGTGCACGCTTAGCACAAATCACATCGCTAGTGTCAAGGTCGTCGAAGAACATATTCCTTTATAAAGGAGATATATATTATCTTTTAAACATTTTAGAAACTTCCTTTCACGAAATATTAAATTTAGTATTTGAAAATAAATCTAATCGGGTAACAGTTCATAAATTTTACAATATTTTTAAATAAATATATTTTTATGTATCTCATACACGATAAACAGTTTGTAATAACGCCTATAATTTTGATTTGAACGAGGAACTTTTTTACTGAATCACACAACAAAACGTATCGTAGATATTTTTAGTCAAAAATATAATTTTTCATTATACCTACTGGCTTAAGAAAGTGGGCAAAGTAAATAAATTTGACTAATTAAATTAATAAGACTCGTCTTCTCGTTGATAACAGCCGAATATACCTGTACAACAGATAACTTTTACAAAAATTTAATTTAATTAATAAGTGTAATTTCACAAAGTCCGGTAGCATTGTATTGCCCCTGCTAAACCGTATGCGAAGCAAAGGATTGCCATACCATCCTCTTCTAGAACTATTTTGGCGAATTTTCGTACAGCTATTTGAGAACCTCTGGATAGATATAGAGCTTTTAATCTATTGTCTTCTATTAATCACGCCTGAAACTCAACATTTCTAATTTGTATGTCATAAGTTTACGACCTTATGCGAAACCAAGTACCATTTTCGCAACGCTATTTCGCTTACTCATTGACCATCAAAATAGAACTAATATTTCCCACAGACCTAGAGAGCTGAATTTGGTGGTTTCGAAATTTGGCGCAGGGGTAGAGTTTAATGCCTATATTAGGACGAAAGGAAAACTAACAAGTGTACTCCTGATCTTCGACGACCTAACACCGTAGATCTGGAGTACTTTATGATCCTGATGAGAAACGGTAAGATATTATTTATAGATCTTGACATACTGCCTTTGCAAAATTTATTCAGCGTGGTTTCCATCTTTTCTTTTGATATACTAAAATTTAAATTCTGGAGTATCTTCTATGTAAAAAAACCCTAAAAGCTAAGGCTGAACCTCATAGGTACTTAAATGAAAATGTCACCGTAACAAAAAATTCAGTGTTTCCGCTGAATTTGAGACACTGCGCGTTAAGTGACGGCATTCAACGCCGCGTTTTAAACGATAGCATAAAAGCTCTAAATCTGTATATAGGTTTTCAAATGGGGGCACGAAAATACCATAAAGTCACGATAATATGAGTAGTAGGTATATGAAAAAAATACAAAAATATATAAACATATTTTTAAAAACTTAACTGTTCGCACGCTATCGCAATTAAATTCAATTAGCCATCCGTCACAATATGTTCTGGTGCAAGGACGCAGTCCCTGGAGTTGCACGCGCGCACCTGTGACTGCGCCCGCGCAACCCTCGCCCTATGCTCATTATACCCAATTTAGTTCAGGAAATGTTCCCATTTAAACTCGTTGAACACACAGTTAATTGCTACATTTAAAGGTTGAATAGTCAGAACTAAATTTAATATGAGTTAGTTATATTATAAATTCTACTCTGCCTAATAAATACAGTAAGCAGGAAATAATGAAGGAATAGTGAATAGGCTTCATATTACAGGTATATGATTTACTAATATGATAACATTATTTCACGCTTACCTAGCTGTGTCATCGCGATAGATATTTGTATAATGTTACATTTTACGCGTAAATAAACATTATTTCCAAAAATATTAGATCTTATCTGACTTCTTATTGTGACATGCGGCACCTTGACCGTCAACATTGAGCAGGTACCTCATTCGGACATCATCCGTAATCGCTATCGACAAAAAATCTACAAGAAAAGGCAAAATCGCCGAATAGCCCGATATTAAATAAAAAAAGATCGACGATGTATATGAAATATACGCAAGTTAGGAAGACCGATGCACGATAAAGGTATAATAAAATAAGCTTAACATACTGGTGTTTAACGTGGGAACTGAGGATGAATAATTCTAAAGGAATATGATAAAGATTTTTTTATTATTTGTCCATATTTTGACTATTGTTTTATATTTAATTTTATCCTGTCTTTTGCGGGATAGACAGAATCAAGATAAGACAATCCAATATGTTTTCCACTTTTCAGCCATAGTATTTTTTTTTAGATGGCGGATTTTAACAGGCAATTTAATAGTTCGAATAGTAACGAATTTTAAGCTATCGCGTGTAAACTAGACAATTGACAACAAATTAGTTTAGACGTTATTTCCTAGTACTGTCCCTGTCTGAATTCTCACGAGTATTGAAGCAAGTAAAATGTTATTACGCCCATAAGGTTTCTTTGACACTCGAGATACCTTGTATCACACTTGAGCGACTAAGTTATAAACTTACACTAAAGGCTTCTTTCCTTAAAGGAAAATTGAATTATAAATATATAAGATTTAATAAATTATATGTACAGGCTGGAAATTTAGTGGACTATCGAAGGAAAGTGATATTTAGAAAAATAATTTTATGAACATTTTGAGTAATTTTGAATCTTAAATAAGATAGATAACTTTCAATCTTAAAATTAATTCTAAGCTTCAAGCTTAGAATGAATCTTAAATCTAGTTTAAGCCCAAGACTGTCATCGCTGTTACATTATTCTTTGAACGGCATGTAACTATTAAAATAATGCAATCTGTACCAATTTCAAGATTTTATATCGACTGAATGTTCGAGAACTACAATAATAAGTTTGTAGATAGAGATTGCTTCATTTTTATAATTTTTCAAAATTCAAAATTTTAAACCTACAGTTATTAAATTGGAGCAATACTCTATAGGTTTTGATTATTTGGTGAATAAAGATAGCAAATTCAAGTTTGCGGGTTAATATTACTTATTTTTTTCAAAAAAAGTGATAAATACATTTATACTTCTCCTTAGTTCTTACTTCGTGCAGAATTGAGATCTAGATTTTTTTTTCTGCTTCAAGCTGTATTCATCGCTGACATAGAAATATTACGTGTTGAGTGGCGGATTATAAGTTTTGTTACAAAATAAATGTACCGTTTTTATCCTGCTAATACGCAAACTATTTTATTCTAGTCACTCTCCATATTTTAGGCCTCTGCCAATAGGCCTTGGACATATCTGATACTAGAACTATATTAACAGTGTATAAAAGGTTGTTTTTTTATATTTTCAGTTAAATAATTAACTGGGCTTAGTGCAATGCCTATATTAACAACAACGCTTAAATCAAAGAATACATTTTTTTTATTTATTAATATCAAAGGATACAACGTGACACAAAAAAAATCATTAACGTATTAATAAAACACTAGTAACTTCACTAATGCGTACGTAACTCACAAACTTGAAAATGAACATGAACGGTAAAATAATTAATTAAGACACAAATTTAGGAACCATAACAACAATAAGATATAGTACAATATCTACAAAACAATGTGTGATACATATTTATACCATACATGTATATAAATTTGATAGTAGGAGTGCAATATTTTAATATAGTTATATTAGACGGAATTAGTATGTGATTGAGGGATAGAGTATGCCATCCAAACTTGGGATTACCAACTCAAAATTGATATTACAGTTTCTAAAATTATAATTAATTAATTCACTCCAATTATGTTGTTTCTAAATATATGTATAAGAGTAACACATTTGTATTACGGAGACTTAAAACTAAATGAATCTGTTTGTTTATCCAGCAGGCCTAATCGACATGACTACAGAGCGTACATCAAATAACTGACTTTATAGTTTATAGTCTTAACAGACTTTATAGTAGACGCGCTGCTGCGGCACTTTGAAAGCGAGTAGCGCCATCTCACCCATATGTTTCCTCGAATTTATGTCTGTTTTCTTGGAACAAATGCCTGTCGTAAAACATCTAGATTACTACATAAAACATTATTGAATGTTTGTTGATAGTAAAAGACACATTGAATAAAATCGTAAGAAGTAGATGGATATAAATGAAATACAAATCTATCGTTTACTAAGTAGGTTATCTATATATTAATTGCACATTTTATAACTATGAAATAATCTGCAATAAGTAGCCAACAGCTTACTTCTTGTAAACTATATTTGTATCATAAAATTAAAAAGTTTTTAAATATGTTTTTATTTGTTAATTAAGCAGTTAAAACACATTTTGCAGTTTATAAAAATGAGAAGGTATCTTGCAACAAAATATTTCGGCAATAACATAAGAATTTAATAATTTGTTAATCATTTTGTTCTCATTGACAAAATGTTAGGTAGATTAAGCAAGAAAATTGGATATGATTCGAAAAATTCTGATGTGATATTAAATGATAATGTTAAGAGTTGCCTTATTTTGTCAACTAATGTAGTTTCTTTCTTGGTATACAAAACAAACCTTACAAAATTTAAGATAAACTAACCTCAAAGATTTAATAGTTTTCACTTTAAAAAGTACTATAAGTGCATGCATTTCTCTACAATTTGACATATTAGAAATTTAAGAATACAAACGTAATTCAGTACTTAAGTACTTAAATAGTTTTATACCCAAGTGGGAGTAGCCGCCGACGGGTCGTTTCGCTGACCGGTTCAGCATGATTATTATCATTTTTTTAACTCCACGCTGGACCCCGCTGGGAATGTAGAAGTTACTTGGGAAACTAGTGTTAAGACACTCCGTTCCTTTCTTAACTTTCCGCCGAATTGGAGCATTGAGTGTTAAGTGGAGAAACTCAACGCTACACTTTACCTTGTTACCAAAGCGAGGAAATGAAATCATTTAATAAATGTGAAATGAAAATATTAAATATTTTATTTCATCGAGTTGGGAACGAACCCACATCCTGCCGCGTTTGCAGTCACACGCTTGTGCCCCGACAGGCCTCAAACAGTAAAGTAAAAAATAAATAAAAGGCTCGATATTTATCATACAGAACGATATCGTACTATAATATTTATAAAGTTTTTTCTGTTTAAACTAATTATTTAAGGTTTCATCGATCCACGTAAAAAAAATCAATCCTTTATAACTGATTTGAATGTATCTTATCTAATAGCTTACTATAGTATTGGCTAATAAACAAATTACGAACTGCATTTTATTATTTTAAACACATAGGTAATTTTTCTATACATTATTTATAGCGCAATAGGGACGCATTAATTAAATCAGGTACCATCGCTAAGTATCAAGAGATGAGACTTCATCAATTACTAGACACGTGCAAGATAATCCCAGCTAATAGAGAGCGCTTGTCGACTAATCTCGGGATCATCAGTTGCCCTTCGCGATATAAACTAATCTCTACATAATACGTAAAAAAAAATCAATATCGTTCATTTTAAGCGAAATTGAAATATTACTATAATTTACTAATATTTTTTTTGTTAATAAGCGTTCTTACTAAGTAATTTAAACATATTTATGAATTCCGAGCCTAGTCATAGTCAAATTGAGTTATGGTTGTAGATCGAAATTCTAGACATATAAATAAATTTATTTGATGTAGGTACATATGTATTAATTTCCCAATTAAATAATTACATTTATCTCCGTTTGGTTAGATAAAGGTGTATTAGTTTTTAATTATTATATACTTATACGTAAATAAATATATGACAAAATATCTATAAGATACCAACAACAAACACATTTATCAAGAGCTATATAACAATTTAAAGAATGTACTATATTGTTTTAATGTAATATATTGTTTTTCAGCTACATCGAAGTGTCTTTTTATTCATCAAATAATTCTGAGAAAACATGGTTTTAGAAACCATCTATATAGTCCATGTAACTTCAAAAATTTATATCTTATATCTAGATTTTAAGATTTAGCTCAAATGATCAATTAAAGATAAAACGTACGATATCTACAACTTTAAATATTATAAGTTTAACTACATTGTTTGAACTATACATATACAGTAATACCCCGCTTTACGCGAGGGATACGTTCCAAAAAAAATCGCGTTAACTGAAATTCGCGTATAACGAGGTTTATGATTAAACATAGTCAAAAATGATTACAAAAAAATACAAATCATTTTAATCAATCACTTTAATTCTAGGAATACTTAATGCAATACATACTTTTATTTTTTACGGAAAAATACATCTTTTGGGTAACATTTTGTTTACGTTCTTGTAAAATACGTTCATAACACCCAACACTGTTTTTAATTGTTTGACAGATGGTCAAGACACGGTCATCATTATTGTCTATAGGTACTTTGCAATATGTCCAAACCTGAATAAATTTTTGAAAGTGCATTTTGTATTCCCCTTGAAGATAAAACTTTTCCTTCTAATTGTTCGTTCTCATCTTAGATAGGATTATTCTGTAACTCGATCAGATCTTCATTGCTGAGAGGATCGTCGTGCGTTGCTACAAGTTCTACTAGATCTTCTACCGCGACATCTTCAAGTTCAGACCCCTCAATCATTGCAGCAATGTCTTCAAGTACTTGTCTCCGTATCTGGATAATTCTTCTAGGTGCTTCCACTACATCTGGCCAAAAATTGCGCCACACCCCATTCATACAACTCATTTTAACTTCCTTCCAAGCCTCTTGTATGTTGTGAATATACTTCATAATGTTGTATGACTTCCACCACTCTCGCATAGACTGCCTTCCTTCTCCTTCGTCAGTTTCATGAATTAGTTGGCTAAAAGTGCGGCGATGGTAATAAGTTTTGAAGTTTGCTATTGCTCCTTGGTCCATAGGTTATAATATTGACGTAGTGTTTGGTGGAAGGAACTTCACGTACACTTTTAAGTCTCTGGATGTATTAAGTGAGGTTGGATGTCCTGGAGCATTGTCTAAGAGTAATATAACTTTAGATTTAAGCCCATTCCTGTCACAGTATAATTTGACTGATGGGCAAAAACTATTAAAATACCATTCTTGAAAAATTTCCCGTGTAACCCACGCCCTTCTGTTAGATCGCCACACAACTGGTAGACTTGTCTTGTCTGTGCCTCGCATTGCACGGGGTGTTTTTGAATGGTACACTAGTAAAGGTTTCAGTTTTTTCCAGTAAAGTCCGGTCTCATCAACATTGAAGATGAGACAAGCAGGAATTTTCTCTCGTCTAATGAACTCTTGAAACTTGTCTGGAAACTCAGCTGCAGCTTGAATGTCAGCGCTGGCCGCCTCACCTGTTATGTGGATATTGTGAAGATTAGAACGCTGCTTGAACCGATGGAACCAGCCTCTGCTAGCAGCAAAAGTCGGACAATAATTTCTCCATTCTTTCTAAGATAGATGATCTCGAACGAGAAAGTTTTGTTGCACTTATAGATGTTGAGATTTTATTTTTTTTCCCGATTTTTATAAATCGTTCTTACAGTCGATTCCGAGAGTCCAAAATCTCTACCAACAATTGTTGCTTTGCCTCCATTTTCCATTCTTCTTAAAAAGTCCAAAGTGATGCTTTTACGCTCTTTTTTCTCCACAGGCGGTATTTTTAAAGTAGGGTTAAATTATGTATGTATCTACAATAAATGTTAAAACACAACTGCCAGCCGACCGAACTAACAAATCAACAAACCCCCGTAGAATTAAGTCGAAGGACTGGGAATTCCCGATTCTTCAAGGAGAATATACAGAGAAAGCGGGGATCCCGCGACCATAGAGAAGTTGATGACAGCTACATTATATTTATACACACTCTTTCACGTAATTTGAGGCATTTGCGCGCGAAGTTTGCATCCGCGTTATAGTGAAACCGCGTACAACGGGGTCGCGTAAAGCGAGGTATTACTTTTAATGTTGACAAATAATTGTCTATCAAGAATAAATAATATTTTGTATTTGTATAAACAAACTTTAGATTCTACACTAAAAATATATCAATATCGTTCTATTTAACGTCACAATTTCTTTAAACAGGACAGATGACAGAACAGAGCACCAATTACCTTGCTTTGCATGTAGCGTGTAATCTTTTGTAACGCCATCTATAATTTGTATCCACAACAATTTTATAAAATATTTTTTTATTTTCGCAGCAACTTTTTGTCAGCACTGATGCTGACGGAAACATAAAAAAAATCTGTCCTCAACAGATAGAGAAAGAATATAATTATGCAAATTAGTGGTATGCAAATAATTATGCAAATTTAATAGCCACTATTTCTCTAAAACTTTTTATTTATAATGAATTTCGAGTCGAAAGTTTATTCTACTCTGTAACAATTTTTTTATATATAATAAAAATAATAATAATTTCTGTTGGTTAATTTTATTGTAACTTTACGCTATATCCCTAACGGAGCAGCCAGATAGAGCGGGAAGATCAAATACGACGGTGGATGAAGCTACAACAGAGGGAACTTAGTTTTAAGACACTCCGTTCTCTGCTTTTGTGTCGAGTAGTGTAACTTATTCCACGCTTTGCTTTATATATATATATATATATATATATATATATATATATATATATATATATATATATATATATATAAATATAAATATATATATATATATATATATATATATAATATATATATATATATATATATATATATATATATATATATATATATATATATATATATATATATATATATATATATATATATATATATATATATATATATATATATATATAAATTTACAGCCCTTGCATTAAAAATTACACGCATTTACTGCTGCCCCACAATGGCTTATATATTATTCATTAGTTCATGCAAATAAATAACAAAAAGATCAGTCAGTATTAGTTCGGATTCAATGTCTAAATGATTACTTTAACCAGTTTAACTCACAATAGCTTCTCTATGTCTATAATTATAGATTAGAAATATTATAGGAAACTGTATGTAATATGCACATGCTATTATTTAAGTTAGTTAAATAACATGGAGAGGTCTTCATACATCCTGCTCGAGAGCAAGGTAAACGGAATCAGGGCTTTTTGGTCCTCTGTCCGTGGTTTCTCGAATACAAGCACCTGCGTGGTTGAGGCGCAGGTGCAGGGGGGAGGATGCAAATTATTGGGATGAACTTTTGCCACCTGGGTGGTCAGCCCAGCCGGGTGAGATCCTGAAGATTGCCCGGGGAAGGCCCACCTTAGACGACTAGTGTCCGAGGTGGAGCTCAGGAGTCGGTATCTGGAGAGGAAAGGATGTCTCGAGGTAGACACCTCCTTGGGTCCGGCGGCCATGTGTGCCAAAGGGCGATATCTTGAAGGTAGCGGAACGCGTTGGCCGGAGCCTGGTCCAGGCACGCGCCTAACGCGTTCCGCTGGTGGTCCTTGAGACTTTCATTCTCAGGTCGCGGTGCAGTCTCGCATTGCGAATGAAATATCGGGCCTGGATCACTCGCCGAAGGGTGAGGTTCTGATCATCTGCAGATTATTCTTTTGACGAGGGGGGTGATGAGAGTATACCATACTGAATAGGCGTACGTGAAGTGGGGTTTCACGTACGTCTTATATAATGTCAGTTTTGTCTTCAGAGGCAGCTTGGAGCGGAATAGGGGGCGAAGCAGTTGCATGGCTACCCTTCCCACGTTGGAGGCCTTCTTCACGTTGGCTGTCATATTCCGGCGGTGATAGATGACAACGCCGTCGAAGCCGTCTTACTCTACAGGTGACCTGTTGGCCCTGCAGACTATGCGGAGGAGGCAGTCTGTGTTGGGACCCGAACAAAGATGTCTGCGTTTTCTTAACATTAAGTGGGAGTCTATACTCTGTCAGCCAGCTCGTCTATACGTCGAGCCAGAGCTTTGTTGCCGTATGCTGCTAGTTGTGCATCTGGGTCAGCAGGGCGATGTCACCGGCGTATAATGCCGACATGGCGTCCTGCCCCGTGGGGATGTCGTCTGTAAACAGGGCGTAGAGCGCTAGGGAAAAGATACTGCTCTGGGGCACCCCAGCGGCGATAGAGTGGCTGCAAGAGATCGCACTCTCCATCCTAACAGAGAAAATCCTGTTGCGGAGGAAATCGGCAAGGACTGATGCGATGTGACGAAGGACTTCTGTATTGAGCATCTTATACAGGAACCCAGGACGCTAAATCCAATCAAAGGCGCTGGCGACGTCGAGGAAGGCTGCAACTTCACTCTCCTTCCTATTGGCTGCTGCTGCGAAAAAGTGCAACCGCACGCTGCGGAAGCCAAACTTGCCGCGGTTAGTGGTGCGACTGGAGAAGCGGGAGAAGGAGGTTCTCAAGCAGTTTTGCCACCGAGCTGAGGAGTGTGATGAGTCTGTATCCGTTCGGTGATCTGAGTTCTTCCCGGAACGACCGGGCGCCGAGGTCTGGCAGCTGGCGGAACACGAGTCTCCTCTTTATGGCGACGAGCAACCCTCTCTGCGGTGTTTCTGCTGTTAATCGCAGCACGTGGTAGCCCGGAAGTCTGACATTGAGCGTTGGTCGCAGATACGTCTCATTAATAAGCGTGACGTCAATTAGATGATCCTGCTCCTCAGTTCTGCGGCGTTCCAGTAGAGGATCTGGTCAGCCAAGGAGAAGATCCTTCATCATGTCCAACTAAAGTAAAATAACATGCAACAATAAGAATTTTATATAAATTCCTTTGTTACATATATTTAAAGCTTCTCTAAAGCCCCCGCAACAGTTGTTAAGAATATAATTTTAGATTTTAAGAAATCGTTAAATGCATGAACAGCTGTAATCGGAAAATGAAATATTTTTTTTCATTAATAAATAAAAGTATACGTAGTGAATTTGAGGTTTTATTATTTGTTTTGGTACTTAATTTTTATAGGATATTTATACGCTAGGTACGTAATCTTTCCACATGACCACCCCATAAGTTTCCCGTATTAGATTTTCAATGCCCCATTGCTTAAATTTCAAAGTTTTCCATTGTTTTAATTTTACATTATTAATTGTAATATTTTTTAGATCACTCTATATTCTCACTTCGAATAGAGTAGTAGTCATTAGTTTTAAGAGAATTATTGTATTGATATAGAATTAATAAATATTTAATAATATTCATTTTTTTTTCAACCTCTCGACTGCCGCAAACCTAATCCGCTTGAGAAGGTTTGCCGAGCATCCACAAAAAGCAACGTGTAAACAATCTAATTGTCGTGGCTCGTAATGGCTTGGAAGAAGCTTGTCGCCGATCTGAATTTGTGTCGGATTTTTAACACAGATCAAAGAAATGTGTCTTAAAAGCGTCTTAACATTGAGCATTTGTTCAAAACTGGTTAGGCAAAATTTAATACACATTGACATGTGAATAGTACACAAGTCGTAAACGCTTGCGACAAATTTCTTTGTTCTGTGTTCAAGCTCGATCAGCGGCAAATTCTCGCAAGCCAACAGTAGCCACAACAAATGGGGATTTTATATGTTGGTACTTATGGAAGCTCGACAAGCGTTAATAGATGTGTAAATGCCCTACTTGACAAGTTGACTTGACACCCCTATTATATACGTCACTTTGACATCTTAGAATAGAAAGTGTAATCTCTGTATTAAAAACAAAATAAAATAAATAAAATGAAAGAAGGGGGTTATTCTATGTTTCACCAAGAATATATTATTATGGCTGAATAGTAAGTTAAATTCCTATCAATATATGTAATAACTTTATCCGGGAAATTAAACGTATATTGTTTATTTTATTTTTAATTTTATATAAGTAAATCAATTACAGTCGAATGCTGCAAACAGAAAACTTACCTGGAATTTATGTCATACCATCACATGATAATTCATTTTGTAAGTATTAATAATTAATATATTTTATTAATGTTTAATTTCTTGACATTTCTATGTATTGTAATAAATTTAATCATTTTTAGTATGGTATGGTGTAATATTCGTAAGATCCGGCACATATGGAGGAGGTATATTCAGATTTACTCTTTCTTTACCTGAAAAATTTCCAGATGATACCATACCTGTAAGTTTATTTGTTTTGAAATATAATATTTATAGTTTAAAAAGAGAGAGAGAATTAAAACTTAAATAACCTTTTTTTCGCAGAAAATCACTTTTGATTCTCAAGTATTTCATCCAGCAATAGATTTTTCAACAGGAGGTTTAAGCCTTAGTGAAGTATTCCCAAAATGGGATAAAAAGGAAAATCATATTTGGCAAATACTAAAATATGTGCATTGGATATTTTATAACCTGAATATTAAAGTACCCGCAAATAATGAAGCATCTTCATTGTAAGTACCAAGATTAAAACTATAAACTTATAACACCTGTATTAAAGAATCTTACTAGCACTTTGCACCTAGTAGTAAAACCTTTATCAGTGGTGTTTATGTATTTTTTATTTTTTTGAAACAAATTAGTCAAACTTTGACTAATTTGAATATTTTATCTTGGGGAAAATAGTTTTTTAATCGTGTTTTAAGTTAAAAAAGCAGCATTATTTCAACAAAAGTGAAACAAAAGAATGAAATAATCAATATTGATTTATTCATTACTTATGTACGTCTGAAATGAATAATTTTGTCTGAAATAAAAATGTCACTAATCAAAAAATAAAAGATTTGGTTTACCCAATAAGGCAGTTAGGTCTACGAGAGGATATAGTAACTTACAAATCCACTTATTTATATTTCTATGATATTGCTGATAACTAATTAAGAAATTAAAAAAAAAAGATTTCTCTACTCTTCAGAATAAAATTAATTGACTCTTTAATTTAATCAAAATATAATTACTTACATATTTGTGACAAAATTGGATGCCAGACTAGTAACGATTTTAAACTTAAATAATATTTAACAGTTTTAAATTAATATGCTTTGGGGGCTTTCAAGTATTACGTAACACAATTTTTAAAGATATTTGGCCCTTGGCCCTCCTCCACCCTCATGTTACTTGCCGTAACATTGTTATATACCCTCCCTCCTCTCAAAATATTAAGTAACACCCAAATGAGCATATATGCTTATAAAAGTCACAACAATATTGGGCAAAGTACCGGAAAATAGATAAAATATCTTTTGTTATTGTTACTATGTTTTAAAGTGTTATTCCACACTTAGGACAGAAAATACTAAACTTAAATTTAAAAAGCGTATAAAAATTTTGAACGAAGCAGGATTTGAACCCGCGCCTCTGGAATACCGTTCCACGGAACTGGAATTCCAGAGGCGCGGGTTCAAATCCTGCTTCGTTCAAAATTTTTATACGCTTTTTAAATTTAAGTTTAGTATATCTTTTGTTATTGTTTTAATTGTGTTTGCGGTAATAAATAACTCGCTGCTACACAATATTGTAAATCTTAATGTGGCACCTAGCTTCAAACCCAATTTAACAGATCCTAATCAGTAGTATTTGCGTGGCCATCTCTTGAATACAATCATCATATCTCTACCTCTTTCTTTTTTAACAAATTCCCAATTTTTCTTATTTAAATACAAAAAAACAATGTTACATAACACATTGTTCGAACGCCCTCCTGCCCTTGTAACTCAATGTAACGTTTTACAAGACCCCATGTTCCTCCCTAATTGCATTGTGTAATATTTAACCGCTCCTTTTGTCAATATTCTAAAATTGTTTTGATATCTCTTACCAAATTACTTATTATTAAGATAAAAAGGGAGTACCGCACAACATAACTATCTATTCTAAATACTTAATTATTGATTTCAGATACAAAACAAGCAGAAAATTATTTACAGAAAAAGTAAAAGAATGTATAGCACAGAGTGTTGAACATGTATATGATGACCCACCTACTGAAGATAAGCACTACATAACCTTTACGCCTTATGATCCAAACATTCATGAAGCAGCCAAAAATGTTATGTTAAAGACATCTAGTGGAAAAGAAAGTTCACATGGAATATCATGGGTACAATCTGGTACTTACCAATCGTTTTCAAAAGGTGACACCACATAATAAAAATATTTTTTGTTTACTACAGCAATAACAAATCACTTAGCCATATATGTAACCTGTGATAAAATTATAATATGTAAAACAAACTTGATTTCAATATATTTTATTTAAAATGTTACACTGTGAAGCTAGAAGTATGCAAAAATAAAAATTCTGGATACTGTAAAAATATCAATTACGAAATTACTTCTAGTTTTTGAGATAATATTATTAACAGTTACACAAAAACATTGTTATAAATATTATATTCCGCCGACTAGATTCATACCCGACAACTCCATAGTAATTAATAAGTACAAATACTTGTTATACGATAAATAAATGCTATGAAAAAATATATTAAATATATGTAATTTTAAAAACTAAATACATGATTTTTAATATTGTAAAGCATAAAAGGCCTGTCGTGGTGCAGCGGTACAAGCATGTGACTGTAAACGACGGGTTGTGGGTTCAATCCTCACTCAAGAAAATAAAAAAATATATATTTAATTTCATCATTTTCTAGCAAAAGCGCGTCATTGCGTTCCGCCACTCAACAATGCCTCAAATTTAGCAGAAAGGTTCCCAAGTTCCCTCTGCCTACCCTGACATGTGCAGGATACAGCGTGAAGCTAACATTAAATAAAACAGAAGTAGTCAGTTTTTTTATAAACTTGGTGACTTTTTAAATTTATTTTTGTAAATAAATTTACCACACATATGTATAACACTACTGTGATTGGTATTCTTAGAACTATAATACATTGAAAAGGTTTATCATATTAAATAATAAATATACAGTAAAGCTTATTTATTTCAAAAATTAGAAATTATATAACTAATAGTAATTGCATACTGTGCATATATATAAAAAGAGTGATACAGAATTTTTTGGTCTGTATATGAATATGTATCATATGTGTTCTGCAATGTATAAAAATAACAAATTGTACTAAGATGTTATACAAGTTAATACATTAAATAAAATTGTTTCAATTTATATATTTCATGTAATTATTTTAAATATAAACATAACTACTTCTTAATGGTGATAAATATTGATAAAAACTGTTGTGGGATTCATATTTACATATCCTGCATTTTTATTTACATGTTGGGTCCCATTAACCTATTATATTATTTTTGTATTGAGTATTTATTACTAATATAATTGTAATTTATTGCGCTAATTCAAATAATCCTTCTTTATCAATCTGTTGTTTTAATTTTAATGTTGTGTTTTTGGACCATTTGTAAAAACCAAACCTGGTTTAATTCATAATTTTTATTTTTCCATGTAAAACTTGTTGGTGGATGGCTCTCACCATTTTTAAAAGTAAAGTTTTTACTTATTTCTATGGCTAATTTTGACCTTACTAAACCAACACCTCCATACTTTTCATCTGCTGGATGATACACTCTACCAGTTTCAGGAACCATATAAACTTTTTCAGGGTCAAAATGTGATATTAACAAATCATCTGCATATCCAAATGTTAAAAAGTCCATTTCTGAATTTTTTTTAGTTATAAGATGGGTATAAACTATAGGTACATCATCACATCTTATGAAATTTCTTTCCTTACCACATAGAGATATGAAAGGGAATTCATCTTGATATCTTCCAGTTTTGTTTATTCTAATTCTTTTGAAAAAGAATTCCAGGAACTTTTTCTCTTTAAAACATGATGTGAAATTCTTCATTTTAGAATCATCTAAAAATAACTGAAATTTGTTATAAACTATATTAAAATCATTATTTTTAATTTTACATTTACATTTTTTTTTCTGAAAATATCTTCATAAATATATCTTCATATAAATCACTGGCCCAATTTATACTCATACTTTAGAGACAACCACTTATGAGTAACCAAAAGGCATCTTTCAGTGATGGTTGAAAATGTTGTGGCTATGGAAAATGCTAATTAGTAGGAAATATAAACTTCAACTATGAATGTAAATCTTTCAAATTTTTTTTTACAAATTATACTAGATAACAAAAAATAATGTAGAATGACTTTAACAATTATTTAAAATGATAATGCATAAATAAAGACAATTACTTAACTAGTTTTAAAGTTATTATAAATATCTCAAAATTTTGTGAGGAGAAAATATAAATAAGATGATATAACTTTTTTTTGTAAAATGTAATCGAAGTGCAAAGGTTGCATACCATTCCTTGATGATCTATATAATAAAAATATTCTCGAATTTTTGGTTGAGGCTCTTGACCTTGTATATACGTGATAAATCGTTGCTGAAATTTTAAATAACTAGGAAATAATGATAGGGATCTAACAACAAGATTCATTCTATAAGTCATATTTATAATATAAATAAAACGTAAATAGGTAAAATACAAATCTAAATGTGTATGACTATGACGTTCATTGTCACTTGTCAATGGAAATGTCATCGTAGTCGTACCAGTAAACAGGGGTGTATAAGTCTAGATTTGAATACAAAACAAAGCTGAAAGTTTTTAATATCATAATAGACCATTACTTTCGTGATGTGAATCTATTATTTTTGATCTTTTATATAGGAACCAACTTCATGATAGCTGGTGATATATTGACATAAAGTAAGAAAAAATAAAATACATTTAAATGTAATCGATTTAATTGTTGTACAAATAAATCGCAATTTCCTCTTAATCTATTATTTTTGTTCTTTTATATAAGTATCCAATCAACCAAGACCGTTTGTATAGAAAAAAAAACTAATAGCAGTCGTGGGACTGCCGATAGAAGTGAAAACGGAACTATTAAGTTGAGAGTAATTAAAACTATATGCAAAAATTATATGATTTTTTTATGTTTTATTTATAAGTTACATATGAGTGGTTAAACAAATCATGAACAAAATATAAATACAAAGTGTTTGATAAAATAATTAATATACAATTATTTTTACTATGTTTTAAAGTGTTATTCCACACTTAGGACAGAAAATACTAAACTTAAATTTAAAAAGCGTATAAAAATTTTTGAACGAAGCAGGATTTGAACCCGCGCCTCTGGAATACCGTTCCAGCGCTCTGACCAACTAAGCCATTCGTTCTCACCGAGCTCCGTCGAAATTCTTATACAATTATCTTAATTATACATAGTATTTATATTTACACGAATTTCAATGAATTCAAGTTTGAACATTATTTTCATTATTTACATCATTGTCACCATTAATTTCGACAATACTTAGATTATCTGTTCGTTAAATCATTTCATTGTATTCTAAAAAAGATACAATAGGTACTGCTAGATACTATAACGTATTGGTGACGTGACTCACAAAATTATACTTGTCCAAAAAGCGTCCAACGCGCACATAATACAGTCAGAAATAGTCGATGTATTAGTGTATACGTGTACACAGGCTATATTAGTGTATACGTGTACTACTGCGCATGCGCTAGTCGCACGCCTGCTATTATCATTAGCATGTCGGTGACGCGAACCGAGGATTTTACCCTCTACCAAAACGCTCAACGCGTCTAAAGAAGTTTTCACTTCAAAAATAAGCAAGTGTTGATAAAAGCCTATTATTATAATGTTTTAAAGATAAAAAGTATTATTTTATTTTAAATATTTTTCCTTAAATATACTTTTATTCTTTATAATTTTACAACATAAAAATGGTTACTTAAGTTATCTTTTGGAGAAAGATATATTGCTTACCATGATATATATGGGATAAATCGTGAAACAAAAAGCCACAATACATAATATTGAGAGACGTAATCCAATATATCGAAACAGTAGCCTACTAAGATAGAGACCTATCATGGTTCAGAGACACAAACGTGCAATAATAAACACGAAATCTTGTGGATTTCATTCCCACTCAAGGAATTTAAATATTTAATATCTTGAATTATTGATTCTAGCGACAAGAGTGAAGCATGGCGTTGAGTTCCGAAACTCAACGCGCAATGACTTACTTACTTTGGCGGATAGTGAAGATCGGAACAGAGTGTCTTAACATTATACTGACATGTTTCAGCTGCACACCCAGCTACCCAGCTATGTGCGAGACACAGCTTGAAGCTAAAAACAAGGAAATTTAAACATTGGGTTGTCTGACCCATAGAACACATTAACCCTATGGTTCTGACCTAACTTGCATGTAGGAGTGTTCCAACAGTTCTGTTTGGGGTATAAGAATGAACGATATGCTCATTTTAAATAACTTTTTCTTTTTTACGCTTTAAGTTCTTTATTGTTAATTTTATGCTCTTTGTTGTTATTAGTTTAATATGTTATTTCTTCGTTAATTTGTTAATTTTATGTTCGCAACGGCTAATAGCATACAATTCTTATAAAGCCTATTACGTTATTTAAGTTTTTATATATTAATTTATTGTATGTTTTTTTTTTAATATAGTAATTTCAACCAGTTTCTCTAGCACTGTGAAGGATCTGGGATTAATAATTGACAATAAATTGTCCTGGGGCGTATATGTTACCGAGGTTTCGCGAAAGGTATACACATCCCTGCATTCTATGATGCCGTTAAAAAAGTTCTTACCGGTCAACACAAAGAAACTACTAGTTAGCACCTTAAGCACCTTGTTGCTTCCTTCCTTGTTTGAACAGATGAACGGATTTTTAACACCTGCATACGATTTATTTATAACCTACGCAAGTATGATCATATATCGTCTTATAGGAAGCACCTTGGTTGGCTTTCGATAGCCGATCGTAGGAAGTCTAGGGTCGTCTGCTTACTGCACTCCATCCTTTTTAATACTAATTCTCCTTCCTACCTGTCCTCCAACTTTTCTTTCCTTTACGATTTCCATAATAAGTCCTTGCGATCCCAATCCAATTTCACGCTCTCTACACCCTCCTCCTCAGCCTCTCCCACCCTCAGCTCCTTCCCGCGAGGCTTTCAAGAGCCGAATTAAAAAAATATTTTTAACGGAACCATAATGGAATATAAATATAGTTTATATAGTAATAATATATGTATTATGGTTTTGTAGTTGTTGTTTTATATCATATATATTGGTATGTATGCGTTTATATGGTATGGTTATGTATGTATATGTGTATATATGTGTATGTATATATTTATAAATATGTATGTGTATGTGTGTATATATGTATATATATGAGTGTATGTATGTAATAATATTGTACACCTACTACTACATTTCCCACCTGACGAGGTTGGCTGGTAGAAAATGCTGTTTAGCGTTAAGCCCTCCTTTTGTGCAAATTTATTGGTATAAATTGTGAACAATAAAGAATAAATAAATAAATATATAATTTAGCGGAGTGTTTTGTTTGTCTATATATACAAAAAAAAATGTTTCCTAAGATAGAATTTTCTTTTCGTGGCACTTTAGAAAAAAAAAAGCTTTTTTAGCTTCACCTTGTACCCTTTGGTAGGATAAGGCAGAGAAAACTTGAGAGCTTAATGTTAAGACGTTCCGTTCCTTGGGGATTGAACCCACAACCTGTCGTTATTACACTCACACGCTTGTTCCCCTGCGCCATGACAGGCCTTAAAATTAAAAGCTTTTACATAAATCTAAATTTATTAACACTAAACTAAAACTAACACTTCAACATTTCCAAATAATTTAACATTACGAAATAAATTTCTTAATTAATTATAGAAAAAAGGTCAAAATTTTCAATATAAACATAAAAAACCAAAAACATCCAATAAAACGTCCTATAAATTACACAATTCAATGTTAAAAGTGAAAATCCGTACTGATATTTAGTAGTACCTATTTAATGTTTTTATTCGAAAAACTAACCATTAATTAATTATTAAACATTTAATATAACAAGCCTTATGTAATAGTAGCGGAGCGGAGTAGAAACTTTTTTACTCGAAAAAGTTTATATAAGTAAGTTTATCTTTAGAAAAACAGTATAAGAAAATAGATTTTATTTACGAATGCTAAAATTTTAGATTTATTTCTATTACTTTTAATTCTTAGCCCATGGAGTTAAAGCGTCATTCAGAAGTTTAAAATATGTCCTCATTCCGCGTTACGATCCTTGAATCTAAAAGATGAGTGCGTGTAAATGGTGTGTGTATATGTAAGCCAACGAAAGTATTCAGAAATTCAAAATACAGAGTATGAGGGTAGAGGTAACGAGAACGTATGAGAGAAAAGTTGAAAAAGTGTAGTACCTCCTGTAAACTCGCCGAAGTAGCGGTAGTTGAGCATCAGGGAATGATATGAATGTAGCAGCTATAAACAGAGTAATGTTTAATGTGATCGTTAAACAATAGAAGCTCACGTGTTTTGGTATATGTAATAAATATTTTTTGGTTTATGTGAAAAATATTTCTTATTGAAATTGACGTAGAGCAATATTTCTATAGGTCGAAATTTTAATTGCATGATATGCAATTTTAATAAGAATAATCAATCTATAACTACAAAACATAATATTATCAACACTTAAGCGCAAAAAAAAATCATTTCGACAAGCGTAAATATTCCTATAATACAATATATATTTTTCACTCATTGTTTTTTTGAATTCCACATCACTAATTAAGATATATAATAGCAAAATTAACTGAAAATTCCATAATGAGAAGATCTATTTAGATTTTTTAAATCGACCTAACAAACGCGCTGTGATAAAATGGAAGTCTTCCTCTCCTTTATTAATTTAGTATCCTTCTCTAATAATTTGTGGCGCTATTTTTAAAAAAATCTCTACGCTACTTTGATTTGCTTAATTTCAGTGGCCACATTTTACTGCACTGAAATGGTGCTCCTTACCTCTACCCTCTTTAATATAGAGTACATGAAAAAATAACAGAACAAAAAGAATGCTTAGGCGTTCATTAGACTAACTTCCCTTGATCTATGTTGAAAAAATGACACTGGACTGGATCGGCGACAAACTGTCATACACCCCGTGATGCTGGTAGACGTTTGCCAAATCTCCACAAGCGTATCTATGGTGAATATTTAACGTCTGTGGATTAAATAAAAAAAATGTCAAAATCAAAATCAAACAATACATCATTAACTTATTGTCAGTGAAATACAGTGCTACTTTTAAAATACTAAATTGTTGTGCTATTCAAATTGATAACAAATGATTCAAAAGTGAATATGTAATAGTAATTCAATCTTTTTCACAATTAATATTAAACCTCATTAAGGTTACATATGCCATATATGGAATGTGTTAATTAAAATGGAAACTATTAGAAGATCATGGAAATTACGTACGTATTATTTTATAAATCGAGTGCTCAGTAAAGTAATTTTGTAAAGATTGGTTTGTGTAAAGAAACAGTATTATGTTGCAGAAGAGTTTGTAGCTCACAAGGCAAATGTCAACTGCTTGGCTATGGGACATAAATCAAATCAAGTATTGGCCACAGGAGGTGACGATAAAAAAGTAAATTTATGGGCAATTGGCAGAAAAGGTTGTCTGATGGTAGGATTATTTCTTTATATTTTTATTATGTATATTTTTATTTTTACAAAATAGACTATTATTGTTATTTTTTTTACCTTTAATATGTATATTATCCTTACAGAGTTTAAGTGGTCACACAACTCCTGTAGAATGCGTCTGTTTTGGTCACTCTGAAGACTTAGTTTGTGCTGGTTCCCAAACAGGTGCCCTAAAAATATGGGACTTGGAAGCAGCTAAATTGCTAAGGACATTCACTGGACACAAGGGAGCTATTAAATGTATGGACTTTCATCCTTATGGTGATTATTTAACAACTGGTTCTTGTGACAGTAATATTAAATTGTGGGACACTAGAAAACGTGGTTGTATTGTCACATATTCAAGTCATCAACTTGCTGTCAATAGTCTTCAATTTAGTCCAGATGGTCAATGGATTGCCTCAGCATGTGAAGATGGTAAGTTCAATTAGCAAAATTGTTTTCTATTTAATATATAAAATCTCAGGCCCTCACATTCTGTATACTAAATAAACATAGCACAGCATTTCACTTAAATCATGTAATACTGAATTTGGATACCATTTGAAAGAATGAGCTGAGGGAGCGTGATCTGATGTAAGACAAAGTGTTGAGTTCTGCCAATCAAAATTCAATGTCATAAACACTGTACGGAAAGATGAAAATCAAGAGTCTTAGCACTGATTTCCTTGTGTCTACTAAGATATATGAAGGATACAGCTTAAAAATAATAAAAAAATGTCATTCTTTTAAAAAAATAGTATTGAAACTTATACATTTGTTATTACCAGGCTTAGTAAAAGTGTGGGATGTACGCATTGGAAAAGTGTTACAAGAGTTTATAGAGCATACATCAGCAGTTACATGTGTTAAATTTCATCCACATGAGTTTCTTTTGGCAAGTTGTGGTACTGATAGAACAGTAAACTTTTGGGATATGGAAAAGTTTCAACTGGTGTCCAAATTTGAAAAGGACAACACATCCATAAGGTATTTTCAATACTTTCTGTTAGTAGAAATTATACAAGACATTTATGGACAAAAATAATGCATGACAAACACTTCATTGTTATTCTTCAATCTTATTTTAAACAAAAAATTAAAGGTTCCATGTTACTTTTGACATATTGTAATAAATTTTGTAAGGTACAGAGAGGAGCCTGGATGGTGAAGCCGAGGCTTAATATGCATTTCAAAGAAGTTGCCTTCTCTTAAATCTACACAAGTGACTCAAGTGTAGTTCAAGAGACTTACACTTGTACTCTGCTTTGAGAGCCTTACTCTAGAACGTGACATGCACACCACCCACATTTCTATGTGGATCAATCTGATGCTTAATATTTTCTTCTCTCCTTTTTTACATTTTTTTATCATTTACAAGCTTTTACGACACAGTAACTAAATACAATTAATGAATAAAAAATATAGACAGAAAAAAGATAATTCAAAAAAGTAATTTTCAGACACATGACATTCAGTGATGATGGTACCACCTTGCTTGGTTGTGGCAATGATGGCTTGCATGTGATTGGCTGGGAACCAGCTCGGGTCCTAGACACAGTTAATGCTCACTGGGGCCAAATTCATGACATTACAGTGGCACAAACACAGCTTGTAAGTTGTATTCTTTTGATTTTTTATCTTTACAAAAGTATCCTACATATTAGGCAATTGCAAACTAACATAAAGACATTACTTTCTCCATTTTAATTAATGCAATATTTAATATTCTTGGTATAGCTATAGTGAATCCTACTAAGTGGACACTACACTGTCTTTAATGTGTTACCAGAAAAAAAAACATTATTAAAGTGGAAACAAAAACCACAATCTTCCCGATTACAGCTGTAAACTGTACTTTTACACCATATCTGGTTTGGTAAACCATATTTGAGTGAGCATTTTTCATTTCAAATAACAGGGCACAAAATAAGACATGTATGTTAATTTATTTATTGTTTTTCTATGGGCTGTGATTTTTTTTATTCCATTTATATGTTATAAATTATTTTCATTTATATTTAACTCTAATATTTATAGATTGCAGGATCATTTCATTCCACATATGTGGTGTTGTCTGTTGTGGATTTAAACAAGGTGCATCCGTTTGGTGGCCCGCCGCCCGCCGCGCCTACCCTAGTCAGAGATCTGTCACCCTTTCAGAAGGGTCATTCAGTTCGTAAAAGTTTCTCTAAAGAGAAACCCCCAAAGGAAGGTTAGTTTAGCAATAAAAAAAAATAGATTTTGTTAAATGAACCTTTTGAATAAGTTGGTATTTACATTTTTTTTACACATTTAGTATGTTTGTATTATATTATTAATAAATAACATTGTTACTCAATAGATATTATTTAATTTATTTTAATTTTATCGTACTTAAAATAATATTGCGAGCTCTTAATAGACAAAGTGTGGCATTGAGTTCCGTCACCCAAACATGGATTGTCTCGTAAATTGAGTGGTAATTAAGGATTGGAATGTTTTTTTTTGCATTATATTCCATTTGTCTACTCTCTCCTATATGTGAGAAAAAGTTTGTAGCCAAAAACAAATATATGAATTCCGAATTTTCTGACGAAATAGATAGTGCTATACTATTTTAGATATACCTAAAGTTTATCAACAAATATCTATAAAAAAATTCATTAATATTAAATGGAGATTGAACAAAAATATTTTTAATTATGTGCCGTTACGAGGGCTGCAATTAGTTAAGAAAATATGAAATTATATATAAACTTATTTTAATTAGGCTTAAAAGAAAGTTTAAATTAAAATTTAAATATATCTAAGATTACTTTGCTTTCGATTTTAGAAGAACAATAATGTACCTGCGACGTAATTATTTAATGTCAATGACAATAAGTGAATATAATTTCCACCAACGCCGTTCACTCGATCTTATTCCGTGTCATGTCAGCATTTATTGCGCTCGGCCGCCGATCAGACGGACTTATTGTAATATAAAATATTTTTTCTGCCTGTGGCACTGATCACTATATATCCTATATAACATGTTGACTGAACAAAAATATTTATAATTATGTGTGAAAAGTCATTGTAAACTAAGAATCAAAATTTCGTAATAAAATTCTCTAAAACCTTTTGCACTGTTGAATTTAGTGTATTTTAATTTTATTATTTTCTTGACATTATTCTTAAGAATTATCACAATTAACGGCGCTTAAATGTTTTTCAAGAGAGCAGATTCAGTACTTATGTTTCCTAAAATATTTATCTGTCTTTACTTTGTGTAATTATTATTTTTTATATATTGCAAGTGCTGCACAGACCGACTCTGCTTGACGATAAGACTGCAGAAGAATCGACATCGGGGACGGAAGCGGACGAGGACTCAGGTGCTGTTATACCTAATATTAATGACTACACTGAGATATTCCGACCGTCTAGAGCATGTGAGTAACTGATGCATCGTTAAGTATAGTACGATTGATGAGTCGTGGCCGCCTTTAAGTTAGGGTTTGTGAAAGTTTGTGCACTGTTCACTCGTGAGGGCCAGAGGAAAGAAAAATATTAAAATAAAATCTGCGCAATCATCATCACAGCTAACTTATAAGCAACCGCGGCCCGTCGATTGTTCTAGTTAGTTAATAACATTTTAACTTAAAATAAACACATTTGGAAAATTTATATTACAATTACACCGCGCTTGTTTTGTTAGAGCGAGGGAAAGTAGCATAATTTCTAACTTTTTTTTGTACAGTATTTTATTTATAAAATATTTTCGTTTTTTTAAATTAATAAAATTTAAAATATTATTATATAGTGACGAGGACACCACCACCAGCCACCAGCTTGTCATCCGAAGATTTTCCTATCATAGGTAATATTCGGTATATTTAGAAAGAAAAGATAAATATACTTGTAAAATATCCTTACTATTTTTATATCTATCAACTGCGGATAAAATCATTTATGATATAAATTGCTTGTTGCATATATGAAAAATCCTTAAAATATGTACAATGACATGATAAGTTGTCAGAATCAAAAAAGAGTCCGCGCTTTACCTCGTAACCAGCGGACAAATAAAAAATATTTAATTTCCTGGAATGGGAATCAAAGTCACATCCTTACACGATTACTTAGTGGCCCTACGCTACGTGTATAATATGTTTGTTTGTTTGCACAGGCGAGGAGGCGAGCCCGGCGCGCCCCGAGCGGCCCGCTCGCGCGAGCGCGTCCCTGCGCGACCTGGCGCTGGAGCGGCCCGCCGTCGCACTGACCCGCCACGCGCATGCGCACACTTATACTAGTGGGTTATGTATACATTATTCCTAATGTACTATTAACTATACAATTACCTGAACTAAATGGGGGACGTGGCTGTTCGGAATATCGGATTGTATAAATTAATAATCAAACGGTATTAATATAGCTAAAGATATGTATATCATATGAATACACACAAGATATGTATTTCAGACGGAAATGAAAATCATATTTTATATATAATTATAGTCTTGTTTGTATCAAAATAATAACATACAAATGATGCTTAGAGAAATCATAAATTTTCTTCTATTGTTATTATTAGGAAAGATGCGCGCGGATGTAGTATTTTATATAATCTATCATTTTTCTTTCTGCAACACTAAAATTGCAATTATTTATTTTAAAATGCAGTTTCGTTCTCTTCCCTACTTAACAAGGTAGAACGTAATGTATGTTTTTACCTTCCATCAAATTGATTTTTTTTCAGATTTTTACACCGACGAAAAAAAACCATATTTATTACTGAATAATCTATATATGTATATAAAAACCTTTCACTACTGAGTAACTTTTTCTACAGAGAATATGAAGAGCATTCATATCAAATTTTTTTCAAATTCTAAATTATCCATTACGTAAAGTGCACGTAAACAATGTGGTGCGCGGTTACTAGGGTACGTTTATAAAACATAGATTTAATGTATATTTTACATTATTTCAAGGAACGATAGAAAGTAATAAAGAAGAAAGATTCACATCGACTCACAGCCCGGTCAGTGATTTCACAAACAGCGCGCACACAACCACTTCTTTAAACCGCCATAACTCCTACAAAGAGACAAAGTCTACGACAGATTTATGTAAGTTAATATCAATCAATGTTAAGTATTTTGTATTAGACTACATATATGTAAAGTCTAAAGAACGGTTTTACATGTAATGATACTCGCTAATGATATCTTTCTAATTTGGTTGATTTCTTTACTTTCCAAAAAATTTAAACTATTTTATTACGTTTTAATGTTGATATTATGGCTTATTTGTATTTTATTATCTTATCTGTATTTCTTGAGTCTTCATTGTAATTATTATTTATCGGTAATGTGTTTTATTTACAGCGGCTAATAGCTTGAGGCAAAGTAACAGCGAAATGTCATTAGGTCCACCATCGCTCGGGCCGCGATCACTCTCCTTTACGAGACCTCCATCTCAGAATTCAAGGTGATATGCCATTTATTTATTTTTAATTTGTTTTCATGATTTTACACTGGATATTTTTTTAATAAGTTTTTATTTATATACAAGTGTATTGTGTACTACTTGTATCTACATTACTATCAGTACCCAATACAATATAGTCGATGAATTGTGGCTACTCTGTTATTAGCAGTGACTGGTATTTGCAGCTTATGCCGTTAATGGATACTAGAAAATGTTGAATTATATATGTATAATATTTCAGGACCCGCACGGAGAGTGGTCCCGACCGCGGGCCGGAGCGTGAGGCGGAACCAGAATTTGTTCCGTTCTCTATCGACCGACCAGTGGGGCTCGACCTTGATGAGTTTTTACCTGTATGCTTACTTTATTTATTTTCACCATTTATTATATCACAATAGTATAGACAGCGTCTTACCGTAAACTTGGGGAATAAATTATTTGCAGTTTTCCGCTCTGGTATCAGCCGCCTACCATATAATTCACATTTTCAATAAAGTAATAAAAGATAAAGAAAGTTTAAGCCATTTAACACGGACGTTCTGTAGTCGTGACATGTGATACGCGATGTCGACATGAGAATTAGTGAAACAATGACAAGTTGAATGTTAAAATGTATTGACTTTCAGATGATATCGGATTCATATCTATTTATATTTAATTGTTTCTTTATAATAAAAAAAAAACTAAGCTTACTAAGCAAACAAGTGAATTCTCGACGATTTAGGGAGTTTATCGGTAAATGGACTAATATTATATTTAGTGTATTGGTTGTGAGTCACACTAACAGTATATGTCATTCAAAGTCTATACTGATCAAGTTTTTTTTTTTACCTAAATACTCATTGCTCACCTTCACGCTGTATCCCGCACATGGCAGGGTAGGCAAAGAAAACTTGGAAACCTAGTGTTAAGACACCCCATTTCACTTTTGTTCCTCACTTTCTGCCGATTTTGAGGCATTGCGTGTTGAGTGGCGGAACCCAAGGCCGCGTTTTGCTTTGTGCCAGAGCGAAGAAATGAAAACATGAAGTATTAAAATTGAAAATATTAAATATTTCATTTCCTCGAGTGGGATCGAACCTACAATCTGTCGGTTATAGTCACTCGCTTGTACCACTACGCTTCGACATAGCCCGTAGATAACATAGCGAATTTGCGGTAGTACTACACTGACGCGCGGTTCTTTTTCTATTAAGATCCTGTTAACCTGTACCTTAAGCACGATACTAAAACCTCTCATATTGTATTGTTGAGCAGCGCGGCGCGGCGGGCGCGGGCGGCGGGGGGCCGCCCAGCGACCAGGAGGTGCTGGGCGTCATGATGCGCGGACACGACTCCATGATGGCGGTGCTGGCCGCCCGCCATCGCGCGCTGCAGGTCACTCACTGCTTCACACTTTTTACTTAATTTCAGAGACGCTTCCTGCCCTGCTATTGGAACGGGGGAATGAAGATAATTAATCTTTACAAGTGTAAATCGAACTCACAGCCGTTGCGTTGTCAATCAGACGCTACGCCGCTGCGACGACGCCGCTCTCGACGATCTTACAATAAAAATATACTATAAATAAGTTTAGTAGTTAATATATTAACAGTATTAACAATTGTTTATTGCATTAATTTCCATTTTAGCGAATAACCATAACCGTAACATAGTGTTTTAAATACTACCACTACTCTAGTATTTTTCTTTTTAAGTGTAGAACCGTAAAAGTGTTTTAAGGCAGCACTTTAAAGATCTTTGATATTTTCGATTTTAAATATAAAGAAATTTAATAACTAATAAAATGAATAAAACCTTTTGTTTTGCAGATATTCCATTCTGTTAGAATAAACAAAAGCTTAAAATCGGCATTAGAATCTGTCATTGCTTTAGAAGATGCATCAGTAATATTAGATATTCTCAATGTGATGGCGCACAAGCCGTAAGTATATTACTTATATTTCCATATATATCTTTATTTAATTCATGTTTTTTTACATATAATATAATTTAACTCTCTCTTCCAGATCTTTATGGAATTTGGACATATGTCTTTTGATGCTGCCTAAAATTTATGAATTGTTACAGAGTAAATATGAATCGTAAGTATCGTGTATTTTTGTCTCAGGGGCCGTCCATTAATCATGTGATGTTTTTGTAGCATTTTTAACTCCCCCTCCCCTGGTGAAATTTAAGACAGACAACTCGAAAGTACATTTAATTACAACTCAAAAGTTCCATATTTCCACTGCCTTTTTTAATAAGAATTATTATGTGAACGCTTAGAGATAATTGATTTCTACTAAGTGCACCTTATAGCTTATAAAATTAACTTCAATTTACATATATTTGTTATACTTTTTTTCTCTTGAACTACGCATTTGACGAAAAAATGAAATGATATTTTACTGCACTCCCCTACCCCCTTGTGATTTTTACCGAACCCCTCCCCCTTTCGAATCTTACGTGATTAATGAACGGTCACTTATTTTAAATAGAAACGTGTTCTAAAAATAACACCATAATATTTTCCCTAAAATATATTATTTATTTTAGTAAATATACTAATTCGTTTGTTAAATGTTACTTTCTACGGCAAAAAGTATTTTATTTTTGTGATTTTTAATTGTAAATTGCAATTATATAAAAAACAACAACCTTCCTCAACTATAAATATAGTTGATCTTTTTATGTACATTTTTTGTTGTTCTCGACTTCACACTGACTCCCGAATATGGTATGGTAGGCAGAGGGAGCTTGAGAACTAAGTGTTATGACACTCCGTTTTCCGCACGCTTGTTTGCTACTAAAAATGTGGAGCGTAAAGGAATATTCGGGCACGATCAGGTACATGCAGTGCGGCTGCAACGCCCTCCGGCTGATAGTGCGCAACTTCTCGTCGGTGGTGCGCGCGAACGTGAGCGCGCCCGTGCGCACGCTGGGCGTCGACATCCCGCGCGAGGAGCGCTACGCCAAGTGCGCCGCCATACACCGCCTGCTGCTCGACGTGCGCGCCTTCCTGCTCAAGCGCCAGACGCTGCAGGGCCGCCTCGGCGCCGCCTTCCGCGACCTGCACACGCTGCTGCAGCAGGGGCTCGACTGACATTCGTTTTAATCACAAGCTTTGACATGTCGACAAGTGACAATCACACTAACTGACTATACGACTACGATTGTATTAAAGTATCTCCATGTCGCACGCCACGCAATAACACTGATTATTTAATTTATAAATTATATTAACACCTAATGTACAGTGAAGCTTAAAAATCTTTTATCTAAAGAAACATTCCGACTTGGAATTTATAAAATAATTTGTTAATGTAGTAGATAGAAATTGATTGATCTTAAAATATTCTCGTACTTAAAAAATATTTTAGAAAATTGTTATATTAGTAATGGGTATGACATGAAATAAAGAATATAAATATGTTTTTTACAATCATTCGATTATTTTAGAAATAGTACGGTAACGTCAACGCTAAAGTATTATTACGTGCCCAATATCATGGTTTATATTACATGAGTTATATTTGAATTATTCGCTACAAAGCTGCTGACATTTATACTAACAACGATAAAATGTTATTAATCTTAAATACTAAGGCAATTAATCCTATGAATAATCGTTATAAATCGATAACACTGCCACTCGAGATTACATCTCTTTGCTAAAATAGTTTTAACGTTAATAATATTTAAAAAATAAAAAAGATGATTTCTTGCTTAATTTTAGAAAACACCCTTTTGAATTTACAGGCTACCGTCGAAATTTAAGGAATCTTAAATAGAAAGTTTAACGTAAAATTGAAAGGTCTATTCAAATATTACCGATTTTTCACTATATGAAAAAATAAATGTAATTTATTATTTTTACACTAATATAATAACCTAATTAAATTATTCCCATATCTCATAATGGCTTAATTAAACAATTTCATTGGACTTTTATAAATGACAGCTCAGACTCATAATTGAAGATGCATGTGTAATTTTATCATTGTTGTACAATGTGTAAGACTTAAAGCTGGATACAAGAATACTATCTATTTCTGTTTTGGTTATGGATTTATTAGATTTTTGAGGAATTAAATGAATGCTTTAAATTTATAATATGATTATATTGGATAATTAGTCAGTTTTTTTAAATTATTTTCATTTTATAGGCCTTTATTATAAGACTAGCTAGAATCAAAAACATCTCATAAAAATCTCATTTAGTCTCCACTGATATGCAATACTATGCTGTATTCTATGGTATTTTGTATATCTGCCGGTTTCGATTAGGGCTATGAATTTATAGATAACTAGTAACCCAAAGGTGGCTTCGCCCGCCTAAACCTATCAATTGTAGCCTGTGTTATTCTGGTGCATAAATATTAGTACTGTAGTTTTTGCATAAAAGTGGAACAACTGTGTATCTTCACAAACTATAGTTAATAATAGTAGGACAATACAAGATAAAATATTAATAAGATTTTTTGTCATATTTTATACAGTTTGGTAAAATATTTTAAGATGCCATATTTCAGACATGTCTCTTACTAAAATTAATATTTGTGCCTTTATTACAATAAGATTTCGTGTTTTTTTTAAATGCATAAAAATAAAATAAAACCCCATTTCTCAATATCTAAGTCTCCATCGTGTTATATATGAAAATTAATTAATATAGTATAAGATACATTATTTATATTTAAATAAAATTAAGTAAGTAGACTGATAATAATTAAAAAATCAAAAGATTTTTGAGTTTTAATAAAAAACTAATATGATATATCTGACCTTTTTATTTTAAAACAATTTATACACCTAATTAAAAATTTAATATAACTAAATACAACAGATTTATTTATTATACTAGCTTCGCGTCCGCGCGGATGTCGGTCTACGCGTGGATGGTTTATTTGTCCATTTTGAGTAACTCGGACAATGACATCTTATAAATATCTATTGGACCCAAATACGGCTAGGCCTATAATAATTAAGGAGATCCCTCTATTGAGCTACTGCTGTTGACCTCGCGTTCTGTAGTAAGTATTTTTTTCATAGTAATTCCGACCTTGATAAGTAACATGTAGCAGTAAATTACTGACAGTGACGAAAAGTTTGCAAAAATAAAAAAGTGATCGTGACAATGCGACAGAAAGTTAATTGAGAGCTTCACCATTCCCAACATTGTTAGTGAGCTCGTCAGCTGTCGAAAGATTTCGATACTGGGTGTTAGTCTCAGACTTTCGTGACAGCACGTGACGTTCACGGTCAGCCGTTAAACGATCTTGATATTGCGATTGCGGGTACGTCTCAGACTCCCGAGACGATACGTGACGTTCACGGTCGGCAGTGAGGCGTATAACCCTTTCAGTAAATGATTCAGAGGAGCGAGGTAGTGAGTGACGTCGACGATCAGCACTTAACCTCAATTTGCGATCGGCACTGCTTTCACGTGCTCTTGCTTCAGCCGCTCTGTCTCGCATGCGGTTTAACCGGGATTCTCGCTTTTCAGTTGATTCTTGTGATCTAGCTAGTCTCATTCGCTTAGCACGTTTCGATGTTTTAGTAAGAGAAGATCGCTTTCTGGCAGGCATCGTGTTACAATAAAACTATTAAAAATATTAAAACTATACAGAAATACAATGAAATGAGATGAGAGAGAAATATGAGTTTAATAACTAACCTAATTTACCTTATAACTTAATTACTATACCTATGTTTCCGAAGATAAACAAAAGGAAAAGAAAATACCAACCTAAATAAACTAATTTACGATGAAAACTTAAACTGCGTACATACTATAATATTTACAAATAACTTATCGGAACAGTCTTAGAAATGACATCAACGCGGCACGGAGCGCCGTCCTTATATAGGAGCAAAGTAATTATTCTAAGATAAATAGGAGATTATACTAAGATGTATAGGAGGCGTGGCGTCGTGCGACCCGCGTGTGCCGCAAACGGTTCAAGCCAAATCCGACTATAGTATAAGATACATTATTTATATCTAAATAAAATTAAATAAGTAGACTGATAACAATTAAAAAATCAAAAGATTATTGAGTTTTAATAAAAAACTAAAATGATATATCTGACCTTTTTTATTTTAAAACAATTTTATACACAATTAAAATATAACAAAATACGACAGATTTATTTATTATATTTAATACAATACAAGAGCTAGAAGAGATATTGTTTACACAAATAATATTTAAAAGCTGAGGTTTTTTTATTTAACCTCTTGTAATAATTCATACATTGCTTTTCAGAAAGAGGTTACTTGTTGAAAGTATTAAATTCAAATTTATAAATATAGGATTAAAAAAGGTGAATGAATGGTATGTTTTGCTTCTAGTGAACACTTGGAAGCCAGGAGTGAAATTAAATATTATATATAACGGGACCAACTCATTTGTCTAGGTGTTTTATTGAATGACTATTTTAACTAGTTTCATTCAAGTCATATTTCATTTCTTAATTTTTACCTGACAAAGGGTTGTTTTTCGCACATCTCTTATATAAATGTTATATAATTTATACAGCATATTCATTATTTTTATTATTAAAAGACTTTTTTAAAGTATTCAATAAAAAAATATATACTGGTGATGTTATATTCAATTTATATTATTTTATAATATTTGTTTATTATAGTGCAAAATTCTGATTATTTCTTTTTCCTTTTTATATTGTATTGACTCGGGCTGGATAGCTGTCTTTTTTTAGTTAGGTTATTCATAGTCTTAGCTAATATTTCATCCGAAACATCTTTTTGCATTTCACTGTCGACTACCTCATTTTTATTTTCCAAATCCATCAACCTCTCTATTTCAGGATTCATTCCTTTAAAAGATAATCTACCTTCTATTAAATCTTCACAAAATATAAAACTCGATTCTGAAATAAAATTTCCAGTAGCATGCCGCATTTCATTTGTTATAATATTTGAATATAAACTTTCATGATCCTGTATATTTTCTAATTCTTTTTCTATTCTTTCTTTGGTTTTCTTCATAAACTTCATGTCCAAAACCGATTTAGGTAATTGTGGCTTTTTTCTAGTCGCCATTGTCGAATTTTGAATTCAACACAAACTTTCAATAAAATAAAATTTTAAGATAGTCTTTAAGTAGGCTTTGAATAAACAGGTATTTAGGTGTTATAATTATAATAGATGGAAGTACTTGAAACGTGTTTATGCTAGACTTTGCATTGCTCTCAAAAACGTAAATTATTAAATCGAATAAAGTTATAGCAAGTACATAAAATGTCTATTTTCCAGCCTCTATATTTTTAAATAAGATAATTATTACGTATTATGAGTGACAGCAAGTTAACCATTTAGCGAAACGTGAGTTGTAAGTTGCAAACAGTATAAATAACTTTACTCTTTGACAGTAGTAGACATGTAAAATATAATCGATTTTTATTTAAATCGATTCTTAATTGAATTATTGAGATCTCATAATAACCATATTTATAAAATGCTGATTGTATTAAAAGAGCGTTTATGTGCTTGTAAAGATTTGCCGAGTTCCACGAACTTCAACATGTAAGCACTCCGTTTGTCGTGCTTTGGTTGACCAATCACATAATAAAACTAACTAGAACAGCAGAAAGTCGATTAACCGGACTAATTATTGTCGTAAGGCATTCGGATAATCGAATGTACTAAGAAAATTGGGTTTTGTGCATACATAATTCTGTTGTACATATGATGTTATTTATTAAAAACAACAAATGCATATCAACGAAAATCAATGTTTATTAAGAAATTATTAGGAGATATTTTTTTTCTTAGATTACATACGTACATACATCTCTTATTTCTTATGTCTTAATCATAAAATAAAATATTCGTACCTTAATATTTTATTTTATGATGCGTACATATAATTTGTTTACAATATGTATTTGGTGATTTGCATTTTGTAATTATTTTATAAAATAATAAGATTAATTACTTACTTACTTACTTATCTTCACGCTATATCCCTAGCGGGGTAGGCAGAGAGAACGGAGTGCCAAACGCTACGGTCTCGGCTCTTTCGCCTCGTCCACTATCATTAGCCTCTTCATACATGCCCTCCGGGGGGTCCTCATGCTTTTTACGTGATCTTCCTCCAGTATCGTAGATACTGTGTTTTTGAAGGTCAACCGAGGTCTCCCCCTCCCTCTCTTACCACTCACTTTTCCTTCATAAATCTTCCTTACCATTCGTTCTTCATTCATTCGCTCGACGTGCCCAAACCACCTGAGTACGTTCTTCTTCATCCTCACTGTGACATCCACGCTAGTACCTACCATTCTGTGTATTTCTTCATTGGGTATGCGATCAGCTAAACTGACTCCGCATATCCGACGAAGAGATCGCATCTCTACAGTATTCATCTTTCTTACATTTTTCTTCTGTATAACAGTGACGGTACCAACACTGCATTGTGTATTACCAAACGCACAGCTATGTTGACGTTTCGCCGTCTCAACAATGCAGTTAAGGCCCCGTTAACTCTGTTACCGGCAGCAATACATCCATTTCGTATCTTCCGTCTCTGCTAAACATACCTCCTCATTCACTTGGTGCAATAAGCATTGCATCATCTGCGTAAAGCAGGCAATTTATTCAAGGTACCTTTCACTTTCACTCCCTTTTCACCAGCATTTTAAATTTAACAATGAACATCAATACCCTAGACTACCCACACACACACACACACAAAGAATGTTCGGTGCACCTGTTCGTCTCGACCACTGCCACCAACACAGCATACACTTACAGGACGTAATTGGCAAAAGCACGGTAACCCTCCCCCAAGAAATTATTTTAAAACAAAAGAAATAAATTTTAATAACTGTGAAGACAATTACGACTCATACGATTATTATACAGACTTTGAACCGTATTATAACAGTAACGAAGACAGAGTACCCCTATGACTATGAGCATGACTATAACTATGAGGCCTATGCGCCCAAAATTATACCGATAATCCCACTACATTACGATTAGAAACCGATAATGAGATTATAGATTATATCTGACGATAATAGGCCGGATTTTCAGAAAATCTCGAAGTCCGATACCTTAAAATAGAAATTAACCTACATACACAACGCCACCTTCCGTATATTCAAATATTATCACCACCATTAAAGTTATTAATTGATATGGGAGCCAATCAATCCTTTTTAAGTCCAGCAGTTGTAGATTTTTTTTTTATAATTTTCTTTTAAACTAGAAGTTTAAGATAGTAGATTCAATAACTATACCAAGCTTTGATGAATTTAATGATCCGCATAATAGAACATTTTATGTATATAAATTTCATGACTTTTTCGATGGACTCATAGGAACCGGCTTATTAATAGGCGGGGCCGGGGAAGCGATAATAGACTATAAAAATAAAGCACTTTTTACCAAAACTGCTTCAAACCCCATATACGTACACGACTCTCGTAATGCAAACTTATACGAAGATATAATCTTAGCAGGTCAATCAAAATTGTTACAAATTCCTATTAATATATACGATGGTGAAGCGTACATAAAAGAACAAAAAATTTCAAGTTGTATAATTAGTGAATGCCTTACGTCCGTTAAGAATAGCAGAGGTATCGTAGAAGTTCCATCCCAGTAGGAATGACGTAATAATCTCAATGAACCGAGCCGTCATTGCTGAAATTAACAATATCAATTTCACATGCACTGATCAATCCCAACGTGTAAAGGACGTTCTGTGGCGACTTCGTACAGAGCATCTTAACGTTGAGGAACGCAAAAACTTCGCAATATTATTTAGCCAGTACTCTGATGTATTTTATCTAGAAGGCGAGCAACTTACTTTTACAAATAAGGCAAAACACTCGATTAAAACTACCGATGAAATCCCCGTTCATACGAAAAGTTATAGATACACCAAGTTATATTCACCTATTTGGATTGTACCCAAAAAGGTCGATGCCTCCGGCAAAAAAAAATGGCGAATAGTTGTTGATTTTCGCAATTTAAACGAAAAAACAATAGACGATAAATGTCCAATCCCCAATATTAGTGACGTATTAGATAAATTAGGAAAGTGTCAGTATTTTACGACTTTAGATTTAACCAGCGGATTTTATCAGGTACAAACCGATCCTCAGGACATACACAAATTAAAAAATAACGTAGAACACGGACATTATGAATTCCTACGTATGCCCATGGGATTAAAAAAATCTCCGGCGACCTTTCAGCGAGTAATGGACGATGTGCTGAAAGGCCTACAAAATTCTATTTGTTTAGTCTATATGGATGATATTATTGTTTATAGTACATCCTTACAGGAACACGTAGTAAATTTAGGAAAAGTTTTTCAGGGACTTCAAGAGTCTAACTTTAAAATCAAAATTGATAAGTCGGAATTCTTAAAACGGGAGACAGTTTTTCTAGGCCATATTATAAGCGCGGACGGAGTAAAACCAAATCCCGAAAAAATAGTTGCAATTGAAGAATACCCTATACCAAAAACACCAAAAGAAATAAAACAATTCCTAGGCTTAGTTGGATATTATCGTAAATTTATACCAGATTTCGCAAAATTAACAAAACCGCTCACACAATGCCTGTAAAAAGGTAGGATATTTTTTAAATGACGAATACATATCTAGCTTTGAAAAGTGTAAAACAATCTTAACGAATGACCCTATACTTCAATATCCCGACTTCAATAAAGAATTTAACCTCACAACCGATGCATCCAACGTGGCTATAGGCGCTATTTTATCACAAGGCCCTATAGGATCCGATAGACCGATTTGTTACGCCTCAAGGACTTTTAACGACAGTGAACAAAATTACAGTACCATAGAAAAAGAATTGTTGGCTATAGTCTGGGCTACAAAATATTTTAGGCCTTATCTATATGGTAGGAAGTTTAAAATAATAACAGACCACAAACCATTGCAGTGGATGATGAACTTAAAGGAACCAAATTCACGACTAACGAGATGGCGTTTACGTTTAAGCGAATATGACTATACAGTCATATATAAAAAAGGTAAAAGTAATACTAACGCGGACGCTCTCTCTAGAATAGAAATACATGCGAAAGTAACAAAATCGTTAATAGAAGAAATCGATGAATTAAATTCGCTATTTGGCAATCCATCCGATATCTACGCAGAGCATCCATTTCCTCTACGATATCGGTTCCCGAAAAATCAAACTCTTCAACAATAACCGCCTCTCACCAATCTAATTCCTCTACGTTAACGGCACACAGTAGTCACGAAAACCCTATTTTAAAAATACCGATAACGGATGAACCTCTTAATAAATTTCATAGGCAAGTTGTTTTTACTATAGTTGACGGTATAAAAAGAAAACCTGCAGTATCAAAGCCTTTCGAGAAATAAACTCGAATTTACATACAGTTAAGTAAAACTAATTTAGAGGAAGATATAATTAAAGCCGTAAGAGAATACATTTGTTCTAAAATTAAAACAGCTATTTTAGTTAATCCTATATTAGATATGTATACCATAATTCCAATTTTACAAAATAAATTTAAATAATCTTCAATGAATTTAGTCTTAGCAAAAACAGAAATAGAGAACGTTAAAGAATATCATAGACAACAGGAAATTATCCGTCATTATCATGAGGGTAAGACGAATCACCGCGGCATTAATGAAACCTATTTATCATTATCACGAATTTATTTTTGGCCGAAAATGAAGGATCAAGTAACTAAATTTATTACAAAATGAACTATTTGCGGACAAGCCAAGTACGATCGAAACCCAGTCCGACCTCAATTTAACATTGTACCCCCAGCGACGAAACCGTTTGAAATTATTCACATAGACTTACTGACAATACAGAGAGTCAAATACATGACTTTCATAGACGTTTTTACTAAATATGGACAAGCTTATTACTTGCGTGACGGAACAGCTGTTAGTGTGTTACAAGCCCATTTACAATATTGTACCCACCATAGCGTCTCTATGACTATTATTACGGATAATGGAACAGAATTTTCCAATGAATTATTTAACGAATTTACTAGACTTCACAAAATTAACCACCACAAAATCTTAGCTCACTCTCCTAATGGCGACGGAAACATTGAAAAATTTCACTCGACTCCTTGAACATTTACGAACTTTAAAATAATAAAGATATCCGATGAAATTGCACACCTAGATACAACTATTAATATATCATCTATAAATATTAATGGACTTCAAAGACTCAAGGATAAAATAATCATACAGTCACCGCTACACATTGAACACAAAAAAGATACTACAAATTATCATACAACCATACCGATATACCCAATATCTATCACTCATCATTTTATTACAATATTAAAAAGAATAAGAAAACGGCTACAAAGAATAAAGAAATTTCAGAAAACGGAGATAATCCAGAGAATAAAGGAAGTACTCCGGCAACTTTTAAACTCAACGTCCTCAAATAGTTGCCTCTCTAGGGGTGGAGGAGTTACAGAACCCTAACCCTATGAATATGCTGACGGACCAAACTGATGGAAGCTTCCCTCACGAATTCCCCGCATTAACATTCGATACCTCATTGTTTTAATTTACAAGTTTTCCATTGTTTTAATTCTACTTTATTAATTGTAATATTTTTAATTAATATTTTTATTTATTGTAATATTTTCGATCACTCTTTATTCCCACTTCGATTAAAGCAGCCGTTAGTTTTATTGAATTAGTGTATTAACATATAATTAATAATTATTCGGTTTTTTTTCAACCTCTTGACTGCCGCAAAAGTAATTCCTTATTATGTTTTTTTTTTTCTCTTTTTTAGTTTATTTATTTGTATATTATCCTTTTAGTGTCTCATAAATATTAAAACAGCTGAACACAACAACGAGTACTGTCAACAACTCTTACAGAGAAATATTGGAACATATAATTATTTTTTTGAAAATTTGTATTTAATATATTTTTTTAATAAAAATATTAAATTACGAACTTGTTAATAATTACTTTTGCTGATTTATGATTGCTTTTCTAAAAATGAGCCAACAAAATAAAAACAAAAAAAAAATCGATATTTTTTTCGATATATAAAACTCCGATATTGATATATTTAAAAATATCGAAATATCGTGAATTCGATATTAAAAAAAAATATCACAGCAGTCCTAAATTAAACTTAACTGACACGCCTATAAACCAAAAAGCACAACACAATAACACATTTTACATTTGACAGTGACGTATATTGATCACATGGTTTTGCTTATAGTCTTATATATTGTGCTCAACCGGCACGCTCGAAACGCCATAATTAAAGAAATTAATGAATGAATGTCTTATATACCTATAACGGTAACACTTAACTGAATCTATTTTATAATATAAAATATAAATGAATCAAATAGACATACAAAATGCAGGTATCAGAAATAGACAGTATTAAAATATACAACCTTAGTGCAGGAAAATCTTTGCCAGATGTAAGTAAAAAAAATAAGTTATTCGGTGAAATATTTTATTGGAAGAAAGTAACAACAAACTGCTTGTGTAGAGATTATTATTTTAATTTATTATTTATTAATAATTTTAGTGGTTAACAGAAAGAAAAAAACGAGCACTTTTAAAAAAGAATGTAGATATAAGAAGAAGAATAGAACTTATTCAAGAATTTGATATGCCAGGTCTTAGTACAAATATACGAGTTTCAAAAGATGGCCAGTATATCATGGCCACAGGAATATATAAACCAAGAGTTAAATGTTTTGATGTCAATAACTTGTCATTAAAATTTGAAAGATGTTTGGATTCTGAAGTGGTTACTTTTGAGATACTTAGTGAGGATTACTCAAAAGTAAGTATTTACTGTATATTTTTTTAAATTTATAATTTAAAAGATTTTATTTTGGTTACTTTTTTTTTGTAATATAATTATAATAATAATATTTTTTTACACCTTCCAGATTGTGTTTTTACAATGTGATCGTTATGTAGAATTTCATGTAGGACATGGCCGACATTACCGTCTCCGAGTACCACATTTTGGAAGAGACATGAAATATCATAGACCATCATGTGACCTTGTTGTTGTTGGAGCTTCCAATGTAACTATAATTTAAGTATGACTTGCATGGTAACTCTCTCCTACTGCTGTTCTAAACATTAAAAACTCAGATTTATTTTAAATATATGTATGTCATGATTCACAACTTATCATGAAACATCTTTCAATTGTATAGAAAATGGGGAGTAGACTGGGTTATCACCATCTACTTATCTGGTTCATCAAAGATACTGAATGAAATTTTATTACTTATAAACTAACTTTGAAATGCTTTCAGGAAGTCTACAGGTTGAATCTAGAATTGGGTCAATTTCTAGCTCCCTATGTGACTAAAGCAACTGAGATAAACTGTTGCAGTGTAAATGATGAACATGGCTTACTTATTTTTGGTACAGAAAATGGACATGTGGAGGCATGGGATCCTAGAACAAAATCAAGACAGGGAACTTTGGATTGTGCTTTACATTGCTCAGACACTGACTATTAGTTAGTAGTACAGTTAATAATAATAATAATAGTTGTTATAACAATATTATGAAATTTTAAATCTTAATAATTTAAATGAAATCTCTCATTGTAAATGAGATGGTTGTGGGTTAGCTAACCACTTTGCAACTCTCCTATTATTTCATCACATTTCAGTTATTTTGATTTTCCTGCTATGATAGACAAAGAGAGGTGCAGTGGGTAATAAGAGTCTCTCTAAATAGATGTTGTAACAAGCATATTAGAATTTCGACATAGCTTGATGAGAATGTATGGCTTAGTGGTCGGTGTCTGTGGATGGACTCCAAGAAGTGTGGGCTTAAATCTCCTTATTTTCATTTTTGTATAGGTTTTGAAATTAATAATTTTCTTTTCTAAGTGTAGATTAACACTTTAAAAATAATAAGAATATTTTTTATTATATAATAATCAATTTTGAAGTTTGTACTTTTATATTATTTACAGCAAAAATAATGGAGTACCAGCTGTAAGTGCATTGAAATTTAATGGAGCCCTACAATTAGGTGTTGGTATGTCTTCAGGCCATGTTTTGTTGTATGATATAAGATCTAGCAAACCTCTTTTAGTAAAAGATCACATGAATGAAATACCTATCAAATGTATTGAGTTTCACAAACAAATGAATTATGTCTACTCTATGGATGCCAATGTGGTGAAAATATGGGATATCAATACTGTATGTATATAAGCTATTATGTAATATATGGAAAATAATTAAGTTTTATTATTTTGGGACCACAACCCACAGCTCTTGCAAACTGACCAATAATGCATGGTTTTGTGGTTGTTGGGACACTTTCCAATTCAAGTCCCACTACATTTAAATGTTTATACATTTTATATAATATGCTATTCACTATTTATCTATAATGTTAATATATTTTGTATTGCAGGGAAAACAGTACACAAATATTGAATCATCTGTTGATTTTAATGATTTATGCGTAATACCTAATACTGGCTTAAGCATGATGGCAGTTGAAGATCAAAAAATGCAGATTTACTATATTCCATCTTTAGGTATGTAGTTAATCTTTTTAATTTCTAAAATGAAATATATAAAATAGTATACCTTAATAAATGTATAAAAGTATTAAGAACTTATTTCTCAAAATGCTGAGGGAGGAAACTATGTAGTTAAATCCTTTCTAATGAAGCGCCACATTTACTATAATAACAATTAAAAATAAACTGTCAAGTTGGGGCAGATATTTTATAATTTAATTATACTAACTATAATAGATTTGATGCCTGTCATGGCACAGGGGCACAAACATATGATTGTAATGATAGGTTGTGGATTAAATTTTCACTTGAAGAAGTGAAATATTTAGTATTTTCAACAACAAGAAATTTATTTAGTGGGTGTATTGGTCTTATCAACTTGTTCCCCTATTGGCACATCAGCTTTATTCAGTTTTTGACTAATATTGTATAATAATGACTTTGATTTTCGCGATTGTTACACATTTTAAATGAAACATTTAACCGGATCAATCGCGTATATTGATTTTTATGCATTTTTTTTGGTAGTTTGATATAATAATTATATCAAATGACAGACAAATGCCACCTCAGTCTACCCGTGACCACGGACTACTGTAAAGTGTTCGAAACGTCGGGTTTCCAACAAACATGTATAAAAATCAATATACGCGATTAATCTGGTTAAAAGTGTTTCATTTAATATTGTATTTGTTAATAGTGATGTAATTTTTCTTAATAGCTAAATTAGTCATAGCTTACATTAAAAAAAGAGACCAATGATTTTTCACTTCATCTCCTTTGCTTTGCTATTAAATATTATTGAGCACAAAGAGATGCAGTGGTCACACTTTCCTTACCAACTACCCATAAATAACGTTGGAAAAATTTTCGATCATTATAACGTATCGGCACTAGATACCCTATTATATTAGTAAATTTTCATTTATATTACAGGTGCTGCTCCACGTTGGTGTGCTTTCCTTGATAATTTGACAGAAGAAATGGAAAGCTCAGCGTCACAAACTGTTTATGATGATTATAAATTTGTTACTAAACAAGAGTTGGAATCATTAGGTCTCGATCATCTGCTAGGCACTAATCTACTAAGAGCTTACATGCATGGGTAAATGTTAAAAAAAGTATTTGCCTTTCTCTCTGCAAAAATTTACATAATTGTTGTAAAATTAAAATATTTTTTACCTTCATTATAGATATTTCATAGACATACGACTGTACAAGAGGGCAAAATCAATAGCTGATCCATTTGCATTTGAGGAATATAAAAAACGTAAGATTAGGGAGAAAATTGAACAAGAGAGGCCGTCCAGAATTAAAGTTGATGATAACTTACCTAAAGTGAATCGCGATCTTGCATCTCGCTTGTTAGATATTAATACAGGAAAGAAGAAACAGTCAGCAGATTTACTTCAAGATGACAGGTTTAAGGTTTGCCATTGATTGTTTTTAAATATATTTTATATTTTTTGTAAATAAAGTAAATCCAGGTGTTAATTGATATTTTTTATTTCAGGCACTGTTTGAAAACCCAGATTTTGAAGTTGATAAAGATGCTGATGAGTTCCGCTTACTTAATCCTGTCCTTGCTAGACTTGATAAAAGCAAAACTAAATCAAAAATGGAAGTTGATAGTAATGAGGTAATATAAGAAAAAAGTTTGATGTAGGAAGTTAAAATCATATAATAATAACATGTCATATGGCCATATTGAACAAATAATATTTTGCTTTTGATATTGGTTACTATCTGATATACATAAATGTTAAACAGTTAATAAAAAAGTGGATGTCTTGGCGCAGGGGCACTGGAGGAAATTAAATATTTAATATTTTCACTTCCACACTTTGGTAACCTCTGCCACTGAAGTGTCTTAATGGGAACTAGTCTTACCAAAACCGAAAGTGTCTTATCACTGGTTTATAAGTTTCTCTGCTTACCTTGTTATGTGCGGGATACAAAAAGCAAATGAAAAGTAGATTCAATTTGAGCATTGTGTTTTATAGTTATATATTGTAATGTATTTTATCTTTCTAGGTCCCAGATACAGAACAAATCGATTCTGACAGGGAACTGTATGAAACTAGCAGTGACAGTTCAGATGAGGATAGAATGTGGGCAAAGGAAATGAAAAAACAACACAAAATAGTAAGGAACAAAAGTAAAGCCGCAGATAATGATGAAACTGATAATAATGAAAAAGTATATGAATTTACAAAGGCTCCTACAACACCTAATATTAGAAGAATGATTCATGTTAGCAAAAAAAGCTTAGGAGAACGCTTGTCCAAAGAGAGTTCTGTAGTAACCACAAGCATAGGGGGCAACAGGGAAATGAAATTCACTATGAGAGATAAAAAAAAGAATTTAGATAGTAATCAAAAAATGAAAAAACACTATGAAGAAAGAAAACAAATAGTCCGCAAAGCAGGCTTTTTAGTAAATAAGAAATCCAGGAAATTTAACAGCTGATATGTAAAGCATCGAAAATGTTTAATATTATATTACTACCCATATATTAAGTGTTTTAATGTAGTCTGTTAATAAATGTTGTTAAATATGATGATAAATATATTATAATGCTAATTCCAATAATTTCAACAAACCATATGCAACGAAAATAAAATCATCGATTTCGCGATTATTACACATTTTAAATAAAAAACATCCCAGATTAATTGCATATATTGAATGTTGTACTTTCATTGTATACCCAAGAATATAGGCAGTTAATCCGGGTCAATTAGTTTCATTTAAAACGAAAATATACTAACAGAAACAAATACTTATTCCTTCATAGACTTTTCTCTAAAAGCGATTCTTTTCAGCTAACCTGGTGAAGTAGATGAAAGGAATATACCAAAATGACAATATTACATAATATTGTCGTTTTGCTATGTTCCTATATATAAATAAAATAAAACTAAATATAACATATTAAAGGGGTGCAGTTCGATATCACGTGTATTTATTATTTCGTCAAACGCGTAGTGCAAGAGAAAAAAATCGAAATAGAGAATTTTTCAAAAGTTGCGTGATATGGACAAATACAATAGTTAGATTTTAATGAAATCTACTATAAACACACATGATTGAGGGTGGGTTCGGGAGGTGGCGTAGGTCTTAAATCTCACCACATATCGCCAAGGGGGAGAGGAGAGTTAAAATAAGCTACAAAAAACATGACGTGATTATTGGACGGCCTCTATGCAATAAAGAGGCCTGTCGTGGCATACCCTCTTTCGAGACTAACTGTTTCTGTTATATTGTCCCCCTGTACTAACCTTAAGGTCACACCAAGAGGGCCAATATACCTGCCACCAGGTTTTACCAAACAGGTCTGGCTCCTACCACTTTCGTGGTAGTACTTATAGGTAAGTGGCCCCACGCAACCTCCAATCACCTACCAGATGGAAGACGGTCTTCAGTCACGCTACCTCGGTTTCCAAATAAGCACCGGACCTGTATGCATGCGCACCTCCCGCATGTCATCCAACATGCTCGCGATTGACCTCGCTAAGGCCGCCCGAAAAGCCGACACCCAATTTCCAGTTGGTGTCGAAGTTGTAAAGCACACTTACTGCCCGACGCGCATCACGCGATCTAGCCTGAACCTACAAGCGGCTACTTTGGTTACGGGTCTAGCTCCCGTCTCTCATGCTAAGCAGGCATGTGCCCGAGCTGCGGCAGCCAATCAGTACTTAGGCCGCCACTAAAGGTCGCTCCAAACTGCGCTAGGTCCACCAGGCAGCCCTTCGCATTGAGCCAGTGAAGACACTAACTTGCTGCGCGCGAGGTCAGACGCCCTGGTGACAATTATACCGGGCAGACGAACATGCCCAACCTCTGCAGCCAACCACAAGCCACCGCGAGTCCAACATCAAATGACCGGACAAGGGCTTTGGGAACTTCCGGTCCCCGCGGCACCCTAGACAAACAACCGGACCTGTAGTTCCAGTTGCGACCTGACTATCCCCCGGTATTGGAACAGCCAGGGCCCGTGTCGCTCAGATTCCTCTGAGCTCGCGAACATGGTCTGTCGTGGCAGAGGAAATCAAATATTTTCAATTTAAATACTTGTTTCATGTTTTAATTTCTTCGCTCTGCTACAAGGCACGCGGCGTTGAGTTCCGCCACTCAACGCGCAATGCTCAAATTCAACGGAAAGTGGGGAACGAAAGTGGAACAGAGTGTCTTAGCACTACGTTTCAAGTTAGTATGTATGTATGTAGTAGTGAGTCAAATATCATTTGTTTATGTCGGCTTGCGAGAGTTTGTAGCCGATAAGACCAGTGTTTTTTAACACAGATCAAATTATTAATTAGTTTGTCACAAGCGTTTATGACATGTTTCTTGCAGTTTATTCCGTTTTTAGTTTTGATTGATAGGCCCTATAAACGGCCTATAAGAAGTAGAAAATTTATTATCTATAAATATTAGAGTATATGTTAATGAATGTTGTTTTTATAAAAAATACTAATTTTGATAAATTAAAAACTAGTTTTGATAAATTATGATTATTAGGTTAATTATAATTAAGGTAGCTATTAAAGAACGTTACCGCATTTATTTACTTACAATAATTTTCTAAATCTGCGATTTTAATACATATCAAATTAAATTTTACAATTAACCTTAGAGTAGAGTGATTTAAACTGATAATGTATTGCATTTGGCTCTTTTTATTTGACATATAACAATAAGTTTGGTTATTCTGTTAAAATATAAAATAATAATGACATTTGACATTTTGAAACTATTATATTATTTATTACAACGCATTAAATTAACTTAAAAAAAGTGCATATATTTTAACAATTACTAACCTAGTGCATTACTAAAGCATAGTGCGTGTCATCATGAAAATAAAGAGAACTCCACAGAAAAATGACAAAGAACCTCAAATTAAAAGACTTAGAGGTGGAAATATAAAAGATTATTTCGAAAGAACATTAGAAGACAGTGGTTTAGTATTAAATGACCCACCAAATAAGTGTGTGGCCTCCCACGAAACAATTGTCATCATTAGAAATTTAAAAAAGATTTTGCAACAAAATTTAGAATACCCACGTAACATGACTGAATTCTTTTTAAATTTCCAAAAAAGATGTGAAGATATAAAAATATTTAAGCACTATTTATTTCCAAATATTGTAAGAGTTACTGGCGACCAATCTTCTGAATTTTGTATTAATGACAGTTTAATTAAAATATTATTAAACCTTCCCATTCTTCAAAATAAGTTAATAGAATACATATTTGAAAAAGCCATAGATTTAGCTGCTGAATCTAAATGTGGTCCATGGATACAAATGTTTTTAAAATGTTTCTCTTCATTAGATAATATTGCTGATAGTGATAAAATGGCTGAAAATCTTATCAATCTTTTAGATGTAACTTCAGAAAAGATGGTCCGCTTAGAAATAATTACTGCTATTCCGGATATTATAGGGGACCAAGTTCATAACAATATTATATCAGAAATGAGTAGGATTTTAAGTGAAGATCATGATCTCATACCTGCCATTCTTGATTGTCTTTCATATTTATGTTTAACAGATGACCAGTATGAAAAATTACAACAGAAAACATTAGATATCTTAAAAACATTATCAAAATGTAGCCATCTTCCTAATTTTGTCAAGTTTCTGCTTATACCTCAAAGGACTACTGATAGTGCTTACATAAAAATTATAGAAGGATTAAGAAACACTTTAGGTTGGTCTACATCAAATTCAACAGCTCAGGATATTGCTTCTAGTCAAATCCTTACAGCTTCAGCTATAAGAAATTCTATTATATCATCTAAAGTTATAGCCAATGCTTGGATTAAAGTGATTAATAATTGCAATATCAGTACTGATCATGTGCCAATTGATTTCATAATAATAGTTATACTATTTTCAACAACAGAAGAAAGGCAAAAGCAAATCGAGAACATAGCAAAGAAGCAAATAAAATTAAATATATTGAATGAAGACATATTAGATGATGCATTTGAAAAATTTAAAACAATTCTAAAGGATTATCTTAAACATTTAATTGGTTTTACAAATTCACTTTTAAAAACCACACAAGAACCATTAGTTCAACAATTTGCTTCACATATTTATGGATTAATGTTTTCCAAGCTAGAAGATTGTAGCCAAACTGTAGCAGCTGAATTACTTCAGTTTGGCTTAGACAGTAAGCAGTGTGTTATGAATATGTTGACAATATTAAATATGGTTACACAGCAAGACATATCCACATTAAAACCACAAAGTATACAGATGTTAACATTACTAGATCGAATGGATGACATGAGTCTACCTGAGATAAGAGCAGTCATGAATTTAGTTTGTTGTCTTGCATATGCCATTGAAAATTCAGTAATTAAAGATGATATACATATGATCATAAGAAAAGAATTGGGAAGTTCCAATCCTACAGTTAAGATTCAAGGAATTCTGGCTGGTATACATGCTGTTAAATATCTAATGCAGACAAAAGATCATGAAGATGATGGTATTGAACAAGCTGATGAATCTAACATGATTTCTACCAATCATTTACCAGATGGTGATATTCGTGAGGCAGCACAGATTATTGAACTTATAAGTCGCAGTACTAGACAGTTTCCAGACATGATTGCATTTTTTTATGATGAGCTATGTAAAATAGTTAAGTCTGCTAATTTTATTAATAAACATTTTTTAAATTGGATTACAGATGCTGTCACAAATGATCTACAGCAAAATTTTATAGTAGAAGTAGTAGAAAATGAACATGTTTCAGAATTGAATCTTCAAATGAAATATTGCTTAAATACTAATAGTGAAATAGACGAAACCATTGCCATAAATATAGCAGGCTTAACTTTACAATCCCAGCAAGATGTTAGCATCATTATTCTATCTCCATTGTTTCAACTAGTGCAATGTTTACATTTGCGTAAACATGAGGGAAACTTGTCCAGTATAGATGCTCTGTTGGGATGCGCAATAGTAATGCCTAATTTTGATGTAGAAGTAATTGATAATATGAGTAGTACAGCTATATCAAATATTTTAGATTGTCAAGTGCACTGTGTTAATTGGTTTAGAGAATTACTGAATGCTTTTTCATCCCAAAATGATTCAGTATTGAAATCAAAAATATTTAGTAGAATTATTGATTTGAAACAAATTGAATCTTTAATTGCTGAAATTCTAATAAAAACAAACATAACATATAAACCACCTCTATGCAGTTTTAATTTAAATAATTTTAACACAAACATTGAAAAAAGACTTAAAAATCAAAATGCTAAAACGAAGACAGTAAATAAACTAGACTGTAGAGATGATTCAATTTTGCCTCAAACATTGAAATCACAATCAAATTTAAATACAAATAATGCCTTAAAAAATAAATTAAGTGCCTTGAACAGTATATCTTTTAGACCTTTAACATTAAATTTATTAAATATACTTAATTCTGAATTAAGTGAAGAGGGGGAACTAGATAAAGAGTTAACTGTAGAGACTTTCAATTTTCTTTTGCAACATATTAACAATGATTTGGAAAATATACTGATTTCTAAAATTAAGAAAAATACTTTTCTTTCCAAGAACCATCATCTTGAAATATATAGTCACGAAAAATCTGAAGAGTGCGCCAAATCTGTTTTTGAAATTTTACCAAAATTAATGCAGCATTTAAAATGTATAACCGCAATTTTGGAAGAATGGCTTATTAAAGAAGATAGAGAAGATGAATGTGTTTTATATAATGATAAAATTTTAGGATATATGGCAGCTTTGGAACACATCTTCAAGCTGCACACAATATATTTTAAATGGATTGGATTTAAAAATCAACATAAATCTTTACTTAAGAATTCTTTACGCATTGTTGCAAATCTTAAAGATTGCTTAAGCGGTACGTATATGCAAGACCTATTACTGGCGTATGCAAAATGTTTACAGACATACGAAAAATATTGTCTCCAGCTTACAACTGCAACAGCGTTAATAGACAACTTGAAAATTATTCAAGACTATTCATCTAGTCCGGTTATAATGAAAATAATAAGAGATTTAGCAAAAAATTTTTTATCCAAGCAATGGAAAACTCCAGATGGAATTATTGAAAAAGGCTTGCATTTGAATCAAAGTATTGACAACTTTGCTAGAGAATATTTGATTTATAACGATCCTACTAAGCTAAAATCTATTACTCTCTTATTAATAAACGACATGCAAATATTTGTAGAAAACCGTAACAGTTATTTACAATCATTTCAATGTATAAATAAAAGTAATTTTATAATTTTGTATAGAAATTTAGGCAACGCACTTTTATCTGCGACAATAACAAATTTAAACAAAAAGCTAACAAATCTCGAACTTTTAAAATTATGGCAAGATGTAGTATTAGTTTTAAAGTACATGGCAGATATTTCAAAGTCACTAAACAGTAGAAATATATTTTCAACATTTTTCAAGAAATCCTTGCCGATCATCAAGTTATTCCTAACGCAGGGCATACCTATATTGGAGTTAGAATTTAAAAGAAAGATGCAAGAAATATTAGAAATTTTGAAAACATTACAACTTTCTACAAGATTTCTTCAATCGTTATGTTGCCACTCACGTTTAAAACATGATACAACTTTATTGAATAAAGTTCCATTTGTGAAACAACTTCTTGAGACCCTTCTTTATAAAGTAAAAGCTTTATTAGTTTCGAATGATTGCTCAGAAGCTTTTTGGATGGGAAATCTAAAAAACAAAGATATCAACGGTAAAGTTATTGCCTCTCAGCAGTCTGAGGAAAGTGACGAGACTAACGAAGATTGCGATGACCAATTACCAGACGACGAGAACTATGAAAGTGATGATGAAATCCTTAATCCGGATTCGAGGAGCGTTAGTGATATAGTATAAGAGTTATTAACACAGACAAGTTTGGCATGTTTGTTAAAAATTATAAATTTGTTAATTGTTATATGTTGTATAAGCAAGTTTTTAATAAACAATAATAATAATGAACAGTAATAGATTTAAATTAAACATTTATTAATTTTAAATAACCTTTTATTCAAGTAGTATAATTTAATTACTAAAGAGATATATTCGTATTCGAAGCCTAAGTGCCTTCGTGCAGAAGCATATTGGAAAGAGTGTGGTCTGGGATCACTTCTTTTAAATATTATAATTCCGCACAAAGGCGCTTAGTTTCTTTTATTATCATTAGGCTGTTTTTTTTTGTAGTTGGTTTTGCATTCTTTTACTCACTCTTATTCAGCTTCACGCTGTATCATGCAAGCAGCAGCAGCTGCAGCATGCAGCACGGCAAGCTAGGCAGAGGGAATCGGGAACCTAGTGTTAAGATAACACCGTCTGTTACCCACTTTCTGTCGAATTTGAGGCATTGTGTGTTGAGTGGCGGAACTTAACGCCGCGTTTTCCTTGTACCAGAGCGAAGAAATAAAAATATTAAATATGTCATTTCCTCGAGTGAGATCGAACTCACAACCTGTCGGTTACAGTCAAACGCTTGTGCCACTGCGCCACGAAAGGCTCCATTGTAATAAAAAAATAATTACAAAAACCAAAAATTCCGTAACACTATAAAGAAAAAAAAAAAACAATCCAAATAGGTCATTAAGATTAACAGTCGTGCCCTATTTAAATTTTACAAGGCTCTGAAAAGCCGTGAGGATTTATTTGGTGGAAAAATAAGTCGAGATGTTAATCCTAATGAAGTAGGTATTTGGTTTGTTTTTTCTTTTTAATGTTATGTAGTCAGGTGTTTTTATTATTAAATTTAAATTGCTATTTTTTTTTTTGTAAATAAGAATTTACCATTAACTTTATTTGTTTCGTAATAAGGGCAGGTTGATAAAATACTAAAATAAAAATATACCTTAACTGTTACTTATAATTATAGAGGCCGAACAATCGTTTCACCGAATGCCGAATACTATCCGATGAGTGGCGTAGCGTGTATTGAGTTTTGAGGTCATGAGTAAAAAATTCTTACAAAAGGAACAAACGTTTTTGTATAAAAAATCTAATCAAATATACATTTTTCCTGCCTTTTTTCCGTAATCTGATTTATTAATTCATCAAATGATGAAGATGATTTCAGTTTATCTAATATTTTCTATTATATTTGTCTATTATATGTTGGACACAATCGTTAAACGTGGAATAGAAAAAAAAATAATTTCGCTTTACATTCAAAATAATTTTGGCTCAGTTAACATTGGAAATAAGTACTGAAAGACAGTGACTGAAACTAAAAAATACTTTGAATAAATATTTAAGAAAGTTCGATATTTGAGAAATATACCCAAATGTACTAGAAATGTTACATTTGTTAAAAGTTACAATGTTAATTTTAAATAAATTTAAAATCAGTATATTCGGCACCAACATCAAATAATTCAGCCAAATACATACATATACACCAACATCGAATAATTGAGAAAGATGACTAATACGCCGAATACCGTATACCTACCAAACGAAAATTAAATATAAATAAGTGACCTACCTGATAAAGGTATAAAACCAGTTACCCCATCGGATTGAGAACAATTATTTTCTTATTTGAAATCCTAGTATTGAGCCCTGTGAGGAAAACGAAGGGGGCTTCGATGCCCCAGCGTCTAGCGTGAGGCTCGTCCGGAGTAACTCACGTTCCCGCCAAATTTATGCCCGCCCCGGCGCCAGCCACGAACGCGTGGGTGAATCGCTTTAACCAAAAGTAGTAACAACGGTAAAACAGACTGTCAGACTGACTATCAAAAAGACAGTCGTTCCCAAGCCCGCGAAACGCGTTACTATAAACTCCACCTCAGCCGATGATATCGAACTACACGTAGAGTTCAAGGAATCAGTGAACTTAGACAAATTAGCATTATTCGCAGAAAAACTTTGTAATTCCGACGGGGCCACTAAGGACCGTCTCCGCGCACTGTGAACACATTGAGTTGCTCACCAAGCTGCAGCGCCTTAAAGCTAATAAATAACTTTTGCAATGGCGGCCAACACGGAAGTTTCATTTCGTCCGACGCAAGTCTCGCGAGAGTCAAGCCGCGCTCTTTAACTATAGGTTTCTTTAACGCAAACGGACTTACCGATCAAATGGGGCTTGTGCGCGAGTTTGTTAAAGATAGTAATTTTAATATATTTTATGACGTTCTTAAAAGCCGAAATAGCATCCCTAAGGTCGTGAATTACAATACCTTTTGAAACGACAAAGATAGCCGTCTAGCTGGTACTCTCATTTTAGTCGCTCCACGCAGTACCTTTAGACCCGCCTTTTTTGCCGTGTGATCCCGGCTTAGAATAGGATCACCCCGAGTGCCAAATATCTAGGTGTAATGCTGGATAAAAAATTCAGTTTCTTAGAGCACTTGAGATACATACGCCAGAAAGCGACGTACATACTCTCTCGCCTCTGTCTCTGGTCTGTGTCAAATCTAAAATGTCCCTCAGAAATAAAATCCGCCTGTACACCACCTGTGTCAGGCCAATTTTCACATATGCCAGCCTAGTGATCGCACACACTAGCCGCCGTCGGGGGCTCCCTGGTACATGCACAATATTAATCTACACCGAGACGTCGGTCTCGACTCAATTCAAGAGCACTGCAGGAAACTATCCAGTAGCTATTTTAAAAAGGCCTCGACCCATCCGAACCCCCTGGTGGTAAAACCCTGCGATTGTCCGCTCCCCGTTGCTAAGGGAATATTCCGTAAGGTCTACCGTAGACCACACGATTTTCTATTGGATAAAGCTGACCCCATTACAGTCGCGAATAAAGACAAACAAGTACGTAGGACTACACACATACGCAAACGATACACATGCCGTCTACAAGGCGCGGGAGGGTGATAGGTTTTCAAATTCCAAAAGGGGTATCCACAGCCCTACCTAGTAGGCCTAGCTCGGGCCGAGCGAAATAAAGCCCCCTACACTCAATCTGGTGACAGGGCCGAGAGAGTTCTTCCAGCTCGGTCTTCCACAAAACTGCAGTGTAGAGGCCGCAGGGCCAACAGCTTACTACCTCTTCCATAAAAAGAAGCCCTGTGATTTAATACCCTTAGTGTAGTACTTGCCGCCGTGTTTTACAATTTTTTAACATCATTTAAAAACACTTGGGATGTTTAGACGAATATAATGATACCTCAATAGTGTAAGTCCTTTCAGTGGTTCTGGAGATATCAAGTACCTAATAAAGAATCATCGATACAAGATACGCGCGTAACATATTCCTTCCTTTGCAGTGTGGTAAAATAGAATAGATGCATCAAGGGAAAAAATAAAAATAATATTTTGTAATTGAATAAGTACTAATAACCTTAATATAGTTAAAATTTAATAAAATAATCTATTTTTAAATAACTTTTTTGTGCTTATTATTTAAATTATACCTATATATCAAGAATATATTTCAAAAATTAACTAATATTTAATTTAGCATATAGGTTAAAAAAACCTACATGCTATAAAATTGGTTGGTTTAATATATTTTGCATAATATTATTCTTTTAAAGTTGAATGTACATATGGAACAAAACATTTCTCGACACCTTATCTTTATATAGCAGGGATATCAGAGTTCAACGGTTTAATTAACTGTTGGTCGAATTGCAACGTTGCAGCAATTTTAATTGTAAATTATTATTAACTTTCTATGAATAAAATTAATAAGATAATAGAACGATGCAAAACTTATTCGGGGATTATTATAAAACGCTTACATAATGTATTAAAGATATCGATAATAATGGTGTATTTGAAATTAGTAAGATCTTAATATGTAATAAAAAAATATTACCTAAATCTAGCTGTGTATATAAAATTATTACTTTCAATGACGTTTAATTTCAATGAAAATGATGTAAATTAATTACGATTTGACCCTAATAAATGACAAATATGTACCTATACATAAATATACAGTAAAAACTGATACGACCAAAACTGTTTTTAACCTTTGACTGACTATATTACTGTAAACTGTTTACCTATCAAGTAAATAAAAATCAAACTATAATGTAATTCGTTGCAATTTTTTGTATACATATGTGGGTATTTTTGTATCCTTAATGTGTCAAGTTTATATGATTGATTGATCAACTGCAGCCATCCATAGTAGTTTTTATTAAGGGTGTGATAATGATGCAAAGCACAAATGAATCGTTTAGTAGCTGTAAGTACAAATAGTTCTAACATAATGCTTTTGCAAATAACATAATTATCAATATATATTGCGTATGTATCAGCAAGCTTAGAGTCATTAAAGACTTTTGATCTTACAATAAATATAATGTGCGTTCCTATAATTAAAGTATAGATATGAATAACAATGGCTTAAGATTTTTATTCCACTTTGTAGCAAGTGATCTTCTGGGAAGCCATGTGCTGGGCAACGACAAGTTTGGAGTACCAGCTATGGAAAGGTCAACTAGATCTAGTCTAGATGCTAATAGTGTTGAAGTGGGTGACGTTTATCATATGTATAAAAATTGAAGTTTTTGGAAGAATGAAAATATAATGATATTTTACGATTATTTTTGCAGATAGGTGAAATAACAGAGTCTCCAGATACGGAATATATGAGTACATCAGCCATTTTACATTATTGTAAATCAAAGGTAAGTTTCTATATTATTATCTATATTAATAGACTTAACGATAGGCTGATATAAATGCATCTATATCATATTTTATTGTTGCAGATATTACTCCCTTACTTAAAACTTTTAACAGTAATGGGGTTGAGGCCTGTGGTAGATGCTTCAAATTCCTCTAGATTCGCAATTTGTTTATCACATTTTCATTCTGCACAAATTGCTGTTTTTATGTGCTTAGGATATATACTTCAGTATATGGCATGTTTTCGGTAATTCATTTATCCAAAATTATTAAAATTTCACTTTATGTTCTTTAATATAAAAGTGAAACAATTTTTGCAGGCGAGATAGAGGATTTTGCTACAAATTAGTGCCTTTGGCTTTGAAGTCCTCTTTTGAATACGATGCTTATAAACAAATCTGCTATGGTAATACAACATTTACCTATATCGGACCTAGTATATTACATTTCCTAGGATTCCTGTACGCATTATACCTTTTCAGAATATCTGATAATGAGCAGCTGCAAAATCTTATGGAGAGGGTGAGATATATTATTCGTAGGTACTATAGATAAATTCTCAGAGAGAAAATCTCACCTTTTGGACGGAATGAAACATATAAACATACCTTCTTAGTTATTATCATATAAATAGGTAAGTGTATGATTAATGACATAAAAAATAAGTATTTGTATGATTTTTAGGTATTTTTACTTTCCTCTTACGCGCCGCAAGGAACACCTATAGCAAAGCCTAAACGCCTTTTGCGTATGTTATGGTTTTTCATAATTCTCAGTGTTATTTGGATGTGTTTATCATTATGTTCTGTTAATTTGATGATGGCCAAAGGTTTTATAATTTTTCGGTGGATGGAAACTAGGTAAGAAACGGTTACACTTTTTAAAATACTCATTCAGCTTCACGCTGTACTCCGCACATGGAAGGGTAAGCAGAAGGAACTTTTAAGAAGCTAGTGTTAAGACACTCCGTTCCACATTTTAACCGAATTTAAGGCATTACGTCTTGTGAACTTAACGTCATCGTTTTGCCTTGTTAGCAAAGCGAAAAAATTAAAACATTTCTTATTTTATTTGAAAATATTTAATATTTCATTTCCTCGAGTGGGAATGGAAACCACAATCTGTCTCTTACAATCACACGTTAGCCCCGCCCCTGTGCCATGATAGGCCTCAATTTTTAAAAATATTTTGTAGAAAATAGTTTTAGAGTTCTAGTTAATCAAAGTACGTTGGTTGTTGGCGCTAAAAAAGAACTAGTTATAGTACTTGTTACCTAATGATTGCGATGGTTTACAGGAGATACGTGAAGATACGTGATAAATATCATACATGTTTAATATGAGCTGAAAGCTATTAAAGAAATTGGATAAATTATTCAATTATAATTTACAGCTCGCCAGAAGTAATACTTTGTTTCAAAATATTGCTTATATTCTGTACATTGATTCATGATATGGTGCAGGCCACAGTAATCACGAGTTATTGTCTACAAGCTCAACTTTTGCAAGCTCATCTTGTATTCTTGAAAGAGCGACTGCTAAATAAGACTATAACACCGTTGAACTGGATGAGGGTAAGTAAGGGGAGGTCGTTGCAATGGGAAGAAAGTATTACATTTTGTTTTGTCATCATACTTCCTAAGCTTGCAAATATCTTTTTAATTATTTAAATCTAAAATTATTTTTTTCAGGAAATATCTGAATTCCGAAAATTGTTAAAATATCTTAATGATGATTTAGCTCCAGCTGTTTGCATGTTTACTATAGTTAACTTGTCATGGGCAGTGTCCGGCACCATGTGGCTCTTTAGCTTGGACAAAGTGGATAGTGGGACAGAGCCTATAGCGGGGATCAGCGTACTCAATCTGTTGCTTTGGGTGTCAGCTGTTATTGTGCCTTTTGTGCAGGTATACAATGTGGATATTAAGTTGTAATATTTTACTAAAAAAAACTTAAATTTATCCATATAAAAAAATCTCTTAAAAAAAGTGTTCTTTAATGTAATAAATCGTCGTTATAACCCAATCAGGCGGCGCGCCTGTCGCGGGAGGGGCGGCGCGCGCAGGGCGTGGGGCACGAGCTGAGCGCGCGGCCCTTCCTGCACCAGGACGCGCCGGCGGAGGAGCTGGGCGCGGTGCTGGCGTACGCGGCCGCGCTGCGCCTGCGCGCCGAGCTGTGCCACTGCCCCGTGGCCGGCCGCTGGCTGTGCGCGACCCTCGCGCTAACTATTGTGGCCTTATTTGCGCTTGGCATGTGTCATTATCTTCAGTGACATTATTATTTATTTGTCACTCCTCGAAAACATAAGCGGACCATACTGCCATAAACAATTATTGTAAAGCATCTGTTTCATTAGAGAATCTAATAATTTCTACTTTTTTATTAAATAGAAACAATAAGAAACTCCGTTGTGGACTTACATCTGTGTAACTTATATTAAGATGAGTACTTACTAGTATTATTATTAAAACAGATCACAACCTCACTAGTTTATTTTAAAAAAGTAAATCATTGTACAAAACAAATTAAACTTCCAAACATTTTAATATTTTTTTTATACTTTATCATGTTTCAACCAAAATACTCTATAATATTATCTCTAAAAAAAAGTTTTATTAAGAAATTATAAATTTCTTGATTAACTTCACCAGTTTTACCTAAAATGTCATTACATATTTTTGATGATTGAGATGCGAGCTATAACTGATCTGACATTATTTTAAGAAATAATGTAAAATAAATTAATCTTAACGTTTAATTTAAGCATGTATTATATTGTATACTCTTATTTCTAGTTTTATTTTATATTTATTTAAGTTGAATTAATTCAAGTTTCAATAATAACAATTCCCTTACAAGTACTAGGCCGTGGTTCGAATTGTGCTTACAGTGCTTACTACGCTTTTGACACTGCTACGGTCGATATTAGTAAGCGCGCCAGCGTCTGTTAGCAGTACTAATAATTCAGACAACTTGTGAGCCTGATTACGAATTTAACAAGTTTATATGTTAACTTGTCAAATTCGTAACCATTTAACAGAGCATTTTTTGATATAAATATGAGTGGAGTACGTGGTGTCGCCTAAGATTATAAAATGTTTGTGAAAATGCTTGTATTTAAGTATTTTCCGTAATTTCAAAATAACGTCACTGCTCACGGTGCTAACGCTCCGACCCATCAGCACTGTAAGTACTACGCAGTGACGTCGCAGTGACGTCACAAGTGACGTCATACTATCTACAACGCTAACAGTGAGCGTGAAAAGCACAATTTGGACCGAACGTTGGCGCGCTGTGAGCACATTTCGGACTGAGATCCTAGTATTATACTAATAACTTATTTTTACTTATAAATCCACACTTAGGAAATAAAAATACTTATATAGAAAACATATATGAAAAATGTTTAAATTTTTTATACGTTTTCTAAATAAGAATCCTAGTAAAGTTAAGGTTATTTAATTTCTCTCTACTCTCCAATATATAACAATGAAATAAATATATTTTATTTTATATTTTATTTATATATCAACTACATGCATACAACTATTTGAAACATTCAACATTAATCATTCTACCAGGTATTTGTACTGCGAAATACATAAATTTAATAATGGACATACTTTAAGTCTTGTAATTTTTACGACTTCACAATTTTTTTAATTGTTGAAGAAATTAATAAAATCGGTTTACATTTAAAAAAATTGCAATTGTAACAATAAACATAAAATATATTCCACAACTAAATATAATTTGCAATCTCTAATAAATGGTATAGTCTCGTATCTAAAGTTTAGTCAGCTGTTTTAGGCAGCGCAGATTTGATTTTAAGATTGTCTTATTTTTGGTTATTTTCTTCCCTAATATACAAAAATTCAGAAAACTTAACTTTAACGCCGCCGAGACTCATCGACCCTAGAGAACACTACATCTTAATTTGCAAGTGTAGCATGCGACGAGAGGCGCGCTCCCCACCACGAGTGCACGTCGTGCAGTGCCTGCGACGCAGCCACGCCCGCACTGCCGCCCCCGCCCCGCCCCGCCCACACCCCCCAACCCCCCCACACCCGCCAGCGAAAAACCTCCCATCCCTGAAGTATTGTGCGCGTGTGCGTGTGAATGCTGGCGGTTACTTTTCATCGCAGTTCCAGTCGCTGTTAATAATAATATTTAGTTATTTCTGACACAAATATATACTTATTTAACCTATTGCAGAGATTATTTACAATATATTAAAGATAAATTTTAAAATGTTATAAATTTGTTGTAAAAAGTTCTATAATTAGTATTTATTATTTTTTATATATAGATAATAATTATTAAATATACCAAATTATTTAATAATTATTTTATATTATAAAAATAATAATACAAGAACAAATGAATACATAATGTTTTCATTTCTTCGCTCTGGTACAAGGCAAAATACGGCGTTGAGTTTCACCACTCAACACGCAATGCCTCAAATTCGGCTTAAAGTGGGGAACGGAAGTGGAAGGGAGTGTCTTAACACCAGGTTCAAAAGTTCCCTCTGCCTACCCTGCCTTGCGCGGGATACAGCGTGAAGCCGAGTCATTAAAATATACCATTACTAGTACTTTTAAAATAAGTTACCTAGTTTTATTTTATATTTATTTAAGTTGAATTAATTCATGTTTAAACAATAACAATTCCCTTACAAGTACTAGTATTATACTGACAACTTTAATAACGCAATTTGGTAGCGCCACGTCTGCAGTAGCAACAGAGACAATTTTAAAAACAGCACCATAAATTATTACAGATGAGAAGGACACTAAATTAAAATAGGAAAGAAAGGCTTCCGCTTTATCACTAACAATGACGAAAACATTTAAATCTAATCATTATTTTTTAGAAATTATTCAATTATTATTAAAACAACAAATTTCTGTATATCTGTTAACTTCGGTATTGTAATACTATTAGCACAAGTTAATTATACATATTGTTGGTTGAAAATGTAACAGGTTGAGACGTATGTCCTTTATTTCTTAATTTTTGTCCACTTGGACAATTTTTCTAAGAACAAAGCTTTCTCATGATTTCTTAACTGTTTCTTCTTACATTAACAACAATAAAATTATTGTTAGTTTCAAATCACTTATCTGCGTTTTTTTAGCAGTTTTAGATTTTATATTTACTAAATTACATTTGATAACGTAAACAGTTTATATTTTAAATACTACATATTTCATTACTAGTATATCACGAGATATACTACATACAGGAGGACACTTTTTCAACTTTTCTCTCATATAAGATGGTTCTCTTTACCTCTACCCTCCATGACTCGGAAGGCAAGACATTTAACAACTTTTAAAAATGTTTCCCTCATCAAAAAAAAAATATTTTAATGTTTAAAGAAGAAATACTTACGAGTGGGAGATTTTTTATTCATAGATGGATGAGGGTCGCTTAACGTGGGCTGTAGATATTTCTTTACTGGACTTTCTGGCCTGTGATAAAAAAAAAATATGAAATTTTAAGATTGTATATGAAACATAAAATGCCAACCTACTACGTCCCCACAACCTACCTCGGTATTGCAACAGACGGTAATCCAGATCGCTTCAGTTGACTCTTGCCTGATGAACGTTTCGTTTGGGAATCCAGAGCTGACATGACATCTATATAAATTATACATCACATAAGGTAAGTTATTCATTAAATATGTCGTAATACATTCAATTAATAATAAATAAAATAAAGCTTATAATACATTTTCTTATAAAAAGAATAGGAACATGAGAATAATTCATTGCCCCGAGTGGGGATCGAACCCACAACCGTTATCGGACGTGGAGCAGAAATGGCGTCTAATTTTATACAGGGAGAAGTAAATTATTACCATATCTCGGCGGCTCGGCAGATGTCAATATGCCACTCGAAAAGCAATGCCTTAAAAAAGGCGCGGTCAATGGTCAAACTAACAATACGAGAAGAGTGTCTAATACTGGAAGCATAAGACATTCTCTTGTCTGTATTCTGATGTAGCATAATCAATTAAAAAGATATAACATGCTTATTCTAAAAAAAAAGTTTATTTTATTATAAGTAAATCAAAAACGATAAGCGATTTGAAATATACAAATGTACTACTTACTCGACATAATCGGCTGGGATGTAGACTCCGTCATTTCTGTTCGACCAGTGTTGGCGACAGGTTGCTAAAAAATTATAAAATTTTATTAGAATATATATCGTTAAATTTAATTTGACTCTTACACTCTGGTAATGGAACGAAGTATCTTAACACTAGGTTCCCAAAAGGTTCGCTCTGGTAATAAGGCAAAGCGCGGCGTTGAGTTCCGCCCCTCAACACGCAATGCCTCAAATTCGGCGGAAAGTGGGGAAAGGAAGTGGAACGGAGTGTCATAACACTAGGTTCCACTTCCGTTCCCTTTGCCTACCCTGCCTAGTGCGGGATACAGCGTGAAGCTGAAAAAAAAAAAAAAAAAAAAAAGGTTCCCAAGTTCCCTCTGCCTACTCTGCCACATAGGGGATACAGCGTGAAGTTAAGGCAGAACGTAGGTATTTCTATTCGCGATTACCGTTCCTCACTTTCGCCGAATTTGATGTCTGTTGAGTGGCGAAACTCAACGCCACATTTAGACTAAGAAAGAAAACATTAAATATATAAATTGAAAATATTAATACAGTCAAACGCTTGTGCAGCTGCGCCACGACAGGCCTCTGTCAGGGTAAGAAGAAGTATAAATAATAAGTGTATAACCTGAGCATCGGCTTCTTGCTTCTCTTTCTCCTTTTCTCCAGTAAAGTCGACAGGTTGTTCGTTTGTTTTCCTTAGACCAGCAATTAAACTAGTTTGTTGTTTCTGGAAAAGTGTTATAGGTATGTTTACGAAATAAAATATTTATGTTTTACTAACATAATTATTTAATTATGTAGATCTTTTAAACATAAAATACATACAATTTTTAATTCTGTATTATCATTTACAGTCCCTTTCCATCGTTTTAATACAGCACTCATAAAGACCGAATTTAATTTGTAAAACCTGAATTTAAAAAGATCTCGATTTGATGCATAAAAGAAATAAAATATTTTTAACTTCCACCTATAGAAGAGCGAACCTAATGCTTAGACGCTCCATTTTTCACATTCCGAAAGCTTGTGTGTTATTAAAAATAATAGTAGGAATGGACAGTTAGAGGATGTGCCATTGAGCCACAATAGTATTAATTTAAAGTATGAAACGTGTATATACGTACACTACTACTAGCACGTATTTTCTTAAGACAACCTTCCAGCCAGGTGCGTATAGTTTGCTTGGCGACCTCTTCCTCAATAAGAAACTCGAATTCTTCGCGCGCTAGTAGCTCCTCCATCTGCAGAGACTTGCGAATGTCGACCGTACGGTATGAAAGCATACTAAAATATTTACAAATATTATACTATATGATTTATTAAGATATAACTGATTTTCTTTACGCTATATATTACATATACCAGGATAGGTAGAAGAAGGTGTGTACTAGTAGGGATAGATTGAGTGATTGAGGAAATGATATTACTTTTTTTATATATAAATTATTTGGAATAAAACAAATATTAAATATTTAGGGAAGCTTACTAGAATCCGATAGTGAAAACTGTTATCGGTCAAGCCATTTTGTGAAAATAGCGAGAAAAAACGCACAGACAAGCAGACAAAAAAATTTGGAACCATTGATTTTAGTTCTATTAGGTTATTACATACCACCACATCATTTTTTCTTACATACATATATCCTACGTACAGACATCAATCCGTTACGATTTTATGATAAGTATAGATGTATAATGCAAATTGATTTATAATGCGTTATTGCTGTAGCCCTTTTTATACGACAAACTCTGTAGGACATGGTATAAGTAGACACTCCTCCTCATAGTGTTGAGACATTCCGTTCTGCCGCATTTGGAGTTTATATGTTGATTGGCGAAACTCAAGCACTACTTTGTCTTAAAAAAGTATGGAAATAGAAATAATTTTGTGAATAAAATTATTTCTATTTTCATACTTTTTTTATACATAAATTAACTTCGACGAATATTAGTAAAGATACATATATACAATAAGTTATACTGTTCAAGTTTTGCTGAATACCTATTAATTATAAGAAAAACAGTAAATAACATACTTTATAACATCATGAAAAGTAACATCCTCGCCATTATGAAGTCGTTCCAGTTCATAGCACATATACTTGAACAAAAGTCTTTCTTTGTGAGTATCGCATTCCAATCTGCCTTTCAATAGTCGTAATATGAATTTTACCTAAAATTAATAAAAAAAAATTAAACACATTAGAGATTTAGTATATTCGAGTGTAAAAGGTTTTAAAAATTATATTGATATTTTTATATACAATGTAAAGATAGGAATTATTTTTATAACGTAGTTATCTTGCATTTTTTAGTAGTTGCTATTAAATTAATTTTGTAATTTTGCTTTTAAATATCTAATATTTAAGTTAATATAAAAATATTTAATTTCAAACGGAGAAGTCTTTATATTTCAGATAATTTTAAAATTAGAAGCGTCTAAATGAGAATTATATATGTAAAAAAATATAAATTTGAAATAAAAAAGAGCGAATGTAATGCGCAAAGCATGCATTTGGAATTTCAAACATATTATACCTTCCTAACTGGAATTACTCCCTTTTGGTGGACATCTACTATGTTCCAAGTATTTTGGAAATTTCTTATATCAGCATATGAGAGCAGAGCGTCTTCTTCGTTTGAATAAAATAAAGAAAAGTTTTCCATTATTATAGCTGTAAGATAAAAATTATATTATAATGTCAGTTTATTTAAAGTACTATTAAAAATTTATAAGTAATATAAAAAATATACATATTACATACAAAGTTAGAAAAACAAGTAATTATGACAATAGTTATATGTATATATATTTCAGAATTGACTTACCCACAAGTAAATTGAGCACAATATACGTAATGATGACATAGAAAGTGCAGAAGTAGGCGAGCGAGGCGGTGAAGTTCCCGCAGTCGGTCTCCCAGTAGTTGTCGGCGGGCGTGCAGTAGGGCGGCGCCACCATGCAGTCGTGCATTATCTTGTTCCAGTCCTCGCCCGTCACTATGCGGAACAGCATGGCCACGCTGTGTATGGGTGAATTGAAGTTCGCCCGCCTGTAACGTAACGTAGGCATCTCACTTATATCACGTTTAAACAGAAATAAAGAGGAAATCTAATGTAAATAAACTCTCAATTGTCATTGCATGTGGCGTGGTTAAACTCAAAGCTATACTTTCTCCTATTACCAGATCGAGGAAATGAAAATAATTTTAATTTTCAATCATTCATTCATAAATTATTATACTATGAATATTTACTTTAATATATTTACACTTATGTATAGGCCTGTCGTGGCGCAGCGGCGCAAGAGTGTGACTGTGACCGACAGGTTCTGGGTTCGATCCCATTCGAGGAAATTAAATATTTAATATTTTCAATTTAAATATTTAATGTTTCATTTCTTCGCTCTGGTAATAAGGCAAAAGCGCGGCGTTGGAGTTCCGCTACTCAACACCCAATGCCTCAAATTCGGCGGAAAGCGGGACGTAGTGTCTTAACACTAGGTTCCCGGGCAGAGGGAATCTGCCTACCCTGCCTCGTGCGGGATACAGCGTGAAGCTAAAAAAAATATGTAAAGATACTTTAAGGTTTCGTTCGGTTTCTAGACCTCATAATTAATAACACCGAATGAAATAAGTAAAATTTTTCGCATATGCCGTTTCCGTGCCAAATAGGTGCCTATTCATATATATACTAATCGGACATTTTCAAAAAAAATTGTCCATGACGTCATAATAGAATCACTAATGCCTTAGAGCAATTTGTCTCACATTAAATCGACTAGCACGCTGCTAGAGTTCCCTATTGACAAGCAAGTATAACCATATAAGCAATAATATATCTCCCACAGACCAGAATCGAATACGAATCACAGACCTGAATCGAATACGTTTTCATCTTTAATTTTGTATACGCATATCTTTATAACTAGACAAATGAGAATTAATTTCGCTTTATCTTCGTTATATATTAGATCAGAGCAGGATAATTAGCAGTTGGTTTTGAAGACAGTTACACCAAAAATAAAAACATAAGCGGTTTTATTAATTGTAAATTTATAAGGAAAAAGAAAACATTCATTTGTTGTCCAAAAAAAGTTGTTCATCCACTGACATAAAAGTTAAAGATCTGGAATGTACAAATGAAACAGCCTATATAATCTATAAGAAAAAACAAAATACTGCCTTAGCAATTTCATTATGGTGAAATAATAATTTAAAATTGTGTCCATTATGTCACAGTGATTATCATTGCTATAATAATGACTTAGATCTCCAGTCAGAAGCGTATTTAGTTATTGTATTTTCCGATCCAGTAAGAAAAAGCGGTACGCTGAGTTAACCTCTCAATACATAGGTTGTGTCATAAAGTTTGAGTGAAAAGCGAAGACAGAGTGTTTTGAGTTTGTTCTACCTGGTGCAAAATTGCAATGACAATTACTTATAAATGGAACTTGTCGACAGCATGTATATACAAATATGTCGTTCTATAATACCTTCCAATCCCCTCCCCATACTTGACGTTTCCAAATACAATAGTCCCGGCGAGGGCGTAGAAAAACACCAGCAGGAACATGCCGAATATAATAAAGAAGCTCTTGCACACACTCACGCCGACAGTCAGCATTAACATCTTTAATGTAGTGTGCTTGCCCGTGATTGTGAAGAAGCGTAGTATCACCACCATGAACCCGACGAAATACGATAGATCGTTCTGGAACATTACATAAGTAATACGAATGAGGCTTTGCTTACTTGTTTATCCTTTTTTTTCTTGTAAAATACTAATAGGTACGCATTAAACATTTTCATCATGTCCAATAAGCAATTTTATCTCAATGTATTAATATTATTATACGGTGTTGGCAAAATTATATATAAAAAGAAAAAGATTTTACTAAACGAAATGGCACATTTTCAACCAACACTTAGACTAAATTAAATTATAGGTTCATTAGCCCTTACTCCGCAGGTAGCAGGGTAAGCAGTTTTATGTGTTGCAAAGCGTAAGTGATCGCTTCTCTTTGTCTTCCCAGAATCGTTAACTGAAAGTTTATCATTTCCCCGAATCGCGTCGTCGCGATTACGGTCAGACGCTGTCCCACTATACCTTTAGTGTGAAATGCATAAATATCCATATACAGCCGGCGACGGTGACGAGCAGGTCGTATCTGTTGCGGCGGCTCTGCCAGTAGCCGCGCGGCGTGAAGGCGATGGTCTTCAGCAGCACCTCCACCACGAACACCAGCGTGAGCAGCGCCGACGTCAGCGCCAGCCGCTCCGTGTTCGACGAGTGCCGCGACCACTGGACGACAAGCAAACGTATTGTATACAAACGTAGTGTATTCAGTAAAGATAATTACGAAATGCTGCCTTTGAAAAATTTTAGAATTTTTAGAATTGTTCCTTTTGGACATATAAAAAGTAGGAACCTGATCCAGAACTATAATAGCTCAGCTAAAATATAAAATACAAATGACGATTTGTATTTTTTATTTTAAGATAAATCAAATTATTTTATATAATTTTTTTTATAATAGGCATTTCTCAAAAATATATAACTTTTGTTTTCAGCTTCAACCTTCCTACACATGGCAGAGGAAATTTGGGAAATTGGGAACCTTGTATCAAAACACTCGGTTCCGTTGCCCATCTTTCGCCGAATGTGAGCTATTAAGTGTTGAGTGGAACAACTCAATGCCACGTTTTACCTTGTTACCAAAACGACCCGATCGACGAAATTAAAATATTAAATACTTTATTTCTTCGATCGGGATTCAAAACCTTGTTTACACTTACACAGTAATCACTATGCGCCACGACAGCGATACGTCCCTTTTAACTTAATTTTATTATACAAGACAAATCTATTTAATTTTAATGAGGTACGCACTGTGACAGCCAGCAAACCGCTGTTGACGAGGACAACAATGGCGATAACTCTTTTAAAGGTCAAGTTTTGTGTGACATCATAGGCAAAGGCTCGTACTTTTCTGCCATCCGGACGAGGCGGTAAATGTAAAGGCTGTGCAATTTTCAATCTCTTCTTTAAATCACACCTAAAAATGATACAAAACAAGAGCGATAACAAAGAAGTGTAGTCATATAAATAATTATATTTCACATATGGGGCATTCCTTGTTTAAACGTCAGAAATAATCGAGCCCCTATCGAACTCTACAACTAAACGAAAATATTTTGTAATTTTGTTGAAAACCCATATATGTATGGTACAAATGTTTTTTTTTACCTATTAGTTTCTCATAGAATACTGCATATATCACTTAATTACTATAATGTTATATGAATTTAGAACTCACCAACGCCTCTGATCGACAGTCAATAGAGCGGTACCTTTGTTCTCTGAGTAGTTAGCGATTACCACGCCAACAAATAAGGTTAATCCAATCATACAGCCCAAAAATATATAGACATGTATATATATAGCATGTACCTGTATAATAAATTATTTTATAGTGATCATGTCAATTATTAAAATATACCTTAATTGAGATAATAAAAAGTACTCACTGGCCCCAAAGCTTTTATCAGAACATCTCGGACGTCCAACCAGCCCTTGAAAGAAAGCACTTCGAATAGTGTGAGAAGTGCATCACCAATGTTATCAAAATTAAATCTTTTTGGATTTGCCCTTAAATCAAAACAAAAATTATCTTAAATAATAATATTTAAGGACAAAGCATAAAAAATAAAAATTGACATGGTTTTTTTAAATACAGTACACAATTAAATTGATAAGCATTTTTAGTAGATTAAGTTGTTTAGCTTCATGTTTGAACTTCGTCATTATTATGCTTTTAATTACTTATTTAAGACCTCTCATCAAAGATTGTATGTTAGAATGGCTAGTTGCAATAGATGTGCAATAAAGTTCAATATAATTCTATATTTCTCTGTAGAGAAAACGAGGCCCTGTCGTCGGGCAGAAGAACAAGCGTCCGTCTGTAAACACGACTGGTTGATTCGATCGGTGGATTCGATCCCCATGAGGGAAATGAAATATTGAATATTTTTTTTTTTTCTTCGCTCTGGTAACAAGGCACATTATTAATTACAGCATTCGACTAAAAGTGGGCAAAGGAACGACTTGTGAAGATACGGCGTTAAGCAGAAAAAAATATCTCAGTAGGGAGGGATATTGAAAAATTTTCACTACCCAAAGACAACACCACTAACAACATAAATAATATAAGTATACCCGACATATTGTATTATATATACTAACCAGACCCTAGGCACGAGCATGGAGGGGAAGGTCTCGTGTCGCCCGGGACGTATCTTCATCTTGGTGACGAACACGCGGCGCATGAACACGCCCACGCAGTCCTCCCGCCGCGTTATAGTCGGGTCGTTGCATCGAGCGAGCCTATACATAATTGCCCCAATTAATAATTTCTGAAGCTAAAAAATTGTATAAACGTAATTGTATCCACTTTGTTAAATACAAAGTGGATACCATTACGTTAATACATCAAATATTGTATATTACGAGTTGATTAGTCTTGCCGTAAGAACCTGTAAAAAGCTCAGTTTGACGTTAAAGATTTCTATAAACTTATTCAAGTTTGATAAAAATGTATTGTACGAATTTACGGAATAGAAAGTATAAAAAATATTTATAGAATAAATAAAATAATATTACTTTTTTAATGTTTCTAAAAAAATAATACATCAATTGACACCCATCAAAACGCAGCTCATCGCCAATATAATTATTTCTTTACTAGATCTTTAATTTATTCTATCAAGATGGCGGAACTCAATACGTCTAAGTTTAAATACAGTAGATATACATACCTGCCACCGTAAAGCTGTACCCCATAGCTCGCGAAGACAAACATTAGCAAAATAAGAAGGGTTGATACCTGCAATCATAATATATTTGTATTTTTACTTATATACTTTATCATATTATATAATATAAACTTTTAGAAGGGATTAACTTCGATGAATGATTGATTACAGCTATAATGATTCTAATTCCCATCCCATAACAACTTTTCTATTTAACTGACGATAGATAGGGCAAAATTTTTACGCCTTTTGTTAGTTTGACAAGTTTACTTTCAAAGCGCGACCTTAATGTTATTTTTTGGGAAATAGCCAATTTTAGATTATAATCCATTATATTAATTATTCTTACAGTACGGTCGACGTATCTGGGCCGCCCTGAAGACTCGTTGATCGTATTGTTAAAATTGGCTACTACAGTAGAAAGTAAGAGCTAGCATGACCATAACTCAATAACTCACCTCTGACGGCCGCACTAAGCGGACGTGAACGCAGCGTGTACCGTTATAGCAGATACAGAAACGCATAGATACTTTTAAATACACACGTACTTGGTGTTACATATCCTACATGAGATTTAATAAACGTTAATTCTATCCCTATATATTTCCCTTTTAGATATTCTTAAAAATGGCTTTCTGTTAAGGCTTTAATTATAAGCAATATTTTTACAGTTATTTTAAATCTAGCGGCAGGATAAAAGACAGATATAGATAGACCAATTAAATAAGTCATACAAGTAAAATTTCCTTGAAGCCGCGGCACAGCTCGTAGACGACCTTGCGCATGTGCGGCACCAGCGTGAAGATGCGCAGCGGCCGCACGCAGCGCAGGATCATCAGCATCTGCGCGGCCGAGCCCGGCGGCACGCGCACCGGCATCCAGCACAGGAACGTCAGCGACACCTACACGAGTTAGCCACAAGGCAAACCGGACTTTATCATATGTCACTTTGTTTGCCAGTCTGTCAAGTACTTGTGCTGTGTATTTACTTGTGTTCGAATTTGTACGGTGAATTTGTTCAGTATATTCTTATACATTATATAATTACATTGTGCAAATACCCAGTAATTTGCACAATGTAATTATATAATGTATTTTTGTATGATTATATTTAATGTTAGACATAAATATGCAAATGTATTGTTAATAAATAAATCTGTCTCTCTCTCTCTCTCTCCCTATCTTGCTACTGACGAAAAACTTAAAATAATCCTACTATTGTTACCTTTGCTCAGTCAGGGCGGTATTTTTATAACTATCTCTTAGTTCAGTCATTGTGGTTTTTATAATAACTAATGAAGGAATTAAAAACGAATAAGGTAATGAGTTAACCTAAAACATAGAATTTATAGTCTAATGCCTATATATATGTAATAACTACAATAAATGCCTTACTTACAATGTAAATAAAAACATCCAATACAGCTGCTGCATCTTTGAGATAAGCTTTCGGTGTAAAAAATAAACCATCCGCTAATATCTTTAGAGCTAGCTCTAGGCTCATGAATACTACAAATCCATATTCAGCTATCTAGAAAATAAAAAAATATTCAAATATTTTAATTTTTTTATAGAAATATATACATTATAAGCAATTATTTTAATAAAGTGTAACGTAATATGTAGTTGAGCTATTAATTGAACTATAATTTTACCTGTAACACAAAATTTTCCATAACTCTATAAGTCGGAGTTTCAAACATCATCGAGAGACAAGACATTGTTGTCACCATGATCATCACCCAGTCCAAATAGGTAACGAGGCCAAGAAAATTACTGAAAAAAAATTTATATAAGAATCCAAATTAATTTTACGTAAATATATGAATAGAAATCTCTATGAAATCAAAGCTCCAAAATGATGAATTATAGTCTCACTGGAAGCTTTTATAGTGGACCTTCCTCTCGTTGCCGGTGACGGGGTCGCGCAGGCGCGCGTCGTAGCGCGCGTCCACGATGGCGCGACATATCTTGCGGAAGCGCGACTCGCGCGGCACCAGCAGCAGCGGCGTGTCGAACAGTGGGTGGTTCTCGCGAAGGTCTTCTTCGCGTTGATTTCTATATACGTTTGAGTTTATCATTAAATTATATAAAGATTAAAATAAAATGTTTCGTTAAGATATATAAGATTTACTAGAAGGGAAACGTAGTTTATTATTAAATTTGCCGTGAGATCCCGGCTTAGAATAGGATCACCCTGGTACTGATGGTGTCACGTTGCCAGCAATGGCAACACGTATAGGCAGACTCGACCGGATTGTTACCACCCCCGGCATTTAAGACCGGCGTTAAGTAGTGACTTTGGCCACTGCGTTTCGCATTAGGTAATGCCGGGCCCCGGTGCCCATCCACCTTAAAAGTCGGCAACGCTCCTGTAGCTCCTCTGAAGTTACACGGGGCCGTAGCATTCATATGCGCCCTACGTATGAATATATAAGGTAACAAGTTATATATTTTTCAATGTAATAAACATAAAATAAATTTCATAATATGTATAGTTCGTTAGTGTAGTGGCCTATAGCGATACCTCCTCATTTCCGCCTGCTGCCTCTTGGCCTGCAGCAGGCGTATGTCGAGGTAGGGCGGGCGCGCGCGCGAGGAGGGCACGACGCGCGAGGCCGCGCCGATGTCGCCATTTTCTAGGAGATGCTCGTAGGTTTGCTTCAGCTTTATGGACCCGCTACGGACCGATCGACGGATAGAACGTGATCCGAATCTGATTTACAAAATATCATTGTTTTTTCAGGTAAATACAAGTTAAATTCTCTCATATAATTTATCCTTTTTCTCTCATATAATTTAGCTTCACGCTGTATTCCGCACATGGTAGGGTAGGCAGAGGGAAGTTCTGAATCTAGTGTTAAGACAGAACGGAGAGTTCTGTTCCTTACTTTCCGCCGAGTGGGGATCGGATCCATAAGCTGTCGTTTACGTCACACCTCAAGCGTGTGTCGTTTACGTCACACGCTTGAGCCCCTACGCCACGACAGGCCTCAGTTAAATTCACTAAAATATTTTCTTATTATTATATTATTTTTCTTTTTATATTACTTGTTACATTATTTTTCTTTTTCATGGACTTACAAAAGTAATGATTACTGTAGTTTAATAACTAACTTTTTCTGATCGACGCGCAGTTGTTTAGCGCTGGACACGGTTCCTTGTGATTTCAAGCCTGATTTCCCCCCTGTAGCCAACATCGCCGAATCTCCGAGAACTAGGCGACGGTGGTTATTTGAGTCACTGAAATTTGTAAATTTCAGACATTATTAACTGGTATTTGGAAATGTATGTAAAAAGTATTAACACAGATCATTATATACCTTAACATTCAGAGAAAAAATCGCTATCTGAAAAATAAAATGATACATAAAAAATAAAAATAAAATAAAACACAATATAAAAAAATAATACAAATTAAAAACATACAATACTGTTTTTATTATAATCCTAAATTATATAAATATAACTTTGGCTTAGTTAAATTATGTTAGCGAAATCATACAAATATCAGTGTCTGTAAAGTCAGTTTACGGACGATGATTTTACGTGGTTTGTATTAAAAAAAAATGAATTAATATCACTATACCATTATTATTTTGCATGGAGATTATTGAAATTTTAATTGAAAAAGAAAATCGTCATTTCATAACCATTCTGAAGGAGTGGAAGAGAGGTCAATGTGTCTTGAAGTTGAACGCTCAGATCGACAGTGTCTCTGCATCGCTTGCAAGATCGGCACAGGATTAAAAGTGACATTTTTTCGTGGCGCAGCTGGCGTTCAAAGATTTATAAGACGTGGGCCCGTCAAAACAATATAACTGAAAGACACCCAAAGATCTTTATATTCAAGTTCAAAATATTGTTTATTCAAATACTGGTGCAAACATTTTTAAATCATCGTGCGTACGTGTGTTTAAATCATCTTAGAGCGTTTCAGTTCTGAGGTCCATAGCGTTTGTTGAACGTTCCACACACTCACTTGATAATAGAGGCAACAACGTGCCGCCTGAGCGCGGAGCTGGGGCGCTGCGCGGGCGGCGCCACCGTCAGCGTCTTGACGAAGCAGCGCTTGCGGTAGGGGAAGGAGATCTTGTCCACGCCGATGTACTCGAAGGCGCGCCGCGACACGTCCACGTGCGGCCCGCGCCCGCCGCCCGCCTCCTCCTCGCCCTCCACCTCGCACACGAACTGCCGCATGAACGATTCGCGCACCTAAAATTAATAGTCGAACGTCACCCGATTTATGCTATAATTGCTCATTATTATGGTTATGATTTATGCGCAAAGGTAGGGACGATCGGTTGACACTAAGATTACCAGATCGTATGACGTTGTGCTTGGACGGCGGTTGTTTTGTAATTTTTAAATTTGTTAAAAATACATAATAAAAACGTTAAGAGATTACTGTGACTCAAAAATCCAAATATAATATGGTGAGGTTGTAGTGTCGCTGTAGGAGAGCGACTGATTTAATGCGCGATAGTTTTGCGTTCGATTTCCATGTGAATTATTTTCATCATTGCACTCAAGCCAGCTTTTCAACACTCCCTGCCTACCTTTTTATAAAGTAAATAAAGTGCCATGCTAATAAAATATATATTACTACAGGTGTTATATACAAATTCTAATTTAACTTACTATCATTACTTTTAGTATGAATATTTTGTAATGTGAAAGTATAAATATGAACCACTGATAGCTTTTTCGCCTATATATGAATGATTAAAAAAGAAAAGCCTGTACAACTTACCTTAGGCAAATTAAAATCCCCTGGCACTTTATGTAACTTGGTCATCTGTGGGCTGTCGGGAAACTTTTCAAATATTCTCAAACGGAATGGCAGGCTTTCTTTGATTTCAGCACTTTGCTGACGATATCTTAATTGTTTTAATTTTTTAATATCTTCGTCCAATTCTAAATTATCTAATATTACCGCTACGAAAAGCGACAGCACAATCTGAAAAATTATATTTATTTTTATGAAAGATGCTAAAAAAATGTATGCCTACACTACGGCGCCGTCCACAAATTACGTTACATGATTTTTTTATTATTTCACCCCTATCCTATCATTCTTTTTATGAGCTGTTCTCATTAAAAAATATCTACTTTCAAATATTTTTTGTTTACGCAAATTTCGTGTTTTTCTGCTCAATTATGCTGAAAAGTTGATTACGAAACTATATACAGCCCAAATGTCAAATTTTGTCAACCCCTTTCAGTTTTCATACCCTTAATAGTGAAGAAATGTATGGACGGCCCCTCATATTTTTCTAAGCTTATCTGTGTAAAAAACAAGTTACCAATGTGACAAACAAATGATATAGTATGAAGTATATAGCCACTAGAGGAGTTAACGTTTGGCTCGTACGGATCATAGTTTCGTCCATTACTTCCACCCACGCTTCTTGTGTTAATATTTGAAACATAGACATAAAGGCCTGAAACAAAATATATATATGTAACAGGTAGATTTTTAATATTCTATTATTATTTGAAGTAAGAAAAGTAATTTGAAAAAATAAATACATAAATATATATTGATTTAGTTCCGTCATTAATATGTTATATGATTCCAAAACTGTTATAATACAACAAAGTACAAATATGAATTTTAAATTATTTTTCATCCTATTCAGCCATAGAGTCCTAAACACGAAATATTTAGCAATTACCTCTGGAAACGTTTCAAACTTCGTGAATTCACACAGGAAACAAAACAATTGCATTGAGATAGACGAGCTTATTATTAATAAGCACATAGTAAATATAATGAGACTCCCCAACTTTTTCCCCGGTCCAAAAATCTTATATACAAATCCTTCAAGGAGTGGTGACGCTTTAATAAGACGAACTATTCGAAGTACCTAAAAAAATAACGAGTATTCATTTTAATCATGATTTACAAAACATTAACAACTAATATAATAACACCTCAAGGCCCGTCGTGACGCAGAGATACAAACGTGTGACTGTAAACGTGGCAGGTTATGAGTTCAATCCCTATTCAAGGAAATTAAATATTTAATGTTTTAATTTCTTGGCTCTGGTAACAAGGCAAAGTGCAGCGTTGAGTTCCGCCATTCAACACGCAATGCTTTAAATACGGCGGAAAATGAGCAACGGAACGGAGTGTCCTAACACTAGGTTTCCAAGTTCCATCTGCCTACCCTGCCATGTGTGGGATACAGAGTGAAGCTGAGAGACAAATAATATATATGTAAAATACACATTTTTTATAAATTTATACCTGGAAATATGTAAAGCCTGACATATACAGTTGGGGTATTATATGAATGGTGGTGCCGATTGCCAGAAGAAGTTCAAATTTGTGAACTGAATGCTTAAAGTAACCCTTCCAGCCCAAACACCATATTTTTATTAAGGCTTCTAAATCCAAAAATATTGTAAATGCAATCTGCAAAAGACAATAGGATTCACTCGCACATGCTCAATAGATAAAAAAAATATAAATTGATCTGAAATTATAAAAAAAATACCTCAATATAATAATATTTTTCGTAAAAAAATTCTCTTGGATTATCATCATGTTTAAAGTTCATAGTAGCTGTGATTATCCCATTGGCTAATACAACGCCCATTACTATAAGTCTGAAATATGCTGACCGAAGCATTTTATGAAATATTTCTGGTGCACTTCCTAAAAAAGTATAAAATATTTAGTTAAAAATATAATTTAAGGCCGTCATCAAACGCGACTGTTATAGGTTAGAGTCCCATTTGTAGAAGTGAATTATATTGCTTTCTTTGTTCTAATAGGAAGTGTACATTTAATATAGTAATATAATACCAGAATGTTTATTTTCGTCTATCGTAACCAATTTCCATCCATTATCATCACCAGTGAAAAATTGGGTTGTACTTCCTTTTGTAATAGGATTTCTGACACCCCACATTTGCTGGAATTGAACTCTAATCTCATTGAATGTTTCAGTTATAACAGCTATGAACACGTTCTTTACCAACCAAGCAAGAAAGAATATCATTGTGCTGAAAAAGATAAATAAATATAGGTTATACAGAGAAAGGACCCACCCATGGAAATGTTGAAAAGCAATAAATAATCCTGTACATAGCAGGAGAGGCAGAGGGAACTTAAGAACCTAGTGAACTAGTCTCCATTCCCCACTTTCCACCGAATTTGAGGCATTGCGTGTTGAGTGGCACAGCTAAATCCCACACATTCTCTTTTGTGTTAGAGTAAAGAAATGAAAAAAAAAAATGTCTTTTCGCTTGAGTGGAGATGGATATTTTATAAAATTGTATTTAAAGAAAACTATTTTGAGAAGCGATGGTTGTGGGTTTCTGTTTTCACTCAGGGTAATGACTTACTTAACATTTTTAATTAATAAAAATATTATTATTTTAATAAACATATCTCAATAATGTCATTGAAATAAAATACATACCTAAAATAAAGAGCTGACCTCCATGTTGGCAATGAATCAATTGCTCTATACATAATAAAAACCCAACCCTCTTGAGATGATGCTTGATAAACAGTGAACAAGCTGGTTGCTGAAATAGTATACCATATTTTTTAAATTTCACACAGTATCCTATATAAATTATAGGAGGGTAGGCTGACAGAGGAAACAGACAGTTAAGGCACCCAATTCCTCACTTTTCATTTACTTAATTTTTTTATATGAAAAAGACACGGCAAAAGCGTAAGAGTCAACTGATGGTAAGTGATCACCGTCGCCCACGTCGTCGGCTCTGTAACTCCAAAGGAGCTACAAAAGCGTTGCCGGCCTTTATGGTTGATGGGCACCGAGGTCCGGCATTACCCAATGCGAAACACAGTGGCTGAAGCCAATACTGAACGCCGGTTTTAAATGCCGGTAGTGGTAATCCGGTCGAGTCTGCTCATGCATGTTGCCATTGCTGACAACGTGCCTCTCTCACACGTATTTTAGTCGCCTCTTACGACATCACCAGTACCAGGGTGATCCTATTCTAAGCCGGAATCACTCGGCGTAATACGGCCTACTTGATAGCATTACATGTTGAAATACTTACTCTCACACTTTTTTAATCTAGATTAAACTTATAATAATCAGACACTATTGCAGCACTTAATTATACTAGTTATATTCATACATAATAAAATTGTACCACCAGTTACAATTTTACTAAGTACTTAAGAATCTATTGTTAGGGGTATATATTATAATGTTATAAAAAGTAGAATAATATATTTTTTATATTTTTCTCAGTATGACTATATTTTTGTGGACAGTAAACAGCTTAACTGATTTATATGTATTTAAGGAGAACAATACCACAAGCAGGTCACTAGAAATTAATAGAATTTATTATTTTATTCTTGATGTTATTTCACAAACATATTTTTAAAACTATAAATATACACAATATATTATTATTATGCTGGGTGGCCATTACATTAGGTGATTCTGCATAGTTTAATACAGGCAAAGTAAGAGATTTCTTACCAAATTCTTCAAATCCATTAAATCCCATTATATATTTAGATAAATTGAGCTTCATACACTTCATCCCTGCAGGACATTGGTACCCAGAATTTGGTTCAGGAGAACAAAACGTGTCAGGAATTGCTAATGAATTAATAGTAATTTCACTGAAAGAAAAAAATATTGAAAATAAGCTTCATAAAAAATAACTTTAAAACATTATATTTTGAATATTTACATATTACTCAGAATACTAACTTTGGATCTGTATTATTTCTGACACAGTGATGAGTTAATTCTCCAAAAAATTGTACTCCCAACAGGCTATACAAAGACATGAAGAAGAGAAAAAATAATGTCACATTGTAGATTTGCTGACTTGATCTCCTGCAAAGAGCCATTGAGTTATAAGAAATCCTTTTCTATCTCCCTCATATTGCATTCCCTACAGCAGAGTTACAAAAGCTTACTAAGTGGTTAACACACTCCATATGTATATATATATATTGAGAGGCAGTACTCAATATGTAATAACAAATGTTTTAAGTATTAACTGCTATATAATGCTTCTTTTCATTATTTTCTATTGCTTACATTTACTACATGACAAATTGTTAGTGACAAAACTGTTATTAGTATTTACTACATTATTTGTTAATTATAAAGAATTATACCACTCCACTAAGAAGTTACCTACCAAACCTAAGTTAGGACTTAGTAATAAGACAATCCAATCTCTTCTAACTACATATAAGGTTTTTTACTATGTTTTAAAGTGTTATTCCACACTTAGGACAGAAAATACTAAATTTAAGTTTAGTACATATAAGGTTCTTCTTGACTTTATAAAGAGGGAAGACAAAAACCATTGGCAAGTAGGTAAAACTCACAATCAATTAAGAAATCAAATTATAAAACTTCAGAGGCCTATTGTCTTGTAAAATTTATTTAAAAATCAAGACAGAAAATGTTACGTGCTTTGCAGTAAAATTAATTTATATTTAAACAATGTTAACTTACTTAAATATTTGATTTATTCTAGATTTAGGCATTGAAAACTTCAAAAATACTCTGAGAAATCTTATCATTATAAGAGGTCTTGGAGCTCGCAGGATGCTTAAGTAACTATATCTTGGCACAATTCCAGTCAATTCAAACATTTGGAGTAAAACAGACACCCAAAGGAAAAATACCATGGAAGCATCAAATTGGCACCAGTGATCCTTCAAATAAGCAACATCACCCTGCCAAAAGTTTAGTTTATAAAATATTAATTAATGTTATAAAAATTGTGTTTGTAAAATTTATATATATATTAAAAAGCAATTATTACTATGATACCTTTAAAATTCCTCGTATATGCATTTTTGCTATCATTTCTGCTGTAAAAAGAAGTGTGACACAACAGTCAACTGCAAATGTAATAGTTTGCAGGTAAGGGTACTTTTCAAATGACTTTGGTGTATTTAAAGAGACAGACATCAAACTTAAGAGGGCACAAAACCTTAGAATTCTTCTAACCCATAGCTGAAAAATAAAATATAATTAAAAAGTTTATCTATATATTAAAATTTCTTTTTTAACTACATATCATATCCATGAAAGAGTAGGTAGAGGGAACAGTGGAACCTGGTACTAAGACTCCGCCCTGATTTTTCGCCGAAATTTCTAAGAATTCAGCGTTGAGTGATAAAATTTTATGTTGCATGTTGCTTCATTATTATGGCAAAGAAATGAAAATATTAATTATTTAATTCTCTCTAGTGAGGAGGGAACCCACAACCGTGTTGTATTATTGTCACGTTTGTAGTCGCGTGATTGATCCCCTGAACGAAGACAGGCCTCTCATTTTATAATTAAAATAAAATAAATATAAAATATATTTCCTGATATGACTCAGTACTCACCTTATTAACCCATTCAATATCAGCACTTTCATTAAGCGATTCCTCAGGACCATAGTCGGCGAGCACAGGCTCACCCTTTAAACTTTGTTTTCGGCCCAACATAGTGGAATTTCTCAAGTAAATCCGACTGGAAAAATCATTTATAGAATAATAAACTACATATTATATTTGATAGAATACAATAATGTTGTTCTGCCATTCTGTTTAGTTGCCAATTTTGTAAATGTTATATAAATATTAATAAATAAATTGATTTAAAGAAGAAATATATTAAAACAAAATTTCAAATAATGTATTGATTATTTAAAATACAGATTACATTATTTTCAAACGTTTGACATTCATGTTTGACAGCTTTATTTTAAAATAGATCGTAGACACCACTGTTGTTAACTTGTGTCTAAAAGTTACAAGTTAGACAAGACATGTTCTAGAATTTCTACGTTTGCCTTCATTTTGAATGTTTAATTTTCAATGTTTAGTTAAATCTCTTTGAAAATGTTAATGTAAATATATTAGGTATAATAAAAAAATACTATGACCATCGTTGTAAAATATTATGTTTCTAACCTGTTATGTTTGTATTATGTATATATTTTTGATGTTAATATATTTTTGGTTATTGAATAACGACCTACAATATAGCGTCCGCTCCACTGGTAGTCTTCTGATATACGTAATCCCCCCTACGTTTCGGCTATTGAAAGTAATGGAGAGGACCAGGCAGTTAGTAACCCAAAGGGTACCCTTGACATATATCTGTCCGATATATGTTCTTTGGCATACGGGTACGCGACCCCGAATCCCTGGAGCCACCAATATTATACCTCCATCAATTCTATAAAAGTGATGTCCCTTCATTCTATTTATACTTCTCCCATTTCCACCAATCCTATCCCTCTTTCCTGTGGTTTTTCTCTGTAAAGGGAAAACCCGGCCACCGGCTTAAACGGCCACGTCGGTAAGGCTACAGACACGTATGGACGTGTTCACGGTGGTTTTGAACCCGGTCCTCGCAATACAAAGGAAGAAAATATTCTAAGAACCTGTATTGTGTCTGATCTGGCCGTCGTAAATGCATTCTTCCAAAAGAATCCTCAGCACCTTATCACGTATAAGAATGGGTCCCACTCAACTCAAATTGATTACTTGTTGACCAGATGGTGTCATATGGGCATACTAATTGTAAGGTCATTCCAGGCGAAAGCTTGACGGCCCAACATCGTCGTCTCGTCTTGGACGTTACTCCAAAAAAGAAAGTAGCCGAGAAAAGTAGGCCTCGGCCTTAGAGGTAAAAAGTCGAAATCTTACGACTAACACCGAGACTGCTTAGGGTGCTTGGCATCGAGCTCAGTCGGCAATCGTTGCGGCAAGTAGACGAGTTCTTGGCGTTGCCAAGGGACGACGTGTCATCGACAGGGAGACATGGTGGTGGAATAACAAGGTGCAGGAGGTGGTTCGTGAAAAGAAAGCGCCCTTTAAGAAGTGATAGAAATCCAACTCTCCTGAAGACAAACTGGAGTACATAGTAGGAAAACGTGCCAGAAAAAGAACTGTAGCCAGAGCCTGCAGTAAAAGTTTATCACCATTATATGATAAGTTTGAAACTGTGGAGGGCCAGAAGCTCGTATAGAAATTGGCACGTGCCCGGGATAGAACGATGCAAGATATAGTAAAATATCTTTGCGTCAAAGATTCCAAGGGCATGTTGCTCTGATATCACGTCTTTGTGAAGGAGAGATGGAGAAGCTGCTTCCAGGAGCTGCTCAACACTCAGCATCAGTACAGTTTTCATCACGACCCACCCCCTAACCTCACACTTGTTGCCCCAATAACCTTTGATGGAATTCAGAATTGCCTTCCACGCATGAAAAACGGAAAAGCGGTGGGGCCTGACGAAATTCCGATCAAAGCGTGGAAAATGGTGGGCTCTCTTTTTAACCATATCTTGAACACTGGAAACATGCCACACCAGTGGCGGCTTAGTTTCATTACCATTACCCCTATTTAAAGTGAAGGGGCAGTGTTCACGATTGTGTTAGTTATAGGAGCATTAGGCTTGTGAGTCACACCATGAAGCCCTTCGAGCGCATTATCGATATCAGGCTCCGCTGAGAATGTACTGTCTCTGAGTCACGTAAGGCCGTTGGCGGTGACCCACACCGCCCACGGTACAAAGGGTCTCACGGTCCTCACGTCTAAGACGAGCATAAATTTATAAAAATCCAAAAGTGCACGCCACTAGATTTTTTTTATAATTAATACATTAGAAAATTTCTAACCCAAAGATATTCTACTCATCGGCGCACGACAGCATATAAATGAAAAATTCTAAAATATATTTCTTTTTCTGATTAACAATATTATATTAAATGTTTAATAAACTTAAAGAAATTTCATCTTTGTCTTTTCTGCTCATTCGTTCATTTCCGCTGAAAGAAGCTTTTCAAAATTAAAACTAATTAAAAATTATTGAAGAAAATTATTTTTTTTTCAAAGTCATTCTTGACCCATAGTAATGGGTCAAGAATGACTTTGCACTACGTACCAAGCTGGCGCTCTACAAGACGTACGTGAGACCACATCTCACGTACGCCTCCCCAGCTTGTTGACTTTCCGCTAATTGACTTTCAGCTTTGGCAGTTTTATGTATTGAAACAAAAATAGCGTTTCATATAAATTACGAACAAATCATTAAGGATTTCAGTAAAACTAAAAGTAGAAAAATGTTACTGTTTCTTTAATTTTTTGTGTTTTTTTTTAATTTTTTTTATTGTCCCAAACAGTATACTTAAGTAAAAATTAAGGTTTGTTTCTGAATAAATGAAAAAAAAAACAATTTCAAATGCTTCTAATTTTATAAACCCTTCTTCTTGCCTCGCGAAACGTACCTTGCTCACATTTAATTTAGGTCTTGCGCCGCCACTGTCAATTTTTACATCTGCAGAAGGCCTTTGATTGTGTTCCACGTCAGTGTATCTGGTGGGCATTGCGTTTGAAAGGGATCCCTAAGGCCTATATTGATATTATCAGAAATATGTATCTCAATTTCGCTTCCGTAGTTAGGATTACTGTTGGCGACACCATACCTTTCCAGATTACACTAGGGGTTCAACATGGCTCAGGTCTTAGCCCATTTTAATTCAGTGTAGTGCTAGATACTGTCTCGGTTCACATCCGCAAAATCGTAAAGTGAACCTCTGGAATGGTACGCTTGAGAACGGCGGTCTTAAACTAAATATGTCAAAGACCAAGTACATGGCTTGCGGGACACCGGACTCGAGTGTCCCCCCAAGGCCGTGAGCTGTTCTCTACGCTGATTCTTTTGCAAATCAATAATATGTTAGAGGACTGTACCATACATTGCTATGCTACATAATGATAGCACTGTGGACGCTGGTCGTGTAAGTCTTTCTAGGGAAAACGTCTACCAGTTCCAAAATTGTTTTGTGAGTTCTATTGCGCCTACCTCGGAAATGTCTCTTTATGGGGTAAAAATAACCTGGTTCAGTTCACTTTCCAGAAGAAAAAAATCTGCGCGTTAACTAACAATAAAAAACATTTATCGTGCCACCAGTTTTCGAAAACACTCCTTTTAAAGGCGTCACTAGTTTTCGAAAACACTACTATGAAACCGCCACCCAGCCTCTGTATCTTGTGCGTTCTGTAGCGCATTTATCATGGGGATTGTTCTAGGAAACTGTTAATAATTTGCATAAAAGTCTTGCAGCTTATGGGCCAGCCATCACAAGTGTATCATCAGCCTATAAAATATTGGAATTAGAGGAATAGCTTAGGAACAGTAAAATTATATTGAATTTGGAAGTCCTCGTACTGGAACAGTTCAGCTTATGTAATCGAAACTGGTCCGGAACAGTCTTCTAGTGCATTCCAGGAACATGTTCCGATCAGAACAAACCTCACTAGTAATTATGAAATGCCCTTTCTTGTGGTAGGTATTTATTATGGTAATGTTCTTATTATGCCAATGTTCCTGTCAAATATATACTAGAGGCCTGTCGTAGTGTAGGGGACAAGCGTATAACTATATACTCTACGGGTTGTAGATTCGATCCCCACTCGAGATAATGAAATATTCAATATTTACAAATAAAATATTTAATATTTTGATTTCTTTGCTATGGTAATCGTACACTAGTTTTACAAGTTCCTTCTACCTAGGGTAGGTGGAAGGAACTTGGAAACCATGTGCGGGAGACAGCATCAATATACAATTTTATGATATCTGTATTTTTTGTCGTTGTAGTTGTCAGTTTATATTTCGTATCCCAGCAACGGAATGTTTACACTCAAAAATGCTTGTAACATTCTAACTAAATTTTAACTTAATTATACCATTACTTTTAAACGCAATATATAATGTAAAAAACATAGTTACTGTATAAAAATATAAAACAATCTTATATTGCATACTTATAGCAATTAATTTAGTAGCGAAGTTTTAATTCTTATTAATATGTTTATTTATATGAGTAAAAAGGTAAGAACAAGTACTGTTCTATTAAAATCTTTTTTTTTTCCTTTTTTTTTTATTTTCCTGATGTTACAGATGATTAACAACAGAAATAAATCAGGTGGTCAAAAAATTATGTAAGTTATAGTTAATTAATAATGTAACAAAATATATTAATTAAATTACAGATTGCTATTCCAAAACAATCAAATGTGAATTGCTTAGCATGGAATCACTCTTCAGGCTATATTGCGGTCGGAGGAGAAGATGGGATGTTAAAAGTGCTGAAATTAGAATCAGGTAAATCATGGCATATAATTTATTATTTTTTGTTAATTGTTAACTTAAACTATGTCAAAATATTAAAGTTCTTATAAAATTATAATATAAGGAGGAAGTGGAAACCTTTCTATGAATCTTAGTCTGGAAGGTCATACAGGACAAGTTTGTGTAGCGGTATGGAATGAAATTTTTCAAAAACTCACTACTAGTGATGAGCATGGTGTCATAATTGTTTGGATGTTGTATAAGGTAAAAAATTATTATGATATACTGTATGCAACCACAACTTATTTCAATAATTTTGTATCATTATAACTAAAAGAAAGATATTTTTACACAGGGATCCTGGTATGAGGAGATGATAAACAATAGAAATAAGTCTACTGTAGCAAGTATGGCTTGGGGATCTGATGGTCAAAAAATTTGTATAGCATATGAGGATGGTAAGCATCAATATTAAAAAATAATTAAAAAGTTTTAAAATTAATTCAGTTTCATTAAAATCATCTTCAAAACATAATAAATTAAAAACTATACATATCATTTTTCAATATTTATATTAACAGGTGCAGTTATAGTGGGTTCTGTTGATGGATCCAGAGTATGGGGAAAGGATATCAAAGGTCCAGGCTTAAGTGCAGTTCAGTGGTCTCCGGACAACTCTTTACTTCTTTTCGCTTTGTCTAATGGAGAACTTCATCTTTATGATGATCAAGGAAATTTTACAGTATGTATGCTATGTTTGTGGTTTAGTTCTTACTGACTCTCTTTAAATAATATATATTTTAATTATTTTTTATTTTCCATAACTTAGACCTAGTTCACTATTCCATACATAAGATTAATATGTAGTTGAGGTCTTTGTAGTGATGGCATATTACCTGGCCGTAAACTTAATAGTTGAACATTCACATGGTTTGATTCTATTTTCATTGCATTGCTCTGGTCACAAAACAGCTTTAAGTCCTGTCACAAGACATGCAATATGTCAAAAATTATACAGAATGAGAATAGCAATGTCTTCACACTATATTTTCCAATAAGTTGAGGCCTTTTGTGGCGCAGCGGCACAAGCATGTGACTGTAACCGACAGGTTGTGGGTGCAATCTCCACTCGGGAAAATGAGATATTTAATATTTTGAATTTAAATATTTAATGTTTTTATATCTTTGCTCTGGTATAATGCCAATTAATTGCCAATTTCATTTACAGATGCAAGTTGCGAATAATGCAGTACCTGGATTAATGGAGGTAATTTGTATGGAGTGGTTTGCAGGTAGAGCTCCAAGCAATAGACCAGTTCTTGTAATATGTTATAAGAATGGAATTTTACTATTAATGAAATCCTGCACTGAAGAAGGTGAGGAAAATATGCAGTTTCTTTTTTGTTTCATTGTTTTTTTTTTGTTTTTACACTGAATCTTGCACAGAACTCTGTGTCCCAAATAATATGACACTGTATGTTGAGTGGCCACACTTTGTCTTTTCACCAGTGTGGAGAAATGGAAATAATCTGTCTTTTAGTTTGGGAATCGAACCCACAATCGTCACTGCACTGTGATGGCCTACAGTAACTTAATATTTTAAGTTGTTATTGAGACTTCGAGAAAATTAAAAACAAATACTGGAAAAGATCTTGCCATGTTCAGTTTTACTATAAGTAAAAATGTTTACTCTTTAGTCTAAATTAAATATAGAATTTGCCGATAATTTGTATGCTTTTTTGCATTAGAAACCTTAGCTTTTGCCTCAGTGTATGGTATGCTCATTTACTATGTTACAATTGACTACTTTTATGTGATGGCGTAGTCACCAGTTTTAGGTATGACAGTGGATATACACTATTATAAAATATTTTACTGACACTAAAATTCATTAGACAACTGGTAAAAACATACGTTACTTGGCTTATTCATTTAGCTAACTATAACATTACTTTAAAAGCCATCTTTCGTGCATTTTAACATAATTGTTGGATTTTAGTAACTAAATCACAAATATGAACTTACTTGTTCTATAGGTAACTGTGGCGTAAATTCAACAGTCTCTACGTTGTTTCAAAGTACGCACTGTTTTTATGGTTATATATTAGTTGTATATTTTTTTTTTAGATAGCATTATCATAGATACGAAAATGACAATAATAGATTGCCACTGGAATCACAACGGCACTGTGCTAGCTGTGGCTGGGCAAACACAAGATAAAACAAATGTCATACAATTTTTTAGTGCTTATGGAGAGGTAAGTTTGTAATTAACTAAAAAGTAAAAACTATATTTGGATAACTGACATTATGCTATAAAACTATACATGTTATGTTTCTTCATTCCGTTCTCCATTTTTCGCCGAATTTAAGGCTTTGCCTGTTAAATGGGGGAACGTAACGTCGCGCTTTGACTTGCTATGCTACCAGAGCGTTGAAATAAAAATATTACCTAAATATTTCATTTCATTGAGTGGGGATAGAACTCACAACCTGTCGCCTTTTTAGTGCGCCACAACAGGCATCTGGTCTGCTATGTAAAAAACGTGAAACTGCTCTATCGGTTTATTTAAAAAAATAACCGATAGAGCAGTTTCACGTTTTTTTGAAGATAAAAAAATATATTTCAGCATATCAGAACATTACGTGTGCCAGGCGGGTCCATGCGAGCGCTGTCCTGGGAGCAACGATCGCTGCGTCTCGCTATCACTATTGATTCCTTTATTTATTTTGCAAATGTTAAACCCGATCATAAATATGCATTTTATGGCAATACTTTAGCCTTTGTGTCTGGTACGGAAACTGTTACTTTCTGGGACTCTATCACACATCAGGTATAAATACTTTTTTATTGCCAATAAATAAAATCAAATGATATTGACATTTTGTTATTTCATTTTTACTTTTACTATCGTTATATAAATTATATTGAACTATTTTCTTTATATTCAAACAACAGCTTGTAATTGGTGCTTTCGTAAGAGCGGCTTTAAGAGCTTGTATATTTTTTAATAAAGAAGCTCTTAAAGTAGCTGTTAGCTCTTCAAATAAATTGTTTTATAAAATATAGGTGTATTTTCATATTCAAAATATAAATACATATGTGAAGTTATTTTTTTATAGTCATGGATAAATCACATCCCCGATGTAATAGACATGTGTGGTGTGGAAGAATATTGCATCATAGCGACCATGGGTAGTCTCATTATATCTAACCAACAAGGGATTCAATGTGATGGTAAGTGATGTTACTCTAACTTTAACTAACTTAACAGCTTTTAAAGAATATAGCGTATTTAAGGAGAAGGCATACGCTGAAATGTTTTTATTATTTGTAAAGGACAATGCGTGGGCATTTTCTTTCAAGATATAAAAGAAATCGTAAATGCAGGGTAACAAAATATATAAATATAAAACTAAAAGAAGCACTAAACAATTATACATAAAATATATATTTTCAGCGAAAACTATTTCGATTCCAATGTTATATGTGGCGATTAATAGTAAGGCCATAGCGGTAGCCGCATCCAAGGAGTCTTTCTTAATCTGGAAGTTTTCAACTCCCACTAGGCCACGTGAGTATATCCATTACACATTTAGTTTACTTATTTATTATAATGAAATAGATTAAATAACTTTACTTCTATCTAAGAATTGTAATAATTTAATAACAATTGAACTCACAACCTATCGAGCGCCACGACAGGCCTCTGTCTATATAGAAAAATGTAATTAAAATATTACGATTAATTACTAATTAATAATAGCGTTAGATTTAAATACCATTTTGTGTAATGTTTTATATAAAGTTTTAATTAACTAATTAAAACAATGTATGTACAATATTTTTCTATTATTTATTGATATAAATACCCATAAAACTGAATATAATATTTTTTATCGTGTACCTATACATGGAGGTTAACTGATGTCTAACATATGGGTTTGTCAGACCCAATCCGCATTCGGTGTATCACATCCACCAAATAATAAAATATGTCACAAATATACTTTGTATACGTTGTTCAATAAAGTATTTTATTAAGTGTGGATTGACATTTTAAGATAGTTAAAAATAAGTAATATAAGTACAGCATTATTTCGCACCAAATGATAAACCTAAGCAATTATTTGGATAGCGCAAACTTTTAAAAATCTCCTTACGGAGATGCTATCGACGTACGAGTACATTGATTGTAACAAGCGTATAAGAATTTTGACCTAGCCTGATGGAAACATATGGCTTAATGGTGCAGGTACAAATCCCGCTACGTTCATATTTTTATACGTTATGTTCGGGTCCACGATCCCAGATTCGTAAGACACAACTTATTTATTAAAGCACAGATCTTTCGATTCTAAGTAGTCTTTCATATAGTTAAAGATCTACGAAAAAATAAATAACTTAATTTATTTTTTAAAACACATAAGTCTTGGCCCATGGAAAGCGTCTGACTTCTCTGATATGACACCAGAGTTATTATATTCTTTAATATATATGTATGTAAAAATCAATCATAAAAATTTAAGTTAACTAACTCTGATTTTTAGTTATCTTTATCACCATGTACTTGCGCAGGTATCACCGAGCGAGTACGACAAACATTATTGATGGTATTAAAAGTACATGAAAGACTTCTAAGAATTGAAAGATCTGTGTTTTCGAAAATAATTTGTGTCTTACGGCTCTGGGGTCTGGGGACTCTAAATACAGAATCGAATAAAGTATCTTTTTTCCTAAGCATAAATGTACTATTTAAAATTATTAAAAATATCCCATATTTATTATACAATATAGATAACACTGAACAAATATTCCATCCCGATGGCACTCCTGTGACATTAGAAGGCGGGTTTCAAGGCGATAATATTTGCTGCATCACCTGTTCGGATAGCCATCTCTTAATTGGGAGAGATTCTGGGACTATTGTCATATTTTCAATGTTGAATTTTAAAAAAATTACCTCGATCAATGTGAATTCGAAACCGTACAAGTTGGGACTAAATTCTAATTCTAGGTAACTATATATAGAAAATACTATATTAAGTATTTTTTATTATTATATATATTATATTTGTACCACTAAGTTAAAAAAAACCATTGAACTATATTATATAATACATATTATTGACACTATTATTATTATATTATACTATTATATAATACATATTTATTTATAACAAAGTACTGTGAATATGTTAAATATTCACAATACTTTGTTATATATAATATTTTTTAAAAAATATTTGAAAAATAAACATACATATAAACTGCGATATAGTTACTATACTAATAATAACTAATACTTCTAATTATATGAAATCCTTGCTTTGTTAATAACATATATTATTATTGTAATCTATTAATTGACCTAATATTTGCACTTATCCACAGGCCATACGACACCATGAATTTTATGGTCTCTTCAATGTCCTCCTCCGTCCTTGTTACATGATGATACCCTCTACCTAGTGGCACGTCACATACTTTGCAATTTACACTTAACATATTAAATTAAAAAAATATTATTATTACGGATTATGTTTGTTTATTATTTACGTCATGTGACAAGATGAAATTTTAGGAATTTTCTCTATATAAATAAACTTGCGTGTTCGTAATTTCCAGTAAGTTATTCGTAATCGACCAATCCGGGTCGCTGCACCTACTGGACACGGAGGGTGGGGGCGGTGCGGGGTGCGCGGGGGGCGCGGGGGGCGCGGTGCGGCGCGACGTGTGGGGCGCGTGCTGGGCGGACAACGCGCCGCTGCTCGCCGTGGCCGAGAAGGCGCGCCTGTATGTGCTGCGCGATGGACAACCCGAGGAGCCGCTGCCCATGCAGGGATATTTGTGTCGCTTTAAGGTATGTAACAACGGCACAGCAAAGTTCTGCCTACCACCCTGTTATTTAGAAGAAACAACGTGAAGCAGTGAAGCAAAAAAAAACAAAAAGGGGACTTAACAATGGAAAACAATCTATGCCAGCCAACCTTGTTATATAGGAAAAAAAAAGAAAAAGAAGATTGAAAAAGAAGGGTGGATATTATTATGTCTTCTTTCGGTTTAACGCTCGCGTTTTTTCCTGCTTATCAAAGTGGGCATAACGAATAAGCCCTTGTTCGATCCCCAGTCGAGGAAATGAAATATTTAATATTTTAAATTTAAATATTTAATGTTTCATTTCTTCGCTCTGGTAATAAGGCAAATCGCGGCGTTGAATTCCGCCACTCAACACGCAATGCCTCAAAATCGGCGGAAAGTGGGGAACGGAAGTAGAACGGAGTGTCTTAACACTAGGTTCCCGGGTTCCCTCTGCCTACCCTGCCTCGTGCGGGATACAGCGTGAGGCTATAAAAAAAATAAAAACAATAAAGACATCTTGTTTTGTATTTTTTTATGTATTTAAAAAAATATATAATAATATTTTAATAAATAACTTTAGCATTACGTCGTGTAAATAATTTAATTGTGCATATATATGTACCGTTAATCTTTTGAAACGGCAATTTTAGTCAGTTCCTGTATCATATTGCTTCTATGTTACGTATGACCATGTTCACGTTACAGGAGCTCGAAATAACAATGGCGCTGTTAGACAATATAACGGACAAATGCACACCACAAAGTATAGTGACTGTGGAAGTCAAGTCACTTAGAGATACTAGACAACTCATTGAGAAAGTTGGACTAAAAGAAGCAGAGAATTTTATTAAAGACAACCCTCATCCGAAATTATGGTAATTGTTATTTGCTTAAACTATACAGAAATAAAAATTAACTTTCAGCATAAAATTCTAGTTTGTAAAATATTTTTAAACGTAGACATTTTATACATGTTTAACAAAATGTTTTGTTAAAGTTGTGAAAAGAAAGAAAAAAAGAAAAGAGAAATGTGTTAGTAGAAACTGGCATGTCGCCTTGGTTAGAAACAATCGGGTGTAAAACAAGGTTACCCCATGTCAGTTTGATTATTCAATTTGTATTTGGATAGCTGGATAGTCAAAACGGAATGAAATAAAGTGAGATAACAGTGAAAGTGTTAACCCATAGTAAAATGGCGTAAGACATAATACTATGGAAGTAGCCAAAGTAAACAAGGCGAGCCGTTTCCTCGTCAGTTAATAATCTGAATTTTTCACCGCGAAAGCTGCAGAGCTTAGTCTATTCGCCAATCTATTAACGTCTCACAGCTTCGTATCACGGCTTCGCTATCGCCAAAGTTCGCCAAGAGTACATCGGCTTTCACAATTTTCGTGTTAGATCTTCTAAATATTTTTTACTATTCGATAGTCAGTTATTAGCACTAAACCTACTACTATTTTAGAGAGCATTGTTTACATCGTCATATAATTTTTGTCTCCTTTGCACTTTAAAAATCAATCTCGTGGTTCCTTTCAACCAAATAAGAAAAGGACCAAGAATAGACCCCAGTGGGACTTCCATACTGATTAGTATCCCAGGAGATTTTTTTGCCATTCACCTTCTGCACCCTATTAGATAAATAAGAGGTCAGAAGAGTAAGTACACGTCCTCTTATGACATAATGTAGCTTCATGACCAGTTTTGAGTGCTGCACGCAATTAAATGCCAATGCCATCCCAAGAGCAGTCCTGCAATCCTCCCGACACCTCATAAATACTCTATAAGTTACCTGTGCCGGCGTCGGTAATAGAGTAGAGCTAGAGCTACCCCGTACACACAGTAAAACCATACTGTTTATGATGTTGTGATATATCTGGGAAGTGTGTTCTGTAGAGACAGAAGATACGAGATGAATGTGAAATCGCGTAATGATGCGCAGAATACCCCGCTAAGTATGGTATACAGTTTGAAGCTTAAAAAAACGGTTTTCAGGTTATTGCTAGCAGAAGCATCGTTAAAAAAGTTTGAATCATCATCTGCGTTAGAGACGGCGGAAGCAGCTTTCGTACGTCGCGGAGATTACGCCGGCGTGCGCTTTGTAGCCCGCCTCAACGCGCTGCACTCTAATGCGCTCAAGAAGGCCGAGATACTCGCCTATTTCAAAGACTTTGATGCAGCCGAAGAGATATATCATAACGAGGACAGACGGTATGTATGTACCTTACAAAACTATCAAACAACATAAAAATATCATATGTCGCAGCGACACGCGGTTAGACAATATGTGACTAATTACTTGTTATAGGTAATATTAATATTAAAACGATTCTTACACAAATATGTTTGATAGTTAAAGGTCTGGTCATGAGTTTATCAAATATAATAACAAAAAAGATACTGGCTTTAAACAATATGCTAACAACGGCTATTTTTAAAATGTGCGGAAAGAAGACGCGTGCGCGCTTAATATTCATCATAATGTAAGAAAATCAAGAATTATTTTTTAACAAAATATTACAGCAATTTCACATCTTACAGAGATCTCGCTATAGCTCTACGCAAACGTTTAGGACACTGGTTTCGTGTTGTGGAACTGATGAAGACATCAGTGACAACTACCGACGCACAAATCAAACAAGCCTACAGCAACATAGGGGACTATTATATTGATAGACAAAACTGGTAATATATTAATAATTAATTGTTTATTTTCAGAAACAAAACTTGATTTTTATTAGAATGTGGGATGTTGAGAACTAAGTTACTGTAAACGCTTTGCTGCTTCTCGGAGAATTGATTGATTATATTTAAAATATTTTATGTCCTTGCTCTTGTAGACAAAGCGCTACCACGAAAATTGGACAGAAAGAAAGCTTCTTTCCTTTGCATATAGATGGCTGGCATTCGGAAAAAAATCAAAAATCAGTCTTTCTCGAAACAGCTAAGGGCAAATATCCTTCCTATGAAATTTACTAAATAAATTATTACTTTTAAAGTTATTATTAATTTTTATAAGGAATGGTGCGCTTGAATATTACAATATGTCGAACAATAGTGAAGGACTAAAGAAGTGTTATATGGCTTTAGAAGATAATGAATCGCTTGCAAAACTGGTCGCAGGATCGCCTAGGCTCAAGGTTTTTTTATATATTTTCTAAATTAACATTAATTGTATTGTATTTGCTTTCGTTGATTCTGAAATACATCTAAATTTATGACATTTTTTTATTACACAAAATAAAACACATACAATTATAAACTAAAGGGCTAGTTGACTAGTTGGGTTGGTTTATTTCTAAAAGATCTATGGTTTATTTCTAAGAGAAAGATCTTTAGATAGTAGTATACGGAAAAAGATGTATCTAGGAATTTTGTATTATAAATTTTATAAGTTATGTCAAGCGCCGGAACGACACACGACTATCTAGAGCGTGAGGACAGAAGAAGAACGTAAAATCGGGAGCGTGTGTAAATGAGAAAATTCCGATAAATGAGAATTTAAAAAGTAATGTAGAAATGTGCACATCACGGTGGAGACGGAAAGGGTGCCACTAAATCTGAGCTCGAAATTGAGAATCATGGACGTACGCCATAAATAAATTGTGTAGCGAGATTTTAAAGATGCTTTAATTTTTTAAGTAGCTCCTCGTTGGCATCCAAATAGCAGATGTCAGCCTGGACGATATTTGGCTGTTCTAACTTCGTCACCATAGGTAATCGATACTGCCAAGTAAAGGATCGCTGGTACAGAATCCCAGTTAATTTTATATCAGATCTTATTACTGCCTGTGATAATCTCTGTGAATTTTTTACACATTTTTGAGGTACTTTGATTCCTCTATAACTCTTAAACTATTTAAGTTATATGGTTGAAATTTGGCACATTATTTAAGATCCTTTAACCTGTCAACCTTATAAAATACGGGTTAATGATACATTTACGTTTGAAAACCGCCCATTTTGTGACTTACTACCTAATAATATTAATATATATGTATATTATATTGTTTAAGGATTCATTATTAAAGCAAATATCTGAAGATAATAGCGACAGCGTCCAAGAATGTTCCATACAGGTTATCAAACAGATGAGAGAGAGTGGTCGCACTTTACAAGCTGCGGCTTCTGCATTTCAGGTATGTGTATATCTAATTAATTAAATCGTTTCTTGCCATTTTTAACTCCGATCTTCACTCCCGGACATGACATTTGCGATGATGGTCCCCAACAGCGCATTCGTCGCATGTTAATAATATTAATGTCTCTTCACCTGCATTTAATATATTGTGTGGATTCATCAAAAACTTTTACTTTATTATAGCAAATTTACTTAGTTTGGCTTTAATACTGTTACAACTAGAAATAAACAAAATAATATTAATCAATTTGTTACATGTGATTTTTATGCGATTCATTTTATTTTCTTATTGTCTCGCCAATATATTGTAAAGTATTATGGGATGTTAAATTAGAAGAATAATTTATATGGCTGACACACAACAATGATGAAAAAGAATAAAGTGGTAAAATAAAAAAATAAAAAATCTTAAACGTTACGCAAACGGAAGTCACTAAAATAATCTTTACGAATGAGGTAAAACAGAGTACTACGTGGGCGTAATTAGACCTCAGTGATGGTTAAGTGGGGTGTTAGCTATGAAGGAGCGTCTGGGCCTTAAAACCGTAGCCTTTTGCGGAAAAATTATCAAATATCAGAAATAACACTGATAGAACAAGGTATCAATCATTTTTTACAAAGTAGTCCTCTCAAAAATACCATGTTCAGTAACGAACTTAGTTCAGTATCTACCCAATATTGGTGAAAAACGAACTTTCCGGTATTATTCGGTACTAATACCTGGCCTTCATTTGGTCCTGATAATAATCCAATTCAAATTCAAATTCAAAATATTCGTTATTCAAATAGGCTTTAGCAAGCACTTTTGAATCGTCACAACATAAAATTACCACCGGCTCGGAATGCAGTTCTGCTGAGAAGAGCCGGCAAGAAACTCAACAGTTGCTCTTTTCAATATCGAATAAAGTCACAATTTCATTGTTTAATACAATAGTGATTATCCTGCATGAAATTCAAGTGACCTTAATTAAATACATTTTTATTATTCAAATATTCTTCGACAGTGTAGTACGCTTTCTTAATTAACATTACTTTAACATTTACTTTAAACTTCTCTAGTGGCAAATTCAAAATACACTGCGGAATACTATTGTAGATACGTATACTCAGACCCATAAATGACTTATTTACTTTTTGCAGGCGATAACTAGGCGTCACAAGTTTGTCCTTGTTTCTCGTCCCAATCGTGTGTCTGTCGCTGTGTTTGCTATAGCACTGAATATGTTGCCGGACAAACAAAATATTGTAAAAAATATATTGAGAAGCAACCGTAAGAATACCTGTATCCTTAAAAACATCTCGCAGATAATCACGAGCTTTAAGATTATAAATAGATCTTACGGCTCTTTTTTGCAGTATAAATATTGAATTTATTTCGGCAGCGCTGCCCCATAGTAGCATCCCATAAGAAAGAATACTGTGAAAATAACTAAAATAAACTAGTCGGGCAGTATTAATGTTCGTAATTTGCCTTACTTTTTTAACTGCGAACGCGGCTTTGCTGATTTTATCTGCGAGTGTTGCAAGATGGGAATTCCACTGAAGCTTGGAATCTATAGTTATACCTAAAAACACCGTTGATTCCTTCACCTCGACAGTTTCACCTTTAATAGTAAGATAAAATTTTTGTTTTCTAACGTTAGGTAACAAAAATTGTATACATTTAGTTTTTTTGCATTTAACATAAGGTTATTTACGTCAAACCAATGAATAATATGCGACAAAGCAATATTCACTTCGTCAAAGTTAACTTTACTTCTGTCAATCTTAAATATTAGAGAAGTATCATCAGCGAATAGTACAATGTCGCATAAATTCTTTGCATCAAATGGTAAATCGTTTATATATAACAAAAATAAAAGGGGACCGAGAATAGAACCTTGTGGAACGCCCATTCTTAGAGGAGATCCAGACGATTTTACATTATTTATATTAACCTTCTGGATTCTTTGAGTTAAATACGAGGCAACAAGGTCAAGAGCTGCGTCCTTAGTGAGAAAGTTTTAATAGCAAAGTTTCATGGTCTACACAATCAAAGGCTTTGGATAGATCGCAAAACACTCCAACTACATTTTGCGATTTCTCCCATGCGTCATAGATGTGCTTGAGAAGTGCAGCACCCGCATCTGTCGTTGACTTGGCCTTTGGTGAAACCATATTGCTCACTATGTATAGAATTGTTTCTATGTATAAATAGTGAAATCTGGTCAAAAAATATTTTTTCAAATATTTTGCTTAATGGTGGTAAAATCGATATTGGTCTGTAGTTTCCAGGATCAAGTCTATCTCCATTTTTGAAAAGCGGTACTATTTTACTATATTTCATTAAGTCTGGAAAAGTAGATACCGGTTTCTATACATCTATTAAAAACATACGCGAGGTAAGGAGCAATACTACTTATAATAGTACCAAGCAATTTTACTGACATATCCCATAAATCACCAGTTTTCTTTACATTAAGACTTTTGAATACTTTAACAATCTCATCTGGTGATATATGCTTAAAAACGAATTTATGTTTTGATTTAACTACATGTTTTTTTATTATGGATACTGCGTGAGAGGGAGATGATGGCAGTGAACAAGTTACTTTAACTGGTGCTTCTGAGAAAAACTTCTCAAAAGCATTTGCCACTTCCAAATCCGATTCTAATATGACGTTATTAATATTTAACTTGATGGGTTCACTGACAGCTTTAGATCTCCCAGTTGTAATCGTAATAGCATCCCATGTAGCTTTGATTTTATTATGGGATTTCAAAATTATATCTCTTATATATATAGACTTGGCCTGGATACAAACACGTTTAAATATTTTTGAGAAATTTCTAACCCTTGACAGGGACGCTGGATCGTGATTCCATTGCCTCATATTATACAATTCGTACATCTTGTCCCTACTTCGGTTAATACCAATGGTTGCCAAGTTTCTGAATTTTAAATTTGAATTTATATAAACCTTTTTCGTTTCAAAAATATTGTCAAACTCAGTTGACAGTAATTTAAAAACATTTCCATACAAAAGATTTGGTTGTACTTCGGACATATTTATACTCGAGATTTTTTCGTTAACATTATAAGCATAACGATTTATTTTATTATTAGTGATCGGTCTAATTGTTATTGCCTTACGTTTATTTAATTCTTTACCAGTTAATGAAAATTTTTGACCACAATGATCTGAGCTTAGGCTATTAATGATTTTTTTTTTTCAAAAATCTCGCAGTGACAGAAAACATTATCTAGGCAAGTTGCTGAGATATTTGTTATGCAAGTTGGTTCAGAGAAAATATTTAATAATAATAATAATAAAATAATAATAATCTATATTTTCAAAAAATTTGTTACATAACTATAAAAAACTGAAGTCGCAGTTATTAACATTCCCCAGGCGTCGCTCATAAATTTTTGTACAATAAAATAATTTCACATATCTAGTAATGAGCTATAAAATATTTACCATAAATTTTAAAAAAGATAAAATAATTAATAAAAAGTAATTGTTGAAATTAAATAAATAAATAATAATACAAAAATAACAAAAACAAAAACATGAGAACTAAAATGACATTTTTTTTTTATTTTTTAGTAAATGTGGGTGTAAGTGTATGCATGAATGTGTGTTTGTGTGTGTGTGTGTGTGCGTGTGTATGAGTTTTGTTATATTTGGAATGCAAATATGTGCTTATGGGTCAGAAAGTCTAAAATATTATTAGGTATCTAAGAGATTTTCTGTCTGATCGTAATTTAACTCTAACAGCCAATTAGTTAATTTGGTTTTACATTGATGATGGGTTAAAGGATATATGTTTAATTGTTTGTTGATTGCATTATACAATATAGGACTTAAATAATATTCTTGTCGGTTCAAGGAAGCTGTGCGGTGTGCTTTGATTTGACAGATTTTATCAAATCTACGTTTATTGGATAATATTTTGACGTCAAAGGGGGTAAACTTATGCTTTCGGAAAATTGAGCATAGAATGAACAGCTGACGGACAGTTAACACTTTACAAATTGCAAATAAATCTGCTGTTGGGAAATAAATAGGTTTGAAAGTCATAATCTTGAGAATACATCTCTGTGCTCTTTCCAGTGCAAGCAAGACTGATCTAGTCACACCACCCCAAGCTGGTATACAATAGGTAAATATCGATTGTACGAGAGCGTAATAAACCATCTTTAGAATTTGATCGTTAGCGCCACATCTAAGCTGTTTAAATATATATGCGAGTTTTCGTATACGTGAAGTCATAGTAAGAATATGATTCTTCCAGGTGAAGTTTTCATCAATAGTGATCCCTAAATATTTTACAGTTGAAGATCGAGTTATTCTGTTACAGCTATTACAATCCTTACCAAAATTAGGAAAACATTTGTGTGCAACTAATGAAAAACTCTCGGGTGGTAAAGAGCGTCTGTGGCCAAACGTTATAAACAGAGTCTTTTCAACATTTAAGGTCAAGATGTTACAAGACAACCAATTCATTATTATTGAAAGAGCATGTTCACTGGTTTTACGTGTATCATTCCAGTCATTACCATGAACCACCAAGGCAGTGTCATCTGCATATAAAGTAATTTTGCAGTTTGGTATTTTGAGATTGCAGAGTTCATTCATGTAAATTAAAAATAGAGTAGGTCCCAATACACTGCCTTGAGGTACTCCGTATGAGAGATGTGCCTCATCACTCAAATGATTATTAATTTTAACGATTTGAGTTCTTCCAGATAAATAGCTTTTAAATATATCCAAGGTAGTATTGGCATACGGGGGCCAATATTTTCCAGTTTTTTATACAGAAGTGGTAGAGACACAGTATCAAATGCTTTAGAAATATCTAGGAATATACCTAGAGTCTTCTTTTTCCTGTCAATATTTTGTACTGCATCGTCCACCAAACTAATAAGAGCATCCTCTGTAGATTTTCCAGATCTAAAGCCGTATTGGTTTGATGCAAGTAAGTTAAATTTATTCAAATAAGAGACCAGTCGTTTATTCAATAATTTCTCAAGAATCTTGGAAAGAGTAGTAAGAACTGATATGGGTCTATAATTACTAACTGTTTCTTTACACCCTTTTTTAAATATTGGGTGTACCACAGCAGTTTTTTAAATTATAAGATTTAAATATATTATTTGTTAAATTATAAGATTTAAATCTGGTATTTATTATAAATCTTAAAATCAAATGGATTATGATATATGGTTAAGAGAGTAAGACTAGCTCTAAACGCCATGATGTAGTAATAAAATATATTATTATCATTTCAGTTGGCCAATATGGAAGCATCCAAAGTAGCGTCACCGTGGCGTATAAAAAAACTGTATGTGCTCGCCGGTCTCTTGTACAGTCAACATTCTAGTGGTAATTGCAAAATTTATAACACTTTCTTTTTCCATCCCAAAAATAAATCTAAATTACATAAAATACAATATGTTATCAAAATATTACTTAAATATATTTTTATAACAGATTGTATTGATTTTGATTGTTTAAAATTCCACTGTACTTAGACATACTCGTACATACCAATAAGGTAACATCAACAATAAATACAGGCAACCATCTATACAGTTATCACTATTGTACTGTGGCAGCCTCCATTTAACATTTAGTGTTGGTCTTATTTCTTTCCTTCTAATCGGGCAAAAAACAAAAAAGTTACTCCAATTAAAATGATGGAAGTCGACAAAATCGCGACAACATTTGTTTTCATTTAGCTGAAATTTTAGTTTTTAATGCATAGATTTGGTTTAAAGTGATAAAGTAGTTGAAATTAATAAAACCCAAGTAGGTGGCTTATTAAATAATAAAATTTTAAATCGTTTTCGTAAATGAAACGAGTTTGCTTCAACAAATTTCAAATTCTCCAGTAAATGTGTAACACGCACGTAAGAAAAATGTTATTTCCTTTGCAAATTAAAACACACAAATTAAGTGAGCGGACAGGCACTCATTTTACACCTGAATATGGTCTATATTAATATCTGTTATTTGTATACAAGACCATCTAACATTCCATTTATAAAGATAACATTTCTAAATAGCGCAAAGACGATTTAATAATGTTGACTTAATAAAATAATTGATAAAATAAAATATTACATTGTTAGTGAATTGAATTGAGATACTTTTTGAAAATCTATGTATACAGGTAGTATTATGTATAATAGATGGGGCTAGTAATCGTGATTCAAGTCGATGCTGGCGACTGGCGCGAGCGCAGCACTGGCTGTGCGCGGCGGCGGCGGGGGCGACGGGGGCGATGGGGCAGGCTGGGACGGGGGCGGGGGCGACGGGGGCGCGCTCGGACAGCGTCCTGCGTCTTGGCGGGCGGCTGCTCTGTGTGATGTCGCAGCTACACCCTGCTCAGCATTTACAGGCAAGACGTGTTTTAAAAATATTTTAATTAAAACAATAAATTGTAGCAATACGATATCCATTTCTTTTTAATAACTAAGTAATTACCATTAAATTTCCTTCTTTCTTTGAATAAAACTAATTTTTCAATGCTTATAAGATAATTAGGGTTTAATATCGGAATATCGAAAATATTGTAATATCGGTCCAAGATGCTTTGTAATATATCGATATTGGATTTGTAAAACATGAGATTTTAAACAATATTTTTAACATTGTGTCAAATAATGCATTGCGTGTTGAGTGGCGGATCTCAACGTCGCGCTTTTGCCTTATTACCAGAGCGAAGAAATGAAACATTAAATATTTAAATTGAAAATATTAAATATTTCATTTCCTCGACAGGAGATCGAACCCAGAACCGGTCGGTTATAGTCACACTCTTGTGCCGCTGCGCCACGACAGTCCTCAAAAATTATAATGAAAAAAAATATACAATATCATTAGAATAAGAAGGTAAATTTCGTCTGTATTGTCAACGTTATAATAGCTCAGATAGAATAGCGGGCGGTCTTAGATTAAACTCGATGACTAAAGGCACGTTCCCCACTCGGGTTAATGAATTATTTTCATTTCTTCGGTTTAGTAAAAGACAAGTGTGTCGTTCAGTTCTTTTCATTCAGCGGAAAGTAAGGAAAGGAAGAACCGTAACTACGTTAATAGGTAGTGCTCCCTTTGCGTATCTACTCTGCTATAATCCGGATACTGTGTGAAGCTAAAAAAAATACTTATAAAAATGTCTACTTTCAGTTAGCAGTGACTTAATGGGACTTTTTAATCATTTAACAGGCGTGGTGTATTGTTGCAGCAATATCGCTCCAAGCTAGAGCCTTTGAACTTTGTTCAAAAGCTTTGATTAAATTGGAAGCTTTAAATGTAAGAAAAAAAATGAAGTTATTTTAATTTCTCAAATTAGAAGTTATTTTTTTCAGAATGTGCATCTCGAAAGAAAATATAGAAACCCTTATAGGATCACTCTATTACGTGAAAGTATCAAGGGGAAATGGGTCAATGCAAGCATAATATACCTCGTTATGCACTTTAGGGCACTTCCCGTGGACTTACATTTAAAACGTAGAAACGTAGCTCGAAGTGAAAACTTACAATACAAACATAGGAAAATAATACAGATTTGAAAATGTATAGGTATTTTACTTAACAAAATCACTACAAACTTTAATATATTGTAGTTTGTCCACTTTAATACATTGTACTTTTTATTTATCTGAAATTTGTATAGAAACCAAGGACTGCAAGTCAACTTGATCTTTTTCTGTAATATATATATATTTACTTTCCAGTCAAAAGTATTTGAAAGCATAGCAATAGAAATCTTCACAAGGTATAAACCTAAAGATGTGAAAGGAAATAGAGTGGAATGTCCCCAGTGCCAAACCACTATACCTGACTGGTAAGGTCACATTGCTTTATTGTAACACAAATTTATTTTAAAATACTTCTTATTTTTTCTTACCGGATATATTTCGTGGTCAACCATTGTACTGGTTTAGGGAAAACAGAGGAACATGGGAACCCAGTATTAATTAATACACTCCGTTCCGTTCTCCACTTTCCTCATAATTTGAGGCATTGCGTTTTGAGTGGCGGGTCAACGCCGCGCTATGCCTTGTTGCCAGAGCGTAGAAATGAGAATATTGAATTTATGAATTTGAATTGAAAATATTTAATATTTAATTTCATCGAGAGGGTTTGAACCAACAACCTGTCACGTTTACTATACCATTATACTAAATTTGAAATATTTTGATATAATTTTCTTTGAAAAATACTTTCAACCATTATAATATATTTCTTTGTTATTTAAAGGGTTCCAACTTGCCCAGGGTGTTCCATAGAATTTCCGGGATGTGTGGTGTCCGGGCGCGTCCTCTTACCATCACATACAATATGGACGTGCAGCAAATGTGATGCTCACGCTCAGCACCACGAACTAGTTTTGCGACATTCTTGTCCCATGTGTCACACACAGCTTACATAATCGTATATTATTTGACCCTTATCCTGACAAAAATAAAAGTAATTTAAATTTTTTTTAGCATATTATGTTTACTTTATTTTTCTACAGAATTCGACTCAGACTCACTGATAAACACATTTCATTCCATTTTATCATGCTGCACACAGTCAGTAAAAAGATGTAAAAACAGTATCGGGAAAATAACGTTCATTGAGTGGCCTCTTTAGAATGAAATTTATGGTCTCTTGCTTGCTTGGACGAAAAGATAAATATCTGACGATATCTTCTGGTTTAGTGATATGAAGCTAGATTATCCTACCTATCCTTTTTTCCGTAGAATGTAGTGGTTCCGGCTGAACTGGCAGGTACCCGTTTTTAGATAGTGGGTCGTGTTAAGTTTGCGCGTGATCCAGGGAGCGATCAGCTTTCCCAAGCTGACCACCCTCAAGCTACTATCATACAGTACAAACATACTAACAGGTAACCTAACCTAAACTTTGGGAAGCTATGGCTGGCTATTGACATCGCAAGGTCTTCGATGAGGTTTGGGACAAGGCTCTTTTATCAAAGTGGCCATCTTATGGTTATCCCGGGAGATTATGCAATTGACTAACCAGTTTCCTTGATGGACATAAAGATCGTATCGACAACATATGCTCGATAACTAAGTCCTTTTAGTTGGGTTGATATCTTGATAAACCCAACCTAATAAACGGCTTAGAACTCTTAAGTACACTGAAGATAAGATTTTTAAAAGCTTTCTCTGATTCTCATATAATGTTTAAAATCATTCTCTATTAGTTGTAGTTCATTAATAATATTCAAATGAGTTAACTTACCTACTTCTTTTCTCATCCAATCTTTTTTGAAAATGAATTAGATACAACAACTAAACCAATAGCTTTTTTTCGTTCAATTAATTTTAAATTTTACACATACGCACGTAAATAAAGTTACTGAACGACTATATTACATTTTACGTTTATTATAGTAATAGGACCAAAGTAGTGATTTAAATTTTTATCTACCATCTGTCTGTGGATTTTGTACTTGCTATTCTCAGATTCAGATCAGATTTTAATGTTAGTTTCCATTAGAATATTTGTTTCAATATTTGAGGTTGTTTAATTTCAAATGGTAAGTAAATAAAAAATATGTCAATTTGAAATATTTAGTTTAAAGTCAAAATTAGTACATTTTTTATTTCCTTAACTGAAGTTTTGAATGTACAAATAATGTCTTAAAAGTGATGAATAAATAATAAAAAAGTCATTCAAGGGTCGTTAGTTTTTATGTTTTCAAGCCAAAACACGGCATTGAGGTATTTTTTTCCTGTTTTATTGTATTATAAAGAAATAATATTCTTCCGCTACCTATATGCTCAAAAACTGGGTCTCAATGCCGATAATTGGAGATTTCCTCTATTTTCGACTAACACAAGTTTAATGTGATTTGAACCTAGGTTACCAGTATAAATATTTTATAACTTAAAATTTACTTATTATATCTTTATATATTGGTCATTATCCTTATTTGAATTGATTTTCGGGTACATATTTTTTATATCTACAGATACAAGATATTTTTTATATTTGTATCTGTATTTTTTTTTACGCCGGCTACTTCATTAAGATGTGGCCTAGCGGATGTGCCGATGGCGAGGCCGCCACATCCCTCTGGTCAGCGTGGTAAAGGGAATGTATGTGACAGTAAACGTGAAAGGTTGTGGGTTCAATCCTCATTCAAGGAAGAGATACTGAAATACTTAATATTATTATTTCTTCGATACCTCAATTCAGTGGGAAATGAAACGGAGTGCCTTAACACTAGGTTCCCAAGTTCTTTTATGCTTATCCTGCCATGTGTGGTGTTCATGAAGTTGAATAAAAAAAAGGATTATATGGATTGAAAACAAAACAAGAATTTAATTTAATATCGAAAAAATTTAATGTTTATTCTGTCCAAATAGTACAACAAAAATATTTTTCAATTTTGTTTTGCAATTGTAAAAATAAATATATTTATTTAACCTGATAAAATGTTTTATTACTTTAAAAATTAAAATTTCATTTATTTTTGCTCAGTTTTATTATTTATATTTACAAATATTACAATTTTACTTTTTCTACAATCTTAGGCTTTTATATAAGTGTGAGATTTAAAATACTCTATATTAATTTCTCTAGACTTTCAAAGTGTTTTATTTAAAGTATTCTATATTTACTTTGATCTATGGTTGTTTTTAGTAATATGCCAAAGTACCTAGTACCTCCCAATAGGTGCAAATGTGGTTTGTTTTAATTATACCTAAAATTTAGTTTAATTAAAAGTTAGGTAGATAGATACATTTTATACATAGGTTATTGAAGTATGTTTTGGTATTTTGAAAATAAACGTAAAATTACATAAATTTGAAATTTATTATTATTAATACATATTTATTTGAATTTAAATGAAAATTCACATGAAAGTGATTACAATAACTATTTTTAGATTATATATCTTGTAACAAAAACATTAGAGTTCATTCATTTATTATTTACTAGTAAAATATGATGAATACCTTTAATGATGTAATATATGGGTTAATTATTTTGTAGACAGACATGTTGAAAAAAGTTTACACAAACTTGTCATATTGCTTAATGTAAAACTTAAGAGGATGGATATAGGTTAATGTATAAATGCTGCATTTTTTATAATAAATTATTCTTTAAAACCAAAGTAATTCTTAAACAATATAGTAATGAATCAACTCTTAATATTTATTTACATTGTAATGACCATCACTGTACAAAATTATTAGACATTTCCATTTTTGAAAATTGTAAAGTATTTTCTATAATTTGGAATAATTCAGGTGGTTGTGGGATTCTTCCAGTTTCTAACTTGGACCAAAGTGGAATGTTATCAAGAGATATTTCAAATGCACCAGATGAAACTAACTGGCCTTCTACCATGTTAGCTAAAAAGAACATCATCATACAAGCATATAATTTATTTTCAAGGCACCAACTCCACCAGGCAGGTTGTGGTTTATTTAGCCAGGCAAATATATTGACTCCGCTCAACACACACATTATTAAAATCATCTTCCCAAATCCCTAAAACAAATTTAAAATTAATATTTTCCCGACATAGTTACAAAAACTCAGTGGCTAATTAGGGTTTGAGTAATTTGTAGAAGCATTAGTTATGCATTTGATCCCTAGGGAAATATTTATTTTTTCAATTCTCTACTCTGGAAATAGAGTTGAAAGGCAATCAATATGTAGTCTCTTAATAATGTTGAGAACACTGTTGTGACAATGTTAATGTAATATATAATATGGTTAATGTAAAAAGAGAATGTTGAAACATGAATACAATGACTTGTATATTAATTGAAATTTTCTTGTGAAATCCATTAATTGTTTAATTGAGCCTTGTATTAATTCATTGTAATTTTACAACAATATTTTAACTTTTTGTAAAAAAAAACAATAGCTCATTTTAGTATACTCTATAAATTTTTTATTATGAAATATGTAAAAATATACTTACAATGATTCTAGAAAGATACATATTAAGGCCTGGTGGGTCATAGTTTGCACCCAAAACAGATATTTCTGGATACTTCTGTTGAATTATTGCAGCATAATCTTCAAAAACTTTTCTGTAGCCACAAGAATAACTAAAACAAGAAATATTTATATCTTAAATAATTTTGGTAGTAGCCCGTTGTGGCTCAGTGGCATAAGCATGTGACTGAAACTGACAGGTTGTGTGGTCAATCCCACTCGAGGAAATGAAATATATAATATTGTCAATTTAAATATTTAGTGATTTCGTTTCTTTGCTTTGGTGCAAGCCAAAACGTGGCGTTGAGTTTCGACACTCAATGCCTATTGGGTCAAATTCGGCGGAAAGTGGCAAACAGAACGAAGTGTCTTAACACTAGGTTCCCAAGTTCCCTCTGCCTACCCTGACATGTGTGGTATACAGCGTGAAGCTCAGTATTAGTAGTAATTGTAAAAAAATGCATTAAATTGTACATTAAGGTTAAATTTGGTAATTAGTACTATTGTGATTTATTTCTTTTAATACAAACCAATAATAAATATTCATAATGTGTCCAACCCCTTGTCCAATCTTTGATATACTTTCTGCTTCATTTTCTTTAGCGAATACGACGTAATTATTGCTAAATAGTATAATACACAACGTTAATGTAGTAGCAAATAATGTTAAATTCATATTTTTTAAAAATGACATTCTTACAAGATTATTTCTACTTTATATCGTGATTGACACAATCATATGACACAACAGACGAAACGAACGGCACGTTAATATTGGATTCGTAATCCTCAAAACTCACAAATTAAACCAAAGTCAATTTCGCATTTGTAGTGAAGTATCATAATCACATCGTAGGAAATATATTTATGACCATAGACTAAAATATTGAAATAGATTGTATTGCTAAATGTATAATTTAACCACAGCGTAAAAAATACGATAATACATTATTTTTTTTAATTCTCTATTGGGATTAAAGTAAGGTCAATAGAGTATTATCGAACACATTAATATATTTATAAATTAGTTAAGTACATATTTTTTTGGAAATAAGTTTATATAGGGTAGAGGTAAGGAGAACCATCTTATAGAGGGTAGAGGTAAGGAGAACCATCTTATTTGGAAGAAAAGTTGAAAAAGTGGTCTCCTATAGCAGCAAATAACTAGGTTTGAATACTCGCCGATGTGCTAGTGGGCTATCAGAAAATGATATGAATGTAGCAGTTATAAACAGAGTGAAGTATGTTTTTGTGTTGGGTTTATGGACGGAAGAGATAAGGAGGACCATCTTATATGAGGGAAAAGTTAAAAAGGGTCCTCCTGTATATAGTGCGTCTCGTGTATGTGTAGTAAAGAAATATGCAGTATTTAAAATATAAATTGTTTACCTAGTTAAATGTATTTTAGTAAGTATAAACTCTAAAACTGTTGAGAAAACGTAAATAAATGATTCGAAATTTCTAAATATAGGTTTGTTACTGTTTATAATTTAATTGTTGTTAATGCGAAAAGAAATAGTTAAGGAATCATAAATAAGCTTTGTTCTGTGAAAAATTGTCAAAGTGGACGAAAATTAAGAAATAAAGGAATAATTACGTCTCAACTGTCATTTTTCCAACCAACAGCCTGTATAATTAATTTGTTATAATAATTTTACAATAGCGAAATAAAAAAATGTTGTTTTAATAATAATTGAAATATTGCATGTTTTTTGGTTTTCGTCCTTGTTAGTGATAAAGCGATAGTCTTTCTTTTCTTTATTAAATTAGTATCCTTCTCTCTCTAATAATTTGTGGCGCTGTTTTTAAAATTGTCTCTGTTGCTAATGTGGCGCTACCAATTAGCTTTATTACTGTGACCACTTTTTAATGTAGTGTACGGAAGGTAAAAGTTAAAGAAAACTGTCTTTCTGTATGATATTGTCCGTAAAAGTCTGCCACGGAAGAGTGGCGTTACATTAGCTACCGGTAATAGTGATATGGTAATATATATATTTTTAAAAAGAACAGCAGTCCTACGTTTAATCCTAACGGTCTTACAACTTACATTTAGTGTTGTAATCCTTATACCGATAAATCAGTGATACATAAAAACCGGTCATTGCTCCTTTATAAGCTTTTAAACTTAAATATTTATTTAAATAAAATATTGTCAATTTAAATATTTAGTGTTTTCGTTTCTTTGCTTTGGTGCAAGGCAAAACGTGGCGTTGAGTTTCGACACTCAATGCCTATTGGGGGTTCACGATGGAAGGCTTGCCCGTAGCGACCCCTGCCAGCCCTCTAGAGGGCTGCAACGTTCCATCAACCACAATGTGCACCACACGAGCGCGCACTGATAGGGCGTCCCCCCAAGGCGACGCGCACCAGTGCGTCCCCGCTGGTGCGACAAGTGGAGACGAATGCGGCGTTGGGGACCGCCACCCAGCACGCCATGTCCGGAGCGGCGGTAAGTGGAGGACGGAGCTACAAATAGCTACGTGGAATGTAAGAGGAGGGATGGAAGAAAAGATGAATGAATTATTAGATGTGATGGAAGACAGAGATCTGGATGTTATTTGTGTGACTGAGACCAAGCGAAAAGGCAGTGACACGGCCGATTTACCTGGCAACCGGATCGCTCTCTGGGCCGGCGTACCAGAGAGCGAGCGAGGGAGTCGAGGTGTAGGCGTGTTAGTGTCTTCTCGGTTGGTTAGTGCAATGATAGAATACAAGGCGATCAATTCGAGGCTGCTTTGGGTGCGCTTCAAGCTGGGGATAACAAGAGTTTTCTTGTTAGCGGCGTATGCGCCGGTATCCTCAGCTCCATTATGCGAACTCGAAGAGTTTTGGGAGAGTGTGAGGGACGTTCTAGGTAGTGTTAGAGAGAATGAAAAAGTAATAATATGCGGTGATTTGAACGGATGGGTCGGAACTGCGCGTAGCGGTTACGAAGGAGTGCTAGGGAAGTACGGTGATAAGAGAATGAACGAGGCTGGAAAGCTTATATTGGAAATTTGCAAGGAAAAGAATTTGTTTGTGGCAAACACGATGTTTGACCACAAACAAATTCACATGTATACTTGGGAGCGAACGGAAGAGAAAAGTATGATTGATCTATTCCTAGTGGATCAGCGTATTCGTAGCCAAGTTATGGACACGCGAGTGTTTAGGGGTGCTGAATTGGGAACAGACCATTATCTAGTCGTAGCTAGGATAAGGGGTCTGTTCGCAGGTTGGCGCAGCCGCACCGGTTGTCCAAGCTTGGCTACGAATCATCGCATAAGAAGCTGGAAGCTTCAAGATCCACCGGTCAGAGAGGAATATCGATCTGGAGGTGAAAATATCGAAGTATGCTGGCAGAACCTAAGGAATTGTATGACGGAAATAGCGGCAGAGGTATGTGGTAAAGGGAAAAGAGGCTTTTACAAAAAGCGAGATGAATGGTGGGATGATGAAGTGAAAGATGCAGTAGGAAAAAAGAGGAAAGCATGGCAGGATTATAAAGCCTCGGGTAAGGATAAAAGCATGAGAGATATAAGAAAGAAAGAGTATAAGCTGCAAAAACACCAAACGAAAGTACTGATAAAGATGAAGCGTGAAAACTCTGAGAAAGAAAGAGATGAAAGGTTAACGAACAACTTTCGGGAAAACACAAAGCTTTTCTGGCGAGAAGTGAGTGGTTCCCGGAGTTGCTCGCTAACCTGTAGAATGAAAGGGGTGCTTTCGAAAGACGGTGAACTTTTAACTGAACAACCACAGGTTTTGCAGCGATGGGCGGAATTTTACAAGGAGATGTATGAATGTGATGACGCCTCTGCCTCAAGTAACAGCGAAACGCTGAGTCTTGATGTAGCGGACGGCGAAATCAGTATAAAAGAAGTTGAGAGTGCCATACGAAGTTTGAAATGTGGTAAGGCAGCGGGAGCAGATGGAGTTACTGCCGAGATGATCAAATATGGTGGGCCACGCGTCTTGGACCTATTCTGGTTTCTGTGCAATTTATGCTGGAAATCCGGGGAGGTCCCAGACGATTGGCGAGGTGCAGTCATCGTGCCTTTGTATAAAGGCAAAGGTTCACAGATAGATTGCGCAAGCTATAGGGCTATCAGTTTGATTAGCTTAGGTAGTAAAGTGTATGCTAAAATATTAGCGAGAAGAATGCAAGATAGATCTGAAAGGCTGTTGTGGGAGGCCCAGGGAGGCTTTAGACCTGGAAGAGGTTGTATGGATCAGATTTTTTCCCTCCGCATGATTACGGAAAAATTTTTGGCAGTAAACCAAAAAGTTTTCTGTGCTTTTGTGGACTTGGAAAAGGCGTTTGACAGGGTTGTAAGAAAGAGATTATGGGAGATACTGCCCCGGTACAATGTGAGCGGACCCTTGCTGCAGGCTGTAAAGTCTCTTTACAGAGATCACTCAGCCTGCGTGCAAGTAGGAGCTGGCATGTCGCCTTGGTTTAACATCCAATCGGGTGTTAACAACAAACAAGGTTGCGCCATGTCAGCTTGGTTGTTTAATTTGTATTTGGACAGCTGTGTTCATGGAGTGAGACAAAGTGACATGGGAGTGAAAGTAGGTACCTCGAATATAAATTGCCTGCTGTACGCAGATGATGCAGTGCTTATTGCATCATCAGAAAGCAAGTTGCAGGCATTGGTTACCACTCTGAAAGAAGGATGCGCGAATAATGGTCTAAGCCTGAATGCGAATAAGACGAAGGTTCTGGTATTTGAAAGAAATGAAGAAAGAACAGTTTGCAAGGTCAGTGTAAATGATAAGATATTAGAACAAGTGAATGAGGTAGTATATCTGGGAAGTATGTTTAGCAGAGACGGTAGATACGAAATGGATGTGGAAAGGCGTATTGCTGCCGGTAACAGAGTTAACGGTGACTTAGCTGCATTGTTGAGACGGCGAAACGTCAGCATAGCTGCGCGTTTGGCCGTACACAGTGCAGTGTTGGTATCGACACTGTTATACGGCAGCGAAACGTGAGTATTACAGAAGAAGAATGTAAGAAAGATGATTGCTGTAGAGATGCGATCTCTTCGTCGGATATGTGGAGTCAGTTTATCTGATCGCATATCCAATGAAGAAATACACAGAATGGCAGGTACTAGCGTGGATGTCACAGTGAGAATGAAGAAGAACGTGCTCAGGTGGTTTGGGCACGTCGAGCGAATGAGTGAAGAAAGAATGGTAAAAAAGATTTATGAAGGAAAAGTGAGTGGTAAGAGAGGGAGGGGGAGACCTCGGTTGACCTTCGAAAACACAGTATCGACGATACTGGAGGAAGGTCGCGTAAAAAGCATGAGGACCCCCCGGAGGGCATGTATGAAGAGGTTGATGACAGTGGACGAGGCGAAAGAGGTATGCCGAGACCGTAGCGTTTGGCGCTCCGTTCTCTCTGCCTACCCCGCTAGGGATATAGCGTGAAGCTAAGTAAGTAAGTAAATAAAATACTTAAATGAAGTCTGGTTTTAAAAATTGTTTGTGCCTCCTCGTGTACCTTAGTGATTAGTGGTAATTTATTACTACCCAAATAAAAAAATGCAAAAGAATATTTGTAAGAGGCCAGTCATGGTGTAGGGGCACAAGAATACAACTGTAAATGCGACATGTTGTGCGTTTAATTTCCACTCTTGGAAGGTTTGCCGAGCTTCTAGAGCAAAGAATGTGTAAACTCGCCATTTGTTGAGGCTTGTGATTACAACGACTGCTGTGCTTATGGAATCCGAAAGATATTAATCATAAAGATAAAATATAATATCAAACTCTTGTCTCTGCTTAGCCATGAATTAAAGGTCAGGTTAAAGAATCGTAGGTGAAGAAAGAAATTTCAATGGAAACCTAACGTAAACGTAAAAAAAACAGACTTAAAGATACATGCAAACTTTATTCTTTCGTATAATTATGAACTCATGGTCATTTTTAATGTCAGTATATATCTGAAATTATACATTGAATACTGAATTAATCAGTAAAAACGTAATTATGACAATGCAACCAGCATTTTATAAATGTGGCTTATTTAATGAAAACTCAAGGTAACGCCAGCATCCAGCGCCCATCTCTCAGCCTTTTACTAAGCTAAATTTCAAGGTCAGGGCATTATTGGCTAGGGTGGATACAATGGCTCATACGTTGTTTTTGCGAAAGGAATAATACTATCTGCCTCTTTTATTCGTAGGAGCTCTCAAGCACAAAAACATGTATGAACTAGACTAGGCTGTTGGCGACGGCGGCCACGCATGTTTACGTTATGTAGTGAATGCGAAACATGAAATAAGGTCTCAAATCTTACCTTAAAATACAGATTTTAAGGTGAGACCTTATATCATGTTTCGCATTAGGTATGATTCAGTGGTGGTATACATGTTATAAAAAGTAACTACTTAATATAAGTCTAAAGAAAAGGGTGCAGTTGATTTTCGATTGGTACTTAATTATGAAGTAAACAGAATATTAAGTGTGGAACAGGAACAGTCTTAGTGACTATTTCAGTACTGTGCTCCTTTGATCTACGGATTAAGTACAAAAGAATGTAGAAAGATAGCAAATCAAATGGCCAAAAAGAAAAACTTTAAAGGCTTTATGTGTAAAAATACACCTCCCGGAATACTTGGTTTAGCGGCACCAATAGGCTGGATGAATTCCAATTTATGTACCGAGGTTATCAAACATATTATTAAATAGATAATCATCTAAAATAAGAATGCTAGGATTTTCCTAGGATTTTAGGATTTTACGAATGCTAGGATTATAAGAGTGATGAATTCGTGTGCTTAATAATATGTTTGATAACTTCGGTAAATAAATTGGAATTTATCCAGCCTCGTGGTTACGAGTCTCATTTTTCAATTGAAGCTTTAGATTTAGCCAAAAGTTCAGGAGTTCATGTGCTAACCCTACATCCTCATACTTCAAGTTAATTACAACCTCTTGATGATGACATGGATGCTAAATCCAGGAAAACCAGTCACAATCTACGATATTGGAGAACTTGTTGGACTGGCATTTCTTAAAGCTATGACACCTGATATAACAAGTGCATTTAAAATATGCAAAATATTTCCATTTGATAGATTTATGTATAATGAAGAAGATTTCTTGCCTAGTTCGGTAACTGATCGTCCTTGCCCGGATTGTTCTAATCGGAAAGAAAATGTGCAACCAATAAACTGTGCATCAGTACCTAATAACAAGCGTGCCATATCTGATGCTCTGAATTTACATTCTACATCAGAAATCGTGATACCTTCAACGAACAATATTCAAAATATAGCTGCTATGGACTTGCAGGATCAACCGTCGCAATGTACACCAGCGACGTCGCCAACTTTGCTACCAGTTGTGGGTACTTTACTATTAATTCCATCTTTACTGCACAAAACTGCCAAAAATGTCTGTAATTAACGTTCTGTAAATAATAACTTTCGATCAATTCCAAGCTAACTGCAAGACATAAGAAATATAATCCATGACGATAGCTCAAATAATTCTAATGTTACTTTTTTTTTTAACAAATGGAAAACAGTATAATTGCCAATGATCCCACATCAGACGCGCGAAGATTTTGGACAGACCACCGATAATAACTGAGGCTAATTCAAAAGTTGTTGTACCGCGTCATTCAAATCTGTTGACACCTTCGACATCTAAAGGCAAGAAAAGCGCTCAGGCTTCCGTATCACCGTTTCATTTCAGGGAACCTATAAAAGCTGGAGCGAGAGTCTAACAGAAAGCCCAGAAAATTTGATCGGATCATGATTGCAACAGATACTCCTGAGAAGATCGAAATAAGGATGGAAAAAGCTGCAACCAAAAAGATAAAAGTATTAAAAAGGAAAAAGTATCCAAAAAAGTGCTGCAGAGTGATTCAAATCAGGAAACCGAAGTTTGTTTTCAAGATTCTGATGAAGATAATGATTGTGACTGGTATGAATAGAAAGAAAACAAAATTATCATTTTAACTGACGAAGATCTACAATAGTCTTTGCCGCGCCAACTCCGCGAAGGTGAACATGTGCTCGTTGAATTTGCAACTAAAAAAATATATATTACGTAGGCCAGGTACTGCAAATACAAAATAGGAATCTAGAATAACAAAAACAAATTTCAAATGCCAAATGTGCCTGACATGTCTTTCGTTAAAGAACATGACGTCAAAATTATTTTACCAAAGCCAATTTGTAGTGAAAGTACCTCAAGACAATAGTCTTTTTATAGTTTTTTTAGAGTGATCATAAAACAATGTTCCTAATCATAGCCAAATGCAAAAGACGTTCTGTAGTGTGATTGACTTGTCTGTAGTGTGATTGATTATTTGTAGTAAGTTACTCTTTCTATATTTCTACTAAATAATATTTTAAGCCATTATTATTGTTGTAAATAATGTCAATAAATGTTACCATTATTATTTAGCAACCTTCAACATATTGATTTTGTCTTTAAAATTATAAGGATTAGAATAAGGAAGTAGTTAAAATTAATAAATAAAATGCAATGCAATGCAAGCGGGTGGGTCGGAAGCTCATATAAACCTACTACAGATAAATAGATGAAAAATGTAAAAATCACTATTTTGGGAGGATTGCACTAATAAACATCTCTAATAAGATTTTTTCAATATATCTTCCATATGTGGACAGTGATCGGTTACAGATTTATTACAAGAATAAATGCAACTACACAAAAAAAAGATAATAATTCATCAGAATAATAAAACTTTGAATTTGACCAAAAAGGACAGAAAACTTCAAATATTTGGACATATAGAAGTTATCGAAACGAATCGATTGCAAAATTGTTCCACTAGCTAGCAGATGTTATAAAATAGTATAAAAATACCTATATGATATGTAGCTAAATTAAAATATACAACTTAACTTAGCTTCACGCTATATCCCTAGCGGGGTAGGCAGAGAGAACAGAGCGCCAAACGCTACGAAAAATATACAAAAACTTTATAATAAGAAAGGACACCGGAGTGCGTCGAAATAAAATACGAACAATTTCTGCCGGTAGTTTCCATATGGCGTATTTTCACGTTTACGAAAACTAATGAAATTAAACTCGATACGTACTTTTGCAACAATATAAAATTTTAATTACCTATCTATCTTTTAATCAAAACAAAAAATATACCCATTTATAGAACAATATCAATTTATCAAAATAATATGTCATTCTTTTGTTCGCAAGTTTTTTTTATGATAATATTATTGGTGCTTCTGCCGATATTTGTGCCAGAGCCGGACTTATGAAGCCAAAGAGCAATATATGCGTCTGAAACCGCACATTACCGACCACTAAGTACACTAAGCAAACGAGGCGTACGCTTCACGGCAGCCCCTGCCTCTCTCTTAGCGTGAACTGTTCCAACACACTCTCATGTTACAATGTAATCTGTATGCAGTCCACGTCCTCCTTGAGACGGCACGGCCGGCCGTGTTATTTCTGATGGAGAACCAGATTGCCTGACCGAGCCAAACAGCCTACCTTCAATAGGCCGGCTACAAAATAGATAAATAAACCAAATTTTTTACTTTATGCTGGAGTCGATGTGTTCAGAAGGGAGGACTTAAGTTTCTAAACTACATAAAGTTTGATGATGAGGTTAAATGATTTTTTAAAATATTAACGAAGTTATAAACTTTCGCCATAACAGTAGACGTAAATTTAGTACCTTTGTCACTAACAACGTCTAGGTATGCCATAACATAGTATGAAATGATTTTCTTTTCTCGGTAAAGGATAGATATTTATTTACTTAAATAGCATTGATTTGTTATAATATATATTTTTATTACCTACATATCTATATCTAGTAGGCCAATTAAATTTAAACAAATTCGTTCAGACGCTATCTTATCGGTTGACGTTATCGATAAGATTGGTTTAAATAATGTTTGTTTGTCACATCATTACATTTGACATTCCTGGCCAGAAATAATACTCTTTGCAGGTTTTAACCGTGTGATTCTGGGCATGGGCATACTCAACCGGATCATTACTACACCCGGCGTTAGGTAGTGGCTTTGGCTACTGCATTTCGCATTGGGTAATGCCGGGCCCCGGTGCCCATTCACCTTAAAGACCGGCAACGCTTGTGTAGCTCCTCTGGTGCTACACGGAGACATGGGCGACGGTGATCACTGACCATCAGGTGATCTGTACGCTGGTTTGCAGTGTCTTATCCATAAAAAAAAATGATCAGGCCCGCAGACAAAGGAAGTATGTACTCTAGTAAAAAACTAGTACAGATTGTTCGTGTATATTTCTAAAATCTTTCGACGTAACCGAAACACTTTTGAATGCAGTGTGGTTTTAGCACTACCAGCGCCCTGGGGCGAGAATTCTGTGGCTCCCCTTCATTGTAAAATGATTCTATGATATATAGATTTTCTTATATCTTCTTTTTTTTGATAGCTTGTTCCTTTTTCGAACTCCCTGACTGAAATTTTCTACCGGCAACCCGATCACGTGAAGTAAATATTGTTTTAATACACACAGACAGTCAGAGATAATTTAAATTAGAATATCAGATTTTTTTACACTTTTTCAGCTTATTCAATACTGTATTCTACACTTCTCTTCTCTACACTTATTAAATACTGTAATATTCTAGGTACACTAAATTCCTTAAATCCTATAAGAATTTATTTTTACTATTTATAGTGTTATTCCACACTTAGGACAAAAAAAATTAAACTTAACGGGATTTGAACCAGCGAGTTAGAAACCGTCCAAGCGCTTTGACCAACTAAGTCTAACTAGTAACTAGTTCTCCTGAAGCTACGTCGAAACTCTAACACGCTTGATATAATTTATTTGTGTTGTTTAAACATTTAGTGTGTTTCATTTAAAATGATGTCATTAGAACAAGCAAATAGTTAAAATTAGTAAAGAATGTTATAATTCAAGCGGGCGAAGCTGCGGACAGGCCGCTAGTATTCAATAAAACTGAAAGATACGTACGGTACAAGCCCCTCTCTCTTTCGAGACTAACGGTTTATGTTATACCCCCTGTACTAATCCGTAGACTTCTTCAGGTGGGTCCAGTATGCCTGCCTTCGGGCTTTGCTCCGGTGGCAGGGACCATTCGGCAGGAGAGACAGGCGAGAGGAATTCGCCCCACGCAACCGTTAACAGCAAACCAGCCGGAAGGCGGTCTTTGATCAGGCTACTTCATTTTCCAGCAAGGTGCCCGAGTTTTAAGGCACGCACTTCCACGCAAGTGAAAGCGCTCGCTCACATCCCGCATGCCGTCCAGCATGCTAGCGACTCACCTCGCTGAGGACGCCAGAGAAGCTGACTACCAATTTTCAGTTGGCACTGGAGTTGTATAAGGCACTCATTTTTTAATGGACAAGACAAGGCAAACGAGCGTACGGGTCACCTTCTGATGAGTGATCACCGCCACCCACAGACCCGTGCAACACTAGGGGAGCTACAGGTGCGTTGCCGGCGTGTAATGTGGAGGTAGACACGCTTTGAGGGTACCTTGGCATGACGCATAGATGAAAATTCTTACGAAAACGCACAGTAGTGCCTCGTGTCCAGATGATGTGGTACTTCTGTTTGTGACATACTGTGCGATTAGAAAATTCGCTGGCATGTACCAAGGCAAACATTTCTCGAGAACACTCCCCGAGATAAATGCAGTAGAAAACCAAAGTGAACGTGAAGTCTACGGAAAGCCAAAGTATCAAGCCCCTTACAGATCATTGAGTCTCCAACGATTCGAACAGGCTCGGCTTTAAGAGGAGCCTTTTCGAAAATTTGTGACACGATATTTTTTTAAGTAGTTAACGCGCAGATTTGTGTCTTCTGGGTGTTGACGTGAACCAGGTTCTTTTCACCCCATACGGAGACATTCTCGAGGGAAGCTTCAACAGCAGATTCTAGTTGATTTCGGCACTGGTCGACGTTTTTCCGAGAAAGATTTGCACGGCCGGAGTATACAGCGTCCACAGTGCTATCATCTGCATAACAATGTATGTTAAGTCCTCCAACATATCGTTGATATGCAGCATCGGAGATGCTGGTACCCTCATGAGATAGTTTCTCTCTCAGTGCCGCCTTCATATTCATATTCGGGGTCCGACATTACCCAATGTGAAACGCAGTGAGCAAAGCCACTACTTAACACAGGTTTTAATTGCCAAGGGTGGTAATGATCCGGTCAAGTTTATACTTGCATGTGTCATTGCTGACTCTCTCACACATCACATAATTTAGTCGCTTTCATCAGTACGGCACCAGAAACCATTCAGGACCAGAATCAAGAGTTGGCGAACGAAATAAAAAACACTTGGCGATAGGGGTACGGAACTTTATGTCCAGAACCGATCTTCAAGTATATCGAGGCGCGATATTCAAATACTACGCAATGATTTTCAATAATGTTTTCAATGGATGTATTAATTAATTAATTTTATTTTAATTTACCGCTATAAAATAATATGAATTGATAATTGAGGATAAAAATCTGGCTGGGTGATTGCCCTGTTTGCCATCCTCTAAGGCCGCCGCCGTACATAAGTTGTTATTGGCAGGTCTACGTGATTATATACGGGGTAAAATGTAGCTGTCCGGAAAAGCATTGCGTTTAGTGGCCTATCAATGACCAAAAGCATCCGAAGTTGTGTCAGAAACAGTACAGACTGTCTGAACAGTTTTGACTTGCTAGTATGAATGTGTATGTGTGTGAGAGACAGACAGACAGAGAGAGAGTGAGAGAGAGATATAATGAGAGTAGGAGAGAGATAAAATAAGAGTGTAAGAGAGAGACAAATCGAGTGAGAGAGAGAGATACAGAACGAGAGTGAGAGTGATAAAACGAGAGTGATCAAATATATACATAAAATGACCAATTACAAATTTATTATAGTATAGATAAAGATTAGTTTAGGATATATAAAAATTTAAAGTTGTCATAAAAGATATTCTAGCCTGATTATTACGATATTTATACACATATATTTTTGTTATAGATTTGATCATTTGATTCCCTGTTTGTGTAACAAGGTAAATTAAGTAGGTAATTGAATAATATTTCGATTGTGACACATGTCCTGTTACAAAGCTCAATAAATGTATATACATTAAATATTGTATTATTTAAACATAATAGTGGCGACGAAGCTAAATTTCTGAAAAATGGATCATAAAGCAATGAAATTTGATAGATTTAATCCAAAAAATAGACATTTGGGATAATTATATTAACAGCCTAAAATTTTGTTTTGAGGCCAATGGAATTATGTTGGATGGAGCAAAAAGAGCTAATTTCTTTACTGTGTGTGGTGCTGAAGTATTTGAGATAGTTTTAGCATTATTAACACCCAAAAAAGCTAGTGATGTGACATTCCATGAAATTGAGGTTATTCTAAGAAAACATGATAGCCCAAAACCAATTGAAATTTTTATGTCTTACAAATTTTACACGTGCAATCAAAATATCGACGAAAAAGCATTAGATTATATAGCTCAGTTGCGGAAAATTAGCGTTTCTACTTTGGAACGCATGTTACGAGATCGACTTGTATGTGGAATGAAAGATCATCGATTACAATATAAATTATTATTAAAGGGACAACTTATCTTATCAAGATGTTGTGGATACAATGCTGTCATCACAGAGTGCGGGAAAGGATTATCGTATGATACAGAATAGAACAACAGAAGCTAAGTAATATACAAATATCAACTGAGAGTCATTTCAAGTTTCTCAATCAGAACCCATGGATATTAATGCAATACTACAAAAAAGGGTATACGAATATGTTATAGATGTGGTGATCGTCTTGGTCGAGAATGTCGTTTTATTAATGCAATATGTCGCTTTTCTAAAACCAAACGTCATATTAAGAAAAATAGTACACTTAAAAAGAAGTCCTACAAACACAATATTAATTTTACTGAAGATGAAGATGATGCTTATTTAAATGGTATTTACGGTGTAGAAATACAGAACAACACACCATGTTTCGTTCTAGAGTGTTAGAAAGAGTACCTGTAATGTTTCAAGTGGATACTGACGCTCCAGTCATGTTACTAGGTCAAGTAAAAGTACAGAAAAAATTTATTTATTTATTTATTTATTTATTTATTTAATAATTGGAAAACCAACAGCACATGAAACAATACATAGCAACACTTATAGGCTACATTTGGCCAATTACAGGTCTTCACGAATAGAAATAGTATATAAAAATATAATGCGAACAGATCAAACATGAGGATGATACGTAACCTTTCCACACAATCCACCCAATTAACGATACAGCTCAAAGAAACTTTGGTTATACAATCGCCTCGCCACCGCCACACTTGAGTTAAAAACGTCCAAGTCGCCCAATCTGCACAAGTCATTCAAGCTTTTACTCGCTCGCCACAAGAATGCATTTTGACAATAATATGTGGATACCAGAGGTGGTTGGATAGGAGTATAGTATCTAACAGATTTTGATGGTATAGTGAAATTAATTTTGTAGAGTAGTTCCGGGGAATTGACTTTATTGGAAATTATTTTTAACAAAAAAACTATGTCGGATAACTCACGCCGTTTATATAAAGGGAGCAAGTGGAATCGAGCGCATCGATTTAAATAAGTACTAGAAGAATATGGTAGCCTCAGACGGTAACACAGAAATTTAACGAATTTCATTTGAACATGCTCGATTCTGTCTATATATTTCCTGTACCGGGGATTCCATATCTGCGATCCGTAGTCAAGGATACTTCGCACAAAGGTGCAGTACAGTATTTTGATAGTTTTAACATCTTTAAAATTAACTGAGCTCCGCATGATAAACCCAAGTGCTCTTGAGGCTTTCTTCACGACCGCGTTAATGTGCTCGTCGAAAATAAGCGCCGAATCGTGAACAACCCCGAGATCCCGTATTTTTGTTAGTTTCTGCAAGTTTTGATTTTCTAATTGATAAGTTGATTGAATATGAGACAACCTACGACTGAACGATACAAATGAACATTTAGATATATTGAGGTCCAACTTATTTAATTCACAATAAGAGTTAAGTCTCTGTAAGTCTGACTGCAAGTCAGTGACATCGGATCTAGATAAAATGGCCTTATAAATTTTCATGTCGTCGGCGAAGCATAGCAAATTAGAGTGACGAAAGCATGATCCAATATCGTTCACAAATATTAAAAATAATAAGGGGCCTAACAGGGAACCCTGAGGCACACCACTGGGTGCAACGACCCAGCTAGATATATAGTTGTTAATAACAACAGCCTGGGATCTGTTAGAAATATAAGACTCAAACCACCTAAGCAAGTCCCCGCTGATTCCAATGATTTTAAGCTTACGAATCAGAGTAGGATGGTGTATTCTATCAAAACATTTACTGTAATCGGTATAAATAACGTCTACTTGCCCTCCCCCACTCATACCATCAGCAATAAATTCATTCAATGAAATTAGGTTAGATGTTGTTGACCTTTCTTTAAGAAAGCCATGCTGATAATCTGAGAAACAATTTTTCAGAGATGGATATAATTGCCTGTATATGATCTTCTCGAATACTTTGGCAACAACGCATAATTTTGAAACAGGTCTGTAATTTGTAATATCAGTTTTTAATCCTTTTTTATATATTGGTGTGATAAAAGCTGATTTCCATATTGACGGGACAATATTTTCTGACAATGATTTTCGAAATAGTAAGTGAATAGGGTTAGAAATAGATTTAGCGCATTTAACAAAGAATATAGGGAGTAAGTAGTCTGGTCCGGCTGATTTACTAGTGTCTAATGATGAAAGTAGCTTAGAAATATCGTTAATATCTAAGTACATACTGGAGACGCTAGTCAATGTCGGGATGTTGCTATCTGAGGCTATATATGAACTACTTACCGAGGAAGAGGGTTGAATGAAAGTTGAATAGAAAAATTTTGAAAAAAGATTAGCGATAGAAGCACCGTCCGTTGCAACAGTGCCACCACAAACCATAGAATTCGGCATGCTATGTGATTTATACCGTGATTTGACGAACGTCCAAAAATATCTAGGGTTGTCTTTGATCGATTTTTCGACACATGATATATAATTTGAATAGCACTCCGATTCAATTTGATTTACTCTATTTTTAAGTATTTTATATGTTAAATAATCTGACTGGTTACTATAGTTTTTAAACTTTTTATAATATTTATACTTTTCTTTTATGCATTTTTTTAACGACGGCGAGTACCATACCGGAAACTTATTTTCGTAATAAAGTTTAGATGGTACATTAGAGTCAATTAATTTATTAATAATTGAATAAAAGTTACCAACAGCGGATTCTACATCTCTGTCCGAAAACTCGTTATGCCAGTCGATAATATCTATTTGCCGGTTGATTACGTCGTAATTCCCCTTATGAAACATGCGTTTTATTCTTGCCTCGGACCGTAAGGCAGCGTTGTGATATGATTTTAATTTGATAACGAGTGCCTTATGGTGTGGATCGAGAGGAACTACCGGTTCTAAGCATTCTGTGACGTGTACGGAAGTATTAGACAATACGAGGTCTAAAATCTTCCCATGGCTGTTTAAAATACCGTTGAACTGACTTAAGTCGAATGTACAAAGTTCATCGATTAAAAGTTGTTCATCAGGGCTTGTCACGCTAGTCGCACCATATGAACCATCACTGTTACATATCCAAGATATACCACTCAAGTTGTAGTCTCCGACAACTAGGAAAACATCGTCGGGTCGATTAAATATAGAATTACCGAGCATATTCAAATGATTCCGCAATTGATCTGAAAAACTATGGCCTAGCTTTTGTTGGCACAGATAAACAACACATATATTAAGCTTTACGAACTTATTATTATTAAAGCGCTTAATCGGCAGTGATATCCACATATCTTCCGCGGTAGAATTAAATTGAAACTGCGAGGTAACTTGAAAAAACTTTTTTACGGCGATTAACACCCCGCCACCGCGGCTTTGTTTGGTAAGGTCATAATTTCGGTCTCGACGCCATACAATATACCTACCATCGAACAATTCTGAGTCACACACACCATCCAACAGCCACGTTTCCGTTAAAATAATTAAGTCGTACGAGTTAAGGCACACATTACGATAAATTATTGATGTTTTAGATCGCAGTCCCCTGACATTCTGATAATATATGTTTAGATTCCCACTAAGAGTGTTCATAACTGAGTTTTAGAAATATTTAAATAATAGCAACATAGCAAAATATAATAATTAAAAAAGATGAAAGAAAAATAGATGTCCGAAAAGATATATAGTATATTAAATTATATAATAAACAACTATGATCATTTAATACTATCATCAAAATATCTAAAAGACTGCGAACGAGCGTAGCATGTGGCATATTGTATAAATAATAAGAACTAGTCAAACGAGTGTGACAGGGATAGAATAGGCGACGTGAAAGTGCGCGGCATCCACTTTTATGCAGACAAAGCGAGAGCGATACATTTTTATTGTTTATTATGCGTAATTGAGTAGAATTTTTGTTGTCGCAGTAGCGAAGCGATCGAGGTGGAAGTGGTGATCCAGGTGCCGCAAACATTTTGTGTAAATGCGTTAGTTTAATGAGCTTAACAATATTAAAAAATATATAAAGTAAAGGTAAACATTTCAAAAACAAAAAACAAAATATAAATATAAGGCAAAGCTTAAAAGTACACACTATAAAATAAAATATAAGCAGAACAATAAATCTTACTTGTAATATGTGGAAGGAAGCTTGTAAAATGAAACAGACTAAACAAACTTGTTTAAATCACTTAGCTTATTAACTGTAAAGACTCCAGAGCTATCGTTTTTTCTTACGTGAATTTTCCCAAATTTAACCCACACATATGCATAATCCTTTTCCTTGGCTAATTCTTTCGTTTTGCTCAGCATTTTCTTGGAATCAGAACTCAGGTGGTCATTTATATATACACGCTGCTGTATTCCGTGAAACCCCAAGTCCTCGGCTCTCAGCATCTTATGAGTGCGTGCCGCCGATACAAAATCTTCCTTAATGTACCGATTCAAGAAACACATTACTATAGCCTTATCTTTTGGATTATATGTAGGCACTCTTGAAATATAATTAATTTGAGTTTTTGGAACGTTATATCCTATTTCTTTGGAAACGGCCTCAATGATTTGAAATAAATTTTCATTTTTTTTAAAAGGTATGCCCTTGATCTCCACATTGTTTAATCTCGATCTTTGCTCTGCATTTGCCAATCGGGAATTCAGGTCGCTCATTCTATCTTCGGTAGCACGTGCCCTACCCTCCAAGTTAACAACTTTTGTATTCATATCATCAGACTTCATTTTGAGATCGTCGATCGATGCGCCCGAGAAGTTACACGAATTTTTCAAATCAGCAATGTCCGTTTTCATGGATTTGATTTCATCCATTAAGGTAGGAAGACAAGCCAATTTAGCTTTTATCTCGCGGAATTCTGCTAGTTGCAACTTAATCTCTCGAATCTCGTGAAGAATAGTCGCTGACGAGGACTGTTCCGTAAAATATAATTTGCAATTTAAACATAATTATTGCAAAAGGACATAAGCCAAATCTTATAGGACGTGACTGGCTAGATTCATTAAATAATATTGAATATTATTGCATATATTGATTATAATACATATCATATTGCAGGTATTGATAATAATACATACATAAGCAAAATTATTTCAAAATATACAGATATTTTTAAAGATCTTGGCACATATTGTGGAAACCCTGTTAGTATTCATCTTAAACGTGGGGCCACACCAAATTTTTTAAAGGCCCGCCCTGTGCCATATGCTATTAAAACAAATGTAGAGAAGGAGATTGATCGCTTGGTGGCAGAAGGTGTATTTAAAACCAATATCGTATTCTGAATGGGCTACACCTTTAGTGACTATTATAAAAAAGTCAGGTGAAATTAGATTATGTGGGATTATCGTAGTACCAAGCAACTGAATCTGATACTTATCCCATACTTACTGCAAACGATTTTTTTGCTATAGTAGCAGGTGCAAAAATTTTTTCGACTCTAGATCTTGATAGAGCTTACGCACAAGTGAAAGTAAGTGAAAGCACTGCAAAACTACTAACTTTAAATACTTGCAAAGGCTTGTCCAGGGATTTTCCACCGACTTATGACAGCACTTTTAGCACGAATCCCAGGTGTGGCATTTCTTGTAGATGACATTGTTATCAACGGCCCTACGTTATTGGCAACGAGGCAACGACTTGAAATTGTTTTGGAACGTATCACAATCGCATCACAATCTGGATTGCGACTCAACAAGAAGAAATGCAGATTTGCACAAGAAGTATTTTTGATGAAGATTTGTCATTAACAAAGAGGGAGTGCACCCAGCTCCGAGCAAAATAGAAGCAATTATGAAGACTCCAGAACCTAGAAATATACAAGAATTACAGGCATTTCTAGGCTTATATATTTTGTATGAAAAGTTTATTCCTCACAAGGCGAGTGTTAAAGAACCGCTGCATAGATTATTAGTAAAGTCACAAAAGTAGCAATGGACAAACAATGAACAAAATTCATTTGATATGGCAAAACGTTTAATAACATTTGATACTACGTTGGTACATTATGATTTAACGAGTGGTGCACAATGGTGCACAGTCAATAGAATGACATTAAACGCATCCAAATGCTCTCACATTAAGTTTACTAGGAAAAAAAGAGTTATCAAATCTAAATATTTTATATACAACCAAGAACTTGAAGAAGTTTCGGTCATTAGAGATCTTGGGGTTCTCATTGACAGTAGGCTCACATATTCTGATCACTATAACAAAATTGTATCTAAAGCATGGGCGCTGATGGGCCTGATTAAGCGCAGCACGATTGATTTCAAGAGACCTGAGTCTATCATAGCAATTTTCAATGCGTTGGTTAGGAGTATCTTGGAATATGCAGTCCCGGTATGGAATCCTTGTTATAAGACCCATATCATTAGAATAGAAAAAGTACAGCGTACATTAACCCGGTACCTCGCTTTCAAAGACAAATCTTGCCCGTTTCGAGCCGACTACCAACAATGCCTGAGCCACTTTAAGATTCATAGTCTAGAACATCGAAGGCGTGTGGCTGACTTAGTGACACTATTCAAAATCTGTCGCAGTGAATTAGATTCCTCTGAGTTATTGTCACAGGTCAAAATGCTTGTACCTTACCGCAATCCGAGATATCCTCTCAAAAAACTATTCTCATCCAACATTTCTAAAAGTAATCTTGGTAAATTTTCGCCTATTAATCGATTATAAAATTTATATAACAATCTTTCCGACCTCGACATTGACGTCTTCCATGATGAGCTTACAGAATTCAAAAGAAAGGTATACCTCAAACTGAGTAGTATCTAATACAACTTAAACCCGTAACCCCCCTTACGTTACGCAATATGTATAATTATTGTTAATTGTAGTTGATGTATTTATTGTTTATAAAATGTTTCTGATTATTTTTTTTCTTTTTTCATTATAATTGTACAATGTGAATAATTAATTAATTTGATTTTAATTTTTAATATTTGTTGTAATTATTATATCTAATTTAATTGTAACTTTTAATCGAAAGTACTACTTTTAATCATAAGGTTTCATTTAATTGTTTGTATTTTTAATCTATTTAATTCAAATTTACTCTTAATTTAATAGTAATTTTGTAATTATATATTTTTATCATTAATATGATCGCAGGAATAGTTTATTAATGCTGTACATATCTGTAACTGATATTTGTAACAGAACTAGTCCGAAACACATTTTTTTTTTATACAAAATGTTACATGTATTGTTGATATGTCTAATAAATAAATAAATAAATAAATAAAACGAGACCTTTAATGTTAATATGCGGCAGTTCCGAGTATGGTGTTTGAGTAGTGCTATCACATGTGATGGAAGATGGACAAGAGAGGCCAATTGCTATGAGTTTCAGGACACTACATACTCATGAGCGTAGATACTATAGACTTCGCTGGACCATTTTAAACAAAACTCATATGTACTATAGACTTTGCTGGACCATAATTAAACAAAACTTATATAACTTATTGTTGTGGATGCTTTTTCGAGATGCCAGAAATTATACCAATAAATAATATATCTTCGGAAACAGTAATCTGTATTTTGATAATGTTATTTGCTATGCATGGTATATGTGAGACACTAGTATCTGATAATGGTAAGTCAATCGTCTCAAATGATATGGAAACATTTTTAAGCTTAAATAAAATTAAACATATAATCACAGTACCATATCACCCATCCACTAATGGACTGGCGGAAGACATGGTTCAGTCCATCAAAAATAAACTATGATAAATGGATGGATTGTTCGAAATCTAAATTCCAAATATGTTGTTAGGACTATGAATTACACAGTGTACCAGCACAAATAGAAGTTCTTCTGAACTACTAATGAATAGGCATCTTTGTATTTTTATGCATAGTATTCATTCTGATCATTTGGTACATAAAAAAGTAGGGAATCAGTTGCAGAATGCAAATCAAAAAAGCTATAGAGAAAAAGTAAAGGAAAAACGTAATGTACAGGTATTATATTAGTATATTACAATAATGGTTCAAAATGGTTGCCTGGTCAAGTAATAAATAAAGATGGTCCATCAAGTTAAAGAGTAAAGACAGATGATGGCGTTCTAGTTAGACGTCATATTGATCAAATCATTAAATAAAAAAAATACTGGAGAAACCAAAGATAATAATATTCAAGATGATGAAGTGGTAAATTTGGAAAATGAAGCAACAATGTCAAATCAAAGACATAATAGTTATGAAATTTATGAAGAAGAAAATGATAATATTATAGAAATTCCAAGCTCTGAACAGTGGGAAGAAATGCTAGGAATTCCGAGGTCATCTGATATAACAATATCAGAGGGAAAGATTAAGAATAAGTTTAATTTGCATTCTAAAGTTCCGGCCCAGTGGTTCTACATTTAATAATAATTACATTGTCTTAAATTGTAGATTCCAAATTAAAATTGATTCAGTAACAAGGTAAATCAAGTGGATTAATAAATATTGTTGTGTTATATTAATAAAGCTCAATAAATATTGTATTATTTAAGCATAATAATTTTAATATTTCATTTATAGTCTGCCAAAAGTCAAAGTAAAGTAAGTTAATAAATCTTAACAAAAAAATGGGAAATGGCTTTCTTTTTAATGTTGTCTTTTTTATTATGTAGACGGATTTTTTGTAATGATATTATGGAAATCAATTTTAATTATTTTCATTGGACAATTGGGGTGAATGACAGGTATTATATGAACAGAATAAAATATAAATTACCTTACCAATTTGTAAGACTCACAATTGAGATTGTGATGATTTATTATATCCTTTTTTTATTTACAAAAAGAGATATATACAAAATTAGAAAATGTTAATGACATTCAATTAAAAGCAGTGAAGAAATGCACTTTTCTATTGCGTCAGTTTATCTTATTTTTTCACTATACAACCTCCTCATGGTTTTTCCATACATTTTGATCTTTGCTCAATAAACACCATAATTAAACAACTAAATTTTGACATGCATAAAAAGTTAATCTATAGTTTTACTAGCAGACTCTAAATTATTTAACTTGTGATCATCAAGCATTGGTCTAGACTCATATGTACATATTGTGACTCCATGTTTATGACCAGGTGACCATTCACCTTTAAGACCTATATAATATATTTTCGAATTCTCAGCTCCAAAATTAGCAGAAAAATGCATTGTCAAATGTGATACACTTGAAAATGTCACAATCCTAAAACAAAAAAAACAATTGTGAAGACAACTTTTAAAGATGACATAATACATGATATTTATTATTTGTTAAATATTACTTTGGATTATATTCTATAAGTCCTTCACAATCCTTTTGAAGATCAAATGTTTGATCTGGTTCCATAGAAACATCATCAAATGACATATTAGGTTTATTTTTGAATCTGGAAAATATATTCAATTACAGTGTAATATTATTTTCTAAAATATATTAAGAAACATGAAAAAGTTAACAGCATTGTACATTGAACATTGTGGGCTGGAGATAATAAAGAAGCAGAAGTTAGACTAATTCCATATTATATTAAATATGGTTTTATAGTAGTAATCAAGCAAATATTGACCAAATATTGTTTACAATTATACCTCACATGTTTTTAATGTAGTAAATTTACTATGTAGTAAATGTAGTAAATTTACTATGTAGCAAAACAACTTACAGTCTTAATTTTGCTGGATGACTATCAGTGTCTTCAGATACTATTCTTATACCTTTAAGTTTGACATTGCCTGTGAATGGTATATTAAATAGTAATTCCTCATCTGCATCACTTTCAACAAACTAAAATTTAAAACAAATTATGAAATTAGTTTTATTTTAAATACTTGTATCTGAATATGATTATATTTATAATTCTACCTGAGTCCGATCAAGTCTTCTATCCCATGGTTTGAATACAGATTTTCCAGAACCATCTATACTTTCATTTAAACATTGTAAATTTTCAATATCAATTTTTTGAAATAAATTATATTGAACACCAATTTCATCGTCATTTGCATGATCATGATCATGATGCCCATCACAGTGACTGTGTGACATTTTTACATATTCTGTCTAAAATATAAAGTTATAACTTAAAATCAGCTAGCGTAAGTTTGTAGTTGGTACAAACCAAATTGTAATTCCCTAACTTCCTGAAATTAAAAGCAGGTAAAATTGTAAGTAATTATGTTATGAAGTTATGAACTGCATGACAAGTAGTAAAAATTTTTTGAACTAAGCTGTCATGTCAAGTCCCAAACCCACAGATCTTTAATAAATAAAAATTAAAAAAAATAAATAAAAGCAAAATAATAGTAAGTACGGTACCGTAAAACATTTTTTTCGTTTGGAAATGCATTTAGGCAGAGCGCAAGTATGTTCCTTACGGACAAGCATTACTGTGGGACTCATCAGAGATTTGATCCTACCCACTAAAACCCAGCGGACCCACTTCACCTATAAGAGACGCTGCAGGATCGCTCGCGCATACTACTGCGGTGTCTCGGTAAAAGACCCCTTGACGGGCCACCGTCGCCTTCAGGGTGCCCCACTTTTAGGACAAGAAACCTCCTGCAATAGCTCCTCTAGAGTAGAGAGAGTTGGAGATGCGCATAGTATCTCCTCGTGCCTCCTGTCCTACGGCGGCGGAGCGGGTTTACATTAGAGCTAGACTCACGTATCCGCTCCGCGGTCTCCTTCAACGCGATGATTGATTCGCAGAAGGAGACCATAGCAGACCAGTTCATCTCACAGGCATGACCCCCACCACACTAGAAAGTGAGAGGTAGCTACCCACTACAGCCATCAAGGCGTGGCGTTGCGGGGCCCAATCGGGGAATTCGGCCAGAGTGTGCAGCGCCAGTCCATAGAGGCATCACACTCGTGGCAAACCGGCGACCTCTCCCGAGGTGCAATTTGATGCAGATATTTGCCGAAACAACCGTGCCCTGTCAGCACCTGCACCAGTCTGAACGTCAGGACACCGAAACCTCTTTTGATCCAGCGCTCCAGGTGGGGGCGAATCGCTTCAGCCGTCACCTGACCTGCCCCTCACTCTTATCGCTATGATTCGCTGAGCCTTTCGCAATTGAATCTTATTGCGAGCGGTAAGAAAATCCGCCCACACAGGGGCACCATACAGAGCCATAGACCTCAACACGCCGACGTAAAGTTGTCGACATGGAGTATCTGGTCCTCTGATATTCGGCAGAAGCCTGCCAAGGGCCCCGGCGAGAATTAACTTTTTTTTTTTAACGTGAGGAAATCCGATTATGGATACCCAGCTGAGTGGGGACTCGAGCGGGTTATGTGGGACTCGCGGGCTGGCAGATGTAGGCCGTCCGAATACCCACTAAAACCTCACGATGCTCCTTCTCGACCGCCACTGGCCGCACGACATGGGAACTAGAGCGTGAAGACCGTGAAGCGCGGCGGCGGGAGCCTTCTAGGCACGTCGCGGAGTCAAGTGTGGTGTGGTCACCCTCGACGGCCTTCTTAGAGTAGCGCGCGGGAGCATCCTGCGCGCGCCTACTCGGGCCAGGTTAGTAGGTGATCAGCTTCCCCAAGCTGACCGCCCTCTGGCTCATTAGGGCGGAAGGCGGCGGTCGTGGCAGTCGTCGCAGTGGTGACAGCGGGCATCGGGCTCCCTCCCAGCTATCCGACACAGGTAACCCCTGAAGCAACCATGCCCCGTGAGCACCTGCGTGGTGCGGAAAGTTAGGACGCCGTGACGCCTCGCTAACCACTGGCGGAAGACTGGATGAACAGCCTCGATTGTCCTCCGGCCGGCGGTTGGTGTTGCCAGCCGGGACTCCCACACCTCCAATGCGGCATCCCGCGCCTCCTCTTGTGATGCTGACCTTGCCGCGGCCCCGGACACAAGGCCCCGACGCCGGCAATAGACTGACGCCAGAGCAGTCACATCCAGGTCTCACGGCATGACTCCGGCCAGCACGCACGCCACCTCACCGGAGATGGTTCGATACCCCCGTATCGCCCGGATGGCCATCACCCTCTGCGCCCGTCGCAGCAGAGTGATGTTGTGCCGGTCCAGGGCGTCCGCCCATGACCACTCCGGTGTACAGCCGACGGCTCAAGGCGCTCGGCCCATCCACATTGGGCAAAAGGCGCGCCAAGGCCGCCGCCGTCTTCAACAGTTTCGGGGTCAAAGATGAAAAGTGGCCCCGGTAACTCCACCTACCGTCCAGAACAAGTCCGAGGTACTTCATGCTCCTTTTGACGTCTATTGTGACGCCACCGACAACTATGTGGGCACCTGGTGGTGGGCCCTTTCGAGGAGCATGGAAGTATAATGCCTCGGACTTGTCCAAGGCAACCTCTAAACCTAGCCGCCTGATGCGGTTGACAACATCGGCAACCCCTGACGTCGCAAGTACAGCCGCCTCGCGATAGGTCCTCTGCTGCGCCAAGACCAGCGTGTCATCGGCGTAACAGAGGACCTTTATTCCCCCCAAGTTGCTGCCCCGCAGTACCTAGTCGTATCCGATGTTCCAGAGGATGGGTCCCAGCACCGATCCTTGTGGAAAACCGGATGACACCTCGTACTCCTCCCATCCACCATGAGCTGGAAAGATCACGGACCTCCCGGACAGGTAAGCCCCCATGACACGGCACAGGTATGGAGGCACACGGTGGTATAAAAGTGCCTCCCTAATGCAAGGCCAGGGCAGGGAGTTAAAGACGTTGGCGATGTCTAAAGATACCGCCACCCCGGGCAACCACATCCTGCGCGTGGGACGGCGAGAATTAACTAATTTAACTTAACTTAACTTAGCTTCACGCTATATCCCTAGCGGGGTAGGCAGAGAGAACGGAGCGCCAAACGCTACGGTCTCGGCATACCTCTTTTGTCTCGTCCACTGTCATCAACCTCTTCATACGTGCCCTCCGGGGGGTCCTCATGCTTTTTACGTGACCTTCCTCCAGAATCGTCGATACTTTGTTATCGAAGGTCAACTGAGGTCTCCCCCTCCCTGTCTTACCACTCACTTTTCCTTCATAAATCTTTTTTACCATTCTTTCTTCACTCATTCGCTCGACGTGCCCAAACCACTTGAGCACGCTCTTCTTCATTCTCACTGTGACATCCACGCCAGTACCTGCCATGCTGTGTATTGGATATGCGATCACATAAACTGACTTTGCATATCTGACGAAGAGATCGCATCTCTACAGCAATCATCTTTCTTACATTCTTCTTCTGTAATACCCACGTTTCGCTGCCGTATAACAATGTCGATATCAACACTGCATTGTGTACGGCCAAAATGCTGACGCGTCGCCGTCTCAACAATGCAGCTAAGGCACCGTTAACTCTGTTACCGGCAGCAATACGCCTTTCCACATCCATTTCGTATCTTCTGTCTCTGCTAAATATACTTCCCAGATATACTACATCAATCACTTGTTCTAATATCTTATCATTTACACTGATTTTGCAAACTGTTCTTTCTTCATTTCTTTCAAATACCAGAACCTTCGTTTTATTCGCATTCAGACTTAGACCATTATTCGCGCATCCTTCTTTCAGAGCGGTAACCAATGCCTGCAACTTGCTTTCTGATGATGCAATAAGCACTGCATCATCTGCGTACAGCAAGCAATTTATATTCCAGGTATCTACTTTCACTCCCATGTCACTTTGTCTCACTCCATGAAGACAACTGTCCAAAAACAAATTGAACAACCAAGCTGATATGGCGCAACCTTGTTTAACACTCGATTGGATGTCAGACCAAGGCGACATGCCAATGCCAACAATGTTCATATCACCACATATTATTAGTTTTTCATTTTCTCTAACACTACCTAGAACGTCCCTGACACTCTTCCAAAACTCTTCGAGTTCGCATAATGGAGCTGAGGATACCGGCGCATACGCTGCTAACAAGAAATTCTTGTTATCCCCAGCTTGAAGCGCACTCAAAGCAGCCTCGAGTTGATCGCTTTGTACTCTATCATTGCACTAACTAACCGAGTGGACAATAACACGCCTACTCTTTGAGTCCCTCGCTCGCTCTCTGTTACGCCGGCTCAGAGAGCGATCCGGTTGCTAGGTAAATCGGCCGTGTCATTGCCTTTTCGCTTGGTCTAAGTCATACAAATAACATCCAGATCTCTGTCTTCCATCACCCTCTAATAATTCATTCATCTTTTCTTCCACCCCTCTTCTTACATTCCACGTAGCTACTTGTAGCTCCGTCCTCCACTTTCCGCCGTCCCAGACATGGCGTGCTGGGTGGCGGTATCTAACGCCGCACTCGTCTCCACTTATCACACTAGCGAGGACGCATGACGCGTCGCCATGGGGGGACGCCCTATGAGTGCGCGTTCGTGTGGTGCACATTGTGGCGGATGGAAAGTTGCAGCCCTCTGGAGCTGGAGCAGGGGTCGCTGCGGGCAAGCCTTCCATCGTGAACCCCCTAGACCTTAATCTGTAGAATTAGCATCGAGAGTATAATTCATGTTCATTGGCAAGTTTCCATCTACTATCTGAGTTGGCATTTTGAAAAGTTAATCAAAATTGTAGCTAATCTGCTGACCTTTGCTACAAATTTTGCATGACATTGTCGCTACTCCATGATATCTAATGGGTTTCCTTTCTTCTGTTGTGGTATGGGTTCTATGTATAACAAGACGAGTAGGTTCCAGGTACTTGCCTTGTAAGAAACTCGGTGAAGTAAACCAGATCCAGTTTAACAATAGAAGCTTGTTCTTCATACCACCTGGTACGTAAAAACGATAGAAGCTTTTCACGAAGAGCTAATTTTATATTTGGAGAAGAAAACAAGCTAGGGATATCAAGAGCTTTCTTGTTAGCGGCGTATGCGCCGGTATCCTCAGCTCCATAATGCGAACTCGAGGAGTTTTGGGAGAGTGTCAGGGACGTTCTAAGTAGAGAGAATGAAAAAATCATTATATGTGGTGATTTGAACGGATGGGGTGGCACTACGCGTAGCGGCTACAAAGGAGTGCTAGTGAAGTGTGGTGATAAGAGAATTAACGAGGGTGGAAAGCTTATATTGGAAATTTGCAAGGAAACGATTTTGTTTGTGGCAAACACGATGTATGACCACAAACAAATTCCCATGTACACATGGGAGCGAACGGAGGAGAAAAGTATGATTGATCTATTCCTAGTAGATCAGCGCATTTGAAGCCAAGTTATAGATACGCGAGTGTTTAGGGGTGCTGAATTGGGAACAGACCATTATCCAATCGTAGCTAGAATAAGGTCTGTTCGCAGGTTGGCACAGCCGCACCGCCGCCCAAGCTTGGTACCGAATCATCGCATAAGAAGTTGGAAGCTGCAAGATCCACCGATCAGAAAGGATATCATGAAAGAGTTTCCAAGAAGTTAGACAGCTGCGATTCTGGAAATGGAAATATTGAAGTATGCTGGCAGAACCTAAGGAATAGTATGACAGAAGTAGCGGCAGAGGTATGTGGTAAAGGGAAAATGATGAAGTTAAAGATGCAGTAGAAAGAAAGAAGAAAGCATGGCAGGATTATAAATCCTCTGGTAAGGATAAAAGCATGAGAGAGATAAGTAAGAAAGAGTAGAAGCTGCTTAAACACCAAACAAAAGTACTGATAAAGATGAAGCGTGAAAACTCTGAGAAAGAAAGAGGTGAAAGATTAACGAACAACTTTAGGAAAAACACGAAGCTTTTCTGGTGAGAAGTGAATGATTCTCGGAGTTGCTCGCTAACTTGCAGAATGAACGAAGTGCTTTCGGAGGGCGGTGATATTTTAACAGAACAACCACAGGTTTTGTACAGATGTATTAATGATATAATCTCTTTCTTTCATATCTTCCGTCTCTTCTAAACATACTTCCCAGATATACTACCACATTCACATGTTCTAATATCTTATCAATTACACTGATCTTGCATTCTGTCCTTTCTTCATTTCTTTCAAATATCAGAACATTCGTCCTATTCGCATTCAAGCTTAAACCATTATTCACACATCCTTCTTTAAGGGTGGTAACCAACGCCTGTAACTCGCTTTCTAATGATGCAATAAGAACTGCATCATCTGAGTGCCTTTCACTCTTATGTCACTTTGTCTCCATGAAAACATGAAACTCTCCATGAAAACAGCTATCCAAAAACAAATTGAACAACCCAGCTGACATGGCTGATTCAGCGTCTTGTAGAGCTTGATACGAAGGACTTCTCGACGAGCATCCATTGCTTTATGTTTTGATTTTGTTAGTTACGAATTTGATCGTTTCTAAGTTACTGACCCTTTCTGTCCCTCAGGTTCTTCCATGTTAGCCGAAATAATTTGAGAATTTTCTTTATCGTCTCTCGGTACTATTATGTTCTTTACTCCTCTTGGGGAACTAGGAGTAAGGGGATTTGGCACAACTGCATAACTGGATGAAGGACCACCTCTAGGTTCACATTTCCATTCCTCAGCCGTGTGACGAGTGACGTGGCATCTCGATCGTGTGACGAGCATATTGGTGATAAACGATGGCGGATGATGAAGCACATAGACGAACGAAGATTCACGGTGTAACGAGAAGGCAGGCGAAGACTGATGATCATACAGGAACTATAACAGAAGTGGTAGGCAATTATGTACGATAATGTCACTGTGATGCACGAAGACGGACGATAATGACGCTACACGAAGCCAGATAATATAATGCGCGAAGACGGCAAACGGTTCAGCGCGGTAGTCTGCGCGACGACAAGCGCGGCGCGGGCGCGATCGCGAGCGCGCTACGGTTAGCACGGTGCGGGCGATCGCTGCAGTCAGTGCGTCGGCGAGTTCGACACGGAGAGCACGACGACGTTGATAAGCACGATAACGGTGACGCAACAGGGACTATGTGGCCTCAGATCTGACTCGAAGGACCACCTCGTTCTACCAGACGGGCGGATTTCGAGTGAATGAGCCTTTTTTTATTTAAATATTTCATTGCGTATTATTGGTAATATTATGTAATCGGTCAATCGTAAAGTTTTTGATTTAATATGAGTAGTATGTGTATAAAATAGAATATAAATTTCTTGCTTAAATTCTTTCTATACTATCATCAAGCGATGCGAAATTAAAAAAAAATAATAGTACCATTGCTTTTTTAATTTCGCATTGAGATATGAAAAACCCTTTAAGTGTGTATTTTCATTAGTGACTTTTATCATTCCAATACCAGCCAAAATTTTTTATAGGTTTCTACTGAAATTATAACGTAATAGGGTAAACCAAGGCTACTGTCACCAAACGGCCACTGCTTAATTTAAATGTTCGAAATAAGAATAAAACGAAAAGCACGCCATCTGTATTTTTTTAAAATTATTGGTTCAATAGTTAGCTTGCATGCTAGTAACTATTTATATATATTGACAGTAACATCAAAACAGTCGATAAATTTTTGATAATTGGCCTTGGCACGCAGGACACGACATGCCAGATTGTTTCTTAGATTTGTGTTAAGCGAGAAGATTTTGCATAATTGAAATTTTGTATGATCACAAACTGTTGTGTGCACAGCTGGATAGGAGGAAGTATGCCTGACGCTTATACATCACCCGTACATAACACCATCCTGCTCATTTAGACGACTGTCAGCTCCAGAAGACGCTCTGATTTCTTGAACATCTTTATTTTTAACAAACAGAGGGCGACAACTGGCACCACTCATTATGTGCTCAGCTGGGGTATTCGCATCAGTACATACCGTACACCGTGGTATGGCTTTGCACGGTTGGGACTTGTGACCCTCACATCCGCAGCGGAAACAAAGGTGATCTTGAATTATATCTAATGGGCACCGAAGCCGAGAGTGTCTTAACGAAAAACATCTGAAAAACGTAAGGAGCGCTCCTTTAAAATCTGAACTCTTGCAGAACTCCAACCTACCAAGACACGTCCTTTAGCTGCTTTAGACTCCTCCACTTAGAATGAGTACCTTATCACCGCTGTAATCGTTCCTCCAGGGTCATGAGACATATCTAATACCGTTATAGTACTAGATGTATATTCACTGATGCTCACGACATCTACAACTTTATCTTTCGTAACTGAAGTGCCCAGTTCCAGTATCTTGGCGCCCGAAAACTGCTGGCGCACTGTCAAGCCTTCTGTGATAAGCCAACAGCACCAGATCGATACCCTGCCGCGCTCTCACTAGTACTTGGGCGTAAGAGAGAGAGCAAAGGCCTCTGGCGTCAAAGTGCTTTTACCGCGTTTGTAGGAAACGGGTTAAATTAAAATTCAAATATTTTTTATTCAAAATAAGAAGCTTCGTTTTTTTAATGTATTACCTAATTCAATTTAAAGTAAAATGCCGTAGGACATAATACTACGAAAGTAGCTAAAATAAACGAGGAAAGCCGTGTTCATGTCTGTTAATATTCATATTTTTTTAACCACGAAAGCTGCTGAACTAAGTCTATTCGCCAATCCATCAAAATGAGGTCCCCACTGTAATTTAATGTCAATAGTGATACTGAGAAATAATGTTGAATCAATAGGATCCACGGCTTCGCCATTGAAGAGTACATCGGCTTTCACAATTTTCATGTGAGGTGTTCGGAATATGACACATTTAATTTTTTAGTTGGATTCGAACTAACTTTTGTTAGTTATTGGTACTAAAACCAATGTAATATTTTTGAGAGAGTTTATAGCTCTGCGGCTGCTTCGACTTCGTATTTACCATTCCTTTTAATGTTGGATTGGCGTAAGAATGTTTCTTTCCCTTCTTGCACTATCTAAACAACTCAAACCAAGAAATACTGCAATTGGGTAGTAAACGGTCCTTCATAAGCGTGTGAGCCGGAAATTTTTTGCGTTGCTATTTGCGCCAGAGCTCATTTCAGTCTCCTTATCCACCACTTCTGATGCGGTCTGAAGCAGCGGATCTCATGCAGTCTTCAGTGAGCATATAAAGATTTCTTTCATCTGCCACGGCCGTGGTATGCGCAGATTTATCTCTTCGAGACGCCCATTCAGGTAGGTTATACTCAGAGCCTTCTTCAACAATTTCTTCATTCCGATTATTTTAAATTGGACGACCTTTAGTTAAACCAGAGCCGTTTTTGGGGGCCTAACACTCGCTGTATGGCATGCATTACCTCGGTTTCTGTACCAGAATAAATTCACCTCTATTCGTTTTGCGCTTGTGCCGCAAGCGCCTTGCTTCTTCCAAGTCCAAAGCGGACCCTAAAACTTCTGCTTTAACTTCTTTTGGGTTTATATTATCATTTCCACATTATTCCCACGAATTTGGGGGAAAAAGTCCGTCCAAGCAAAGCTATACTTGAATAAGCCTAATAACGCCACAAGTATTGGTTGGTACACAGGCGGGGACAGCAGTAGCGACTGATTTTACCAACAGCCACGCAACCCTCGCGCTGCTTCGCCACTTGGGTGGGGGTAGTTTTTAAGAGGTTTTCTTCCTTGTATCCCGGCCGGTGAAGGCCAGACTATAGGTTACGAGACATGCCCCCAACCATGTGTGGAGTTCCAAAATTCTTGACGCTGGTGAATTATTATACCTACGTAGCGGTAGAGTAAATATACGCCACGCACACCCCTGTTCCTCAAAATGTGCCTCAAGACAATAATTATCCGCCGCCCAGGGAGCACCGGCGCACTACACTGCTCTCCAAATGACAATGCTATTCAGAAAAGGCCAGCAGTAAACGAGCACACGAGGAGGTTATGCGGCTTGAAAGAAATTTTCTCCAGATACTTAATCTGGATATTTTTTTAAAGACATGCTCGGCGACTTTAATATGTGATAGTTGAAATCAGTTTACTATTGAGGTTTTCCAGAACTATTGTAAAGAATGTGTTATCATCGCAAATAATACAATACTCTATTGGCTTTTAAATGAACGGGGAAAATGGAACTGGAACGGGGACCACGGGTTGTTTTACAATACAATTGATGTAGATGTAGAATACGTAATATATTGAAAGTGAAAGGAAAAGTGCATGGACAAAAACCTAAAGAGAAAGGTAACAGACAATTGCTTAGAAATAAGTGAAAAAATATAGGTTAGTACAAGATTTAATCAAAGAGTAATTAGACCAAAAATTTTTAACTCCACGTCACATAGGCCGTGGTCCGAATCATGCTTACACTGCTCACAACGCGCCAACGACCGATCCGAATTGAACTTTTATCGCTCACAGTTAGCGTTGTGAATAGTATGACGTCACTTGTGACGTCACTGGCTAGTGCTCACAGTGCTGACGGGTCGGAGCGTGAGCACCGTGAGCGTTGATGTTATTTTGACGTTTATTTGACGTTTAATATATCCCTCACGTCAATGTCACTATTGTCAATTTCCTCAATTGCGGAAAATGCTTGAATACAACCATTTTCACAAGCAATTTATAATCTTCATCGGCTATAGCACATACTCCACTCATATTTATATAAAAAAATGCTCTATTAGGTACTTACGAATTTGACAAGTTAAACATATTAACTTGTCAAAGTCGTAAGCACGCTCACAAGTGGTCCGTATTATTAGTACTGCTAACAGACGTTGGCGCGCTCACTAATATCGGACCCCACGTTAGCAGTGTAAGCGTCGTGAGCAATGTGAGCATAATTCGGACCACGCCTATACAGTCACTTATGTGGCCATGTAAAAGAATAATTCAAATCAGAGTAAGAAGCGTGGGTTTCTTGTTATTAAAATATTATAATCATTCTAGATCTATTAGAGGTTAGTTATGGACCGCAGTGAAATGCAATCCACGCTTTTTACTCTGATTTGAATTATTCTTTTAATTTTATTTTGATCATGATTGCTACTACTGTAATATAATTTCTTTGTAATTAAAAGTAATTTTCTACTTTTTAGTTCGATTTGCAATAAAAGCGTGCTTTTTAGTTTTTATCTATATTTTATTTTCTCCTTTTTAGTTGGTTTTTTTTAGCTTTTAGCTTTCGTGCTGTATCCCGCACGAGTCAGGGTAGGCAGAAGGAACCCAGGAACCTAGTGTTAAGACACTCCGTTCCACTTCCGTTCCCCACTTTCCGCCGAATTTGAGGCATTGCGTGTTGCGTGGCGGAACTCAACGCCGCGCTTTTGCCTTATAACCTTGTTTTTAGTTGGTAACTTGTTTTTAGTTGGTTTAGGTGTTATTTAGCAAGCGCAGATCGCGCGCTCACTTAATCTCTCTTACGGGGAGTAAGGGAGATAGAAGGATCCGTAAAAGAATTTATTAATCTTGACGGTTCTAATAAGGCTAATGGAAAACTGTTTTCATATTATTGCATTGTCATCGGTCACTTATAGGTGTCATTTAAAGTTTATCAGAGTTCTGGAATTTGGCGAAAATAATTCTTAAAGATTCCGTTACATACATACATACATAGTTACAACCCAAGCTAATAAATACATGCTAATAATAATAAAAAGGCGTGTTAATAAAAACGTAAAAATTTGTTACATAATGTCTACTATGTAACTCAAAGGACACTCGAAAATAATAAATACAATGTTATAGTTATTATTTAATTTCTATCTATAAAATAAGTTTTCTACATATGTGTAAATTATTTACAAACATGTAAAGAAATATTATAACTACGTATGTTTATACTACAGCAGTTTGTATGTTTAAACGGCTTTACCAAACAGCCTAAGAAATTTATAATTATAAATATTCAATAAGATTTTTACATTATATATAAAATCTATAGTTATTAAACTTAACAATTGGTGAATATTTAATTTCAAATTTATTTTCCTTTGAAAGATTATGTTCCGTAACACATTTTACTGTCGGTTCTTAAAATATCTTTGGCAGGTACAATTTATTATGTAATATTTTTTTTTACTAATAATTATGATTTAATTAAAGGGAATAAGGTACTCATTTTCTATTTTTTTAGTTTAGTTGGCATATAATGAACTGTATAAATATCTTTATATTAAGTATGTTTATTGACTAAGTACACGTTTAGCTAATATTCAGAATTATAATAATTTGTGGTAGCTTGTTAAATACAGAAAATAAATCTATATATTATTTTGCCGACGTCTTCCACGATTACGCGAGAAGCCTGGGCGATATCTTGGTCTGTTGAAAGGAGGTCGACGTCGTGCTTCATTGGGCACAGCCTCTACGTTTCCTATGCCCCCTTGGGACACGAACCCTCGGACACCTGGTTGGCGTCTCATACATACAGAGCATCTGAAATGTAAAATGGCAACGCATAAAAAAAATATTGATTGATCATAATTATTAGTTAGATATTTAAGTATTATTGAAAATATCTACTTATAGCTGGACCACATAGTGTCAACATAAAACATTTCAGTGTTCATCCATCTGATTCATCGTCAACCAAGGATAGATTCTCTGTATCTGTTTCCATTATGCAGTAAGTTAAACAAGGCCTTTTACACACACTCATACAGATTGATTAAAATAATAAATTTAATATTTACACTACAAAATATAATGCTTTGAACTTGAAAAAATATTTCTACAAATGAAACTAAGAAATACAGACTTATTGTTATCGCCTTAATCCTAAAAACATGTTAATATAGTTTTAATATAATTAGTCTTACCTGCTAACTTTCGATACTTGATCGAACTTTAAAGTTTGTTGTACAGGTTTTTGGAACATTTTATTATCATCAATAGTTGATAACCAAAACGATACTGCTGTAGCGAAGAAATTACAGCGGCCGAGACCATTACATTCGATAAACGGACGCGATCTAAATTCGCGTAGACAAGACCCAGGTGATATTAAGCTTTGACCTGCTGCGTCTGCCCCAGCTGTATGCTATAAAGATATTAATAACTTATTATATAACTTTAGGACATTCCTAAATAGTGTCAACCAAACCTAATGACTTTAATGGTTTTCATAAAACTGCTTTGCCGTAAGAACGAAAATCATAGTAGTAAAGCTTTCTTAATAATATATAAAGATAATACTATTAAATTATTTTATTTCTGTTTTACAATAAATTGATATAAAATATAACTTTTACATTATCAGTAGGTACTCGCGAAAAAACCAATGTTAGTTATTGTTAATTTTTTGACTTTACAAGAACAATAATATTGATAATTCCATTATTCTATGCTATTTTTGATACACGTGACACTAAATACTTTGAATATATCATATACAAAACATATAGTGCAATGGACTCCTCAAGTAATTTTGTTCGACGCCATCGGTACCACCATGTGAGCAGGTATTTAATAATAATATGGTGATTTGTTTAAAAGAAAATAACGAAATAGTGTTTAGTTTTTTTTTATCGTGATTCAAAATTTGTTTAAGCATACTACTATACCAATTAATTACAAGTAATCCATTATTACTGAACATACTTGAGTGCAGCAGACGATTATCAATTTGTAAGACGCTATCACGTCAAAATATATTTTAAAAAATATTTAATAATATTGATTAAAAAAATTGAGTCTACAATTTAAGTAAGTTACGTAATAAATGTGTTCTTACCATTAGGAAACTGTATCCTACCCACAGCTCTTCCCAGCCGTTAGGACAACTAGGCACACTACTACTTTGACTATGGATTGCTATTGTTCTTGTCGATGTTTCACATACTTGACATCTATTAAAGAACAAGGAACAATTTATTAGCACATATGTAGGTATAAGTGTGTGAGGCGTGTCGTGGCGCAGCGGTACAAGCATGTGACTGTAAATGTGACAAGTTGAGGGTTCGATCCCACTCGAGGAAATATTTAATATTTTCAAATAAAATATTTAATGTTTTCATTTCTTCGATCTGATGACAAGGTAAAGTGCAGAGTTGAGTTCTGCTAGCATGCAATGCCTCAAATCCTACGGAAAGTGAGGAACGGATTGTCTTAACACTAGGTTCCCTAGTTAGCGTTCCCGCACAGCAGGATACAGCGTAAAGCTGGGAGACCGAAAATTTATATATAAATAAATGTATGTATATCTTTAAGAGTTCTTTTCCACATTAATTATAAGATTTACTTAAATTCTCATACATCTTTTTAGCTTTACGCAGTATTTCGCATATAGCAGGGTAGGCTAAGTGAACCTAGTGTTAAGATATTCCGTTTTCATTATAACATTTTTATTCACCATTTTACGCCGGTCGCGCTGTACCTCGTTGTCAGACCGAAAAGAGAAACTACAAAATATGTTATTGCCTCGAACCCACAACCGTCGCGTTTACAGTCGTCCGCTTGTGCTACTGCGCAGAAGCATTTGAACCCGTGCGGTTGCTTGGAGAACATCTAAATCACGCTCTAGTCCGTAGACGTAGACGTCTTTAATAAAGAGGGTCAATCCTATTAAGGTTTAGGATAAAACATATTTTAATTAAGATATATTTTGGTACAAATTATACATTCACAAAATATAAAATTGTATTGTCAAGTATATAAGTATTTTTACTTACTTTTTTCTTTAAATAATTTGGCGGAAGTTTTATAAATAAAGCAATATAAGAAGTATATTTATTACTCACTCACTCACTCAGCTTCCCGCTGTATCCCGCACCAGGGTAGGCAGAGGGAACTTGGGAACCTAATGTTAAGACACTCCGTTTCACTTCCGTTTCCCACCTGCCGCCGAATTTGAGGCATTGCTAGTTGAGTGGCGGAACTCGATGCCGCGCTTTGCCTTATACCCGAGCGAAGAAATAGAAACATTAAATATTTTTCATTGAAAATATTAAATATTTCATTTCCTCGAATGGGGATCGAACCCACAAACTGTCGGTTACAGTCACACGCTTGTGCCGCTGCGCCACGACAGGCCTCATATTTATTACATGCATGTTTTTATACCTTGAAATATATGAGCCTACATCCCGAGCTTGTATTGGCGTCATTGACATGGGCATGGGTTCCGGTGTAGACAGCCAAAAGCTATAATCCTCTCGCTGTGCAAAATCACATACATTGTTAATGTTGCAAAACATAAAAGGCATTGTTGAAAATCTTCGAAGGCAACTTCCAGGTGCTCCTATAAAAATATAAAAAAAAATTATAAGCTGGCTAGTCAGTCTAGAACAGTAACTCCCAAACTTTTCTTGATTAAGGGGGATCAACGGGATAATAACGAAGATACATATGCCACATTTGTAAGAAAGGCCAAGTTGATATTGCATAAACTTTAGATTAAGCCGTCGGAAGGTATCTTTTCAAATAAATATGTCTGTATCATCATAAGATTATTTTGTGACAGAAATCTCGACAAGGTTGGATTTTATTTTTATAACCCAGAGCACTTAAGAAGAAAAGCCAACAGCACATCCTATGATCCTCTGTATTAAAACTATTTACTATTGCTAGTTTATATAATAAAAGACAGAAGGTACAAGGACACTGCCCCGGCCTTACACCGTAGCCTGGCAGATCGCGGCTGTAACGGTCATAATCGAACCTTTTTGTGGGAACTTTTGTGTATGATCTTTCTTAAAAGAGTAACAGGGTTTACTCTTGTTCTTATGATTGATTATGAATATATTCAATTGGTGATACGTGTTGTTAATTGATTTGGGGGAAATATAACTGTTTAATTTGGGCGCAGCACCCCAAGCGGCCGATATCGTGTCAAGTTTTTAGTAGGCAGACTCATAGGCGGACACTACTACATAAATATTCTTGCGCTCAACGTCGGGAGGACACTACTGCATACACCAATACTAGGGCATAAAGAGCCTCGCGCACCTACTTATCTTTCATCGAGTCGTAGAACAACAGTGGTGAACGTTATGTCAATGTCCAACACCATACAAGCATCTATGATAATAGCTTATCATGAATTTTGAGAACCTAGAATTAAGACACATTGTTCCTTTCTTCACTTTTCACATCGTGAAATAAAAATATTTATTACAATAAGGGGAAATGTTAAGATGTTATTTTAAGTATACATTTTATTCTAATTATTTTATGTGTTTAAAGTGAGTTGACATTGCTTACCTAAGTCTTGACCATGTGCTTGAGCATTTGCAACTATATGAATAAGTGAAAATCCATCCCATAATGGTGTCGTTCCAGATGGGCACTGGGGAACCATCCTCGTTTGTGAATGTACAGTGAAATAAAAGCCTCTTGATTTAGGAATTGGAGGCGGTGGCGCAGGCATTCCAGGAAGTCCTGGTATTCCCCGTGCACCATCTAAGCCCATTACACCTTTTACACCAGGATATCCTACTGCTCCAAGCGGTCCTTGAAATCCTGGCAATCCTACATCACCGATATCACCAATGACACCTTTATTTCCAGGTATTCCATTTTGTCCAAAATCACCAGGTTCTCCAGGACGACCATCTTGACCGCTAAATCCAACCGGACCCATATCTCCCCGTTCTCCAACAGGAACATCAGCAAATGGAATACTGTCACCATTGTCACCTTTGAATCCTTTTAATCCTGGATATCCTATCAAACCGTTTTCACCATCGTCACCTCTCATTCCTTTCAAGCCTTTTTGTCCTAAATGGCCCTTATAGCCATTTAAGCCAGATTCACCAGTATCACCACTAAGACCTTTCAAGCCGTAAAATCCTGGTACACCTTGGTCTCCAGATTCTCCAGGAGTACTTATTGCCATACCAGGTTCACCAGTTTCACCTCTAGGTCCAGGAAATCCAGGGACGCCTTCCATTCCACGAGCACCTGGAATCCCCATATTACCACGCCTGCCATCTTGGCCATCGTCTCCTTTCAAACCTTTTGCACCTTGTAATATTACACCTGGTTGTCCTGGAGGTCCTTTCAGACCATCATTACCATACTCGCCAGGTGCACCTTTTTGACCCATGGACCCTGGCCAACCTGGGAGGCCGTCAATACCAGGTTTTCCAGCTTCACCTTGTTTTGGAAATATTCCATCAAGACCTGGTAGGCCAGGGGGACCTACGTTTCCAGTCATACCTTTCGGGCCTTTGAGCCCATCGTCTCCATAATCTCCTTGGAAACCAATATCACCCAAATCTCCTTTGACACCTTTCAATCCATTAAATCCAATATCACCGTTATCACCCGGTAGACCAGGTAAGCCCTCCATACCTATGTCACCTATGTCACCTTTAGTTGCAGGTAAATAAGAACTAGGGCCAATATTTCCACGTTTTCCTTTTGCACCAGTATCACCTCTAATACCTTGCAAACCTGGTAACCCAGAATCACCAGGCATACCTGGTGCACCCATTTTACCAGGTTCACCATAATCTCCAATATCACCAACTACTCCAGGTTGTCCAGGGATTCCACTTGGTCCCAAAAGTCCTTTAATCCCATACTGTCCAGGATTACCACGACGTCCAGTTTGTCCAGGGTACCCTTTGTCGCCAATTTGTCCAACGAATCCTTCGTAACCATAGTCACCAATTTGGCCCTTAACCCCTTTAACTCCTGGAATCCCAACGATACCCTGAGATCCTTTTTCACCTTTAGGACCGACTGCACCACTTATGTCTATGCCACGATCCCCTTGATCTCCCTTTAAACCTTTAATCCCCATTAATCCCGGTCTTCCATTTCTTCCATCAAAACCATGGTCTCCTTCTTCACCTCTTGTACCTTTTAATGCATTATCTCCCGGTAATCCTTGAACTCCCATTAGGCCAATATCTCCCATTTCGCCTTTAAATCCAGGCATACCGTCTGAACCACTGTCTCCTGGAATACCCATATCACCTCGTATGCCTTTTTGGCCTTTAAAACCTGCAGCTCCGGCTTTTCCAGGTATACCTCTAAATCCAGGACTTCCTGATTCTCCTTGATCCCCTACTTCCCCAGCTTTTCCAGGTCTTCCCATTATCCCCGGAAAACCTGTAAGACCTGTATAACCTTTATTTCCAGTATGGCCTCTGTTTCCTGATTTTCCTGCTTCTCCTTTCATTCCTTTTTGTCCCACATCACCTTGTATGCCGTTTAGTCCTTGTAAACCTGGTTCACCTATTGGTCCGGGAAAACCTGGTCTTCCAGCCTGTCCTGGAACTCCACGTGCTCCTTGTATAGTGATTCCTGGTAATCCTTTTCTTCCCTTAAGGAAACAAATAAAAATATAAATAAGAGCTTGTTTTATATATTGTATTATTATAGAAAATTATTTTATATATTGTATTATTGATTTATTATTTTTCTATTATACCTAGGCATACAAAACTACATGAAAAATATATTTAAATAGTGACTCTCTTGGTAAAGATTTTTTTTTCTCTATAACGAACGCATCTATTTATAAAAGTTCAATTTATACGAAAAATTCCTAAGTAATATGTCAATTAATCATGGTCCAGTAATATAAACTCACTTGTGGTCCATTTGGTCCCGTCGGGCCAATATCCCCAGGATTACCACTCTCCCCTTTAGGTCCCATTATACCGAAACGACCTGATAATCCAGGATATCCCGGCTCACCGTCTTCTCCTATTTCACCTTTTATTCCGTCTATACCTCTTTCACCTTCTACTACGGATAAGCCAATATCTCCTTGTGATCCTTTGGTTCCCTTCCCAGCAACAATTCCTGGAAGTCCTTGATTTCCTTTAGTTCCCGGTTCTCCGTAAGGACCAATTTCTCCTTTATCACCTGGAAATCCTCGCGCTCCGATAGGGCCCGCTTTCGACAAACCTATGTCACCAATATCTCCTCGCATCCCTTGGAATCCATCGTAACCCATTTCACCAGGTGCTCCTTTCTTTCCGGGTAAGCCTAATAAATAATAATCCTATAGTCAACATAATCTATTTATCATGAAGGTTTTACCTATAAAAATATCTGTACACTATTTGAATATAATTATTATAAAAACTATTATTAGAAAAGTATTAATATAGAATGCAGGGCAATATAATTGTTCTCCTCTTGAATCCTCTAAATGAGGATGATAATATTTTTTTATTTAATAGTGTGCAATAAAAGCAGTTTAAAAAATTGTTATAATGTACCTTGTCTCCCTAGTGGGCCCATTTCACCTTTATCACCCGTCGCGTTAATATCGAAATCTAGTGCATCTCCTGCATCACCTTTTAATCCATCATTTCCCGGCTCACCACGTTCTCCTCTAAGAAATTATAAAAATCATAATTTAAATGATAGATCATTTCAGTTCAGGAACAAATGATTTGCTTACTAATACATCGTTTTTATATACTAATTCTTGTTATATAGTTATAGATATATAAATTAATTTGTGTGTTTTCTGTTTAGACAATTTTATCGTGTACCATATAGCACAATAAATTAAAACAAAATGGATAATCCTAGTATCTTATATCAGTGAATGTTACTTTCATATTTTAATATTATATTAACACTTACTTTATTCCTTTTTCTCCCTTTTGTCCGAAGAGAAATGAGATTGGTATTTCAGCATTTGCACCTGGCCAACCAGGCACTCCGTCCCTGCCATGAGTACCGTTCAGGCCAGGTCTACCGGGATATCCTTCATCACCCATTAAGCCTTTTAAACCTTTTAAACCATAACTTCCAGGACGTCCCGGCCAACCAGGATCACCGCGCATACCAGGACTACCCATAAAACCTACAAATAGAAATATTGCAACAAACACATTAATTGTAATATAATTTGAGCATTGATTTCTTTTCTAATATTATTTCATTCATATGTGTACATACCTGGCTCTCCACGAGGTCCAGGATCCGCTATTGTTAGTGACATTGGTGGTTGTTGAAGCCGACCTTTGTGCCCTTTTGGACCTTGAGGACCAGCCATTCCTGCTTGACCTTTATTTCCTTTTGGACCAGGTGGTCCGTTTAAGCCTGGGGAACCAGCTTGTCCTTTGTGACCGCGCTGTCCAGGTGGTCCTTCATATCCTGGGTAACCTTTTAAACCGGTATAACCATCATCTCCTCGTTGTCCTTTTACTCCAGGAAAACCTATAAATCAAAATTGTACGTAACGGATATTATTTATAGTTTTATTTTAATTACCTACATTCAATGAGGCATGTCGTAGCGCAGCGGCACAAGCATGTGACTGTAACCGACAGGTTGTGTGTTCGATCCCTACTCGAGAAAATGATATATTTAATATTTTCAATTTAAATATTTAATGTTTTTATTTTCTCGCTCTGGTACTAGGCAAAATTCAACGTTGAGTTCCGTCATTCAACACGTAATGCCTCAAATTCGGTGAAAACTGGGGAACGGAAGTGGAACGGCGTGTCATAACACTAGTTTCCCAAGTTCCCTCTGCCTACCCTACCATGTACGGGATACAGCGTGAAGCTGAGTGCCTACATTCTACTGGATGCCATAAAAGGTGATTTTATTAATTATTTTTGAAGAAAAAAAAAATTCACCTGAAGGACAAAAAGGACAGTTGTCGCCACGTTCTCCTTTAAAACCCGGTATGCCTGGACGACCGGATACTCCTATATCACCTGTTGCCCCAGGACGGCCAGGACGACCATCTTCACCTGGTGGACCTGCACCAGTTACTCCACGTCCAGGAAACCCAGGTTGCCCCATAAATCCGACGTCTCCTCTGTCACCTCTTAAGCCAGATATACCATCTGTACCAGGCATACCTTCTTCACCATCGGGTCCTATTACAGTTGCTCCTTTAAACCCTGTAGGCCCTATTTTCCCAGGTAGACCTGGAATTCCCATCAACCCACGAGGCCCAGGTAAACCTTTAAATCCATCATCTCCAGGTTCACCTTTAGGGGATATTCCTGGCGGCCCAGGTCTACCAGGATAACCTTTAACTCCTGGTAGACCTGGAGGTCCCATTATACCAGGAGTTCCAACAGACCCATCTGCGCCTCTTAGTCCCATTGGGCCTTGCAAGCCTACGGGACCTTGAGGACCCATAGAACCAGGCAGAAGTGGCTCATTTAAGCTTTCATCGTAGATTCCAGGTTCTCCCATATATCCTTGTTCACCAGGCATTCCAGGACGTCCATCCTCTCCACTAGGCCCTAATAGACCATCTTCACCGTCTGGACCAGCATATCCTGGCCATCCTTTATCTCCTTTGCTACCGAAAGGTCCTTCGAGACCACGATGACCAAGTTTACCTCTTGGCCCTTCTTCCCCTTGATCACCTTTAAACCCCTGTGGTCCATTGAGGCCGTTTGGACCCTTAGTAAGAAAAAGAATGATTACTAGTTTCATTATGTATACATTTATTTATTTATTATGTGTGTATTTCATAATTAATTATCTAACTTAAGTCTTACCGGTAATCTGTATTATCTGGTATTCTATGCAATACCTAACTATATTTCGTTTTATGGAAAAGACGGCAAACGAATGTACGGGTCAACTGATAGTAAGATGATCACCGTCGCCCACGGCCCAGTGTAACTCCAGAGGAGCTACAGGAGCGTTGTCGGCCTTTAAGGCGGGTGGGCACCGGGACCCAGCGTTACCCAATTAAAACACAGAGGCCAAAGCCACTACCTAGCGCCAGTTTTAAATGCCGGGGTTGGTAATAACCCGGTCGAGTCTGCTCATGTCTATTGCCATTGCTCTGTCAGCAATGGCAATAGACATGAGCAGACTCTCCCACACGTACTTTAGTCGCCTCTTACGACTCCATAAGTACGGGTGATCCTATTCTAAGCCGAAATCACACGGTTAACTATTGTATAAAATACTTAAAACTTATAGGTTATATATGGACTATTATTTATTTTGTATTTTGCCTATTGCCTAACATAATAAGGGAAGCTTCTGGCGATCTCGCCATAAGAAAACAGGTCCTGGAGAGCAGCACATGACCGACACCTGGAGAAGACTGTTTGCCTGTTCAAGCGGCCCGTGTAAGCTCTCCCACAAAAAATGCCGTATAAATTAAGCGGTTTAAAGTGCTAGTTAGGTTATATAAGCTTGGAAACCTACTCTACAATAAAGATATTTATGTATATTGGAAGATAGTTTTATAAATCAAGAATTTTATATAATTTTCTATCGTAATTTTTTATCATATTTAACTTTTTTACTACTTGTAAATAAATATCTTCATTAGAAAAATCCATGTGATTTTGAAATCACAAAGAGACACTCTTATTTTTATTTATATGAAATAATAAAGAAAATACTTTATAGTATTCAAAATTACATAACAAATTATTATCATCGAACGCAATGCAATGTTTAAAATGAATAATCCGGTAGGTAAAGTAGGCGAAGCCGCGAGCGGGTCGCTTGTAGAGTGTGTGTCTTAATAAAATATTTGGCAGTAAAGGATTCGAACTTAGTATACTATCTCACTCAAATATTTACACCTCACGCTTGTACTAACAAAAGATTCTCAATGCGGTTCGCTAGATGATCTAACCAACAAAATGGTCTAGCAATTGAGATATCACCTTGTAGTAGTCCCCTAAGTAACATATAAAATGTAGTTTTTTAACTATGACGTAAGTACGCTTGTAATTTATTAGGATTTACAGGTCTAGTGTAGGAGGTTAAAATTGTTTTGTGTCTGGCAATGGATAACATAATTTCTAACATTGTGCCCTAAAAAAGATAAAAAATGTTGTAAATTTCTATTATTTTATCCTTAACTTGAAGTACTCTAGATTCCCAAGCATTATAAATTGCCTATGTCTTGTAAAGAATACCTAAAGAATACAGATTTTCGGTAGCACCTACGAGTATATACAAAAATCTAAAATATGACTTTTAAATATTTAATATTATACATACATATGAAGTGGTTCTTCTATCAAATAGTATTCATTAAGTGAAGAAAAATATTTAATAAATAAATTTTATACTCACCGGATGCCCCATTGATCCACGTTCTCCCTTAATCCCTTTTACTCCTTGTGATCCCCGTAATCCTTTTTCACCTCTATTTCCTTTTGCCAAAATAGTGACATTTTGTTGAACTTGATCCACAAGTATCAATTCAGCAGGTCTTCCAGGTTCTCCAATTTCTCCTTGATCTCCTTTTTCCCCTGATGGGCCAACAACATCATCACCAGGTTCTCCTCTATATCCTATTTCACCTTTGTATCCAGAAACACCCTACATTTTTTTAAATAAGATAATTAATAAATTATTTTAAAATTAAAACGGTTACTAGTTTCAAAGGGCGTTTCCTACCTGATCACCTTCTAATCCTGGAGGTCCACTATCACCTACCCAGCCCACTGGTCCCGGTGGTCCAGCAGACCCATGACGTCCATAATCTCCTTGGTCTCCTTTTGCTCCTCTGGAGTTTACACCACCTTCACCAGCTAAGCCTTGTAATCCTTTCTCGCCAAAAGGTCCAGGAATTCCTCTATCACCAGGATATCCTTGGTGTCCAGGAGGCCCCATAATACCATCAATACCACTACACCCATCTAATCCAGCAAGACCTACTACACCTTCCAGTCCATAAGGTCCCTAAATCAATTGAAATAAAATCTACATTAATAGTTTATACATTTTGTCGTAGGGACGACAATTTCATTATATCGCATGTCATGAGCTGGTCTTTTCTTATTTACGAGGAATAAAAATTTTAGTTTTTAGGTTAACTTCTAATATAAATTTGCAATTATTTTATTCTTTGAAATACCAAGCTTTCATTGTTCGGTTATTTTTCCTTATTTGTGCTCCAAAGGACCGTAGACCTGAATATTTGATATTAATTTCAGCTTTTTACCTCCACGTGATCTAAGATAAATCCAACATCTGAAATAATGAATCTTGATAGAAAGGAAGGTGGACAACAAAGTGATCCTATAAGGGTTCCGTTTTATCCTTTTGAGACACGGAACCTTAAAAACGAGAGATATGAAATAAAATTTGAATAATATTTGATTTTTTTAAGAAAATAAAACATCACATGTAGTCCATAGTTCCTGTGGATTTACGCTCAACTTTAGGTGATTATTTGTGACATTATTTTATTGGCCCAAACGTAGATACCAAAATTTCATTCATAACATAATTTACTGCACGATATTGGCTATTAAATTATTTAATTCTTTTAATTCTTACCTGAGGTCCTAAATCACCACTTCTTCCATGAGGTCCAATGAAACCCTAAAATTCAGTTATTGATTAAACAAATGTGATGTCAAAAATATTAATATAACATGTTATATTTTTATTATTGAGGTGACATACTCGTTCTCCTTTATCTCCGTAATCACCTTGTTGACCCAAGTCACCAGGTTCACCGGGCAAACCAATACGACCCTCAGGGCCATCTTCACCATAGTCACCCTGTTGACCTTGTATTCCTGGTGGCCCTATGTCACCGCGATCACCTTGTAGTCCATCGCAGTTACATCTAGTCTGATTGCACACGGCCTGCATATGATAAAATATGTTATTTATTACCATTCGTTAATATATCGTTCGTTTTGTATTCGTTAATGTATCGATTCGTTAATATATCGTTAATAAAAGCTAAAACTCCACTCAGTAGAATTCTGGAGTACCTAAAACCTTAAATTTAAAAAGCGTTTAAAAATTTTAAGCGAAGCAAGATTTGAACCCTCCCGTCTTGAAAACCGTCCAAGCGCCCTACCAAATACGCCATTCGTTCTCATCAAGCTACGTCGAAATTCTTATACGCTTATTATAATTTATTTATGTCGTTATAGGATTTCTACAAATTTCCGCTAAAAAGACAAAGACTTCCAAAGACAACTTGTAAGAAAAGAAAGTGTTGTTCCACACTTAGGACAGAAAATACTAAACATAAATTTAAAAAGCGTTTAAAAATTTTGAACGAAGCAGGATTTGAACCCGCGCCTCCTGAAAACAAAGGCATTCGTTCTCACCAAGCTACGTCGAAATTCTTAAACGCTTAATATAACTTATTACTTATCTACAGAGTTTTTTAAATTTAACTTTAGTAATTTCGGTCCTAAGTGCGGAATAGTGCTAGTTCTTTGCCAACCACACAAAAATGATCTATTAATTAAGTATTTATATTAATATTTTATCTTTTAATTTAATTTAGATATTTTTTTTAAATACTAAATTATAAAATATTAATTTAATCTCCTCTTTGAACAAAATGTGAAAATAGTTTGGCCTCTGTTTTCTTATTTTTCAAAAATTATTATAATAATTCAATATTTCATTCCTTCGATTATTAAACAAACTCACAAACGGTCGCGTTTATAGTTAAATTTTGTTTCAATACCTGTATATATTGCTAATGTAAAGCGGGAAAAAAAATACTCGGCGTTAGGTATATATAGGCGTAACCGCGACGCATTTTCGATGCCTACGTACGATGTTATGCAATTTTATGGTTAGCCCGCTGGTGCCGAGGCTAATGGAATCTTAGCTCCCTTAGCCCTGGCCTGTGGCGGTCGAGGAGGAGCACCGTAACCGTTTTAATGGGTAGTGACGCTTATATTAGCCAGTCCATCAGAGTGAGTAGAAGGGTTCTTTACCATTTAAAAATGTTAGAGGGCAACGAGCGCCATTTGAAATTGCGTTATCTCATTTCTCTTTTTATATCAATTGACTTATTAAAAATCAATAGACTCCCGAGTTCCTCTAAAATTGATACTATGTTTGTACTGATGTCTCACTAAAATAATATGTAGCTAAAAGTTAAAACTTTCTATCTTTCTTTCTATAAAAATATTAAATGCACATAAAGACTGATGATGAGTTCATTTAAAATTAGAATCTAGAGTTAAATCAAGGAATTTCAGAAAAAAAATCGTGTTCATTGCTATTAATTGTGATATGATTGAGTATTAATTTATAATTATATTGAAGAACAATTATTGTGCATTAAATACCGACTCGAGAAAATAAATCAATGTTTTCATTTTCTCGCTCTGGTGAAAAGGCAAAGTGCGATGTTCACTCCCACCACTCATCACGCAATTTCTCAAATTCGGCGGAAAGTGGGTAACGGTAAAATGTATTAATAGGAACGAAGTGTCCTGACACTAGGTTCCTTTGCCTACCCTGCCATGGCAGTATATAGCGTGAAACCAGCAGTACAAAGTTAGCTCACGTTCCTTATTAAAATGTAGTGGTTTTGGCCCTACATAAAAATGCTATTGTAAAGTCGAGAATCAAAACACGCATCTAGCGCCATCTGAAGCTTTTCGATCATAATAATATATTATATCAATTATTTATCTGATATTTCTGAGATTTTGTTTTGTTTTTTACTATTAGAAACATATAATAAACGTAATACTTTAAAGAAACGTGCCTTATCAACATGAACAGCTACGTTACATGATTGCCACAATCAATATGAGATCATTGTACTTCCCTTCCTACTTTATATTAGCACAATTTGACATTATTTACTGATTTTCTTAATGATATCACTGTCAACCAGTGAATGACTTTTTGACATAACTTAATATTAAGTGTCACTATTTTTATGCTTCTATTGTAAATTTCGTACGTACTTATGGGAAATTGAGAAAATAACAGAACATAATATAGAGTTGTTAAGAGTAACAATGTCAATGTAATCTATTTTTAAGAATGAGTTGCTATAGATGCAAAGTTATGGTAAATGAACGTATCTTGAAAGACGTAAATCGCAGCTATAAATTTAAATATATGAAGTATTATTTACTTTGACAGAAACGATTTTTATCTGCCTATAAGACAGGAGCAATCATCACTTTATTAGGCAAAATAATTGAAACATGTCATTTATCGTTGTTAGAGTAACTTACTACAAGTTAAAATATAGTGAAGTTTGTTTGTACAAAGTGACTTGAACTATTCGTAAGAAAAATTAAAGAGGTGATAGGTAAGAACATGACGTAATCTCCAAGTATATGTAACTCAGTTTGATTGTTATAATAATTTATAAAGATAAACTATCGATAATTCAAGACAGGTCATTTCATTTTTTTATTATTTTTTTTAATAATAATCATTGAATATATTATATCATGTTAGTGTATTAATAGTGCACGTACCAGTATTAAAATAAAAATTAAGGCCTTCATGGCGCTGTGACAAAATAACGTAACTGCAAACATAACGATTGTAGGTTTGATATTGAGGAAATAAAATATTTAATATTATCATTTCTTTGCTCTGAAAACAAGGCAAAGCATCGAGAGGTCCACACACAATAGCTTAAGTGTGGCGAAAAGTGGTTAATGGAACGAAATGTCTTAACATTAGGTTCCTGAATAACTTTCAGGATAGGCAGAGAACTGCCTAACGGCACGTTTCGAGACGGGAACCAACTATATAAGTGTATTTTCTGCATAAATACTTGATGTTTTTAATAATATTAGCAACTAGTGGCAAACTAATTACATAAAATCGTGTAAAGTAAAAATATGGTACACTTGTACTTTACTATAAAAGTATACCATAAACAAGTTCCTAATTTATGGCTTCTTATTGATACCACTGTAAAACTTTCGTTTTCTTTTTGTTGCTTTTCATAAAAAGAGTTATAAAGTAAATAATATATTTTTTTGGTTTACTACTTTAAATATATTTGTTATTTTTGTACAATTTACATGGTATGAATGTTCTGATGTCTTTCTATAGTTTGCACGCTAATAAAATCACTAATAGTAAGACTTCTGCAATAGGAATTATGTTTTTTCCGTAACCGCCCAAACAGTGCGAGCGAAGTTTCAAGTAAAATACTTTCAGCAATGGGTATTTCCGTGGGTAACGTGTGTTCTGTTTGTGTTTAAATATGTTTTTGTTTTAAATAAAACCTTAAAGTAAAAAGTTGTTCTGCATGAGCCTACAAATTAGAAGAGAGAATTATGAAAAAGTAGAAAAAAAGCCTTTCATAAAATGATTTCTTTAAAATCATAGAAGACCTACTAGAATAAATCCTAGATCTTAGTCCCTATTCTGACGGCCTACACTACTAGTAAGTCCCATTTAACATATTCGGGCGTTCTAGTAATAGGATTTTTTTGCAACGGAAGTAGAGTGGAGTGTCTTAACACTACGTTTCCAAGTTTCCCCTGCCTACTATGCCACCTGCGGGATACATCAAGCTGAGTAATAATTAATAGTAATTTATTATTTTCAGTATCAAACATAAACATCTTTAATTGAAATTTCAAAAAAATAAATAATAATTAAAGCGAGCTTGGCGTAGACTTCAACGTGACGTATCAAAGATTACATGCTTTTTACTAATCTGCTATATCCGCTCCTCTACTAATCTGCTATATAGCAGTCCTCACTATGTATAAAACCCGGACAGTTTTAAAACCCATTTTACTTAATCTCATTTTAGCACACATTTTCTCATTTTGTTATATTTTCTTTTTAGCGTACGATGGCTTAGTATTTTATTGACACTGTGTGTCTCTTTCGTCTCTGTCGTCGTGATGACGATTGGTTAGTATTTTATTGACACCGTGAGTCTCTTTCGCGTGTGTGTCGTCTGCACATAATATGACACTTGCGAAGTGATAAGTTACTCCAAAAAGAAAGAGCGGAATAGAACAGTAAATGTCATCTATGTCATTCATGATTTTGGATACTTATATAGTTACTGGTTTGTATTCTATGTTTTTTGGTTTAAAGTTTTAACTGCAACTCAATTAACACAAGAATTTTCTTTTGTTCACTGACTTTTAATAAAATATTACTAAAATAATTATAAAGAAATTCTATATGTTAAGTAATTATTTTGTACGTTTTCTGTCAAAATGGACAACGGATTTTTTCTCCACTAGACTTACTCTCTCTTCCAATCGTATTATTCCTTCCTTATCGTATTATTTACAGAATTCGCTTATAGAGCTAAGTTATTGATAAAATACAATTTAATATTATTTATCTTGAGGTAAATCCACATTTTTTGACAGTACATACTTTATAGCCTAATATTGAAACATAAGCATTTATTGAAATCCTAATTAGCAATGCTATTCAATCTCATACTATTGAATTGACATAAAATCTGTAATGGATTAAAAACATTACTTTGCATATCTAAATCCTGCAATATGATACAGGTATTTGATTATAAAGAATGTGCTCGATCATTATAAATCAAGTAGACAATGACTAATTGAACACAGAACAATATTTTGTTATAGATTTTGAATTTTATATCATGCTATTGATCCAAGGGGATCCTATTAATATAACTTTGCTGTCAGTCCGTCTATCACAAGGCTGTATCTCATGAACCGTGATAGCCTATTAATTAAAATTTACACAGATCGTGCCCAAATATACCAATTATTGCCCATTTTATAATGATCATTTATCAAAGAAACACCGGTCAAAGTTCGGTTATCCGAGTACTAGCTCATTAACCGCGAAAAAAAGTCACCATTACTAGGTTGTTACTTTCATTTTTGATGTTACAAATTAAAAAAATACGTTTTTTAAAAAGTATTTTTCTTTTGATATAATATTATAAAAATATTATTTGTTGTTTTATCATTTTACTAGCGACCAGCAGACATTTTCGCCTTCGCTTTTACTATGTAATTATTTATAAATTTAACACATTGGGTTGCGTTCGTGTTCTAGTATGTTTATTCAACGCTCTTATTATTATATTTATTTATTATTTAACATTCTTTAATAATAAGACAGTAAAAGAGTTAGGTCTGCACATTATATATATTTGCAAAAAAAAACAATGTAAGGTAGTGAAATTAGTAATTTTTTGTCTGTTTGTCTATTTCAACGGGCACATTTGTAAACTTTTGGACCGATTCTAATCTTTTATTTATTGTGTAACTATAAGTCTAGTGGACGAGACGAAAGAGATATGCCGAGGCCGTAACCTTTGTCCAGCTAAAGTATAAAAATGTATTAAATGAACAACAACAACTTTTAAAATTTTTGAGTACGATAAGTATTTTCCAACGACATATTGAAATTGAACATCTGATGAATAACCATAATGGTCCAGCTCTAAGAAACAATGGAATGCTACCATAGTGATATAAGGCGTTAAGCTATCGCTAAACTCTTTGCCTTGAGTGTTTGGAAGAAGCCAACCAAATGCTAAAAAGCAGCAGTAGTATCTGGATTCTGGATCTTACTATTAATTATGCTATTCCCAGAATGCTCCCACTTCCTGCTAAATTTCTTTTTATCGATTTGACCGGTCTATGTATCTCTTAATAGGTTTTGCTGAGGCAAAAAAAAAATATGTTTCTTTGATTTTAGTTTTTGTGATTTTAACCATATTTATTAGAGTTATATAATTTTTAGTATGGATATTCTTTTCCATGGAGTTTGAGTCGCGACAATTTTTTAAAGCTAATAATAATAATTATACTAAATAGTACTAATAATTAGTACTAATAATTATAGTAAACAGAATGAAAGAATATTTAAAAAATCTAAATAATTAACTAAAATAACACTTTTCTAAACAATTAAAAAAAACAATATTTACGAAAAATTCTAAATTATTAAAAAAAAATCAATTTGTAACTAATTACTAATTACTTGAGGCCTGTCGTGGCGCAGCGGCACAAGAGTGTGACTGTAACCGACAGGTTCTGGGATCGATCCCCAGTCGAGGAAATGAAATATTTAATATTTTCAATTTAAATATTTAATGTTTCATTTCTTCGCTCTGGTAATAAGGCAAAGCGCGGCGTTGAGTTCCGCCACTCAACACGCAATGCCTCAAATTCGGCGGAAAGTGGGGAACGGAAGTGGAATGGAGTGTCATAACACTAGGTTTCACTTCCGTTCCCTCTGCTTACCCTGCCTAGTGCGGGATACAGCGTGAAGCTGAAAAAAAAAAAAAAAAAAAAAAAAAAAAAAAGTAATTACTAGAAACGAATTCTGTTTAAATTAATGTTTAGAAATGCTGTTAAATATTATATATTAAATACCTAATCTTAAAATTTTGGAATTCGAGGAATATCGTAGGGACAGTGAACTAGTGTAAATAAAATGAACAGTTGGAACGATGTTTTTTTGAACTTGGAATTAATCATTTCCTGTTCCGGTACAGTTAAGTTCATGTAGTCAGAAGTTCCAACATGAACTTGTGCAAAACCAAAACTACTAATTCGATTTAGATGTGGTTTTTAATAATGAATTTGTGATTGAATAAGTGTTACGGTGGAAAATTACTATTATAGTAATGTATTTTATTTAAAAAAAATGATAGAACTCGATATTTCACTATTTCTGTAGATTGTGAAGAAACAGAAAATAAAAATTAAGTAAAGTGCATGTACTTTTGTTAAAAAAGCTCACGACGGTAAAATGTATGAAGTAATTTAAAAACCACCGATTTAAATAATTTATATGACGAAAAATAATTTACATACAAAGCTTTTATAAAAGTTTCTTCAATTTATCACAGAGCCGATAGTAAAAACAATATGTTTTCAAAGCACTTCCCTCAATCATCATTTAAATTTCAACATAAACTGAAATAAGCACAGCAGTAAAATATTTCCAAATTATTTACGTAACTATGAAACTGCAGAATAAGTTAATTTAATTACAGCCCTAAATGGATTTTCTTGCTTTTTTTATAAAATTGATAGAGAAATACTTCGAAAAGAAAGAAGAAAAAATCGCTAAGAAAAAGAATACCTACTGCGTGATTTATATACCGGACTCTGAGAGAGATTCAAAATTATTTTATTAATAAAATTATTTGAATTTGTAATAAAGTCCAAAAATTTAAAGTATTATTATTAAAATCATCACTTGTGTGTAAGTTAGTAATTGCTTATGTTAAAGCCATCTGTTTTTGTCCTTTTGTAATTGTAATCACAATCAGAAAAGTCTTGTTAGCAACTGATGACGGCACCATGGTAGGTATTACAGCAGCCGTCGATTATAGAACGAGTGAGTCATTATTGCAATTCAAGGAACGGGCTGGATAAACAATCATTGCAGTGTCCCAAGCGATAACGGCCATTCGCACATCCCGCAGCGTCCGTCCTGCGACCCCGCGTCCTACAAAACCTCTGCGGCCTGGATAATGGCCGCAAACTAACACGTGTATCAATTTAATTTTTACATACTACATTTTTTTCTTATTTATGTATTATATATTTTTTACCTTTCAGCTATATTTCAGTTATTTCCATTGATAAAGGTATTAACATATTGTGAAAAACAAAAACCTGATGACATATACTACTAACAAGTAATACACTAGTAAATATTTATTAAAAATAATTAATAATGTTTGAAGTTGAGAAAATGGAACGTTGTGGGTTTTATGAGCTTTTTGCCGGTATCTGGTGACCCCGACAAATCGTAAACGTTCTTCTAGTACACCTCGGTCGTAATTTCTTTATCATAAAATTACCTTTATAATTTTACAATAAATGTAGTATAGTATAAATAAAATATATTATAAGATACTTCTATTATATTTAAGCATAAATCTGTGCTTTCGTCACGCTATTTTCAAAAACGCTTTCTTGATTCAAACGCTGTATTTCATTTTGGTAAACTTCACTTAAGGTTTTACGTTTATTTAACTTCAATCGGTTAATAAATCTGTTTTATTAATTAAATTGTTTTGTGATTAATTGATTAGTTTTTACTAAAGTTACATTTCAATATCATTAGAACACTAAAGCAATTGATATTACCATAAATAATATTGTAGTTCACACAGGCGAAGCAACCACTGAGCGTTTATGATAACTGTCTATTTGACTTCATAAATGGTAGTAAATTTCAAGTGCTAAATTATTAAAACTATTAATTGCGTGTTTGTATAAAAAAATAATTTTTAAATGAATACAAATTGTCAATTGTAGTATGCATACATTATTTAAGGCTTATTGAAATAATAAAGTTAAATGATCTGTTTATTATTTTATGTACTGTCAGTACCTCTACGCTAAATTTAGATCAGGAATATGGCAGTACGTTCAACTAGCTTTTGTTACCGCACTGAAACTGTTGACCTATTTTCTTTTACTGGAAGTTAGCAATAATTTTCAGAGCAATGTATGTAGTCATAAAATCAACCCATGAGTAACGCATTGAGCTACGCAATTATTATAGATTTAAGTAAGGTAGACTGAAATGAACTCATTCTTAGGTGTATAAACTATGCTAGATGGAAGACAAATATGTAAATAAGTCATCGTGAGAGAGAAGCAAAGTGATATGATATATTTTTTAGGTACTTAATTATATAAAAAAATGGGTCCTATCAATTCTCGTGCTTCTAATAATCCTTTTTTATTTAAAAAAAAAACACAGATTGGCCATTTTGTATTTCATTATTTCACACAAACTATACAAGTTAGGCACACAGAGAGCTTACACGCTTTCTAATATTTTACATTACATATCATTTTATACATACTTTATATATATGTATATATATATATATATATATATATATATATATATATATATATATATATATATATACATATATATATATGTAGACCCGGCGTCGAGTCTTGCTAAATGGACCATTTTTAAAAATTCGAGAATGGTCCAACTTATAAGCTTTGAAAATACTTCAACCCTTACACTATATTTTCAAGAATGGTTTCTTGATACACTATTACAAAACATGTCCAAGTTCATCTCTGTTGACTAATTGGGAAGCTTTCAATAGAAATCATTATTTCAATTGTTAAAATATTATTCGCTTGTCAAAATTTATTCTATTTTAAACTAGCAGTTAAGAAATGACCAGTGCGTCTCCTATAGGCTACAAGTTTTATGTTATCTTTTTAAATACGGGTTGGTCTTATTATTTTTTTCTGCTTTCGCTCAGTATTTCTTACAAACACTAGGTACGTGGATTACCAGATCTTTTTCGGTTACAAACCGAGTTTTAATTGCACCTATCAATGACCCGAAAGACCAACAATTGACTAATAAGCAACCAAGTGTATGGAGAACCACACCAAATTTATTTCATGCAATCACAGTGCAATTTCAATCAATTTTTATTTGTAATAACATTGATGACTATTTATATATATATATATATATATATATATATATATATATATATATATATATATATATATATATATATATATATATATATATATATATATATATATATATATATATATATATATATATATATATATATATATATATATATATATACTCACTATTTATATTCTACTATACTACACTTTTCTTAGAATTATATGCCACATTATTCACATTTAGATAAAAAATGGAAAAATCTATATTTGAAACTTTTATTTTGCTATTTAAAAACTAATGATATTAAAAATTGAGGAAGACGAATACTTCCTCTTGAGTTCAATGTTCTGTGTTGTTCTACGTCATGGTGATAAAACATCGACTAATGAATTGCGACCGACTATTGACAGGACGACTCACCCCGGAATAAACTACAATCATATAACATATTGTTTACATTGTAAGTTAATAACAAGTCTATAAAAATATAGCTACTGTAATATTTCATTATAAAAATATATAACCATACAACGGCTTTTTATCCGAAGCAAACAGATAATCCTATTTCTTTGGTCATAACTTTTAATAATATTTAATAGAAACCTGATTACATACAACAATTTCTATGAAGTAAGTAACAGACCACATAAGTCGCAAGTCGTAACTAATAAACAGGTCAATGTCTAATAAATATAGATACTTATTACAGACGGAAAATTTCAGCTCAAAAAAATATCGTGGGGTCATCACAATATGCGTGATATACAGCATCGTGGGAGTTACAGTATCATTATTTCGGCAATTATTGCAAAAATTGTATTATATATCTAGCGACAACTTGATAACAGTTTCCCGTCCGTTAGATAAGAGATCCTGCTGTTCATACCGCGACCTCGTTACGAAAGCTTTGTGAATGGAAGTTGGTTTTGACCCATTTTATTTTTCAACCTACATAAACTTTATATTATTAGCATATTCAAAAATCATTTTATTTTACACGGATTTTATGGACATTTTCAGGATTTTATGAACATTTTCAGGATTTTCTATTAAAATAATTTGTAAATATTATTTAAAAAACAAATATCAGATCTCATTTCATGGATGCTTAAAAATAGGTTAATTTATTTTAATAATATTTAAACGCTGTAATAATCAATACGCGTCACATCCGAAATCATGAGAGGTTATCAGTAGACGATAAAGAATAAAATGAAGAATTAGTTTAATTATACTGAAGATAAGGATAATGAATGTAATATGTTAAAAGCTAAACAATTCAATATCGGTCAATAATCGAGTGGATTTTAAGCAAATATTTTTTGAAGACATTTCAAAGACTTATTAAAAAAAGAGTAAATCGACAGGTTCTGGGTTCGATCCCCAGTCGAGGAAATGAAATATTTAATATTTTCAATTTAAATATTTAATGTTTCATTTCTTCGCTCTGGTAATAAGGCAAAGCGCGGCGTTGAATTCCACCACTCAACACGCAATGCCTCAAATTCGGTGGAAAGTGGGGAACGGACGTGGAACGGAGTGTCTTTACACTAGGTTCCCGAGTTCCCTCTGCCTACCCTGCCTAGTGCGGGATACAGCGTGAAGCTATAAAAAAAAAAAGTTATACAAGATATATACCATTGTACCTGCGGTCAGAGTGAGCTCTAGCACTTATCATAGGAAATAAATTTCTGTGGAAATTGAGCAGTTCTTAATTTTTCGCATTTATCTTTGTACTTTATAGGTATACCTTTTACTTCGATCTTGAATTGCTCATAGTTGAGTATCTGTATCAACTTCATATAATAAGCTCAGTGATATTTTAATGTACAGAATAACGGGCAAGCTTGATCATAGAGTTATACTAAAATAAACTTTAACTTTTAGTTAGTATAATATATTCTTAATACTTATGACATATGTTCAAATCGCGCTACGTTAATTTTTTTATAGTTTTGTATATAAGTATTTTTTTTTGTGTATATGAGCTATGACTGGTTCTATGAGCAGCAACGATACATAACAACATATCAGTACGAATATATTTATAATAAATATTTTTTCAGGTCACGAGGCTGCGGAATGATAAGTGCGTTGCCAGTTGGCGGTCTATATAAGACTTAACCGATAACAGAGCAAAGGTTACGGTAACAACAGATTGTCAAATTTAAGAGGTTTTTATATTTTTAAGATATGTGTAATATATAAACAATGTGTTCAGTTTATTTAAATAAAAATTATCTCGTTATCTTAACCTATATATCTCAAATACCTACAATATTACAACTAATGAACATGTTCAATTTTAAGAACAATGTTTTAATTATATGAAAATATTATTGATTAATTTATTTACTGACAACTAAAATATTTATGTAAAGCCACACTCCCTGAAAACTTAACTCAATATCAATATAATGTAAGTAACTAAAATCACTGCTTATTTACTTACTTAACTTATATTCTACTATTCAACTGATTTTCTTTTTTCCTACTGAATAAAATACTAGGAGTTAAAAAAAAATTCTTTAATTTGTACATTACATATTAAGTTATTATTTGCAAAAGGTCAAGACAGTCGGTATACTATAGTACAAAACATTTGATAACTCGGACTCAATGTGCATTTAGCTTCTGACAATAGTTTCATTCGTCAAAGTTCTAATTGTTGACTCGTTAAAACTTTTCGATAAGATAGTCCTAGAGGCTATCTGTACACAACAAAACATCGATGTCATCACTGAGGTTCATTTTTTATTTTAATTAAGAACTTTAATTAGGACTCAACCTTTCAAAAACTACATACCAAACGCATATCTAATTTGATTTATATTCTGCAGTAATGATAGTCATTAACATAGTATGAAAGAAAGCTATATTTTTCACGATAAGACTGAAAAGTTTAATAAAAGTAAAAGGAGGTGCTATTATAATATTATTTTAAGACCGGATCTTGTACGTTTACCAGAATATATATTTTAAATTTATCACTGTAGAACTTGTGTAAAAGTTGTGTGGCCAAGTGTGAGATTCGTAGAGATAGTATATCTTGGGATAAAAATTGACACACATAAGTTGTGCAAAGTTAACTTTGTCAATTTTTATCCGAAGATATATGCACATATCATCACATATGCACTAATTTAAAAATCAAGTACCCATATGTATGAAATCAATTAAAATTGTAGTTTCATGTATAAACACAAATAAAATTATAAGTTTCGCAAATTCTTTCTACAAGATCTAAATATAGGCAAATTATTATTACTTATAATTATGAGAGAATTTGAGTAAAGAATATTTTAATTTGATGTAGTATGTTGAGTCAATTTCAATGTGAGGAAGAATTCAATTACAAAATAAAAATCTAGTAGTTGAATTGAATGTGTTTTCATATGTACATCTTTACAAAGCCTAAGGTTTAGTTTATTCTCGAACTGATAGACTTCGTGTTTATCAGTTCGAGAACATCGACAAATTAAATCAATACATTTTTAAAGACTATATTTGTAATGCCATCCTGTCTTTCGCCTTAGACGATAAAGAGACTAGAGATGAAGGTACTCTGTAAACTTTATAAATGCACCTATGCAAATTTTATTGGTTCATGAATTATTAAATTTTAATTCATGCATTTAAAATACTCTTGGGGAATATGATGAAAATCGTTAATATATGAAAGGCAACATTACGCTAAGCCTTACTTACTACTTGCCACTACTTAGCTCTGGTAACGAGACAAAGCAAGGCGTTGAGATCCGCTACTCAACACCCAATACTTCAAGAATAAGTAAGGAAGGATCTTAATGGAAACGGAGTATCTTAATACTAGGCAATGTGAGGGGTTCAGCAACATTCTAATAAGCGTAAGTGTCATATCATCAATATAGGAATGAATGTTAATACCAAACTGTGCATGAATGCGTTACAATTCTGAAATTAGTTCCTTTTGGTGGTATATTGCGGTAATACCTAACGGAATAATTTAATAGGTATACTTCAGATTGACAAATTTCATATAAAACTGTAAAATTTTAAAAATTCCAGATTGACAATTTAAAGATTAAAAAAATGTCATTCAAAATGCTGACAATAATTGTCAGGCTTTTGTGTTATAAAGAGGAATCCGTATAATTGGATAGACAGAGGGATGCTAGGATCAAATATACTTTCTGTTGCAATTTAAGATATTACTTTTTGACTGGCTGAACTCGATGCTGTCTCTGTCTTGTTAAAGCAGGGAAACCAAAATAATTTAAATATTTGAATTTATTATTTAATTAATTTGCTTATTAGCTAGTGTCGCCAATTGAATCCATAAACATTACTTGCACTAAACACTGTGCCAATTTATTATATGGGCGTCACTTTAGACTTAAAATTAACATTGCTTCGTGGTGGATTTAGTTCTCACACAGGGTAATGAGTTATTTATAACATATTAAAGGTGATAAAAAAATGATGAAAGATTCTTAGTTGTTCAAAGCGCTAGGACGGTCCAAAGATCTTCGACTAACTTACTATTCTACTTTCGTTTTTATACGTTTTCAGAAGAGTATGATTTTTATAGTCCTTTTTTCTCGTTCTGGTGACAAAGTAAATTCACCACAATTCTAATGTTTCTTGCTTAGCATTCAATCTATCGCAGACCTTTTTCTGCAGTGTACAAATGTATCCATGTGATTAAAATAGTTTTAGGTAATAGAAAACGTAAGCGGTCTCAAATGACGAAGTACAGTTTGTATGGATTAATTCAGTACTCAGCTATAATTATTCATTCTTATTATTATTCTGTATAATGATTTAACACGCAATGCCTCAAGCTCAACTATCCACCTAGAGAATGGGGAACGGAACAGAGTATCTTAACACTAGATTCCTAAATTTCCTCTACCTACTCTGTCACGTGTGTGTATATATATATATATATATATATATATATATATATATATATATATATATATATATATATATATATATATATATATATATATATATTACTATTCATAAAAAATGCACAACTTGTCACAACTTCATTTAGGGCCTGCATTTAGTATCTTTTTATTGATAAGCTGTGGCTGATTAATATGGTAACATACTAAGGTCCGTTGAAATTAATATATTTGAACAATAGATAGTTGTTCATAAAATAAAAGATATGGTTGATTTTTACGTTAATATAAAAACATTCCTTAAATACAAAAAAATCCTATTTGCGCTTAGAACAGTGAAATGACCATTTATGTCAAAATAAGCTTTCTAGTTTGCTCTGTCGATAGTAAAATTCTTACAGAGAAAATAATTTATCTTGTGTTTCCTTTGACTTCGTTGTTTAGTCTTACAGGCAACCTGAAGACAATCTCAGTATTCGCTAGTGTTATTCTACCGGGTAGTATAACCTCTATGTTTTGATGAATGTGAACTCGTTGAAGTCTTTTGGCAGATACTGTTTTCCATACTATTTGTGCCAACGGATATACGCTAAGCTTAAGTAAAGTACTTACTGCAGTACCAGGTGATGGGATCCAGGTCAGCAATAGAAGAGCAGCGGGTACGAGGTGCGTCGCGAGAAGGCGCGCACGCGCCGGACCCGACATGGCTGTGCCGCACTACTGGCCGCGCGCCCGCAGGCCGGTCCGCCCGAGCGCCGCCGTGGCCGCCGAAACCGCGGGGCGGGGGCGCTCAGTCCGCCGCCCGAGTGCTTCTCTTTCCTTAGTATCCCGGCATAAACAGCGCGCGCGCACGGGACACAGGCGCTGCGCGCTCCGGGCTATGGCGGTCCACGTAATCTGGTAAGCTTTACCTATTTTTATCACAAGTTAGTTATTCACCAGGTTTCAAAAAAAATATAGTTACTTGATTTTCGTTGAATATGTATTAATTATATTAATTATCTGGTATGTAATTTTTATACTTCAATATTTTATAATAATTTTAACATAATTATAATCATTTTAACAGGTTGGCTGTTTTAGTGACTCTGACAGGAGTAAACACGGTGAGCATTTTTTTTTTCAATTTAAATTAAATATTTAAAAGTGATTTCTTTTTGTTCTAGTAATTTAAATAAAATATTTTAAAAATTTGGGAATGTAGGGACAACGTAAGGGCACGCGTACCAACTGGTCCGTCTGCTTCTATTCGTCCTTTTGCAATTTCATCAAAAACGCGAGTTAAGCCGGTAGACAAATATTCCATTTAAAGTTTGCGTATTATTACATCAGATATATCAGTTTATAATCTATATTTAAAATTAATATATTTCTTTATTTATATCTTATTATTATAAAATAACATAGACCGACAAAGTTTATCACTCGGATGTACTATAACGTCGTTATTGCGCAAACATATCTATAGACCAAATAACAATTATTATGAATTATACAAAGTAAAGACATTTTTTCTTTCATATTTATGTAATTAATTAAAAAAAAACATAAAAGTAATGAATTTCATAATGATCTATCAAATGCGAAAAAAAACAATATATTTTAGATGTTACAATTTTATTTATATATAGCATAATTTGTTTTAATTTATATCTATTCCTAAAACGTAAATAGAACTTATTCCGTAAACTATAGAAAATTATTTTTTTGGTCAATACATACAAAATTGTAAAAATGTTTAGGAATTTAAATGTTAAAAGTGGTTTTGCGTACTCTACAGTATATAGTACTTTATATTTCTTATTACAGAATGTGTACACTATAATAGTTGTGAGCGATTGGTATTTTATATTTTAAAACTATAGAAAGTGTTTGATTTGAGATGTAAGTACATGAAAAGCTTAATATTCATGTAGGTACATCTTTTAATTTTGAATAAGTAGAATGAACACCAGTAAGCAAATAAGGAGACTGGTTTATGTTATATAAATATTCTTAGAGTGGAAATGTCCACACAGGCACGTAATTTCAATAAAACAAAAAGATATTTTACACTCTATAAAATTATAACAAAATATAAACAAAGTTTTTTTCAAGAATGAGACAATAAATAAAATATACAACAATAATAATTAATATATTTATTATTATTTATAATATATTTTATACAGACATATAGATAATAAAGAAAAATAAAAAAAATGTTCTTAATGCTTTTTACTCGAAAGTATATTCGATATGATTCCGATAAATTACTTTACACAAAGCATTTTTTTTTATTTAAAATAGACCGTCAGACGCAGTTGGACACTTGTAGTATCAGTTTACGAGCAAAATGCAATCATAGCAAAATATCACATAACAATTTTAAATAGTACTTGTCAATGCGCCTTACAAATTTAAATCAAAAAAAGTTCGTAGAAATATACCAACTAGTTGTCACATCTATTTTTCACTTTCCAAACAGAATTGTAAATATTCCATACCTATTTTGATATTTAGATATATGCTAAGAAAGAATTGTATATCTTTATTACACATATTTATATTATGTTATATTTTAGTATTTTCTAGTATGTTTCTTATCATGTATTTCATCATCTTATGTATATGGGCAGAGCCTCCACCGGCCCTGCTAACAAGCTATAAGATGAGATCCTGTGGACTAGAACGACAATTTATTAATATAAAATATTGAATAAAATAAAATATATTTTTTTTTTCTTTGGGTACTTATCAACCTTTGGTTATAGCGGAAAGTTTTTATTTATAGCATTAAGACACTTACAAATAATTTGTATTTAGTGTCCTTATGGGAACGGAGTGTATTAAAACTAATTTACCAAACTTCCTATGCTTACCCTGCGATATGCAATATACAGTATAAAGCTAAATAGCTTTGTTTGTTTTACGAATTCATTCAGAATCTACCATTACAGATCACTATTTACTCAGAAGCAAAATCTTAAAATATTAGTTAAAAATACTAAAGTTGGAATCGGTACTCAAAAAATAACGGAGTTAATATAGTAAATAGCTCAAGCTCAATAGCCTCAAACCTAAAGAATAACGCGCTAACATGATAGAAGGACTTCTATCATGTTAGCGCATGGGCGCAAGCGTGCCTCTATGAACGCGACATGTTCTTGGCTCGAACCCACTCAAAGAAACGACACATTAAATTTAATATTTCCATTTCATTTTGGCATAAAGTGGGACACCCCGGCGGAGCGGAGTGTATTACCGAAAACTAGGTTCTCAAATTAGACTATGTCCTCTACTTTCCCTGCCATGTGTAGGATATAGCGTGAAGCTAAAAAAAATATGTTTCGCAACACATTAGTTTTTTTTTAGAGTACAGTTAAAATAACACTTAATTTTTTTTTAATGAATCTAAGCGTATACATAAAACAAATAATGATTATTTTAAATTCCAATATTATATTATCTATTTAATTGTTGTACATTTAGCAACGGGACAGCTTTGAAAGAGGAGATGTAGAAGAAAACAATATTTATGAAAATCAATGGCCATCCCAAGCAAATTGGCCTTCTCAGAGGGAATATCAACCTCCTAATGTTCCCACTAACATATTCAATAGTCGCGGGTTATCAAGAAGGCCAGATTTGTCAGTTGGCCCATCACAAGCGCCACCGCAAAGCTACGGCCAAAATTTTGCCATATTCGATCCTGTAACTAGACAACGAACCATCGGACCCGATCGAAACTGCACTGCACCAGGCTGCTGTGTACCCAAATGTTTTGCTCAGAAAGGCAACAGAGTAAGATTCATATTTATTTATCAGAATATAATGACTAAAAATTATCATAATCACATAAGAAGCTACAAGCGAAGATTAATAAACAATGAAAATATTTTATTGTATATATGATTTATATTATTTTTGATTTTAAAAAATACTTTATTTCTAGTTATGTAAATTCGTAAAATTAATTTTTATTTTAGGGCTTACCAGGTATGCCTGGAAAACAGGGAATAAGAGGTTTGCCAGGTCATGAAGGTGCCGATGGTCCACAAGGGCCCAAAGGTCAAAAAGGACAAATTGGACCTCAAGGTCCTCGTGGGCCAAAAGGTGAACGAGGGAAACCGGGTGCGCAAGGTTTCATTGGTTTAGCTGGTCCCCCTGGACCTCAAGGTGAACCAGGTATGTCTGGAGTACCGGGACGAGACGGGTGCAATGGAACAGATGTAAGTAATTTTGTAGAATAATACAAATGTTTTTTAAAATCAAAACCTTATAGAATCAAATAGTGGCCGTGTAAATATCGTCGAGACCATTTTTGTCATGTTTTCGTTAAGATCAAGCTGACGTAAACATCAAATACACTGTGGTCTTTTGTTGAACAGAAAATAGGATTCAAAGCGGGTATTTGTGCCGCAGTTTGTATGTTATTCACTGTATATTGCTGTAGTCCTACAATTTTAAAATGTGACAACAAGTGAGAAGTTGACAACTTCCAGAAGAAATAGAAAAGTGATAGTTAATTCCAAATAAACTGCAAACTTAACGCCTGCAAACTTAAGTTCGCTAACTTAAGTTTAAAGGCTATGGTAATAAGATGTGCGTTGTCCTACGTTCATGAAATTGGTACGAAACCCTCGATGAGCGAGTCCGATTCGCTTTGGCTGATATTTTTGTGTTGATAATTTTAATTGCATTTATAGGGAGAACCTGGTATAATGGGGCCAAAAGGATCTCAAGGACCTCGAGGTTATTCTGGTCCTAAAGGTACAAAAGGTGACAAAGGAGAACCGGCACATATGGGTCGGTATCCTAAGGGTCAAAAAGGTGAACCTGGAGTTGATGGCATGCAGGGCCCTCCCGGGCCAGTTGGTTTAACTGGGCCTTCAGGATTATCTGGCCCTAGGGGAAAAACTGGACCAATGGTAAAGTGTATTTCCATATTAATTTAAATATTTTTAATGTTAAAAAAATAACTTTTGCATTATCGTGTTAAGCTAGAAATTATATGCGTCATGTTATATGAGATGAATAAATAAGTACCTAAAATATTTAGTTATTTTTAGGGTTTACCCGGCTCTAAGGGTGATAAAGGTTCAAAAGGATCAAAAGGACAATCAATACAAGGTGATAAAGGAGATAGAGGAGACAGGGGTGATAGAGGTCCAAGCTGTCCCGCAGCAACATTACCATCTTTAGACAATAAAGGTGCCATAAAGGGTGTACAAGGTGATATGGGACCCAAAGGCGAGAAAGGAGAAGCGGGAAGAATGGGAGAAAGGGGAGATACTGGACCTACGGGTGAACCAGGGTTATCTGGCCAAATGGGTATTAAAGGAGAAAAGGGAATACGAGGAAATCCTGGAGAAAGAGTAATTATTAATATTTTGGCTATCTTTGTTAGGGATATGATGATTTGTTATTTTCAAATACTTGTGCCAATTTTTTAGCCCTTTGTTAGTTATTTTAGATAGAGTTTGTACAACTTGACCGAAATAACGTAAAGCTATAAAAATACCAAATTTGAAGCCTATCGTGGCATAGCGGCACAAGCGTGCGACAGGTTATGGATTCGATCCCCTTTCGAGCAAATGAAATATTTAATATTATCAAATTAAATAGTTAATGTTTTCATTTCTACGCTCTGGTAACAAGGCAAAGCGCGGCTGAGTTCCGCAACTCAACACGCAATGCTTAAATTCGGTGGAAAGTGGGGAAAGAAAGTTGAACGAAGTGTCTTAACACTAGGTTCCCTCTGTCTACCCTACCATGTGCAGGATACAGTGTGAAGCTATATAAATGATAGAATCTGTGATTGTAGAAGTAAAACCCTAAAAATGTAGTTAATAATAATTGCATAATCTGAAACTTTTGATTTAACTGTTTTTAGAACACTTATCATGTGATTGTCAATTATATCTTCCTTGAGTAATATTATTTGTGTTCTTTTTTCACATTACATTTGATAATAGTACCGTAAACATTGTTCGTTATGTTATTAAATTATGTATCCTATTTTACAATATTCACCTATTTTAATAAGCGAAATAAATGTGTGAATAAGTTCTTAATTCTTTTAATGAAACGATAATTCTTATTTAAGGGTCGCGATGGAATGTATGGAGCGCCTGGTCCCAGAGGCCCAAAGGGTGACAGAGGTGAAGATGGTCTAGCCGGTTTACCTGGTAGACCTGGTGGAAAAGGAGAACCCGGAAAAGATGGCTCACCAGGTCCTAGAGGATTAAAGGGAGTGCCTGGTCCAGCTGGTGGTCGAACAGGATCACGTGGCCCTCCAGGTCCACCAGGCCCAAGAGGCTACACTGGTCCTATTGGTCCACCTGGTTCAGATGGAAGACCTGGAGATATGGGTCAATCAGGTCCAATGGGCCCCCCTGGAGGTTCAGGTGAACCTGGTAATCCTGGTATAGAAGGTTTAGCAGGACAAAAAGGGGAAAAGGGTGAGGCTGGTCTCAATGGTCTAACAGGAGAAATAGGACCTAAAGGTTACGATGGTCCCTCTGGACCACAAGGTCCAAGAGGTCTGAAAGGCGAAGATGGTCTTTCAATTCCTGTAAGTACTATGATTTATTAATTATAGAACGTTTCAAATAAGTATATCGATTATTTCACTAGGCTTCTCGCTGTATCCCGCTGTACCTGGCAAGGTAGGCAGAGGGAACTTGAGAATCTAGTGTTAAGACACTCTGTTCCACTTCCATTCTCCACTTTCTGCCGATTTGATTTGCATGTATGTTGAGTGGCGGAACTCAACGCTGCGTTTTACATTGTTAAGAAGAACGAACGACACTCCGATTATTTAAAAGTATAAAAAAATATTTGTTAAAAGTATTAAAAAAAATAGTAACAGAATTATAACAAAAATATAAATATATATTTTAGGGACAAATGGGTAGCCACGGGCAACCTGGATACCCTGGAGATAAAGGACAAAAAGGAGAAAGAGGATATCCAGGTTTACGAGGAGTTCCTGGTAATTCTACTCTAGGAACACCCGGAAGTCCTGGAGAAATGGGGGCTCCAGGTGATAAAGGTGATAAAGGTAGCCCAGGATTTAACGGTCTTCCTGGTATTCCTGGTGAAAAAGGCGATATCGGGGGACGTTGTAATGAATGTTGGCCTGGAACGCCCGGTCTAAAAGGTGACCGAGGTTTGGATGGTTTACCAGGAGAACGTGGTGAAAGAGGAATTTCCGGTCCAGTAGGACTACCTGGTGAACGGGGATCTGATGGTATTAATGGATCACCTGGATCACCTGGCGCACCTGTAAGTAGGAAAAAAACAATTACCTGAATAAATTGCTTGCACTTAACATTATTAAAAGTTGAAAAATATTAAAATTTTCGTTTTATATTTAACTTGGTGAATTGCTCTATATAACTCTGTTAAGAAAATAATTATGCATATATACATATAAACATACTGAAGATATTTTTGCTTGAAAAGAAAGAATCAAAATCCTTATTTATTTTACTTGTCTTTTGTATTAAAGGGAGAACGAGGAGACGAGGGTCCTATGGGATCGCCTGGTGAAAGGGGATCAGACGCAATTATACCTTCAAGTATGATTAAAGGACCGAAAGGAGATAGAGGTGCACCAGGAGAAAAAGGAGCCATGGGTATAAAAGGTGAAAGAGGTCAAGATGGACCACCTGGAGATATTGGATTAAGTGGAATGCCTGGACAAAAAGGTAATCAAGGTAGAATGGGACCTCCTGGTATTGATGGAATACCTGGCACTGATGGCTCACCAGGACTACCTGGATCAAAAGGAGAGTCTGTAAAAGGTGAAAAAGGAATAGCTGGTGATCAAGGTTTTAAAGGGGATAAGGGATATGCTGGCTTATTAGGGCAGAAAGGTGAACCAGGTCAATGTCCTCAAGAAATAAAAGTATTAACAAAGGGTGAAAGGGGACCACCAGGATTTCCGGGTCTTCCAGGACCTCAAGGTACAGTATATTTTTCTTTTTTATGAAATACTTATATAAATAAATGCGTGTCTTACAATGTCAATAAATTTTGTTGATTAGCATTAACAATTGCGGAATTACATTTTTCACACTGTAACTATAATACTCACAGATGATATTATTTTATAATTAGGTATGCCGGGTGAAAAAGGCGACAGAGGACCATTTGGTAATACAGGACCAAAGGGAGAAAAAGGATTGTCTGGGCGTGCAGGACCAGTGGGGCCGCGAGGTTATCCTGGTATTAAAGGAGACAAAGGTAATATTGGAGCAATGGGTTTTCCTGGAACAACAGGTGAAACAGGACAAAGAGGATTTCCTGGAATTCCCGGATTAAAAGGTGATAAAGGAGAAATTGGTCCTTCCATGCCTGGTCCACAGGGAATGCCAGGATTAAAAGGAGATAAAGGAAATCAAGGACGTATTGGTATTCCTGGTAATCCAGGTAATGACGGTCCCCCAGGATTAATTGGGTTACAAGGCGAAAAAGGAGATTTAGGCCCTATGGGTAGACCTGGCTTTTCAGGTTTGCCTGGACCAAAAGGAGAACCAGGTCCTGTAGGTCCACCTGGAGTGCAAGGAGTTCCAGGTGTACCAGGAAGAGATGGTTCGAAGGGACAACAAGGTCATCCAGGGTTAGTAGGTAAGCCTGGAGTTATTGGTCTACCAGGTCAAAAAGGACAGCCTGGAATACAAGGTCAAGATGGCCCAAAAGGTTTTCCAGGACCAAATGGTCGTCCTGGATTACGAGGTCTTACTGGGTTTGACGGAAGCCCTGGGGAAAAAGGGGATAAAGGTGAAATTGGATTTCCGGGAAATTCAGGTGCGCCAGGTTTGGAGGGCCCACCAGGGTCACAAGGAATTGCTGGAAGTAAGGGTGATACAGGCTATTCAGGAGAACCTGGTTTACCTGGATTAATGGGTAGCAAAGGTAACAAAGGCGATATGGGTCTTCCAGGACCTAGAGGTCTTAAAGGAGAACCAGGTCTTGCAGCACAAAAAGGCGAGAAAGGAATTATTGGAATACCTGGCTTAAGCGGACAAGACGGTTTTCCAGGACCAGAGGGAGAAAAAGGAGATAAAGGAGACAGAGGGTTGCCGGGCTTTGGTCGCTCGGGTCTACCTGGTGAAAAGGGAGATTTGGGGGTCCCTGGTTTACGTGGTATACCAGGAGAAGGAGGAGAGAAAGGTGACCGAGGGTTCCAAGGCCTATCAGGTATAAAGGGAGATAGAGGTTTGACGGGAGATATTGGTGCACCAGGTCTTCCAGGAATGAATGGTGCTCCAGGACCACAAGGTGAAAGAGGAATGCCTGGATTTGAAGGGAGGAAGGGTGATAAAGGTGAAAGAGGCTTTTCAGGACGGGATGGGCTTAATGGAATTAAGGGAGAACGTGGTCCAGAAGGTTTAGAGGGTATTAAAGGAGATAGGGGTATTGAAGGAGAAAAAGGAGATAGAGGGCTTCCGGGTCCTTCTATTAATATTAAAGGTGAGAAAGGAGAAATTGGGCCACCTGGTATTGCTGGTATTAGAGGACAAAAAGGTGAAAGAGGTAGAGATGGGTTCCAGGGTATCACAGGAGAAAAGGGTGACAGAGGTTTTACTGGCCAAAAAGGGGACATGGGCAGAATAGGCTTGACTGGAGAAAAAGGTTAGTGTTACCTTATTTTTGTACATTACTTTCGATATACATATATATTGAAAATTAGATGATTTGTACTACTTTAGTTACTAAATTAACAAAAATTTAAACTTTTTTGTTATGTCAAAACATTGTAACCTAGTTTACTATTTATAATACCAATGTTTCTTAGATTTAATTATTGTACGGCAGGATATTTTTGCAGGATCATTTTAATAATTGAATTAATGAGTTATTACAAAAATCTATGTAATTAATCTTGATTTTTCTAGGTGACAGTGGTCCAGCTGGTCCAGTAGGTATACCTGGTTTGAAAGTAGTAGGAGAGAAAGGCTTACCAGGATTACCAGGAAAGCATGGTAGGCCAGGTCTTGCTGGTGCTCCTGGAGAAAAGGGAGAAAACGGTTTACCTGGTCTACCAGGGAAAATTGGTACACCAGGAACACCGGGACCTCAAGGACCTAAAGGTGAAAAAGGTGATCAAGGACGTGAAGGTATTGCTGGTCCACCAGGTTTTGATGGTAGAAACGGAGCAATTGGGCCTCCTGGAGTACCCGGGGAAGTAGGTCCTAAGGGAGACAAAGGTGCAATTAGTTTTGGATTACCTGGAGTTAAAGGTCAACAAGGAAATCCTGGAAAGCCTGGATTCCCTGGTGAAAAAGGTAATAAAGGAGAACCTGGACGAGATGGTGCAATTGGGGAACCAGGGCAAATGGGATATGCTGGTAGCAAAGGTGACAGAGGTTTCAAAGGTAGAATAGGTCAAACAGGAGAAATAGGTGAAAAAGGTGACAAAGGAGAAGCAGCTGCTACAGTTCATGGTGCAAAAGGAGAACCAGGACCTCGTGGTCCACCAGGTATAAATGGACTCCCGGGTCTCAAAGGTGACTTAGGGGCTAGAGGTTTAGATGGTAACCCAGGCTTGAAAGGTGATAAAGGCTTTCCTGGACCAAGGGGCCCTCAGGGTCCATCTGGTCCTCCAGGTCAACAAGGTGTGGAAGGACAAAGAGGAGAAATAGGCCGAACGGGCTTACAAGGATACCCAGGATCACCTGGGGCTCCATGCGTCACTTCAGATTATTTAACTGGAATTCTTTTAGTTCGTCACAGTCAAACAGACGTCATACCACAATGTGAACCAGGTCATGTGAAACTTTGGGACGGTTATTCCTTGCTATATATTGATGGCAACGAAAAAGCACACAACCAAGATTTAGGATACGCTGGCTCGTGTGTTCGAAAATTCAGCACTATGCCTTTCCTGTTTTGTGATCTTAACGATGTTTGTAATTATGCTAGCCGAAATGACAGAAGCTATTGGTTGTCTACAAACCAACCAATTCCCATGATGCCAGTCGAAAACAACGAAATAGCTAGATATATCTCTCGGTGTGTAGTTTGTGAAGTGCCAGCAAACGTTATAGCTGTCCATAGTCAAACTCTTGATATACCAAGTTGCCCTGCAGGCTGGAATTCTTTATGGATTGGATACAGTTTTGTTATGGTAAGTAAATTTGGCAACATAAAGAACACTTACTGCCCTTGAACTAGTCTCAGCCAGTTCAGTTTTGTATTTTTTGAATTTACCTTTACAGCTCCACACCATATCCCATATAGGTGGCGAAATGTGGGGGTAGAAATGGATATAAATATTTCGTTTCTTTATAGTGGGGATCGAACCTACAACATGCATTGCGATTACAATGGTACGCTTGATGTAACATTTATATTTATGTACCGATTAAAACAAAGCAAATATAATAATTATAAGCATTAAATGTTAATGTGACTATAATACAATAGTGAAAATTGCATTTAAATCAGCCCTTTTTGAGCATGTATATACGAATATAATAAACCTAAATAATAACTAAAAACACGAGAAAAATAAGGAAGTCATATTAATTTAATTGTATTTATAGATTAATAAATAAAATAAAGTTCGTTCTATGAATTAAATAAATCTGAACTTTATTAATATTGGCCTCCTTTAATTACACTGTCTTAGTTCGTCTGTTACAGTTTATTATATTTGCTTACTATGACCCTCATAGTTTACTTAAAAATGGACTATAATTAGACTAAATATATAATTATTCCTAAAAAATTTAATAGCATACTGGTGCTGGTGGGCAAGGTGGAGGCCAAGCGTTGGCTAGTCCTGGGTCATGCTTAGAAGACTTCCGAGCTACACCATTTATTGAATGTAATGGAGAAGGTGGAACATGTCATCATTTTGTTAACAAACTCAGTTTCTGGCTTACAACAATTGATGACAATAAGCAATTCTCGATGCCCGAGAGAGAAACGCTTAAATCTGGTCGACTTCTGCAACGGGTATCTCGATGTGCAGTTTGCATTAAAAATACAACATAGCATCATATTGTATAGACATAATACCATTATATTAAATTAGCTGGTAATTTATTTTTGTTTTCCTATACAAATTTTATCAATAAGGAGATCGAAATAATAGGTAATACCTACTTACTATGAAATAAACTGAAATTTGAACATATTTTATATTATAATGTACACCAAAGCAATGTAACCTTAAGAATAAAGGTATTGTATAGTATATTTAATTTCATCTGTAATAATATAAGTTTTAAGATTTTTTATCGAATTCATAAAATAAAAAAATCTATTACAATTATCGCTTAGCAATTATAATCTGTATTACAATATGGATAAGTATGTATTGCTACTAGTCACAGAGAAAAAATATTAGTAGAAGCATTTCAATATTGATAAATAAGAATACCCTCTCACAATGTACAATTTAGATAGCGCTGACTTTTAATTCATATAAAAAATCTTGTATGTACTAACGTATATTATAACAGCATATTGCATATCAATCAATTTCATTCAATTTCAAAATTTAGTTACTTTGATGAAAATAAATGAGTAATGTCACGTCTAAGCATTATAATATGTATACCTACTTACCATTTTATATTACAACTAATATTTTATAGTAACGATGTCTATTATATATTGGTGTAAGCACTGCCACTGTAGATAGTCTAAAATTACTTGTAGCACCATAGTTGTTATCTTATAGTTATCATTTTAATAAATAACTTAAAGCCAAAGAGTATTTTCCTTCGAAATATCGAAATTCTAATACAAAAAAAATAATATTTTTTAATCTCAAATTATTTTTTAAATTTAGTATTAATTTAAATTATAGATTTTATGGACCAAGTAATCAAAAAGGACTTTATTTATAATTCCCGGGCAATAATGACCTGGCAAAACGTATAATGACCTAGCAATAACATAGCAAGAATCAGTTTAACTTGAGGTCTGTCGTGGCGCAGCGGCATAAGCATTTGACTGTAAAGAACCGTCACCGCCACCAACACGGCGGAAACGGAAAGGAGTGTCTTAACACTGGCTTCCTAAGTTTCCCCCTATGTGCGGTGCCCAGCGTGAAGCTAGGTAGATAAATTATACTACTATATAAACTGCATTATTTATCAATTTAGTATTGAAATATGAGGCATTACACGTCAAGCGGGCAGGTAATAATTTTTGATGTTTTCGATTTTAGTAATGTTTAAATATGTTATTGGTATATATGTCCTCAAGCTAGATATACAATATTTTTGAAATACTATGTATAGTTAATAAGTTGTAGGACATTGAAGTTTTAACTAATTATAGTGTATTTATTATTTCAAACGCAAAAACTAAGTTTTAAAATTGTATAATCCAATAAACTAACTAATTAAATATGTACTCGATTTAATGAGCTATCTAATAGAATTTTTAAAAATTAAAAAAAAATAATGCTTTTTGCTTTTTAAATTATTTTTTTTCATAGTTGGACCCATTTATTTTTTTTATTGCCGCTGTCCATCGCGGTCAACGCCTTCTGGCATTATAACTGCTCTAGCTCCTAAACTGCTTTCGGGCCCATTGAGAAACTTAATACAGATTATCTGTATACCAAAATCTATTTGTAAAAAAAAAAAAAACGGATCCAACTTTGAAAAAAAAGTTATTTAAAAAACTCAGTAAACCAGTCGGTTCACTGACGATAGTTGAACGTGACAACGTCATAAGAAAATGCTGATGGAATGGTTGCATTTTTCAAAAAAAAATTTTAATTTTCTTTGTTTGATAGATATTTTGTATGAATATAGAGAGGAGATAAGTGGAAATCAGAATGGAATTGATCAAGTTACATATACTTGTGTGCATAAATACAATTATGGCATTTTTTTTACAATTTACATAGTTTTTACACGTATGAATGTGCGTTGAGCAATTGTTTTACAATTTTTAAGCATGTATAATATTTAACTTCTTACAATATTATTGTCTATTAGCTGTCACCACGGACGTATCGCTGACTCAAGTAGGAGAGAGACAAATATCGAACACGTAAGCCTATTGTGCCTCTTTGTCGCTAGTTCCGCTTTTTCGTTTGCACTTCAAGCGTTTAATGGAACGCCTCAGAGCGAGGTAACGCCGCATACGTCATGTTTTTTGGTGCATACAGCCGGCTCCATCGAATTATAATACGTTATCACGTCAAAACAAAAAGCATTTTTTTTATATTAAAAAATATATTTAAAAAAAAATGCTATTAGATAACTCATTAAGTCGAGTACATATTTAATTAGTTAGTTTATTGGATTATAAATTTTTATAACTCAATTTTTGCGTTTGTGTTAATAAATACGCTATAATTAGTTAAAACTTCAATGTCCTACAACTTATTAACTATACATAGTATTCCAAAAATATTCTATATCTAGCTTGAGTAGAATAACATATTTAAACATTACTAAAATCGGAAACATCATAAATTTTTACCTGCCCGCTTGACATGGAATGCCCAATGGTTTCGCGTATACATGCGCAAAAAGCAAACTTCTTACTATCACGCATGCTTTCCTGCATTTTTCTTTGTTATTCGAAAACATCGGAGGACGCATGGAACGAATTTCGTAAGTTGGTCAATGTATTAAATGAGCCACTGTTATGTAGAGAAAAAAATCATACTACCGACATTACACATTAAGTTGGTTTATAAATTGTATGATAAAACAGTTTGTCAAAGCGTTGGACAAGGAAGGAGAATGTTTTTAATATATTTGTACAACATTTTTTAAGCTGAGTACGTAAAAGTTAAAAGCTGGAATATTCGACGGTCCTCAAATACGAACATTCATAAAAGACGAAAATTTCACAAAAGCTATGACTGATGTTGAACGTGAAGCATGGAAAGGTTTGGTGTTAGTAGTAACAAACTTTTAAGGTAACTATAAAGCACCAAATTATATACAAATTTTGCAACAGATGTTGGGAAGCTTCAAGAATTTAGGCGCAAATATGAGAATAAAGCTACACTTCCTCCACAGCCACCTGGATAGATTTCCCAACAATCTGGGAGATTACAGTGAAAAAAGGGAGAATGCTTCCACCAAGACCTATAAGTGATGAAAGAAAAGTATCAGGGCAGATGGGATTGTCGCATGATGGCAGATTACAGCTGGTCCTATTACTGTAAAAAAAGATTGTCGTCCCCAAATTACCTATAGACGCAAAGCTTATAAAAGGCGATTCTTTAAATAATAAATAAAGTTTAAAAACCTGTTCTCTCTTTTTATTTCTACGTTAATTAATTAAAAACTTAAACAAAAAATAGTGACACTTTGGTAATGAATAAATGAAATTAAAAAATATACTAACTGTTTCATTCTGTGTTTTGTAGTCAAATAGCAAAATAAAGATTAAAAAAAACTAGAGCCAATATCCCAAAACCATTCACAGATTTATAAATTGTATGCATAAAATTATTCGAAACTACTTTCACATCAAGGGCAACAAAACCGTTGTTGGCCAGTGTTTTGTTTTAAAAATAAATCACGAGTATCACTCATCATCATCACATAAAATTTAATAAAATATTTCATAAATAAAATATGAAATCAAAATCAGCGGAAAGTGTGGAACGGAAGTGGAACGGAAAGCCTTCATCCTAGGTTCCCAATTTTCCTCTGCCCACCTTGCCATAAGCGGGATGTCGGAGCCTGATATATTTTATTTACTCACTCACTGCACTCTGCTCTGATCATCCTACCGACTGCACCAATTAAGTTGTTCGCAGCCGAAGAATTCAAAAAAAAAAATATTTAAACTGAGTTTATTTGAATACAAAAATTAATTAAAACTAAATGTGTTAAAGTGATAATAGTGAGTAATGAAGTACAAAATATTGATTAATATAGTGAGGGAACTTAAACAATGAGACAGAGTTATTGGAAAAAGATGGTTCGGAGTGGTCCGATGTTGCGCAAGAATTGCCGGGCAGCGGCCCTAGCTGTGGGGCTTCGGCGAACGCAGTGCCTTAGATTTGTCGCAAATAACTAGCTTGTGTTGATTACCTATTTGTGTTTCACCTGTCAAACATAAATATGTTTTTTTATAGATTTGTTTGCAATATGGCCACAATTACATTTTAACACCATTACCAATTGTTTAATTTTTGTTTAACGTTATTATTTAACGTTATAACATATTGTTTAACGTTTTGTAATTCTCGATAAATAAATCGATCTCAATAAAGCCTCAATCTAAATGTTTAATGTTGTATGTGAATGGATAAGTCACAAATAAATTCAAAAACAAGTTAGTAGTACAAGTTTAATATTGTGGGTAAGTTTATTTTTTTGCTTGGCTCGGTGCTGAAACATAACATTGTACTTATGCATGAGCATTCACACAACAATAAATAATCCTAGTACAAATTCAATTCAATTCAAATGCAAATATTTTTATTCAAAATACAATACAGAAGTTACAAGCTTCATTTTTTTAACGTCAAACAATTTACCACTAGTTCTCAAAAGTTACTGCCACAGACCTGAGAAGAACCGGCGGAAGAAACTCAGCGGGAAATGTCCATTTTTTTTTTAATCAAAACTTTATACATTACATTATAAATTTAGTGACAATTATACACTTGAAATAGCCTGGAGCGAGCATTTTATTCCCAAGGCGTGTTATCATTTATAAAATCGTTAATATGGTAATAACCTTTAACACACAAACGTCTTTTCACAACCTTTTCAAATTGTGAAACAGAAAATTCTCTGATGTTTTCTGGGATCTTATTGTTAAAGTGTACACCCTGTCCCATAAAAGAATTACGGACTCGATGCAATCGAGTTACAGGCGCACTAAGTTTATGCCTATTTTTAGTATTAATAATATGTACATCACTGATTTTAGTAAACTTATTAATATTTTTCTTGACATACATAGCATTGTAATGCGTGATAAACAGATAGGCAGAGATAGATAGTGCTTTGTCTCCAGATTAGGTACCTTAGATGGTAAGTTCTATTCAACCTGTTTATTAAAATCTTATTTTCTAGCCTTGGTGACAATAATGTAATTGCAACTATAGTATCAACGGAGTCCACAAAAATCTACAAAACTAAAACAAGGCACGTGGAGTCCATGTTTTTAAATGCAATAAGGAAAGCTATAAAATCTTCAAATAAGTGACATGACACATGGATTGTATGCAGATAGACCTACAAATTTTTACAAACCAATAATGGTATGTAAAGTGTACCCGGAAGCTTTTGGAAGTAACTAAAATCCTAGCCCTATTTTGAACAGAAATTCAAATATTATAAAAATAACATATAAAACTATTTATAATAGTCGCAGATCTGAATCCTGCCATACGAGCTGAAAAACTCTGGCACATAGCACGTACCAACGGTCAGTATGGTCGTGTCGCCGCCAGGACGTTAGAAATTCACTCTTAATAATTATAGCTATTAAAAACATGTCATCTATTAACTTGTTTCTTAATTTATCATAAAGTATAAAAAAACAACTTATTAGTAATTCATAATTTTTGTTATGAAAGGTCACTTTCACGCCAATAACTGTGTAGCACCCTCACTTCGACAACTATATAAGGCGGAGCTTGTTCAATCATGCCTTAGAGGCCCCTGGAGACCGCTGCCACTTGCGCCAACTGCGGGGGAGCCCATCCGGCTAACTACTCAGAGTGCCCGCAGTTTAGGCGCGAGGCTACAAATAAGAGAGCCGGCACGGTTGCGCTTACGCAACTCGAGCCACAGCGCCGTGTAAAACCCGGCGTAGCACCAGTCAGCGTCAACACAGTCGCCACCGAAGCCCAGGCCTCCAGCCTGATGGCCCCGGCCAACCCCGCAACAGTGAGAGGAGGCCGGAGACAAAAGAAGCGCACCGGCCGGCGGAACAGAAGTCAGGGACGTAACAAGGCGGCCCCTACTTTAGGCTCCGCCCCCCAGCCAACTACGTCGGCTAACGCCGGCAAGAAGACACCGGCGACCGAGCCGGCCTAACTCGCCATTGATATGGCACTGAACACCCTCAAGGACGTCCTTGTTGCGCTCAGGGAGGGCAAGGACCCAGTCCTGAGCGTCCTGGAGGCGATGAAGAACCTTATCAATGGCTGAGTCAAGAATCTACAGCCTTTGGAACGCCGCAGTGTCGAGGCGGAAGTTCCGCCGCGCACTGCAAGAGAGAAGTCTCCGCGACGGCCCACTCGAATGCCAGACGCCTAGGTTAGGCACAACCTACGAGACCTCCTCCCTTACCCCTGAATCCGACTCCTGAGTCGCTGGTCGCCTAAGCTGGGCCTCCCCCGGGAAACCGAGGGTCTCACCCGGCTGGGCTGACCGCCCAGGTGGCACATTGCTCATCCCGCCCACGCCGTCCTTATCCCCTACACCCGCGACCTTATCACGCGGGTGTTTGTATCCCACCGGGTATATCCCACCCCAACGACCCGCTCATATTAATGAGCGGAGGCAGCCACCTCGAAAGGGGGCCAAAAGGCCCTGACTCTGATCCCCTGCTCAAGGGCAGGATGGTAGAAATCCTTCTCCTCATGCCTTAGACGATTGGTACATCAAGTGGCTTTTTGAGGTCAACCCGGAAAAAAGCGTACTCCTCTAGTGCTCTTCCGCCGAAATCGTTACGAGACCGTCTCGACTATTTACTTACTAAACAAACCGATCCCCTGGAAGCCCCAGGTCAAATACCTAGCTAGGCATCTTACTAGATACGAAACTTCGGCCGCACATCACGTATCTTGAAAACAAAGACATACGTCATGAACAGGCTGTATTCACTCATTTGCAAATGTCACTTCGGAACAAGCTGACATTGTACAAAATTTGCATCCGTTCCATCAACACTTATAATTGTGTCACGTTTACGCACACTCAGATAGACCTCCTTCAGAGTGGACTTACACAAAGACTTCGAACTACGAAAACAATCGTGGAGATGAAGGTGGGATCGAAAGAATAACATAGCAGAATACAGTTATACAGTTATGGCTTATTATTGAAATTCTTCAACAATAAACATTGTTGAAGAATTGCAAAGAGTAAAGTAATTATACTAAGAAGAATTATCAGCAACATTTGTCTTAAATGAATCATAGACAACCATCTTTTATCTTCATCTTCATCATATTTGGATCTGCAATATCTGAAGATTTTTGCCCATATATATAGGAGCCATCGATATATTTGCAACAAATAAAAACAATAGAAGAACATGAAAAATATTTAAATCTAAAAAATATTGTATACAGAAATTTGAAGCCATAGTCAAAGTCAAAGTATTAATATAAAACTTGCAACACTGTAATTATACTGTCAATTAGCGGGAAATGAAAGGAAATGAATTATTTTAAAAAATCTATACACTAATGACAAATATAATTTATTGAATAAATTAAGTTTATAGAAATTAATTACAATGTTTGAATGGGCTTACAGTGGTGCTAACAAAGCAGTACCTAGAAATGTGGGTCCGGAATGTGCGTATTTTTTATCACCACAGAGGCAATTAATCGAAACATTAATAGTAATTACGGCCTGTGTCTACATAATTGTAAGTTATTTCCAAAATGAGTTTTATATATACATATATATTTCGAGAAAAAAAAAATATCCTTGATCTAATCCTAACTTTAATATAATGAAACGCTGTTAAATAATTTATTTCGTATATTATTATATTATTTTTGTAACTTTAAATCTGTTTTAGATTAAAACATTCCCAAAATTACAAATTCCACATGAAAATACATACCTTAAAAGTGACAGAGGAGGCAAAAGATTACTTGTTATACTTCTAGCTCTCTTGTGGGGAATGGAAATTGGTTTTAAATTTGCTTCACGTACAGTTATATATTTATTAAACCCATGTCATGTAACAACATTAATTCAAGTAAGTGTTGTATTTTTTTTTCCAAAAATTTACTATTAGGTTATATAATCAAGTACTTTTCAATAAATAGGCAACAGGACTCCCAAGTTCAAGTGTGGGATATAGTGTGAAACAAAAAACATATTTAATTTGATTAATATTTGAAATCAATGCAAAGATTTATTTAGTTCCCAACACCTAAAATTAACAGTTTAAATTACAAAGTAATTGAATATAAAATATACAATTTTGTTATTACAGATATATTTATTAGCTGCTCCACCCAGTAAAACAGTTACAGCATTATTTCGAGTTCATTTGAACTTGCTAAATGGGCCTTTACTAGCATTTTTATTCCCAGAAACAGCTTCAAGAACAGTATGTATTGTGTTAAACTGTTCCAATAAACAAATATTTAGATAATAATATAAAATAATAAACTAAGCATATTTAAATAAAGTGATTTCGATGTCTTGTGATCACAATTTATCTATCATTCAAAGCTTCTTTAAATTAAATACACAAAAATATAAAACCTAAAGAGGCTGAGTCTTCTAAAAAGCTTCCACTTCACCTTGACAAGCCAAACCTAACATTCTATTAACATTATTATGTTTGTGGAAGCTTTCTGAACTTATATTTGAAATTCTTTACTCTGAATTAATATTTTTCAATCAACTAAACATATGTTTTTTGATGAGTGAAGTAATTTGTAAGCAATTGTTCATTTTTTTTTACTTATATTTAGAAAATAATATATAATTTCATATCAGATTTTAGCAGAAGCGGCTCTATATTGGATACAACATGGAATGATGTTTGTCATACCATATTATCTACTACGGATTGGTGGTATGTTTGTATTCAAATCTCAAAATGGTGTAAAACATATGTTAAAATTAAACATTATATTTCTTTTCAGGTGTTTATAATATAGAACCATTCTGGGATTTCAATTGGGCTATTTTTAGTTATTGTCTGAACCTTTTATATCACTTTATTATTCTGCAGATCATTGCCATTGTAAGTATGTATTATTTATGGAGTGCCTATGCCTTTTGATTCTGATTTATATATTTATTATTTTTGGTGTACTGTGTGAAAAATCTTGCAGTAATTGTGAGTAATTTCCAGGTGGGCACTGTTTATTGAATAGAATATACTCTTTGTTAGCACATAAAAGATACATATACAATAAAAAAAAATTTTACAGTGTCACACTGTATCCTACACATGGCAGGATCTTGAGAACTTAATGTTGACCTTTATTATTATTACTTAGAATCAGACTAGAGTTTTTCATACCTCCATTCCATTCCCCACTTTCTGCCAAATTTGAGACTTTGCTTTTGCCACCCAACAGGGTGGCAGAACTCAATGGCTTATTTTTCTTTTTACAGCAAAGAAATGAAAATTTTAAATATTTCACTTCCTCGAGACGATTCTGATCCATAATCAGTCGCTTTTGCAGTCACACATTTGTGCCTATGTGCCATGCAGGCCTCCGTCGCTCATTTATGCCATAAAAATACATATATTTCATAAATCTATACTTATAATAAATCTGTACCTGATCAATGTCTATAGATGAAAGCTATGTTAAAAATCATCTTATAAATGTCCCCCTTATTAATGTAATAAAGCCCAAAATAGTGACTTGTTTTTTTTATCTGTCTGTGCGTTTGTAAGTGCCTATCTCAGAAAGGGCTAATCAGATTAAAATTCAATTTTCAGTTCTATACTTTGGCAACCTTCCTTTAATATTTAATGTTGTAATCGCGTTTAGTAATTAAAATAGTGTTATTCAAGCAGGCAAAGCCGCAGGCGGGTCGCTGGTGTATAATATAATACTTAATAACTATATAATACTGTGATACAAAATAAGTTAGTTTGTTTTTATTTATTCTTTTAAATCAATCTCATCCCCTTAAAAATTGTCCTCGAAATAGAATAGTCTTATTCCGATATAGCCTTTAAGACTTTTTTGATTCGGCTTTTATCTCGTCAATCACTTCAAAACGGCCTGAAACAGCCCTCGTATTGATTGGTCTTTTGAGTTTGCTGAATTGGCAGAAATTGCACAGTTATATATCGTACGCGAGTCGAGATTTTTGGCAAAAAGTCGCGAAAAAGCCCATTGTTTGATTTTAACCACCAACCGAGACCGATCCTCAAAATGGTTTGACCTGAGCCAAGACAGCAAGGTTTATAAACATCAACCGATCATTTTCAAGCACAAGTATAATTTTTTTGACGTGGTCCTCGTCGGTAAACGTGTTCGATGGGCGCCTATACGTGTCGTGCTATACGTATTTCCTTCAACGAGTTTGAAATCGTTGTACCACGTATAACTCTTCTATTGTTGTATAAAGTGATCACAAAGAACTACGCTATCATTTTTCAACGTGCCCGTACAAGAATATTCATTCCGCTAACAAAATTTGATGGAATATCTATCTTGCTGCTCAACAAGGTCACACAAAAAATATTTCCTCGAGTCAGACCCACAACCGTTGTCGTTCGTTTCGTGTCCCTGCGCCACAGGCCTCTGTTTTAATTAAATATTTTTTAGACGTTAAACTGCTAAATCGTGACGTCACAATAGACGAGCGGGTGTCACTCAAGTCGAATGTATGGTAAGTTCGATATAATAATTCATTAAGCGCAATAATATTTTTTATTTGCGATTCTGTTTTAGCCTGCCCAAGTGAACTTGAACCACATGTTATGTCCTGCCATCCTGGACCCGTTCGACGGCCCTTGGTACCGTATAGCTGCTGTTGTACACCAGGCTCTCCTGTGCCCTATACTCTGCAAGCTGTTCTGTCTCGTCGCCGATTTCTGTTTGACAAAATTCCCACCAACCAAGGTAAAACCACACATGAAGGATCATTTACTCGACAGAAAATTAGATGGACCTGTTGAATAGTAATTGTTTAATACTGACTTTCAATAATCAGGAATGCTATGGAACCTCAATAATCGGATATAAAAAAATAATGAACTATTCGTTTCGTAAATACAAGTGCTTTATACTATATAATGAATGATAAGTACGAAAAAGTTTTATTGCCTAACAATGTCACATGCTGTGTATAATAAATATGAAAAAATTCAAAATAAAATTTACAGACTGAAATTATCCAATAAAAACGGATAGTCTGAAGTAATTTTATATATCCAAAGTATAACATCCCTAGCATTCCTGATAATAATCATGTCTGACACTCCACACGAGTATATTATGCATTGTAAACGTTCTTGATTCGGCCTTTCTGCTGTGATATTCACGAATGCTCATACGTAATAATCTCATTGCTAAGTAAGAATTGCAATAATAGGGGTTAAAGCTTGTCGAAGCATTTAAATAAGCGAATGAATTTTACGATAGTCATGTAATATGTTATGTTATATAATGTACTTTGTTTTGGAAATGTATTTACAGAGGCATCATGCTAATTATGTATGTATGTATATGTATACAATATACATATTCGTATTTATATCTTCATTGTTGCCCATTACTTATGTATATATAATTGTTGGTAGTTCTATGCAATGACTTGTGTTTGTTTGAAGTATAGTAATGCAATATTGAAAATAATCAATGTTACAATAAAGTATATAAAATATATTTTTGCATTATTGGTGAATTGTATTTAAAGTATCGTTTATGTTAACAATTTGTATCACTTCATTGCACGACTACTTATATACTTAGCTTAAGTAAAAATATTTTTACTGATTAATAAAATGGTTTTACTTGAGAATAACAGAGGTATTAATTAGTTAATTATATAATTAAATAAACTACTATAACAGTTTAAGGTCTTATATAGATAAAAAAATGAATGACACATTATTACTAAGACAATGAATTTGACAGTTATTAATACGATATATTTAAAAAAGACAAAGCGACGTTGTTATTTAAAATAAAACTACTTAATTTTCACTTGCAAATAATAAAAGCATTTTTTTTACTAAAAGGTGTTGTAAAATTTATTATAAAAAATGGAAATTAAATTATTGATATAATTATTTTATTAAGGACATCAATCTCAATTTAAGTATTTACAATATAATTCATAAGTATATAAATTTAGTGAACCTACAACATAAGTAAGCTATTTCATAAACGTATTATTAAAAATATGCAATGAAGTGGTATATTTTTATATGTATATATATATATATATATATATATATATATATATATATATATATATATATATATATATATATATATATATATATATATATATATATATATATATATATATATATATATATATAATTAAGATTAAGTTTGTATGCATTGGCGTATATAGGGAAAGGGGGTGCTTAAGCTACAACTACGAACGATTGGAGTCAACCAATTCAAAAAATCTAATATTTTAAACTGATGTCGAGTTTCTAAGATATTTGCACAATTTCTTGTTCTAACATGGATATATCTATTAACAGTATCCGTATGGTTAATAGCCAGACCTTGGCAACTCCACTGTGGATTTTTGTTCGAGATACTGCTAGTCACACTGATACACACAATATACTATAATATTCGGACACTGATTTATATTTTATTTTGTACTAGTGGCGCCCTCGCAGGTTTGCCCGCTTCTTTCTTCTTTTTTGTATTATATTTAATTATTTTATAGTTCTAGTATCATATTAACAACTGTTGATAAAATGTGGATATTTTAAAATTAAAAACAGAAACTTGAACACAAATTGGTCCAGTAGATGTTGAGATTAGTGCGAGTCGTCTTCCATTGAGACTTCTTTTTCTCTTCTACCACTTCTTGTTCTAATTTAGTTGAAGATAAAAATATTAAATATTTCATTTCCTCGTGTAAGGATTGATCTTACAATCTGTTTCGTTTACAGTCGCACTTTTCTGTGTCACAAAAGACTCATTATTAAAAAGTGATATTTTATTTTATTACACAAAACAAAGAGATAATTTAAAATAGCTTTTAGCTATTTTAAACAACAGTGCGCTTTATATAAATTATGTCACTAAATATTTTAGAGGATGTTATTTTAAAACACGGGAACAGGGCTGTCGTCGCGTCGGGACTCGACCGACGCTTGTGCCTAATATCTATAGTTATAATAAATCTGTAGTAGTAGTCTGTACATGGAAGATATATCAAAACAGTTTTATAGGGGACGTTTATTGATGTTATAGGGCCTACAATAGTGATTTCAAAAAAATATTAGGTCATCTGTGAGTTTGTTCGCGCTAATCTAAGAATCAGAAATGGCTAACCGCGTTTATATTCAGTTTTTTCTATCATATTTTGGCAACCTTAAAGAAAAAAAATTTTTTGGTTCGAAAAAATGTTAAAGGATAACATTTTATTTGTTTGTTTAATTTAACTCGGTTGATAAATAAAAAAGTTATGTGAATTTAAGATATGTAATTTCTACAACTTTTTCAAATGTTTCAAAATTGATATTTTTATTAAAACTAGAAAATAATTGAGATTAGTAAATAAAATAGTGTAATTTAAGCAGGCCGAAGCGCTGTGTGAATAGCTAGTTTCAATATATATTTTTTGTGTATAGAATAAATAATCAATTAGTTAAGCGAGCGAAGCCGCTAGTTTTTTCTAAAAATTAACTAAGTTATCGTAGTTCTTCATCATTTTTACAGATCTTTAAATTAAAATAAATTTCAAACTACTTCTTAGCTGCCCGTAATGGTTGTTCATAAGATGTTCCAGGTCTTCAATTTTTAATATTTCATTCAAAAATACATGTCCCACCGAATGGATGAATTATTTCATATTATGGACATGATGAATACTTTTAATTATCGCTTATAGTTTAGCTGGATCCTTACAGCTTACAAATGTCTTATCAATTACTTATAGCATAAAAAATATACAAAAATTCTAAAAACCATAGATTTGTGTTCTATTAGTTATTTTAGCACCATTTAACATTGTTCCGTTCGCAAATATATTCAATGTACAGACAATTTATTTTACTGTTTTATTATAATATAGATAATCTTTCATGTTTAGTAAAAGAGCTATAATATATGTATAGGAAATATTATTTACTTAATTTAAAACAGCTTTCCATATTTTAAGGCACTGTAAGACAGGCTGTTGGTTTGACTCCTACGCGACGAAATGAAATATTTGATATTTGAAGAAGACAAGAAAATGGTTTCTTGTCTTTTTCTAACAAGGCTAAAGCCCGGTGTGTTCTGCCACTGCGAAAAGTGGCGATATGTTATATTTATACTTGATACATTTTTGTTACAAATTAATGTATAAAGAAATAAAATACAAATTGCATCATGCATAGCGTCCGAATATTAAAGTGACTCACTGTACGATAATATACTAAAATATTTTTTCTTAATTATGCATAAATTCACATATTCGCAATTTATTGCGTAAATATCTTAGGCTCTAGCTCACCTCGAAACCACCTAAATACGCCAATATTTGTATGTGACCGTGGTCCGTCCGAGGTATGTACACCTCAATAGTTTTATTTCAAACGGTTAAGATTACACGTGCAGATGCAAACAATTTAACTTCATGTAATGATATTAAAAATATAAAATATAATAAATATATTTGGAAATTAATCTATAATACTCTTAGCAAGGGCGACATGGTTAACGTTTCATACAGTTCACACATAACCGACACGAAACTAGTCAGATATGTGATGAATACCACAACTTGAGTGGACGGCACCAAAGTCCTGTACTTTAGCACCTAAATATAAGAATACTCTAATAAATCAGCTCATTTCAAATTCGCTTTTGCACGTAGACTTCAATGAGTTAAATGTACAGAAAGATGCCATAAATAAAAATAAAATAGATTAAAATATTTGTTTTATTGATTCACTTTGAAAATGTTATTGATTATGGATAATCTTATGTTAATATAATTTTATAACTAAAGCTTTAGGCTTCGCGCTTGTAGAAGCAGAATAAGACACAACGTTCCCCGCGTTCCGAAAATTAAGTATTAAGAGGCGGAAGTTACCGCTGCGCTATATCTTACCAGAACAAGGAAGTGGAAATTTTTAATTTGGTCAAGTGGAACGTCGAAATTACAGCTATCATGTCAGTCAGATGATGTGTTGATGTGCCACGACGACCTCGGCTAACTAATTACTAGTTAGATTATTATATATTAAGAAACAACTTATTTATTTGTTTTAATTATATAATTAAAGCTTACATTGAAATAGAAAGAATAAAAAAAAACTTCACTTAAATTCTTTTTTATTTTAAAAATTTTATGATTGAAAAGTTATGAAGCGTTATAAAATATACACTACCAACGTTTACTAAATATGAATTGTTGTATAACAAAGTAATATAGTTAAAAAATTGATGTTGCCTTCATTTTTAAAAGTAAAGTGAATTCCTTCATTTTTAAATGCACTTTCAGATTTGTCAAAATACAAATAAAATGTACATGATTAGATTTCAGTTTAATGTTTAATTTAAGTTTAAATAATTTAATGTTTAAATAATTTCGTACCACGGTATTAAAATAGTTGTAACAATTCTTATAGAATTAAAAGAAATAATTTGCCATTCCATGAAAGAAAACAATTTTTCTATAATAAAATATATTATTATAAAAAAAAATAACTAATATAAAAAAAAACAATAAAACAATATGAATTTAATTTTATTTTAAGTTATTAAAAAGAATGTTTTTAATAACTTAAAATAAAATTAAATTCATATTTTTGACTCCACAAATCAATATTTTCATTAAATTATCTTAGATACCTTTTAAACAGAAAATTGAAACTGCCCTGGTTTAAAATTGTATATATACACAATGACTTTTTTCATTGCTGCAATTTTATTCATTCATCTATACAGAATATTGTACACTTAAGAAAGTTGAAAACAATCAATCTTGGTAAAAGAAAATACATTTTTTTTGCAAGTGCGGATCTCATTTGGGAGATCCCGCCTACTAGCATATCACTTTTTTGATTTAATAACTAGCGCCCCGCCCGCGGATTCACCTGCTTGAATTAAAATATTTCATTTATTAATTTCAACTCCTTTCCTGTTCCAATAACTTTATCATTTTAAGACAATATTTTTACACTAGCATAATTAAAAAAAAATGGTAATTTTGTATTATTAATATTTTAAATTAACGTAACTTTTTTATTATTTTACGCACAGAGAAACAGATATTATTTTGGGCCTTATTACATTAATAAACATCCCCTATAAGATTTTTTTAAATATATTTTTTAATTTAGTGATTGGTTACAGATTTATTATAAGTATATATTTTATCAGTCCACAGTTTGGAAATTATTTTTAATACAGAAATTTCGTATTTTATTTTGTTATCATAATTCTTATGACCCTTTTCTTGAGCCATTCCCTCCATCTTAATGATATATAAAATTTATTGACTAGAAAAAATGTTGGTAACATATAAAATCATCATGACTAGAACTGGTGTGTAAATTCAAGAAGCATTGAAATTGTACATCAGCCATCTGCAGGAGGACCTAAATAGACCATGGAGACCTCAGTATTGCCATACACTGCTGAAACTGTCGGATACAACTTTTTCTTTGTTGGAAGGCCTGAAAGAATATATATTATTGTATTTAAAGGTTTATTCAATAAACTAAAAATAAAAAATTGAATTGTTATTTGTTCACCTCGAAATGCTACTCCTAGAAATTCATAATTTCTTTCAAATGATAATGTTCGACCTTCACAGTCTAAAATTACTCGTATCCTTTCCCCTACCTGAATATAAAAGGAATTTTGAAATTAAATTTGCAATGTAGTTAATTAGTAATAACTATTATTTTAAGAACACTCACTTGATATTTAGGACAATTACTTAATAAGGGATAACGACCATGAGTGTCGCCATTATGCAACAGGTGATTATCAACTAAGTTCCACCCCCAACTCTGTTCATCGCAGCCTAGAAGCCCAACATAACCCTGACATTGTAACTGGGCTTCTTTTGTTGAGAGTCCAACCACAGCTACTGTCCCCAATGGCCCTTCCCAGATCACTTCCCATGCATGTCTTCCCCTGTAGAATCCAATTTTCGCTCTACATGCATCTGTACTTTGTGCAACAGGATTTCTACAAAGTAAAAGTATTTAATATATTATTGTTTGATAGCAAACTTTATATATTATTAAAAATACAATAATCAGTTTAAAAAAAAATAAAAGCTAAAACTAGGAGAAATGATGAGCCCAAAATCGATGTTGTCGTCTCCCACATTTGGGTTTCATCGTCAGATTACCTAAACAGTACCACTGTACACTGTTGTATTCTCAATTTAGTTAATATAGTTCATAACTGAATATTTTTTTATATCATATTGCTTATAAAAGTAAATAAGATACCTGTGTAAAGTAAAACCATTGGGTTTGATGTATATATTTCTAGAACAATCATATGGGCTCCATGCATGATAGAATGCTCTTAATTTAGTCTTATATGTTGGTAAGTTAGAAAGCAAGTCAGATTTCAGTACTTCTTCCGCCAATCTTTTAATACAGTGAAATCTCCAAACGTCATTATTTTCGTCGCTTAAAATTCTAAACCAAGTTTTACATACTAACGCACAATTTTTAAGGTCACGTAAAGTTAAATATGAAAAAATATTTTCCAAAATATCATCCTTGACGAGTTCAGCAATAGCGTAATCACCATCATATGAATTCATGATAACGGGATATTTGTTACTTAGTTTTGACGCGCTTTTGTATTTAGAAGTAGGTAGTATCATTGGTCCATTTAAAAATATCTAATTTGTTTGTTGATAAATTTAATAACACACTGCAGGGTCTGTCGTTCAAGGGGTGAGGGGTGACATTTTCCTTTGTAAAAGCTAATGGTTTTTAATTCTTTTGGAACGCCATCTATTATTTGAGTACAAAACAATTTGGTCATAGTCATAAGAATTAATTATACGGCAAGTGAATACCGGCAAGTGCCAAGACTTGTGTATTTGGTGTGGTTTATGATTCCGTGCTTAGACTTCCGTGCTTAGCTTATAAACGGCCAACGTTTATAAGGCGTGCACCAATACACGCGTGTTCGCTTGTGAGGCCGTGTTTAGACGCTTGTGTAGACTCATCAAACGTCTACACGGGTTGCTAGGGGTGGCTTGTAACATCGTCGATTTATTTGCCGTGGCATGTGGTACCGTATATAAACGCTTGTGAAAGTTTCCTAAGCATGTATCACACAAGCGTCTGCACGGTATGTTTGGCGTGGCTTGTGACACTGTGCTTATATGTTTGGGAAGATTTCCCATCCACGAATGCCACCACCAAGTGGTTTTGACGTGACTTGTGACAGCTTGAGAGAGCTTGTCGCCGATCTAACCCAGTGTCAGTTTTAGAACACAGATCAAAGAGCGCTTTTAACGCCTGCACACATTATTTTAAGTTATATTAACATATAATTTTATATTCAGTCACCGTAACGGCATATATAGTCTCACACATGAGTTCGTTTCTGTATGTGCGTTTCTGTATATATATATATATATATATATATATATATATATATATATATATATATATATATATAGAGGTATATACTAACGCCATCACCATCACAAGCGTCTAGATAGTAGCCAAACTTACAAGCAAATGGATTTTTAAAAGGTGACCCAATGTTTTGAGCTTGTTTTCGTTCCGGATCAGTGTCGGTTTTTCATTACAGATCAAAGAAATTTGTCGCAAGCGTTTTGGACATACTGACGTTGGTTCATATTGAGTTTCACTCACGAGTTCTAAGCAACACAGTAAGTATCTGAATGAGAGAGAGCCAAACGTCTATAAAGCCTTGGAGGTAGTGTGCGCTTGCCAAGATATCATAAGCGTATAATCGGCCTATTAAACTTATTTCAAAATCTGCGCCTGTTATACTTCTAGTTGTCACTTGTCATTGTCACTTCAGTTGTCGTTGCGTAAATAAATTATAGCTTGTCAACTTACAACACTGCTCTTACATCTTACAATCCTCCTCGGCCATTATTTGAAAAAAAGATTTATGAATCTTAAACTACATAAAAAATATAACATATACTGTGCCTATAAATTACTTCTATAAATATAAAATTCTATAATGCCTGCAATTGAGAAAGTAACATGTGATGAAGATGAAAATTATATTATATCAAGAGCTAAAGAAGCTCAGAAACAGAACATGTATTCTGCTAAAGCTTGGATGTTGACTGCTAAAACTTTATTTCCCACTAATTTCAAAATTCAATTTGAAGCCTATTTAATGGAAAAGCAATCTGGAAATGTACAAGAAGCTGCAGAATGTTTTAGTTCATTAATGTTGGTACCACAAAATTTATCAAGTTTACTGCCTGAAATATCTGCTATTGCTAATGCTCTTAAGTCAAATGAATTAAACTTTTTAAGTCAAATGTTTGATCATATTTGCCCTGACATTCAGTTAACAATACTTAAAACAAGTGTAGAAAATAGTGATGACACTATGGAGCATTGTAGATTGTTAGTATTATTATTAAAAAAGTTTCCTCAATTAGGTGTTGATAGCCTTGTCAAAACTCTCATAAATGCAGAGAAATTTTTCTATGACAATCGATATGCTCGATTACTTGTAGTAGAAACTTTACCTCTACTTAATTCACTAGAATCTCCAAGATTACTTCAACGATTAGTAATAAAAGCGATAGACTTTTATAACTCCTATATTTATGATGAGACGGAACATGACATTTCTGACCCTTGGCAGAGATTGTTTGGTGTTTTAGAATTGTTAGGGAGGCAATTAGCATGGGATTCTTATTTAGTTAATTATAGTAATAGTTTAAATAAGGAATCATATTATCAAAAATTATTAAGTCTCAGGAATTTTGATGATTGTAGACAACTTTTGTACTGTGGCATTGTGTTTTTTCTAAGATCATTGTATGAACACAAATCATTAAAGGGTAATCATATCTTAGTTGAAGCATTATCAGATGCTGATATGCCACCCTCTAAGAGACGTAAAGGGGACATTGAAGTAACAGGAATATCAGCACATCAATTCCAAGCTGCTGCTAATTGTTGGGACCTTTTACATCGTAATGAAGTAATATCAAGAGAATTTGTAAAATTAACAACCCAGTTACAAGTAAAACCATGGCTTAATGAGTTTTCTGAAGAACTAGCACTGTATAGAGGAAGATATGATGAAGTAATTTCAACTTTGACAACAAACAATATAACAGCTGCCGTAACCAAAGTGTCTTTGAATTTCTCCCAGCAAAATTACACAGCATGTGTTGAAAATATACTAGCAGCGTTGCCTTTGTTACCTTCTGTTGAGGGAGTGCTAGAATCAGATCTCATTGTTGGAGGTAAACATAGGCATCTTCATTTTCTGCCTTTAACTAAAGTTGCAATTGTACACTATTTTTGCACATTACTCATAAGAATATTATTGAAAACAGGCAATAACAATGATTTAACTTATGGACATATATTAGTGTTAATGCAACTGGGTTGGCCTCAAGAGGAGTCTATATTTATTAATATCATGGATACAATAAGAAAAAAAAGTGTTTTTCATTATCATCTCTTCCAAACATATATCATTCACATAGACTTTTTAGAAGAGTTAAGTTTTATTTGGAATGAGCAAGGAAAAAGTGTTGCTTTGGACATATTACCTAATTCTCAGCAACATTTAGGCCAACGCCGTATTGGTACCCGTGGGGCAGATAAAGGTGTGAAAGAAGATTTTAAACAAGCCATGAAAGCACAAGTAGCCCGAAGCAATGAATCTATGCTGAATTTAATAATTCAATTTATAACAGCCGAGAGATCATATCTCTTGCAATTATTCTAGTAAATAAAAATCATAATGTCTAATAATACCATATTTATTTATTTTCAAAATGCATTGTACCTATCACAATTTACGAGCTTCCTTCATACGAACCTACAGCTAACAAAAGATTACGTCGTGTGAAATGTAAATTTTTAATGGGAGAATTTTTTGTTGCAAATGATCTTAACAAAAATTTATCTTCTTTTTGTACATTACTATTTATTCCATTTTCCTCATTGATAGTTTCGTCAGTAATGGCTGCAAAGTCCCAAAGCTTGATAGTAGAGTCTAAGGAACCTATGATAAAAATAAACCAATTTTAAATTAATGTAAACAAAATAAATAAATTTAAAATTCAATACCTTTCTTGGTAATAATTATTTAGTATTGGAATAGAATAAGAAAAGAAAAATTATTACCCTAATATCAATTTAATCAAACATTTGGTACTGCGTTTTTTAAAAACAAGACAATATAAAGACATTAACAAAATTACCAATGACGAGTGGCGCAGCAGCGGCGTCTGACTATTAAAGCGTTGGTTGTGGTTTCCCATCCAGAGGAATTAGGGAATAACTAAAATTTGTCTTCCACGTTGAGTTTCGCCACTCCCAAAGTAAAGACTGTGGTGTCTCAAAAGTAATTTGCTAACCCGCCTAATGACATTGTACAGCGTGAAGCTAATAAAGAAAAACCACAAGCACTTGCCTGAAGAGAGTATGGTACCATCGCGACTAAACGCTAAAGCGTGCACTGGCGCAATGTGCATTGGTGGTAGAGTGGCAGTGGGCAGGCCCGTCGATATGTCCCATACAACAATCTCGCCGTTGCCGCCACCCGACGCTATCCACCGCCCGCAGGCAGAGAAGGCCAATGTGAATGGCGTTGACTGCATTTCACAGAAATATGTTGTTTATTTTTGTTATTTTTAACATTAACATATAAAGTATATTCGGTTCCTTTAATTCAAATTCGCTAAATTTTTAAATATAGTTGTTTAATTATTGTGTTTTGAGAAGTAGAAGTGAAAGTAAACACAGATACAGCAACTTTAGGCATTTTTCAAAGTAAACCATAAAATATCAATTTATTGGTATTTTATTTCTTAACTACACATGTGTTATAATATCTCGGTCCAATAAATGTATTATTAGATAATTTATAGAAATATACACATAAATTTTCCTGATGAGGCCTGTCGTGGCGCAGTGGCACAAGAGTGTGACTGTAACCGACAGGTTCTGGGTTCGATCCCCAGTCGAGGAAATGAAATATTTAATATTTTCAATTTAAATATTTAATCTTTCATTTCTTTGCGCTGGTAATGAGGCAAAGCGCAGCGTTGAGTTCCGCCACTCAACACGCAATGCCTCAAATTCGGCGGAAAGTGGGGAACGGAAGTGGAACTGAGTGTCTTAACACTAGGTTCCCGGGTTCCCTCTGCCTACCCTGCCTCGTGCGGGATACAGCGTGAAGCTGAAAAACAAAACATAAATTTTCGTATTGGTCTATAGGCACAAGTAAGTTCAACCGACATAATAGTTTTGATAAGCAGTGATACTATATTTTTATTTCACATATGTTTCACAACATTGTCTTACTTTATAACAATTATTTCTATTAAATGGAATCTCGAATCCAAGTCCTTATTATATATAGTTTAACAACCAGTTTACCTTGTGGCCAGTCATCAGTCGAACCTGGGTCCCGGTTAAACAGTCCCAAACCCTGACGGTGCGGTCGCTAGACCCAGTTGCGATATAATTTGAATTTGGATGAAATTGTATACACTGAAATGTGAAATGTTCTAATTATTAACCATTAATATATATAGTTTCTATTTAAGATTTACACTATAGATTTAGATGATTTTCAAAATAAAATTATTGGTTAGTGTAAGTAAAGATTACTGGATATCTCTTTAAATAAATAGAATTCTAGTGGATTAGGACTAACTACATCAATGTTATATGCATGGTACATTATTTGAAGCCTAAGATTTGACCAGGAAATGACCTTTTTAGGGATCTTATAGATCTCTTCCAAAGGTCCATTTCCTGTTTCATAATACTACTGCTCTCCAGTGTCAACGTTCAATGATTATTTTACGACGGCCGTCGTTTTATCTTGTATTAAGATTATTTGCACAATAAAATTGGTATTCTCTCAAAACGAATGAATAGTTCCTCACTATGTTAACAAGAAAAAAGGCGTTGAAGGCGTGAAGAAGATACTCAATCTTCATTCGACAAGCGTTGCCCGAAAATCTGGCAGAAATTTGGTAACTAAGTATCTTTTGCACATGCAGGGTAGACACTTGTAATCTAGTGTTAACACTCTTCGCCAAATTTAAGACATTACATGTCAAGTAGCGCTTTGCCTTGTTAACAGAGCGAAGAAATGAAAATATTAAATATTTAATTTGAAAATATTCATTTCCTCGAGTGGAGATCGAACCTACAACCATTCGCGTTTACAGTCACACAAATTCCTTGCACAATAATAATTTCCACGGTAGTCAATATCCATGCTATCATGCTCACATCGACGTCCGAGTGGTGCCCCGCAAAGATCCGGAGCGGCTGGTGCTGGTCGGTGGCCCAGAGGCGCGCGGTGCGGTCGTGGCCGGCCGTCGCGAAGTAGTGGCCGTGCGGCGACCAGCGCACGTCCCACACCGGCCACACGTGCCCGCGGTACACCACCAGGCACGTCCAGCACTGCAGCGACCACAGCCTCACTGCGCCACGTCACGTACAACATTATTCATCTACTTTCCCCAACATTTGATGATAATACAGCTTAATAAGTCGATTGAAAGTTAAATTGTAAAGTTATCGTGGGGAATTTAAATATGATATTAAGCTTTAAAAGTACATATTGAGTTCTTTTGAATGACTATATAGGAAATTTTATTTCCTATGGGAAATCCGGGGACTCGGGGACTTCAGTCGTCATTAATATAACTCCACTTTGTTCACTCGCATTAAAAGGGTTGGCATAAAACCAAATATCAAGATGTTGAAATTTTCGTTTCCTACATCTTTTCATATAAACACAATTAAATAAGAGTTGAGTAGCGAAAACCAGCGCCACGTTTTGACTATCAGAATGACGAAATAACAATTATTTAAATAACCGTGGACCGAGGATGAAATCCATGGCCTTAGGATTTACAATAGTATCCATTTTTCTCAGTTTAACACTATATGGCTCATAAAAAGGTTGTTGTTGCGTAACTCAACGCCATTATGTCCTGTTACCAGAACACAGAAATGAAAAAAATAAAATATTAATAATTTCATTCCTCCAAATCGGAATCAATCCCCACCGCCACGTCTACAATCACACGCTTGTACCACTGCGCCATGACGGACTCATAATATATATGATTATACTCACCAGTGGAATCTTCTGAGCTGGACAATAAAAGGGTTTTAAATGGATCAAATGCCACCTTGTACACGGGGCCGGAGTGGCCGAATAATGTACGACATGTATCCCTATCTTTTTCTTCCATCATTCTCACTAACACATCACCTGTTAATATTAAATATATGATTAAAAAAACTTTTTTAAACAAATACAATATAAGGTCTATATAACGTTATATGATTTAACGATGAATTCGCTATTGGGTCGAATTTTCTACATTGGTTATTTTCAAATAAAATTACTCTATAATGGTCAACACTGGGTTTATTCATAATTTTGCATTTTAAAAAAGTACAAGACATTTTATATACATACTTCTGTGTGAAAACTATATAGGCGTAATTTATTTTAATAATAAAGAGTATATGTAAACGCTGATAATAGCTTTAATTTTTTTAATTCCATTTTTTCTATAATCATAAAATGTGCAATACTTATAACATTGTTATTAGTTTGTACTCTATTTACTTCTGCCCATACAAAATACATTGTATATAATGAATTAGGTCACATATTGGCAATAAGTAACTTACAAGCTTCTCTGTCAATATCTTGGAGTTTTTCTGCAGATTTCATTCCACGTAATCGCAGCGTAGTCAATGTCCAAACCTAGTTAAAATATATGTATTAAATAGTTAATCTTCTTATCACTTTAAAATGTTATTAAGAATAGAAAAATATGTTTGCAAAAAGTATTTAAATTTATAAACAGACTCGAACCCACTACATTTGGAAACCATTCAAGCATTTAGACCACTGAACGATACATTCTTGTGACCATTGTTAGTATCTCTTTAGGGACCAAAAATTTCGAGCCTAAGAAGGACCAAGGTTTATTATTTGGGGCAATTTCGAAGAAGCTGGAGTCCCAATACATTCAAATCTTTATGCGTTTTCTAAAAATATAAATTAATTAGTTGTTTTAAGAACAAAAAATGTTACCTTTATCAAGGAATTGTTAAAGCCAACTGCTAGTAGAGTGGAATCGTCACAAATATCAGCAGAAATAGCAGTTTGGCCGCTGTTCAAGAGTGTGTAAAAACATATTGAGGGTAGGCTGTCAGGACCAAGTTGGACACGTTTTGATGCTTCTCTCAATGCTTTACCTTTTTCAATTTTGTCAGTTTCTTTCCTTAAAAAATGACATTAAGATTAGACTTAAGGTACTTCCATTGTTCCCAATTAAGATACTTCCATTGTCTACTTTCGTGTGTCTGATTGTGTTGAGTGGCGGAACACAACGCCGCGTTTTGTCTCACGAAAAGATAATAATGATCCAGCCAAATTTTTTGGCCATTATATTTGTTCACTGAGGGACCCATCCTTGTTATATTAATATGTAGATTGAATGTAAATAATGTCTTACTGTCAAGTCAAATATTTTGCAATTGTAAAAATACCTAGGATTTACTAAATTCAAACAGTGCCGTTCAATAGTAATTTTTATTTAAATGTTTTTTCTTTCAGCTTACCACACATAGTAGACTAGGCAGAAACTAATTGGGAACCTAGTGTTTCCTCCTCTTCCTATTCTACGTCTTTACTGGGGTGAGGAAATGAAAATATTTAATATTTCACTCAACTTTCTCAAGTGGGTACTGAACCCAAATCCTTGTTGGGTGGGTTTACAGTACCTCAGTGCCCCTGCAACATTTAATGTAACACTTTATCAAGCTCCTCCTTCCTCATAATATATGACATGATGTATACGGGCGGCTTCTAATTTTGTAAAATTTTTCATTTATATGACTCAGCTTCATTTCATGTTGTATCCCGCACACGGCAGGGTACGCAGAGGGAACTTGGCAACCTAGTGCTAAGACACTTCGTTCCACTTCCGTTCCCCAGTTTCGTACAAATTTGAGGTATTGCGTGTTAAGTGGCGGAGCTCAACGGCACGTTTTGCCTTGTACGAGAGTGATGAAATGAAAATATTAAATATTTGAATGAAAAATATTAAATAATTTCATTTACTCGTGTGGGGACCGAACCCACAATGCGTAGGTTACAGTCACACACTTGTGCAAATATCTGCAAAATTTATACTAGGTACTCGTTTAAATTTACAATTCTGGTAGAGGAATTCTATCATTGGGTGGAGCATTTGGGTCCGATTTTGGTTTCTTCATGAATATGTTGTCCTTTTTTGCTTTTTTCTTTTTTGGTTTATCAGGAGTTTCTTCTGCTTCTTCTTCATCCTCAACAGGTGTGGGCAGTACTTGAATATCAGGTTCTTTTAATAGTCCATAATAAACTTTGGGCCGATTATCTGAAACAATAATACTAGACTGTTTATAAAAGCAATTATCTTACAGACAACAAAAACAGGGCAGTAATTATATTTATTTTTTTATTCTGGCAACAAGATATGTATGAAAATTGGATAAGTCTTGGAGAATGCAGAGTCTTAACTAGGTAGGTTTCAAGATAATGACAAAGAAAATTTTATACACTAAAAGAACTAATTTTATGTACCATTTCTGGAAGCTTCTCCTAAAATTCCTCCTATTGTTGCTTTTACTTGAGCTTGAGTTCTTCCTGGCCCATCATGTATATCTATTTGTATATGATTATTGATAATGTTGATTATAATGGGTGAACTTTTTTGTTCATGTAAATATCTTTTTAACTGGGTTGAAGCATCTCTAGACAACTGTACTTGGAACTTGTTAGAACTGTAACATTTGATAACAAGAACAATATAAAAGACAGAATATATTTAAAAAATCCAGGAGTTTACTTGGAAAATACCTGTAAATCTCAGCAAGTTCATTACCCTTTATTTGTTCTTTATTCTCAACGGTAGCTAATCGTTTTAAATCTTCTTGATAATGCTCTTCTTGTTCTGGACCAAATTTTTCCAAAAATTTTGCAGCATGTTCATTGTGATCATATAAAATAAGTATCAAATACATATGAACAAATACTGGATATAGGAATGTAGATAGTTCATACTAAAATAAAAATCAAATTTTAGTCTTAATCTATATCAAGTAAAAGGAATGATTTATTTAAGATCTTTTACATTTCCTGCATAAAAGTCTGAAAGTAAAATTAAATAGCTATTAATTTACCTTAGCGTTTGGCGCTCCGTTCTCTCTGCCTACCCCGCTAGGGATATAGCGTGAAGCTAAGTTAAGTTAATTTACCTTATAAACATCTAAAGAATTCTCCACAAACTTCTTAAGACTTTCGTATGCAAATTCATAGCTATAGGGGTCACTTTCAGTATGATGTGCTGTGAGAATGCTAGCAAGTTCAACCTCAGGTAAGTCCAAATTTTCATAGTCGGCATCGCCTAAATTAGCTTCTTTCCTTAAAATTTCTTCTGTACCCTAAAAATACTTTAAGCATAAAAATCATGGAGATTCAGATATGTAAAAATTAATTACACTTTGACAAATAGTCAACCTGCCTTCAAAGAATATTTTCGTAATAATTGAAGAACAGCTAAAAGTGGAGTTGATTTGTCACTCATTGTGAACAAAAATATCTTAAGCTAAACAATTGATAATATTTGTATTGTTTGTATGTTATTACTATATTTCTCATTTCATAAATACAAATACAATCAAAACGATCGCGTTCGTTTAAACGTCAACGTCATTTGGCGATGGCATTCTTTTTCCTTCTTTTTCCTTGTCCTTGGTCCCTGACCTATGGCTTATAGGCGTGTCAGTTAAAATAATAATTGCTTCTTTTATGGTTAATTTTACATGATGATGATGATGACTGATTTATACTAATTTCTAATCTAATTATAAAAATATAAATTATCTTATGATATTGGTTAATTTTAGTCTTAATGTATTGATATATACCATAAATCTTTTGAGCAATTTTTTTATTAAATAATTTAAGTGGGTAGATTACAACAATAAAGTGTAAATAAAGCTATTTTAATTATTATATATATAGATCTATAAGTACAGCTTGTGAAGGTTTGCAGAATTTCCTAAACACCCTATTTGTCGTGGCTTGTGATTGCTTGCGAGAGCTTAACGCACTAATGCTTCGTATACTGCTCTGGATTATTTCTGAATGTGCTTATTGTATCTTTCCCTCTGGTGTGGTGTGAGGCAATTAAGAAATGATTGTCGGTAGTTTCAGTCTACCAGGGAATACTGCAAAATTTTCGAAACATCGGGCTTCCAATATTGTAGAGTATTCAATATACCATATTAATTTATTTAATTTAAATATATATTTTAATAATAAGTTTTCGTAAATATTTCAAAACTAAACCATACTTTTTCGAGTTTATTCAGTCTGGTGTAGGTTTGTAATATTTTTTCTGTAAAAAGATAAAAATAGGTCGTATGTATCTACCTAATGCATTATTATCATAAAGTAGAGCGGGAATTAAAGTGCCGGGAATAGGTAGTGCTGATGCAAATGTATAAAAACAGATGGAGATAGACATACAACCATTTAAAGTAGCGCAATAATTATATTGAGGCTGTCGTTCCTCAGGAGTACAAGCATGCGACTGTAAACATGTTGGTGTTGTATTCAAGTCCGGGTCAGGGAAAAGATTTATTTAATATTTTCATTTTCTCGCTCTACAACGAAACAGCGCGGCATTACAACACGCAATGCGGCTGAAACGTAACGTTCAAAAAAATATCTCTTAAGACAATGGTTAATCTCGGTTGCATAAAATAGTAGAACGACTACAGTAAACGACACATAAAGGACACAGCATATATTCTCGCAGATTATTAGATTATTTTCTACACAGACAGTGAGAACAAAAGTAATGAGAGAAAAGAATGAAATTTAAACATATTTCGATAAAAATAAGCTAACTTCGAAATATTTTGTAACAAAATTAGTTAAGTAATATCCACAAAAGAGCTTATATTTTTAAGATTGACTTAGATACTGACCATATCATTTTAAACTTTGATAATATGGAAGGGAGAACCATCTCAAAACATTAAAAAGTGGTCACTGCAATAAAGCAAATTGGTGGGCCCATAGCAGCAACAGAGGCAATTTTAAAAACAGCGCCAAAAATTATCAGAGATATAAGGATACTAAATTAAAAAAGAAAGAAAGACTTCCATTTTATTACTAACAGTAAAAACAATAAAAAAAATTACATCTTAATTTTTCTAATCAATTTTTTAGTTGTAATTAAATTATTATTTAAACAACAAATTACTGCATATCTGTTACTTTTCTTTCATATAATATGATTCTCCTTATTTCTTCCTTCCAAACACCCAACACTTGAACACACTTCACTGTGTTTATAACTGCTACATGCATATCATACTCTGATAGCACACTAGCGCTACTTTCGGCGGAGTATTGAAACCGTCATTTGCTGGTGGAGGACACTTTTAAACTTTCCTCTCATTTGGGATGGTTTTCCTTACCTCTAACCTCCATGTTTGATAATAATAAATTATGTTGAGGCCTGTCGTGTCATTTCAACCTGCTAGGATTTAAAATTACACCACGTCTCGTGAAAACTTTGCAACCAGTGGTTAGGTTAAAATTAGTTAAAATTCCTAAAAATATTGATAAGAAATTATCTTTCGGAAGCAGAAATTTGTAAAAATGTTAATACGGAGATGCAACATAAATAATCAAGCGTAAAAGAAATTCAACGTCATATTCGGTACAATTTTTTATAAGTTTTCTACAACGAATATTTTTTTTTTCTAAGTGAAATAACACTTAAAATTGTCAAATTTAGTTCCTTATGAATGCACTAAAAGTAGAATAATCAATAAAACTAATAAATATTTATTTAATTATTTATTTAAACAGAATTTGTTTTCAAATTTAAAACGTATCAGTCATCTAACGTTATAAGTATTTACTATTTATAGCAAAATTCTACTATAAATATATCTAATTATTTCATACAACGTAAATATATAATAGAATTTTAAATTGAAATTACATAAATAAATATGAATCAGATATAGAGAGATATTTTAAAAACCACTTTTTTAAAACGATGCTGAGACTCGCATATAATAATTTTAAAATAATTTTACAGTTTGAGGTTAATATATTGCAGTACATTATATGTATAGGTTTAGTAGTTCAACAAAGTAACTATAACGAAATTATTTCTTGTTATTTTACTTTAGATTGAATTTTATAAAGTATTAGATACAATAACATTTTACTAATTGAAATGAACGGCTTATTATATTGAAAAACGTTACAAGAAGTTATCATCCTCATGAGTAATTAATATTCAGTGTGGGTATCACATTTATGATCTAAAAAATGTACTTTAAGTAAAATAGTGAGAATATTTGTTAAATTGTAAAATTAGTTTAAAGATATACCAAGGTCGATTTTTGCATAGGTACATAAAGATAGATTATTTAATATATCTTACTTATTACTACGAAAAACTCAAACATGATATGTCAAAATTAATGTAGTTAAAATATTTTACTGAAATAATAAACAAATCTTAAGATGGATACTATAAAGTTTGGTAAAGATTTGTTATCCTCGTTGCAAGGATGTTACACAAAATATATATTAAGTTGTCAGTCTTAAGATCGGTCTATTATTCTAATTTGAGTATAACAGGTACTAATACTTACAGTTTCAATTTTAAGAATTAGGAAGGTATAAAACATTTATATATATTTCCGAACACTTACTCTATAGGTCTATTCTATGGTTCACTCTATCTTGGTCGTTTTAAATAAAGCTATGAATTTGACAATTATTTAAATATATTAAAAAGGGTTAAAATGAACCTGTAATATAACTATAAATTGAAATCTATTATAGACACGATATGGTTGCTTCGTGCTTTTTCCTACATTCTCATTAATATAGTTCACAATTTTTCTACATCTAGAAATATTGAAGCGATTCTGTATTTGAAGCTATTTAGGTACATATATAACAATTATTTACCAATAACTTATTTCCCATAAAGTCGTTTGGTTGTCAATGAAAAAAATATATACGTAATACGGAAAGTAGGTTAAGTACAAAAATATTAGGATTATTGCCAATATTCTTTTTTATTTTATACCATAAAAGTATGCATGCGAGTAAAGCAAAATAGAAGAATTTATATCAACTAGGTATCTCTTCGTGTGACTGTATAACAGTTAGCAGCCATAGCAGCTTAAATCATAAAAATATTTAAAAATCATTAAAACATTCATAATCGGGTGCAATAAGACGATTCCCGCCATGTCGGTTTCCGTATAGAAAGGTAGGTGTGTAGAAATAAAGCTGTACGTTAAATAATATACCTGCTTGATACATGGTGAATTATATAATGTTTTTTTTTTATTTGATTATTGTGTTTGTGTTGACTGTGGAGAGCTTAAGACGTAAATAATAATTTATTTTGTTAAATTTAGTAGATAAATATATTAAAGCTTGGAATTATATTAATATATAAATATTACTAAGTAAGTACACGATGTATATTTTAAAAAAGTAGCAATTACTAAAAGCAGCTACTGTTTCTCTCGATTATATTAAAATGTATGATAATCTTTAAAAAATCTCTTACGCCCTAGTTAACATAAATATTTATGATAAATTTTACTTTCTACAATTTTCTATAAGTGCATTGTGTTTGTTTGTGTTAATTGGTATAGTTTTATAAGCATCAGATAAAATTCTTTGTTGATTTCATTTAATAAATGCTTTTATATATCTTGGCTAGAACAGTTATGGGCGTCCAAGGATCTTGGAGCGACTTCTTCATATGGTATGATGTGCGCGGTAGCCATCTCCCTTGACACGCGTTCAGCAGCATTCAGCACACGTATAAGGTTCAAGCCAGCCAGTTTCTTCAAATCTTCTATATTCCAACCATCCTCCATCAATTCAGCAAAAAGCAAAGGATATGATGACACATCTTCCAAGCCTTGTGGAGTGCTAAAATATATAAATAGTATAAATAAGCCTTATTGATTAAGACAAACTTAATATATACCTACAAAATAAAGTTACACAATAGGTATATAATGCGAAAACGGATAGATAAAGTTTCATAATGAAAAAAGATAATTAATATTATATCAAATTTCGCCTGTAAATAAATTTTAACTTAATATAGTTTTATTCATTTCATTAATAAATCCTAAGCTTTGAATCATCGTTGAATTTTGTTATTTGTTAGTGTTCAGAAGATCGCAAGTACAGCATAATATAAAAAATATACATTTATAGTTCTAAAAAATAATTTGATCCACGTGCCACATGACTAACTTATAATCTTTTGAGACACAAACGTGCCACTGTAAACGGAAAATGATGTGGGTTCGATATTTTCATTTCTTCGTTCTGGTAACATGGCAAAAAGCGGCGTTGATTTCCGCAACTAAACACCTAATGCCACTAACTAGGCGAAAAGTGGGGAACGGAGCGTAGTGTCTTAACACTAATTTCCTAAGTCCTCTTTGCCTACTCTACCATGTACGGGATGTAGCGTGAAGCTAATTATGATTTTTATATCATACATCAAATTTCAAACCCAAAGTACTCTTCAAATAATACTTAATTAATTAAAAAAAAAACAGTTAAAGAATCGACTTAATGAGGCAAAAAGAGATTGTTAAATTTATTACCAAATTAATTAACTAAATTTAACTCTTGTTAAATTCAATTTAATTAAACATTCTCGTTTTTAAGACGTTTGCTCGATTTACGTCGAAATAATAAAAGTCTTCATAAACTTAATCTCCTCGGAAGTCTACGTATATATTATATACCCACGTACAATAGAGAGCAAAGTGTAACTTACTAATTGATTCCATCATATCCGGCACCGAGTCCCACACTATCCACCCCAGCGATGTTACGTATGTGATTAATGTGTCCTGAAATTACAAGCGCTGGTATTATCTCAGTAACGATTAATTGAATAGCTTTTATGTATAAATGAAATTTAGTTTATTTAAAGATATATAATTTGGAGTGATACAACTAGTAAACGATGTATAAGACCATCATCAGTATAAGAATAACGTTACTCAATATATTACATATGTACCTATAGCATCTTGGACGGTGGCTGTATCGCTGCACGTTAAGAAAGATGTATAGAAGTTGACCATTATAACGCCTTTGTTGGCAGCTAATAGCCGTAGCACACTGTCTGGTACATTGCGGGTAACATTGCAAATAGCGCGAGCAGAAGAGTGCGAGAATAAAACTGGCGCCCGCGAAACGGACAGTGCATCGCGCATAGTACGCTCAGACACATGAGATAAATCTACCAGCATGCCCAGTCTATTCATTTCTTTAATTACTATCTGAAAATAAAATAGCCCAGGTTACATTAAATTCAAGAATATCAAAGAATATGTCATAATTAGGAGACCATTCTTGGTGCAGCAGAACAAAAATGCGACTGTAAACGCGACAAGTTTTAGGTTCAATTCTCACTCACGAAAATGAAATATTTATTATTTTCTTTTCTGCGGCGTTAAGTTCCGCCACTGTTTTGAGTAGCGGAACAGAACTTGCGTATTCGCAATGATTTAAATTCGGCGTTCGGTTTGCGTAATAGCAATGACTTAAATTCGGCGGAAAGTGGGAATCGGAACGGAGTGTGTTAACATTAGGTTCTTAAGTTCTATCTGACTACCCGGCCATGTGTGGAACAGAACATGAAATTGAAAAAAACAATTATCATTATTGTAATCAACAACTTTCAATATTATTTTTTTAATTTAATTTTATCTAATTTAGAAAAAAAATATGTGATAATTTATGTGAAATTTATGTGTGTTGATAATAAGTATCCGTTTTCAACAACATCAATATGTTTTGTTTGTAATTCCTGTTTTTATTTGATCTACTTAAAGAATAATGTTCACAAGCGTCATTCCAGTACCTTTTAAGGCAGACGTACAGAAAAAAATGCTCTCGTACTGGCGTTCAAAAAACTCGAAAATGCTTCACGCTCATTAGGCGCTTTAAACCATTCATTGCACCACTTTGAATGTGAAAAAATGTCTGTAAGTTTACAGTGGAGGTAATGCTTCTTTGTAAATATTTTCTAGTATAAATACTTAGAGGCCTGTCGTTGCGCAGCAGAACAAATGTGTGACTCTAAAAGACAGATTGTGGGTTCGATCCCCACTCGAGGAAATGAAATATTTATTATTTTCTAATAAAATATTGAATGTTTATATTTCTTCGCTTTGGTAACAAAGCAAAGCGAGGCGGAACAACAACGGAAGTGGAACGGAGTGTCTTAACACTAGGTTCCCAAGTTCCCACTGTCTGTCATGTGCAGGATTAAGCGTGAAGCTTAGTTTGAGGGTTTTGAGTTAGAAAGACGTAGTTTTAAGCTTTTTTAATCGATTGCCTTGGTTATCGCGGTGCTTCTTATCTGTTTTATGAAATTCGAATTAGCAATTATGAGTTACAAGCAATTTGCCAAAATGAGATAGTGAATCTTTGGGTTGGAGGCTTTTAAAATTTAAAATTTTGTATCATTCTATAGACAAAGTTAAGTATCTTAATTAGATATTAAAAAAAGGTCGCTATTAAATTGAAACAGAACTCGTCGTAAGATATTTTAACAACGAAAATATTACGAAAAGTATCATACTCGTATGTTAAACAAAGAGTTTTTTCGCAAGCTGCTGGAGTTCAAACAAAGCAAAATGTTGCAGGATATTTATTATTATAGCTCTCTTGCCGTACTCGACATCTCAATCTTTATTGTTTTGTTTTGATTACCCTCTGTAATAGTTCCTTCTATTTCCAAATATTAAGTGTGTACAAATAAATAAAATCGTACTGCAAAAATGTCAACTATTTATGAAATTTTTAAAAATATTAACATAAAAATGTTTTAACTAACACTTAAATTTCATAAATCTATGCTTAAAATAAATTTGAAACATAATTTGATTACATAACATATATTTAACAAATCGTACAGGGGACGTTTATTAAAAATTTAAACCTTACTATTTTGGATAGTACTATTACATAAAAGTAAGATCAATTTAAAATATTTAGTTCGACGTTCAAGTTTCGTTCGTTTTATTCATTTAGCTAAAATTTTAGTTTTTAATGTTTTAAAATTTTTGTCATATAATTTTATTAGAATATTAAAAGTAATTGAGATAAGCAAATAAAATAGTGTAAAGGGCGAAGTCGCGGGTGTGTAGTATAAAAATCATCGTATTAAAAATCATTTATACGGTCCAGTACGTACTTTACCGAAGGGTGATAATCCTCCTCTTTGGGCGGATTCAGGTCGATCGGCCGATGCACATTCGGCCCAAGGTGTATCACAAGTGGAAGTTAGCGTAAGATAGCGAACACCGACTTGATATAAAGTCCGAAGGACACCTAAACTACCACCTATAGCATGTCCTCCTTCAACACCCACCAAAGAGCAAAGACGGTGATTTGCATGAGCTGTTAAAATATCTGAAAAACATAATAGCATAAAACAAAAATAAAAATATACACACACACACACAAATGCTCAAGAGTACCTACATTATTAAATATTATGAGCTATTAAAGGAATTTTGTTAATTATTCTAAATCGTCCACCTCTACATGTTATTAAAGGCAACCCTTGTTACAAAAGGGTTTTGACCGGCGAAAGAGGCCCGTTGTGATTTGTACTTGATATTAGGATAGACACCTACTTTGTATAAATACTTACTAAGATTGTAATATCAAATAAATATATTTTTAATAGGTATTCGGTAATTATATTTTTTATATTATAATTTATCGAATAACTATTAATTAATTCCAGTTTTATTGGACATATGAAGAGCTTATTATTATTATATATAGATAAACAAAACAATAATAATAAAGTCTGTAGGTTTATATTTTTAAATAATTTTGTATTTCGGTCGAGTAAATAAGTAAAAAAAAAACACAAAGTTTGTATAGTTATGAGTTTTTTACACAACAATCTGAAATACTGACAATAAATATTTTTAAAATATCTTAATGTGCAAAGGCATTCTTCGTTGGCAGCTTGATTTATTATAACACTAATGACTATTCAGAATAAAGCAAAATACATAATTTTGCTTTAGGAAAATTCAAGACGATAAAATTAATTCAGCTTAGATTTTTAAGAGTTAAAAAGGCTTTTTATATGCTAATCTGCAAATCGTAAATTACATCAGGCTACGGCGGAGAGAGGTGGAAGCTTATTTAATACAGCAAAATATAAAAATATATAATATACGCTTACGACAAGTGAAACTAACCTAAAAATATTAATATTAAAGTAAAATAAAACAAAAAGATATTTGGCTCAGTTCGAATTACAAGAACCGGATGAAAAATGAGCCAATATCTTCCATCATTAAGTAAGGAAAATAACCCAACAGTGGCAGCTAATTTCTTGAGTAATTTATGGAGCTTTACGTAAAACAAAGTAATCCTTATACTTGAAAGTCTACAAAGAGTGTATTACTTGTCATATATGAGAAACATCACTAGCTCCAACAAATTTGGTATGTGATTTGCTATGACTAAGTGACACTAATGTACCTATATGTTATAAGTATTACACTTTTTTTAAAATATGTTTGGTTATTCAAGGCAACTTACCATCGGCAGAAGTGCAGAATGTTAATTGTGGATGATACTTGTCCGTCAGCCTCTGTATTAAGTCTATTTGTTCAAAGGTCAACTGCACTGCGTCCCGGTGCTGCGCGTCGCAGGGCACGTACGCAGCCCAGAACTAAATTCAGTTTTTTACATATTTACAACGTCGTAGTGTAAATATGTAAAATATTATTTGTATAACATTTTTATTATCTCAGCATAACTCATATTCTTATAAAACTTAGATAGTTATCAAGGGCATCTTTAATTAACTTTTATATTAAACTCATAATATCACATTTTCGAAATATGTTCTTAAATCTATAAATAATGTGACGAAAATAGAAAAAAAAACCCAATAAGTATTGCTATAACTTCTAAAGTAAGCAAATAAAAAGTAAAAGGCATACTTAATCCATTTATACGTGAAATAATACACTTTATTTGACAAAATACAAAGACGAGTACGATATTTTTAGTCGTAGTTGATTTGAAACCATGCACGAATTGCATTTCGAAGCCGCTTCGGAATATAAATTTGTATGCTTTGTTCACAGTGACATGTAATAGAAAACGTGATAGTCACAGCATTAAAGTACTTTTGAATGATTTACTAAAACGTCTCTGATCAAATTAGATTTTGCTTTGCCTCACCTGAGCTGCTACACGACCATGTTTTAAGCGTGGAAGATCGGTGTGGCTCCAAGAACTCGTAGCCCAAGGTGATATTGTTCGCAGGTCGTCGTCGAATCTATTTTTTATATAAAATTCAATTACAACAGTTTCTTGATGCTAGTCATGGTTCCGGGCACAAGAATGCGACTGTAAACGCACCGGCTGTTAGTTCGATTCCCACTCGAGGAAATGAAATTGAATGAATTTAATATTTTTAATTCCTTGCTCTTGTAACAAAGTTGCGTTAACGTTGAGTTCGGCGACTCAACATACAATGCGTCTAGAGTTCGGTGTGAGGAATGCAAGCATTTTACTATCTTCCCAGGTCTCTTTGTCTCCTCAGGACTGTATCCTAAAGCTAAAAAAAATATTACTGACGAGAAGAGTATATGTATGTAATAAAATAGTTGAGTTTTTATGAGTACTTCTGTGCCACCGAGACGAAAGTTAGGAACTTATAAAAGTTTGTAACCATCTGCACCGTTGCTCTATCAACTATAGTTTTCAAAATTGTTATTAAAAATGCTTCGTTTAAAATAAGTAAGAGTACTCTTGACGTATTATATTAAATATACCCATATATCCATCCTGCGTAAGTAGAGAAGACTCATTATTTACAGACTATTAACACGCGGTGATTACGTTTTTGTTCAGATAGCTACGGCCGACCGTACGTGAATATTCAACAAATAGTCTATATATCTCATATTAATGATATGTGATTTTGTTATTGTATATTAATATTTTGCAATTATCTTTTTTAGCTTTATATATATATATATATATATATATATATATATATATATATATATATATATATATATATATATATATATATATATATATATATATATATATAAAGATATTTTACCATTTATTGAAAATTATCGACAGTCCTCAGTTTTTAAATAATTTCATGCAAACATACTCGTAAAATCTAAGAAGTGTATCTTACCGAAAATCCTTGATTTTGTTGTGTAAAAATTTTCTTATGTTCCATGGTAAATCATTATGTCCATCTATAAGCGGAGTATCATGAAGAAGTCTCTCTGCAAGGCGTAAACGTTCGTGTAGAGGTGCGCCTGGCGGAGCGCGCAACGCTAAGGGTCCCGCTACACACGCCGTGCCAGCCACTAGTACCAGTATTGCAACACAGCACCAGCGTCGGTGCCATGCAGATACTCCTATGTATAAAAAAAAACCACTATCACCTCTAGCTTCTGTGAAGACTATGTAAACGTATTATTCATTAAAAACTTTTTATTCTCGTTTATGCTACATACTATAACTTCGCTATTTTGTTTATATTGTAAGTGAGAATCAAATTATAATTTAAAATTTATTTATTCAAAAATCCAGCCAAACACAATTAATCGTGTACATGCATATGTTTGTAACTGTTTATGTAAATATGTTTCTAATATATTTTAGACAGCACATATATCACAAGCGATTTAGGTCATAGCAATACTAGTCGGAAGCTTTCCGATAATCTACTTGTCAAACTCAACATTACTAGATCGCTTTGGTTGGAACTTACAGAAGAGTAAATTGATAATATTATGAAACATCATGCTTAGAAACTGGCAAAATTAGCAACAAGGGAGCTTAATAGGCGACGCATTTGGTACCTAATTATTATTTATATGCTATTATCATCATAAGAATTAGCTTATTGAGACCTGTCGTGGCGCAGTAGCGCAAGTGTACGACAAAGATTATTTTAAATACGAAAGACTATGGGTTCGATAGGCACTCGATGAAATGAAATATTATATATTTTCGATCAAGTGGTTTTATATATTTTCAGCTATTACTGGGGTGTATCAGCCCAAGTCACATCTTGATCCTATATGGATCCAATGGGTGTTTTCTCTGCCAATCTTCAATTCTTCGAAACCAATTTCCACACCACTACAAATTACCCTTAATATCCTTGGTAATTGAAAATTGGCGCCGCAACTAAATGGAGGATTAAATAATTGCTCAACTTATATAATATGCCAAACATTTGTAATAAATGAAAAGGCTTGATTTACATAACACCTACAAATAATAAACCATAAAAAAATTTGAGACTAGAGATATAGTGTGAAGGTAGCTAAAGACACTTTTGAACCAATGATAAAGACAGTGTTTAGACTCGGTGATTTGTCTGGGCAATCACTCTGGTGAAAGCTGGTGGGTGCTTAAATGATATTGAGCACCTTTGGATGAAGATTGAATGAAAAACCACGTTACGATAATGATGCATTAATAGATCTGAGAAGCTGAAAATTAAAAGTTAAATAATAATATATTAGTTAAGATCTTTTTAAAACAAATGGTTACTAAATCTTAATAAAATTCAAAAAAATGATTTATCAAACTGAGAAAATTTTGGCACACACTAAAAAACAATGAATTAATACTTTTATTGCGCGTTATATAATTTTGGAAAATAAATTCATTAAAAAAATTATAAAATTATTATTTTTTTATCAAAATAAAAAAATGTCGTGTATATATTTTGCTCCGTAAGACAATTTCTTATATTATAAAACTAATTTACTGCTTTCATTACTCACGTGAAGAATTTGCAGTTGTGGTGGAACTGTGACTGGTGGTCGATGTGGTAGGTGGGAGCCATTGTGAAGACTTACAGGCACTACAGGCTTTGCGCTGTGATCGTTCTGTTACATCTGGCGCTGGAGCCGGACGTTTCTTACCCTGTTAATAAGTTACATCATGGTAATTATAATTGTAATTTTCTAACGCTTAGGATAATTATTTACTCGTGAAATAAAAAACGAATACTTTTGAATGTGTCTTTTTTAATGTCTAAGATTATAAGATACTGCTACTTATAACGTTTTTATGTAGCTATAAAATATTTTTTCAGTGTACTGTGATGGTATGCGATAAAAATAAGAAAAGCTAGATAAAATTTTAGTTTCAATAAAATCTAAGTGCTTTGTAAGGGCTTTTAAATCAAAAATCTCTGACAGAATTGTATCTTATAATTTAATATATTAGTTATAATTAATATTAAATATATTTTCAATTTTTTTCTGGTGATGCTGAATAATTACTTTGATCGAACAACAAACCAGGTAGCATCAAATATTAAAATGTGGTGTTTAGTAGAGTAGGAGATAAAAATATTTAAAATAATTTAAATTTCTTAGCAAAATATTTCAAAAACTTGTCGATGATTGTTTGTTACATTGTTGTGGTGCTCTTTATTTGAATTCAAGATAAAATAAAAAAATCTTCTCTACTCTGACAGATAGAGCTTGGACGGAAGATAAAAGTCAGTAAATAATCTTTTATCTTTAAAGACTTTTTAAGATTATATTAATTTGTAAATTAACTTACATGTGTATCATAAAATATAGATGGAATCCTATCATGGCTGGAGCTACAGGTGCAATGAGCGTGTGTTGTTCTCGGTGCTCTCCCTATTTTATCAGTTTCTACGAATGTTTGTGCCTCATCGACTAATTCATTTCGAATGTTCCTTGAAGTAAACGCATTCTCGTCCTGGGGCCATGATTCCGCTACTCGATCTCTATACCGGTCACTTGGAAAATCATTGTAAGATAGCTGCCTTCTTATACTCCTGCATCGACTTCGGTTATCAAGTGTTGAAAATTTAATAAGGGGTGCATTTCTTACTAAAATTTCATCATTATTGACAAAATTTCGAATTTTATTACTTTTTTGTATATCAGCGTTACCGTTACGAAGTCGGTCAAAACATTGATCAATATTCGATGAAAAATTTTCATACGTCGTTATATTGTTTTTCAAATCATCTTTTGATTGCATGCTCGACGATGAAAAAATACAACTTTGACTGTCCATTCTTTTATGAGATTTATCTACAAGAGATAACATTGATAGCCTTTTGAGTGAGTTCGTAGAACTTGATGCTATTTCCGAAAGTTGCAGAGAATTTTGAGGTTTTTTACTAATTGCTTCACCTTTAATCTTCTTTAAATTTGACAATTTTCTTTTTATTTTTTGAACTAAAGTATTTGTTGGATCGTACGAGATAAATTGTTTTGATATGTAACTTGAAACACCAATTGTTTTACTTTTGTAATGTTTCCTATCGAGACTTCTATGTGAACCAACAGCTAAACTACTACGTCCAGTATCTCTCCTTATTCTTTCTATGTCGTATATATTGAGAGTGTGTCCACGCTGCTTGACCGAGTCCCGATAACAGTTCAAATAGTTATTTTGTCGAACGTTACAATTACACACTAAATCAAAATCTTGTTCAGATATCGGTTCATTAATGCAATGCCTTTGCGAAGCCAGGGCCAAGCATGCTTCACAATCCACTCCAAGTAATAATTCGAGGCTAGTGTTTCGAATAAATCCATCACTGAAAGTTCGTGATCGAAAGTTTGATCCATGTTGATTGCCATGAGATTCGAAGTCAGAAGGGCAAGGACCCTCTCCTGCAGAGTTAGAAACTTCAACATTTTCTTCGTCCATCATAGTTGCTGCATCTCTATTTACTTGAATAACACGTGGTTGTCGAAATACTTTACTGTCACTTCTAACCGAACATCGTGATGGCGACGGCGACGAGCGCTTGAGGCCATCCACTTGAATCATGATCGGCTTTACATTAATAGAAGCATCCTACAAAACCAATATGTGATTAATAATATGTAAAATATTTCATAGGTATTAATTAAATGTTTGTTTTTTTTTGTTTGTATTTAATAGATATATCTGATTTATTCATTTGTAATTTTATTATATTTAGTTTATACTTATAGAGCGCTTAAAGTGCACGCTTAAAATAATAATTTTAGTATACAAAAAGGTTTAAATAATAGGTAAATGATACATATAAATAAGATTATCCTAAGCATATCAAACACTAAAGCTTTGATATACAAATTTCATTGGACCTCAACATTTTGAAACAAAATTTAATATTCTCCAAAATGAAAATTGGCCAACGCAGTTTCGACTTTATTTAAAAAAAAACTTTTTAATGACACGCAATACATTTGGGCATAATATGATAAAAAAAATGTAATATTCACAGTAAAGAGTTCATTTACGTAAAATAGCTATGGTATGGAGCGCCCAAAATTTTTACGACACTGAGAATATAATTAAGCTTTTCATATTAAATTAATAGCATATACGCTGTGTTGATTGCTTAAGGTATTATCACAATGACTAATGGGATTCAGGTGGTTTACATAATCATAGAGTAATAAATAAATAAGTACTTGTTTTATATAAAGGCGGGTAAGTCTACCTACATAATATTGAAAGTAATTTCTTCTTATTTTACGTCACGCTGTATCACGCGCACAACAGGATGGGCAGAGAGAACTTAAAATCCTAATATTGGGACTCTCCGTTCCTCACCGCCGAATTCTGGAGGCATTGCGTACCGAGTGGCAGAGCGCAATGGTGCGCTTTATCTTATTACTAAGGCGAGGTATATATATAAAATATTTCATTTATTCAAGTGGGAATGAAATTCATAACCTCTACCGTTTATAGTCGCATTTTATTGATTTCATGCAAATGTATTTATGATGGCTTTTTTATCGAATTAATGATATTAAGATTCAATAAATAAAAAAAAAATATTTAAAAAAATCATATACTTATAAATTATTTTCGAAAGCTACATATTTTTTTCTTTCTATGCCCATTTTAAAAACAGTTGTATGTGTATTATGTATTTTATGTATACTCGTACACATATTAAATAGCTATTTCTTTTAAAACATATGTTACATTATTTATTAGGAAATGATTACAAAAGATCAATCTCGAAAAAAACCCCTTGGAACTAATGTCAACGGATTATTTATAAGAACAATGTAATATCACATTTTTACGTTACCCCTTTAAGAGACGTATCCACTGTTTGCATTGGCTTTGGTTTGTTTGTTCAAGAAATGTATACGAACTCACATGCTGAATAGTCTAAAAGATTGAATGGGCTACAGATTCTCTACAAGAGACAACCGCGTAATGTAACTTCATATTTTATAAAACACAAGCTACCCTACCGCAGCTTCGCCTGCTTGAATTACCCATTTTTTTATACATTGAACCGGATACGTGTGTTAGATTCAACGACAATATGGCGACAATTTTTATTTGTTGTATTTGTATTGATATATGAATAGTTAAAGTACTGATTACGATAATTAAAATATTTAAATTAATATGGTTTTGAAATTTAAGGGTAACAATTGAACGCAACAGAATTGTAGGATTCGAGGAACGAGCACTGGTAATTTCTTAACTGATAATTACTAAAAGAATAGGGCGATATAATCAAAACAACTGCTTTATTGGTAAAAGGCGGTACAGAAAATGATTTTTACCATGAGATTTTTTTTAAAATTGGGCAATATTTTAACAATCGGTCGTATTTATGCGTCGGAATTATCCAAATTCAGTACAGGTTTGATGAGGTGTTAGCCATGAAGACTAGGTGACTGTTAGTGATTATTTTTGTCAAGAATGGTCCATTCACCAAGACTAGGAGCCGGACTTGGACTCGAAGTCGTTTAAGTTGTTATTTTAAACTTGTTTGTTTATTTTACAATAGTAAAAATGTTGTGTTGAGAGAACATAAATTTGCCCGTAGCAACATTAATATTATTTATATTAAAAAAAGGTTAAATAGTATGGCTCTTCTTCTTTCGTTGTTAGCAAAAAATTGCTGATTGGTAAAAAATTATAATAAATTATCCACTGTCATATATATGAAAAATATAAAAAAGTTAATGTATATATTTTTCAGTTCGGAGGAAAAATATACCTTTTTGACGAACCTTTTTTTAAAGGGTAAATTGCACCCGATTTCGGTGGTTACGTTTAGTTATTCGTAAAATGATTAGATGAAAAATCTGTATATCTGTTTTTTTTCGGCACACACCAGGGTAGGCAGAGAGAACTTGGAAACCTAAAATTAAGACACTCCGTTTCGCTTCTGTTTCACACTTTCAGCCAAATTTGGAGCATTGCGTGTTGAATGTCGAAACTTAACGCCGCGCTTTGCCTTGTTACCAGAGCGAAGAAATAAAAAATATGAAATATCTCATTTCCTCTAGTGGGGTTCCAACCCACAACTAGTCCCGTTTATAGTCTTTTGTGGCCGATGGCCATCACGCGGCGTTGTATTCCTCCACTCAAAAAGCAATGCCTGAAATTCGGCGCAAAAAAATAGGTGTTCTAGGTGTTTTAAAACTAGGTTCCCAAGTTCCTTCTACCTTCCCTTCCATGTGGCGGAATACAGCGTGAAGCTGAAAAAAACATATAATTTTTATTTTAAAAAGTGCAATAACCAAAACATAATTGAAACATGTCCTTAAATTATGAGCACAATGCAAAAGTAACAGAAGGTTTAACTTTCGTTTAATGTGACGGTGTATTGTTTGGGCATGTTCGACCATTATTCGATTAACAAAATAATGGAAATGTCTACTGTGGTGAGCGTAAAATGTAGGAAAAGATTCAACAAAGGTAAGCAGTCATTTGTAAGCAGAGGAAAAGCTCACTCAGTCAGAAAAAAATATTAAAAGGAATTGTTTAAACGATTCTAAGAGCACTTGAGTATATAATATTTTATGACATGATTGATTGATAGATATGATATAGTTAGTCTATCAACCTCACAAATACTAATACGAAAAATTATTTGATACCATCATCTTCCAATTGAAAATGTTTATTCTACATTTATTTATTTTTCAACATTTGTACGAGGTTACAAATTTATTAAGATTATATTTTATTATATTTGGAGAGCGGAATAATATTGTTAAAAGATTGCAAGTAACCATATTTTCATGTTTGTGATTTCTCTTCTTGTACCTTCAATTAAATAATAATAAATCACATTCACCTGTTAATTAATTCTTCTTTCACGATAATCAGTCAAATAAGATTCTAGTTACAAATTACAACAAGACAGATATCGGACCTGCTATCGTGGCACACAACCACTCTTGTGATATTTTATCAAGATAAAGAAAAACTCTGGTTTTTTTTAATACTAGACAGAATAATTAGCTATGGTAACTTTAATTAATAATAGTTTAAGAAGCTAAAGGCTAGCTAGGAGTGACGCGACACCCAAAGAAGACAAAGATAATTATAGAAGATAATCAATAAAAATATTTTTTTACCTCATTTCCTTTTGACGTTCATACCTATTTAATATTACATTAATCCTATATTAGTTTCGTTTACATCAATTTCAGACAGCGAGTGATTAATGATTTCGTGTATTTATTATCCTTCAACCTACCAAATTGATACTTAGATAATCATTCCATTGAAATAGAATATAATCAAAGATGTGAATTCCAGCAAACCATTAGATAAGATTGAATAATTTGTATAAAAAAGAATTAAAATACTAGAGGTATTAAGTATACTACAGTCAATGGTAAATAAAATATTCTTATAATTTAATAATTTAGTTGCAAATGTAAATGTATTTTTGTTTCAGTTTCACGCTGTATTTTGCACATGGCAGGTTAGGCAGTCTGAGTTAGGGAATCTGAGTACTTGGTGTTAAGACCCTCCGTTCCGCACTTTAGACCGAATTCGGGGCGTTGTGTTGAGTGGCGGAACTCAACGCCGAGCTTTGCTTTATTATCAAAGTAAAGAAAATAAAAGTGTTAAGTATTTCATTTGAAAACATTAGATATTTCTTATCTTCTAGTGGGGATCGAACCCACAACAGGCCTTAAATTTAACTTAACTTAGCTTCACTTTAAATTTCACTTTCGCCTCAGTTCACTCGCCCCTCGTACTGTCGTCAACCTCTTCTTAGTGGGGGGTCCTCATGCTTTTTAAGGACCCCCCGGTGTCATACCTACCGTGGTTAGTAGGTTAACCGAGAGGTTTCCCCCTAGCTCTCTTAACACTCACCCTAAATCTTTTTTGCCATTCTTTCATCACGCATTCGCTCGACGTGACCACAACACCTGAGCACGTTCTTCTTCATTCTGTCGTTATCGATACCACGTTCATTCACTACCACTCTGAAAGAAGTAAATGTAGGGTAAAGCCTGCAACTCGCTTTCTGATGATACAGTAAGCAAAAACTTTTCTTGGCGCAGGATCATAAGCGGGCGACTATAAACGCGACAGGGTGCGGATTCGATTCAATTGATTCTACTCGACCAAATGAAATGAGCGCGGCGTTTCGCATCTCAACACGAAATGACTGAAATTCTGCGGAAATTACAACAACAACAAACGTGTATTGATGGGAACGGAGTGTTAACGACTACACGACACTAGGGTCACAAATTTCCTCTGCGTCCGCTGCCATATGCGGAATCGTGAATCGTAATTTTAGAAAAAACTGAAAATATATAAGAATGCAGGCGTCGTTGTGCGAATTTGGAGATTAATGATGGGATTCCTACTATAACAGCTTCACGCTACCTAAAAAATAGAATAATATTATAAGAACACAATATGAACAAAAGTTAAAAAATATGACACTAAAGTACAGTACTGCATATAATCGGCTGTACTGTCGATTGATGTCATTACTAATGTAAAAAAGAACAAAAATTAAATGTTTTTATTTATACTATAATTGAATTTTGGATTTCATTTGTAATTGAAACAACATTTTACTTAATTGTGTAATATAAAATGTTGTATAAAACAACTAATAATATATAAAAAGTTAAAAAGAAAGAATGTGTTATGAATTTATAATGAATCTCGCGCAGAAAATTAAGTGTATCGTGTTCAGGGCGATGAATTGTGGAAGCGGGAAAATGTGGTTTTTGTCTGTTAAGGAAAATTAATTTAAAAGATTGGATCGTTGTAGTAGGTGGTTCTAACTCACTTAGAACTATATATTTTGATAGAACCTATAGAATAATTTGCGTAAAGATTCTTAATAAATTATAAAAAAAATGTTCAATTATTTAAATTATTAAAAATCGCTTATTTAGAATATTCAAGATAACAGTAATTAATTTTCAATAAAGCACGTCAAAAGTACGTTGAGTGACGCTTTTACTACTAACAAATGCGTCGATCCAGACTGCTTCACTTTATTGGTTTTAATGATATATTTTAAAGTTAAGGACAAAGCTTTGAGCTATTGTTAAGAGTTTAATTTTTTGAACTAATACAAAATGAAATTATATGTAATATAAAATATAGTATTTTAGTTATTGTATAAGTCATTACGCAAAATGATTTATAATTCATTTCCAACAGATTTATTACATTTGGATATATTCTTATTTTTGACTTAAACATGGAAGCTGAATTTATATTTTATATTAATCAGGGTTACTAACTAGTTAATTAAAATAATATAATTTAAAATACTTACTCTAAACAATAATCAAGCACTGATATATCACGCAAATATACACTTAATATATATCTCGATAGTTTTCGTTAAATATCAACATGACATTAGTCTCATTGTTTGAAATGGAAAGGGGATCTATTAATGGCATGCTTTAAAATAGTTTTATTACAGGTATACCGTAGCACGTCGAGTCGCAGTACAGCGAGGGAAAGGTTACGATTCCGTAGCAGACGAGCTACGCATGGATCCAGGCGAGACGAGCGACTGCGGGGAGCGCGTGGGTCGCACTGGTTCCGCTCTCCGCTGGATGCGATTAATCTATACGCGGGGAACGGAGGCTGTACTACCGGACCGGAGAGCGGCCGGGCGACGAGCGCCGACTGCCGCTGACGCCCGCAGCTGCCGCTTTACCCGCCGGAGCTGTAATTTTGCAGGCGCGGGCGGTCGGTCACCACAGCCTTGTGTTGACACAAATTTAATAATGTCACAAAGGTAAATTTCAGGGATTGCGCCGTGACATAAGTAACATACTGCGACGGCTATTTTACGGGATATACGAAAAATATATGCTATGTGACAACGAAATCCTATTACGACTACACGCGACATACACGACTAGTATCAGATTGTTAATTAGGGCTTGTAGCAGTGACTACTAAAATATAAATTAAATAATAAATATTATTAACTTTTAAAATAAAATGCATTATTGTTTGTATTATAGATATATCACTGTGAGGGTATAAATATCATTTTAGACATTTTTAGGCTTTATGAAGTGTATAAAAATATATATATATAAAATCAAAATCAAAATATTCTTTATCCAATTAGGCCATTTAAGCACTTTTGAATCGTCAAGTTACATATATGTGTCTGTAGTGTTAGTCCTTACAGGAAGCTACCACCGGCTCGGAAGCCGTTTGCTGAGAAGAGCCGGCAAGAAACTCAACAGTTGCTCTTTTCAAAATATCGATTAAAGTAAATATACCCATGCTGTAAAGCTCGAACTGCTCTTTTTTGAATTACGAATATAGATTCGATATCTGCAGCTTTGCCTCATAGTAATATTCCGTAGGACAATATGCTATGAATATATATATATATATATATATATATATATATATATATATATATATATATATATATATATATATATATATATATATATATATATATATATATATATATATATATATATATATATATATATATATATATATATATATATATATATATATATATATATATATATATACAAAAACATTTTCATGAACGTAAACCAGTAGGTTCTGCGATTGTGTTCTATAATCATTAATATACATATTATAGTTAATCCGCCATTAATAGCTGCGATTAACAAAATGGTAGATTACAAATTTTTACACAACCAAACTAATATGGTGTGAATTGCGAGAATTTGATATGTATATGTAATACAATACACCATAAATTTATTTTTAGTGAATAGAGATGGAGTCCGAGGGCGGCCATGAGAATATTAAAAATAAACTAAAAAGATGAAAATAAAATATTGTATAAAATACCTTTGTTAAAATTAAATTTTTATTCAACTGGTCAGTGGTACTAAAATTAATATAATAATTGCAAAATCTTCTAGTGTGTTTAAATAACGCATAATAATAGAATTAAATCGATGTTATTTTTTTCATTTTACTATCTTTTTGCAGTACTTTCTTTTTAAATAAAAGTTGAGTTACAAAATAATTTCATTTATACAATAATTTTCAATAACTTAAATAATATGCCGTCGTATATTTTATAACAATTTATTTTGCAGTCTCCAAGCACTAGGACAATCAAACAAAATTAGAGGTTCGAATGTTTTGTTCGGTGTTATTGCTATAACAATAAATAACCTCAACGTGACCAGTGTATTAGTAGTTGCATTACATGTTTTGGTATATAAGGTTCTAGGCGCATTTTATGCTATGAGATGCTACGAAAAGTCAAGAGTAAGTATCCAAGAGCTATTTTCTGTTTTATCTTGCCCGTGTAGCAATAATTGGTGAGAGATTTACTAAAAAGGAAATATATTTAACAATATATTTCCTTTCATGTTTTATTTCATCAATATTATAAATAATTAATATCATAAATAACTATTATCTTATATCCAAAAAACTGCAGGAACAGTTAAAAATGTTGCAAGATATGAACGAGAAACCTAAAAATAGAAGTGGATGACACGGAAGCCTCCCTCCTCTTGAGAAAAGCAAAGATGTTTTGGTCATGACAAGGCGACGTGTTCAGTAATGAAAGAACAACTACTTGACTTAAATATGTTCCTTGGATATAACACAACGAGCCATAACTATGTGCATTTCTAAATACTTTATTCTTTTACGTAACTATGAAAACGTCTACTTGTGATTATGTTTATTAATTTATGAATGACGTTGCAAATAAGAAATTAGACATAATAATTATTTAATACCTGAAATAAATTTACAAGTGCATTAAAGATTTTCCTTAAAATGTGCAACCGCACACTTTTAAATAAGTATTTCCGTCACCATTCAAACTATTTATCGATTTACCGCCCTAAAAAAGGAAAGAACGTAACATACAAAAGGAAATGTAAACGTAGCTAAAGTAAAATTGTCGCTTTCATTTAACAATAGAATGTATGATGAAGTTCTGGTGTGTGCTTATAGTTTACTACAAGACGATAGTTTATATGCTCTAATTGTATTCAGAGGTTCTCAAATAGAGGCACAAAAACTCGCCAAAATAATTCCAGAAAAGGATAGGACGGCAGTTCTTTGCTTCACGCTCGACTTGACGGGGGCACTGCTGTGTTTTCAGATTATAAGCTGTTTATATTAATTTTTATTAATTATTTGAGGTTAACATTTTTATTAGAAATAATTTTAATAAATCCAATCAATTCAAATACTAAATTAAAATTTTATATAATAAAATTAATGAATAGCACTTAAAGGAAAAGTAATCTATACATTTATACATAAACACAGCGATCACATACAACAAAGTTGTATGTGATCGCTGTCTTATCGCTGGCTGGCTTTTATTTATGAAAAACATATGAGAAAAACTTTAAATTATAACGGTTAAGTACTAATTTAAGAGAATCTAAAACAAGGATTTTTGTCTCTATATTAGTGGATATGTGCAGGCGTATTACAAAAACGGCTTAAATGAATTAAATGCAGCTTTCAATACTTTATTTTGGCAAACCTTAATTATTTTATCAATTTCATTTCAAGCAGAAGCAATGTTAATCAGGACTACATTGGTTTTATAGTCTGTTCAAGTATTTTAAGTTTTACATTTTATTACGGAAGGTTCAAAGAACATTGGCAAAGGACTTTTTTACTGTCGAGACATGCGAAATGCGAAAGCGCGCTTACTAATAGAAATTCCAAAAGAATACTGTAAATAGAGATACGTGCTGAGGACATCGTATACGTATTATCAGATTCGTATCATTTTTCGGTGAGAGTAGGACTCAATGGATTTAGAAGAAAACCATTTTGACGAAGGTATCCTATTTGGACCAGAAAATAATAAGTCCGTCGATGGCTTGAGCTTATGTTGTGCCATACAGAAATTGTATATAGCAATATAATATTTTCTGAAAGTACTTATTGTGTTTTATTACTTTTGTATTGCATTTACTTACTTTTCATTTTGAAAATTCGTATCTTAAAATAAAACAGTAAAAATTGTCTGTTGAAAAAAATAATTTAGAGGATTATAAATATAGTAAATATATATATATATATATATATATATATATATATATATATATATATATATATATATATATATACATATATATATATATATATATATATATATATATATATATATATATATATATATATATATATATATATATATATATATATATATATATACATATATAATTGCTTGTTGCTTTTGATATATTGAAAGATATTCAATGTGTTAATTTTTTTTAATGATATGTAAAAATTAAAGCTTTAGAATATGTGATGACTACAAAAACTCAGCTAAATTATAAAAGTATCTCACTTTTATGAAATTACCATGCTCTTTTTTGATATTTTCTTAAGAATAATATAACAAATAACGTAATCCATAGTCAGACTCTTAGCACAGTTTCAACCTCTTGCCAGACGCCCTTAAACCTTAATAAAAGATTATTATTTAATATCTATCTTTATAATTTAATTAAAATTGCGTATTATTTTAAAATACAATTATCTAATTAAATTTCATATTCCTAATAAGTAGCACTAACTGGTGTTGAGTGTATGTGCAGAGAAACATTCAAGTTTCATATAATACCAAATGTTGCATTACACATCTATATACACATTTTGATATAATCTCTATCCATATATAATATTAACTCTAAATTTATATAACTAAATAGAATTCAAGGTAAAAACACATAAACCAAAAATGATAATATTTTCAAAAAAATGTCTAAGTAAATATTTGTCTTGACACAGGAATGCTATTTGGAGTCACAGTAAATCTTCTCATTTAATAAAACAAGCTTTACTGTAGGCCTCCTGTCGTGGACGCTGAACAATAGCACTTTTGAATATATTGCTTCGTTACGGTCTATGAGAATTTATAACTAATAATTAATGTAGTTTTTGAAATACAACTATTTAGAAATGCACGTTGGGGTTAAAGCGGTACGAAATTTATTACAACAGTAAACTCCTTGTAGAAGTAGGTTTCCAGGTTCGCTTGCCCAGATTTCAAAAAACTATTTTTACGCCACGACTAACCATCACTAATTTAAAAACATTAAATAATAACACATTTACATTTAAACATTTTGAAACAATATAATATAATATTTTTACTATTTTAAGAAAATTATTATACACTTAAGAAAGAAAGTACTAACTTTGAACGTAGCAGGATTTGAACCCAACCACTCTCACCAACCCAATCCTCTTGTAAACCGTCCAAACTCTCTGACCAACTAAGCCCTACGCTCCTATCAAGCTACGACTTATACACATGTTACAACTTATTTATGTTGTTAGCATCTCTGTCGATAGATTTTTATGAATTTCTGCTATCTAAAGACAATTCGTTAGAATTATTGTTTGGCAAGAGAAAATACAGTTTTCATAAAGAAATAAAAACTAATTAAACTATAATATTTCAAATACTGATGATTAGGTACTTGATGGAAGCCTGCAGCAACTTATAGTATACTCCTTATGTTCGTAGATTTTTTCAGCTTCACGGTACAGATAGTGAAGTGATACATCTCTCACGTGGCCGGGTAGGCAGAGGGAAGGATCTTGGGATCCTAATGTTAAGGCACTCCGTTATGTTCCCTACCTTCAGCCGAATTTGAGGCTTCGCCTGTTGATTGGCAATTTTCAACGCTGCGCTTTGCCTTGAAATCAGTCCACTCGTTCATATCATTTGTTATTAATGTATTAGTTCCTCACATATGAAATTGGCGTTCGGTATGGGAGTCACACAAAAAGTCTAATATTTTTTAATATAATATATTTTTTTAATCAATGTATGAATTCCTGTTATCTATGCACTTTATGCATCTCATATATTGATGTCTTTACTAAAAAACCTAACACTATATTTTAAGTTTTCCGTTTGTAAACTGAGTGACGCAAACAGAAAAAAAAACTGTATTCATTTGAATCTGCAATTCCTAACCAAAGAGGATAAATTTGTGATTAAAGTAGTCTACGTAGTTTAATTTCACATATGAAATATGTAGGACCTAATATTTTCAAGTGTGATGATAGTTTTTACGGCTTGTTAAAAATTTGATGACACCTAGAGTTGGAATGTTAGTGATAATATTTTTGTTCGGTGTTGTGCATAGTGACTGGCTTATTCCACTGGTTTTTTTTTATTGTTTGCAATATCTCTATACAAAATCAGTGATTTGCCAACAATATTGCAGCAGCAGAGGCTTGGGCTAATCATGATCAAAGTGTGAAGTCTGGTTGAGTTGTGTAACGACGAAATATCAGTGAACGAACAGTTAGAACACGTGTAAATTAAGTTAGATTAAAATCTTAACTGCCTACAAAGCCACCCAAACTCATCGAACCACCTCATCGTATCGTTTCGAAGACTAGCGTCCGATCTTGAACATCTAGATTAGACAAATGAGTGAAGTCAAAGTGTTTTAGTTTCGAATGAGAGCCGTATTTAGAGACGAGAGATATGGAAGTATCGAGGAGGACATATAGCCAGACAAACTTTACAGATATGGCGGATTTTACATCAAGAAAATTTCGCTGTGAGGTATGTTATAACATTTTTAACCTCATTGATTTATTAAATCAATGAAGTTTTAACGTGGGACGTATTTAAACTTTTTCTTTTAATGTTTTATATTTTTTGTTCTACTTTATTGATTCTATCTATTTTAGAATAAGATGCTTACGAATAGGCCTCTGCTGAGGTCTAGGAAAATAAAACCAGTATACGAAAAGCTGTAAAAGATTTTAATTGATTCCATCCATGAATAGCTATATAGATATATGAAAAAGATAAAGTGTAGCAAAACCTTATCAGTCCGCTATGTCGAGTTGAATAGGTTCTTTAAGAGGAAGGAGAAGCTAAAATATCTAAGTACCTGCTTACTTGCTTCAATATTTCGTTTGGATTGCTTTCCTTGAAAGTCAGAAAAATAGCATTTTTTTTTTATTATAAACATCTGTGTGTCAAATACTATAAAATTTATTATAAGGTGTCTAAAGTTTATAACGCTAAATGTGTTAAATAAATCTGATGTGATTACTCAAGTAGTTAAAATTGAAAAAGGATGTGGGTCTAATATTCCTAAATAGTAGTAACGGTAAAACATGTTATTTATATTTTTATTATAGTATTTTCTTACAACTAAAAATTAAACTTCAATTTAATTTTTAATTGTAAGAAAGTTAATTTCAATCAATATTTTAGCGGCTGTGAAGTTCTTATGACAACTTTATGAAATATAAAACTGGCTTTCGATTCCATTAGGAATCACACATAACATTAGTTAGAGTTTGCCTCCATTCCTTTACAATTAGCCCCAATATCAGGGTAAGTTGTAGCACTCGTCGGTTTTTTTTTTCAGAGCCATTTCTACAAAAAGTCGTTACAAGTTTGATTAATATTTTAATTGGAATCGATAGTTAAATAGTTGATAATTGGAATAACACTGCTAGATTTTCTAAATACCAAACAAGTGAGCTTTTATAATCAAGGGACCACATGTTGTTACAGCTAGCTCCCACTTCTCTACAAGTCTTAAAATTATATATTCCATTCATATACACAAAACTTTTTAATGAAACTTCTATTAGTGGAAGATTGGTACACTTTGTCTCAAAAAAATATTGCCAACCTTAGAACATAAGAATCTCATTCAAGATCTATCAAGCCAGTGTGGTTTGCAATGGTAAAAATTAGGCTCACCTGTAAAAAACAAAAGATATATATTTCGCATACTACACTTATTTTAATAAAACAACATTTTAAACAAGTTTATTGATTTCTATTTTTTTTGTTTTATTTATTTTTACTAAAATGTTGCATGCTCATTATTTATTTTTATAAATATTGTATCAACATGCTCCGCATTTTAAATCTCTGGTACATTAATAGAATTATTAATGTACCAGAGATTTAAAATGCGGAGACTGCGCCGCCATCGTCGAACTTTCTAGAAGCCTCTAAAGAATATATTTATGTCTATATTGTTTATGTAGTGTAGTGTATTATTTTTTTCAATTATATATTATTGACACTATAGTAGATACAATAATGTTCTAATGTTATATAATCTTTTTCTTCTTCTATCGAAATGACCTTTCTTCATTTGTTTTTGTGTAAATTATTGATTAAAAAATCCTGAACGAATTTTTGAAAATTATCATTTATTATAGCAATCGGGAATTGAAATAGTAATTTTAATGATTTTAAAGTATTAATTCACACTAGAATTGAATAACGAAATTACCGCGCTTCTTGGAGTCCGTCCAAGCGCTGTGATCACTAAGCAAAACGTTCTCATCAAGTTGCGTCGAAGTTTTTCTACGTTTTTTTTTTTTTTTTTTCAATTTAATTGTCAATTCTAAACAGACCTATTGTCTACGTCCGCTGAAGCCCGCGAGTCGTACGGGGCACCACTTTCGATACGACGGCCTCATATTTGAAGACTGTTATAATCTAAAAGATATTTTGTAAAATATATGTTTCTGATAAGTAGTCAAAATAATTGATATAAAATGTATATAATTTATTTAATTGGTTGAAGAATAGTACTGTGTTGTTAAAAAAGATTTCGAAAAAAACCCTTAAATATAAATAGTTACTGTGGGTTCTATTTACGAGACAGACATATGCTCTAGCATTTTTTTTAAAACATTTAAAGAAAAAAAAATAACGTGAACAATTCTGTTGTACGGATACAACTATGCACTTAAATTGTTTTTTATTCATCATTTATGTTTACTATATTTAGTAATTGGTATTTTTTTATTTGATTTTGCCCTATAAATTGATGTATTTACTAAATAAAATGTTTAGTTAATCTAGGTATGCGCGAGGCCTGCAGAAATTGCGTGATGAAATAATATGTTACTCCTCAAACTCCTCTATTTTACAGTGAAAGTCTTATAAAAATCGGTTTAGCTAATTCGAAAATGAGTCTGGGCCAAAAAGAGGACGGAAAGACAGACAGACAAACATTTAAAAAATGTTTTAATTAGAACTATGTAGTTCCCTGTAAACACCAAGAGCAGAATTTGAAAAAACTTATCTAGAAATCGCAGGCATATTTAATTTATAATATATTTGCAGGCAAATTTAATTTGATTTATAATATTTAAAATAAAACAGTAACAAAGTCGTATCTGTACATTCAATCTATTTATGAAAAAAATATGTAGGAGGACTTAAAATAACTAATCTACAATTTTTAAAAATTTTGTCTGTTTGTACCATCATTGTACACATCTTCTAAGTCATTGTACACATCTTCTAAGCCACTGGACCGATTTCAATTATTTTTTTCTGTTGTCTAGCTACTTGGTCTGGGCAGGACATAGGCTATATTTGATTTCAAATACTTCCACACCTGTTGAGAACAGCATGAGTCCAGATAAACTTTAAGAAATATTTAAATACATCCATAACAAAAGTTGTAGAGAGTGATGAGAATTTTACAATGGTATATTAAAATTGCAAATTTGGAACATCTGACGAACAACCTTAACAGTCAAGCTGAACTTTTTTTTTTATTTATGGAAAAGACAAGGCAAACGAGCGTACGGGTCAACTGATGGTGAGTGATCACCGTCACCCACGGCCCCGTGTAACACCAGGGGAGCTACAGGTGCGTTACCGGCCTTTGAGGTGGAGGTAGACGCGCTTTTTAAAGGTACTCATGTCGCATCGACCTGGAAATACTGCTGCGGGTAGGTCGTTCCAGAACATTCCAAACCATTCTTATCAGTTGATTAGGCTTAGACGCAATGGTAGTATGAGTCTATTAGATGATAGAGCATTCAATGGTTCCCGTTCAATATAGGATATTGTATTTTCGATTAGATGAAGTTTCTTACTGACTACGGTCTACCTGTTCCCTTACCAGAATCCAGACACTAATCGAGAAGATATAGCTGAAACACACAACCATTTTTATCGACTTGACTACTATAATTAATTAGAGCGCATCTAAATTTACATTGAAACAAAGACAAATATTTAGTAAGGTGGGTCCTTAAATATCTGACAAGGGTAATTTTAGTTGAATTGATACGACAAAATAACATTACTCTTGCGGTGGCATCTTCACATTACAGATTCCTGGCAGATGGACGACACAAACAATATTAAAAATCACAATCAATTTGGTCAGAACAAAAATACCAACATGTTCTGTTACACGAAATTAGATAAAGTAAAATTGTTTCAGGACTGCTGCCTGAGCGGAGCTTGGCATCAATCAAGCTGGTACAATAAATGAAAACAAATATATATACTCGATTTTGTTGGAGATGAAGTGGTATATACTACCTTTGATAAGGTACTGAATGAAAATGACACCACGAATTACCCAGTTGAGTTTCTCAATTCATTAACAACTGGCGGTCTCCCTGCTCACAAATTAATATTTAAAGTTAGTGTTCCGGTAATGCTGATGAGAAATTTCACTCCGCCGAAATTATGCAACGGAACCCGAATTAAAGTCAAAATATTGTAAATGAATGTTTCTGAAGTGGAAAATTCTCAGAGGGTGTGGTGCTGTTGAAATCGTGGTTTTACAACGCATACCACTTTTATGCGTTTTATTATTTTATAATAACGTATTTGATTCCCTGTGAGAACTTGCTTTGCGATTGGTTGTTTCAGGTCTGTATATATTTGCCCCCGAGAAGAAAACTGCCCATATAGTATACAAAAAAAATAATTTATTTGCAAAACATTTCTCACCAATATCTAAAATTGAGTGTATTAAAAAAAATACATGGCTTATTGGAAAATAGTTACTTGATACTTATCCTAAAAATTACTTTAAAGCTCATGTTAACATAATTGTTGACAGCAAATCTTTAAATAATCTAAAATCTTTAAATAATGTCACTTATATTCTGAGACTATTTTTAAAAAAAATCTAAACTTTAACAACCTTTAACGATCAAATGAAACCTTATGATATCTATTTAATAAACTGTATGTCTTTATTTTTTATTTAAGACAATTCAAAAAATAAACGGATACTATGGGAAGATATGGCTTCATAAGATTATACAGCTTGTGCCCAGACCTATAACTCCACAACAAAAAATGTTTCATTTTCAAGATGTGCGTGTACCTATACCTACTGTACATGTATACTGGCCGCCTGTGATCTTTCTTCAGTATCATAGATATCATATTTTCGAGAGTCAACCGACGTCTCCCCCTGCCTCTCTTATCGCTAACTTTTTCTTTATAAATCGTGTTTGATATTCTTTCATAGGTACAGTACCTACCATTCTGTGTTCATCCCCACAGTATTCATCTTTCTTACATTCTTCTTCTGTAATATCTACGTTTCACCAGGGTAGATACCAATACTGCATTGATGAGATGGCGAAACTTCAGCACAGTTGCACGTTTAGACGTACACAATGCCGTATTGATAAGCTAAGGCACCATTAACTCTGTTACCGGCAGCATCAATACGCCTTTTCACATCCATTTTGTATCTTCTGTTTCTACTAAACATACTTCCCAGATATGCGATAATATATTTCCAGTGCGTGTACGAACAGATAAAAATTTAAGAAGACATAGATTCATATTCTATTATAATACATAGATTCATATCGATAATACATAAATTTATATTCGTTCACATTATGTATTCGCAAAAAGATATTTAATGTATATACACAATCTTGTTACTTTTTTATTATATTATACCTTGTCGTGGCGCAGCGGCACAAGCAAATATTTGTTTTAATTTTTTTGCTCTGGTACGAGGCAAAACGCGGCGTTGAGTTCCGTCACTCAATACGCAATGCCTCGAATTCGGCGGAAAATGGGGAACGGAAGTGAAACGGAGTGTCTTAACACTAGGATCCCAAGTTTGCTCTGACTACCCTGCCATGTGCGGGATACAGCGAGAAGCTGAGTGAGAGGGTGAATATTATATTATAGATAGAAAAAGATTGAAATGCTGGTAACGAATTTGTACGCAAAATGTTTGTTGTAAGTACAACCTCTACGATAATTATACAACGATTGTCCATTTGATTTTTTATTAATAACCAAAAGTTTAACGATTGTTTGATCATTGTTATAATTGCCTCCCCTTTTGAAAGATTATGTAAAACCCCATTCAAAAGTTGAAAATGTCTGTATAAATTAACATAAATTAACAACTTTAATATATTATTGTAAGGAGCCGTTGACTTGGGCTGTGTGTACCACAAGAATGAATAAGATCTACGTTGAAAAATAACCTTATTTGTTGACGTCTAGCGATTCAGAGAAAAATAAATTTATTCCACAGAATATAAGGCTGTCAAGGAACCTACATGTTATTGAATGCAGGTTTTAAAAATTACATGTAAAATGAGACTTTGTGGTTTTCATAGACGTATCGTGGATTCACTCAGTAACTCATAAACTAATTTAAAAGTACCTATTGGAAACATACATTTTAAATCATTTTGTTCAATATTATTTGTATGTGAACATATTTCGATCGCACGAGCAACCCGCCCGCCGCTCCTTCTTCCTCTCCTTCCAACTTAAACATAAACAGGACCTTTGGTTAGGCTTTTCGGAAATGTCTGAATGAGAGGAGCGGGGGGAGTGAGCTGTTCAGTTATAGGTATGTTGCAGCGCACTTATATTGATTTTTATTTTAATAATATATAATATTTTGTAATTATTGTATTTTTATTTGTTTTGCAATTTTTTTATGCCACTTTATTTATGTGGTATGTAAAAAAAGTCACACCAAATCATAATCTATATTATAGGTATTTACTAAAAGATAACAAAAAGCTCATTGCTAAGTTAATGCATAATTAATTGTCCTAACAAAATGAAATAGAAGAAAAAGGAAGAGAAACTTTTATTAGTAGTTTCTTGACGTTTCAAATTTGTCTTTGAGGGAATACTTATGTTTACTAAATGTAAGTAACAAATTGAAGAGAGACATTTTTCTTATATATTTAAGAGAAGAAATAAAGTTTATATACACTATGTAAATAGTATTACTCAGGCCTTTTAACTTATTTTTAAGTATTATTTTATAGTAAGGTAAGAATAATTTTAGTAAAATGATTATTTTAGTAAACGTATCAGCGGTATTGATGAGGAGCGGCATTATATCATCCCGTTACGTTAAAATTTTATAGGTTTTAGCAGTACTTATATGATTTTAACAACCAGAAGATGGACTTTTATGAGGTTTACTTATATTCAGAATTTTGCTAACATACTCGTATGTATAAAGTCAACTAATTACATTTCAACTTCTTTGATATTTGCAAAGAGTGCCAAACTACCAATAGAATCGTTACTTCTATAATATAATCGTAATCCCATTGTGAACGGCTGCGAAGGATTTAGCACGGATCAATGATTTATTATTATGTTCGGGACTACACAACATATACATTATTTCGCGCATTATTCACTATAACATTACAAATGTATGTGTACAGTAAAGGAAAACCGTGTACGTCTATTTAATATTTCTTTGTGTTATCGTAAATATTCAATATATTTTTACTTTAAGTATTTCTTTAGTTTTGGTTGTATATAGATATACGGCTATATTATTTACATGTTGGTCTGGAGAAATTATAAGCAGGTATGTGAGCGGGATTCGTGGTCTACCACATCACCGCTGCTAACCACTAAGTTTATCATTAGAGCAAACTGATTACCACGATGACAATAGTTGTTAGCCACAAAATGTTACATTCTTACTTAATAACATAATTTTAAGTTGTATGATTTTTTAAGATGTTAACAAAACTAAAGTTCAGTTCGAGTTACATTTTTTACATAATGATACGATTTGCCCCCTGGGCCACTGAGACTCAGTGTTGCTGCCACTGCGACACATTCATCTTCAGTTGTGGGCACTTCGCCTATTCTAGCAAACACATAAGCTGTGAGATCTTCGCAACACATCATGCCCATATACCGCCCTCTTAATTTCATACGTACATCAGCGAGTTTCAAGAGTGGTTCTGGTTGAGGTCTCACTGTAAGAGATTATAATTATATATAACTTATGTACTGTACACGTATAAAATAGTCATACAATACACTCAAAATATCAAAAGCCATCAGTGCTCGCGCTCTACTTTAGTAATATAATATGGCTATATGAGAAGAATTGTTATAGTTTTAAGTATACATATTATTTTACTGTGAAATAACGAGCTTTTCCGTTCAAAGTACATACTTTAGCATAAAATGTGAAAAAAAAAACCGCTTAAAAGCAGGCTGTTTATAGTCATTATGAGTCAAGTCGTGAAAGTTAGGAGCGGAAATGGCGCGCGGGAGGGTATGTACAGGCAGCATTACTGTCGCACCTTTATTGCGCACTTCCATCTTGACGAGGGCTAAAAAATGCTTGGTTTGCTTGCATATATTATAAGAATATTCGCATTGTAAGCTTCATTTAAAATTGTTTCTAATATACCACGGCAATTATTTTATTGTTTAAAGTAGATTATTGGCGGTTACCTTTATGACGTTGTTCCATTTTAATGAATGCTCTAAAAGCACCAGGTGTACCACTAAAAATAAAAAGTACTTGAACTCCCGGCCTTGGCTCCATCATAAATGACGCTTTGTGCCATTCGATGCCTAAATCTGGACTTACAGCATCTACGACAGCTTGAAACCTTTTAAGTCTCTGTAAAAAGGTTAATTTATGAATAATTTATTGAGAATATTTTTAGTAATAGTCTTAACCTTACCAACCTTTTTTTCAACCAAAGAAAATATAATAGAATTGACTTCTGTTGTATCAGACCAAAAATAAATAATTTTCCACATGGAATCCACTATTCTGTGAGGATTGAAGTAAGAGTCCCGTTCAAATTCCTCACAGGTAGTGTCAGTTTGCGAGCCTATGTCCGTAACTAACGTAGACCCGGCCAACGCGCTGTACAAAACAATTGTAAATATCCAAAGCCGTATAAACATCCTCTTCTTTCCGTAACTCATTTGGTCTTGGTTTAATTGTTATGTTTGTACACGGTGGTTATATAATGAAACGCATAACAAAGATTAAGTATAGTGAAGATACTTCATTTTTTTTTAAATTCCATAGCAGCTGGAAAAAGCTTACTGTTCTTCAACATTTTGTACCTCAGACGTTGCAGCAAGACTAGAACTTGCTCTAAATAGGTAGAAATGGCGAAAGAATAGGTATTTATAAATCTTACCAGCAGGATATAACAAATAATAAAAATATAATATAAAAGTAATTTAAATTATAACTAATGTTGGTTAAAATCTATTTTTTTACGTTATGGCTGTCGTTACAGTCCAATATAAATATTTATATACATACGTTTAACAATTATCATAATAAAGAGAAAAATTAAATATTATTAATAAAAACAGTTTGATAGCGTTAGCTAAAAATATGAATTACAAATAAGTCCAAAAAAAGTTTCAACAGGTTTCCAAAGAAGATAAAATAAATTTTAAAACATCTTTTACGCAATTGTTTACAAATAGGTTATTAGTTTGTAATTATTTATCATTATGAACGTTGTGTTATCAATTCCTTGCAATATTAAACAAATATTTTATAAAAAAAAATGTGTAATAGTAGCCGTCACATAGGTAACGTGTGCTGCCTGCTTTATATTCTTGTCCTATATTACAATGTTGAGGTTGAACTTCTAGTGTTTTTTTAATAGAAAAGACAAGGCCCATCCTTAGGTGTACATGGCAAAAGACAAGGCCCATCCTTAGGCCCATCCGAACACCCGATAAGTGTTCACCGCCGCCCACGGGCCCGTGTAACACTAAACGAAAAAATATACAGGCACCTGGCCTTTAAAATTAAGGTAGACACACTTTTTATATCACGTCGTATTGTCATTTCACAGTTGAGTGGCGCGTCAAATGAAGTTAATACAGAACTGCGCAAAAGTAGAGTGCCATTGATTTAGTTGGTGTGGATGGTACTTAAGTTTGAGACTGTGCAGTTATAGAATTGGGCAGCAGGTACGGAACAGTACAAACAGTTCTCTAGAATACTCCCCACGTAAATACGGTAGAGAACCTACAACGAGGATACATCTCTATGGAAAGTCAAAGTATGGAATCTTAAACAAATTATAAAATTGAAAAAAAAGTCTCATTAAACAATTATATGTGTAGCTAAGCTCTTTGATCAGCCGCTCTATCAAGGTTGCTTCTACCAAGCTGATCCCAGTCATACACAGCGGCCGATTATGCGCTCTTGTTTTTTTATACAATTTGCCGAACAGTTTAGATAAGGACGTTTAGATAAGGACGTGGACCAGCCACAGGGCTCTAGCTTAATTGAAACACGATCTACTGTGGTGGCTGAAAGTCGAATCTGCTGGACAGATGAATTTCCAATATTTTGTCAAATAAAAAAACATCTTAATTAGATAGATAAGTTTTCAAAGATTGATGAAGATAATTGATGAAAGTACTATATTAAAACATAAGAATGTATACTACATAATATCTCGTATCGGTAGGTTTAATTTAGTTCTGTGTTAGTTATTAGTAAGTAGATTACTTTTCTTTTACATAAATAATGATGAGGTACATTACGCCAATTTCGTAATATCAATAAAATATATTAAAAACTTAAATTTGAAATCACAATGCGCGTATTTCTATATATTTTTTTTTAAACTGGCAGGCCAGGAAAACTCTCCATGACATTATTGCGCTAAAGAACGCAAAGCGAGAAGACTTCTCTACGCAAAGCCAAAGTGTCAAGTCAATCATCGATCACTGGATCACTTACTATTTGAATGGCTCTACGTTGTATGCGATCAAATGGTTGTAGCTGATTCTGAGGTGACCCGGCCCAGACTTAGAATTTTATTCCGTGTGCAAGTACCGATTTGGAACGTTGTAGCCGCTGTAGGTGGTAATATCTCGAGTCTACTCCTGCGTGTTGCAATTGCTGACAGCGTGAAGTCTCCTACAAGTTTTTTCGTTGACTCTTACGACGGCAAAACCTATTGTGCTCTTGAATCTTGTGTTTATCTTTGATTATTTTAATAATATACAGTTATTTAGGCACATAGGTCTTTTCCTGATGTTTAATATATACATGGAATACTTAAGGAGTGCCTCAGCTATTTTTTACTAAGAAATTCTTGTTACTATCCCTCTTACAAGTTATAGAGACCTGAGACCTGAATATCATTTCGTTTCTTAGCTTACACAGCAAAGCAAAGTAGAAATCTTGACAAAGTGAAAAGTTCTGTAGTTTTATTGGTGGTTCTCAGTAATGTAAAAAAAACTTATTAACTGTTGTAAGCTTTACTATCATTAGAAGGAATGTATAAATAAAAAGTATTTTACTTCTTTGATTTGGTTAGCAATACATAGAGACATTTATGGACCAAGTCACAGAGATATTGATGGAATAAAGTAAATTACATAAATGAACACAAGAGATGATTGAATGCATTTAAATTAATATATTGTGAAAAACCGTTCAAAAAAAATAATAATGTTATTTTGATAGGGTAAACATTAAATTTTGATATTTCTACTTATTGTAACTTGATTTGATTTTAAATTAACGCGACCGCTGTGCAAAAATTTGTTTTATGTAAGAGGGTGGCCTAAAAAGTTTACCCTTAAGTAATAAAGCAGAAAAACTGTGGGAATGAAATGTGTCGTCTAAAATGCACAAGCCGGTCGGAATAATGAAATTATGTATAAAATTTCTCACTCATATATTTGATTTAATATTATTATTTTTTTCTAAAATATTCAAATTTTTAAGTAGAATATCTAATGTGTTTAATAGTTAATAGTATTAACCATTTTAACTAATAATTATTTCCACATTTATTAGCAAAACCACCATAACAACACATACATAGTAAAATGTCATATAAATGAGAACTATCTCATTAGTAATGTAGTATTAGTACTGACCTACATAGTAAGCTATGTAATATGAAATATATGTTTCAGTTATCCCGATTATCAGTTGTAGACAAAGTTGAATAAAGTCTATATTGTATAAGAAGGCATTTTTAATTTTATTTTTACAATTTATAAGTAGGTACAATAAATATATTTTTTATTATCTATATACATTATTCGTCAATGTCAGTATATAACAGGTTTTTTTGATAATAACATAGTACATATTTCGAAATCAAAACTCGATTTAGATAGAGACTTATGAGATTTTTACCGGAAAATATTTCTCTTGGCATCTTCGGTAATACGTGAAATCTAGATGAAGACCAACACAGGTACCACAGTGGAAGCGAGCCTTTTCATTGTTTCTTCAGCAAAGGTAAATTATAAAAAAAACGTGAGGACAGTTTGTTAAGGAAAGTTTATAGGAGATGAGATTTGTAGAGGGCACCATGAAAATTAAAAAAATAAAAATAAACAAACAAACAAACACATTTAAAAAATATTTCAAAGTGAAGATGCTACAATAAACTAATACGTATCTGAGTATCAAAGAATTATTCTTTGTTTGAATAAACAAAGTCTTACGAGAATATATGTTGGTATTACAATATATCCACGTTACTAGCGTATGCGATCTGCAGTGTACAGCGCACTGGGATTACATAACCTCAAATCATCATCGTAAATAGCATCTATTATTCAATATCTCTGTTACAGAAAACACTAGATGCTCAGTTCTCGAAATGGATTTTTACGGTACTTTCTTAATATTCAATTTCACTATTTAAACAATAAAATTAAAATGCGACCGCTTATAAGCCAAGCTGGTGCAATGTCTATTTTAAAATTATATTTACATTACTAGCGACTCGCCCGCAGCTTCGCACGCTTGAATTACATTTACTTTATTTACTATATATTATCTCAATTAGTTTGTTGTTCTAATAAAGTTATCACTGTTAAAGCAACATCTCTACGTTAAAAACTAAAATTTCAGATAAAAAACTTGCAGCAATATTGTCGAACTAAATATTTTAAATTAATGAAACTTTTTATTTGTCATCCTTTTAAAATAAAACAAACACTAAATATTGAAGGATGGTCGTCAAAATAAAATAGTGAAAAATGCACTCCATCCTGGTGAGCCGTTTCTGAGATTAACACGTACATGCGCTCAGACAAACAACAATTCAATTTTATTACTATTAAAAAATATTTAATCATATCCATTGCAAAGTTGAACCAGGCTATTTAATTTATTCGCTACAGTCACTATTGTAGTAGATATAATCATGTTAGACAGTTTCGTGCAAACTAACCCGCCTGTATCAAATTTATATTGTATCAGTGAGTGAATTCAAATACAAACTAGGCGGCTGATAGGCGTAATTGACTTGTAGCAGACATGAGGCAGATATTGTGATTTGTACTTGAAATAATTGGTATAAAAATGTTGTTCCCAATTATTCCCTAGTAGTGTTGACGCTAGTTTAATATGTAACTTATTCAGAAAGTTTGGTATGTTGTGGATATATGTAAAGATAAGCGTGACCCTATAAAAAATAAAATTGTGGTCCTGAGTTACGTGATTTCTATTTTACCTTTTAAGCTTTAACGACCTTTACCATGGAATTAGTTGTTTTGGCATAAAATGACCTCCTAATCTTTTGTTAAAATAAATATAGTCAGTAGGTGTGACTTTAACTAATATTTTTTATCTTTTTTATCTTTATTTATGGAATTTATACAATGAAACGAACCGATGTTTTTCTGTTTAAAATAGTAACTTGAAAGAAAAAAAACAATTGAAAATATGAAAAAATCTTCTGAAGATTCTTCTTTTTTTTTTTAATTCTTTCTAATTTTTGATTTTGCTAAAGTGTCTAGAAACTATTAAAATATAACTTTTGTTTATATTATTTAAATTGAACATTATAATGATAATATTTAATTTACTAAAGTTACCTTGGATGGAGAGCGATCACGCTTCACGTGCGTGTTTTATTATTGAGTGTGAGCCAAAAGTTGTTATTATAATCTCAGTGTGCGTTCTTCTGTGCTAGTTTTTGTTAAACATGTGGATGCCAATGTGTGAATGACCGATAGTGACTAAACTTAGATAGTGTTGTATGTGATCATGCAACAATTTTAATGTTACCAATGGGATAATGAAATCAATTAAAAACTATCGATAGTACTAAATATTCATACTATTGTATAAAAGAATTTAGATATAATAAAATGTTCTTAATATATATATATATATATATATATATATATATATATATATATATATATATATATATATATATATATATATATATATATATTAAGAACATTTTATTATATCTATATTATTTGATACAATACTATGAATATTTAGTACTATTTATAGTTTTAACATAAGTAGATTAGGTACACTAGATTTAGTATGATATAAACAAAAAGTGGATTGGCTGATTTTATTAATACTATTAGCGTTCTGTATTTATTTCGGTGACAGCTCCGAGTCCATTGCTCCAAACTGATAAATTTAATAATATCTATCTGGTCTCTTGAACCGCAAAGTTTCAACCAATCAGCGTCCGTTAACAAACACCCAGAGTCACTGGCACAAATTATAGAAAAAATAATTTTCGATTCACAATTATTTAAAGATTTTTTGATAATTTATTGTGTAAAATAAATAAATATATATACTTATACTTTTCCTTATTGTTTGCTTAGTGGACGATAATATTGTTATTAAATGTAAACATAGAATCAAATAGCCTCAGCTATTGTCTGATTTAAATGGCTTATATTAGTCGCGCACTTTGTCACCTACAAATAAATGATTAAGTAACGATGAGGACATTAGCATAATATAAATATAATAACGGTCAAGATCTGTCTGTGAAACCAACGATCGACTTCAGTGTTGATATGGTATAGTGGTAGACACAACGTGCGATACGCGTGCATTCGTGCTTGTTTGTGCGTCGAATTAGGATGAGATCTAAATTGGCGGCTGTTAAATATTAATAGAAAAAGTATATATATTTACAAATAATAAGTGAGTAATTCGATTTATTATTAAAAATAGCTTATATTATTTATACAAAACGTACCTATAGTGATACAAGAGTAACATTTAGAAATAAAATTTTGTATGTCCACGGTATGGTTCAAGGTTATAGACGAATTAATTCCGTCACCTACGTTTACTTACTTACATAGAATCTATATACACATAGAATAGTGTGTTTGTATCTAACAGGTGCTTGTTATCTTTTCATTATTTTTTATATATTTAATATCATGAGAATCTCAGTGTGCTAGCTATATCGTTGTTTAAACGAGCCCGGTGTTGTTGACAGCAAGTCTAGGTAACTTAAGTTAATCGTGATTACAAAATGATTTTATTAACTGTATTATATCTTAATAGTGAAGGTATGACATGACTTAATATCCTAGGGTAAATACTAAGTTTAAATAAATCCGTAAAATATTATATGAATATATATGTACATATATTTATTTGTATGAAAAGGTTTGATATTAGGTTAAAAAATTTCATTTCGAATTACTAAAATGTTTGTTTCCATTAAATAAAAGTGTAATAATATTATTTAAGTGGGTCAGATAGGTATAGTAGACGAATGAATTGTCTATCACACATAACCATTAACGCTCATAAGAGCGATTATCTTACTCATCTCAACAAAAGTGCTCAGATGGAAGTTACGACACTCAAAATATTGTAGGCACCAAGATTTTAGTCGAGGAATTTTCACCTTTTTATAGCGATATTTTGTGAGCTCTTCTTGCACTGATTTATGTTTCATTAAGACGTTCTTATATTTTTTGTTACTCTAGTAATTCATGACGAAAGTAAGGAATGAAAGAAATTCTGGAATCATTTACAGAACTACGTGTCTGTAAGAAATTACATCTAATGGACAAAATATACTGGAAAAGTCTAGAAGTCACTTTGAGTTGCGTATGTTGAAAAAAATCACCTTAACGCGTATGTCCCTGACAACGATATATATATATTTAGAATCTGAATTATAACACAAACAGTGTTTTACGAATAGCGGATTAGTTTGATTAAATTAAATGCTCGTATTTCTTCTTTTAGAGCGACATCATTTGTTATACAAAACTTAAACCCGACGCAAGAAGACACTTACAAGTTTGGCGTCGATGTCTATGTATATCTGTCTGTGGCACCATAGCTCTCAACAGATGATTTTTTTGCTATATTTAGTAATAATTCGATTGAGAAGTTTAAAGTGATTAGTTCTTTTGTAAAATTATGAACGGCATTTTTGGCATAAAAATTTATGATTTGCGTACAGGGCTTTTATTTCTTTTGTTAAATCTTGTAAAGTTCTTTCCTGATGCCATATAGGTTAAGAATAATATGGAAATGGAGTCTTATATAAGCAAAAAAAATAAATATATTTAGTTTTATGTCACTACTGATCACTAAACTTACCTTAATGACATATAAAAGTTCTTTTAATATATTATTCTAAAATGTAATTCTGTGCGCGCGTTATACGTAGCTACATATAACGACTTTTGTCAATAAAGCTCACCCTCCGCCTTCAATTTCATTTCTGAACCCTTAATGATATTGATCGTATTACACTCTGAGAGAAGAAACTTGGGAACATCTTAATATTTCACGCTTCTAATTAACAATTTCTTAACTCAGAGATGCTATTGAAAAGTATTTAAAATAGGTACATATGTTTTTTTTTAATAACCTACAATATTATAGTACAAGAATTTTAGTGATTCAAGTCTATTTTTTTTAAAAAGCTGTGATAAGAATTGCTTTATCTCAACCATAACCGAATGAGATTTAAACTATTTTAGATTTTTAATTTACTCTGTCATGAATTTATTAATTAATTCTTATTTTTGTGAACTTTTTTAGGATTTTGTACCCACAAAGAAGTTAAAATGCCTTATAGTATTATTTTGTAGTCCGTCTGTCAAAATGTCGAGGTCGAGTGGAGGTGTTTTTTTTTAGCTTCACTCTGTATCCCACACATGGCAGAGGAGGCAGAGTGAACTGAACCGAGAACAATAATATTTGATACGAAGTGAGAACTTCCAACACAAATAAAGGAAAATATCTGAAAAATAAAAATTATAGGTATTTATTTCGGGACTTTTTAAGTTAATAAAGTACAAAAATGTCAGTCCCATTGTTCCCTTAAAACAATCTATAAGAATATATTATACAATATTTAAACTTAAACTTATACTTATACTTCAATTTAGTTTCAACAGAATTTGGTTTAGACAGTCAACATTAAAACATACTTACATCCATTACATTTATACTAAAACGATAACGTTGCCAACGGTGTTGAGGTTGTCAACTTAATTCACCGCGTAATCAAAACGTACAGATATAAAATATGGTAAAAAGTGAACTTGTACTATAAATACTTGTGTACAAATAAAAGAAGAAGTTTAAATATAAACATGAGGAAATATATATTACAGATAAAACGATTAAAATTTAAAGCTTGTAACCTTTTATAATATGTACCTTCCTTAGTTCTTCAGTCCTGAAATTTCCGTTCCCTCAGTGGGTTAGTCTGACTCGCACTTAACCTTTTTTATTTATTATCATTTAAATGATTTCGTAAAAACTTGTATAAAATTATCGTATACAATTTTCAGTTACAGGACTTTCAAGAATTTTTCAATTTCCACTTTTAAAATGTTTAAAAGTTTGAGGCCTGTCGTAGCACAGGGACTCGCTTATGGTTATGGGTTCGATCTCTACTTGAAGAGATGAAATATTTAATATTTTCATTTTGCTCTGGTAAAAGTTTTCTCTAATGGCTTTCTTAAGAATTTCAATTTTGTATGTATGTATTTATTTAACATAAATAAATAATATTAAATATACATAAATGATTAGATTTTTTCTCTGTGTGGTGTAGGTACAATTGTTTATCGACTGTAGAGACGTAGATAAGTGAATCAGCCGACAATGCACGCAGTGCAGCGCAGGGCAAACACGTGTTTGAGTCGCACGCCGTTTACAACAAATATAATATTTATTATTTTGTTTTTATAAATTACATTTCATTTTACTCGAATATTTTGTATTAAAATATTACTTATTTTTTTTTCTTTATTTGAGGTATAGTGATTAGTAATATTTGTAGAACTACTCGTTTGTTATCCATTTTAATATGTGTGTTTTTTTAGATTTGAACCATGACTCCAACAAATGAAGAAAGCTTGGAACCACCTCATATTGTTGTTTTGGATGGTGGATTCTCAACGCAACTTTCTTGTCACGTAGGTCATGTCATTGACGGTGACCCTCTTTGGAGCGCCCGCTTCTTGCATACACACCCCAATGAGGTCGTGAATACTCATCTTGACTTCCTTAGAGGTAAAGTTTAGACTTTTATGCATCCTTATGTTAACAAATGCAAACTGTCACGTAAAATTCGTATTCTACGTATATTGTATACCTTTTGATAAAATAATGATTAATATCATTTAATATTATTTATTTAAGATGCTAAAAGGTATTAAATTATATTGAAATGTGGTTGCTTCAGTTATTATGTAGCCAAGAAATATTACGTATTAAATCTTAATGTTAATTGAAATAAGCGACGTAGATTATTTTGTACTACGGCCGATATTCTTTTCAAAATAGTAAAAGACGTCAAGTACAGTGTAAATTTATTTACTAAAAACTACTTAAAAAAATTAAATCTCTTAAATTATTAAGTAGAGTCCGGTGGATGTAAGAATATTTTATACTTTTACAAATAATAAATTTTACACATTTTATTATGCTAGGTAGTATAGGTATTTAAACTAAAAGGCAAATTCGCATATGGCAAAATTTCCCGTCTCAAATATTTTTTGGGATGGTTCAATCAAATTTTTAATTCAATATGTCACTGCTTCTGTGAACGTCTTCTAATTTAGTTAGATACTGCTATTCGGCGAGACGTGAAGTACAAAGTAATTGCGTTGTTCTGCTACAAAGGCGTTGTGCGAATGAATATCTAGACACATTACTCGAGCTCGCTGCTGAATACTTACATATGTAGGTACAAGTGCTCTATCACTACGTAAGTAGTAGGCGCACACACGTGCATGGGTGTTTTGACGAATTACACGTTAGGTCGCTTTTAGCTTGTCGTTTCCTTGAATCAGGGAGAGAGTGCGACCCCGTCTCGTGTCATCGTCCTATGAAAGCGCTTTTCTTCCCCACAAAACGGTCCGTTTCTTTTCATAAGGAAAAGCTGAAAAGTGTCTGCAAGCAAATAACTCCCTGGAGGCAAAAAGCCTACTGCCTTGCTTTATCGCCCGTCTATGTAGAAGAAATGATACGAATAATATAAAAAATGACACCATTCCTTGTCAGAATATTATTACACCGTAGACAATTTTAAGGAGTAATTGATGTCAACGACCGTAGAATGTAAAAACGTAGAATAAAAATAGGCTAATGTAAACTTCAAAATGCAGGATAACTATACGATAGGGGAATATTAAACGTTAACGTTTAGTAGTAGCAATTATTGTTGCTACGTAATGTAGGTTACTGAGAAAATATGCTGTCGCTATGACTTCGTAAATACCTACTAAATGTCTTACATTTGCATAGAAGAGAGACAAGTCGCAATACACAGCCGCTTTTCATTCTAGGTTATCGGTGCTCGAGCGCCGAATACATGACGCTAACATCATTAATCACTGTGTCTCCTTAATACGTTTCTATTCGAAACCCGTCTACTGTTTATTACATAATTAATTTCTTCAAAGTAACAAATATTCTGTATTCTCTAAGCTGGTGCTTAACCAACTTGGGAATCGCGATCTAATATTAAGTTTTAATAATATTTAATGTGTACGTCTCCAACTGCTACCCTTTTCACAGTTAATAATAGTAGCAAGCCAGAACTTCGATAATATTTATGGATTTAGTTTCGTAACGACGACTACTGTTCGAGTTGTTGTTAAATTAATGTTACACATTAAAAAAATACTTGCTAAACATAATTTAAATTTTTAAGTCATCGAATCTATATAAACATGAATAGCAAAACCATAACTATTTTTTTTTCTGGATTTACAGCTGGTGCGAATTTAATAATTACAAATACTTATCAAGCTTCAGTTGATGGATTTGTTGAACATCTAGATGTCACACCTGAGCAAGCTTTACAACTTATAACCCGTGCCGTAGATCTTGCAAAGCAAGCACGTACCCTATACCTTGAAGAATATCAAGATTATATACAAAATGGTAAGTTACTTTATAATTATCACATTTAATGAAGACTTTAATTTTTAACAAATACATATATACCTAATAATATTCTAATAACATAATATATAAGCAATAACCAAAATTATAAATTACACGTGAATTACGAAGTTGTTTGCATTCCGACATTGCAGAGGCTGGGTTACTGGTACCCACAAGAGACGGGTGCAAGCACGCATTAATTACTCTTCACAAGAACGGAATATGGAAACTTTAAATATACTATAGCGTACATTATCATTGTTTATCGTTGTTTCATTCTTTTTTACATATAGATGACGTCCCATTAGTGGTGGGATCAGTAGGACCATATGGTGCTCATTTGCACGATGGGTCGGAATATGACGGCAGTTACGGTGACACTACACCTATACAAGTAGGTAGAGCCACTCATTAAGTAAATATGTTTAATTTATATAGATAAATAAACTTGCTATAGAAAAGTCGTTTGCACAATGTATGCACATAATCATGAATTAACCCCATTGCTTCTCATCTTTTATTAAGCCTTATGCAATTGATTTGCTTAAGGAGTCAAATGATCGAATAATCATTTGACCCCCCATTATCGAATAATCATTGATTTAAAAAAATATTCTAAAATATTTTAATGATTGCTTTATCGTTCGTTAAACAAAATAAATACTATTAGAAAAATAGATACTATTGTAATTTCTAGAAAAAATATTTAATAAACAAAAATAATGAAGCTTCAATTGTTATAAATTAAGCAGAAATCGTTTGGTTATTAAGTACCTATTAATTTATCAGCATCATTCTTATGTAGATATATTAATATACATGTTATAATGCTGATTTTATTTTATTGTAATCGTAATGCTGTACATATATTATTACATTACGTGCGAGTATAAACATCATTATCATGTTAGGTATATTCTCCTTTTTGTATTCAATAAAAGCATGAAATATTTTGAGGCATGGGCACAATCATGTCACAGTAAATGTGACAAGTTCTGGGTTCAATCCCTGCTTGAGGAAATCAAATATTTAATATTTTCAATTTAAATATTAATTTCTTCGATCTGGTAACAAGGTAAAGCGCGGCGTTGGATTCCGCCACTCAAAACGAAATGTCTTAGATTCAGCGGCAAGTAAGGAACATAAGGTTTCCAAAACTCCATCTGCCTACCCTGCCATGTGCGGGAAGCAGCGTGGAGCTGAAAGAAAGAAAAAAATGTTTTAAAGAAATATTTATTATTATTCTGAACCCTCTGGCTAGATGAATTCCAATACACCGAAGTAAAGGTTAAAAGCGTCGGCTAAATCGTAAAGAGGGTCGTAAAGTTGCCGGCAAATTAAAATTTACATTGGCTACATGAAAACTCCCATTTCATTTCCATCGTCTTTTTTCTCAACCGATAAAATTTGACTAGGGATGCTTAATTAATACAAACCAAAACAAATATACATTATACAGCGGTAATGTACTTAACGGTATATCATCACTAAAACTGTTGTTATAAATTCCACAGGATCATAATACAAAAAACATAATGATGTATAGGAGATATTTTAATTATATTTTCTAAGAAAATTATTTAAATATTTTCCTCTTGTATGATAATTTTGTGTGCTAACTTTAATAATAGTGAATCTATTTAAAAAACTCCAAGACAAAAGAGAGCACACAATACGGAAACAAAGAAAACAGAATACAAGAAACTAAAATAATAAAAATGAAAAGGCTGAATAGATTTCCGTCAACTAGAACCCTGCAGTGCTGTCATGCATACTTGTAAAATCAAACCCCAAGGTGGGTAATGACATTACCGAGATTACAATACTATAACGACTTAAATTAATTCGTATTTTAATCAACGAGGCGACATTGATTAAAGTTATGTCATCTGTAATCAGCGTTAATGTATTAACCGCGTTCGCTTTAATAATGTCACCGCTGTATCCGTTATCCATCGAAAAACACCAAAATCTCTCAATGTAAGATATATATATTTTTTTAATATTTTTTACATACTGTATATTATGTTACAAAATTTCCCGGCGTCTTCAATTTTTTAATCAAACAGACTGCAAATGGAACGACTAGATAATGCTTTGACATGCCAGTGTTTATTACAAGAACTAGGTTAAAGCACTGTTATGCCTTATATAAGATTCTATACAAATTTAAATCTAACTAGCAGTTGATGACTTACCTTAGGTACTTTTTTAGGTACATATAGATACTTTTTTCTTTATTTAATACTTATATGTTAAATCGTCACCGATATATTGTGTGTCCATTGTTTAAGGTGCATATAATAATCACAAATTGTAACTGATCGCTGTTTGTACATTGAAGCTATATGAAAAGATCTGTTACTGCAGGTATTTCACGATTAAAATTATTTTCGCTATGTCTTCTGTATGTTTGTTTAGGATTAGACGATTAAAGTTATTTTCGCTATGTCTTTTGCCAAACTTCTTTTAACATTTAGTGCGTTTATTTAAATAAGTTCCTAAATATAAAAGTATTACCACTTTGTTATATAAGTTTAAAATATTTTCTTTTGACAAAATGACTACAAATATTTTAATTTCAAAATACTGTCGTTATATTATGAAATTATTAGAACACGAAAGTAATTTAGGTACGTAAATAGAAAGCTTTGTAGCTAGCGATGTCACTAAGGGTCACTAGTATTAGCTAACGAAATCTTCTATATATGATATGCCGTTAAGGAAAATTTTGAGTTATCACTCATCACTTATCTCGTTGTTTAAATTAGTTACAAAAAATGTCCCTTACTTTTTTGTTCACTTATTTTCACTAGTATTAAAGTGTTATTCCATGCTTAAGAAAAAAATATAAAATTTAAAAACGTATAAAAATTTGCACGAAGCAGCATTTGCGCAAGGTCGGTTTTTATACGTTTTTAAATTTAGTATTTTACCTATACACTTTTTTTAGCCTATAATATCTTACCTATACAGTTTTATTATTATAGACAATGAGAGAATGGCACAGACCGCGTATACAGGCGCTAGTAAAAGCAGGAGTGGATTTATTGGCATTGGAAACTATTCCGTGTCAAGAAGAAGCGGAGATGTTATGCGATCTGCTACGTGAATTTCCCAACATAAAAGCTTGGTTGGCCTTTAGCTGCAAGGTAACTTATATTTGGTCATCGATTCAACACTAATTTAATGCATAATCAAGCTGAATTTGTATTATTTGGATAGTTGTCACTGTACTCATACATCGCGCGGCGAAGATTGTACCACGCTTAGAATGTTTTTGCTTATAAGTTCAAATATGCTTATTATAACTCTTTCTCGTCTTCAGTAGCCTCTTCATAGTTAATTACAAACAAAACGAGATATATACTACTCTTTAACTGTCCTGTGATGTACAAGCTAGACTAAGCCCTTCATCGAAAAGTTTATGGGCGGCTTTGTGTGTATTTTTTTTTTACTATACTATAGGTGTAACTTAATAAGAAATTAATCTGTTTTTTAATAAATAATAACTTAAATGCAACATGGACAGCCTACCTAGGATAGCCTACCTTGGATTCCTTACCAATTTCATAATTGTACCCATTGTGCCCTGTATCATTGTACCTTACTTTGAAAAGTAAACAAACTTAACTGTCTTAACTTAAATGTGTTTTAACATTAGGTTCCCATGTTCCCTCTGCCTACCGTATATATGCGAGATACAGCGTGAAACTGAATATACGGAGTGTCTTGACACTAGTCTTGGTTATGAATGTAAATTGTCAATGCCAGTTATCAAAGCCTTTTGCTTATTTTTTTAATATTTTATCTGGTTTAATGTAGGTACTTTAGAATCATATGGGGCATATATGATTCTAAACTACATTAAACCAGATAAAATGTAAAAAATGTCTTCGCAATCAATTACTATTTTTTTACTCAAATATAAATATTTATCATGTTTGAGTTTATCAGCTTGTATTTAGTCGTACCTAAACTATAATAAAAAAAATCAAATATAACAACGGTTTACAGTTGTTAGATAAGTCATTCTGTCTGTATTATCACAAGCAGAACGTTATCTATTTTAAACATAATATATCATTTCTTTAATTATATACCAACGCAAGTAGTATAAACAAATAATTTATAAGATATAACTATTATTTATTATATGTTAAAACTTTGACCTGAGATAAAATACACCTAACATCCACAGTTACTGTGGTTGCATTTTTTATAAAAATATCTATAAATCTTTGGCAATTATGTTTTTAACATTATTTTAATATTTTTTTCTGTTTTACGCTGTATCCTGTACCTGACAGGGTGGGCAGAGAGAACTTGGAAACACAGTGTTAAGACACTCCGTTCTGCTTCCCACTTCTGCCAAATTTGACGCTATACGTGGCGGAACTCAACGCTGCGCTTAGTCTTATTACCAGAGCGCAGAAATGAAAACATGAAGTATTAAATTTGAAAATATTAAAAATTTCATTTTTTCGATATTACGTATTAGTCACATAAACTAGTGCTTTCAAACGAGAAATAGTTTATCGTGACGAACTTGGAATATGTATGCGTTTTATTTTTGTAGGATGACCAAAGTATAGCACACGGTGAAAGTTTTCAAAAGGTTGCAAAAAAATGTTGGGAGGCTAATCCGGATCAGCTCGTGGCTGTTGGAGTAAACTGTTGCGCGCCATCTTTTGTCTCCCCTCTATTGAAGGGGATTAATGATGATCGGCAGAACTCGCCTATTCCTCTTATTGTATATCCCAACTCTGGAGAAAAGTACAATCCGCAAATTGGGTATGTTTTAATATTATTCATACTGATTTACCATACTGATTTATAATAAATACTTAATAAAAACAATAGAAATGTTATTATAGTAAAGTATTTTATTCCTTAGTGCCTAATCGTAGTAATATTTATTTTACAGATGGATAGATCGTGATAAGTGTGAGCCCGTAGAGAAATTTATACAAGAGTGGCTGGAATTGGGAGTCCGATACATCGGTGGTTGTTGCCGCACCTACGCCGCTGACGTATCGCGTATTCGCAATCAAGTACACTGCTGGCGGGACCGTTGGCGTTTTAATAAACATCTTGAATCTACAACTAATGCCAAATGAACAAAGAAAGAGATCTACGTGGATCTTATTATGAGTAAAGAAAATAATATGTTACGAATATTTTTGTTTTATAAACTAAAAAAAAAACTGCTAAGACAATTAATAATTATGGTTTGGTTCGATGTGTACCTATATTAATTCACCAAGAGAATATTTTTAAAAAAATGTTTATTTAAAAAATAAATTATGTTCGTATGTGTAACCTTTTAAATTATAATTTCACATATTACAAAATTTGCTTTTTAAATATAGGTAAAGTAACTATACCTGCTTTATTATTGACAGTTACAAAAAAAATGCAATTGGAATATACAAACATTGTTTGATACATATACATTGTTATAAATAAATATAACTTTTAATATAATAATTGTTAAAGTGTATAAAGTCATTAATAAATAGTTATAAATTCGGCCATGGCGTATATTATTCAGTTATTATACTAAGGGTACATATTGAACAAGTAGTTTCTCAAGCATCGCGGTCACTGTTTCGAAAAATGATATTTCGATAAAATAATACAATAACTACTCCTAAGATACGTATCGTATCAAACACTTTACCGGTGTACTTAATATTTAAAGTTCTAACTCCGAAAAAAGAAATCCTCTTTTGTCTATGTGCTATCTCCTGATACGGTGAATTCATGTACCGCTTTTCCTTGTTCTTGAAGGATTCTCTTTTCTTGATTAACCACAATTGACAATATTGTATCAAAAACTAAGTGAATATTAATTCTAATATGGAATATTACGTGTAACAAGAAAAATGAAGCTAAGTGAACATTTTATAGTTTGAAATAGTACTTGTTTAAAAAAACGGTGTGGTATAGTATTTTCTGTGGGTAAGGAATCCACAGGAAATTCTATAACATTCGTAACTGAATCCCAACAAACGCATTAGGAAAACTAAGCAATAATTTATATCGTAGGCGTCGTGTCGTTTGCCTGCTAATTTTCATTTTTTAGATCGTTCGTAACGAGCCGGAGCGTCTCTACTACTACTAAAGAAAAATCATTTTTTCCACCCGAGAAACTAGAGAACCTGCGAAAAGGATAATTATTTGCAATGATTGATTGAATTTATATATTCAACAAAAAAAAATTCTCGGCACTATAACACATGGTTGACTGTAAAATATTTTCTGCAATTAGAGGTTGCCATCTTTTAATTATTCAACTTTTCTTATTTATACTAGATTTAATATATAGAGAACAATATGTTTGCTCTGCTTTGTGTTTTAAATTTCTTATAAGATTTTCTTTTAAATGTATAAAAAACATGTACCAGCAATTTCTCAACAGAAAATTATTATAATAAAATAAATTAAAGGTGATTGCGGCAGGATGTTTCGAGGCTACCGTGGTGTAATTATTTCTCAAAAATAATTTTCATGGAAAGACAGATACCTGCAAATGTTTGCAGCGGGATATTGTAAAAACTGATGAACGAGAAGTCCGTTCTGTTTAGAGATTGCATCCATGAGTCCTCCTTGTCGGCCAGAGACACTGTCATTAATAGAAAAAGGTCAAGGCATTATTAAAAGAACCTCGATTATAGAAATATGTTTTAAAAGGTTATGTGGAAAAGGTTCGCGATAAGATACACATCAAACTCAGGACGTGGCAGCGCGATGACGGTTGACATTCGGAAGTAACCTGTGATTGTGTGTGTATGTATTTTGAAACTGAGCAAAACGAATCTTTTAGTCAAATCTGGCGAACTTTGTGAGGAATGTTGAGATGGCGCGGAAATTGAGTTATGTATAGTATAACGTGCAGTTTTACGCACGTGCATTATTAAATGAGAGAGATGAAAGTGTGGTAAGACACCCCATTTTCTGTATTAAACGGTGTGTGTATGATCTGGTAGAGTTTGCATCACAAAGACTTTTTTGAAAATGATACGAACCTTACTATAATTTCTCAAGATTAATGTTGATACGAACCTTACTATAATTTCTCAAGATTAAAGCATTTAAGAAACGTTCGTTAAGGTTGAGGAAGGGAAGAATTGTTAAATAAAACTGCATCAGCCAAATGGACCTGTTACCTTTTTAACCATATTAAAGATATGCAAAATATGCAATAAACTTACCTAAAAAACATTCAATATAAGGCCTGTCGTGGTGCAGCGGCACAAGCGTGTGACTGTAACTGACAGGTTCTGAGTTCGATCCCCAGTCGAGTAAATGAAATATTTAATGTTTTCAATCTAAATATTTAATATATCATTTCTTCGTTCTGGTATTAAGGCAAAGCGCGGCGTTAAGTTCCGCCACTCTACACGCAATGCCTCAAATTCGGCGGAAAGTGGGGAACAGAAGTGGAACGGGAGTGCCTTAACACGAGGTTCCCGGGTTCCCTGTCTACCCTGCCTCGCGCGGGATACAGCGTGATGCTAAAAAAAACATTCATATGACTTTATAGTTATTATATATACATAGTATTTATTTTCGTAATAGATTAGATACTGTTATAATTAACCTTAAATGAAAAAAATACAGTTAGGAAAATAATCGTTTAAAATGATAGCATTGGTGTCCTCGATACACCTCGTCCTATCTAGTGAACAGCGGACGCAACGATTGACCCAAATTTTCATCATTATTGAATCAATAAAACCATTTATCTATTTGGATGTTTTTCAGCAGCAGTTGAAAATGGAAGGCAAGTAATTGGATCGTATTATTTTATCCCGAACAGGACAGTCTTATAAGGTAAAAATTTACGACTATACGAAAAGATCTTTATTTAACTTTCGTTAGGTAATAGATTGATATGTACCAGAAAAGAAAAAAGAGAGAAATGTATGGTATATATTATGTTTTCTTACAATAATAATGGATTAAATATACTACAACGTTTATGAGGTCCGTGTTACGTGCTCGTTAGACAGTCCCAGCAAAGCTTTTTACATGTTTATACAAAAACCTCATGGCATTTTAAACACATAAAATTAAGTAACTAAAGATCTGGGGCATCTAAACAAACTAAAGAAATAATAGTCCAGCTAAACTATAAGAAATAATGAATGCCAGTTCAACACAAAACCAATAACCGTTGGGTTAAAAGCGTTCTGGAGCTCTGGCAGGCGTAGTGTAGTACATCTTTTAGTTAAATGGGGTTACGATATATGCAGTGGCTGGCAACTAGTTAGTAGGAATTGAAATCTGAAAATTGAACTGAGTGCCATTGGTATTGCCCATGATCAGCAGTGGGTAAAGAACGATGAACTTTTTTGAGTTTTCATATTTATATCATAAACTAGCGATCCGCTCGGGGCCTTGCCCGCTGCAATAACACTATTTTATGTACTATTTTCAATTACTTTCTTGTTCTAATAACATTATCACTTTTAAGAAATATGTATGCATTGAAAACTAAAATTTAAACTAAATAAATAAAAATGTTGTAGTAATCTTGTCGAACTTAATATTTTTAACAGACTTTTTTTTTATTTATTTACCTTTTTAAATAAAACAATTTTTCCAAGTGTTGAGAGAAGGCTGTCAAAATATAATACTGAAAACTGCATTTAAAGCCATTGGTTAGCCATTTCGGAGATTAGTGCGATCCATTTTTTAAATACATTTTCCATGTACAGACAGTGATAGGTCACATATTTATTATAATGTAGCATTCACCGATTATAATATTTGTTTTATTACACTTTTTTACTTGCTATAATTATTACTTGCAATAGTTTTTATATAATAAATATGCAGGATAATAATATAAAATAAATATTGTGAAATTTATAAAGAAATATTGAAACAAGTAAATTTTAATGTGAAGAATCCAGCACATGGCAGGGTAGACAGAGGGAACTTGGGAACCCAGTGTTAAGACACTTCGTTCCGTTTCCCACTTTTCGCTACATTAGGCGCAAACCAGGCATAGCGCGGCGTTTAGTTCCGCTACTCAAGACACATCGAGGAACCCAACGCCGCCCTTTGCCTTGTTACCATAGCGAAGAAAATGAAAATATTTAACATTCAAATTGAAAATATTAACTATTTCATTCGGGTGAGAATCGAACCCACAACCTGTCGCGTTTAAAGTCACATGCTTGTGTCCCTGCGCCACGACATATCCTATACAATATTTATAATGCTTTTAAAACATAATAATGAATGAAGTACTATTAGTATATTTTATAAAAGAATGTATACCTAGTACAGACTGTCGTTCAAGTTTCCCGAAGGAAATATAAACAGTATTTACTTGTTTTATAAACTAAATCAAGAAAGAGTACATTAAAAATTTAAATCCACAGTTGGTCGTAGCGGTCGTACCTACCTCAGAACTTAAATAAATGTTACAACTGCTCCCAGTTGGTTATCCTTTATGAGAGTCTCAGAAACTTAATTGAATTTTCTTAGATTGATAGTCAGGTGGACAAAAATCCACGAAACAATCAGTCTGCAAATGCTGTCAAATGCTATCATCGTCGGTTCCATCCCTGATCAGGGGAATGAGTAAACAACTCATTCCCCTGATCAGGGATGGAACCGACGATGATAGCATTTGACAGCATTTGCAGACTTTATCCCGCTACTGTAAGACAAACATGGGCGTCGAGTCTCGAACATGGGAATCGGAAGGAGTATCTTAAGACTAGGCTCTAGGCATACAGCGTGAAGTTATAAAGCTTGTTTCGTCGTAAATAATTCTGGGTGTACAATTTGCATGACAATTTACGTATTCGATTGGATCGGTTTGGTATTCCAGATCCAGATGACAGTTTAATATTTTCACAGAGCCAAGCCCAGAGTATTATCTTTATAAATTTACAAACTTTTAAACAGCATTAACGACCTCTTAGTTTTTGTAGCGTATATTTTACTTAGTCATTCTTTTAATAAAATTATAGTATTTATTGTGTTACAATAAGAATATACCTTCAAAGTCACAGTTTTTCGCAGTAAGCTAAAATGAAGTACTTTCATCTCGCCCACAATACTCTGTTACCCTTTGCCTTACACCTACACGTAGTGCACTGGGTATTCGCCCGAATGAGCACCCACTGAATCGGAGAAGCCGCCAGAACCCAACGTAGCTTAGACTGGTTCATGATATATATTAACTGTTACAATTTCGCTTTATGAATCGCCCTAAGACGGTGCAATTTCGTTATATGTGCATTCTCTATCGATATATTCGAGTGCTATTTTGAGCAGGCATAGATTAATCTTTTGTCAACAAGCTTTGACTTCGATCTTACTTAAATTATTAATATTAATATCATCAAACCAATAAGTGATAATTTTTATCTAAATCTCACAAGTAAAATAAATGTATATTACCTAAACATATAACTTTTTTAAATTCAAATTATTTTTATTCTAATGCGAATTAACGCAAGTACTATTTTAAGTAAAATTTAGTTATTTTTCGTTCTGATAAAATTCAATCATCATTTATTTAAATTAGTGCATTTTTGCGCACAGCCCGAAGCAACTAAAATGTTTCTCTATTAGTTTGGAAAATTAAAGAAAATAAAACGATTAATTGATATAGAATAAAATTAATTTATTGCAATTTATAAAATAATTCTGTTGAATACAAAGTACATAGTTAACATTTACTTTCTTTTGCATCTCTTAAAATGTTACGAGTCTGTAAAGTTGCAATGGCAAGAGTCCGGTCCTGTCTTTCCTCGTTTAATTGAAACTGCAAATTTTTAACGTCTAATTTTAAAGTTTTTATTTCATTCTGCAATCTCATGACTATAGTCCATAAACTCGGAGAGCCGTGATTGGATGTAGAGTGAATAGGTAGAGATGGAGATCTCACCAATGCTTCGATCGGCGAATCATCGTCACATTCTGAAAATAAAATCACATTGAAAAACGAAACAAAATTTAGGCATTAAACGAATAGTTTTAAAAATGATTAAATAAAACTACCAACCTTCTTGAAAAGTAAGACTTTTGGACGAGTGGGGTGTATAATGTTTACAGTCGTCTGCAGTGTATATCTCGTGATGGTGTTAGTAGGTAAATATTGATGTGTGAGTAGGTATATAAAAACTATTTACAATTCAGTAATATTTATTTTAAATACATACATTATACAATATATTTCGTTAAAAAAATAAATATACGCAGCACACGTAATATTTAATATATTAATACTCATGTCACTATAAAAAAACTATTTAAATTATTTTAATATAATAAAATTCCTCCTCCTTTACATTTGACTAAAGTAGTAAGGCAATAAATAGCCTACCCATATTTTTAGTTGCGTAAATTGAATACTGTTAATGTGTTATAATTAAAAAAAGATTTTTTCACTCTTTATTTATTCCCCAGATATATTTTTGTCAAATTAATTTTAAAAGTTATGTGACTAGATAACAAATAGTTAAACGTTGTTAGGAATTATATAACTAAACAAAATAACATGCCTACAATACGACGTACTTACTGTTATCTAATTATTTTAATAAATTTAATAAATGTTAAACTCAAAACATTTTCATAAGCACCTTAATTTTATAATTTGGCGATAGAGCTAGCCAAGAATTTATATAGGTAACAAATATTATCGATTAAAGAACAACACTGCGTGATACATTGCCTTTTCAGTCTTAACATTGATAAGGATGTTTTTGCTCTTTTTGTTTGGCAGAAGAAAATGTAAATACAGCTCAAAATATCACCTATTCTATTGCTTAGATGTAGAATATCTAATGTTATTAATAACAAATATATACACGGCTTTACATTTGTGGTACCAACAAAACCGGGTTAGTTTATGGTTACTTGCAAGTTGTAACCACATTCGAACTTGGAAACCAAATATGTCAGGCGTGTTAAGCGGTTAAACGTGAAATTTGTATAATAATACGAGTATGAAGACGAATTCAGGTTAATTTCCCTTATTATAATAAAATAAGATAATTAAGTAAATAAGTTATTGACATAAATTAAGAAAAAAATAAAAAACAAATGTGTCAAAGTACATTGACAGGAAAGTGGGACATCACTTACCTTAAGTATATTTATTCGACGATTTTAAGTATAAATGTTGCTTTGCTACGTACATTAAAAGCTCTAGATTTATGAAAACCATTTCGGCACAACGCATTAAATAAGTCACCAACACGGTTGTTTTATAATTTTTGTACATAAAAAACAGTACTTTATATGACAAGATAGTACAAATATAATATCTGCCTTAAAAACAGTGACGATAATATACATTATATATAAATGATAAAAAAAAAACATTTTAATGTAGTCCAAGCAATATGACGTTACGTTTTCTAATAGAAATATCAATATATAATCACAATTAAGCAACTCCAGAAAAGGCAAAGCAAGTCGCACATGTTACTTCATTTAGAGAAGCAAATGGAAATCTTGATATTGAATATAGAAAACTAAGTTTCCTATATGGGACAAGTTATACAATGTAGATGAAAATAGCTTTCATTCAGATTATGCTAGGTTTACATTCAGCCAGCTAACACTTAATTGCAAAAAGTATCAGATATTGTTTGGCTATCGATATATAGGTACGTCTTTGAAAGATACTTTGCATTTTATTTGTTTAGTTCGATTTGTAAGTGAGATAAAGAGAGATTTCATGTATACTACAGTAATTAGATATTACAATAATAGAAATACAACATAGAACATAGAGTAGAAATAAAAAGGAATAGAAAAATGGAAAAAAATATGACACCGCAGATGTTACTTGGTATTAATTGAAATATATCGTAGTTTTTAATTTGATAGAACTTAAAATATTTTGTACTGTTTATTTATATTTAAATATGCCTTTAGGCATAGTGTTCCAATTTCAGAGCACAATGTTATTAAATATTTAACGAATGCAAGTGACTGTTCGCCGTCCGTTGTGATTACCTCGCGAGTCTACACAGTCAAATAACTGCTGCTCATTTCTATTAGTTTCAACTTTGTTTCTACAATATAGTGGATGTTGTAAATTTTAATACTGCACAACACAGTTTAGTTCCTGCACGGAAAAAATATACAAATAACGTATGCATAACATAAGCTGATTTTTTATTGGAATCCTATACTATTTTACATTTTATTTCAAAATGTGAACCTAAAATAGTGAAACAAGGTTAGTCCAAGTCACAATAAACTGCAATTCAAATGATTTTGTCCGTAAGATCACAAATAATTTTGTCACTCTTCTGCCAGACAATCGAGAAAGATATATTGTTAAAATGAGACGTTCCAATCAAGCGCGGAGCGTCAATTCAATGGAAGACAGACTACTTTTGTACATCTTCTGATTTCTTTGCAGCGCTGACTTAAATGAATATCACAATAATGTAAAAGTTCTTAAACCTGGCTTTCTTAACTAATTGAACTATGTTAGTTAATTTATTTTATTATGTGAATAGAAATAGAGGTTGGCTTGTAGTATTAAGAAAATCTAATATCAACGTTTTTTTCTATATATCAGGGTATGCAGGGCAAATCACTGGGTTTTGAATGGCCTACGTCATTAGGTTTTTGTCTGTTTGCACAGATATTGAATGAAAATAATCTAAACGCATTCTTTCATAAATCGAACTATTGTCTATATATTTATAAAAAGTATGATTATTTTAGTTTAACTATAAGTTTACCGTAATTTTTAAAAAAACGATCAACTATTAATATAAAATATTGATTTTGAAATGTAATAACATCGCATTCAACCGCATTCGTGGCATTACTTCAAATCGGTAGCTTTAAACGAAAACGTCAATCAAAATTCACGGTTGCTGCCAGTAGCTAAATCTTCATATTAGTTCTACAAAAGTTACTTTGTATTCTATAATATACTTACGTTGTTTAATATTTTGTTGTATTAAATTTCTTTCCATTTTAAAGTTACGTGTTAGGCTCCGCGTTGAACATCTCTTATTAGGAAAAGATCATAAAAAAATTAAAACGTTTGATTTTTTATAGTTTTTATATAATACGACACTGTTTAAAAAATACCTAATGCAATGTTGTTATTCTCAATATTTTATAGCATTCATAGCAATATTTACTTTAATACAACATAATTAATTAATAACATCAAAAATAATTTGATAACGTGAGACCTTTCGCATTGAGATTAATCAAAATATTTTTATCATAGTCTTTCATAGCTTTTATCAAAATAGCGACACGCACGGGATGAACTGGTAACTAGTATGAATACATTTCGTTCGGTTCTCCACTTTTCACCGAATTCAACGCCGCGCTTTGAAAATATGAAATATTTTCATATTTACAATAGTGGGGATCAAACAAATAACCTGTCTCCTATACAGTCACTTCATCAAAAAAGTAAAGTTAAAATGGAGAAACAACAATATAATTACATTTTAAGTATCCTCAAACATAAAGGCTCATCGCACCCTGACCAGTAAAATGTTTAACTAATTTCCCTCGATAAATAAATAATGTAACTAAGTCACCTCAAAACGTAGCGAGCAAGAGTTAATTCTCCATAGCATAATATGTTCCGGTACGCTCCGCGAACTACAGCATACAATACACATATGAAGCTATACATACGTTTCTTTGCAAAGCCGCCTAGTTTTAGCTGATTGTGAGTGAAATAATATTTTTGAATTTGTTTTTGCTCAATGTGCGTCGAGTTTCAAATAGATGTTTTAGGATATTGTGCAATAGCGATGTAGTATGTACGAGGCCTGTCGTGTCGTAGCGGTGCAAGTGTGTGGCAGTCACAGGTTGTGGGTGCGATCCCCACTCGAGGAAATTAAATATTTCATATTTTTAATTTAAATATTTAATGGCACCAAGGCAAAGCGCGGCGTTGAATTCCGCCACTCCACAGGCAATGCCTCAAATGCGACGGAAAGCTGGGAACGGAAGTGGAACGGAGTGTCGAAACACTAGGTTCTTAAATTCCCTCTACCTACCCTACCATGAGGCTGAGTGAGTGAGTAGAGTACAGTATCGTTTCTGTTGTATATGATCTTCACAGATCTTTAAGTATACGCATATGTATTCTTATATTATTGGCTATACAATTATAAATCGTATACCATTTATTTACTTAATTAATTAACCATCAAAGTTACTTACTACTTAAACAACGATTTGGCTGACGCTTTTTTGATTTTCGTGTTATACATTTTTGATCATTTTAAGTGTCTCATATACATTATTATAATAAAATCTGTTCTTGGCTAGCTCAACAAATTCGCAAAAAAAAAATTAATACATTTTATATTTTACCTTACATCGGTTTCTATTACTATAAAACTGGATAATTTGCTTTCGTTATCGATACACAACAATAAGTAAATAATAAATGATAAGATACATACATATTACATAACGTGTCTAAAACATGTTGGTAAACATATATTTATATAACAGTATCTTATACTTATAATATTAAGTGGCACTTATTCAGGAAGTATATTAAATATATTTTAATTAACAGCATGCATATATATCTATATACAAACATATAATGCACCATTTTTAAATCTATTAAAAAGCAATTATTTAAATAGTATTTCTATAATACTGCACACATGCACTACATACACATTATATGTATACAAGAAACAATTTACCTTTATCACGGTTAAACAATTAATTATACATGCAAAAAGCCCAATTTCAACGGTACTAAATAAGCATTAGTGTCATGCGTCCCAATGTCATTATTACCTTGTTTATTTTTTTTACGGAAGTCAATTTGACATTTTGTACATCATTATTGTTTACTGATAAAAAAAATATAATTGGAAAACTTAAATCATCGTGATCAATCACGCACACCAAACAACGATTGGATTATATTGAACATTTAATGGAGCGGGTAAAATGTTAAGTATTATGAGCATCAAGCTTGCAGGAGAAGTAGGCTAATCGGACAGTGTGGACATCACCGACTGTGTGGTCAAGGGCCATGACTAGCCTCTCATAGCTCACTCACGTCTGCTTAAGATTTTTAATATTTTAAAAGTTTTCTCTTTCTAATGTATCAGTAATTAGACAGGACATAAACAAATATTTAAAAGACACCGAAACTAGTCATGGCTATAGCTAGGATGCCGCTGTTAGGGAATTTAGTGTCAGTCAAAATGATGGGATTTAGTGAGCTGTTTGATAAAAGTGCCGCAGCACCACGTGGAAGAGCGCGCCGAGCGAGGGGCGGGTGCGGGCGCGGGCACTGGTGTCACGACGGCGCGTAGTGGCGTCACTAAACTGGGCTGTGATCCGCTACGTCTTTCGTTGCCACTCAGGATATTAACTCTCCGACGATCCGAACAGTCCCACAAGTTAGGGTTGGAACGGTTCAGTTGAAACTTTCGCTCAGAAAGTAGTTTTCTACTTTCAGGGCAGTACAAGTACGCGTCCGCCGCCGAAGAACTTTTGTTTCGCTTCACTTTGGTAGTCTTGCGCGACAGATCCGGTGTTTCGCTCCTTTGACTTAGTTTTGTGTAGTTATAGTGAGGTATGTTAGTAGCGGGTGCGTGATATTGTACTTTACCGAAAGAATAGTGGCCGCAGTCCACTGCAGGTGCGATAAAAAGGCAGCCGCATGTAACAAAATAGAAACATTCAGACCACCATTATAGCGGAGCCGAGGAGGGTATTAGCTGATCATACATAAGATCTCAAAGTTGGTTATTTTTGATAACTTAACAGTGAAAAATAAGACTATTAGTAGAATATTTTATGAAAAAAGTTATTGTTATAGTGTTTGATATACTGACTATTTTTAAGAACAAAAACATTTTTGGTATTAATTGTATACTGTACGCAATGCACTATATTCGCCTTGTAGCAAACTTCGAAAGATAATTATAGTATTAATAATATTTAGGTTGATAACCTTACATAACGACAATGACTAGCTACTTTGTACTAAGATATAAATTAAATAGTCGCACTTCATGAGATTTATACGTACATATATTAAAAGAGAGCTATCAATAAATAGTGAGTATATAATGCTAATAGGATATACCAAGCATGCTACAACATGCACTTACACCATGTAGCTTCCAAATATCTACACTTATGCAATAGATTATTATACGAATATTTATGAATATTAAATGAAATTAACATCGAATATAACAACATTTATAGTAGCAAGCGCTAATGGAAGTGGTTAGTCATATATGTACGAACGTAGAACATATCTTTATTCTAATAACCAACTGATTATACGATTCCTTGTTTTTGCGTGTCTCCTCCTTGTCGACTCGAATATCTCCAGTGGTATATTGGGTACTGTACAATAATTAAAGCTATGTTAGTATAACCTTGGGGCATTTATACAACTACTGCACATTCCAACTACATAATGCGGATTTATACTTATTTATAATATAAAAATACGTAATTACTTTATAAAAAACATCATTTTTTTTATATTTTGTTAATCTGTTCGTAGTTTATTATAGTGTTAGTATTGGCACAGCACAGCAGTGTACTGTTTGATTTATCATATCTTTTAAAAGTTGTTAATAACTATATACTATGCTTTTAAACGGTATGGGTATGTGAAGTTTAATTTAGTTATATGTTTCATGTTCATCATTCAGATGATTCACGTCTATTATGAGTCAATTAACATTCTTGATATTTAGATTTTTTGACTGATTTGAAACTAAAAGATCTCATTAAATTGTCTATCTCTTAAGTCAAGTAAACAAAATAAAGATATATAGATATATTTGCAATAAATATATTTTTTTCAATTTTGTAGGTTTTACTTTCTAAACGGGAAGAATAGATCAAGTCGAGGTCGATACGATTATAAAGTATACGGTTCAAATAATAAAGTCAATTATAAATAAAAACTACCTAATTTCATTTTCTAGTGTAAACAAAAAATGAAATATTTTGTCATTACTAATTTAAAATTAGAAGCGGTTGAATAATAATTAATAACAGTACATAAAAAAAAAACAAGATAATAAATTTTAACTTTAAACATGTTTTTTTTTGTATTTAATAATTCAAGCTTAATTTATCTTGTACATATAAGTACGTAAGTAGAATAAAAGCGAATTAGACAAAATTACAAGAGTATTTTTTATTTAATACTATAAACTAAATTTGTCTATGGAGACACGCGTTTAGTGTCGATAAAAATAGTATTGTACTTTTATTTTTGGGTTATTAAAATATCGTATAAAGATTTTTCAATGAAACACACGATTGCAAACGTATTGGTACATAAACAAGAAACATACAAAAAACTTGACAAACGAATGTACCTGACAACATTAAACGAACACAAGTTGAAGCATACCAAGGTAAATAATATATAATACGAATTATTATAAATATTCCTACATGATGTGTGTATAAATTATAATGATATCAGTTTTACAATTCTGGCGAATTATAATTAGCATTAATTTGTTAGTAATTCCGTAAAAATTAACTCTTAAAGACTTACCGGAGCTCACGGCATTTCTACAGCGGGCCGAAGTGCAATAGGCTTCGATGACTTTCAATATGAGTGCGTCTTCTTCGTACGAGTTTGATTTTCGTTGGTGCGGTGCGTAAGGATGTGTGGGTCCGATGTTCTCGTCGGAGCCTACGGTAAAGGATTGGGGGCGGAGTGGCGGCGCCGGTCGCAAGCATGTTATACTCCAACCTACATCACATAACATAACAAATTAAGTATCAAGCTGTATTGGCGAATCAGCATGGCGTCTGAATATAAGCACTCTGTGGAAGAAACTAATTTTATTCCCTCGCTCTGGGAACAAGACCGTTGTCTTGAAAATTCTACGGAAAGTGGGAAACAGGATCTCTTGACAGCAGATTGCCTTTACAAACTATTCGAAAAGACATCAAAGAGTATATGAAACCTCAAATTGGCTCATTTAATCATTGTTAAATTAAATAAAAATATTTTCGTTTTTATTTTATATAAACAATATAATAATTGCTTCAGTACTTAATAGGAACGTTTTGGAAGCTATTTATTATATATACCACATTTATAACGCTGAGGCCATCGTGGAACAGCTTCTAAGTCGCATTGTAATGGCAGCAGTCGTGGATTCAACACCCACTCCGGGTACAGTAAAATAAGGCTGCTATTCAAAACGTTATGTCTCGAAATCGACCAGGAAATTGGGATAGAAGCGTCTTAACATCTCTTATCTAATATGACTGATATCACACAGAAATTAAATTCGCTGATCGTAATAAAAAACATTTAAAATAAATATTAATCATTACTTTGTTTATGTACAAATATCTTAATTTAAATCTTAACCTGAATGTATTTGAACGATCGGTAAGACCGGGCTTAGTTTGTCGCTGACTAACATTGTCGTACTAAAGAATGAAAAAATATTAAACGTTCTAATAGTTAAAAAGAAAATTATTCGTAATGGCTTTATTACGGAAAATTCATTTCAATGCATTTTATCCACGTTTTCTGACTGCCAATACAATGCTTTTGTTCATTCAAATGGTTCAGCGTTCGATTAGGTCACATAAATTTTATAATATATTAAAAAATCATCCAATTGTTTTACTTCACTAGTAGAATAAAGTATTTTTCATTTTCCATATAGCAATTCAATACACTATCTCGACTTTCTGTTTATTTAATTGAAATTATTAGCCCCACTTATTTATAATCTTGTCTGTCGTGTAGGGGAGCAAGCTTTTGACTGTAAACGAGACAAGTTGTATATTCGATCCCCATACCCATCTAAGAAAAGAAATATTTAATATTTTGAAATTAAATATTTAATGTTTTCTTGTCTTCGCTCTGGTACCAAGGCAAACTGTGGCGTTGAGTTCCGTCACTCAACACGCAATGTCCCAATTTTTGCGGAAAATGGAGAACGAAAGAGAAACGGAGTGTCTTAACACTAGACTTAAGTTCCGTCTGCCCACCCTGCCATGTGCAGGATACAGCGGGAAGCTCAAAAAAATATTACAAAGAGGTAATATTTTTTTTTTGGTGAAGAGATATATGCCACTCTTGTTTTGGTGAAGAGATATATGCCACTCTTGCGACAACCCTAACAAACTAACACCCAGCGAATAAATTTTACCCGAATGATATCTATACCTTGGATACCTTGGACCAATGATATCTATAACTTATTACGGTATTCATCAATGTCCCCTGCAGATTAACAAGCATTTTTTATTTATAATATCCGACTTTCAATTGGTCAGTCCATAATAAAAATATATTTTTATTATGGACTGAGTCATAATTAAATTCATTCTTATGTGCTTCACCTAAGTGACACAAACATTCCAGAAATCTGTGATTCATATACATTTATTCGATTTATTTTAAGAGCTCTAACCGAACATCTGGCAAATACCTTGAACTGTCGTTTTTGCATCTATTAATAGATGTGAGCCAACACATTAAACAAATACGAATAATAAAGATTAAAATTACCTTTATTACTAAAAGATGAATCGGTCGTGTCGATGAAATCAACAGACGAGAATTTCTTTCCGATCGGAGTTTTGGAAGACTTCGCCGGCGATTGATCAAGCGAGTCACACGAGTTTAAAAGCCAACGCGCCGATTGATTCTTTTGTTTGTTTTTGTGTGATTGTTGAGTGTGCTGAGTGTAGCTTTGATGGTTGTTGAATGAATGGGATCGTTTGTGATTACTGAGACCCGATGAGAGTTCGCTATTACTGTCGCTCATGGCCATCTGAAAATATTTAATCCTTTAAACATATTCTTAACATTTGTACACTACTTTATTATAATAAGCAGTTTAGAAATAAAAATCGTACACCGGAAATAAATATATGCTGCAATTTGTTTGTTCATAAATGGTTTCACACTTCGCCTGTTCATTCCACTCACTGAAGCGAACCAAATTGGAACAACTAAAAGCCTACGCACTGCGGGCATTTCAGCCTTCCCATACAGTTGGGAGCTACAATCTGATTTTGATGTTTTAGGCTATAAAACGTACATGGGAAAACGTAGAAAAAAAGCCTTTCCATGCACAACAGTTTCTTAATTTGTTAGTGTGATATCTACTTGCAGTGATTGTTTTCTGTTAGTAATATGAATAAACACAGGCAAGGATGATCAAGTAAAGCACTGTATTGGGGTAACTCTAATGACAATATTAATATAGTGGTTATAAACTTCAAGGCAATCTTCAAACCAGTGATACACAAACAGTTTCCTTTACAAAAAAATTATCCTTGCCTGAGTCGGTGACCACGGTAATGGGTAATTTCGCTTTCATCCACCAGTGGGCATACAAGTCAGAACGATAGACCACGAAGCCCGTCTGAGCCTCCGTTAAGCCCTTTTGCAATTTGCCCATATCCGCGCTTCGTGAACGTAGTTTCTGGGCAGGGATAGATTTGCTGTCCCTTTGGTTATATTCCTTGTTATAAATATCACAATTGCGCGTTAAATTTTTTCGAGATTGTCTATTATTGTCTTCAGGTTTTTCCCTATATATACGCATATGATAATGAAGACTGGGCTTCGTTCGCTCGGTGATATTGAGTGTGCTCCACTGACAGGGTATCGGTTGACGGACATTTTTCGGAATCTCTATATGAGTACTAGGTTTGCGATAGATGCGTGGAGGTACTTCAGGTTTTAGTTTTATCTCTGGGACATATCGATCGATATTGCGACGGATTGAAGTACGTTTTATTTGAACCGAGGAGACAGGAGGGCTCGCAGCAAAGGTAGACGTAACATTTGTATTAGATAAATCTTTGACGTCAAAACTTGTCTCTGATGTGACGCTTGTGACGCAAGAAGTTCTAGCTGTTGAGCCAAATGGTGACGTGCACCTGCATTGTTCTTCAAAACGCGCAGCTTCAATTTCAGATAAGGTTAATTTTCGATGTTCAAAAGTATTTTGAGATAAGTTATTAAGGGAATCTTTCATATTTTCGTCAGATGTTTTGTCATGGCTATCAGAGTCGTTTCCGTGCATATTTAAGTCAGGTGATGCTAAATTGCAGCTTCCAGCAACTCCAGAATCCGACGATCTAGGGCTGGGACAAAGCGATCTATTGCAACATTCACATTTTCGCCGTATTTTCGACGTTTCAGATTGGGAACTCATCCTTTCTAAATGTGAATTAGTGTTCTTTTTATTATCTGGTTCCACCATCGACTTAGACATAGATCTACGTATCCTCTTATCGGAATTAAGCGAATGTTTACGAAAAGGCACATTAGCGTTCAAATTTACGTTTAAAATCTTCAGATCTTCTTCCTCGTTACGAAACATGGGCGGCGGTTCAATTATTATGGAATCCATACGGAAATCTCGACAATATTTTGGGGACGGAGGATCGAGAACTTGCAACAAGTCCGAGATATTATTATTATACTCATCTTCCCGAGAGTAATGTTCTTCAGTAGATTTCCATAACTTTGGAATTGTATCATTACGTGTAGTATAATTAGGAAAACTTCTCCTTGTTGTTATAAAATCCGTATCTTCTGAAATTAATTTATTTATTTGCATATTTTGATCCATATTTACTAAATCTTCGCAACCCTTGTAATTTCTTACTTCGAAACTAGAATTTTCGGCACTATCGGAATGTTGAATATATGGGCGTACATTTAAATTATTGTTGCGTGTCGATTTTTGCAATGTGTAATCCAGCATGTTTTCTTTGTCACTGTCAGACGGTATGGAAACAAACAAATTTTTCGTACAATCTCCTTTAATAGTATTAGACGGAACGTCAAATTGCATATCAGTGGATGTATCGAAATACCGAACATAACCAAAGTTGCTTCCCCAACTGCTACAAGATGATGAAATTGTTCTCGGGCCAATACTATCTATGGCATTTTGTCTTGCAATTTTAGAAGAGCTAGCTTCAGCATCTGTGCCACTCGAATTCGAATAGCTTTCTGTCGTCTCTACCTCCCTATCACTATCGTCTGACACTTCACTGTCAGAACAATCTGTTTCGGTCGCAATTGTACCGTCATCACCCACTTTTAATTTAACAAGGTTTTTATGCCGCCGTTTAACGGGTAGGCCAGTTAACTCTAAGGCTTTAGCCCAAGTCTTTTCGTGTAAAAGTTTACGTAACATTTGTCTTGTAATGACTTTTTTTTTGACGAGCCTCGCAAAGTATTTCGTTAGAGAATAATATGGTGAGGCGGACGGGTAACTAGGCGGTGGCAGTGTTACATGATATAAACTTCGACGACTAGAATTGATACTAGACAGAGCGCCTTCTGAGGGAGAGCGGGTCAGCTAGATAAGAAATAAATGCCATGAAATACTTAAATATTTTTCACAAAAATAAAGAAAAGCCGCAGGCATCATGTAGTTTTTTTATACATAATAATACAAAAGTAAATTTAAAATAATAAAAAATAAGCAAATTATAAAAAATTATAAAAAAAAAAAATTAAGTACATACATGTGGTAGAGATTGTGGTTGAGCAGCTTCATGTGCTGGACTGCTGTTGTTTGAATGTTTTTGTAACAAACTAACCCAATTGTCGGCTTCAGCTTTAGTTTGACACACAGCAACTATTGTATCTATCATTGGACCACTAATCTCAAATGCGTTTTTTCTGGTATCAGTGTCATCTAATTTACATACTGTAATACCAGTTAATGGAAGACATCCCTAAAAATTTATTAATTTATATACTAAATATTTATCTATCTAGCTATCTAAAGTTTTTGGCTCATGATGATATCAAAAGCCAAAAACTTTAGATAACTGTTTTTATTATTTTTAGTGTTAGTTAAGTCACACTTTTTATACATTTTCTAAATAAGTATGTAACTTTAGATAAATAGTAAATATTTTAAAGTAAAGGAAAATATATTAAAGACATGTCATTCGTCTTGAGTATTTTCAACCAATAATAAATATTTAGAATTTAAAATTTATTAATCTGCAAATAATAACACTACATAAAAACTACTATATACATACCTCATAAACAAATGCGGAAACACGTTTGCTAACTGACAGTAAGAGTAAAGCAGAAGGAAATAATACAAGATATCTATCTTGGTGGGAGGGGCCTACAGCGACACTGCCCATATGTAGTACGTCCCCTAGCGAGGTTAGCTCCCCACCCGGCCAACCCCTAACCTCCCCAGTCACCACTTGAAGCTCCAACTCCTTTTGCCGTCTCAAAGCTGCACACCCACTCTACAAATAGTGTGTAATTGTAACTACATTCAAAATAACACAAAAAATTATATTAACTTCATTTACTTGCTGGTAAGAAGAAAAATCACAGCATTGTGTTCCACCAAAGAAATTTAATTAAATTTGGTATTAAAAAAATTGGGCAGAAAAGGGGAACAAACATCTTAAGACTAGGTTACCTTAGTTTACTCTGATATATATACACAGGCAATTAGGAAGTAGCAAGAAAAAATATTGAAACACAATATACTTTTACATGAAGCTAAAAGCTTGGAAAAAGATTTTTTAAAAAAAAAAAAAAATACTTACAGCTATATCCTTATACACAACAGAAGCTCTATGTGTATCACCTCTATCAGGATGGGCTTCATGTACATGCCTAGCAAGTTCTTGCAACATTGCTGGATACTTTCCGAGTCGGCGGAATGGTTTTGATAAACCAGCTGTCAAGACAAGAACTCCAGGACATACTGCACCAGCATTTTCCATCCACGTGTTGAGTTCTTCTCTACAAAATTAAAAAAAAATGTAATGTTTTTTAATAATAGATTAATTATAATTATGAAATATATGTAAGAAAAAATTGTAAGTTATTTTAACAGAGGCACAGTGAGTGATTGTAGACATTGTTATGGGTTTAATTCTCAATCAAGGACAATGAACTATCTATTCTTTTGTTTGTTCTGGTACTAAGAAATGTGGAATAAAGTATCAAGCTGAAAAAAAATATAAGAGTTAATATTCCATATTTTGGAAAATAGACCAGAATTTCCATAAGTTATTTTGAATACACAAGTCCATTTTGTATACAGAATTCAATATTTAAGAAATTAAGCACTTACTTATATTTGTCAAGGATACACACAGCTTTGGGATGGCCAGCACAGTATGTTTGATGGACAGCCTTAATTTTAGGTGCCCATTGTAAAAATAAGCCACCCACTCTTTGATCTGGGCCCGTTTTCATTGCACATTCTTCTAATAAAGAGAGAAACTGTTCATGGACTTCCAATACTTCATTAATATTACCAGTTAACTGCCGGAACTCATCTTTTGTCAACCTTAAAATATTTTAATTATTATCATAAATAATTATTTAGGATACTCATGTTTATTTTATTTCATAATTCGCATTTCAAATTATGGAAAACTAACATGTCAGGCAGTTTTTTCCCTGTTCAGGAAAAAAGAATGAGCTTTTGTTTAATTAGTCTTTTACATTGTACACATACAGCGCCACCCGTAGGTGGCGACCCCATAGGGGTCTAACTATATTTTCAAGCCATCCAATTACCTATTGCAATATAGATTCAAAATTTAATAGAAATTGGTCTATAGAGTTATAGGGATTAAGGGTGAGAATAATAACCAACATACATAAGAATTATATACAAAATATAAGATACTGTGTTGTGCTTCTTAACTTACATATCACTTTTCTCTAGAGGATGTAAGAAATTGCTGACAAGACCTTGCATTTCTGCTACATGAGCCTTTTCAGAGTCAATTATATCCTTTAAAACTACATTTCTAAAAGCTTGTATTTCTGATGCTGCTCTTATTGGGGATGTTGTTAAAGAGCCTGTTGTATCTGAAAGTAATACTAGTTTAGGCTTGAGAAATATTATACATTATATTTTCATCCTACATTTTCAATGACCACTTGCTGCATTTTATAGAAACTTAGCAATAGCCCTAATAGTATCTTATCTATTATTAAACAATAATAACCATTTAACTTTGTGAAGTAAATAGGTGGTTTAGCACAATAAAAAATATATGATATATTCAGCCGAGTGTAATCAGTCTAACATAAAGAAAATATATAGCCAAAAAATTAAAATAATGGTGGAAAATGTTATAGTTTTTATAACTTAAACAACAAAATACAGTTTAATCAAAACATGATTTAGTTTTAATTTACCTTTATAATCAGTAACATAGTTACTTGGGAACCATCCTGTAGTTTCCCCTAATGTACCTTCCCACCATCCACCTTCCTCTTTTTGTGTGACAGTAATAATGTCACCTTTCTTGAAGCATAGCTCATCATTATTTTTTCCTTTAAAAGAATATATCGCCTTCACCAAACAATTTTCAGTAGACATCCTGATAGGAATTTGCTACCATGTTTCCTAGAATAACCCAAGGTATTTAAACGATAAGTGAGGTCATTAAAAGTTTTCGTACTGTAAATTGTTTCAAAACGCCCACACTAAAGTTTGCCTGAATAACTGTCCCTTTTATAGCAATACTGAAGAATATCACAGCCTAAATAAAACAGTATTAGTAAGTATGTTTAATTGATATGCAGTCATAATTTTAGGTCTAAAAAGCGTAAGAAAAGATTATTTATAAAAGCGACATTACGACTGAGAACGGCCTTATACTTTTACACCCTTGTAAACGTAAAATATTATTTTAAAACAAAATAAGTGTAGGCACAGTATGTTATAATATAGTGTAATGTAAGATTTTGCGTACAAAAAAATATATAATTATATCCGCTTCACTCCACTCACGGTCTTCCAAAAATAAATATCACAGATTGACAATTTGACATTTTTCCCAGATAATAGATAGTGATAGATTATTGTCGTTTTTTATAGTTATTGTAAATCTTAACAAAAAAATACACGTTTTATAATGTGGATCTTATAAAACATAATTATGTAGGGCTTATGTCATTATTTTGTGTTTTAATTTTTATATTTTAATGCTCAAATTAGCTAGTCTATTTCATATTTTTATAGCAATATTAATTACGAAATTGCTTTTCAATACGACTGTAATATTTGAGTTTGTTAATATATTTTTTTAATAGTACGTACATATAAAATACAGTACATAGAAAGTACAGTAGTAATAAGTCTCTTATAAATATTGATAAAAAAGCATTAAATATATATTTTAAGTTACAATGCTAAAGTTACACTATCTATTTAATATTTTCACAATAATATTCATTAAAAAGATTCCTTTATCTCACTTCTCCACGATAGTTGATTTTTCATATTTTAAAGTATTTACAATTATACAATATATAATATACTTAAGTATGTTGTATCTACTGTCAGCTACTTTACTCTGTCAAATTTCATATATTTCGAATTGTTACTTGTCAAATATTGTATTGTATATACTACATATTTGAATTATTAAAAATACATGAAAACATTAATACTAATATTTTATTTGAATTAAATAAGTTGTATATATGAAGCGTTCATTATCATTTACTTAGTATTATTTTTAATAATACACGTAAAACTTAAATAATATTAACTTATAATATCTATATTGATTACTTATTGTTATTTCTTTTTTGTTATCAAATTATTTACTATAGTTACGATAATGTAATGAGAAAATATAATATACTTACTACACAGCTATAGCAGTCCACATTATGGACAAATTACTGGAAGATAGATTATATGAATGTATAATCTTAGAAAATCAAGAATCTATTTTGAGTTTGATTCAACAGGGTATTCAAAATATTTTTTCCGTCTTGATAGCAATAATTATTGTATATTTAGTACTCATAATCATTTTGCGTCTAAATTTAATTTCAGGTGCTAATCCTAATAAAATAACCAGCCATGGCAAAACATGTTTGGGAGAGGCAGCATATCTAGGCAACATAAGTATTATACATCAATTAATCGATGCTTGTAAATCCAATCACCCATATAATAGACACTTTGCTCAATCTTATTCAAAAAAACGACATATTAAAACACATAAAAGAAAACTTAGAAGCTCCTCACAACATGATGAAACAGTTATCAAATGCAAAAACCCACATGATAGATCATTAAAATGCAATCTAGTAAGTGAAGGTACTTCAGTTCTGCAAGATAACCAGAAATGTGAAAAAAATCAAGGCTATTTTGTTTTTATACATAGTGAGGGGTCAAGTAGTGATGAAAGTAAGATGTGTAACTTAAAATCCCCAATGAGTCCAAGTTCTCTAGTCTCTTCACCCCAAGCTGAATTGGAATGGGATGAGGAGACAGCTAATGTTGCTCCCACTACAAGTGAAGATGAAACTTGGTCATCTATGTACAAGTAAGTAAAAAATATAAATACAATGTAAACACCATGAAACATCAGTTAATTTAAGATAAATAGACACCCTAAAGTATTAAAATAACTTGGTGTTTGTTTGTTTAGTTTGTTGTCCTTACAATGTTTAATATTAAGTTTTCTAAATTAGTGAGGACTAGTTGCCTTAACTGTTGGCAAAGTCCAAATAGATTTTCCTACTTTGTTCCCGAAATAACAGGGTCAACAGAGCCAACAAACATTGTTAAACATTATTTTAGAGATCACCTAAAATACTTGTTAAATATGTGGTAGAAGCCAAGACAATTCTTTGAAAAAGTAAAGTAGAAAACTCACAACTGTGATATTGAAAGTGCAGCTGATCTATAAATTGTGCAAGATTTTCATAAAAAAAGAAATTTATTTACATATTAGTATTGTCTTGCACATGTTGATTGTGGTTAGGTAATTATGATATATGTATGTTTTCATGTTATCTTCTTTTTTTAATAAATAATATTTTAGAGTAGCTATCAATACCAGACGGCACAAATAGTACCTTATGAATGTTGTTAAGATTAATGTAGGTTCTCGTAAGTTTTATTTATACTTAATAACATAGTCTCAGAACAACTCAAATATAAGAAAAACTTTGAATAACATCATAAGATTTATAGCACTTCAGTATTGTATGGAATCTACACTGTATTAATAAAATTAGCATAATTAAGGTAATTGTTACTTGGAATATTACATGTTATTTTTAGATGGTATGCTGCCATATTAGAATGCACAGGTGCAGCAATAGCCTCTGCATCTATAGTGACAAATGGAATTGATCAACAAGATGCTTTTATGAGAACAGCACTTCATTATGCAGTTGAACAAGGCCATATTCAAATTGTCAAATTGATTATTGATGCAGGTAATTGTTACTTTTTAGTGTGGTTCCTCCATATGTTAAGTTAGGCAGCAGGAAAATACATTTTTTTTTATTATTACTATACCATTACAGACAACTTTGTCCATATGGATTTTTATCTTATTATTATCTCCAATTTTCTCTTTATTTATATAAATTACATTATAATTTATATTTACAATTCATAATCTATCATAAGATTTTTTTAATTCTACATTATAAGAATATTTTAGAGATAAAAATCTCAATACTATTAATTCTACTTAGAACCAAGGAGTAGTCTAGCAAGTTATTTGTAATTGCACACCATATTCACTATTAACATTTGAATAGTTTATAAGTGTATGTATTTTTAAATCTAAAATTATTATAAGTACACACTAACCTATTATAACGAATAAACAAGGTAATTTATTATTAGTATAAAAAATAGAACTTAGGTTGAGAAGGGCTGTAGTACATTCAGCTATTGGTTTGCTACAATATATATTGCTACAATGTAGTGTGAAACACTATCATGCAACTGCAGCTTAACCAACTTGGATGTTTACCACTATAACGGTTGTATTGGTTAGATACAGCCTTCAGAATTGTTAGGATCTGCGAGCCTGTTTCTCCTCCTTATCCCTGATCAGAGATTGTTTCTCCTCTTGGTTAAATGTGAGGTACTTGGTGTCATCATGGGGTATATATCTTTTTTAAGGCGTAGGCAATGTCCATAGGGTTCAGGGACTACATAACAGACTCTGTTTGATGCTTTATTTAAACATGTCATGAGCTTAAATTGACTGGTGACTTTGAACACCGCAAGGAATTCAAACATAGTGTTCTCATAGTGGACCTTGTGTTCCCGGTTTGGTAACAAGTCTGATGGGTCCTGGTACATTGGGCTTTACAGCTGGAATTTTAACAGACTCAGACTTTCGGCCTGCCTATCTTTCGCCAGAAGTTACCTCCTACCAAATATTCTCTCTACGATTTTACTAAGGGCACAGCACATGGCTCTTGCTGCTGAGTGTTTTTCTCTGACTCTGGACTGTTAGGTTTGTCACCGGTCGTCATTTGTTGAAGGTGTTCTGAGTTACTTTCAGTGACACTCAGTTCCTCTAAAGTCCTGCCCGATTTCTGTAATTTTGCGTGTTGTGTGGCTGAAATCAGCGCCTCGCTTTGTCTTTTTATCAAAGCGAAAACATGAAAATAATTCACACACACACACAAAAGTAAACTGTTCTAAAAACAAAGTTTTCTAAAAAGTATTTATTATAATTTCAGGCTGTACAGTGGATATTGCGGCTGGTGATGGCTTGACATCTTTACATATTGCTGTTATGAAAAATCACGCTGAGATTGTCAGACAGCTCATATCAGCAGGAAGTCATGTTAATTATAAAACACATGAAAAAATGACACCTTTACATTTTGCGGCATCTAGAGGATTTTTAGAATTAGTAAGTTCATTTTTAATAATTAATAACAAAGTATAAATAAGGTCAATTCTATAATACGTTATAATAGTTCAATTCTTATATGTTATACTTGAAGGGTCTTGAAGGGTCAGTTTGTTTTTTTCTGTCTACACAAAAAAAACAGAAGAATATAAATACACGTGAAATGCTTATTAAGTAGTCTAACTCAACTGCACTTATTTTCTCACCAGACAGAGTAATTGAAAATAAATCTTTCCTCTGGGAGGGAATCGAACCTGCAACCGTTTATGGTCCAACGATTTGCTTCGGAGACGACTTTTCATTGATCACTTATTTAGTATATCTCTTTCTTTTCTGAAAATATCTTTGTAATATGTTTAAAGGTTAAAATTTTGGTGAATAATGGATCCTATTTGGAGGCAAGGGACACAAGTGAACGAACCGCTTTGTATCTGGCTGCTGGTAGGGGACACGTAGATGTTGTTAGGTATCTCATATCAGTTGGCGCAAATGTTAATGGAGAAGAAATTCATGGTAAGTTGTTTTTTTAGCTTATCAGAGTAGGCACAAGCACAGAAAAACTAGTGTTACACTCCGTTCCTCATTTCCTGCTTAGTGTTTGGAAATTACGCGTTGAGTGTCGGAACATTGTGCGAGAATGAAAATAATAAATTATTCAATGAAGGATACCGTAACCGAATAGCCGAAAAACATATATATTTTTCTCGTAAATTGACTTGAACGTGTTATAAGTGAGCTACTATTTAGTTTTTTTTTTAATTATAACATATTTTTAAAACTTACCCAAAATGTTTTAAAAAAGAGATAATTGTATAAATTTTAAAAACGTACAAAAGTTTGGTGGTGAAATTTTGTACGTTTTAAAATTTGTTTTAAAATTTGTATTTTTCTTTCCTATGTTATGGAATAACACTTAAATCATATTGTGTTTTAAGTGTTATTTTAAGATATAATTGTATTTTGATAGCCCATAGATTGTTTTCTACTACGGAAGCCATAATCAAATTCGGACTTGGGCACTTTTTATATCTGATAAAGTAATAAATATTTCCAGGATACACACCACTGTGTGAAGCTGTTTGGCAGAGATATACCAAAGTTGTTGAAGTGCTTTTACTATCAGGGGCAAGGATAACGCATTCTCATAAACTTTTGCATAATGCAATAATTCAGAGGCAGGTCTGTAATAATTTTATCTATGAGTGTGTGTTGCATAAAAATTATTTATTACTAGATGAATGACAGGTATTGCACATCCTCAGCCACTGAGTGTAGGAATCTGACATTTGGCAAACGTTCTCTCTCTTTCAAACTTTGAACTGGAAGTGAAGACGTAATTGAAATATATTTTTTTTCTTTCGTTGTCGCTGTATTCCGCATAAAGAAGGGAAGGCAGAGGGATTGTAGTTTTACTATACTTCATAATAAACTCTTCGTTTGTGGCGTGATTTACCAGCGGGTACTTTGTTTTTGTTTTTTAATTAATCGTCAATTTTTCCCACCTCATAGGAAATACAAATATTTATATATAAATAATAATTTTTGTAAACCTAAACGATCTAGTAATGTTCCAAATATTCGCTAGTAAGATCGTGTCTTAGAACAAAAATATTTTTATAAACGTTTCATTTACTAACGATCACTCATGAAGTAGAAGAGCTCCGGGCTCAATGTATATTAGCTTGGATGCTATGTTGTCGCTTAAAATTTCTGGTGAAAGTTCTGCTGTATCATTAACAAAACTATCAATTTGACACAAAATTTTGCCTTGGTACCAGTGTGGGGAAATAAACATAATTTCTTTTCTCCGAGAGGAAATGAAATTCACAATCGCTTATAGTAAAATACTATATTACGGCGGCCTCGTTTAATAGGACTGTAAATATGAAATTAAGTATATATTTATTTTCCTAGGAGGAAATTGTAAGGATGCTCGCGAATATGGGAGGTGGTATCAATTTGCACAATGATAACGGTGATACTCCATTGCTATTGGCCTCACGCTTGTCGCAACCCGCCATCGCGCAAATACTTCTTCAAAAAGGTTAGATTAAGAACTAAGTAACTGATTTTCATATCAATATTTTTACTCACTCATACTTTAAAATAGAAAAATTTATTATTTGATGCAAAATTCTTAATGTGTTTCTGAATCTATGATTAAACTTAGATGACTGATTTATGTGCCTTTTTATTGCTAAATGCGTTAGACATGTTTGTTTTGGTATTGAATCGTGTATTGATGTATCATACTATCATTCGTGAAGCCAGTGTTGTCAAGTGAGAAAATCCGAAAGCCCTATACAATCGAAAACTGATTGGTAGTTTTCGAACATTCTTCACACTATCTATGTTAAGAAAGTTAATTATTAATGAAATATTACTAAATTATTCAAATAGCCTTCTTAATTAACATACACAGCCTGATAAAGGAATCCTGGGAATGAGGATTAAACTGGAGGAAAGACTTCGCTTAGGGAGACAAAAGCACCAGTCACATCAACTGGTTCATAAAATCAAATTTTACCGCTCTATAACTAAAAATAAATGCTGGCAGAATTCTAACATAAAATAGTACGTTAGGTATTATTCAGAATACTTGGACGGGGACGGGGGCAGGCGTGGCGTCTTTAAGTGTCACAGTCGCAAAGCGGCTGAGTGACTGAACACTTGCATGTGTATACGGTTCTAAACCATTCACACGACCTACCTATGTCATGCATGATAAAGATTTGATTTTATTGATGGAAAATTTTTAAATGATTACAAATTTTAAAATGGAACAAAAATTTTGTGAAGTTTACTATACCTACATGGAATTAACGACGACGAGGCGACGAGAGGCAAGATAGGCGAGAAGAATTGTGCTGTATGTACACTGAGTTACGAAGTAGCCTGGCAAAGTTCTTCGAATATACCAGAATAAGAATACATACAATTTATTACATGTTATGTAAGATCTCAACATATTTGGTCAAGGCTGACACTAATTTTGGATACAAAGTTCTTCCCTGTCGATTTCCGTTTTGCCGTATGTAGATCGAACTGTTTTAAAATCGGGCGCAATAGCCACTGACAGATGCCGCGCCCACGTTTACTCCTATGCAGACGCGTGATCACTGAAAGCGACAGGTGTAATAGGCGCTTCATTGGGAAGACACATTTAAAACAAAAACGCAGTGAAATATCCTGCAAACGCAGTGAACCACGTCCAAAGCGGTAACACACAATAACTTTAACAACAAAAACAATACAACCTAACTGAATACATACATGATTTTTCGTCTGATTACAATTAAAAGAATAAGACAAAACTACGCACTATCTGGGTCACTAACACACCGATGATCATCGAAATCATCATCATATCGATCTATCATCCTGAAGCTACTAGAAAGCTGACATTTGGCATGAAATCTAAGCTTAGTAAACAATCAACAAAAAAAATCATAAACTCATAATTTTCGCTCCCCATTCACAATTGGGTTGGGGTGTTGGACATTTGTATGAGACTTTAAAATGTTAGGGTACTTCCTGAAGTGCTAGATAGCCAGTTCAGTATACAGTATACGAGAAACCACTACCGTGCCCCCAGATAGCTTTAAAACTTATGAACACCGGCACTGCTGATGTGCAAGAAATACATCCCAAAAAAAGAAGACAAGAATAAACACTAAAAAGACTATCTAGCATCTTACAAAAAGTATTGAAATCCCATAAAAAAAAATCATGTAAAATATTGCCAGGACGGCGGCAACGACGGCGTTTCGCTACCGTTGTGCAGTGAATGTGAATATTTAGTTTCTAAAGTAAGTATCGAAACAGTCAAGCCATACATTTTTACTGATATGTAAAATTTGCAAAGTTTGGGTCGAATAGTAGTAGAGTTAGACCGTGTAGATTCAGAAGCTTGGCTCTACATGAGATCTGATATCTTTTTCACAGGACAAACCTTGTGTGGTCGTCTTGGCAACATTTTACATTTTACAATTGGTGGGATTACAAATTCTAAACTCAATTTAGGTTATAAATTTACTTCTATTATTAGCATTACACAAATATTTTTATTTTTTGAAGACGGTTGCTGAAGATGTTCTTCTTTTTTTATATTCATATAGTATTACTACTGCTACTGCACAGACGACATTACGAGGCGCTTACTTGTGGCACAAGTATTTTATATATACATACATTTTCAGCTTCACGCTATACCCAGCACATGGCAGGGTAACCAGAATGAACTTGGGAACCCGGTCTTCGAATTTGAGACATTACGTGTTAAGCGGCAATGACGCCGCGCATTGCCTTGTTACGAACGCGAAAAAATTGAAACATTAAATATTTAATATGAAAATATTAAATATTTCATTTCCTCGAGTGGGGATCGAACCCACAACTTATTGTTTACAGTCACACGCTTGTGCCACGACATGTCTTATATTTTCTTAAAGTAAAAAAAATATGAATTTAATTGTTTCAGGTGGAAATATAAATTCTTGTAACAATATAACCGGCGCAAGTGCTCTTCACATAGCCGTGGAAAGTATAGACTGTCCGAAAGAATTTGAGGAGTTACTCCTATGCTTCTTAAAATATAAAATAGATATGAATTCAACCGCATTGACTGGCGATACAGCCCTGAATAGAGCTCTGTTGCTGCAAAAGTAAGTATTCATTTCGAATATTATTTCAATTTAGAATCATGATGAAAAATCAATGTTTAACTAAACTCATTCGTTTTTAATACATATTTAGATTCATCTTGCTTATTTCTTTTTGGGTTGTTGTAAAGGGGTAGTCCCTTTGCGGCTTTGCTTGTTGTTACATAATTATTGCTAATTAATATATAATGTGATAATATTTGCTTATAACGTTAGATACGTTATATGTAGGTATATAGTCTAATATGTAACATGTTTTGTTCCTTAGAGGTGTTTGAAATATGACATTAAAGTATTTTCATTCTACGTAAACAACCTTAAACTTGATTTAATTAACTGACATGGATAAGTATCGCTTTATTTATTTATTTGCCTCAAATTCGGCGAAAAGTGGGAAACGGAAGTGGAACGGAGTGTGTAACAATAGGTTCCCGAGTTCCCTCTGCCTACCCTCCCTCGTGCGGGATACAGCGTGAAACTAAAAAAAAATATTTTATAACAAAAAAACTTAACTTTCTGTTTTACAAACAGGCCCTCTGCTTGTCCTATTTCATCTAAATAATTTGATATACATATGTAAATAATTTCAGAGATCACGCTGCGGTTCTTCTTATTCGACATGGGGCTGACGTGAACGCTTGCGACTTACACTCGTGTGGCTTAGATAACCTATCCATAGCAAGTAGACGGCGATCAACGCATTTAGCTAATTTACTATTGAAAGCAGGTCACCATAGACCGTTTCCTGATTCTAATTCTACATCAAAATGCAGCACCGCCCTCTGGATACAAGAAGTATGTAAACATCCGCAAACTTTATTGGATATATGTCGAATACGTATTAGGGGTGTTTGCAAAAATAAACCATTATTTTATTATGTCAACTCACTGCCGCTACCGAAAAGCTTGAAACGATTCCTCATGTTGGAAGATGAGGGTTATACGGATTTGTGTATAAGTAATGAATAGTATTTTTGTAGCATTTTATGCTGTATTTTTTTTTTTGATATTTTATTAGATTGTCATTGGTTTTTAATGTTTAATATGTAAGAAAAAGTATTATTTGTATAAAAAGTCGTCTCTGTCCTATAGTGAGTGATGGAAGTGATTGTCTGACTCAAAACTTTGTAAAAGGCAATTTTTGTTAGGTTTAATGTTATTCAAGCACATTTACCGAAGACGGATAAAAACTTAAGAAGACACTAGAAACTTTTATACATTTTAGGTATATTTATTCTAGTCCAATTGTTTAAACTATCAAGTAGTTGATACCAAAGTTATCTATTAAAATAATTGATGCAATGTTTTATTTGCGGTTTCCATTGATTTAGAATTATATCAAGCACTGCATGACAAGATATGAAAATGATAATTGGATGATTTTTAATTCTATTTCTTTTTCTATTAAATGTGTCATATTTGAAATTGCATTTTTACGTTATTCTAGTCTACATTGTAAGCTGTCTACTTCTGTATACTTTGTTAGATATGGCTTTAGTGGTAAGTCGTATGCCATGTGCAATATCACTATGTTAAGTATTTTGAAATCCTATTTTAAATAGTTACATCTAGTCTTGCGATATAATTTTGAAATTATTATAGACGTTGACGATGAGTCGTTACTCATCCGCTTTAATAAGACTATTTTAATTTTCAGCTGTAATAAAAAAATTTAGTTGTATTGTTGAACATTTTTTAATTGATGTAACTTTTTTATTCATATTTAAATCGGTTAAATAAAACGAATACTAAATGGGAAAATGGAATGTTATTCAATGCAACATTCAGAAAAATTGGGTATTTAATACAAGCGGGCGAAGCCGCGGGTGGGTCGTTATTATTTAATAATTTCATTTCTTCGATCTGGTAACAAGGTGCAGCGCGTTAAGCTAACATTCAACAGGCAATGCCTCAAATTCGGCGGAAAGTGGGGAACGGAACATGGAGTGTCTCAGCACTGGGTTCCCAACTCCCTTGCCATTTGCGGGTATGTAACCCGCACATGGCGTGAAGCTGAAAAACAATCAACTCATGGTAAAATCTACAAATAAAATTTTACAAATTAATAAGATTTTAGCAATGTCTTTAATTTTCGCGATTGTTACACATTTTGAATGAAACACTTTTAAACGGATTAATCACATATATTGATTGGTAAGCATTTTTGGAAACCCGACGTTTCGAACACTTTAGAGGAGTCTGTGATTAATCCGTTTGAAAGTGTTTCATTTAAAATAGTAAGATTTTATTTTAAGTGACATTTGTTTTGGGAGGTAAAATGCAATGAATAGCATTTAAGAGGTTAGTTATAGTTGTTTTCTTATTTGAATAAAAATTTTATGAATATTGAAAAATAATATATTGTGAAAAGACGTCAAAATAAGTATATTAAAAAATACTGTTTATATTGTTTAAAATCCATTGTTTTTGCGAATTGGTGCCATTTTTTTTTTAAATTAAATTTTGTAGCTGTGTTTTGTGTAGTTCGCTGTTTGTTTCATGACCAATGATCATCAATTATGTCTTGAACATTAGGCGGAAAGTGAGGAACGGAGTGTACCATCCGGTTAAGATACTAGATTTTAGAGAAATTTCGAACGGTAAACATCAACGTTTCAATAGATTCTGCACGACTATACTTACAATAAATTTGTAACTGATGACTGTCTGTACATGGAATATATATTAAAAAGAATATTAATGTAATAGAGTCCGAAATAGTAATTTTAAAACTAAGTGTCTTTTTATCTTCGCGTTTGTATTTAGGAAACGGCTAACTAGATTCAAATGTAGTTTTCATTATTAGGTATATTTTGGCAACTTTCACTTTTGTGTTTGTTTTATTTAAATCGGTTAAAAAGTAATCAAAATATACGCTAATTTACAATCGACAAAATTTCTATAAACATAGAAATTTTGCTATTTGCTTTATCCATTTAGCTGAAATTATAGTCTTCAATGTACAGTATAAACTCTTTATAACGTTATCCTTTATAAGTAGAAGTGAGCACAACTTGATTGCTTTGCGTAAAACCCACTCACTGCGTTAAATCTCACTCCATATAACGATAACTCTATAACGACAAAAATGCTCAGTCCCTTGAGTTTCGTTTTAAAGAGTTTACACTACATTGTCCTAAAAGTGATAATGTCTTTGGAACAAGAAAGTAGTTGTAATAAGTGAATAAAAGTAGTTGTAATAAGTGAATAAAATAGTGTAATTCAAGCGGGCGAAGCCGCGGGCGTTTCACTAGTCAATATGTGTATACTATATTGACTTAGGCTTCTAAAAATATTATTATTTCTCGCTTATGTTAAAAAGTATTTTTAAATAACAGATACTTTTAATCAAACAAGTATTAGTCAAAGGCTTTATTTTAATCACATTATTTTTCAATTCACGTATATGTGTAAATATATTAAAACATTATCATATAAACTGGAAATAAGATGAAATGTATTTTTAATGACCTTTATAACGATTAATAATAAATTATTTTAAAAAAACGATTAATAATATATATTTTTTCAAAAACATGATTTTTTTAATGTATCTAAAGCATTTTATATTTAAATTTAAAACTTTTTTTTAATATTAATAAATCTAAAAGAAAGTAAGGTTTAAAATGAAACATAATATACAACATTTAATATTTTAATTAAAGATTATTTTTATAATAATACAAAGGTGTACATTAGTGAAAAATATAAAACATTTTCGTTCATGAAGACTAACTCTTCGTGTTATAAAATGTATGCTCTAAAAGACAAAAACATTTAGATCAAGTTAGTATAAATAAGTATATATGTAATTGAACAATCTCCTACATCTTAGATATTGTGACTAATTTAACTACAATAGAAATTTTATATAGAGTTTAATAATTAATATTTTAGATGTGGTAGACATAGAATCTTATAAAATAGCTTATAAATGAACAATAAATAATATATTATTTTTACTATTTTTAAAGTGTTATTTCAGCACTTAGGACAGAAAATACTAAACTTAAATTTAAAAAGCGTACTTATAAAATTTAGAACGAAGCAGGATTTGAACCAGCGCCTCTTGAAAACCGTTCAAGTGCTCTGAGAATGAATGGCAAACTAAATCCTGCGTTCAAAATTTTTATACGCTTTTTAAATTTAAATAATATTAAATCATATTACAGAACAACTTTTCTAATAAACATCTCTTTAATATATTTCTTATAAACAGGGCTTAAAGGGCTGTTAAAACGCCTAAATATATAATAAAGAAATCCAAACATACATGTCTATTGTTTTATTTCAAAGTTTATACTAATAATAGAAGATTAGTATTATTACAAAAATTAGTTATTATGCTGATTCTTACTAATGTTACACTATATGATTTTAATAGCTTATATGAGAAATATAAAATAGCATAGAATAGCGCAAGCGTATGACTGCGAACGACAGGTTTTGGGTTTCATCCCTACTTGAGAAAATGAAAATTTTATTTTTTTCGCTCTGGTAACAGGGCACGGCGTGACTTTAAGTTCTGCCACTAAATACATAATGCACCTCAAATTGAGGAAAAGTGGGGAACGAAACGGAGTGTCTTAACACTAGGTTCGCTAGTTCCATCTGCCTACCCTGCCATGTATGGCGTATAGCGTGAAGCAATACAAAAAAGTAAAATAGAAGAAAACACATTATATTAAACAATTGCTAGGCGACCTTTATTATCTCTTATATTGTTTAATGTGGGACATGCTGCAAGTAAAGTTTCAATGATTGAATTGTTTTTATTCTCTACAGCTTTATGGAGTGGTGTTTTACCATCTGCATCTTGCAAATCAATCTTAGCTCCATGTTGTATTAACAATTTAACCACATCTTCTTTACCTGGTACAAAAATACATTTTTTTTATCCTTTATTATTCCATAATAGGATAGAAAGTAACAATATAGTGTCTTTATACTGTAATCTTTCATGACACTATTTTTTTTTCTATAAAACTGAATTGCATGTTGTGTGGTGTAACTTAACACACTTTATTTTACCAAAGCAGGTTAATTAAAAAGTTGATATGTTTCCTCCTTGACCATGTAGTGGATTGTGTATTTTTTTATCATTATTATATTCTATAATATAAAAATGTTAAGCCACACACATAATTTCCGCCACAAAGATATGTGTAATAGCTTATATTTCTTTATGATAAATAACCTATGATGATTATAACTTTAAAATAAAAGAAAATGAAACCATCTTATCTGAGTACATAAAATTAATGATATTTTTAATGCATGTATATTATGATAAGATATTTTTTATCATATATTTAGTATCTAAAGGATCACTAATGTAGAAATCGAAATAGAAAAGATATATAATGAGTGTAATCAAAACATTTATGTATGTTAATTAAACAATTTTGATATGTTTTATTGCTTAAAACATTTAGAGTATAAAAAGTTAAGTGAAGTACAGTTACCTGCCACTGTTGCTTTGTATAAAGGTGTGGCTTTACCACTTCTAGTTTGACTATCGATATTTGCACCATAGTCCAGTAGCATATTGCAAATGTTAACATGCCCATTACGAGCGGCATAATGTAGTGCAGTGTATCCAGCATTGTCCAGACTATTCACTAGCTCTCTCATATTCTTTGCTTTACCAATCAATAGGTTAATGCGATCCAAATCTCCTGAGAAAGCTATTTAAAAATTTAATTACTTTCACTATTTCTCTTTTAATTTATAAATCTACAGTAGTTTCAATTATTTGCACTAATTGGTGGAAAGAGGTATTTGGAGTTGTTTTTTAGGTAATTAGACTATTGATTTAGCTGTGCATATTTATCCTCAAGGCAATAATAAACATATTTACATACATTTTTAGATATTAATGGCAAATCAGAATTCAACATAAAAGTGCAGTTTTTAGAGATATACTACAAGTGACTAAAATAGATATAAAAATGTTATATAGTAATATTTTATTGTTTTAAGGACAACTCATACACATTTACATCTAGACAATTTAATCAAGATATTAATTTTATGTAATAAAATTTTGCTTATTGCCCAGCATCTTCCACCAAGTATTTCACTTTTTTTTTCAACTTCATTTTGTGTCTCGCACTTGGCAGAAGAGACAGAAGGAACTTGGGAACATAATAAATTTAAGACGCTCTGTTCTGTTCTCTTTTTCTGTTCTGTTCTTTCGGACAAATTTAAGGCATTGTATATGGCATAATGGAACTCAAGACCATACTTTGTCACCAGAGTAAAGAAATAAAAATGTTTCGATTCTTTGAGTGGGCATAGTGTGATAGGTGGTGGATTGAATCCACCACCTATCATGTTTTCCGTTGCCCATTTGTGTTCCCATGTACCATAACAGGCATCAAGTGCTGCATATGGTATAGGTCAAAACAATATACAAATGCGGGAAGCAAGGTTGTAAATTGGGCTTTATTTGAATGAGTGGACTGTGAATTAATGGGACTCTCCAGTACTGTCATATGAATGAATAAATGAAAGTAAATATTCAATAAAATATATCAAATACCTGCATTCCAAATGCCTCTCTCCCAATCCATTTCTGAAAGTGTCTGGCGTACTGACTCATTTGGACTAGCTATACAATTAGAATGATTACAACAGTCGCTTTGGTGTTCCATTTTTACTTTATAAACTATAAAAAATATCAAAAATAAATAATTTTACTTAATGAATGATATTTGACTTTCTTGTGAAAAATATATTTAGATATCTCTTTGTAATGTCCATGTAATCTCAGCTTCTCCTGTGGTGGATATGACCTTATAACCAAGTTGGCTCAAAGAATTTATAGCTTGTAGAACATTTGCTTTAATAGTCACTCCATTCACAACATTAGAACCAGAACCAGGGAATTTTTTAATAATGGCTTTTATCTCTTCTTGGCCTAGACCAAACACTGAACAGTCATTTGCATGTAATGAACCTTTTATAGCAATATAAACATATCCATCTTCAGGAATTGGAATGGAGGCTAAGTTATTAGCCGAAACATTTTGGCTACCCTTTTCCATAGTAAATAATGACAGTGAATGTTTTTATAAATATTTACAATCTAAAGCACAGCTACACTTCTTCGTCTTTATTAGAATGATGGTAGTGCATAGCCTCTTTACTGAAGTTTGTAATATTGTCTTGTTCAACAATTATTGAAGGCTCAGGTTCAGAAAATTCCTTTCTCATAGTCCACATATATTCATTATAATCCTGTTTTACTGCCGTAGAACTGGAAGCCACCACTTTATAGCCCAGGACCTGTATAAATTTTATTTAGATTTTTATATAAGTTTGAAAGTAAAAAAAATATGAGCTACTTATTAACACTTGCCTCTAATGCACTGAGAATTACGCAAGGATGTTGTAGATATACGATTGTTGAATCATCACAATACCCTCCACATGCAAATCTTTTTAGTTGCTCAATGTCGCCAGCTACAGTAAATGAGACTTTTGTTGTAGTTATGCATAAAGGTAAAGAATTAAATTTATTAATACATAATTAACTGAGTAAATGTGCGCAGTTCTCATTTTTTGATAAATGCATTAAAGTTGTCATAATCTACCTTTCAAGCCGGACACCAAAACACGCCAAGGATTTCTGTGCCCGTATGATGCTAGATTACCTCTGATCAAAATGTAGGGCATTGATTACAGATAAAGATATGCTTATTCGTTAAGTTAAAACAGTATTAGTTTAGGTATTAGGTATACCTACGTACTACTTACAGCTTAATATTTTAAGTATATATCTAGTTACACTTTTGTTTGCATCACGTCACACTACCTAGACTTCGTTAACATTGGAAGTTATACTGACATCTGTCAAATTTATACTTTATGATTGTCAAATTTTGCAGACTATCTAGGTCCGTATCTGGTCCGAATTATGCTCACATTGTTCACGACGCTTACTCTGCAAACCTGGGGTCCGATATTAGTGAGCGCGCCAACGTCTGTTAGCAGTACTAATGATACGGACCACTTGTGAGCGTGCTTACGACTGCCAAGTTAATATGTTAAACTTGTCAAATTCGTAAGTAACTAACAGAGCATTTTTTGATACAAATATGAGTGAAGTATGTGGTATAGCCGACGAAGATTATAAATTGCTTGTGAAAATGGTTGTATTCAAGCATTTTCCGCAATTGGGGAAATTGACGATAGTGACATTGACAGTGAAGGATATATTAAACGTAAAATAAACGTGAAAATAACATCAACGCTCACGGTGTTCACGCTCCGACCCATCAGCACTGTAAGCACTAGTCAGTGACTATTCACAACGCTAACTGTGAGCGATAAAAGCTCAATACCGACCGAGCGTTGGCGCGCTGTGAGCGATGTGAGCTAATTACGGACTACGGCTATAGTATTGGCACGAATAAAATAAATAAATTTGTAGAAGCATGTCATGTTTTCAGGTGAACTCAGGCGTCGGTTGACCTATTGGAGGACGGAGGGTCAATGGCTGTTGTGCAATCAAATCTACTTGTACAAAAACTACTTAACTTTTCATAACTTTTGTGACAAGAGAAGTGACAACAACAGGTTAGTTCTCTAGTTAGTAAAAGCGGAGCCATCACTTTTTTTCTGGATTGGGTGGACAAGAGCGTTTCTCCATGAATCTAAGAGTACGCCGACGTAGTACGAGTGCTGAAACGGTCTCGTTAACATCGGTGTTTCCTCAGGAGCACTAGAGGAGGCATTCATTAACTAAAATTATTTACTTTTGATGTTTTTTTATAGTCTATAAAGTAAAAATGGAACACCAAAGCCACTGTTGTAATCATTCTAACTGTATAGCTAGTCCTAATGAGTCAGTACGCCAGACACTTTTAGAAATGGATTGGGAGAGAGACATTTGGTATTTGCTATATTTTATTGAATTTTACTTTCATTTATGCATTCATAAGGCAGTACTGTAGAGTCCATTAATTCACAGTCCATTCATTCAAATAAAGCCCAATTTACAACCTTGCTCCCCGCCTTTGTATATTGTTTTGATTTATACCATACGCAGTACTTGATGCCTGTTGTGGTACATAAGTGTGCAACTGAGAATGTCATAGGTGGTGGATTTGAATGAAACGAAATGGAAAATTGGCGACGAAATGAAACATTAAATATTTAAATTGAAAATATTAAATATTTCATTTCCTCGACTGGGGATCGAACCCACAACCAAGGGCGTATTTTAAGATTGCGCGCCCCAGGCTACCGTGATGGGGAAGAATCCCCATTCGCTGAACGAATGGCATGCCTCATGTTCTTCTGCTAGGCAAAATCATACCTCACGCACAGAGGGTCAAAGATCTAGGAGTAATCCTGGATAACAAACTCAATTTCTAAGAGCACTTGAGATACGTACGCCGGAAAGCGACGTACGTACTTCTTGTTCCTGGCATTAATCCCGGCTTGCTGTGCAAGAATCTGCCTTCCTACTATGCCTACTCCACTTAGCACGATCTCTTACGTCCTCAGTGGTTAGACCAGCGTCTCACTCCAGGGACAGACATATCAAGGCACTTGCGTCCGACATAGTTTTTAAGCCGGCGCGAAACGTGTCCATACCATCTCAAGTGACGCTCTTGGAGCTTATCCGCTATGTCACGGATTCCCAGACTACCTCGAATGAATGTGTTACGAATGCGGTCAGACCGCTTTACGCCGCATATCCACCTCAGCATCTACATTTCCGTGACATGAAGCTCCTGAGTGTGCCGAGATAGTACTGACCAGCATTCGCTGCCGTATAAAAGAACCGGTCGAACGATGCTCTTGTATATCAGCCCCTTGAGTTTGGTCGGTATTCTGCGGTCGCAGACCATACCAATGACCTCCCGCCATTTGGCCCAGGCAGCGCTTATCCGACCATGAACATTGTGATCGATGCCTCCAGACTCAAGCATAACGGATCCGAGGTACCTGAACTTTTCCAACTTAGCGGCTGGTTCAGTACCTATATGGATAATGCTTAAGACCGGTCTCCCGAAAGCCATGTACTCGGTCTTCGACACATTTAGCTTAAGACCGCCGTTTTCAAGAGTACCATTCCAGAAGTTCATTTTACTCTCTAGCATCAGCCGATTTTCGTCAATGAGTGCTATGTCATCGGCATACATGATAATATAATACTTGTTCGGAAAAATAGCCACAATTTATTAAAGTACAGTGACAGACATGACATCAATACAACAAGTAAAACAAGCTGATCACTCCTAGTTTTCGTCTTTAAAAGGTTAGTAAGTCTTTTATGGGACATGTACACGTATGTATAATAAAATTCCACAAGTAATTTTAGATTTGAAACTTAAAAAAATTAAAGGTAAAGTTAAGTGTTCAAGAATATTACCATGATAAGAATGCGTGGGATTAAATGCTGTTGGTACTAACTCAGGAAGCTAAGTTATATATTTTTTTTAAATTAATATTTTGAAAAGAGCAACTGTTGACTTTCTTGCCGGCTCTTCTCAGGCTTGCCGGCTCTTCTCGAGCAAGTCAGAAGTGCTTGTGACCTATTTGAATAAAAAATATTTTGATTTTGATTTTTACATCCTCAGCCACGGAGGCTGGTCTTGGATGTGAGCCGAGTCAGTATCTAGCACTACATTAACCAAGAATGGGCTAAGAGCCGAGCCCTGTACGTACGTGTACGTACTCTCTCGCCTATACCCTGGCGAGAGAGGCGCTGGTACGTGCCAAATTTAAAATGTCCCTTACAAATAAAATCCGCCTGTACACCACCTGTATCAGGCCAATGTTCAAATATGCCAGTGTAGTGTTCGCATACACTAGACTCCGTCGTTTTCAAATTATGGAAAACAAATTCTTGTGCACTGCCACGGGAGCTCCTTGGTTCATGCACAACATAGATCTACGTCGAGACATCAATCTCGACTCCATTCAAGAGCACTGCAAGAAACTGTCCAGAAGCTACTTTGAAAAGGCCTCAGCCCACCCGAATCCCCTGATTATCCGCTCCCTGTTGCTAAGGGAATATTCCGTAAGGTCTACCGTAGACCACGTAATGTTCTTTTCGATAAAGCTGACCCCATTACAGTCGCGAATAAAAATAATAAACAAGTAGGTCTCCACACAAACGTACACGATACACATACTGTCCCCGCCGGTGGAGACGAGGTCCCAGCTTTACTGCAGCCCAAGCGCGCCTAGGCGCGGGAGGGCGCCAAATATAAATTCCAAAAGAGAACCACAGCCCTATAGGACTAGCCCAGTAGGCCTAGCTCGGGCCGAGCTAAGCAAAGCTCGGCTTGTGAACTTCAAACTCAACAACAACAAAATTATAAATGTGAAAAGAAAACCGAGGCGGGAAAAAATAGACGGTTCAACCGATTCAGGACAAGGGGCGGCTTGCATATTTCAATTAAATTTCGAATTCTTCAGATATGAAATCTACATGTCGAAAGATGGTTCAGGGCGTTCTAGGCTTACGTCGTAAAAATTTTTTTTCGTATTTTTTCAACCGTCCTAACCAAAGCCCGGGCTGCCCCTGGGCCGCCCCTCGCGGCCTGCCGCCCCGGGCTATAGCCCTTCTGGCCCTAGGGTAAATACACCCTTGCCCACAACCTGTCGATTACAGTCACACGCTTGTGCCGTTGCGTCACGACAGGCCTCAAAATATAGTAGATAGTATATATTATGTTTCTTTATGAAATTGACAGTGCATATACCACATCTCGCATGGAATATCTCGCCTCAATCTAGGTTTCCTGACGTTAACCGTAATCTGTATCTTGTGAAAGATTAGTATGACTTAAGGAACTGTAAAACAAAAAGATGGCGAGTAATAGTGGAATCTCTGCTTCGGAACGTCTGCGACTGGGTGGTAGGCGGGTGCTGCAAGTTCTCCAGAAGGTCTTCAATTTCATCGTTATCGACATATGGAGCAGCGATGAGGTGAACAATCTCTGTCCTTCTAAAACCGGACATGAACGACTCTTATATATTCAAAGTTTCGTACCACAAAATGTAATGTATGTGTGTTTAAAATTAAAGGAACACTTACGTGATTTTCTCTGGTGAAGGCGAGATTTTACCTTTTCCGCTTTTGATTTCTATCTATAGCGACTCTTTGTTAGTCTGGTAGTTCGGGCCTCAGGATGTTTATTCTGCAGCATTGTATTTACTGTTGTTGCTTGAGGTATGCTCCCCAGCGACGGGCCTCTCGATCTTGTAAACAGGTTAGGGTGGAATGCCAGTTGAAGAAATCGTTTCCTAGTAGCAGTCACTCGTATAGGAGCCTGGTTACTCACTCCTACACAGTCTTCAGATTTCAGATCACGAGGCCGGGGTTGGCCGGCTCGCATGACAAATCATTTTTCTTATTATCCTTAATTTCATAAAAAGAAAGTGGCAGCAGGTGTTACATCTACCCTTGATGTTTTTTACGCGATTTGGTCACTTATGGTCTCCGATGGCCAGTTTGAAGGGTACTTGACCGCTGCCCGCCGGCCGCCAATATGACAATACCAAATTTATTTATTAATCAAATAAATATTTTATATTAGTTAAGATGTTTTTATTTTTTCCGACGAAAATAATAAAATCGTTTTAGATGCCTTCTTTTTAGTAAAACTCAGCATATGCATAAAACTACGGGGCGGCACAATCGGTATTGCAAGCGGGCGACCAAAGACCTAACGGCGACCCTGGTGCTCCCTACATATTCCCGAAAACAAAAGATATGTTTAAAGTCAAAAATAATAATATTCGCTGTGGGAATTACCATTTTAACAAATATGAATAATTTATATTTTTTACATTTGTGAATATCCTCTGAGAATTAATTACCTGCCTGCCTTACTGCTGAGCCCATTTATAACATTCCATCGGGGACGCTACTATTGATGTGTGTCATTGATTTGAAATATAAATATTTTTATGTACATATATCACTAATTTATCTGAGCCGTAAAATGTATTTTGTAGGACAGTAAAACGCGTGTAATATTTGGACTAGGTGTATTGGAGTTAGTTAATTTGTATCATAGTATAGTAGCTATATTTCGAATTCCAAAATTGTAAAAAGTGACTTTAATATACATATTTTTTTTATGGACTGACACGGCAGACAAGCGTAAAATAATGCCCAGAAAATGTTATAAGTAACGTCGTTTAGATAATAACTAATCAGTTTACTATCAAAATCATAATATACTAGGGCGTTACATATACGATCTTTACGAGCCATAATATACGTATGTATTAATTTTAATAAAAGTACGAATTAAATTTTTCATGTACATGTATAAGTGGAATGTTTTACATTTTTTTTTTCAGTGTATGCTGTTCTGGCTGTTTCCCGCACTTAGCAGTGTATAGGCAGAGGTACTGATCCAGCCGTTAACTCAGAAAAGTTCAGGTACTTCGAATCTGCTATGCCTTGATGTGTCTGTCCCTGGAGTGACACCTCCCGGACGTCCAAGCAAGCGCTGGTTGCAAGTCGTGATGCAGGACATGATTCAATGGTCTAACCACCGAGGACGTAAAAGATCGTGCAAAGTGGAGTAGATTTAGTAGGAAGGCAGGCCCTGGCACAGCACGCCGGGATTAATGCCAACAAGAAGAAGACACCCAATGGCGCGGGCCTTCGATATCACAGTAATGAAATAAAAATATTAAATATTCCATTCCCACGACTGGGAGTCGAAACGATAAATATAATGAATTAGTTTATACTGCGAAGGTTGAAAAGAGGCAAATGATCAGAATTATAAAAGTAATAAAATAAAAGGTAAACGAATTTGAAAAAGTTACTTTACAGGCCCTTATTAATGGAGCTAATATAAATATATTAGCTCAAAAATAAATATAAAAGTAAAATGCTAATAGATATTTAATGATATCTAAAGGCTTTATGAAGCCCTTACAGACTTTATAGCGGTAGGTAGCTTTTTGGAGATGAGTGTCCCACAAGGATCGATTATAGGGTATCTTTTGTTTTTAATTTGTATAAAAGGCCTCCCCTTTTCCATTCGTAATTTATGTGATGTGTGTGATTATTTGCTGATGATATTTAATTATTTTTTAAAGAAGATCGTAAGAAAAATCGTGAATGCACTGTCGAATATACTTTACTGGTTTAATATTAATAATTTAGAATTAAACACGGAGAAAATAAATGTTTAGAATTTACTATGCCGAACGTTAGTAGAGAGACGCTTTATTTAAGTGTCGATAGTAAATTTCTCGATTTTTCAGATACCGCGGTATTTTTGAAACTAACTCGAAAATCGATTCGAAACGTCTTCTCGTGCGGGCAGACTGAGCTCCGCTGCTTACGCTGGTAGAAAAGTTAGGCAGCTTACGGATGTTGATACTGCACGGCTAGACTACTTTAGCTATTTTCATAGTAGATTATTCTACGGAATATTCAATGAAAAATGTCCACAATTACTTAAAGAACAGTGATAGACATGATATCAATACAAGAAATGAAAAACAATCTGATCACTCCTAACTTACGTCTTCAAAAAGTTAGTAAGTCATATGGGACATGATACACGTATTTAAAGTGAAAGTTAAAAATATATTACCGGGCAAGGCATATTATTCAATTTAAGAATATTAGCATTATAAGAATGTGTAGAATTAAATGCTGTTGGTACTCACTGAAGAAGCTAATTATGTTATATATTTACTGTGATTGATATTTTGAGAAGAGATCTTCCGACCCGGTGGTAGCTTCTTGTAGGACTGACACTACACAATTTTCTATATATCGTGAAGATTTAAAGGTAAATTATTTATTTAAAGCTTGTAATTGTATTTCAATAAAGAAAATTTTGATTATCATTATAAAGAAATCTTTATTAAAATAGAATCTAGAAAACAGTTATAGAAATAGGATCAAAAATGCCCTAAATTATTTTCTTTACTATAACAATTATTTATTAAATAATTTACTTGTAATCACTCCAAGCAGGTGATTTATTTTCAATCAACAAACGTATCATTAAATTATAGATACGGCGTCGACATTTACATTAAAATGTAACGTCTCATCTGTCGTCCTATATCCGTCATTTTTACATTAGATCGGCTTTGAGTGAAATGTTTTGTTTCTTTTGTTGATTTTTTATGTTTCTTTTTTATTAAGTTTAAAAGTATTTGTTGATCGTTTTGTTTTTCTTATTTTAATGTCTACAAATTATAGACTCAAGCCTAAATAAATAAACTATAACAATTCCCAAAAAACATGTTGAAGGTTCCTACGATTGATACCTATATAAATAAGACTTGTTAGATATAGTATGTAGGTTATTTACACAAGGTAGGATTTTTTATAACTCATAATGTACATATGAATATTATGATTTTTGTATTCTGTATATGCATAAATTATGTACTGTATATAATTTATGTATATATGTATATATAAATTATATGCTGTATATATATTATTATTATTATCAGTGGCCATACAGCCCTCTATGGGTTCTAATTTCTTTCAACGCTTTACTCCATTTCTCCCTATTAAGTGCCACTTTTTCTAATTTCTAGGGTCTTGCGGTTTTTGGCAACTTATCAAGCCACTGAAGCGTAGGTTTTCTAATACTACATTTACCTTTTCCATTAATAATTTATGTGATGTGGTACTATTTGCTGATGATATTTAATTAATTTATAAAGAAGATCGTAAGAAAAACGTCTATGACAAAGTGAATAGTGCACTGTCGAATATACTTTACTGATTTAATATTAATAATTTAGAATTAAACACGGAGAAAATAAATGTATAGAATTTACTATGCCGAACGTTAGTAGAGAGAAGCTTTATTTAAGCGTCGATAGTAAATTTCTCGATTTTTCAGATACCGCGGTATTTTTGGAACTAACTCTAGATTCGAAACGTCTTCTCGTGCGGGCAGACTGAGCTCCGCTGCTTACGCTGGTAGAAAAGTTAGCAGCTTACGGATGTTGATACTGCACGGCTAGTCTACTTTAGCTATTTTCACAGTAGATTATCCTACGGAATATTACTTTGGGGCAATATTGAATCTATATTCGTAATTCAAAAGAGAGCAGATCGGGTCATCTACAACATGGGAGCTCATGAATCCCTAAGAGATTTTTTTTAAAGAAACGGGTATTCTTAATGTTGCATCACAGTACATATATATTTATTTAATAATTCTTCGAAAAATGTCCACAATTACTTAAAGAACAGTGATAGACATGATATCAATACAAGAAATGAAAAACAATCTGATCACTCCTAACTTTCGTCTTCAAAAAGTTAGTAAGTCAAGGGACATGATACACGTATTTAAAGTGAAAGTTTAAAATATATTGCCGGGCAAGGCATATTATATTAATTGAATATTTAAGAATATTAGGGGTAATATATATATATATATATATATATATATATATATATATATATATATATATATATATATATATATATATATATATATATATATATATATATAAAAAAGACAGAAATACAGTCATTGTCCCCTAGTACGGGACACATTAATATTTTAATATGCATCATTGAAACATCGTGCATCGGTCACATATATATGCGTCTCCATATCCTGGAATGTGAGCACATTCTTTATGAGCCCAACCATGGCACTGTATCCAATCATGGTCTTCCAAGCACACACACACACATGTAGTTTGTTCTGTATTGGATGTTTCGTCAACGGATTCTTTTTCTTAGCTTACTATCACTTTTCCCTTTAGCTTTTACATTTGTAGTCTGTTTTCCCTTGTCAATTATTACTGTTTTAACTTCATCCCCATTTCTATCCTATTATCCTTGACATTTTTTTTTATTTTCTTTATCTTCAGCAGCAATTTTGTAAAGGGATGATGTTAAAATTTCGCCTGTTTCACATTTTCTCTTCTTTGCTGCTGATCTTTTTAATGCGGCATCAGACAACGGCGCTAGTTTATGAAAAATCTCCACTATGTCAGGATTAAAATCTTTCTGTGAAGAAAGCTTTCGGGAATGTTGTAGCGCGATAAAGCTACCCTCAAACTCATTTATTTGGTTAAAACCTTATCAATCGCAGTTTGTAAGCTTTGTTGGTCCCATTGTCCTTTCTTTTTCCGTTCTGCCATTGCGGTATTTGTTCCTTCTTATATACCTTAAAACGAAATACAACTATCATAACGAAAAGCATAAATACTTAGAAGAAAAATGAATTCGTATACTGTCCCGTGTTACGGGACATCATTGTGTCCCATACTAGGGGACTGCTATATTTCAAAAGTTACTACTGTTGTAATAAACTATGAAAAATATTTATAAAAACTTTCTTAACATAAAACCACTATGAGACACCATATCTATTGACAATAAACAAATACTCGTAAAGATATAAACATAGCAATAATACTTACTTAAATTTTACATGATGCAATGCTTTCCCGCATAAAACAGCAAGCGACTCTTCCCACCGCGGCTAGTTGCATCACTGGCTAGATGCGTTTGTGATCATGTATTGTCACGTTATAACTTGTCCATACAGTTTAAGTGTCCCGCGCTAGGAGCCGTCCCACGTTACGGGACTTCCCCCTATATATATAAATCCAGAATGAGCTTACTGTATCTGGTCCTATGGTATGGTGCACTTGGGACTTAATTTTTTTTAAAAGTGAGTCCCAGGTGTTGGAAAAATTCCAACCATCTTCTCTATTGAAATTAAAATGTTTTTGTATTTCAATAGTCTCATATATATATATATATATATATATATATATATATATATATATATATATATATATATATATATATATATATATATAATTCCAGAATGAGCTTACTGTATCTGGTCCTATGGTATGGTGCACTTGGGACTTAATTTTTTTTAAAAGTGAGTCCCAGGTGTTGGAAAGATTCCAACCATCTTCTCTATTGAAATTAAAATGTTTTTGTATTTCAATAGTCTCGTGGAGCATTCTAGGGATATATCTATTCTCCCTAGCGAGTATGTGGGGTTTATCAAACCTGATGTAATGGTTGAATTTGTTCCATGTATGCTCACACACAGCTTACTTTGATACATACACATTCTTGACATCAGATATGTGTTCCTTCACCCTAACACCGATGCTTCTCTTTGTTTGTTGTTAAGAGTCATCTTCTCGAAGCCCTCCATGTATATGTCTGCTATTAGCCGGGCAACACAGGCGAACCTATAGCAATGCCATTTATTTGTAAATAGAATTCTTGATTGAACACTAGATACCAAGATATAAGGCAGTGTTCTAAAAGTTCAAGATATTCTATAGGCATGTTGTTCTTCTCTAGCTTTCGCTTGACAATCCTGATGCAGTTTTTAATAGGTATACTGGTGAACAGCGACTGGATATCAAAACTGACCATAGTTTCATTGCTAGCTAACGTAACGTCGGGTTTCCTAAAAATGTTTACCATTCAACATACGCGATTAATCCTGTTAAAAGTGTTTCATTTAAAATGTGTAACAATCGCGAAAATCAAAGACATAATAAAATTAAGTATTTCATATCTTCGAATGGGAATCAAACCAACCTGTCCCGTCTAAAATCGCTCGGCCTCGACTAGCCTTAAAATATATTCACTTAGTTTCACGCTGTATCTTGCACATGGCAGATAGGCAGAGGGAACTTGGGAACCTAGTGTTAAGACACTCCGTTCCAAAATATATTTATGTTCCAAATAAACTGGAGATTGGAAAAAAAACCGCTACGGCATTACAAATTGTGTACGTTGGTGTTTGTTTACATGTATATTTTTAGGTGCAATGAGGCCAACGATTACAGTGAACAGATGCCACAGTTTTTTTCGCAATTGCAACCTATAACAGGCTTAAAAGAAATGCTTTAGATTCAGTAAGGTACCTGTCTAAATATTTCGGTGCTATCTTTAGATAATGTGTTAGTGTATGTAAGTAATATTTAGATATAAATACATTTTGTTTCTCATCTTAATATTTTTAAATGTGTCTTATTTATTGTATATTTTTAAATGTCTGTGCGGAGTTTTCTATGAATATCCATAAATTTTGCCTTTTTAGGTTTAATTTGTGATTAATTTATTTGAAAACGAAACAAATGTTAATAAATATATTACGATTGTTCTCATACCAGTTGTACTACTTAGTAAAAATAACATACATTTAACTAGTGCAGTCAAAACTTTTCACTAGTCAAAAGTAGGTACTATTGACCAGCAAATTCAGTCAAAAGTACTTTTGACTGAACAGGTAGGTCAAAACTGGTTTTGACTGAAAATTATTCGTATAAACATTTTTGAATACAAATTTGCGGATAAAAGATCTAACCTAATAATAGGGCTAACTTATTTTTAACTAGGATAATTGTTTTTTATCTATCTAGTTTCATTCATTAGGACTTATTATGACTGCTATGGTGGAAGAGATTAAATTATATTCGACGATGCGTTTTGATGTTACCGCCATTTATTTATTGCAACTCAACGCCGCGTCTTAAACCAGAGCGAGGAAATGAAAGTGACAATTGAACCCCCAATGTGTCGCCATTATAACAACGCGCTCCTGCGCAGCGACATGGCCCTAAGTTTTTAAAATAGTGAGGGCTTATTTTCCTTTAATCACGTTTATAAATAAGAACGTTTAAAACAGTTCAAAGAATTATTTTTTTTCCTTAAAAAAATTAAAAGGTGCACGTATTCCTAGATCGGTAGACATCTTGAATTTTTAAAGAATAGATGTCCCTAGGACATACTTCTATTCTTTGTAGTAAAATCTTCCTCAATAAGTTTTATATTTCATGTTACTTAAAGACGTTGTAACTTCTTTTATCTATCTCACAGGTACCATCATTTATTCCGTAGTACATACACAAACACATATTTATCCCACAATTACTCATGTAGGTAGGCGTCCATTAAAAAACATGTCTCAGTTCCCAGTTCTATTATAATATATCCAAACTAAGTACTAACACAGGTGCGATTCGTTTTATGTACAATTGTTAGTCTAAAATTATGTTTGACTTACAACCGCACTAATTTTGTTGAAAATATGTTTACACTACAAATACTAAAACTTTTCGTTGAAACAGATGGCCGTAAATTATGTGTTAGGTGGGTTATTTTATATATTCTAGATTAGCGTGTCTTAATGAAACTAGCAAGCCGGATATCATAAGATGTATTAAAATAAAATATTTAATCAATTTCATTGTATTTTTGATCCTAGATAAAATAATAGTAATTTCTTATTAATAAATAGTCGCTACCCGCGGCTTGTTATGCTTTACTTTCATTTATCACTTCTTTTGATTTGCAGCAAGTGGCAGTAAAAAGGAACTATGTTTTAGACATTCCGTCTTCCGTTATCTACCAAAATTCAATCCACTGCATGTTAAGTTGCAATTGAACGCTTAATTTGTTAATAATTATTTTCCTGGCAGGAGATGAATTCATAGGTATTTTAAGAATTTATACCACGACATTGTTAGGCTAGCCAGTCGTGGTGCAGGGACACAAACGTGCCACTGAAATGCAGCAGGTTGTATATACGATCCCTACAAAAGGAAATTAAATATTTAATATTTATTTTTTTCACTCTGGTAATAAAGCAAAGGCGCGTTGAGTTCCGTCACTTTAAGTGACGTGACGTTTCTCAATTGGTGAAAAGTGGGGATGGGAAATATCTTAATGGGAACCGAGCGTCTTAACACTAGATTCCCAAGTGCTCCATTGCCTATCCTGCCATTTGCGGTGTACAGAAAGAATATAAAAGACAGAAAATACTAAATTTAAATTTAAAAAGCGTATAAAAATTTTGAACGAAGCAAGACTCGAACCCGCGCCTCTGGAAAACCGTTCCAGCGCTCCGACCAACTAAGCCATTCGTTCTCACCGAGCTCCGTCGAAACTCTTATACGCTTGTTACAACTTATTTATGTTGTTAGCATCTCTGTAGGGAGATTTTTACAAATTTCCGCTACCCAAAGACAACTCGTAAGAATTATCGTTTGGCAAGAGAGAATACTATTTATTTTAATATTCTTACTATGTTTTTAAAGTGTTATTTCACACTTAGGACAGAAAATACTAAACTTAAATTTAAAAAGCGTATAAAAATTTTGAACGAAGCAGGATTTGAACCAGCGCCTCTTGAAAACCGTTCAAGCGCTCTGACCAACTAAGCCATTCGTTCTCACCGAGCTCCGTCGAAATTCTTATACGCTTGTTTCAACTTATTTATGTTGTTAGCATCTCTGTAGGGAGATTTTTACAAATTTCCGCTACTCAAAGACTACTCGTAACAATTATCTATTTATAGCTTTTTAAATTTAAGTTTAGTATTTTCTGTCCTAAGTGTGAAATAACACTTTAAAAACATAGAAAAAATAAAAAAAAAGCCTTATAATAATTTTTATTAACATATTGAACCACTTTTGATAAGGTGACATTTTAAATTTCTCATATTGCGAAAACACTACGAGAAGAGAGACCGGATACAATGTGTGCGATTAATTGCAAAATTTATTCTGACACGACAAATAGTGTCGTATCAGGCGTTGTATGTTACTGTCTAGTGTAATTAAGAGGTATTCGAACAGCTTTGACATTTTCAATACACTGCAACGCGCATAATGATTAATTTACATGATTATCAAGTAGACTCTATTATTATCAAGTAGGCTCGACTTTTATGGTTATTTATAAGATATTCCAGATCCCAAGATCTGGAATATAATAATAATCTGGAATATATAATTATACTTTATTTGTATTGTAAATGAAGGTCCACGGGAAGTACGCTATATGTTTTGATTACGCAGCAAAATTTCACACAAAATTCTGAAAAATTGTAAGTATACATAAATAAATAATATTCAACTTGGTACCTCCACGCGATCTCGAGATCGAGGTCTGAACAAACGAACAGACGACCAACAAAGTAATCCTATAAGGGTTCCGTTTTGAGGTACGGAACCCTAAATAAATAAATGCTCAAGTTTGAATTAGACCCCAATCAATATACATACATCACGCTACGGCTATTAAAAGCGAGTTAACAATAAAAAATGTTGCAAAGCAGAAGAGCTCGATAGCTTTTGAGAGCATGATGCGCAATTCTTACTTATTTCCATTTGATCAAGCGGGTGAAGCAGCAGTTACAGATAGTAATAAATACTTACACACAGATAGTATAAATAAACATTCACCTAAGTAGCATTTGAAACCGCAATTGTTGGCTACTTTTATACAACTCTTGTGTATATTTAGGTAGATACTACCTATAACCGCACTACGTAAAAATAGATAAGTATATTAATGATTGTAAACGGTTAATAAGCCGATGAAGATGAAAATCAAATATTACTAAACTAACACAATTCATATTAATATTTAAGGCGCATATGGTAACAAAATGAAATGTCTGTCATTTAATATTTAAGATATATGGATAAAACTGCATAAGAAATTACAATACTTAGACCTTACAATACGTAGATTTATTATTTGCAAACAATGGCGAGTTTGACAAATATCAACATATGTCGATATCGAACGAATATATACTATGTAGCTTCGGTCAAATGCTTGATGTTGAGTAGTTAATATGTGATACGGCGCTATCCACTGAACCCCATAAGTTTCAATCAACAAATCAATTTTATACGGTGTCATATACAAAAAAAAAATAAAACAATAAATGTCGTATTTAATATAAATCCAAATAATTATTAAAAAATTAAAAATATCAAAAAGATAAAGGAACCGTCCATGGCCTTTAGCTACCAACAATCATACCTATATAAGAAGCTCTACAAACATTAACAATTATGATAACTCTGTATATTTTTTTATCTTCTAAAACCTTTCGGCATTAATGTCTACTTACAATATTTATTTAACCGTTAGTAAATATACCAAGGGAATTATCACGAAATTTATTTTGTGTGTCACTGGAACAGGACTTTTTTTGTTGATATTTGATATTGCCTTGTCAAATTTATTATAATAAGTATATCTAAAAGGTCTACAATGAATGGTAAAGAATTTGATACATTTTTTTCTATTAAATTCTTTACCAGTCTTGGTAGAGGTTATATGGATAAATATATTTAATGCAAATTTGCGTAGTATAACACTAAAAAAATATTAGTACGTAGAGAAGAATATCAAATTCAAATCTAAAATTGACTTTAAAAGTTTGGTTTAGTACTTGTAATATTTTTGTATTTTAGAAAGATGTAATATTTTTTTTTAGAAAGATGTAATATTTTTTATAGGTTGAAGAATTAGTAAAGTTGGGATTTCATTAAATGCTTTACGTTTGTTCTTTTAACGCAGATAAATTAAACAATATGACTAAATTATATCGAAGTTTTTTAATTAAAAAAAAGTGGTATGATAATCTGGAGGTTCGTCCTACTTCGGTCTTCGTTGCTTCAGTATTTGTGCAGACTAGCTTCGATTCGGTCGTCACGCTCGTCTTTCGGCGTCTCATGAGTGTATTGTTCGATAACTACAGTAATCGGTTTAGTGAAATAAGTTACTGAAAATAGTGCTCTTAATTTATGACAGTCGATTTAATATTAGAACAAATATTAATGTAAGTATATGTTTTGTTTTTTTACGATTTAATAAATTTGTAGCATAACCTTTTAGTTTTGTATGGAAAAACGTCTTGGAGAAAAATAATAATACACGGCACATATAATTAAAAATTAATGCAATTAAAAATAAATTCGCTTTGGTTAAAAAATGGTAACAGCATACTTCAATAACATTATTTATATATTCTAATGAAGACATAGTACATGAAAAAAATAATAATTCAATAACAATAGAATCAAAACTGTACAATTACAGTAACTAATATTATTTTGTTATTCAAAACCATTGAATTTCATATGGCTTATATATTGTGGAAGCTAATAAAACATCTTAAATCTAAGCAAATATATATACAAGTTTGGTAATTTACTAAAACAAGACAATATATAATTATTGATTTTAGATCAGATTTGTATCTACAGATACCTACGTTTGGAATATGATATAACTTGGATTGCAAGATTTACCATCCTTAAAGCATTAAAGATAAGCAGACGAGGTGTATCAATTTGTAAAAATTAAATTTATATTGTAAAAATTGTATCAATTGATTTTTGTAACTTATATACGGCGTAAATAATTACGCAGCGTGTTTAATTCATCCCCATGGACACGTAATATCATCCGATTAGAGTATATACTGTAGTTAAAGGGGCTATGAAAAATAATTCTTTACATTCATTTTCAAAAATTACAGAAACGTACTATTTGTTAATTACACATTTCAAAGAATAAAGACCCGAGGTTTTTGACAGTTAATAATTTAAACAGTCTAACATTTAAGTGTAGATTCACAAATAAATGATTTCATCAAATTTCAGTACCTACCTAAATTGAACAAAATTAACAATCTTTGTAAACTAATTTAACTCGACGAGATACAACATTTTAATCCCTTCTAGCACTAAGCCTTAACTAAAACTAAGTATGTAAGTAATATTATACTATAAAGAAAAATAGAAGTTAATTTTTTTTATTAATTACATGTTCATATTTCTATCTGAGAATTCTTTATTTTCACATATTTTACGTCATTGGCTTTATTTTGACGTGTAAAGTAATCATTTAATGAAATATTTTTTTTGGCAGCATTAAGATAATATTTTAATAAAAGTTGATATGGTATATTCATATATTAGAAAGTTTAGTATCCAATTATATAAGTAGGCATTCGTTGCCTTATTTAAGCTTTAATATTTTGTGCATTAGGATTTTATCGCTGTTATTAAACATTTTGTATTTAAAAGCTTTTTCCTTTTTTACATGTTTATATAATGTCCTAATTTATTTGTTAAGTTTATATTGAAGAAAATTTAAAGTTTACTGAATATTGACGTAGAATAACAGCTTTAACAGGTGCTCCTATATATTATATTTCTTATATAAGTTGAAATGAAATACAAATACAAATCATCAAATGAAATACAAATAAAATACAAATTATTGATAATAAACTTCGACATTTAATTAATTTAATTCGACATTTAATTAGCAACTGTTTTTTTTTGTTTATTTTTTTATATAATGATTAATTAGTTTTAAAAAAGAACGGTCAAGTGCGAGTCGAACTCGCCCAGTCGATTAAGGATTGTATGTCAATGGGAAGTATCTGCGAAAAAATATACGAAATAGACAAGTTTGCAGTCATATGCACTCATTTTCTATTAAATGAAATACAATTATTTAAGTTTGTAATAATAATTAATAACTTTTTGCTGTAAGTTGCAGCAAGACCAAAAACAATGGTCATATATTTTATGATTGCGTTGACATAGAAAGCTGTATTTTTTATGTGCCCAATCTCTAGATAAATGATCTTGACAAACGAACAGAAGGGCAACATAATGATATAAGAATTCCATTTTTACTACTTGAGGTACGCAACCCTAAAAACTAACAAAACCAAGCATTTTTTTAAATATATTATATACATTTCAATTACGTCCAGCACTTTTTTGTATATAATATTTGTGAAGGAAGAAAATTTGTCGATCAAAATATTTACTTAATTATACCTAAATACCTACGAGTAGACCAAAGTAGCCGTGTTTGACTGTTGTAAATAAGGCGATTTATGTCTGTTCGTGAAACGTCAAATAATATTCAAGAGTAACTGCTACGGAAAAGTTTGCTTACTCGGTGTAGTTTTTTCACTCATCACAAATACATATTCTGTGTGTAATACTTAAAGCTGATGCTAAATTTGTTTTACGTTTAAATCCTCTGGCAAAATAGAAGAACATTAATGATAATAATATTCTTCAATAGAGTCATTCTTTTTTTTTTCAATCATTTTTTTAATCGTCATCCAGAATTCATTTCATTTCATCCATTTGAAAATTAACTACATACTTATTGCCGAATACCAGTAAGTACTATCATATGAATAAAGATTTTTCTAGGTTCTTCTTTTCCTAAAACTTATGTAAAATAGGGTTTTTTTACAATTTTAACATTTGTATTATGTAATGTGAATATAAATTTACAAAAAATTTCTGTGACATGTCTTAATATACCTTATTTATGACTAGTGGCGATCGCACGGCATCAATTGCTTCTTTTTTATTTTATAGTATTAAATTTAGTATCGTGTAAATAACTATATGCCCTTAAACAACGCAGTAATATTGAAATAACAATCAGACAAACATTTTAATTCAACTTACAATGTCTTCTTTTTTATGATGTTACTAAACTATATAAAGAGGATCATAACAAACTATCATTGCAAACAGGAAAATGTTGTTTGGTTGGAAGAACTAATCTCAGGAAATACCGAGTCGAATTTGAAACTTATTTTTATGTTGAATAATTTATTTATAGAGAGTCTATAGGCTATATTAGGTTTCGCTATGATCAATAGAAGTGGAGTCTCAAGAAAAAGTATTTCATCTGCGAGATAACTTTAAACCTTCTCTAACTAAGTGTTTGCTGAGTAAACGGTTAAAGTGACACCAAAATGTTGTGAGACAAAATTGTTCTGCATGTTGCAAATCAATGTATCGAAGAATACACTTAAATTTGACAGGTAAAAATTCAAGCAGTAACATAAGTTATATTTTATTATTTCCAAAATAAATAAATATCCTTATAGAAATCACGGAAATGTAACCCAAGTAATTGTATTGTAGTAAAAATATCTAAAAAAGTAATTATTTATTTAAATAATTTTAGCTTTTATATCCCGTACACTAGGACAGAACTTAGGAATCTAGTCTAAAGACACTCCGTTCCGTATCTCAATTTCCGGCGAACTTGAGGCATTGCGCGTTAAATGGCGGAACTCAACGCCTTAAAATCTAATAGAAGTTACGTATAAGTACGTACATTTAAATATAAAAAAGCCAATGAGTTCGGTTTTTTCCTAATTATTTTGCAAAATAAATGATAACGTAGTTAAAGCAGGCGAGGTTGCTTGCTTTTTATAATTTAGCTGACATATTGTAGTCCTTCAACATATATTGCAAACCCTTAATTCTTAAATATCTTCACTCAACACCTATCTAAGGCAGCAATTATACTAATAGTTAGTTGGATTTTGGCTAGTCATCAGATATTCCGAATCTTTAATTTCAATGTGTCAACTGAAAATGCTTCTTACGCTTGATGACTTTTGTTAAAGTGACATTTCATAATTCCTTATATTTTAACTGGTTTATGGTAGTTCATCTGATTTTCCAGATCTTCACTTTTACTATATTTCATTGGAAAATGTTTACACTCTATAACTTTTGTTATGAACACTTCGAATTATTCCTTATAGTTTAGCTGCACCCCAATGGTTCTACATCAGGAGTGGAAGTCTTCAAATTCAAATAAATTACAATAACTGTATCTGATATTTAATTATTTTATATACGTTACAAGATTGAAAGACAATTTATTTCTATTATATTTTTTTGCGTGTAATTCAAACGCGCTAATCTGTACATAATATTAAAAAAAAATATATTTCATATTATAAAGAAAAAGGATGAATTAGTTTAGTCGAATTGGTTACTTACCTAGTGCGTTTTTTATAAAGCAAAACAATATTATAGTTTATACTACAGTTTTAAAATACGAAAACACGAATCATGACGAATCACACGCGGCCCATAACAGAGGTGAGCGTCGGGTGCAGCGCTGAGGCGCGAAGTATTATAAAGCGCGTAAATCTCTGAAGCAACTAGTTGGGATTAGTACACATATTTTTCTGTGTTAGATAGTCCATTAATCAAGGAAAGGGTGCACGCTTATAATTTCGATGTAACCCGTTTTATCTGCAGGCCGAACGAACAGGCTCTCAAAAAGTGTCGTGTCATATAAGAATCTTCATCATAATAAAGAAACGGTGTAGTAAAAAAATAATAAAAAAACCTGACATGTAAGTCCCATAATTAAATATATAGACATATATTTAATTATGGGACTTACATATTTAATTTAGTGGAGCCCTCTGTGAGAATTTTATTGATTGAAGAATAGGTCCCGACTGTTGATTTTTGTTCGGGCCTTGGTGTGTTTTTTGCAGATTAACAACCAAGTTTATATTACAAAAATTTTGCAAGTACTGCAATTTTGCACATAAACAAAAGGTTGAAGAGTATATTTTCTTGGAGTATTTCTTCTTCTGCACCTTAACTAAAAGTACACTCAACTGATTTTTATAAAAATCAACAGTAAAACAGTAATGGACCTACAGATTACTCTGGGAAACAATATATTATATGACTTACATTCTTTCTTTAATTAACTAAGATTTCGTTAGCAAATATTTTCTTTCTACCGATTCTTGATTATGTTAACGCTTGTTATCATGATTTAAGAGAAGCGCCTTTTAAGAAACTTGTGCGTCTTTAATATCTGTGTATTCGATTTATGTTTGGCTTACGCAAAATGGCTCACATCGCAGATTTTTTAAAAATTCAAGAGTCATTTGTTTATTTGTTTGTCATTTTCTGTACAATGATCTGTTCAGTTGAAATTTCCCTCCTTACCTTAAATAAAAATTAATAATATTGACAAAAAAATTAAAAAATCTCTATTTTCGGCCCTAGTACATTAATAGGTCATCAAACTTAATATATCTTCCATGTACAGACAGTGATCAGATGCAAATGTACTATAAGTATTTATTATAGATTTTGTTTGAAAAAAATACTAAAAATTTAGAGTTTTAGAGAGGTTTAGAGTTTTTATTTAGTTATAACTGTGTTTTCATTTAATGGATCGATAACGTAGATTATATGTATGTATGTATTTCTTAATGTGTGTATATAATTTATTATAGTATTATTTTACCTGTGTATTATTTGGTATGTGGTCGTTTTTATTATTTCGTAAACAATACAATTTTTCCTATGCTTTTTTGCACAGAAAATAAATAATTATTATATTACTAGCTGACCCGGTAAACGTTGTTTTGCCATAAAAAGAGAAACATGTAACCTTAAAAGATAAACATATGCTGTCGCAGATTTTTTTTTAAAACTTTTAAAGAAGAACAATTTTGTTATAAATGAATTTTGCGACACTTTAACTGTTGACGTAGCGGAAACTCTCAATTAGTAAAAAAATCCCCGATTTTCAAACATTCTTAATTGGTGCTCCGGTCCTATTGGTCTTATCGTGATGATATATAGCCTTCCTCGATAAATGGGCTATCTTATTAGATAGGATTTTTTAAATCGGACCAGTAGTTCCTAAGATTAGCGCGTTCAAGAGAACAAACAACTTTTCGGCTTTATAACATTAATATAGATGTCGTTGTAATTAGTATACTGAATTGTGTAACGTAATATTTTACTTCTAGAACTCACTAAATTAATCATATTTTTTGATAGAGTGAACCGATTTAGATGAAACAAAGACTAACTTATGCCTCAAATTACGCATCATTTTTATATATAAACATTGTTGGCATAGATTTTTTACATTTTACGTGATGTGCACACAAACAAACATATAAACAGACAAACAGATAAAAATTCCAAAACGATGGAAATGGGTTCTGTTACTTATCTATTCACACGTCGGCTATTTTTTTTTCAATTTCTTCAATGTACAAAAATTACTTTTCTACCGATTTATTATATGTATATATTAATAATAATATTTATAGAATATGAATATTGATTTCTTTTAATAAACATATAGACCATTCTATTAAGTATCAGGACGGCAGGAGTGTACACTCTCGGAGTGTCAATATGGATTTCGCCCCGGTCATGGGACCATGGATCCCGTATTTGCCCTAAGGATTGTCGCCGAGAAATACAGGGCGAAGAATACGCCTCTGCATTGCCTATTTTTGGACATGCAGAAGGCCTTCGACTGTGTTCCTCGGGTGATGATCTGGTGGGCACTGCGATCCAAGGGGGTCCCGGAATCTTATATTGACATCGTCCGAGACATGTACCATGACTCCGATTCTGTAGTTCGGACCGCTGTTGGCGATACGAAACCCTTCCCTGTCACCGTCGGGGTACACCAAGGATCTGTACTCAGCCCGTTTCTGTTCAGCGTGGTATTAGACGTTTTATCAGACAGCATCAGGGACTCACATGAGCAGCCTCCTTGGTTGCTCATGTAAGCTGACGATATCGCGCTGGCAGACTCGGATAGGGGCAGATTGGTGCGACGCGTGCCGGTGTGGAAGGAGACGCTAGAGAACGGTGGTCTGAAACTTAATGTGGCGAAGACCGAGTACTTGGCATTAAACCCTACAGATCCCCCATCCGTCCGCATAGGCGATGACCTGGTCGAGCGCACAGATCAGGTGAAATACCTGGGATCTGTAATTCCCGCGTCTGGTGACATCGATTGCGACGTCAAGGCACGCATTGCTGCCGCGTGGGCCAAGTGGCGTGAGGTGACTGGTGTCATTTGTGACCCCAAAATGCCGGTTAGGCTGAAGGGACAGGTCTACAAAACTATGATTAGACCTGTCCTCTTACACGGCTGTGAAGCGTGGCCGGTGCTGGAGCGACACAAGCAGGAGCTGCGAGTCACGGAAATGAATATGCAGCGGTGGATGTGTGGGGTTTCACGCAAGGATCGCGTGAGGAACTCCCGCATCCGCGGCAGCCTTCATGTCCGTGACATCGCTGACAAAATGCAGGAGAGTCGCCTTCGCTAGTACGGTCACGTTTTGCGGAAACCGCCAGGTTATGTGGGTAACAAATGTCTGGCCATGCCACCTCCGCCGGGCCCCGGTAGAAGGGGAAGACCCAAGAAGTGCTGGCTTGACGTCGTAAGAGGTGATATGCGTGCCAATGGTCTAACTAGCAAAGACGCCGACGACCGGGCGAAATGGAGAAGACGGAGCCGGAAAGCGGACCCCGGACCCCGGTGTGAAGGCTCTGGTCGCGACCGGGAATAACGCTCAGATGATGATGATGATGACCATTCTATTAAGTATTTAATACGTAGTCCTTGAAGAAATAATGCTTTGGCATCAAATTATAATATAAAAAGTCTATTATTATGTTGATTGCTAGTCATTCACGTCTGTAAGACTAAAATTGTTAACTAGTAACGAACAGTAGTAATCAATGTTAGACAATTTCAAATTTGCACGACTTAAACTTTACGAATATATCTATAATATACATGATGAGCGTACAATTTTACAGCTCTTTCAAGTTAATTTAGAGAATGAATATCAAAATGTGTTATTATGACACATTAACCGAAATGCATTTCTGAGTAACTATAGGTAATTACCCAGAAATAGTCGCCGGATATGGCGTAGAAATTTAGAAAATAGGTAAAAATAAATGAGAACTATGTGATGGAGATTTTAAATGAAACACTTTTAACCGGATTAATCGCGTATATTGAGTGGTAAACATTTTTAGAAACCTGATGGTTAGAACACTTTATAGTAGTCCGTGGTCACGGTTAGACCGAGGTGGCATTTGTCTCTTTTGAACAGCGATAAGCCTCTCACTAGATGGGCCCCCGAAAAACGGCTAAGGTTGCTTAGAGTGCGGTTTTAATATAATTATTATGAATTTATTGTATTAAGCAATAAAGTTTGAACGAAGTTTAATATTCTAAAAGGCAACTGTTGATTTTCCTGCCAGCTATTCAAAGCAGGATGCCTTCCGAGCCGTTTGTAATTTTATGTTAATTCAACGATTCAAAATTGCTTAGAAAAGCCTATTTGAATAAAGAATATTTTGAGTTAGAATTATAATAAATTAGCTAAAATATTCATTTTGAATAATTTTGAAAAATATGTCAAATTAAATTATATATATATATATATAAATATATATACGGATAAATATATATATATATATATATATATATATATATATATATATATATATATATATATATATATATATATATATATATATATATATATATATATATATATATATACCAACCAAAATTCTAAGTTAATACGAATAAAATCTTGAGCTTTGCTTACATTCCGAGTGAACATAGAATGTGGCACCCGTATATATCGTTATCCCTGAATTATACAATTTCACTTTATTTTTCGATATAGAATTCTTATAAAGTGATACTTTTACTATATTATTTTTAGTGTTAATTCACAATAAGGAATGAAAACTACTTATTCGAAAACATATTAAGATTTAACGTAGCGATCTGACCACTAAGCTTCAAGTTAAGTTCGCATCAAACTATGTCAGAATTCTTATACGCTTGTAACTACTTATTTATCTTGTACATTTCTGTAGGGAGATCTTGATTGTATCCATAGAGTTACCCACAGAGAATTCAAGTTATATTAGCTCTTACACGTTTTGTCTGAAAAATAATACATTTCTATTCACGATAAATAGGCATCAGCTTTGAATAGCTGTTATAATTTTAAATTATTTTTTTCAACTTAACGCTATATCCTATAGGTACTTGACAGCGTAGGAAGGGAAACTTGGAAACATATTTTTCACTCACTCACTCAGCTTCGCGCTGTATCCCGCACATGGCAGGGTAGGCAGAGGGAACCTATTCCACTTCCGTTCCTCACTTTTCGCCGAATTTTGAGGCAAAGCGTGTTCAGCGGCGGAACTCAATACCGCGCTTTGTCTTGTTACCAGAGAGAACAAATGAAACTTATTTCATAATACATAGTTCAGTTTCTCGAATGGGAATCGAATCCACAATCTGTCGCGTTTACAGATGCACGCTCGTGCCACTGTGCCACGATATGTTTCAACAAAACTATAATATGATAGTGTTAAAACTCCTTATGTTATCTTAGTACGAATGCTTTTTTCCAAATCTTTTTGCAAAGCCTGAGAGCTTGGAACTTTTCACTGTTTGTCAAAGGGAAAACGAAAGTGATGGAAAATCGAAAGATAAACTTCAGAAGTATTTTTTAATTAATGTTGGTTCTATTTGTAATATCCTTGATCTACATACATATATTTATAAAGGTAAACAGTTGTTTGTTTTGTTGAAAGCACTCATAGTAGGATCTACTGGTTCGATTTGAAAAAATCTTATGCATTAGATAGCAAATTGACCGAGGAAGGTTATAACCTATATTATATGAAGATAAATTCCTGGAGTGTAGAAAAAATAAAACATGTTGAAAAAACCGACGAACTCGGGAAACCCTTTCCGCCCTACAGTTGAAGCTACGCAAAAATCATGTGAGAGTTGTCCACCTTTAAAAAATCTAAAAAATGTCCTAAATGTAATGTGAGACTATACTGTATATGTTTGTCTTTCTCTCAAGGACAGCCAACAGCAAACATTTTTATATTTTATAAATAACAAAAAAGCTGTAGCGTACTGTATTGAGACCTATTGAGATAATAAATAGATACGTTGTGTATTTTGTGTAGAATAAAATTGCCTTTTACGTTATATTAAAAAATGGATATGTCAGAAGATAACATAGTTTAAAAATATGAGAGCACAGTGATCGTCGCGTTGATCAATGGTACGCCCTACGTCACGTGGGCCTCAGTGGACGCGGGTGGTGAGCCCGGTACAGAGGCGCAAAGCGTGTACCTGTAATACCTATTATCTATTTTAATTATTATAAAGCTCCTTAATCTGGAAACCTACTGGTTTAAATTGGGAAAAATATTTTGTGTCATATATCCCTTTTATCGAGAAAGGCTACGTAATTCTTTATTTCCATTCGATCATGGGGACAAAGCCGTAAGCAAAAACTAGATATTTAGAAAATCAGAAATATATAAATGATTAATATTCAGTATATTTCATAATATTTTAAATTAACTCACAATAAGGTCCTAAAGAACTTAATATAATGGCTCCAAGTAACAAAGTTTCCGCCAAAACTACTATCTCATTTGAGACAAATTTGTCCAAAGATTTTGCAAACAATCTTGCAGAGCTAAATAACTTATGCGCAAGTCATCGTAACTCATGAAGTTCACATCTGTGGATTCACAACATACATTTTCATTTTGAAGAATTTTAAGTAAACAAAATTTGAGTTTGTTCTTTATTATTACCAAAATTTTCTCAACTTTATATTTATAAAGCTATAAAAATTAAGTTATTTATATTTTATTCCTTATTTATATCTCTATTCTTTTCCATTCAATATTTTAAGTCCATTTATCGCCTACATTATCATTAAGTGTTCTGTTATTTTGTTTTATTGTCTAAAATACTTCTTTTTTATTTATAATATTTATTATACAGACATATTTTTTTAATATTTTATAGGGGAAAGATAACATTCATAATTTACAATTTACGTAGCATTGCAAATGCCGATGGCTCAATTTCCTTTTATTATTTTAATATTATAATATACAACACTATCGACATCTAGTATAAATATCAGCAAAGTAATAAATTAACGTAAGATAACCTTTTTTTAGAATTAAAAAAAGCCTTTTTAAAAACTAGATACCTTTTATTGAACAGGCAAGGTATACAAAGGTTTTTTTAATAAATAATTATTTTTTATACATATGCATATTATTGCATTATTATAGTGAGATGAACTTGAAATGCAAGTTAGTTTATTGCCAACAGCTTCCCTTGACAGCTTATCAAAACAAGGCGATCGAGTTCAAGCATGATCTGTCTCACTTTTCTAGTCCAGAAGTCTCATTGCCCACTTTAATTTTCTGAAATCATTTTAGTACAAGAGCTCTCACAAAACAAATCAATTGAATTCAAGCACAGTCCTGTCTATTTTCCTTAGTCTAAAAGCCCCTTTGGCCATCTTTAAGTCTCTAGATGGTTTTTTCATGGTATTTTACGATTTTTTGTACCTTCATTAATTTATTTAACCTTAAATATAGGTGTTGTGTGTACGCGATTGTAATTCACCATTTCTTGCGACAGTCATTATGGATTATAAACAATATTGATTATTTGTAATTTCAGTGATATGTTTTAAATTGAAATTCGAATTTCAGGTTAATGCAAGATTTGATACCCTACTAAACTTACTAACACGGTAAATTTAAGATATTCATAAGAATTACATTTATGTATCATATAAAGCCGGTTGAGACGCTCGTAATAGTGACAGGTTGTGGATTCGATCACAACACGAGTAAATTAAATATATAATAAAAGTGGCACTTCTTTTTTATTTAATATCACTGTATCCCGCGCGAGGCAGGGTAGGCAGAGGGAACCCGGGAACCTAGTGTTAAGACACTCCGTTCCACTTCCGTTCCCCACTTTCCGCCGGAATTTGAGGCATTGCGTGTTGAGTGGCGGAACTCAACGCCGCGCTTTGCCTTATTACCTTACTTAATAAAAATATTAAATAATTAAATGATATTAAGATATTGAGGCCTGTCGTGGCGCAGCGGCATAAGCGTGTGACTATTTAATATTTTCAATTTAAATATTTAATTGAAGGCAAAGCGCGGCGTTGAGTTCCGCCACTCAACACGCAATGCCTCAAATTCCGGCGGAAAGTGGGGAACGGAAGTGGAACGGAGTGTCATAACACTAGGTTTCACTTCCTTTCCCTCTGCCTACTCTGCCTAGTGCGGGATACAGCGTGAAGCTGAAAAAAAACATATTTTTATTGTTATGTAAATAAGTTACAAAAAAATAGTTTTGAAAAAAGTAATCGTAACTTCAAAAAGTTACGATTACTTTTTTTATTACTAACAGACATTTTATTTTTTTTGAATGCACTAATCTCAGAAACTCGATCGTTTTGTAAAATGGTTTTTTATGTTGTATATAATTTGTTCTTTTTGCGTTGTCCATTAATAGATCAAGTTTTATAACCTTTTTTACATCTCACGATGATCAACAACTAAAAAAATGTAAAATGGGAAATCCTTAGAGCTAGAAAAAACAATTCCTTGTTATTTTAAACACAGTAACAGTATTATTTCTTATCTACATGAATATGTTAGATACGTTTTGCGCTTTATGTAGACTAACATTGACCGTATCAGTAAAACGGAGATTAAAAGATATCACAGTTTTAAAATACGGGAAAAAAGTGATCGTCGAGTCGTGAGCTTTACTTGTGCGTCGTAATACGCATGATGGTGGGCGACGCGAGAACCTTATATTTATTTTAATCTACAACTCGTCAATCACGGGAGCTGTTGGTTTGCCTTATAACACTTATGTACTTATGACATGATCAAAACTGAATTAAAAATAAATGTAAATGTTAAAGTTATCGAAAAATATTATATATGACCGACATAAAAGCTAATGACAGCATGTATGTATCTATCTTTCCAGTGGTAATATTTTTTTATTTGTAAGTTTTATATATTTGTAAAATATTAATAAGCTTAATATTTTACAAATATAAAAAAAAGAAACAATATTTGTTTATGTGTATTTAACAAATTATTTTAAACACTGTTAAAATATATGATATAGTAAAAATTCTTGCTAGTATAAAATATCTTCGGAATATCTGACCAAATATTCTAATGTAATGAGGCAAAGCGCGGCGTTGAGTTCCGCCACTCAACACGCAATGCCTCAAATTCGGCGGAAAGTGGGGAACGGAAGTGGAACGGAGTGTCATAACACTAGGTTTCACTGCCGTTCCCTCTGCCTACCCAGCCTAGTGCGGGATACAGCGTGAAGCTGAAAAAAAAAATCTTTTTTTATATGTATATACAAAATGCTCATCATAGATAATATTTTCTTTTAACCTGACATTTTACTGTTTCGTATAGTTAAACTGGTTTTGTTTCTGTACTGTTATGGTTATTCATCCAATGTCGTATACCTATTTATTTTTACGTCATTGGAAAATGGCCATCACATTCTATAACTTTTGTTATGGTCACAGGGAAATTATTTCTAATAGTTTAGGGTTAAGGGTTTGGCTTACAGTTGTGCGTAATGTCAACGTGGAAGCCTTCAACATCACACGTACTTTACATAACTAATAGCTATACATAAAAGTGTATTTAAAAGTATTTAAAAGTATATATATTAGTTGTATTATATTATTGATCTTCATTTCTTCGCTCTGGTAAAAAGGCAAAGTGCAACTTTGTGATCCGCCATTTAATACTTAAATTTGGTGGAAAATGAAAAATGGAACGGGAAGTCTAAACACTTGGTTTCCAAGTTCCCTCTGCGTACCCTGCCATATACACGATAAAGCATCAAGCTACAAAAATAAGTATATAACTTGTCTGAATATAAAACTAATTAGGTAAAAGTTAAAAGTTTTCGTATTAAAAGTATTTCTTAAATGTTGCATTAACATTTTCGCTTTGTGGCGGTGTTGCCGGAAGCGAGAAATTAATTTATTCCCAATAGCTTATTTGTGAAACAATTAAATCGAGTAAAGCCCAATCAACAATATTCAGTTTTCAAGTTCAGGAGCTTAAAGTAAAAGCTTTGTGTATTTCATAATTTCTAATATCATACTGCGTAGTATAATTAATAGGAGTTCTCAGAATCATATAATACACACATTATGTATGTTAATATGGTACATACATATACTTACTTGAATGTACTATTCGTAACATATATGATTACATACATTTTGAATTAACTTAAAAAAGCGACGCGGATTAAAACATGTATGTATGTAGTTTTATAATTTTTTTTCACCAGTTTATGTCTTTCTAATATATTTTTTTGTATATAAAAATGTAAAATAATAAAATAAGCGGAACATTGATATTATCACTCTGTTGTCCCTCTGACCATCTATCAATATTATATATCTTGAGATTGCGTGGAGGTATCAAGCCAAAATTAATGTCAGATATTCAGGCCTACTTTGAAGCGCAGAAAAAGAATCAACGCAATTACAATAATCATTTATGCATCGTTTTTGTGCATTTTGGATTGAAATGACTGCGTAATCAAATGTTATAGGGTGTGTCCCATGAACATACACAATTATAAAGTGAAAACTTACTATACAAATAAAGGAAAAAATGTGATAAATTAAAAATAGTAAATATACTCAGAGAAAAACCAGTAACAACGTACCAGTAGGCCATTTCATACCAAGTGAATTGCTTGTTTGCTTTATTTATCTAATCAAAACTTATTTCTGGTTCTAATTTCTATTAGTAATTATGATATTTTGTTAGAGAATATGTAGTAAAAATAAGAGTTTTCTTAGGTATTACAAGCTTGAAACGTTTTCACTTAGACTGCCTTCGTTTTTTTAGGTGGTACTTTCGGTTTCTACGCCTCTTTATTAGATTTTACTACTTATTTCTTAGTATATATTTACAAACTAATAACAACGTCTATGATCGTGTGTAGACATAACTTGCATTGAAAATTTGCAAATCAAACAATGATGCTTACGTGTTATAAGTATGTAGTATGTATGTATGATTAGTAATATTTAAAAATATGATTTATTTTTATAAGCAGTATAAAACAACGAACACCCCAAGTGCGTAATCTCCCCAGGCGGGCTCTGGTGGAAAAATCTACCTTGAGACCCTGGCTCTTTTGCTCGCATATAGGCTATTATTTTCACACTTTTCTTTCAAATTGGTGACCAATGCAGCAATTTGTATTCTGACGCATAATTATTGCAGCCATATAATTAACTGGCATAATTACTATGAACTAGTCATCCATCGTTGTTCCTGTTAAACGTTATTTTTCTCGACTGCGCGATTGATTAATTAAAAATCGAACTCAAGTTCGATTTGTAAAAAAAATTTTAAATACGAACTGCAGAATTAAATATTATTTTATCAAAAAACAGACTTCGACGACGTTCAACTAACTTCACCGTTTTGTTTTCATATTTTAAATTTAAATCATTATTTATAATCGAAACTTAGTAAATAATTGATTTTATAAGGTAAGTTAAGAACAGTAATTAAATTTCAGTATAATGTTTCTATTTAAAATGTTTACAAGTAACGTTAAAAACAGTTTCGGATTTTGTTTTAAGATATGCAAATTAACCAGCGATAATGCTCTTTTAACAGTGGCCTCTTGATTAGTATAAATTGAGTGTTAAAGTAATTAAGATTGCGAGCTTCTCATGGCGCTCTCCTTAATTTTATTTATGTTACAAAGTCTGAAGTATACATAAATTTATTTTACTAGCTTAACTAATTCAAAGTTTATTGTACAGTTGACATAAACAAATAAACAACTTATGGAATGTCAAGCAAGAACTAAATAGTAATATTTAAATTTTAATGTATGGTTCAAAAAAGGGTACGCGAGATGAAGAAAGTCAAAATTATGTCTTGAAAACAATAGACGACATACAAGCTCTAGTGAGCAGCATAGCTTAAGCGACTCTGAAACGCACAGGTACTTTAAATATATCTTCAACAATTTAATTATAGCTAGTTTTCCGCATGAAATTAATGGGTTCATAAACTGTATAAGCATTAATGATTTCTTAAATTTTCTACTTAATAAGCTAATAAACTTCTTAAAATAAAATAAGTAGCTTATGTAATATTTGCGGTTATAGAATTTTCACGTCAGTTAGAAATTTATTATTAGTAGATCAAAACCATAAATGTAAAACTATAAATATAAAGACAAAAATGCATTATATTTTTATATTTAAAGCATTATATTTAAAGTGACAACCGATTCAAACTACTCTGCATTGCTTCTTGCATTGACTATATATATTCTTTACACTGCGACCATCGGCACAACACTGGCTGACCATCGCACTATATATCTACATGTAAGCATGCCAAGCCTTAGGTATATAGATTTTTTTTACTAAATTTAAATTTAAAAAGCGTATAAAAATTTTGAACGAAGCAGGATTCGAACCCGCGCCTCTGGAATACCGTTCCAGCGCTCTGACCAACTAAGCCATTCGTTCTCACCGAGCTCCGTCGAAAGTTGTCTTTGGGTAGCGGAAATTTGTAAAAATCTCCCTACAGAGATGCTAACAACATAAATAAGTTGTAACAAGCGTATAAGAATTTCGAATACCATTTAATATGCCCAATTGCAATATTCGATTATATTAATTTAATATGTTTTACGGATTGCTACAAAATATAGAAAAAAAATAATATAATTTAATATAAAATGCGTTAACAATACTTGAATTTATAAAAAAAATCAAGCAGGTATACAAAGTTAACTTTTTATAAAGTGGGTAAAAAATACTAATAACGTAATAATGAAACAAAAATACAACGTAATTACGCAAATATATTAATCCGAAAATCAAATAATCACAATAATAAAATCAGATATTTTTAGTAACAAAAATAAAATTAATAGGCTTTAGAAAATACTAAATAGGATTACTGGCAGAATAAAGCTCTACATTGACGAAGTTATTCATAACGGTTTTGAACCAGAAATTGATACGCGATTTAAAAATATATAGCAAACGATTTTGCAACTATTTTCAATAATGACATTTATACAGAATATGAACTTATAAGTAATTGTGCCAAATCACTTCTTGATAATTAATGTTACTCTTCAGAAGCAAATGTTCCCATGCGTTATAAACCAGCAAGTCCAAAGTTTATGAAAAAGAATTATTACGTTCATAAATACTAAAAATAAAAAAAAGTCCCTAGGAATAGATAACAAAGCTATGGATATACAACTGATATGCGAAAAAAAAAATGTTGTAGTAAATTAAATCAATGCGAGCATCCTGATCGGAAAATATTCTAACTTTAAGACTAGAATAGTTAGACTGATTTATAAAAAAGATAGCCGAGAAAACTATGCTATTTAGAGGCTTTAATTTTCGTAGGATTTTTTTTCCATGCGCCACACATCCCTGGAATGGCCTACCCGCGGCAATATTTCCATGTCGTATCGACCTGGAAATCAACAAAAATCACAGCAAACTATGTGTAGACTTTTGTTTAAACAAAAGACTTCGAGAGTATTAACATATACAGGTTGATTTACACAATTTGAACATTTAGCAAACATTTACCTAAAACTGCACTTTCATACTTTGATGTGCTTTTTAAAGGTACTCTACATTAATGTAGTCTAAAATTCTGATTATTTTTTATTTCAAGATAACACAAAGTTGCATTAACATGTGAACTTTATATAACTGAGTATTGCAAAACTTTCTATGAGGTGAAGAGCTTACACTTTAATACAAAAAGTTTTATTATATGACTGAATGTGAATAATGTAATGATTGTATCATATTTAATATCAAGTATAAGTAATAATTGGAGTTAAAGTAACAAAATTCATCTACAGTGATAAAAATAGAATAGAATAGAAAACAGAAGATAGTTTTTTATATAAACCTTTTTTTTTTCATAAAAATCCACGTAGAAATTTGAAATTAAAATTAAAATTAGAAATTAAAATCCACGTAGAAATTTGAGTTTACAAATAGAACTAATACGTTTTTATGAATTTAAGGGTATTTCACCGGTTAGTAGTTCCTCTCAGAAACAAATAATAAAAAATATAAAAACAAAACTATAAATATGTAATATGATAAGAGGTATTTTGAAGGACATGTCACGTAAGAAAAATATTTGAAAAGAACTCCTAAGGGCAGAAATTTTGTTCGAGAACTTATATGAACTTCATAGTTTTTCTGAAAATAAGATATTAACCTTAATCTTATTTATAGCGTTTTTCAAGTAAAATATAAAGTGATGCTAAAAGTATTTGAAGTACATGTTTATTTTTGTCTTGGAGCAAATGATAATTGAGCTACATATTAAAAGTGATAAAGTGAAAACCGCTAAGGGTGAGAACGACGTCTGTTTTCTGATTAGTTTTACTTAGTTGTGGATGAAAAAGACGACTTCCGATTTCAACAAGATTGTGCAAGATATCACACATACAGTAAAAAGATTACTATACTCTATAATATCTGACTAATAACTCAACTGTATTTTTCAACTTTCTTGTGGAGATTCGTGAATTTAAAAGAGTCCGTAAAAAACACACCAATTGAAGGAAAACATTCAAAGGGATATTATCATTATCCTACAAAACGAAAATCTTAAACGCGTGTTCGCAAATTTCAATGATTGCGTAACCCATCTCTGTTCATATTAGGGTGGCCTTAATGATGAATATAACGATAAAAATAAATGATAAGTAAAATAAAAAACATAACGATGCCTGGAATCACAGAACACGCAATACTTTCCATGTCACTGCAAGTCTACAACTCAAAGTAATGGTCCGTTCATTATCGTCGAGTTATTTTTGTTTCCCATTAAAACGCTTTGTTTTTCTAAAGTGGTGATCTCGTCAACAGATTTCACACGTTTACAGCTTTCAATTTGTTTTACATTAGCCAGACAACAAAGCAATTTGAATGTTGTTTCAGGAAGCGCTATATATATAGTTTGAAGTTTAATTAACATCATAACCATTTTTCTTTCAAAAAGCTTAAATAACACAACCATTCATTATTCATCATCAGCTATACCCCTTACTCTTGTTGAGAAAGCGTTTGCCTTAAGAAATAGCTTTTCGATAGTCAATTTCGACATATGTAGAGTTATGAGAAATTCTATTACGAGCGCGTACCGCCTGGAAATAACTTTATTATGCTATGACATTTTACAAATTATATTCCTTATAAAAATATTAACAGTAAATATATTTTTTTTATCTTTTTTACGAGCTGATATTTTTTTATGACAAAAAGAGTTTCTTCACCTATAGTTAGATTCACATCAATGTAATACAAATTACTCTTATTAATTAATGTGAAGTTAGTTAGAGATATAACATGCGTGAATAATTCACGAGCAGATTAAATTATTTTCGCGAAATCTAAAATTTCTTTAAAACAAGCAATTCCGGATGTTTACGTCATATAACTCATTAATAAAAGTTGTGTTTACTTTTCAAGGTGATGCGTCACATGCGCAGTTGTTCGAACAAGATAAAAATATGTAGCAAATAGTTTTCATTCATCGCTTCCAATTATTAAACGTAGTATCTTATACTACGCGGCGTTTCAGTCAATTATATGACATTTCATTCAATATATACCGAATATCAAAAATTACTACATATAGACAGTATTGACAAGCTTTAATGACATCGATATATTTCTTGTCTCGAATTTTCTTATTACATATTCGTATGTTTAATTCTAGTTATAGCCTATTTTAGAAATAATTGTAAATTGAAAAAATATTGATGTATTTTTTCATACATCACAGAATAACTGATCCGCGTTATCGCTGAACAGATTTTGCTTTGATCCAATTTTTACATACGTATGTAGATAAGGCTGTTAAAGTACATGTAATTTTAAGGTCTTCTATAACTACCCGTTATACTAAACAGGATTTTTTTTATTCACATTCATAATTTTATATTTAATATAGATCAGTATAAAAGTAAACAGTAAAACAAAATATTTTTAAACGCTCATCATTTAATCTCGTGTGAAGATATTACCTATTTTTCTAGCGTTAGAAACTTGAAAAGACTGTAACAGAACCTCAAGCTTTGACGTCTTTAGTTCCAATTTATTTCTTGTTTTCTCGATTTAAACTCTTGGTTCATTCTGCTTTTGAAAAGAACATTTTATCAGGAAAAATATGTTAGAAAATTTATAGTATTGTTTGAAGTAATTAAATTTAGTATTAATGAATATAATGCTTCCCTTCTGATCTGGTGCTTAATGGGAATGAAAAAAGCATTAATCAAAATATAAAAAACACATACGTAATATTTACTATTTTATTAAAATGTACATTTCTTTATTATTTTTATTCATATCCATTCCATAAATATGTGTTAATGAGATATGAAATATATCCGTATTCTATAATATATAACAAATCTATAACTCTTCAGAATTATAAATATGTGATAAATAATATTTTTACTTCTTTTAAAGTGTTATTCCACACGTAGGAAAGAAAAATACTAAATTTAAAAACGTATAAAACGTAGCAGGATTTGAACCCGCGCCTCTTGGAAACCGTCTAAGCGCTTTGACCAACTAAGTTCGTTCTCATCAGGCTACGTCGCAATTCTTAGTAGGTAGATTTTTCAAATTGCAGCTACCCAAAAATAATTCTTTAGAATTATCGTTCTGCCAAGAGTATTATTTATTATTTGCGCAGCGGCACTAGCGTGTGACTGTAAACGACAGGTTGTGGGTTCGATTCCCACACATGAGGAAACGAAATATTAAATATTTTCTTTATTTACTTACTTAGCTTTGTGCTGTATTCCACACATGGCAAGGTAGGCAGAAGGAACTTGGGAACCTATTCCTAGTAGTAGTAGTAGTTAAGACACTCCATTCCACTTAACTCTTTTAATTCTTAAGCTATTATATTTTCTATTTTTATTTCTTCTGCTTTGGTTACAAGGCAAAGTGCGGCGTTGAGTTGCGCCACTCAACAGGCAATGCCCCAAATTCAGCGCCAATTTCAGGCAGCGCTGACGGAAGTGGGGAACGGAATGGAGTGTTTTAACACTAGGTTCCGAAGCTTCCTCTGCCTCTCCTGCCATGTGCGGGGTACAGCGCGAAACTAAAAAAAATAATCAAAAATTTATAAATATCGGGCTCTCGGACTCGGAATAGACGATTTCAAAGTATTTTGAATTTTAAGAAGTATTTACCATTTTTTGTATAATATTCGCGGATATAATATTCACCAGAGCTCCCGTATGTATTATGTTTAAGTTCCCACACATTTGTTATCTCGACAGCTGCAGGGACGCTATTTCAGCTATATTACTTGCACCCGATATGTAAATCTACGTAAGGAAAAACAGAATATATCTTAATATACTTATTTAATTTTTTATTTTCATTTTGAGACCTGTCGTGGCGCAGCGGCACAAACTTGTGACTGTAACCGACAGGTTGTGCTTGTTGTTCGATTGATTCGATTCACTCACTAAATATTTAATGTTTTCATTTCTTTGCTCTTCTTCTTTCCTTGTACCAACAAGGCAAAACGAGGCGTTGAGTTCCGCCACTCAACCCGCAACTTCTCAAATTTGGCGGAAAGTGGGGAACGGAAGTGGAACGGAGTGTCTTAACACAAAGATTCCCAAGTTCCGTCTGCCTACCCTGTCATGTGCGGGATACAGTGTGAAGCTGAATAATTATTTAAATTAATATGAAATGTAAAATAAATATAAAAAAAATCCATCCTTTTATTGTAAAAACCTTTAAACATTGAACCTTTTGAATATACATATTTAATAGCCGCTTTTATATTCAAAATTCGAGGTGTAAACAGAATTTTCACGTATTAGAGAAGAACGCTTTATTCGTTTTTTATTCGTCCGCTTCCACTAATTTACATATGTTGTAAATAAAAATTAAAACAAATAATATTAAAATTTGACGCAAATACCATATTCATTAAGTAAGTGAGACGGATATTAGGAAGATACACAGCCCCAACAACACGGGCTAAGATGTCGAAACGGCAGTAGCTGAGGACGACTATTGTACTACTGTTCCATCAATTGAGCATTGTTTGATTTAAGTAAACAACGGCTTCAAGATAACGCCGGTGAACTGTGGCGATTTTCATATATCATATCATAGGTGGGAGCCAAGACGTCTACGATAAGTCGAATAGGCCTGCTAGATGCAGATAAGATGATGTTAATAGATAAGTGCTATTTCTGTTGCGAGCATGCATGTAAAGCGTCGTGCAATAAGATGTGATGATACCTTCTCTTGAGCAATGTTTCCTTCACAAGCTTTGGTGAACATTGGAGGTATTGGAGACTTATAAATATTCTGGGATGACTGAATCATTGGGCATTGAAGAGCAGAGCATAAGGCATAATCGTTGTAGAAAGTGCTGTATTACGTGTGGACGACATACGGAATGTAACATCCAAGATAGTCTAAAATAAAAATGTATATTATTTTCATTAATATTATTTTTGATAAATTTTGTTTTCTCAACAAAATATTGACTTTTAAATTCTCTATTCCTTTCACATTCACTCTATAGTAAGACTTCGGTGCTATCTTTGGTATTTTAAATAAAATATTTCTTCTTGCTTATAATAGACGTAGCTTTCTTTTAATTAGCTTCATTATATTTAATCTTACCTATATTACTATCTTAAATTATTAATAATTTAAGGCATCGGTCAGATATATATATATATATATATATATATATATATATATATATATATATATATATATATATATATATATATATATATATATATATATATTTATATATATATATATTTATATATATATATATTTATATATATATATATATATGTATATATATATATATATATATATATATATATATATATATATATATATATATATATATATATATATATATATATATATATATATATATATATATATATATATATATATATATATATATATATATATATATATATATATATATATATATATATATATATATATATATATATATATATATATATATATATATATATATATATATATATATATATATATATATATATATATATATATATATATATATATATATATATATATATATATATATATATATATATATATATATATATATATATATATATATATAGGTAAGATATATTACCGATGCCTTATGTTATTAATAATTTAAGAGGTAAAACATTTTTTGTATCTAAGAACTAGCACACTTGCGAGGCTTTGCTCGTTTGAACTATATGAACATTTACTTAATTATTTAAGTAATATTATTTAAAAGTGCTTAGGAAGAATTGTTTAATTATATCACGTTTATTTTGTATGTTTGTATTTAAAAAAACATAATTTATATCGTATATTTCAGTCCTATAAAAATCGGTTCAGTTGTTCCGGACATTAGCCCGGACGAACCGCAAGATAGATACAAAACTTAAAACGTTAAATGTGAGTTTTAGTATCGTGTTAATAAATTGTTTATACCATTCATATTGACAGAGCTGTCGTGGCGCAGTGGCACAAGTGTGATATTGTAAACGATAGGTTGTGGGTTCGATCCCCACTCGAGGAAATTAAATGTTTAATATTTACAAATTAAATATTTAATGTTTTCATTTCGTCGCTCTGGGAACAAGGCAAAGCGCGGCGTTGAGTTTCGCCACTCAACACGGAGCGTCTGAACACTAGCTTCCCAAATTCCCTCCATGTACCCTGCCATGTGCGGGAATGTGTAGCTAGAAATTTTAATTGGTTATATGTGTAAATATATGTAAGTAAATTGGAATTGAAATCTCTTTGTATTTTACTTTATTATATTTACAAGAATTGTTGCTGTTAATAGAAAAAAAGGGGGGAAACCCCTTGGATTGGAGAATTATAGACTTAAAACAATTGTATATATATATATATATATATATATATATATATATATATATATATATATATATATATATATATATATATATATATATATATATATATATATATATATATATATATATATATATATATATATATATATATATATATATATATATATATATATATATATATATATATATATATATATATATATATATATATATATATATATATATATATATATATATATATATATATATATATATATATATATATATATATATATATATATATATATATATATATATATATATATATATATATATATATATATATATATATATATATATATATATATATATATATATATATATATATATATATATATATATATATATATATATATATATATATATATATATGTATCATCAAAGTTTTTATTATGGTGGAATCCGAATATGTGTGCGACTACTACCTATGCGAAAACTACTATGCACTGTCTGAGTTTATAACAAATTCTTAAAAATATTATGTGTTGTTTTCTTTTACTTGGTTGTGGAAAGCTATTTGTGTAGTGAATATGTCAATTTTTAAAAACACATATTATTCGTTATAATTACCGAAAGAATTTATTATTGATAAGGTGTTAGGTTAATAGCAGATGGTAAACAGCAATGTAACAAAAATACCATATAATATTTTAACTCATACGGAATGAGCTATTCATTTTTAATTCCAGTTAGAAGAAAAAGTGTATTTTTATCTCATGAAAAAAATATAAAAACCTCGAAATATTTAATTTTTTTCTTTGTGTAAACAAAGTACCAATCTTTGGCTTCAATACTTAATTATTTCCCTACCAATTCAACTCCGAATTTACAAATTAAGTTTTATTTAGTTTTTTACGAACACCGCTTTGTTGCAACGGCCCAAATATTTGAGAGTAAAATTCTACTTCAATCTTCCTATTGCCAAAAGAATGAAATACTTCATACAATTGGGATACTGTGAACTATAACGATGCTGTACTAGAGTACTATGAAATCTTGCTTTAGTTACTGCTGAACAATTGTTATTTGTTACTATTGTTACCATTTCTTGATTTAACTATAAGGCATGTATTTAAACTCTAGTTTTAATTAGTTTGATTATGAGTAAAAACAAGCAACTTCACATCTCGAATATTTTTTTTCTTTATAACTTTTTGCAAATAAAAGTTTTCAGTGTTTTGACTCGAGGTAAACTTTCCGGCATAGATGTTGTTTACCTGCTACTTAAATTGGATTTACGCGATAAACTTTGAAATTGTCCGTGAAAATATGTATATATAAGTACTTAGATTAATAATATTATTAGTTTTTTTTAGCAATGGATAGGCGCATTCTTTAAACATCTAAATATTAGAAAAAAAGCACAATATAACTTGTCGAGTGGGTAGGCAGGCACAGTTTACATCCGGTAAATGTCTTTCAAATCTCTGGATTGACCGACCACACATCGCGTAGTGACGTCTACGAACATGCTATACGGTAATGTGGTAACTTGCTAATGGCCTCTACGAAGAACTCAATATTTGATTAGGAAGATCGTTGTTATAGATTTGATGAAACGTGAAACTTAAATAAAGGTTTAATATTTTTTATATAAAAAAAGGTTATTTTTTGTACAAAATTAAAGAGAAAAAAATATGAGGCATATTTTCAAGTTTTTATATGTCCAGTATATATGTTTAAGGTAATATAGGATTTGTTTCAAAATTATATTACCTAATACAACGGTTATTTTTTATAATTATTTTAATAAAAAGTTTATTAAAGTTATATGTTTTTTTATGTAGGTTCCATGATTGAAGCTATATTTTTTTATTTAATCATTTTTCTTTATTGTGCACAAATAACAATATATTTATTGTTTTTTATTAAAAGAAAACAGAAATAAAAATGAGGAAATAAGTCATGCAAAGGCGGCCCTATTGCTTCAAGCAATCTTTAAAAGACAACCTTTTAGAGAATACGGGCTTGTAATAAAGAAATTTAGGTACATACGTACATCTAAATAGAATATATACATACATTCAAATATTAATCTACTCAGCTTCACGCTGTATCCCGCATATGACAGTTTGTTTGTGTTTTGTTGTTGGCAGAGGGAACTTGGGAACCAACCTTTGGTTAAAATACTCCGTTCCACTTCCGTTCCTCACTTTCCGCCGAATTTTAGATATTGCGTGTTGAGTGGCGGAACTGAACGCCGCGTATTACCTTGTACCAGAGCTAAGAAATGAAAACATTAAATATTTAAATTGAAAATATATTTCATTTCCTCGAGTGGAGATCGAACCCACAACCTGTCGTTTCAGCCACACGCTTGTGCCGCTGCGCCACGACACGCTTCGTTTTGACTCGCATTGGCGAAGTTTTCCAAGCTAACGACAATGATCAAAAACATGATAAAATTTCGAATGTAAATAATTCCAATAAATTTCCTTGTTAATCTATCGAAATAAATGCATGATCTTTAAAGCATACGTACATGTTATATCTGACAGTTTACATATTGTATGTATCAATGATTGAGAGATAGAGTGCCAAAACCGATGACATCAAACATTACGATGCAGAACGCATGCCCATCTGGTTATATACTGCTAAGTGCTTAAATGTTTACATTGTTTGCACTAGCCCACGTTTACACTGAGATCCATTTATGGCATACTCGAACAAGCTAAACCGTAAAGGGACAGTCTATGCATGTAGTTTAGAACTTACCAAGATTTATAGTCTCACTAACTACTTATAATACTATAAGTTGTTGGTCTTAACTAATTTTACACATGAAAACCAACAAAAAGTCCCGTTTCTGAACAGAAATCAAATAACAGTTATGTAATGAACTTCCTAAATGTATTGTACTTCTTAAATAGTCTTTATTTGTTTTTGGATTGTATTTTAAGTAGAAGAGGAAAAAAATCTTTTTACTTATTTTAAAATATTACTTTTTTATTTTTAACTTGTGTTCTGTTCATGACTTCGTTCACGTGGGGGTTACACGATTATAACTATTTTGTTATTATCCATTTTGGTATGTAAATGAACAAAAGATAATTTTTATTTCACATTGCAAAATCATATTCTGTGTTTTTCTCTATTGTAATATCTATGTACATTCATACAAACTTTTTTCTTGCGTCATACTGTATGTACTAGTGTTCGTCGAAAGATCTAAGCGTATACCGCTGGAAAGTGATTTGTCACTAAAATTATTATACTATTTATAAAACTAAACAAATTGTTACTATCTTGTTAAAATACGTACTAAATGCACCCTGTATATTTTCGAGACTAAAGGCATTTTTTTTATTTATTAAAAGACAGTTTTTTCATTCTTTTAATACCTGACAGGGTGGAGCGTAATACCCAAGTACTGAGAAGGGCTCTCTTAACACATATTGGATCTGATTCTCCATGTAATTCCGGTTCCTCTGCTTGCCAATTTTACAAGTAAATTAAGTCGTATTGAAGAACTAATTTTACAAAATAAAGTCATTTTTGTGGACGTCATTTTATTAAGAAATAATCTGCTTAAAATTAAATATTTCAAGAGAAACATTTAATGAGATTAAATAATTTAAACGAAATGTTTAATTTAATAAAATATTAAAGTACCATTGTTATACATATCTATATAAGTACATATGATACTAATAAGCAATACCATCCAATGAAGGTTAATCACAATAATATAAACATTATTGTAGTCTTAAATAATATACATTGTAGGTATGTCAAATTGATTGCAATAGCTGGTTAAATCCATGCAAAGAGCTTTACTAATAGCCGATACTAAAGTGATAATACTAGTACCTAACGCTGGAGTATTTGGGAAAGCTCTACGAAAATTCGAATAATGTTATCAGGAAATTTCGATATATTAAAGCGCTACGTAGAATGTAATATATTTCATTATTGTCATTTATCTACTATTAGATAAGACTATTTAAAACTATAGCACTTTGGGTACTGATATTAAAATAATCTAAACAACATTTAAGCTAGTAGTTTATCGACAGATTTGTGAATTTTGTTAAATAAATTTTAGCCATTTATTTTGATGAAAATACTTAATCTAGCTACTTTACCAATGTTAGTGAATAAGCTCGTCATTCTGATTAATTATGTATTCAACATATTTAATAATGTTTTAGGAACGTATTGTATACGCCAGCAGATGCATCGTATGATGTTAGTTAAGTTTTTTCGTCTTTAATTTCCTCCATATTTTTTTATATTCTTATGACAAGAAAAATATATCATAAAAAACGAAATAGGCCAACTGCTTAATACTAAAAATAAATTTTAAAAACCGAAATGGTTCATTAGGATTAATAGTCGGGATCATTTGATTATTTAAATTTTATAAGGCTCCTTGTCACCACTCCACTCTGGCTGATGGGCACGTAAATATTTGATCCCTTTTTCATTGTCCTCGATTTTCCTCGATTATATAGCATTGAAACACCACCAGGTTCAAAAAGTTAAAAAGCAAAGCTCATAATTTTAAACGTTCACATTGTATTAGTTTTGTTAGTATCACAGTAATGACAATCATGTAATCTATTTTTGACACCTTGTATTGATTTTTATTTTGATATCCATGTTGTAATGCGTTAAGAATTTTTCACTACATGACGTTGCAAAGTGGCTATGATTAAATATCTTTTAACGTCACCTATCTAAGAACACTTAGGCCGCAAAGAATCTAACGATATTTCAATTATGTAAATCCGTTCACCGGTTCAGCAAACATTAATCAGGTAATTAAGAATATTACATACGAATAAGATACGCACGAATAACATAACCTTTCCTTGGAAGTCAGGATAAAAGTAAGTAAACAGAGATAGATATATCTTTTCTCAAAGTAAACAAGTCCAAACCTAAATTAAGTCACAATACAGTACGATCTCTTTTTTTTTTCTTTTTATGTATAAGACAAGGCAAACCAGCGTACAGGCCACCTGATGGTAAGTGATCACCGCCACTCACGGCCCCGTGTAGCACCAGAAGAGCTACAGGAGCGTTGCCCGTCTTTAAGGTGGATGGGCACCGGGACCCGGCACTACTCAATGCGAAACGTAGTGGCCGAAGCCACTACTTAACGCCGGGGGTGGTAATGGTCCGATCGAGTCTGCCCATGCGTGTTGCCATTTCTAACAACGTGACTCTCCCATACGTACTTTAGTCGCTTCTTACGACACCATCAGTACCAGAGTGATCCAATTCTAAGCCGGAATCACATGGCATCTCTGGTTTAATAATAAAAATATATGCCAATATAGACAAATTTATTAAAAAACTGCCATTATTGACTTATATGTATGTATTCTTATTAAAAATATTTATGATCTGGGATGATATATATTCGAATTCATCGCATCACTTGTGATAAGATTCGCCAGTGTCAGCTGACGCTGGCGGTGGGGCTACCAGAGCGAAAAAATGATAATAATAAATATTTCATTTTAAAATATTCAACATTTAATTTTTTGAGTGGGGACCGGACTCAGACGCGTTTACAGTTACACGCTTGGATTGATTAGCAGAGCTACTCTTTGCTACTCTTAAATTACCAAACGTGAATATACTAATACAAATTAAATTTCGTACAAACAGAATTAAAATGCACGCAGTTTTAATTACTTTGTATTTATAACGTGTAGCATGCTACATCCAATGCTACATCCGTTCTAGTTTTACATATCTAACGTATTTCCCGGAAATAATGGTTTCCAATTTTTATTTTTTTAGGGATGTACTGTAGGGCCTTGCCGAGATATTTATTTATATTTATCGAGTTTGTGATATCTTTCATGAAACCTGCGATGTGTTTTATGATTAAAAAAAAGTTAGAATCTAAAAAAGAGTTTTATGCATTCAATGCATTTAAGAACGAATTATCAGTTAAATAAAGAAATATTAAAATATGTACTATACTATAAAAAATGCTGATACTAAGCCATTAATTACATTCTATATCGACGAAATTACCTTTAACTACATACTGAAATGATTCGTAGCCAACAAACAATTGAGGTAGAGATAGCGAGTAAAAGTTATAAAAACTGTCGTTTGGTTCAGTCGCTCGTGAAAGAATTCGCATAAAAATATTTTCATTTTGTACTCCTCTAACAGAATGTTGCGGTTCTGTTGGTAGGTATCCGTTAACGTTAAATGGTAATACTTGTAAAAGTTATACAAATTTATAGTTATATATATTTTTTATTAAAAAACTATATCATCAATAGATAATAACGATAACATTTTGATAAGTAGGGCTATAAATTAGAATAGAACTGAGACTGTATGGCGTTACTTCGCCTCACATAACTACAATAATAGCATAATATAATTAATATAGAATTGTATGTGTATGTTTCTGTTTCTGAAACAAAGTGTTTTTTAAATTACTTATTGTACAAATAAATACTTAAATTTTCAAGTTACTACATAATTAGAATGTATATGAGTTCATTGAGTTTTGATTAATCAATTTTTTAGTTTAATTAAAATTTTATTTATAATTTTATAGATGGAAGATGGAAAATGGTTGGTTCGAATAAATGAATGGTTATTTCTTCTAATAAGAGTGTATTTTGTAAGACTAGCATTATATATGTTATTTGTACAAAATTTTTACTACTTCATATTTTATTTATAAATTATTTTCAGGATTTTTTCAATATGTAAGTAAGCTACGTATTACTAGATAATCAAGATTTAGATAAGTGATACTTGTCCTGATTCATAATCCAATAATTATCAATCTGTTTTTCCATAGTTGCGTGGCAAACCCTACAGTTTAATAAAATTCGTTTCTGTTTAGCAAGGGATAACACAATCTGTAACTGATTTTTTTATTACTGTTTTCGTAATAGCTGAAATAAACAAAATGTGAAACGATAAATACGTAATATAAGTCTGTAAAATTTCAAAATCTATAAACAAGCCTCGCGATACTAAGACGTTAATGTTCTTTTAAAAATATCAGAGCTGTTTACGACTGTCATTAAAGTTCAGACTTTTACAATATATTTGTGCCAAAAAGTAAACTAGTTTTGGTTCTGAGATATCAGATATGACAGATAGAATTTTATTTAAATAAATTGCAATTGGCACTAAGAAAATAATTAAAGATATTATAATTTTGTTTAATTTCTTGCTGCATCCCAACATATCAGACCGTTCCGTTTCCGACTTTCCGTCGAATTCTTGAGCTATTGCACATTGAGTGGCGAAACTTAACGCCGCAATTTATGACACAGAACGTTAAGAAAATATTAAATATTTTATTTCCCCAGTAGGAATCAAAACAATAACCTTCGCTTTTACAATAGCATGTTCGTGCCTCTGCGCAACGATGCGACAGCCTAAATGTCTAAAAAATGATAAAGTTTTAAGCAATCATATATGAACAAACAAAATTACCTCAGCGATATTATTATATGAGTTGCTTCATTCGAATATATACATATTAACTAAATAGTAACCCCTAATCTACAAGGCAGCGTTCCCAATTTTAATGATAACGTAAGGGTGGTTAAAATAAGACGACAACTAGTTCATTATTCATAGTTAGATATAATCATTCATTCAATTTGTTCCTCTTGTTATAGCTCATTCTGTTTAGAGATAATACAAATATTTTGAGTAAAGGTTTATGGGAGGGTGGAAACTTGTATCTTGGAATAATATAGGTATAATGATATAACTTCACTTCAGGTAAGTTCATTTGATCATATATTATATCTCGTCATCTCATTCGAAGATATATAAAGATATATTTGACTCAAAAAAATACGATTGAACCAACGTTTGATGTCAGATTGGTTTATAATAATCAATTAGTTTGTAATAATCAAAATATATAAATCTAAAATTATAAGGTGTATTTTATACAAAACGATAATAATTATACTTTAAATAATCGTCTAAATATTGTCATAATTCATAATTAATTTATGTTAAACTATCCGAAATCGTCTCCGTTATGTATAATTTGAGATGAAGCCTTAAATTGTTTTTGTTACCTAACATTAAGAGTTGATATAAAGTAGTTTCAAATTATTTGTAAGGTATGATACTGTTAAATGATGCTTTATATTTAAATATTTAGGTAGAAAGTATTTTTTTTTTAAATAAGGTATAAAAATAATTGTAGCCATTTATAACAAAATCTTTGCAATTTTTAATGATATTGCAAATACATATATGATGATGCAAATGCATACGCAAAATTTATCTATTTTTTGCTTTTTTATTTTTGAATAAATCTGTACGTTCTGCACGGTAACTATTAAAATTTTGAAACAAAATGATTGATTTTGTATAATAACTTTTTTAATATAATAATTGATCACAATAAAGGAAAGGAGCAAACTAAATTATTTATAGATGCTTTACATTATTTCCCAGATTACTGTTGTGGTGCAGGGCACAAGCGTGTGACTATTAAAGCGATAGGTTGTGGGTTCGACCCCCACTCTACGAAATTAAATACTTTATATTTGCATGTTATATATTTAATGTTTCATTTTTTTACTCTGGGAACAAAGTAAAGGCGTGCGTTGAATCCCGCCACTCAACACACAATGCCTCAAATTTGGCGAAAAATGGGGAACGGAACGGAGTGTTTTTATACTAGGTTTCAAAGTTGCTTCTGCCTACCCTGCCATGTTCAAGATACCGTGTGAGCTGACTATCAGTAAGTGATAATAACTTCAAATTAATAATTTTCTAAGAAATCATTAATTCATAATTTCTAAAATGATTAATTCAACATTAATTAATATTCTAAGTAATTATAAGTATAATTAAAATTTACGTTTTTAGCATATCTTATTAAGGAAAATTCGTATATAAATTTGAAAAAATTAAAAATTTACTGTCAACATCATTAAACTGAAAACTATAAAATATTAAATTCCCCTTCTCACATCCTTTTTACATGCCCCAAGTTAATCCATCCCTTATATTGATGTCCTTCCCCACAAAGTTTCCCGTCCCCTTAATGTTCAGTGTTTGTTAATGTTTGTGTTTAGTCTATCATGTAAATTTCTATGTAAATATATTAGATATAACAATATTAAATTGTAGACCTTTGTATTAAATATTTCTTATTACTAACCCTGTGTGTTCATAATGTATATATAATATAATATGCTTTCCCTTTTGTGTAATATTATTTCTTCTACCTCCTTCGTGTCTTCTCCATTATACTTGACATTAGCGAAGTGATATGTGCTCAACTGGCAAGGAACGCCATAATTAAAGAACCATAACCACCAAAAGAAAATCATTAAAAATATGAGCGAGGTCTTTAAAATCGTCTTATGTTGAATGTAATACAGGTTTATGCTCCGACCTCGGTACACCCTGACGATGAAGTGCAAGCTATGTATGAGACTATCTCTAAAGCCATGCCATAGCTGCAAAGCCCACTACACAGTTGTAATGCGGGACTTCAACGCAAGTTTGGGGATACTTTGCGTTAGTGTAAATAGATCATTTTTACAATGCTGTTCTGTACATTTGTGATAAACCAATAAATAAATAAAAAATGACTGGATTTTTAGGCAAGACGACCAAATTAGAGGAATATTAGAAAAAAAATAAACATTATAAGTTACATGATTTTGTGCTTTTGGGATTCCGTCTTCGTTATGTTAGAAACTGTTAGAGCATCTAAAGTTGTTAACCTTTATGAGACATCATATGCTCACCTTGATACGTACGTAATGAAAAGAAGTTCTAAAAATTTTAATCAGTGCAATCAAAAAAATTGCGACAGCTACATGAAAAGACAAGCTCCGTCTTACAAAAGAAAAATAAATTGATTTTCAGTATAATTTATAATAAATTATGATGAAAATACCGGCAAATTATTTATAATCAATAATTCCGAAAGTTTGGGGGAAGTTTTTTGTGAAATTTGATTGAAATAGACAATAAATTTATCATAAATAAAGCAACGGAGTTGCAACAATTATATGCCAGTAATTTATATAATGTTCGTCGATTTGGCGCAATTTATAAAATCCTAATGTTCATCTATAGGATATGGTTAGATATTTATTGACACTGATGAAAGTGTATTTTTTCTAGCTTTTTATATACGCAGTATAATATAAAGTAAAGCTGATAAAATTATTATTAATAAAATAGATTGCATGTAGATTACGATTATGGTTTGGTCCATACTCAAACCATAATTTGGAAACACAGCTAAACAGTATTGAAAATAATTGCGTTACTTATTTCCACTCACTTCACAGTTCTACGCAAAATAATGACTACTTATTCTTTTAAACACATAGAAAATTAACTTCGACGTGCTCAAGCTTATATTAATGTAAATATCACATAATAAGACTTTGCATGGATTACAAATTAAACTTAGTGATCGTTGAACAAATATTATAAAGAAAAAATGCCGGTCAAGAGCAAGACGGTCTCGCTCACTTAGGGTTCCATATTAATCATAAGATTATAAATTAACGGGAAAGTAAGTAAGTTAATATTTTTCTGTGATATACCGATAAATTTTTATTCTTTCCAATTATTTGAATTATCTCTAGTAGGTATTGTAAGTTTTCAGTTAATGTCAAATTTTGACACAGAAGACGGTTGGACATTTTATCACCTTTTCATGGTCATACATAAAAAAAATAAGACTCTACCCATCTCACCAGAGGGTAAGTAATTGTAAAGGGTATTATTCATATAATATATACGTGAAATGAAAGATGGATGCAAGCTCAATCTACCTGTGACCGTGTGAATTGTTCATCTCCTAATTACATTTCGTCATTTCATTCGAAGATATAACATTACTAAGAAATAACTCCTTACCTATAAGATAGGGCTCTCAATTTGAAATATAACTGGTTAAAATTAAACGATAATTAGTTTACCGTAACTAAGCTTTCCTTCATTTATTTCTTCCTCGTAGAATGAGCTATAGCTCATTCTTTTTTCTTGCGATAGGACATCGCAAAGTGTTTTTACAATTTAGTCCAGATCAATGTTGAATTAAGTATTTGATAAATAAATAAAAGTATGTCAATATGCAGTTACTAAGGCAACCGTAACGTTAAGACGATATAACCGTATAAGGAAAATGCGGATAAATTAACGAATTAGGATGCGTATATTTTGGCACGAAGGCATCCTTTGGGATCGCTTCTTACCTTGACGTAGGCTACGTCTTACATGACTACGACACGGGTTAGCAGTCTAACCAACGTAACTACTAAAATCTGTGAAATACTGGGAAATAGAATTCATTCTTTATTCGTCTAAAATTAAGGTTTATTTAAGGATCTATTTTATACCTAGGAGTAGAATTTATTGTATCCAAAGTTAAATTTTGTCTTGCTCTAGCGATGTCTTTTAGATAGGCAATCTGAGAAATCTATCTTAAGTCTAAAGTTAGCATTACTCTACACTTCAGTATTTGTTTTTAACAACTAGTTTGTAACTAGTGTACTAACTAGTTGTACTGTCTAACTCAAAAATATTTTTAATATTTTTATAATCTTAATTTATGGCAAGATCCTAATATGTATGCTATGCTACATACGAGTAAAACACGTACACACAAACTTAAACGACTTATACACAACTTATATAGACTTAAAAACGTTAACATACAAATAATAAAATAAAAAATCGAATCTCAACAAAATATTCTAAATATGTTTTGTTGAGATTCGATTTTTTATTGTATGGCCACATAAAGTTTATAAAATCTTTTTATATTTGTTACAAATGATACAGTCAGTGTAAAATGTTACTAAACAAATGAGTTAATCAAATTATTCATCCGACAAAAATGTAAATCAAACTATCTGTTGATATTTTGGCAACATGGTCTAGCTATGTCATTTTATTATCCAATATCTAGTTCAGTAACAATGAATCGACTACCAACTACTACAACTACTAAATCTGGTAAGGCAAACTGTTACAGACTTTGTTTATCAATAAGCCGAGGGATTTATATGACCTAAAAAGCAACAGCAACAATAACCTCTCCAGCATATAAGCAACCCAAAATCCCAGCCACGAGTACTTCTTATCAGAAACGAGCAGAAGCTGGTCAAATATTTCAACGAAAATAAAATTTCAATGTCAATTTTTTATAATGGAGGAAACATACATTTTTAACTATGGCTAAAATATAATGTTCCTCTAGGCAGCATAATGAGACAATCACGCATCTATATATTAAGGAATATAAAAAATATGTATTATTAGATATTTTAATTTTTTCGGGGAAGAAGGAGGAGGATTTTGTCAGTAAATGTTAGTAATATAAAAAATATAATTTTGTAAAACAATACTTACGTTTACATTTGGAAATACTTATGATTATGAATCGACCTATAAATTTAGTGCTGTTATTCAGCTTATGTACAATAGTTATATTTTACTCTGACAAAACTGTCAGAAAATTTCTTTTAGATCTTTCGAGAGTTTCCACTTTTCAAAATTAAAAAAAAATAATAAACCAACATCAACAACAATTCATTCATATGTGAATATTATACCTATCATAATTTTGTACAAAATGACATAGGCTTTCAATAATAAAAAAGATTTTCTGCACATATAATGTAACATTCATTCATTCATTTCTTCAATAATGGCGTTTCGAGCGTGCCAGTTGAGCACAGTTCACTTCGCCAATGTCACGTTCTATGGAGGACTCACGGGAGAAATTAATCAGTACAAAAGGAATAATTATATAGGTACACAATAATATAATACATGTAAAAAAGGGACCTAGTAAAATTACTGCCTTCACCTATAACAAAATATACAAATATTTACAAAATATACACATACAACATATTATGTTAGTAATAAATAATATTTTACATAAATGTTGGTTTCTAATCTAATTTTGTTACGTCTAATATATTTACACAAAAATTTATATAAAGGACCAAACACAAATATTAATAAACATTGAACATTCAGAGGATGAGGGACTTTATAGGGAAGAACATCATATAGGGGACGAGTTAACTTGGGGCAAGAAAAAAGGATGTGGGAAGGTGAACCGTCGGTCAGGCCATATTTGCACAACGAATAGTCCCTGACCCTGATCTTAGCCAGATGCACGGGTGTACAAGCATGCCTAAGGCGTAAGCGACAGTTTGTTGTAATAATCCTCCGTTCAATATATCTTTGAGAGTAGAACCACGGTCGTCTAGGGATATCATGTTGGATAAGGGCATAGAATTTACCTTTTTGGGACTTTGTTAGATTCTAGGTATCACACCAGGACTTAGGCAGATGAGCAACTGCAAGGGACTGCAGATCATGAGGAGAGTTAGAAAAATGTTCAAGTGTGCCACACTGGATGGCTAACTTGGCGCAAGAGTCTGCAGATTCATTCCTACTGATTCCAGAATGGCCTGGAATCCAAACCAGAGTAAGTTCCAGGCCCTTAAGATGACATGAATACAATTTTTAACGAATCCTTAAAACAATTGAAAGTCTTAATCTACTATGACACGGATTTTCCTTCATTGCCATTAAGCATTTTAGTGAGTCAGTAAAAACAGTTTGTTTAAAGTCGTGGGAGCGTGTAAACAGGACTGCTTCTAACAAAGCAACAGCCTCACCTGTGAACACCGATGATTCAGGGGGACATTTAAATTGTCAAATAATTTTGAATTTTGGTATCCAGCAAGCCGCACTAACATAGCTCTCTTTGGAAAGCTTTGATGCATCCGTGAAGATAAGAAGATGGTTTAGCCAATGTAAATGAGATAATTCCTGAAATTTTGTGCTGGTGCCAGGATCACCTTTGGTTAGGCCAAGATTTGTGACAATATGTGGAAATGGATTAGTGCTTTATAAGGCGTCATTAAAAGGAGATAAGATGGATGGTAAGACAGGGGGTTAGAGAGAGAGATAAATCTAAGAAAGCAATTCAGTAGATAAGGCAAAGGTTTGCCTTGGGGGATAAGACCAGCTAGCTTAGATAGCTTAGACCATAAAGGATGGGAAGACAGCTGCAACATTTTACTCACAAATCGGTCAGCAAGGAATTGTCGGTGAATAGGAAGGGGAGGATCAACACACTCCACCTGCAATGCGTTGGTGGGCGTAGACTAAGAGCTGAACCTTGATGTAGGCCCTTCCAGACAAGTCTGGGAGAGGCAGTAAGGAATAAGTGTTTTACTGATACAGAACGATCGGTCAGCAAATTACAAATGTAATGGGACAACCTCGGCGGAATACTCAGCTGATGCAGTTTCTGTCTGAGCACCGGAAGAAGGACATTATCATAAGCAGATGCAACATCTAGAAAAACACCAACTAGATACTTTCCTTTGTCAAAAGCTCGTCGAATATCAGTAGTAAAAACGCTGAGACTATCTATAGTACTTAACCCCTTTCTAAATCTAAACTGAGAGGATGCTAAGATATTTCTGCTTTCCACTATCCATTCCAGACGATTTTTCAAAAGCCGTTCAACAATCTTTGATAACGCAGATGTTAGGGCAATAAGTCTATAAGAGTTGGGATCAGAGGGACATTTTCCAGGTTTGAGGATTGGAATAACAATTTGGGACTTCCATGAAATAGTGCCTGATTGAAACATAATGTTAACTAAATTTAAGAAATATTATTTGGATTTTTGATTCAATTTGGAGATAAATGAGTAAGAGACACCGTCTTCACCTGGACTGGTGTCCTTTAAATCTGTTAAGATGATAGTAAGCTCTTTAGAAGAAAAAGGCAGATCCATTTTCTCTAACGATTCAACCAGCACGGATATAAAAAGGTCGCGGGATGGTACAAGCCAATTTGTTCGCAAAATCGCTAAGCCATATTGAGGGATTGTTTGAGTTGGGACTATTAACAATGTTAAACGATCGGCGAAATCTCTTAACAAGACAGGAAGAGGAGCGAGGACTGAGGGATTCACAAAAATGTAATCAACCAAGTTTTATTTTCTTTTTCCAAATGCCCTTCCTAAATTTCACATAACTGCGTTTATACTCAACATACTTCTCCATCGTCATACAGGCTGCGTATGACGCCTCAGCAGATGTTCGCCGATCGACAGAATCAGAGCTTTCCTGATCTTTCAGATCAGAGCTTTCCTGAGCTTTCTGGCATTGAAATACATCCAATTCTGAATGGAGTGTTTTTTAGGGATATGCAAGTCAGCCGCAGATAAAAGTAAACTATCATAGTAAACTATTACATTCTCATAATTACCAGACTCAGGGAGATTGCCCAACCTGCAATCCACAGAGTCGGCGAACTTATTCCAGTGGGCCTTTTTTAAATTATATTTACGATAAGAAGGAGGAGTGGGAGTCGGAGGAAATCTGTTATTTAAAGACAGCAAAATAGAAAAATGATCACTACTATAGGTGGATGGGAGTACTGACCATGAGAGCTGGGAAGCAAGAGAGGAAGATGATAAAGAAAGGTCAATAGCTCTCCTAGGATTCTGATTAGGATTAACCCTACGAGTCGGTGAACCATCATTGAGAATGCAGAGATCAACATCATCAATCATGCCCATTAACGAAGGAGAAAATCCGTCACAGTAATAACACCCCCACAGAGTGTGAGCGAAACCTGACACCCTGAAATGGGATTCAGGCACTAACCATGTTTTCGAAAGGGTAACAATGACAGGATTATACAGTGAAATAATATAAAGTAATTCATGCTTTTTAGCACGAATACTTTTACTATTCCACTGTAGGAAGCTTAGTGGGGCCATTGTTAAGGATTTGGAAAATTTTAAGTAGTTTTTGGGCAACGTTGGACGGTATTGGGAGTTAATCAGTAGTTGAGATAATACTCATGAGAGTGTCTTTAAGAGCCATTAACAGATCTTTTGTAGATTCTGTTGAAATGGCAGCCTCTTGATTAAGGCAACAATTATAAGGAATGGGAGAGGGCAAATGCTTGTGATGGACTAGTGAACTTGTTTATCAAATCCCTTTGCCAAAGAAGCGCGAGGACGGGGAGATTGGAACACTGTTTTACGGTAAGATTTAATAGGAGTAACAAGGGATATGTTTTGCTGGATTTGGGAGAGTGGAAAACTAGGTGGGGAGAACATTTCCTTAGCAACATCTGCATAGGAACGTTGAACTGACAGAAACCGAGAAAATGCTTCCATATAGGATATACACTCCTGCGACATAATAACCTTAATGTTCTGTTGTCTTACATACTCAGGGCACCCTTTATCGGTTGTGAAATGTTTCGATGTGCAATGGATGGAGGTAGAATTTACCTTTAGGGTGTCACATGTCTCCCCAGTATGATCCTGGGAACACCTATAGTACCTTGGCTTTAATCTACACTGTGATATTTCACACGGCCAAAACGACAGCAATTAAGGCATTGGATGGTTGGGTATTTGTAAAGCTCGAGCATTGCTGCAGTCTCTTCATGTAGACTACAAGTATATCGAAGTGTTAATGGATAATAATGGGAGAGATAAATTTTCTCCGAAACTGTTCACTGTGGCGGTAGAGGATATTTTTAAGCTTTTGGAATGGAAAAGATCTACTCACCTTCGCTTCGCCGATTATGTAGTTCTACTTGCTGAGACCTTAGAAGACCTTAACACGAAGCTCGAAAATTTCATTAGTGTGTCTCAACGAGTAGATCTAAAACTAAACATGGATAAGACAAAAATAATGTCGAACGAATATGTAGTACCTGCTCCAGTTTCTATTAGGAACACTACCCTCGAAGTGGTTGACCATTACATAGACCTGGGTCACACGGTCCAGTTAGGTAAGTAAAATCTTTTCGTTCAAACTAACTCAGTGTCTGAAGACAAAAGTATTTGACCAGTGTGTGTTGCCAGTAATGACATACGGGAGTGTGACGTGGTCGTTAACTATGTATCTCATAAGAAGGCTCAAGGTCACTCAACAGGCTATGGAGAGAGAAATGCTTGGTATTTCCCTAGGTGATCGAATCAAAAATGAAAAGATCCGTAGAACAAAAGTTACAAGTGGCAGTGAGCGGGACACATGCCACGGGAGCACCGATGGCCGTTGGGGCGGAAAGATAACTATTTATATATTTATTTATTTTTATTTTTTCATTTATTTATTAAGGAAGACGTACATGGTTTTACAAGTACTTCAAATAAAAACCTAATTTACATTCAATTAACCAATGAAATCTTCACATAAAATAGTACAAAAAAAATAGCCAGATGTACAGTTAATCAAAAAGAAAACAAAATAAAACAGAAGAAAATCATTCAGAAACAGCTTCCATGACAAGTGATTTGAACTTATTTAAATTTATAGTAAACATGTCAATTTCGCCAAACGCATTATCATGAGAGCTGAAAGCACGATAAATAAAAACATTTCCACCATATTTAGTTCTTGTAATAGGTACATAGAACTGTGATTTATTACGAGCTTGTAGACGAGGACATCTCAGACTAATATTACTTAAAAGGAAAGGGGTATCACTCAGCCATATCCAGCGGCTTCCGGTTATCTAGACCAGATCGTTTGACCACCTGGTAGGGGGCCTGCCCACTTAGCATCGTCCGGTTCGTGGTCGCCACTCGAGAACATTTCCGCCCCAACGACTATCGGTGCTCCTTGCTATGTGTCCCGCCCACTGTCACTTCTGCTGAGCATTCCTTCGGGCAACGTCGGGTAACTTTTGTTCTCCTACGGATGTTTTCATTTTTGATTCGATCACCTAGGAAAATACCAAGCATTTCTCTCTCCATAGCCTGTTGAGTGATCTTGAGCCTTCTTATGAGACACATAGTTAACGACCACGTCTCGCTCCCGTATGTCATTACTGGCAACACACACTGGTCAACATCCCGACGTTCTGGAGCCGTTTAAGCTTGTATGTACGTATTTTACTCGTATGTAGCATAGTATACATATTGGTATCTTACCATAAATTAAGATTATTGAAATATTAAAAATATATTTTGAGTTAGACAGTACAACTATAGTTAGTACACTAGTTACAAATTAGTTGTTAAAGTCAATTACTGGCGTGAAGAGTAATACTAACTTTAGACTTAAGATACATTTCTCAGATTGCCTACCTAAAAGACATCGCTAGAGCAAGACAAAATTTAACTTTGGAGACAATAAATTCTACTCCTAGGTATAAAATAGATCCTTAAATAAACCTTAATTTTAGACGAATAAAGAATGAATTCTACTCTCCAGTATTTCACAGATTTTAGTAGTTACGTTGGTTAGACTGCTAACGCGCGTCGTAGTCATGTAAACCGTAGCCTACGTCAAGGTTACAAACAATCCCAAAGGATGTCTTCGTGCCAAAATATACGCCTTCTAATTCGTTAATTTTTCCTTTGAACTATATAAGCGTCGTCATAATTAACGTTTTTGATCAAGCACTGATGAAAGTGCATTTTTTTTAGCTATTTTGCTATGTGTGTTAATCATACGATTATAAATCAACGGGAAAGTAAGTTAATATTTTTCTGTGTATCAATCTGATCGTCTTAACTTTACGGTTGCCTTAATAACAGCATATTGACATACTTTTATTTATTTATCAAATACTTATTTCAACACTGATCTGGATTTGTAGAAACATTTTTCTATGTCCTATTGCAAAAAAAATAATGAGCTATAATACGAGGAAGAAATGAAGGAAAGCTTAGTTACGGTAAACTAATTATCGTTTAATTTTAAACCACCCTCTAGTTATATTTCAAATTGAGAACCCTATTTTATTTTATTTTTATGGAAGAGACGGCAAACGAGCGTATGGGTCACCTGTTGGTAAGTAATCACCGTCGCCCACGGCCCCGTAACTCCAGAGGAGCTGTTTATTTTCGAATGAAATGACGAAATGTAATTAGGAATTTGAACACATCACACGGTCACTGGTAGATTGAGCTTGCATTCATCTTTCAGTTCACATATATATTATGTGAAATTATTTTTTTTTATGTATGGGTCCCATGAAAAGGTGGTAAAATGTCCAACCGTGTTTAGTGTCAAAAATTGACATTAACTGAAAACTTACAATACAAACTAGAGACAATTCAAATAATTGACAAGAATAGAAATTGATACACAGAAAAATATTAACTTACTTTCCCGTTGATTTATAATCGTATGATTAACACACATAGCAAAATAGCTAAAAAAAATGCACTTTCATCAGTGCTTGATCAAAAACGTTAATTATGACGACGCTTATATAGTTCAAATCTCGGGAGAAATCTGTTAAAAGTGATTTGAATATCTGAGGGAGAAACAACTTAACTCGCCTTACTACATCAACTGAATGGGATCTCATTTGCAACTAAAACATTGTCTTTCATACAATATTGTAAATTCATCGGAGACAAACCATCTGCCTTCATTGACAGATTAAATCTCTTCCATATGCACTCTATCGTCTAAACCTTGCGACAACGCCCTAGTCAGTAAATATCTAACCATATCCTTTAGATGGACATTAGGATTTTATTGCTTGAATTGCGCCAAATGGACGAACATTATATAAATTACAGGCATATAATTGTTGCAACTCCGTTGCTTTATTTATGATAAATTTATTGTCTATTTCAATCAAATTTCATAAAAAACTTCCCCCCAACTTTCGGAATTGTTGATTATAAATAATTTGCCGGTATTTTCATCATAATTTATTATAAATTATACTGAAAATCATTTACTTTTTCCTTTGTTAGACGGAGCCTGTTTTTTCATATAACTGTCGCAATTTTTTTGATTGCTACTGATTAAATTTTTTAGAACTTCTTTTCATTACGTACGTATCAAGGTGAGCATGTGATGTCTCATAAAGGTTTACAACTTTAGATGCTCTAACAGTTTCTAACATAACGAGGACGGAATCCCAAAAGCACAAAATCATGTAACTTATAAGGTTTATTTTTTTTTCTAATATTCCTCTAATTTGGTCATAGCCCTGCCCTGGCCCTTGTCGTCTTGCCTGAAAATCCAGTACATGTCTAAAAATCCAGTCAATTTATTTATTTATTTATTAGTTTATCACAAATGTACAGAACAGCACTGTAAAAATGATCTATTAACACTAAGAAAGAACTATAGAACTACTCGTATATATATGTAGGTAGATAAACACCACATGCAAATATTGATGTGAGAAATAGGTTAAAATGAAAACGTCTTACAGTAAACTTGTCCTTATACACAACTTTAAGAAATAGATACAAATCAATGCAGAGGATAAATTAACAAAAAATAAGTACAAAAAGTTTTTATTATCAAGCTTTGTGTGAGTTTACTCTTAATTTTTCTAAGTGACTCCCAAAAAAATATCAATTTTCGCAGAGTATTCATTTGCTAAGCGGCATAAACGGGGTATAGGAGAGTTAGAACTTGACACGGTTCCGCAAATCGGAAGCTGTAACAGTGATCCGTTTCACCGAGAAACCCCGTGGTTTCTCGGATACTTGTAAGGAAGGAACTTTCAAATTGATTAACGACAAGTAGACAAGTTTAAAATTGAAAATTTTGAACGCTTCATTTTTTGAACGTCAAACAATTTATCATTATACTAAACTTAAATTTAAAAAGTGTATAAAAATTTTGAACAAAGCAGGATTTGAACCTGCACCTCTGGAAAACCGTTTCAGCGCTCTGACCAACTAAGCCATTCGTTATCACCTAGCTTCGTCGAAATTCTTATACGCTTGTTGCAACTTATTTATGTTGTTAACATCTCTGTAGGGAGATTTTTACAAATTTCCGCTACCCAAAGACAACTCGTAAGAATTATCGTTTGGCAAGAGAGATAACTATTTATTTTAATATTTTTACTATGTTTTAAAGTGTTATTCCACACTTAGGACAGAAAATACTAAACTTAAATTTAAAAAGCGTATAAAAATTTTGAACGAAGCAGGATTTGAACTTGCGCCTCTGGAAAAAAGTTCCAGTTTTCATTATACTTATTAATTTCTTTAATTTTTTTCTTAATGAATCTGTTATGGTATTGTACTTTCAACATTTTTTGCGATTCGATATTCGCTACATACATATTTAAAAACAATTTGTCACAAGAGAGGTAAATACACATAATACTCGTAATCAGTTGTGTCGAATTCAGATCAAACCTAAAACCATAATGATTACAGTCAGACGCATTCTCATTGCAATATAATGGTCTCGGATTCATTTCTTGTAGATACTTATGTAAAATATTCGTAATAAAAGGAAAATGTTACAAGAACTTACGTAATAGCCAATATAATAATTGAATTGGTTTCACATTCTGAGAGACGCCTATCAGCTAGTATAAGGCATCACATTTATGCTATGTAAATAGGATAAGTATATAAAAAAGCTTTGTTGGCGAAAATTGAATTTTTTATTCTATAAAAAAATAATAAAACGGTGTAACGATCTTGATTATCTATTATAAAAAATATAATTATATTCTCAGAAATATACTGATGTCAACAACAGTATACTGTCATGGTACAAATTTATGTGAACAAAAACAAAAAAAGTAATGTTATATTATATCCAGTCCATCCATTATGTCACTTATTTATTTAAAAATAAATAATATGTTACATACATTAATAAATAGTAACTATGTAACATATAGTGAAAATGACAATAAATTCAATTTAATTGACATTAATAATATAATTAATGTTAAAAATAATAAATTGTTATGTGATAGGCTACACCTATCTTATTTTTATAAAAGACAGATAGCAAGTATGCTATCATATTATTTACATTTTAACTTAGCCAATACTGTGGCTATAAAGACGTCTGCTTCTATTGAGCAGAGTAATTTGACATGGTTGGAATGTTGAATTGTTCCTATTAATTTAAATTAAATAATAAGACAAACAAGAGAGGCTATCTCTGGCAAAATATCTAGTAAGTGTAAAAATAAAATGAATAATAATGTGAAAACATAATACATTGTGTACTGATAATGATACAAACTTGGTGCATCAAAACATACAAGGATTTTCTAGTAAAGAATTAGAAATTGAATTATTCTTAAATTGTAAGTATATTCATGTACTTTGTATCACAGAGCATTGGCTTCGAAACTCTGAGGCAATTTTCATTTCAAGAATCACCAAGTAGCTAATATGTTCAGCAGAGAAAAACTAATTCGTGGTGGCTCTTTAATAATATTGAAAAAACCTCACAAATTTAAAGAACGTAAAGATATAAGGCTCACGCCTCTCTGTTGAGCAAACTATTGAAATGACTGTGCTGAGCTTAAGCATTTCATTGTGCATTTCATTGTGTGTACAGACCTCCCACTGGGTTATATAACCACTTTGAAAATATTTTAGAACAAACACTTGTAAAATTATCTAGATCTAAAAAAAAATATTTTTGTATGTGGAGATTTCAATACTAATTTACTAGACAATTCCACCATTTGTACTAGATTCAGGTCTTTAATGAATTCATATAACCTTGAGAAATTATTTCTAGAGCCTACTAGAATCACTAATTGTACCGCTACTTGTATGCATAATATTTTTACTAACTCTGTACCGAGGGAAAAATCAATAATTAATATGTTAAGTTCAGACTACAGCGGTCAATTGGCTTCTTTTTACTTTGGCAAAAAGAAAATTAAAGAAATAAATAAAATTGAAAGTATTCCGATGACAATTGGTTGTATAGAAAGATTTAGAAGTAAAACAATAGCAAAACTTCAACATTTACAATATAAAAAAGATCCCAACCAATTATATAAGAAGTTTTTCAATGTTATTAAAAATGAATTTAATGCTGTGTTTACTTCTAAAATAATTAATTTCAGGAGTTTCTTGTCATTTAATAATTGGGCGACTGTGGGATAAGAGTAGACAAAGGTTATATGAACTTTATAGTGAGAAAACATATAACCACAGTCAATCATTTATTAATTATGTCAAGAACTATTCTAAGTTGTTTAATAAAGTATGTTCCATGGCAAAATCTTTACATATTAGAAACAAAATAAAAATTCTTTTGATAAAATAAAAATGACATGGAGCATAATAAATTGTGAAACTGGAAAAGGTAAGAATTATAATCACGATTTTGAATTAAAAATCATCGAATCAGGATTGGATCGCATCAAGAAGTTGCATGTGAATGTGAAAAATTCTTTGCTGATATTCTAGTTTCCACAACCAAAACTCTTATAGCTTCCACAACCGTCGCTAAATCATAACTTAAGGAGAGCGTTCACAAATGTAATGTAGATTTCAAATTTAATCTAGTCAACTCAAGAGACATTGTTAAGACATTTAAGACCCTGGATATAAAGAAAACAACAGATCTGTGGGGTATCTCTGTCAAGTTGATCAGTCATATAATAGACGCTGTCGCTTCTCATCTTGCTAATATATTTAATAATTGTATATAGTATGGTGTGTTTCCTGACCTAATGAAATTTAGTAAAATCATACCTAAATTTAAATCTGGTAGTACATCAGATTAAACAATTTTCGACCAGTGTCTGTGCTACCATCATTCTATATGATATGTATCATTCTATATGATATGATCTTAAATCAAATATTAATATTTGATTTATGATCATCTTTTCAAAGATTTTACTGAATGATGAATATGCATTTTAATTCAAATAGGCTAATGCATGATAAGCAGTATGGTTTTACTAAGGGTCGCTCCACTACCGACGCCGGCGTAGGTCTCTTAAAGAGTATTTATGAGGCGTGGGAAGGTTCGCAGGATACTCTTGGCATATTCTGTGACTTATCCAAGGCGTTTGATTGCGTCCAGCACTTAATTGGTTATGAAGCTACATCATTATAGCATAAGAAGACGTGTGCTCGATCTTCTAACCTCTTATTTAACTAACAGGGTTCAGAAGGTTAATGTGAATGGCAAGAAATCTCCTAGGTCACTAATCAGTATGGGGGTCCCACAGGGGTCTATTGTTGGTCCTTTTCTCTTTTTAATATATATAAATGATTTACCTTATTTAGTTGAAAGGAGCCATGAGATAGTATTGTTTGCTGATGATATTTCGCTGATTTTGAAAATACAAAGAAGACAAAAAGTATATGACGAAGTAAACAATGCTCTCTCTAAAATAGTACATTGATTTAGCGCTAATAACTTACTGTTAAATAGTAAAAAAACAAAATGTATAATATTCAGAACACCTCAAACGAAAATTGTGAAAGCCAATGTACTTTTGAATGGTAAAGCTGTAGAGCCTGTTGATTCTACGGTATTTTTCGGTATCACCATTGACCTCAAATTACAGTGAGGATCTCATATTGATAGATTGGCGAATAGACTGAGCTCTGCAGCTTTCGCTGTAAAAAAAAATAAATTATTGACTGATGAAGAAACGGCACGCCTTGTTTACTTTAGCTACTTCCATAGTATTATGTCTTACGGCATCTTACTTTGGGGTAATGCAGCCGGTACTAAGTCAATTTTTGTCTTGCAGAAGCTAGCTATTCGCGCAATCTATAACTTAAGTCCTTACGATTCATTAAGGGAAATGTTTAAAAATATTAATTATTGACCGTTGTATCTCAATACATTTTTGACAATGTTATGTATGTCAAGAAAATATTAATAAGTTTACTAAAATGCGCATAATATTAATACTAGAAATAGGCTTAAACTTAGTGCGTCTGTAATTTATGGGACAGGGTGTACGCTTTTACAATAAAATCCCAGAAAACGTCAGAAAATTTTCTGCTTCACAATTTATAAAAGTTGTGAAAAGACGTTTGTGTGTTAAAGGTTATTATCATATTGACGATTTTGTAAATGATAACACGCTTTGGAAATAAAATGCTCGCTCAAGGCTGTTTCAAGTGTATCATTGTCACTTAATTATATACTGTAAAGTTTTGATTAAAAAAAACAATGGGCATTTTCCGCTGAGTTTCTTTCGCCGGTTCTTCTCAGGACTGTGGCAGTAACTTTCGTGAACTGGTGGTAAATTGTTTGACGTTCAAAAAACGAAGTTATAACTTATTATTTTGAATAAAAATATTTGAATTTATAAAAACTAGCACGACGACTTATTAACAAAAATCCATTTAAATTACTGAAAAATAATGTTAGAAATTAATTTAAAAAAATCGCCCGTTTATTTTTTTAACTCTAAATAAATAAAGCCATTATGTGCCTCGAAACAAATAACAGTAATTTTTTATCCCATTTTTACACGGTAACTTTTATTAAACAACATAATCGATTTTTGAAATTTATTTGAGTTATCGCAGTAACAGTAGACTGCTCCGGATTTAATTGACATAGACAATTAAGCCCTTGATTTGTTTTGTTTGTTTAACAATAATTGACTTGTATTCAACGAGAAAATTTATTTAAATAATTATCATAACATTGAATTATAATGTTACACGGCTGTTGTTATTACTTATATCGTTGAATAATAGCTATGCATTTTAGAAATTTATCATTGTACAATTTTGTTCACTATTTATTACTTAACAAAATAATATTTAAATTTTAGATATATCTCGTCATGTTTAATTGTTTAGAATTTTCCAATAAAAGCCTTACGTCAGCGTTGAGCTTCACGCTGTTTCAGGCACATGGCAGGGTAGGCAGAGGGAACTTGGGAACCTAGTTTTAAGACATTTCGTTCCATTTCCCACTTTCCGCTGAATTTGAGGCATTGTATGTTGAGTGATGAAATCAATCAAATCGCCGATCATTGCCTTGTTACCAGAGGGAAGAAAATGATAATCTTATATATTTAAATTTAAAATATTAAATATTTCGTTTCCTCGACTGGGGTATAAGTAAACAACTCTTTTAAAATGAAGAGTGTGAAAAAATAATAATATTCGAGTGAAATATGTTAAATTATTTACGAACTACCAAAATTTCCTCCACTACCATACGTTTATGTTAAAAGTTTGCATAGTAAATACGTAAGCATTTGCATACTACCTAAATGCGTAAAGTGTATTATTATCTTACTTCTTCATTTTCTGTGTTATTTTTTTTTTCTTTTTGTGTAAATGTTCTATTTCTTTTATTTATGCAATAAAGAGTTTTATCTATTTACTTATACAGGCGATTCAAGAATAAGTAATCACAATCTGAGTATATATTTACGGCAAAAAAATTAAAATAAGTGATATATTAACATATTAGAGATATATTCTTAAGATTGCACTATATTTTAATTATTAATTTTATGTATTTTTTTTTATTAAATGCTTTCAAGCACAACGTTGGTAGAGGGAGAGGAATGAGATAAATGGTTTAATATTTTTTTCTCCATACTAATATTATTCATTCAAAAGTAACTCTCTCTATATATCTGTGACGTGATCACGGTCAATCCGATGAATCGATTGTGAAGTTTTGTATAAAGGTACTTGGTCTTAAGATGAATATCAGCTTCTTTGTGCGTGCGGCTGGCTTAACATGATGAGATTTACTAAACTTAAATTTAAAAAGTCTATAAAAATTTTGAAGGAAGCAGGATTTGAACCCTCGCCTCTTGAAAATCGTTCAAGCGCTCTGACCAACTAAGCCATTCGTTCTCGCTAAGCTACGTCGAAATTCTTATACGCTTATTACAACTTATTTATGCTGTTAGCATCTCTGTAGGGAGATTTTTACAAATTTCCACTACCCAAAGACAACTCGTAAGAATTATCGTTTGGCAAGAGTATAAAATATAACTATAAAATATAAGAGAGAGAATACTATTTAATAAATTTAAGTTTAGTATTTTCTGTCCTAAGAGTGGAATAACACTTTAAAAAATAGTAAAAATATTAAATAAGTAGTAACAACATAAATAAGTTGTAATAAACGTATAAGAAATTCAACATAACGTAAAACCTTAAAAAAGTCACAATAGCCATTTAAATACACTTAATTTTAAATTGTTTTTATTTGATTTTTCAGATATTTAATTTTTATATATTAATGAAAAATGTTTAACTAAGGCAGACTTTAATTATTTCTAAGAGATTAGCTAGACTTTTACGGTTTACCAGATGTTCCTGATCTTTACTATTTATATGTCAATGAAAAATAATCATCATGTTAACATTTTTTTATAAGACGGCGTTGTGTTCTTTCATCAGATATTGCTTAGCAGTACATCAGATTAAATTCATCCAGATTTCAGAAGTTTTATGAATATAAACAGACCGACTGGCGGACAGGTAGACAGACATAAGCGTACCTATAATTTAAAAAGATTTATATTTTGTTAGTCAGTTTAAATTTCATTATCTCTGTATTTATACATATATTTTTATTGTTTTAGTATAATAGTAAAAAAGTACTACTGTCGTGATTAAAAAGAATTAAAAATGTTTAATTGTTATTTTGATATGAACGTATATGCAGGCCAGTCAGGGTTAATGGAACTTTGGAGCCTCACTTAGATTAAAAAGTCTGCCAGCATTCCTTTTACACTTAATGATGAAAACGAGGAGATAGTCGTAGCAGTTTTAAATTCTTTTCCGCATTTTTACTGTCTATTTATTTATATTAATTTGACGAACATTTTAAAAATATATTTTAATGTATAAACACATTTGAATTTATCCAATATCATTTAATCCGATCTTATAAGTACAAATATTATTTTTGAGTGAAAGAAATTGAGAATATCGATGAAACAATTTTTTTTTCAAGCCAGCCCGTACATGGTCAGGTAGGCAAAGGAAACCTGGTGATAAGACACTACGCTCTGTTCCTGTTCAGTTTCGTAGGTGTTCAGCAGAACTTAACGTCACGCTTTGCCTGGGTACCAGAGCGAAGAATGAAAATATTAAATATTTTATATCCTCGAGTGGTGATAGAACCTACAACCTGCCGCGTTTATAGTCACATGCTTGTGCTCCTACGCCACGACAGGCTTCAATATGTTACAGATTTATAATGAGGATAAAACCAAATACATGATACCGTAGGTAATAATTTCTAGAAAGATACCGAAGGTATAACTTTCTTTAGAAATGTTTCATAGGAATAATTATGTCTTCGTTGTTATTCGATCAGCTTTGTTAACTTTAATCATCACAGTTATTAATTAACACGTTCTCTGCGGGACCTATCTTTAACAATTTTCAACTGTTGCATTTAAGGCTGTTTTAGATCCAGTGTAAATTTTTCTGTACATCGGTGTGAGATTACTAATATACGAAATTCCTACAATAAAATACAATATAATATCGTTAAATCAAACCTATACATACCATAAAAATGTAACTAACTGTGTTGAGAATATCTATTATTGGGGGAATTTATTCCTAATAATATTATAGTAAATCCTTTTTGTTCTAGATGGGGAAGTCAATATTCAAAATGCTACTGAAGATGTAAGAAAAGTGACGAAATTATGTACCGTGTGGATTTGTCCGTTGAATCAAATTATGAGTATGTTATCCACGCCGCGGTGTCGGCCGGCAATGAAACAGACGTGAACCATGTTGATAACACTTCATATACATCAAGGAAAAATGAAAGCCAATACTATATGGAAGACGAGGAGTTTATATTCGATAGAACAGATGTGAGAGCTATATTTATCACGCTTTACACGATTGTGTTCTGTTGCTGTTTTTTCGGTAAGTTGGCCAACATGTTTCCATATTTAAAATATTTATAACTAAGAATAATAATAATATTATTTTAATATCTAAAACCGATGTATCTCAGAGAACCCGCTTGGATCCTTGCGCCCAGACTAGCTTGAAAATATGGCAAAAATATTAAATTCCTAAAATTATTTAAGTATTACAGAATAATGAAGAACCTTATTCGTTAAGATTAACTTTCCTTTCGTGCCATGTTAGCAATAATTGTTTCTATGTTAAAATAATGGAGCTGTTCATGATAATTATAAAAACACTCCTTAATAATTCTAAATTCATATTGCAAAGTAACTTAAGGATTATAATTAGTAAAACCTCAACATCCAGTATTGTGTTTAATCTAACTATTTACAAAAGTGTATTCTTTTTTTTTTCTATTAATATACGACGCGGTTGGTGTGGTTTTCAAGGGAGTATATTCAACATACTACGTAGCTAAAACATTATTATAAATATTAAGTTATTATGAAATTGATGAATTATCGAGATATAGATATAATCAAATCATATTGGACATTTCATAGTTCACCTATCCCTTACTAATATCAAATTGAGTAAGGGAGAGATCTGGTACTGTAAAGATATAAATACAAATATTGTCCCAAGGTGAGCTCCACAAGTTTCTACTTGTATATCTACATCTGTTTTTTCTCAGCTTCACGCTGTATCCCGCACGAGGCAGGGTAGGCAGAGCCTGGGAACCTAGTGTTAAGATACTCCGTTACACTTCCGTTCCCAACTTTCCGCCGAATTTGAGGCATTGCGTGATGAGTGACGGAACTCAACGCCACGCTTCGTCTTATTACCATCTATCTAGATCTATTACCTAATTATGTTTAATAGAGTTATTATTCAAGATCAGTATAAGGTCTGGCTCTGAATGGTTCAGTTAATATTTGGCATGCTGTGTCACAGTTTCCTTAGCTTTTAATGTCATTTATATATTGGAATGACCGATAGCTTAAATTTGAAGTAAAATGGTGTACGTAATAAATCAGCTTTCAGAATATGAATGTCATTAACACTGCTCTAGGTATGCAAATGATGAAATGATGTCGTTGCAATTTATTGTGCATAACGTATTTGCCAATATTTCGACGAAATTATGAAATTGGACGCTTAAAGACAAAAATTGGAAACCCAATTACCTCAATTAAACTTATAATTAAATTATTACGTTCTTTTATTATTTATTTGAATACATAGATACAATAAAAGTATACAGGTATAAGTAGTTATGTAAGTACGTACTTTTTGGAAATTAAAAATTCTTGTACGCCCGTTACTACTTGTTAATGTATGCAACATTCTCTGTAGGAGATGAAGATTTTTCCAAATTTCCAGCTATAGTAGTTTTTGTACATAATTATATTTAACAGCATTAAAATATATTTTTTGTATACAATAAAAAAAAAATAATAAAAGCCTTTTTGTATACAATGTTTAAACAAATGAGAAGGTGTAAATATTCGTTAAAATTTTAAATTTCCAACATAATATCAAGACAAGTTAAATGAATTTTACGGAACTGCAACAATTGTTAATGCTACAGATAACTAACGATTTGTAGATAACGTATCACTTCTGTGAAAGGCTTTATTAGTAAAGCTATATCCAAAGCCAATACACGATACAAAATTACTTTACGGGATTTAATAAAGATAAAAAATAGATAAAAATATACGATATTATGGAATGTAAATATCGTTACTCTGATGACGAGCGCTTAACGATGTCTGATCATGTCACAAATCAGTTGGAATGAATTTCAATGTTGGATTGGATGGTCGATATAGGTATTTTAACATAGCTGGCCTGCTCGCTGCCTTAGTCAATTATATGTTGACTTTTGTCTGGTGCAACATGGTGACTATTATATCTGACCTATGACTTGTTATTCTTTCAGAGGTTTACCTGTGACGGTATTACCTGATATCTTTAGAACGTAGATTTACATGTGGTACCATTAGATTCGTCTTAGTAACCCAAGTGTTCTTTGATAGATTAAACATGGCGGTCGGTAAAAATATAAACATTCATAGAACTAAGTGTTCTATCGTTATCACTATGTTTTGAAGTTTGACACATTAATTCTATATAAGTTCCGTGAATTTACAATTATGAAATTTGGCTTAAAGTAAAATTATACAATACAAATAAGGAAAAAAATTAAGAGTAGAAATTATTATGTATTATATAAAATAAAAATGATTAATCATATATTTCTCATTAATTTCATACAAAATGATTTGTCAACTTTATTGGCCGTACCTTCCAATTACACTTTTTTTAAAGAAATTATACATTGTACAGTAATTATTTTTATTATTTGTTGGATTTGACGTTATAAAAAAATCTGGGATCGATTCACGATTTTTGGGTTTTTGGTTTTACATGGTACAGTTAACTAAAAGATATGAATAGTAAAAAGTATTTTTCTCCCAAAACCAAATTATATAAAGTTTCTAAAATAATAAATAAGTACACTTATTTTCAGGAAACCTCCTTGTAATCCTTGTGGTAACATTGTCAAGGCGACTTCGCTCTATAACAAACTTTTTCTTAGCAAACTTGGCTGTAGCCGACTTATGCGTTGGAGTTTTTTGCGTTTTCCAAAATTTGACAATATATCTCATACCAAGGTAAGTGGACGACATTTTAGACTTTTAATACCAAGTTTCAACTAACATTATATTTTTTTTTTTCTAATAGAACCAGTACTTCTTCTCAGGAAGGTTCTATTAGAAAAAATGTTTTTTCTTTAATTTTACAGATTTTTATTTGTATGTTTATTTGTATTAAGTTTTTACTTCGTGCCAAATTCCATAACTGCAGATCCACGGGACACGATGCGCCAAAACGATACAAAAATGTTCGTTTCTTTTGGTTGTGATTAATTAAAAGCTTAATTGCTTCTATGCTTAAAGACTAATGAATAATTGATAAATATTACATTGTACGGTAAAAAAATATTAGAGCCATCAGTTTTAAAATAAGGCGTTGCGGCATCAAGGCGCCTAGATTAGACACATTAGACACATACACATATGTATATACTATTTATTATTTATAAAGTGGATTAATCTCGAAAAAACCTGGTTAAGTTTGACAAAAATATTTTATGTACTTAATCTATTATAAAGCACGCTTATATAACGGTTATATAACTACACGTTAGTAGTTCATGTTGATTCATTTAATTCCGATATAGCTCAATACATATGTGATACACAAATTTTAAGTATTTCCATTTAGGCGGAGCCGCTGGTTAGGCAAAAATAAAGACACAGGCTTTTAAAACTGTAGTTACTGTTTGTTGCTCAATTCAAAAATACAAAATAATACTTTTAAAAATATATTGTGTCACAAACAATTGTATTTCAACTCGAAAAACTCTAATTCAGTGCTATAAATTCTTTCAGTAGTTATAATATGAATGAAACTATGTGCGTATATAGTTTATTATCTAATCGCAGTTTGAAATTACAGGTATACATAACTTGGGCTAGTGCTCATAAAATTTAATGATACAGATGCGAAATACCTACAGCAATATAGTTACAGTACAGCACAGTAAAACATGACTAATTTGGCATATATCCACTCTAAATTATATTTCTAATTTATATTTCTTGGTCGGCCAAATTTAATTATACTGAATATGTATGAACACTCTAACGAAAAGCTGCAAAGAGCTTTCGAAATACATTATATACGTGGGTCTGGAAACTCTTTATGTATACTGACTACATATGTAATTTAAGCATAAAATATTCCGGGTTAATATAAATATATACATACACACAAGTACGTAAAATATATTCGTAGCAACGGTTTTATATTTACAAAAATATATTTTAATAATCTCGAACATTGCCTAAATTATTATAAAACAACTGTAGGAATAGTTAGTATAAAAACTAATGGAAGTTAGTTTGTCGTAGTAAAATGTCACGAAACACGACTTACTAAAATAATACTGCAGAGTTGAAAGTTATTTTATAGGCACCTCAGACCGCCATTTAAAACAAGCGAATGTGTTCTAGCGGCTTCAAATGTAATTGTGCATAGAAATTAAGCGGGAAATGAGCCAAATATGCCAGTTTATAGTAAAGGAAATTCACAAACATAAAAGAAGTATTTTTTCTTAAGGAATTACTTGATATATAGAAAGGAATCTATGTCATGTGTCCAAAGCATTTAATTTATTGAATTTAAATCTTTTTAATATAGACATACACACAGTTAAACCAATTATTAAAAAAAATACTAATACATAAAAGATATCCCATACATCTAGAAAAATTGCAAATATACACATTGATTTTCATTCGTCTCCTAGTATAATCACGAATGAAGTCCAATATCATGTAACGTTTCACAAATTTTCTTTCTAAGTATTGATAATAGCCTATCGCTGGCACAGAGTGTAAAACTGGTGACAGATTATTAAGCAAATCATCAGAAGACAATAAAACGTTTTAAAAAACTATACAAAACTATACTATTAAAAGACTATGGCTATACATACTCTATAAGAAGCTTTTAATAAATTACATTTTGCTTACTTTAATTTATAGCTTACTCGGTAATCAATCTATCGGTAATTTATATTTGCTACGATTTTTTTTTTGAATTTTTAACAATTTTTCTGTTTCAGTTGGGTATTCGGAGATTTCCTTTGCAAGATGTACCAATTTGTGCATTCACTAAGTTACACTGCATCCATATTTATACTCGTTGTTATATGTACAGAAAGGTACTTTGCCATCATACACCCGATTACGTGCAAACAGATTTTAACTTCAACTAGGTTAAGGGTAAGTTCTATTATAATTTATTTTTATTGTTATTTTTTCACAAATACATAGAAAGTTTTACCTATCATGTATTTTCATATTATTACAATATCATCGATCCTTGATAAATTTAAAATTTTAAAATAAATCAGATTATTAAAAATCGGTTAAAAACACGTTCAATGTTTTTGGTACTAATATACATAGATCGACCAACGCTAATAAATGAGTGTTAAAAATTAATTCCATTTACAAAGTATACAAGAAAGACAAATTTTTCCCATGTATTTTAAGACAAAATAGATATAATTTGTTTAAAAATATAATCAGGCACGGATGCATTTCTTAATAGCCCCAAAAGTAAGCAATTCATTTTATGTTATTAATGGAAGCAGTTGTTTCATTTCAACTATTATTTATAATATAACCAAGTTTCTTTGAATATTTCATTTTGAAACAGATGTCGCGAGTAAGGAAACGGTTTCATTGTAAGTAATTTTCTTTGAAGCACTTTTTAATTACATCAAGTAAAAGATGGGAAAGTTAAATTCAGTCTCGATATTTAATTTTTTGTATTTAATATTAAAAGATGGGTTTTTTTCATAGACAGTTATTCGATTTTGAAGACGTTAAATTTGTTTCTTATTAGTATTCTCATACCAAAAGCCAAATGAGTAATTAGTATTGTATCTATGAAATATTCATATTTATTCTAACGTCTATAATTGCATATAATAGGACTAGGTATTATATTAAAGTTTTCTAACTGCTTTGAAATGATAAATATACATTTTACATGTTTCATTTTGAACTTTTACGATTTTTTTAAATACAGTTGGTGATATTCGGTGTGTGGATTACAAGCGCAGCCTACAGCGCGCCCAAATTTATATGGGTGGAGACCATTACTAATGATCTTGGTGATGGCCACATGGAGACAATTTGCATACAACACCGCATGAAATACAATTCAGAAATATTTGATATGGTCAATTTTGGCCTGCTGTACGTGACGCCTCTTTGTGTTATGACGGTAAGATTTTTATTACTTTCTGTGATATCAGTGATATCCTTTTTGAGTTTAGGATATGCTATGTAAGTCATGATTAGTTTATTAACTATTTATTAACCTGCCTAAATAAAAATGCTTGTACCTGAAGTAGTGAAATGTGTACTTAAAATTACAAAAAAATACTGCGATCATGATAGTGTAAAAGAAAACATCAAAGAGTTATTTTGCATGTATTTTGATATATGATTGTATTATATTATAACAGAGTAAAACAAGCTATTTATTGTAGAGGCTCACTCTCCTGCAACACAAATCTTTGGTCTTGTAATACTGATGTAACTGACCCACCAAACCAAAATGTTATATGTGTGCAAGTTGCACTTAAGACAAAGCAAGTCCATTATATTTTACTGCTTCTGCATATATCAATACTTCGGTAGCGCTTTTGCCATTTTTTTAAAGTAAAGGCTTTTGGCTGATATAAAGGCACGACCAACAATTCATATGACATGCGGGTCTGCAATAATTCTCAAATAACTTGTTTTTTAAAAAATATATTTTTTAAAAAACTCCTTTCTATTTTATCCATGCCAAAAAAGTTGCAAATTAATGCAAGAAAGCGCTTAAAATTTAAGATTTTACATGAACAAGTCACGCCACAAAAAGGGATAGAACACAAAAAGTCACGCCACAAAAAGGTTTAAATGCTTACGTATAACGTATAATAAATAAATTCATGGCATATTAAACTATATAATAGTTTAATATGCCATGAATTTATTCCATTTGACTAATTATATTAGAAAATTAACTACCGAATAATGTTTTACATTAGTTGAAACAATGATATAAACATCAAGTATATTGTTAGCATATATTATTAATTCAAGTTCATTATAGCAGCCACTGCTATTATACATATAATATGAATAATAAGTTGATAAAAATGTTTTATTTACTTCGCCTTACCCAAACTATCTCAAGATTACTTTAAGTAAACTTTCACTCAATCTACTTTGCTTTGAGTATGGTGCCTATTGATATAGTTCGAAGTGTACTTAAACGTAAATACTATCTGACAATAATAATAATAATAATTAGATTCAGTTCCTCATAGTTGGTTAGTATATATTTTACAGAAGTATAAGATTCATCGCACTATTATAACATTTTTAAATTCAGTTATGCTTCATTGGTGCACAAGATTGAAATTAACTAACAAGAATGAAACATTAACTACCGCCCCGATTAAAATACAACGAGGTATCTTCCAAGGAGATGCGCTCAGTCCACTGTGGTTCTGTTTAGCGTTAAATCCCCTTTCTGAATTACTTAATGACACTAATATAGGATATCAACTAAAACATAATAACACACAACATACGATTTCACATTTGATGTACATGGACGACATCAAGCTATACGCCACTAACAATGATAAACTAAAAAAGCTAGCCGACATCACACAATCCTTCTCTACAGATATACGAATGGAATTTGGAATTGCAAAATGCAAGATACATTCGATTATTCAGGGTAAAACTGTACAAAACACATACATACTTAATACTGGCGAACAAATAGACTCGATAAATGAAAACAATACCTATAAATACCTCGGATTTCAACAAGCTAAACAAATTCACCAAAAACAATCAAATTGCAACTCACTCGTAAATTTAAATACCGTCTTAATCAGATTTTAAAATCACAATTGAATTCCAATAATATTATAAAAGCAATCAATACTTATGCTATCCCAATTCTTACTTACTCCTTTGGTATAATAAAGTGGTCTCAGACTGATTTGTCAAAACTGCAAAGAACTATAAGCACCCACATGACTACTTATAGGAAACATCATCCCAAATCATGTACCCAGCGTTTGACTATATCGCGGCAGATTGGAGGAAGGGGTCTTATTGATATACGTAACTTGCACAATAATCTCATAACTAAATTGCGTACCTATTTTTACTCTAAAGCTGAAAATAGTGAACTGCACAAATTCATTGTACAGTTAGATAAGAAATGTACACCACTTAATTTGCACAGTAAAAATACACAAATTTTGATCAGTCAACAACAAAAAAAAGAAACATGGTCCTTAAAGTCACTTCACGGGAGACACTTTACCGATCTCACTCAAAGTCATGTCGACACAGTTGCGTCGAATGAATGGCTCCGACAAGGAAATCTTTTCCCAGAGACAGAAGCCTTCATGTTGGCCATCCAAGACCAAGTAATAGACACTCGGAACTATCAAAAATATATGATTAAAAGATCAAACATGACAAACGATTTATGTAGAAAATGCTATAGTAATCCTGAAACAATTCAATATATTACCGGAGCCTGTAAATCCATTGTCCAAACTGATTGTAAGCACAGACATGACCAAGTCGCTGCTATAATTCACCAACACCTTGCAATTAAACATTCACTTATCACACAGGCGGAAAGAACTCCTTTTTATAAATATACACCTCAAACTATCTTAGAATCTGCTCATCACAAACTTTACTGGGACCGCACAATTATAACAGACAAAACTATACACTACAATAGACCGGATATTTTACTGCACGACAAAATTAAGAATATTGTATACTTGATAGATATAGCCATACCCAACACACATAATCTTGTGTCTACGTTTTCAAATAAAATAGATAAATATACCGATTTATCCATAGAACCTAGAAGTCAATGGAAAGTTCAATCTGTCACTACGGTACCGATAGTTCTTTCAACTACAGGAGTAATACCTCATACATTACACGCGAGTCTCGAAACAATAGGAATGCATCGTTTAAGCTATATTCTTTTACAAAAAGCTACGATTTTGAATACTTGCCGTATTGTGAGAAAATTCCTATCATTATGAAGTAGTTAACAGTTAGGTCTAGTTGCTAGTTATCATATTTTATTACTCAAGAATATTAACCCAAAAATTGCTTGGCTACGTGCTCGCAATTATTGGTAAAGATACCCCAATTATCTGGGAGAATTAAAATTAAAAAATATAATAATAATAATATTAATAATGTTAATGTGTTATAAATAAATAATCTACAGTAGTTTATATTGCATAGGACTATAAATTAAGTAAACAAAGAAGACACACAATAAATTTAAACCAAGTAATTAGACCGATAGCCCCGTCAATCGACAGTAGCTAGCAGATTGCTCGCTTCAGGTATCCGATACTTAATAAATAGCAATTTCTTTAATAAATAGCATTCTAAGATTCAAGATTATTCTTAGAAATTATCTTAGGGTAGAGGAAATTTGTAAAAATCTCCTTACAGAGATGTTAACAACATAAGTTGTAACAAGCAAAATAAGAATTTTGACGAAGCTTGATGAGAAAGTATGATTTAGTGGTCAAGGTGTTTGGATGAGTTTTAACAAGCGCGGGTTCAGATCCCACTAGCTTAAAAAAAATACGTCTTCGAAATAAGTATTTTTGCTTCGTGGATTAACACTTTAATTTTTTTATAAAATAATTGGATTCTTAATTTGTTGAACGTCAAACAATTTACCATCCGTTCGCTGAAGTTATTGCCTTAGGCTCGAGAAAAACTAACACAAGAAACTTAGCGGGCAGCAGCTTTTTTAAAATCAAATATTTTCAGATTCTTTTTATTTATTAGTGACAATGATTCAAATGACATAGACTGCAGCATACTAGCATTTCATTCCCAAGGCGTGTCGTCATTTATAAAAATTATAAATTTGGTAATAACCTTAAACACACAAACGTCTTTTCACAAATTTTAGAAATCGTACAACTTTTATAAATCGTAATGTAGGAAAATCTCGGACATTTTCTGAGATCCTATTGTGAAAGCATTCACTTAATCATGGTAAATTTATTAACACTTTATATAAATATTTTTCCCAACATACTATAACGTTATTCACACTAATTATGTAATCAATATTAATAGATAATAATAGGAGTATGATGTTGCATTATTTAATATTTTTAAAGAAAACCTGATTAAAAATTGTCACTCAGTCTGTGTGCACACTTTTGTTCTGTTGACTAATTTAAATAGAGTTCGAAAGGCATTTATAAAATCATGGTTGGGTATGCCATGCTCACTTCAAAGTAGTCTTGTTCGCACCCCACATATATGTTAACAAAGAATTTACCCTGAAGAATGTAAAAAAAACTTTTTAACTCGAACATATCTTTCAAAGTAAAATTCTAGAAATTAAACCACCAGAAAATATTTCTTGATACGCCTATGACGACAGATCTTTTTAACTATTAGAAACGACCGTCAAAATATAATACAAGACAAAATTGCTTCGAAATTTTGAGCTTATTGTTATCCTACATAGACTTAAAAATATAATAGAACAACGAAGACATCGATTTCGACTGTTATAATAGCTTTGTTGTCCTAGTTTCCAACTTTTTAACTTATAAAGTTATATAATTTACAAGAACTTTTTTAATAAAATGATTGTTGCTGAAATGTTTACAAGTACAAGTTTTTCGGCCGCTTTTAGTCTTGTTTGTTATTTCTTTATGTTATTTCTTTATAACGTATAGTACGTTAATCTCAAAATTAAGACAGTGGCCCCTTCGTTGACGGATTTCTCGTGCTCTCATATTGTGTTTATACAAAGGCTTATCAATATTTGCGCTTGTTTTGTATATTACCTAGACACTTAATTTGCCTTAATGGATTTTAACCATATCGGCTTAAAACCATCGTCTTCTACGGAATTTTAGTCTCTACAAAATTCTGTGGTAATTAATCTGTGTTGTTGTGACTATTTTAACATAATCTTAATGATTCAATTTCAATTTATTTGATTATATTTAATAAATATTTCAGTTGCTTTATATAAATTAAAAAAGTTTTAATTCACATTTTAATGTTGTTACTAAGATGTAGATTTACATTTGTTATTAACAAATGTTTCACAATTTATTTCTCCATAGTTATTTAATATTATTTTTACCGCTTTGTGTTAAGTTGCTTACTTTACTTTACTGTGTATATTGCTGACACTGGCTCAATTAATATTCCTACACTGTAGAACACAAATATATAAATAAATACATCAATATAAAAAAAATATTTTATAATGATGAATGGCCAGAAAAACGGAAAGTACAGGGTCAGCCATTAAGTTATGTAAATTTTAAATATCATAGAAAAATAACTGCAAGGCTTAGGAAAGATAATCTTTATTTATAATAAAGTAAACACATGGGATTTTTAATTTTTAAAAATAACATCACTGAGATATGGTCCATCTAAACGTTCTAACAAATTCCTCACATTAACTTTGCAAAAACTCGCTGGCACGTCGCTCGTGGGGTAGCGGACATTTCCTCGCAAATATTGTTGTTGAGCTGGTCGATTGTCGTCGGCTTATTGACATAAACGTAGCTCTTGAGGTACCCCTAGAGAAAAAAATTCAAAATAACTACTATTATAATATCGTTACATAAAAATGGTACAGTGCTTTATTTTATTACCGGCGTGGCGCTTGCTATTTTTCACTTTATGCCATTCTGAAATAGCAGCCGTATATTCTGTTCAAATATTGAAAAGGTGCTACCTATATATACTAGATACTGCGTCATTGCACCTCACATTTATCATAGTAATAGAGACACGAACTCTGCGCCTTTGTAGGAACAATCTGTACAAGGCAACGCGAAATATCGGAAATGTGAGAACTACATTTTATGGAAAACTTACCAATTTGATATACAAATATATTATAATGAGTTTAAGACGGCAACATTTGAAATGACTAATCATTATTATTATACGTTATTCCGTATAATAATAATGATTATGATATGATTTCAAATTTAGATATTCCTTAATGAGGAAAAGGTAGCCATTAAAATTGTATATTCAAACAAGTAAAATGTAGTGTTCGTTCAACATGTATGCATACATACATAATAAATATGTTGATATTACAAGGAAGATGAGGTCTTTAGATTCAAGCTTAGATCTAAACGATGAGATTAGCAGCTTCAATAAATCTGAATATTGCTTCCTTTGAGTTGAAATAAAACTATAATTGAGATATATAATAAATATATAATTAGTCTAGATTTCTTTCACTCAGATAGTATTTGCTAATTACCATTACTTTGCCACTTTAATATTCATTACATTCACAATAAAAGTAAATACTTTGTTTTATCGTAACTAAGAAGATGATATAACTTTAAAATAGATTGAGAAACGCACGCCGCACATATTGCTTTGTACTACGAGTACCTTTTGTGATTTATTCACTGTTATCGCCCACTTCATTCCTATAAATTATATTTAATACTATATATTTCAGAGTGTCCAATATCCACAAGCTCTGTACGTGACTATTATGTGGATTTCTATATTATAAAGCGATCAGCTAAGTTGACTCCTTACGAAGTGAACGTATTTATGAATTATTCTATATGAATATAATTTATAAAACTAAATTCCAATGGGTAAAATATCTGCGTAATGCTTTTAAACTATGTGACATGCTAATTCATTACTACATATTATATATAACAGTCTTTCTCTGCCTGTCTGTTTCTAAGATTTCTTCTTTAAAACTATGCAACGAATTTTGATGCCGTTTGTTCAAAAATCTGCACACCACTTTCGATATATAACATTTTCATTAGAATTTATTTAAGGAAGTCGTCAAAAAAGACCTTTACGCTGACATTGCACACTGTCTAAATTATATTAAATACATTAAAATATTGTAGTGGAATGGTAATGGATACATCCTCCTCCTCGCGTCGATATTCTCAATGCTGAGGGTCGTGACTCCCTCCACGGATCACCTTGTTCCGGACTATGTTGTGCCAACGGTGCTGGACTTTGCCGGTGATGACCATCTTCTCCAAATTGTCGCTACTCTTCCGGGCGACATGGCCAAAATACTCAAGGACGCAATGCAGGCAGATAGTCGAAAGCCTAGTTGAGATTTTGAGTTCCTTAAGTATCGACACATTACTGCTCTTAGCTGTCCAGGGGATGCGTAACATTCTTCTCCAGCACCACATCTATTCCATTTCTTTTTCCACGACGCTGAGTTCGCCTGTTTTAATTAAGCGTCTTACATTCCAGGCTCCAATACGATGATGTGCGCGTATTGGGATCTTGTTTGAAGTTTGTTCGCCATATGGATGGATACATACATATGTATAAATACGTCATACAAATGCCTAAAAAAATCAAAAGTAATATCTTTTAGGTAATTAATTTAATGTATTACTTTTTTGCAAAGTAAATAACTCCTAATCGGAATTAATATTTGTCCGTATAACTCATTTTATTACCTTAGCCAATTAAAGTAGACAAAAAGTGACATTTATGTCACTTAATTTAAAAGTAATACTTTAGAAGCTATCACTGATTATATGTACAAAAAATAATTAGTTTACAGCAAAACTTGATATTGCTAATGTCGGCATACCGGCACGCCGCGTCGGGTAAAAACTTATGGTGTATCACATATTTGTTAGTTTACAATATTTTTTTTTATGGAAGAGACGGCAAACGAGCGTACGGGTCACCTGATGGTAAGTGATCACCGCCGCCCACGGCCCCGTGTAACTCCAGAGGAGCTACAGGAGCGTTGCCGTTTTTTAATGTGGATGGGCACCGGGGCCCGGCATTACCTAATGCGAAACGCAGTGGCCAAAGCCACTACTTAACGCCGGTCTTCAATGCCGGAGGTGGTAACAATCCGGTCGAGTCTGTCCATGCGTGTTGCCATTGCTGGTAACGTGACGCTACCACACGCACTTTAGTCGCCTCTTACGACACCATCAGTACCAGGGTGATCCTATTCTAAGCCGGAATCACAAGGCAAAATAATAGTGAAAAGTTTGAAACAATATAAAAAAAATACACAATGATTCATAATAATGTCTTTGATTTTCGCGATTGTTACACATTTTAAATGAAACACTTTTAACCAGATTAATCGTGCATATTGATTTTTATACATGTTTTTTGGAAACCCGATGTTTCGAACACTTTGCAGTAGTCCGTGGTTTCGGGTAGACAATGATTCGTTATCGAACTAAATAAGTTACGTTGTACTTGAGTCTTATACATGTCATATCTCCATGGTATTTAGGTACAAATAAATTTATATTTTTTTAACAAATAAAAACTCAAGAGCTGTTCCCAAAAACATTTCAGTGTTTTCCAGAATAATTAAAATTTTTACTTATTATTCTAAAAATATGGCCTGAGTTGACAATAATATTTTACTCAATACTTAAAAAAATATTGATATATTTTAACTTTTTGTTAACGACAAATATTACGTAAATAATTAACACAATATTTATATATAGTAATTATTTATGTGATATGTTACTAAATATATCTATATCTATACTAATATTATATCCGTCCCTATATGGAGTACTGTTCCTATCTCTGGGTGGGAGCGCCAGCATGCCAGCTTAGGCCTTTTGACTCGGTCCAAAAAAAGAGCTATGAAACTTGTCGGCGAACCTATACTTACGAGCGGTATCGAGCCTCTAAGCCTAAGAAGAGATTTTGCTTCCTTGTGCGTGCTTTACCGCTTGTATAATGATACGTGTTTCGAGAAATTGTTCGACATGGTGCCCACGGACACTTTTTATCATCGCGCCGCGTACCATCAACAGGATTTCGTATCGCTCACACGTTGGGCCTACAATGATCTACTCTGTGAATGATTTACTCTGTGAGCTACAGTATGGGGTTCTACAAGAAGAGAATAAATAAGTTCCTAAAGGGTCTGCAAGGCGTATGTGGTGCTCCTGTTGCAAGCGTCCATTGACCATGGTAACCATTTACTATCAAGTGGGCCGTATGCTTTTTGCCACCATCGTAATATAAAAAAAATACAAAACTTTTTCAGGTAGCCAAATCTGTATTTAATTTGGATAGTTATCGTCTGTTTTTTTTTACGATAAACTTTTGCTCGATATGGTGTAACTATGTGTCTTGTGACCTTTCTTCGGAATAAATATCGTGGTTTCATTTCATTCATCTCTAGGAATGGAAATATATTTACTAAATACATTTTTGAATACCAGTACTTTGTTCATCAGTCATGATAATTATAAATATTACTTGTTTAATAGTCCCTTCTTCCTTTCTTCATTTGTTTCTATATTATAAACTAACAATTAACTTGCAAAGCTAGGTAAGGACAACAGAAAATATATATAAGAAGAAAAATCTCAACACTTTTACTGGTATCATAAAAAGAAGATTTTTAAAGGATACAAATTACTCATTTGGCATTGAGACAGGACGTTATATTAAAATGTATTTTGAATATATTATATTCACTATTTTTAAATTAAAAATAGTGAAAATCTGAATGTATCAAATATAGTGTGAGAAAAAACAGCACAATATTTTAATAATATCGAATATTCGTCTATATTTTTATATCGGCAATATAGGAGTACTAACGTTTTAGACGAAATGGGAATATTGTATGTTTTATAGTGGAAATTACGACGACATAAATACTAAAAACAAGTAGCGTCACAAAGTTCATGCAAACAAACATTATGCAATTACAATTAGTTAGCTAATTTTTAGCTTTAACGAGTATAAATACTCGTAACTATAGAGCAAAGGAGTTATGTAACGAAAGTTACAGTTAATTATCCTAAAATTACCTAATTTAAACATGGTCATAATTTTGAAACATTTGGGTACTCTATACATAGTAGGGTAAGTAATTCAATGTAATGCCTCGAGGCGGTTTCACGTAAAAGTTGATATGAGACTTTACTTTCATTTCATTTCATTTCATTAATTATGGCGTTTCGAGCGTGCCGGTTGAGCACAATTCACTTCGCCAATGTCACGTTGTATGGAAGACTCACGAGAGGAATTGATCAGTACAAAAGAGATGACTGTACACAATAATATAATGATAACAAAAAAAATAAAACAAATATTTACAAGATATACACACAGCACATTATGTTAGTAATAAATAATATTTTACATACGTGTTAGTTTATAATCTAATTTTGTTACGTTTAATATATTTACATAAAAATTTACATAAAAAACCAAACACAAACAACAGACATTGAACATTAAGAGGACGAGGGACTTTATGGGGAAGAACATCGTATAGGGGACGAGTTAAGTTGGGGCAAGAAAAAAGGATGTGGGAAGGGGAGCCGTCGTCCAGGCCACATTCACACAGCGAATGGTCCCTGACCCTGATCTTGGCCAGATGCACAGGTGTACAAGCATGCCCAAGACGTAAGCGACAGATTGTTGTAATAATCCTCCGTTCAATATATCTTTGAGAGTAAAACCACGGTGGTCTAGGGATATTACGTTGGATAAGGGCATAATACTTACCTTTTTGGGACTTTGATAAATTCCAGGAATCACCCCAGGACTTACGAAGGTCTTGAGCAGAGTTAGAGAAATGTTCAAGTGTGCCACACCGGATGGCTAACTTGGCGCAAGAGTCTGCAGATTCATTCCCACTGATTCCAGAATGGCCTGGAATCCATACCAGAGTAACTTCCAAGCCCTTTAGATGACATGAATACAATTCTTCACTTATCCTTAAAACAATTGAAGATCTTAATCTACTGTGAAACGGATTTCCCTTCAATGCCATTAAGCAGCTTAGTAAGTCAGTAAAAATAACCGTTTGTTTAAAGTTATGAGAGCGTGTAAACAGGACTGCTTCTAACAAAGCAACAGCCTCGCCTGTGAACACCGATGATTCAGGGGGACATTTAAATTGTAAAATAATTTAGAATGTTGGTATCCAGCAAGCTGCACCAACACAGCTTTCTTTGGAAAGCTTTGATGCATCAGTGAAGATGAGAAGATGATTTGGCCAATGTAGATGAGCTAATTCCTTAAATTTTGTGTTGGTGCCAGGATCACCTTTGGTTAGGCCAATATTTGTGACAATACAGGGAGAATGGACCAGGGCGTTATAAGACGTCATAAAGAGGGGATGAGATGGAAAACAAGACAAGAGGTTAGGAAGAGATGTATATCTAAGGAAGCTATCAATCAGATACGGCAAAGGTTTGCCTCGAGGGATAAGATCAATAGCTTATGTAGCTTAGACCGTAAAGGATGGGACGACAGCTGCAACATTTTACAAACGAATCGGTCAGCAAGGAATTGTCGGCGAATAGGAAGAGGGGGATCTACACACTCCACCTGCATTGCGTTGGTGGGTGTAGAATTCATTGCACCTAGTATAATCCGAACGCATTTATATTGGACTCGGTTCAACTTTCAGTAGCTACTTTATTAAAAGGGTCTAAAACAAATAGTCTATGTGACTACGAACTATTGCGTTATACAGTAGTTTAAGAGTATACGGGTGTTCACCCCACCACACACCAGACACAGCTCTCTGAGCATTAATGCCTTTTTCACACTTTCTGCTGAGATATTCAGCATGGGCAACTCCGTTCAATCGTTTATCGAGAATCATACCAAGAAATTTAACATTTTCCGTGAAGTGTATAGGAATGTTATTACACAAAATATTAAAATTTGGAATAACCTTCTTTTTAGTAAATACTACAGCTTGACATTTATCAATAGATAAAGCCAAGCCATGATTAGAAAGCCACTGGTTAAGATAATGCAAGGCAGTATTTAAACAAAAGTTTATGTCCTCTACCGAATTTGAGCTGTAATAGAGGACGATGTCATCAGCATATTGAAGGATGTTACAAAAATTATTTACAGATAATTCGAGGTCATGAGTATATATATTATATAGCAGAGGACTAAGAGCTGAACCTTGAGGTAGGCCCTTCCAGACAAGTCTGGGAGGGGCAGTAAGGAGTGGATGTTTTACCGATACCGCACGACCGGTCAGCAGATTACATATGTAATGAGACAACCTCGGCGGAATACTCAGCTGGTGCAGTTTCTGTCTGAGCACCGGAAGAAGGACATTATCATACGCAGATACAACATCTAGAAAAACACCCACTAGATACTCTCCCTTGTCAAAAGCTCGTCGAATATCTGTAGTAAAAACACTGAGACTATCTATAGCACTTAACCCCTTTCTAAAGCCAAACTGAGAGGGCGCTAAGATATTTCTGCTTTCCACTATCCATTCCAGTCGATTTTTCAAAAGCCGTTCAACAATTTTTGATAACGCAGATGCTAGGGCAATGGGTCTATAAGAGTTAGGGTCAGAAGGACATTTTCCAGGTTTGAGAATAGGGATAACAATTTGGGATTTCCATGAGCTGGGGATAATGCCTGATTGAAATATTTTATTTACCAAATTTAAAAAAAAATGTTTCGATTTTATATTTAATTTTGTAATAAATGAGTAAGAAACACCGTCCTCTCCTGGGCTGGTGTCCTTTAAATCCGTTAAGATGTTTTTAAGTTCATCAAAGGAAAAAGGAAGATCCATTTCCTCTGAGGAATCAACCGGCGTGGATATAAAAAGATCAAGGATTAGTACAGAAGGAGGAGCCAATTTGTTCGCAAAATCGTTGAGCCATATAGAAGGGTTATTGGAATAAGGACTACAAACAAAGTTAAGTGATCGGCGGAATCTCTTAACATTTGTCCACACCAGAGAAGAAGAAGAGCGAGGACTAACGGGATTCACAAAAATTTAGCCAACCAAGTTCCTTTTTTTTCCAAATACAATTTCTAAACTTCGCGTGACTGCGTTTGTACTCAAAGTACTTCTCCATCGTCATACAGGCTGCGTATGACGCCTTGGCAAATGCTCGCCGATCTACAGAATCAGAGCATTCCTGATCCCACCAAGGATTGAAATGCTTCCGATTCTGAATGGAGTATTAAGTCGGCCGCAGATAAAAGGGCAGAGACAAACCGATCATAATAAACTACGACATTCTCATAATTACTAGACTCAAGAAGATTGCCCAACATGCAATCCACAGAGACGGCGAACTCGTTCCAGTGGGCCTTTTTTAAATTATATTTACAAAGCAGGGAAGGGTTGGGAGAAGTGGAAGGTCTATTATTTAAATTCATCAAAATAGGGTAATGGTCACTACCATAGGTGGATGGAAGTACTGACCATGATATCTGGGAAGCAAGAGAGGTAAGAGGATAAAGAAAGATCAACAGCAGTCCTAGGATTCTGATTAGGATTAACCCTACGAGTCGGTGAACCATCATTGAGAATGCATAGATCAACATCATCAATCATGTCTACCAACGAAGGAGAAAATCCATCACAGTAATAACACCCCCACAGAGTGTGATGAGTGTTAAAATCACCCAGAGGAAATGGATCCCAGGACAAGCACAGGGGTAGGGAGTGAGGAAATAATAGCCTTAAACTCTAGGAAGGTGGGTGTAGAAGCATGAGGAATATGAACAGAAAGGAAGGAAATACCAAGGACTCACAGCAACAGCATTCAATCTGTTGACTGTGAGTAGGAAGAGAGATACGGGAATAAGGAGAGGAGTGCTGGATAAGGATAGCACTACCTCCATACCCGTCATTTCTGTCCTCCCTTAAACAGGTGAAACCTGGCACCCTGAAAGGGGATTCAGGCACCAACCATGTTTCCGAGAGGGCAACAATGACAGGATTATACAGTGAAATAATATGAAGTAATTCATGCTTTTTAGCACGAATACTTTTACTATTCCACTGTAGGAAGCTTAGTGGGGCCATTGTTAAGGATTTGGAAAATTTTAAGTAGTTTTTGGGCAACGTTGGACGGTATTGGGAGTTGAGAGCAGCAGTTGAGATAATGCTCATGAGAGTGTCGGTAAGAGCCATTAACAGATCTTTTGTAGAGCCTCTTGACTAAGGCAACAACCATTAGGAAGGGAGGAGGGGCAACTACTTATGATGGACTGGTGAGCTTGTTTTTTAAATCCCTTTACCAAAGAAGCGCGGGGACGGGGAGCTTAGAAGACTGTCTTACGATAAGATTTAGTAGGACTAACAAGGATCTGCTATGCTGGGTTTGGGAAAGCGGGAAAATAGGTGGGGAGAACATCTTCTTAGCAACATCTGCATAGGAGCGTTGAATAGACGGAAACCGAGCAGATGCTTCCATGTAAGATATACACTCCTGCGACATAATAGCCTTAATGTTCTGTTGTCTTACATACTCAGGGCACCCTTTATCAGTTGCAAAATGTTTTGATGTGCAATGGATCCAGGTTGAATTTTCCTTTAGGGTGTCACATGCCTCACCAGATGAACCACCACCTCACCAAGGTGTTTCAGGTGCTCCCATGAGGCTGGGAGCACCTGAAACACCTTGGCTTTGATCTGCACTGCGATTTCACATGACCAAAACGACAGCAATTAAGACATTGGATGGTTGGGTATTTATAAAGTTCGACATTAAGGACTGATTTATACGAAAAAACTCTTTCAGTCAATTGTTGGCCACGTAATGTACTAACCACAGTCTGAGTGAGGACCCATGTAACTGCACCCTCACTCACATTCTTTCGGTTCATACGTCTCGCTTTTATAACCTCCCCACAAGCAGTAGGGAATGTTAGTGAGCCAACAAATTCTTCCAGCGACCATTCAACGGGAACCCCCTTTACAATTCCCATCCTTGTGATATTAAATGTTGGGATTGCACAAACATATTTACATAGATTGAGAACAGGATTACTTAAAAACTTATTCGCTGCTTGCAGAAGTAAACTGGACACTGATTTTATTGTGACCAACATTTTTAACTCTATCATTGACAATATCACTAATTTTATTAGTATGGAGGAATTGACCAAACTTAATGGCTCTTATTGATGTCCCTGCAGAAGGGTCAGGAGATTCCCTTGACACATACACAATAAAAGGTCCTTTGTCAGAACTAATATATGATTTTGGGGATTCAGACATAGACGGGTGAATCCAAACATTTTGAATAGAGGGAGTGGCGGTGGATGGATCAATAATAGTTTTTTTAATACTATTATTTAAATCTTGACTAGGATATGTGTCCTCTCCCTGTCTTTTTCTGGATACTATCTTATTAATAGAACCTCCCCCAGGATCAGGGGGGTCAGGTGGGGGATCAGGACCCATCTTAAATTAACTTAACCTAACTGTAAAATATAACGAACTTAGTCTATAAGACAACACAAACACTTACTATAACCTATCACCTTGTTAGTAACATCTATTTACACTATTATATATTGTTTTCACTATGTACAATGACAAAATAATACACTGAAATAATAAACTCTCACTAGCACGTGTGTCAACAAAAACAAACGCAAGCGAAGTCCGACTTCACTTTCAACTTTTGTATATCATAATATGTGAAATATAGATAATAAAAAAACTATAAATATTCAAAATCAGCGTGTAATGGTGGCTCGAAAACTTTTCTTTCGCTTTTTGAGTAAAAAAAAGTCATTATAACATCGAAGAAATAAAATTTTTATATTTTATATATATATATATATATATATATATATATATATATATATATATATATATATATATATATATATATATATATATATATATATATATATATATATATATATATATATATATTATATATATATATATATATATATATATATATATATATATATATATATATATATATATATATATATATATATATATATATATATATATATATATATATATATATATATATATATTATATATATATATATATATATATATATATATATATATATATATATATATATATATATATATATATATATATATATATATATATATATATATATATATATATATATATATATATATAGATATGTCAAAATAAAATTCGATAAAAATAAAATAAATGATGTGTAATAAAACAATAAGATTTAATTATTATTCCTCAATATGTTTTTGTTAGGTCTTGTATACAAGAATAGCAGTTGGACTTTGGCAGAGCTCACATGGACTTGGCCAGCTTGGTCAGGGCCAGTGCTGCGCTTCGCAATGCCCTCGAGTAGAAAAACTTATTGTTAACACTGATTCCGAAAGACCTATTGTGACTGCATCTGAAACCAAGGTAACGTATCAAATTATTATATACAGCACATTACATTTATGAAATAAATTCAAACAGTTTCGTTTCGTGGCTTTTTTATTTAATCTCTATAATATATATTTTTTAATTATTTTGTCTCAAGATGCTCCCTTTTTAGTTTTCACCTAATTCCGGGTTTTGTGGGATGAAACTTCTCGATATTTACGTTGAAATGTTCTATAACAAATATTGTAAAAATTATATATCATGAAAATAATTATTTTATTATAAATATTAAGAACGGCTCGCGAACACTTAAATTATTCCTTGCGAAAAAAAGTTACATATTTAACAATACATATAAAAATTCTAACGGATTTGAACCTACGCCTTCGTCATTCAATTTTTTATACGTATTTTAAATAAATATTTTTTTTTCCTAAGTATAGATTCTAATTCTTTTCAAAAAGTAAAATTTATTAAGTTTTCTTTTTAATATTAGCAATGCCACCTAAAATTATATTTACTCGAGGATAGAGCACCCCATTCCCTTCTTTTTTTGGTTCTTTCGATGTATTATACAGTAATTCACTCACTCACTCAGCTTGACGCTGTATCCCGCACATGGCAGGGTAGGCAAAGGGAACATGGGAACCTAGTTTTAAGACACTCCGTTCCATTTCTGTTCCCCCATTTCCGCCAAATTTGAGGCATTGCGTGTTGAGTGGCGGAACTCGACGCAACGTTTTGCCTCGTTATAGAGCGAAGAAATAAAAACAATGGGGTGCTCTATCCTCGAGTAAATATAATTTTAGGTGGCATTGCTAATATTAAAAAGAAAACTTAATAAATTTTACTATTTAAAACACGTATAAAAAATTTAAAATATTAAATATTTCATTTCCTCCAGTGAGGATGAACTTACAACCTGTCGGTCACAGTTGCCACGCTTGTGCCACTGGGCCAGTAGTATATATATATATATATATATATATATATATATATATATATATATATATATATATATATATATATATATATATATATATGTATATATATATATATATATATATATATATATATATATATATATATATATATATATACATATATATATATATATATATATATATATATATATATATATATATATATATATATATATATATATGTATATATATATATATATACATATATATATATATATATATATATATATATATATATATATATATATATATATATATATATATATATATATATATATTCATCAAAAATTATGGAGTATTTAAATTGTGTTTATTCAGCCATAAATAAGCTTTTCTTACGCCGATATAAAATATTTTAGAAAATTTCAATTAGAAATTGTTTTGCAAAGTTTTTCTATTTTAAAATTGTTATGTAAAATAATAAGTGAAAAAAAAGCGTTTGGTATCGTTGCTTTATCATTATATAGACACATCTATATAACGGCAGGGAAAGCGCATTAGCTTGAAGTGCAATTCGTTATGTCGCACAAGAGAAGATTAGCTGTCTGCAAGTAGGTTAGTTATAAATTATTCCATATAGCCAGCTTCTTCTGTTTAAATATTGTCACAGATATATTTTTATTTATATTTCTCACGAATAATTCATAATAAATATTTAGAGTACCTACGTAGGTTTACAATACGCTGCGCGGCGGCGAATTGTTGCCAACCGTTATTAAATAATTTCGATTTCTACAGTACTGTTCCAAGTTTTCTAATTATGGTTAAGGAATTAATATTAACAAAGTAAATTTATACCTTAAATGTACAATAAATATATAAGGTTTCGGTATTCTAGGTAAAGTAAAAGTTATAATAACTATGTATACAAAAATAGTTCATAATTTATTGAATTTCTAACAATATAAATTATTATTTTTTACCAATTAATTGTGTATACTTAAAATTTTAGGCTATCCAGGTTCAAACACAAAGTTCCGAACACTATACAGTAATACAGTAGTACAGCGTCAAATGTATGTACCCACATATCTTAACATCTGTCCACGGATTTGGAAATACCTATATAATAATATATTTTTGATTCAAATTTACTAAATGTCGTAATAGTGAAAAGTAAGGGTTACACTGAAAATATTACCATAAAGCTGATTGACAACTTTCTAGAAAGTAATATAAATGTTCAAAAAAACATACATATTACTTAGTAGAAAGTTAAAGCTCAGCATAGTTTGTTTAGTAAATGCTACTATTTACTATAGGAAAAGTACCTACTTAAAGCCTTTGCATGTTTAACGTTTTACACGATCAGAGCTCTTCGTTTTAATCGACTACCATTTTGATAACGACAATAGGTATATATATCATCACTTTTATACCACACCAGATCTTGAATTCGTTATATAAAGTGATGAAGCTGTAAGACGCGGTAACCTTTCATGAAGTTAAAAATTAGGTCAACATAACCAGATTGGGAATCTTCAGAAGTGCAAAGGATTATACATTCCTGCAATATTATTCTAAAATTCGGCAGTCACGATTCTTTATAATATATAAATATTTTCGTTTATTAAATGGTATCATCATGTTATTATGTTACGGTGTATTTTCAAGAACGAATTTTGTGAAAATTGTACTTACAAATAAATTATTTGATGGAATAAATGTTTACAATTCCGTATAATTGGCCGATGTTGTAAGCAATTTCTGTTAATTTACAATAATTGTAACACATAAAGTAACAATAATTGAAACGAAACACAGAAATGTTTATTTTACCACAAGTAGAATCAAGCCAGCAAAAACATGTTTACATTTTACTATATATTGAAAAGCTTTTCGAAAAAATAATTTGATGTGTATCATTCATATTATACTGAGGCGATTTTATGCTTATAATTTAGCTGGGGTATTATAGTTATTCATAAAATGTTTTATAACGTAAATTTAATGTAAATTATAATAATGTAAATTTTTGCTAAGGCGGCATTATTTTTGAATTCCACTGAACTGTTATGACTGTTCATGCTGATGTTATGATCTTGATCATTTTATATGTAAATGGAAAATGCGGCTAGTCATGGCGCAGCAACACAAGCGTGTGTTGTGGATGCAATCCCCACACTCGAAGAAGTGAAATATTTTTTCTTAGAAGCTTTAGCTTGACGTTTTCTGTCCTCCGGTAACGGTAGATTTCATTATTTGATATCAAATGTTTATTCTGTTTTTTTTTTCATTTGGGGTACGGAATACTGAAATATTCTAGTAACCCGCCTGTGGCTTCGTCCAAAGGGACGTAAAAAGTAGGTACAATTATAGAGTAGTTAAAGTAACTACTCTATAATTATACCTACCTTTAGCTACACTATAATTGTTTTAAACATATAAAATATTTAAAACAGTTATAGTGTAGCTAAAGGTGACACTTTCGATTATATCTAAATAAAAATTAATTTAAAAGTAAATTAACACTTGAACATCGTTATATTATATACCTTTAGCATTCTCTTTTGCCAAACGATAATCCTAACGAATTGCCCTTGGGTAGCTGCTATTTGTTAAAATCTCCCTACAGAGATACTAACATTGTAACAAACGTATAAGAATTTCGACGCAGCTTGATGAGAACGTATGGCGTAGTTTGGTCAGAGCGCTTGGACAGTTTCCAAAGAGGCGCGGGTTCAATTCTTGCTTAGTTAAAATTTTACGTTCGTAAAATGAGTATTTTAATGAAATAAATAACATCTTAAATAGTTAATAGTAAATCTACTTAAATATTCATCATTGAATTCGAACAGAAAAGTATCTTTTTACTAGTGTCTCTCTTAATCTGCTATTTGAGAAAAAAAAAAAAGATTTATCAAATTGACAAGAACTTGATATTTCACATAAAAGTTAATATCATAGGAATGGGATTATGATATAAAATATTATACAAACATAAATTCCTAAGCTGATATCATATAACGTAAATAATTCAGACTCCTTAACAAAATGAAGGTTTGTGAAATGTTTTGTTCTGTATTGACAGTCTGCCTACTTATTACGCACCATAGAGCTTAGCAAACATGTCTGTATTGTTTTCCAACAATTGTTCATAATATTTGTCACGACTTTACTTTATTTCAATAGATATATATAATATCGGACCATAACGTACTAATAATTTTGTATAAATTACAATATTACATTACAAAGTGCTGTGTGTATAAATCTTTTAAATTATTTCAACATGCTGTAACCAATACAGAAATCTTATTGATAAAAGATATATCAGACGCTAGGGATGCATCTATCTTGAGATTTCTACATAATGCAATAGTTTCGGCGAAGTGCTTAATGTATATTTAACTTATTAATTCATTAAGTATTTATCACTAATTAAATGGCAAAAACATAGTGTCTTAACAATAAGTCTCCAGGCTCTCCCTGCCAACTATATGCGTGATGTAATATGAAGCTCAAATAAATATTGTTGTTCAAATTCATTGATAGCATAATATTTTTTATAGTATGCAAAACACAAAAACTATGAAGAAATTTTACTATTAGGAGTTGCATTTCCATATAAGATAATTCATAAAAGGATAAAATATATAAATAGAGACATAGCGTAACATTTTCATAACAGGATAAGCAGAGGGAACTTGGGAACCTAGTGTTAAGGCACTTCCGTTCCGTACTATTCAGAATCGTCTGGAGGCATTGTGTGGGCGAATTTCACGCCGCGCTTTGCTAAATTACCAGAGTGAAGAAACGAAAATATTACATATTTCATTACTTTAAGTGAGGATCGTGGGAGTGGGATCGTTAACAGACGATGGAACTTGGTGCGATTGCACCACTGTACCGTGCGGTGCGGCCTTCGAATCAGACGACTGCACTGCACACCGAACCATTCAACAAGAGTGTGTACGCGTGAGTGAGACGCCGCTACGTGTAGAGTTGAAGCATAATTTAGAATGTAAAACAAACAAAATAATTTCGAGAAACGATCCATGCATACAAAAGACGAGTGATGAGACGACTTCTTATTTATCTCGAAACGCTTACTTATCGGAAACAATGTAGTGCTACTGATACATATTCGTTGTGACGTGTACCGTTTACGATACCCTAATAGCAATTAAACCAAAAAATGGTTCAGTGCGCCGTCCACGCGCGCACTATGCGCCACACCATCAAAAGTGATGCGATGGCAGGCCGAGGTCGTGGTGCGGCTGTACCAAGTTTGATCGTCTGTTTGCATTCTTACATTCACAAGCTCGTGCTTCTGCGCTTTGGCAGGCCCCAAATATTTAATTAATATTTTTAGTGTCTAAAATTTTATTTTATTTAATTAAATCTTTTTATCCAGGTAAAGACACCGTTAAAATCGTCGAAGTCGTGTCCAAATCACGAAACCAGAAGTTGTCATCATTTAAGCCACCTGTCTCGAAACGTGCTACGCGCCCGACGCGGTGTCGTCCGTATGCTGATAGTTGTAGTGCTAACATTTGCAGCATGCAATTTACCTTTCCATGCACGTAAAATGTGGCAATACTGGTCAAGTGGATACCAAGGTACTAGCGATTTTAGCGCTCTTCTAACGCCTCTCACTTTTCTCATCACGTACTTCAACTCTGGAATCAACCCTCTTTTATACGCATTTTTGTCTAAAAACTTTAGAAAAGGTATGCGGGAATTACTGTTCTGTAATTTCTCAGGCAAGAGGAAAAGCGATAATCTAATACTTTTAAACCGCGTGGGAGGTGCGGGACTTAGAAGAAGTTCAACACGGTCGACTCGTGCCAACTGCAGTACCGTCACAATGGCTCCTAATGGCGAGTCATGAGGGTTGTATCGCCGCAGGTTCCTGTATAAAATAAAAAACACAGATAGTTCCTGATTAACGGAGAGTACCGACGAGGTAACTGATAGTAGCGGACTTTACACAGTTTCCACAGTATCAAGACGAGATTTATATGATTAAAACACCTTGTAAGTCACATTTTTGTCGCATTACTCCAAAAATGAAAGGTGATTGTTTAATACTGATCTCATGAGCTTAAAAGTAGTCTGTAAATGTTAATAGGGATGTAGGCGGTTTTAATGATGTAGCTTAATTGTTTAAACTACTGCATATACGTAGCTTTACCATTTAACCTTATTCACAGTAAATGTTAAATTAAATGTAAGTGTGTTACGATAGGATAATGATTATTTATTATATGTATATATTCTTTAATTTAAATTAAAGTAGTAAAAATATTTGTTATAAGATATATTTTGTAACATTTTGTACATAAACTAACTTTTTAATGATTTAGCCTATAAAATAACTTAAACTAGATTTTTGTGTGTAATATGACTATTACAATTATTATAATCATTGAAAGCTTACACTTTGAAACCCTAATAAAATATCATATCTTAAGCCATAATATATAAGAAATTTTAGAGTACGTAAGTACACAAATCAATATAAAAAGCATTTTAAAAACACATTAGTGTTCGAAATTCACTGAAGTCTTGACAATGAAAAGATAAGCTTTTGTATTCTTCAAAATTATTAAACTGGCACTACTAAGGCTTTTGTGCAAGGAAATTGAATAATTTACGAGATCGCACATTTTATTTTATTTTTGTTGTTCAAGAAGTTACTTGGCTTTACTTGACACCCGAGCACTGGCAGTTTACATTTGAACAAAATTAAATTTGCTTCTTTATAGCGACAACGGTGAATAGACTCATGTAACCTTTTGAAACAATCTCAAAGTATATTTTGCTTAGAATTATAACATTTCATTTAGATGCTCAAAAAATATTTTCTTAATTATATAATGTATTTTTATTATATCACAGAGGGAATTTTTACAATTTTGTTTTGTCTGTATTATTTTATGTCGTAATTATATAAATATTTTTATAACATGTAACAAATTATATAGGTCTATGTTAAAAAATATTTTACGAATAAAAATGTTATAAAAGAAATGGAACGGTGCTATAAAAATTAAGTACGATTACTTTTAGTAGTAACATCGCCGCATAAATCAATTTTCGTAAAGAAAAAGTAGTGAGTATTGGTTTCGGTGATTACAAGTATAGTTAGTTATACATATAAGTTAGGTTAAAGTAATTTTACTTAATCTTTACTCAATGCGTTTTTATTTCTAATATATTACTAAAAGGAAATAACTCGAAAGTGTTCTTTTCGAACGAGAGCCTAAGGTTTTCTAGAAACATACCGGTTTTCTCAAGCGTACGCTTCCCCTGCAGTTTAGTAGTCCGTAAAATACATTCAGTGTTGTTAACGTTCACTAAATCAATAACATTTACACATTTACGGAACAAACACACGGAATATATATACATAGCAATTATATATATATATATATATATATATATATATATATATATATATATATATATATATATATATATATATATATATATATATATATATATATATATATATATATATATATATATATATATATATTAAATTACTATTTAAATAAATATCAACATTTTTAATATTCGTAGTTTTGCATACTTACTTATAAATTACTTATGATATACAATCCTCTTACTTTTTATATTAATTAAAAGAAGACAAAATAAACTTATCTACTTACATTGGTTCAGAGGACTTGTTAAAAGTCATTGTTACATGTTACTTTCGCTAATGGTACTTAATTATTAACGTAGCCTTTCGCTTCTCATTTACTTTTTGAGATAACTACCTTAATATATCCTATATATGGAAGGATAACTTGGTAGCCAAAGGAAACTTTGGAACCTAGTATTAAGATTCTATATTCTGCTGAATTTGAGGCATTTTATTTTTGTTGATTATTAAATATTTGTTTTGAGAATATTAAATATTTTTTGTCCTCGAGTGGGGTCGAACCCATCACCTATCGTAACCAGGCACACTTCTACTCTAGAAGTAGTAATAAGTTTAATAATGAAGTTACTGTTTAATTCTGTTTTTATATGAATATAAGCAAAGTATTCTCTCTAAAGTCCAAGTCCAGACCATAATGGTATGTCTTATTTAAACGACTACATTTTGAGACTCTATGTTATATGAATATTATTATAACGATTTTAAAAACTGTCTTTATTATTTATATTAGTCGTTTTATTTCAATAGATTTATAACATAATTGAGCTTTTAATATTTTTAATACTTAAATTATTTGATACGTTTATTTTTATTACATTCATAAAAAATATTGAAAACTATACCTAATAGGTCATTATAACTTATGATTAACCACAATTTCGCACGTAAAGCTGAAATGTTACGTAATATTTAATAGTAGTTGAATATTTTTGTTTTTATATTTTATTATTTATTACTACTCTTTTTTTGTTTTGGGTATAGGGCTTAAACTAGGAATACATGACATCGACTTTTTTTGTAATCAAATTCAATCATGTGTAAGTGTGATATCAAACGTGTTTAAATTATTGTTTACTATATGGTAGTTAACTTACCTAAACTCTACAGTTTAGCACATTTATATTAAATTGATATGTCTATCTCTGATTTCAAAATAACGGTGTTTTAATACGCGACAGACCTTTAAAAGATATGTCCCGTATTTAAAAAAAATGGAACCTTTATAAGATTACTTTATTGCCAGTATAGTAAGTAGCACTTCATAAATTCGCTGCAGAATTTAACCCCGTTCACGTGGATCTGTAATTATGAAATTTAGCGCGAACTAAGAACTTACAACACAAAAGAAAAAGATTGAAAAGTGAAAATTATAGGTAATTAATAAAAAATAAGTTTGTCAACTTTATTCACCACGTAATCAAAACCTATAAGGTATTTCTAGTAGACCTCGTAGATAATAATATAATGCTTAAACAAATGAGATGCCATACAGTTAAAATGAATTCTAAAAAATGAAAATTTTTATTTATGTATGTATATTACAGATAAAATCTATAAGAAACTCATAAATGTAGTAAAAAATATTTGCATATGCACGCCAACTTGGTTGTCAACTTTTTTAGCTTCACGCTGTATCCCGTATGAGGCAGGTTAGGCAGAGGGAACCTAGTGTTAAGACATTCCTTTCCACTTCCGTTTCCCACTTTCCGCCGAAATTGAGGAATTGCGTGTTGAGTGGCGGAACTCAACGCGGCGCTTTGCCTTATTACAATGAAAACTTAAATGAAACATTAAATATTTGAATTGAAAATATTAAATATTTCATTTCCTCGACTGGGGATCGAACCCAGAACCTGTCGGTTACAGTCACACACTTGTGCCGCTGCGTCACGACAGCCTCATTTAATAAGCTTCCAGTTAACTTTTTTTATTTTGAAAAACTCCTTTAACACTCTACGCGAATTTAGACTCGAGTAGGTGATGTGGTACTCATGGGTCGGCAGATTTATCCCATTCACACTACCCACTAACACCTCAAAGTGATCCTTTTTAATCCGCCACGTGCCAGGGTTATGGGACCTAAAGACTCTGCCATGACCTCAACGGAATTCCCATTGATCAATAATTCTGAAATTTGGTGCATTTCTCAAATTGGAATCCTCGATAGGCGATTTCGATTCACTCTTGGCCGGTTTATACGTTGATATAGTTATTAACACAGTTTTATTGTATTTTTTTACCTTTTTTTGGTCTGGGCTTATCATCGGAGCTCAATTGATTTTATGGGACCTTCACTGGAAGATAGAAAAGGTTGTGAAGTAACAAATAATCTACTTTTTACCCGGAATTCATTAAGAATCGGAATTGACTAGACAAAACGCATAAACTTAAGTTAATTTCGTGTGTAATACCGTCTTAAGTAACAATTGAAAGTGAAGTAAAGCCACGTGAGGGTGCTAGTAAATATTTAAAATAAAAATAATAATGACATTATGACCACACCACCACCACATTCAGAGTATAAAATGTAAACGCAACTATTATCTAATACATTATTACATTAAAGAATATTTCGTATGTTTTAAAAACGTAGCTTTGTAAACATTTTTGTAATTTATTGCAAGTTTAGTAATGAAATCAGCATAGCGTGCTCTGCAATCCGCTAACTGGCGCAACGTTGCAGTCTGTCTCAATTTAAATTAACTCTGTTCTCTAATATAGATTATAATTATGGCTTTATATATTTTAACTATAATGTTTCTCTATAATGTTCATTTACTAAGGAAATTACTATCACCAATTGCTTTCCTTAGTAATACTGTTATGAAATGAAATGAATAATAATAATAAATATATTATTTGTTTGTTTATTGTTTGTGCATTAGTATTTTTGATAGGATTCTTTTATTATTTATTGACTTACAATCTAAATATAAATATTAACAGGTTTCAATGTAAGACCAATAACATATAACATTGATTCATTGTACTTTTTTATTATTTTAACTAATATAAAACATAAACAAAGACATAATTGCTTAATTTTTATAGCAGAATAAGTAAAATGTTTTAAAATATGTATAAATCAATAACTACAACTGGTTATCTTATTTTATATTAAAAATATTATAGCAACACTAACAAGAGAAAAATTGACTTTAAAATTCAAAATCAAATTATTTAATTACGTATTTTTTTCGTATGTTGAGTTATGATTAAATAAATAATGTTTTACTATATCTTTATAAGTAATTACCAAAATTATTGCGTAAATCATATCATACAGCATTTTTATAGAGTAATGTAAAATAAAATTTAAATAATTAAATAAATAAATTTTACTTCTAAAAATCGTTTTTCCTTTCATCCCATCTTCCAAGGTGTTTTGCTTATACTTCTTGCATGTAGGCTATTCCACATATGTGTGGCGCATGGAAGGAAACTCGTAGGAAACTGCACTGTAGAGGCGAGCCACGTATGTACTTCTTGCAGACATACAAGGACGAGCTTGTAATGTACTGTGCGGTCAGAAATTCAAACAGTTCCCCAGAACACTCTCCGTGGTAAATGCGGTAGAGATCGCAAAGCGACGATATATTTCTTCGCAAAGCCAAAGTATCAAACCCCTGCAGATAATTGGTTTCCCAACAATTCGAACGGCTCTACGTTGTTTACATTCAAATGGTTCAAGCTGATACTGAGGTGCATCAGCCCAGAAGTGAGAACAGGCAGGAACTCCATATAAGGCTGAAACTAATGGTGTTTTGGCGTGAAGTATTATCTCGCTCTGCTGCTGACCTCCAGTTTCTTCAAGGCCAACTTGATTTTGCTTTCTATATGATCGCCTAACTGGTAATAATTCAAAAATCTGAAGACTGATATATTGATGCTGGGTGGTGGTAGGCTTTAAGAGGAATTTAAACCTTGTTCAATTCAATTGATAAATGGATCATCATGATCCATTTATCAATTAAATTGAATAAGGTTTTTATCACCACTTAAGGAGACATTTATTCCAGTTAACATAAGTTGATTTTGGCACTTGTTGACATTTTCCCGAGAAAGACTTGCACGGCCGAGGTATAAAGTATCCACTGCGCTATAATCTGCTTAGAAATGTACATATGATAGATTTTTCTAACAAATCATAGATATGAAGAAGAAACAGCATAGGGGCAACATACAATCTTGGGGGACCAAGACCAAGAGTGTATGTTATATATATATATATATATATATATATATATATATATATATATATATATATATATATATATATATATATATATATATATATATATATATATATATATATATATATATATATATATATATATATATATATATATATATATATATATATATATACATACATATACATATACATATACATATACATATACATATACATATACATATACATATACATATACATATACATACATATACATATACATATACATATACATATACATATACATACACATACACATACACATACACATACACATACACATACACATACACATACACATACACATACACATACACATACACATACACATACACATACACATACACATACACATACACATACACATACAATACACATACATATACATATACATATACATATACATATACATATACATATACATATACATATACATATACATATACAAATACATATACATATATATTTATATATATATATATATATATATATATATATATATATATATATATATATATATATATATATATATATATATATATATATATATATATATATTGGAGTATTTGATTGTAGCAATGTGTTCTAGTTGGGATTCAGTAACAAATTTGATTACCAAGACTAGGACAATCATAACTATTGTGGCACAAACCATGTAAATAATCGGTTGTCTGTAAATCGGTTTACTGACAATAGTTGAACGTGACAACGTCATAAGAAAATGCTAATGGCATTTTTAAAATGATTTTTTTTAATTTTATTTGTTTCATATATATTTTGTATGGATATAGAGAACGAGGGTAAATGGAAATCACAATGAAATTGATCAAGTTACAATTATTATTAATTTTTTACAATGCACATACTTTTTACAATTTCATAGTTGTAATAAAATATATAATAAAATAATTGATCAACGTACATTCATATGTGCGTTGACCAATTATTTTACAACCTTTACCGATAATTATTTCGGTCAAATAATAAAGACTCTATTTTTTTTCTCATCGTGAAATAGTTCTATTAACCTATTGTTATTGTTTTGTCAATTATAGCATAACCTACAATCGTACTGCATGGCACGTAATAATTTTATCTGAATATTTTCAATAAATACTTTGTACTTATTGTATAATGGAAATTAAAGCTTTATAAAGAGTAGAGGATGAGGAAGGACTCTTAAAATTTTTGCTAGATCTCATAACGAAGCAATACATCTCATAAGCTTTTTTTCTAATACTTTCAATATGCAAGTCGAAATAAAGTTTATCGTCCACATTATATAACTTATGCGAAAAGTTGGTATTGTTTTTCTTTTTTGTGAATATGATAGATTTAAATTTATATTTAAATCAATTTTGTTGTTTTTATAATACGTCGAGGAGTTATTAAGATCTACTTGAAACTACTTGAGGTCATGGTGAATGTCTACAGTAATATAAAATTTTAGATCATCCGCGTAGAGTAGAATATTACAAAATTTTAAACATAGCTTTATATTGTTGATAAACATGAAAAATTATAGAGGACCCAATTTGGAGCCCTGTGGAATGCCAGAGGTTATTGGCACAAAATCTGAATCATAACTTAAACGACTATGTAATGTGATTTAAACCAACTCCACAAATTACCACGGATTCCATTAAAGGCGAGTTTTAACAGAGAATTTTGTGGTCTACTCTGTCAAAGGATTTACGAAAGTCTGTATAAATACTATCCACTTGCTTGTTATTGTTAATACTTTGAAATAAATAATTTTTGTAAAGTAATAGGTCAGAATCTAGCGAGTCGAGCGAAGTTGAACAAAGCCTTGTTGTTTAGGAATTATGACCTTATTTAGATAGTGCTGGTAATATCGATGTGTAACGGTAAATTTCAACATTTGATTTATCATCATTTTTGAAAAGTGGTATTATTTGTGCCGATTCTCACGTAATAGGAAAAACGACTTTCGAGACATAAATTAAACAAATAAAAATATATACTAAATAATGCCCTAATTAAAAGCAACATTGCATTCTAAGAGGACAACATCAAAAAACATAAAAAGAATACAATATTAAAATTATTTACAAAAATTTGAATTTAAATAAATTTAAGGAAAATTTAAATAAATTTAAGGAATCCTTTAGGATTCCTTAAATTTATTTAGGGAATCAAAAGATATATCAACATTATGACATGAGGTCATTTCTTTAAATGTTCTTAAAATTCTGTTAAGAGGTGCATTATAACCAAGGTTAGTTTTACATAATTTTTCATGAAACAATGTTGCATTCTTAGATCTAGGTAGTCTAGATGGCACAGAGAAGTCTATTTGGGATAAGAGCCATTCTGAGTCATAGTCACCTTACAATTTTAAATAGAAAAAGGTTGTCTAGCAATTGTCTTTGAATAGATAAAGAGGACATTTTAAAGTGTTTTAGACGATCCACATAATTATGCACATGCTTAACTGCCCCACAACGACACATGCCATAGAAAGCGTTTTTGAATAGATTTTGTATATATTTCCTATAATGTGGATTCCAAACCACACTACAATATTCCAGAATGCTACGAACTAGTGCATTATATAAGCAAATTTTAGTATTAGGTTCTCTAAATTCTTTATATATCAAAATGCAATTTTGAGTCAAGAACCACGCCTAAATCCGTTATGTACTTGACTTCATGGAACATTGTTAATGTAATAATAATAGTTATAGGATGTACTACGTTTTCTCTTGTCCGTATTTAAGAACATGTCATTATAATCACACCAGAAGGTCAAGCGATCTAAGTCACTTTGCAAGTGTAATATGTCATCATTATTCCGTATGCATCTGGATATTTTTTATTCATCAGCGTATAAGTAGTAGTCAGAATATAAGAAGATATTACAAAGGTCATTTATGAAAAGATTGAAGAGTACAGGGTCTAATATAGAACCTTGAGGGACTCCTGAAGTTGACAAAAATGGGTCTAACCTGAATCCGTTGACTACAAATACCGATGTTCTATCCGAGAGGTAAGACTTAAGCCAATTTACTAACTAATAACTAAAACCAAAACCAGATAACTTTTGGAGAAGCTTTTGGTGAGGTACTTTGTCAATGGCTTTGCTGAAGTCGGTATATAAGACGTCGACAGTTTGCCTCGAATCAAGTGCAATTTTTCCGCAAAAGCAATTATGGAAGCGAAGCTATTCGTGAAGATTCAGTTAGATACTTATTATTGTTACATCAGGTATTTGTACTTCTAAACGTAGAACCAGGATGATGTACTACACAATTTGTAGGACAGCTTCCGTGTTTAATTAACCTATCAATAGATAAGAATTCTGATGTTTACTAATTTTTTATGGCCTCATTTATGATAAATATTGGAAAGGGTACGTAATTCTTTGGTAAAATCTTATATTTTGTACAAAAAACATTTATTCGACAGATTTAGATAATTATCTTGACAATTAACAAAAAATAACATGTTAGCAATGATTTATTAAAAATCTTTAAATTAACACATTTCATCTTTGCACCACTATTATCTGCCACGAACGAAATTGTTGAACGTCCAAAAATTGGGCGTCTCGTCAAAAAGAATAATTTCTTTATACACATCATTAATAAAGAAAATCATGTAGATACAGGAAAAGGAGTTTTTAAGTTAACTTAAGCCACGCATAAAATTTTAAAAATGATTGGACTATTTTGAAATAAGATAAATAATATTGTAATAAAACATAAACGCTTTATTTTTTTTTTTTTTGAAAAACGAGTCAATATATTAAAGAAACTTATAACGTGTAAATTGTCTATTGTAATAAATATGTAAATACATATAAGTCAATATATAAAAAAAATAAGTGATTAGGACAAATATTCAACATAACATACATCAACAAGATTTCATTAATTTAACCCAACCTTTTTTATTTAATAATGAAGCTAAATGCATAATGTTAAGGTATATATAATTTAATACACGCCGTCATTAGAGGTGATATTAAAGCGTTAATTTTAATGCCGTCGAGATCCTTAATTATCCATAAATAATATAAATCGACATTTTATCATAGTTATTACTACTTAGGAACAATAACATCATTTTTGAGTAGCTTAGAATGTGCTTTAAATAAAGCTATACGAAGAAAATGAAAATTACATTTAATTATAACAAATCATCTCATCTACTTGATTGAGTGAAATCTAATATATATCCTAATAGTCAGATAACATGAATTATATAAGATATAGTATTGAGCTTACATACCTATGTACGTACGTACGTTAAGAGTATTTAAATACATGTATATTATCACATGATATAATTATTATGTGATTGGAATATTTAATGAGCAACAACGCGTTTCAGTATATTTTAATTTTTATAACATCTTTTTGATTATTTACAACTTTCCTTCAAATTAATTTCCTGTGTGTTGGGGATTTATACAATGTTGTAAAGGAATAACAAAAAACGCACGTAAAGGGAAATCGTATTGAGTTTCCGGCTTCAGCATAAATATCGAAAGTATTTATGTTCTATTGGATTTAATCTGGGTTTAATTTCTTGTTTACTTATGAAAAATTTTCAGCAGTAAACGATAAATCATAAAATATGTAAGGATGGAGAAATTTCTAATTGATAAATCAATTAGAAGTTTCTCCATCCGTTTCTCCAGTCTATTTAATGGACATTTTAAATTATTGATCAGAACATTACAATTGACCTATCAATATGCATGCATCGATCATCATGCGTCGTATTTTTTTTAATATTCATAGATATTGGAACTCTTAATTGATGAAAAACATAAAAAATGACTTTTAAAAGATATTTTCACAAAAATAATTTTATTACCCAACATGAAAGAAAGAGAATACTTGTAGCTGCATTAATCTGTTTAAAATCAGTATAAAAAGTGACAATCATGAAAGGAAAATGATTAAAATAATGCATATTATAAAATTCATAAACCACCGGGATGCTACAGGCTATTGTAAACATCTTATTTACCTTTGTACAAGAAATTATAAGCACTATAAATAAAATCTATTGAAAGCATATTTTAACTTACAACTAATATATTGATTAATTTATAATTTATATTATATTATAGAATGCTTTATTTGATAAATGTTCCGACTCTGAGTTTTACTATAGAGCAATATTCTTCCAATTCAGCCTAATTTGTCCCTGGCGAATATTCGTATAGACGCGGACTGATTAGTGCAATATACCAAGCCACGGTGATTATGGTATTAAGGGAAGACTAGGATAATTATTATTTAATACGGCGTCGGTATTTTTATTAATACAAACTAATTATAAAACATCCCTTTGGTAAACAAATTATAGATTTGTATACAAGTACACCATGTATTTGTATACAAATCTATAATTCGCCATTCAATGAAAGATACTAATTGAAAATAAACATTTGCTTTAAAATTAACGGCACCAATTATAATTTTATAGATAACATTATTATTTAAAGTATACTTATACTCGTAATTATCGTATTTTACAAATCATACGTATAATGTATCTAATAACAAAAGAGTAGGGATTTTTTTTTAATTTAACCTTAAAATGGAGATTTATAATAAAAATATATTTAAGATTTTAGTGTGTTATCAAAGATTGAACGTTTGAACAATTATAATCGAGAATTTTTACCACTTCTTTTAATTAAAATGAAACATATTTAACGAGATAGACGAGATTTTTTAATTTATGTAAACCTACTAATGGGTTCAGCCCCCCTACTCGTTTCGCTAACCATATCACCACGACGACATTCGGGCGAGCCCGGACAGTGGTGCACCAATGCATTTAAAAATTACTCCACGATATTAAGAAGAGGTCGTAAAATTTTGGGACCATTCACCGAAGACACAAAAAAAGGAATACGTAATGCGAATAATTGTCTCCAGAGTTTTGATTCTTTATTATGGTTAGTAATCTTTTAAATTTGTTGAGGGTATACCCTAAAATACTATAATATAACTATCACTAATTGGAGTCAAGAATTACTACAGAATTATTTGATGTTGCGGTCTGCCGACATCAAATATTTGAATAGTTTAGAGTAACTTTCTTTGATGACCTATCGCGTAGGACGCGTAGTTGTAACCGTTATATTAAGCTATGAAATATTGAAATAGAATGATGGAAATTGGTATTACAGTAATATGCCGACTTACGCTACTTCGTTTTGATTTGGAAATAGGCGGTTTTTCTATTCTATAACTGTGCGCATCGGTGTGTTCGGTTTTAATTTAACCAGTACCTGAATCAACAGTCCGAACGGTTATACAAATACTGAAGCTGTGAAATGCTCTCAATTTTCTAATTCAACCAAATTTATAAACGTCACGGTATTTTCGCTCAGACGGAAACAATGTTACAGTTATGGTGTTAAAATCAAGTGAAATTTAAAAATTGTCCTTTTGAACAAAACACACATACTTTTTAGCTAAGCTGACTAATAGAAAAAGCTGGAGAAGTGGCCATAAATGATGATTTTAAGGCTAGTAACGGCTGCTTCAATAAATTTACAGGTTTTTATATTAGGCATAGATTTGCACAAAGTTCAGAGGCTGAAATAAAATATTGAAGGTAATAATTAATAGGCCTGTCGTGGCGCAGCGGCACAAGCGTGTGACTGCAACCGCCAGGTTCGGGGTTCGTTCCCCAGTCGAGGAAATGAAATATTTAATATTTTCAATTAAAATATTTAATGTTTTATTTTTTAGCTCTGGTAATAAGGCAAAGCGCGGCGTTGAGTTTCGCCACTCAACACACAATGCCTCAAATTGGGCGGAAAGTGGAACGGAGTGTCTTAACATTAGGTTCCCGGGTTCCCTCTGCCTACCCTGCCTCGTGCAGGATATAGCGTGAAGCCAAATAAAATATATTTTTAAAGAAATGTCTAAAATGACTTTGATGAAACTTTTCCAAGTTTTATTGACGCCAAAGATCGATTGACTCTGATGTACGGTGTAAATGAAGTTGGTAATTGAAAATTGAAATCACTTTTAGGTTATCGCTCAGAAAATCCAAAAGCCTTAAAAATCTAAAGCTGATTTGCCCTTCATTTGGAAATCTAGTGCAAAAGCTTTGGTGGCAGCTTCTTTTTTCAAGACGGATGGTAAAAATATTTTTGTCCTCTACAGACAACCAACACCCGCTGCCAGCTTGCTTAAACAAATGGACCAAGGAGTCATTAAAATTATTAAAGCTTATACAAGGCGATCATTTGCATATCTAAATAAAGCTATGAGACAATGTAACGAACAGACTTGACAACTTAACTTGATTTGACAGAAATGTCAATTTTTTTTAAAAAAAGTTCAGTGTTCTAGATGCTGTAAGCAGCATTGAACAGCTTAATAGACAATCTTGGAATGACGCTTCATGAAAACTTTTAAATATGGGCATTTGAAAAAGCTGTGTCCATTTTTTTGACCACAGAAACCTAAGGACAATCAGCCTTAGATATTGAACGAATTGATGGTATATAAGAAAAAGTGATCGATATAGCCAAACAGTTAAATTAAGAGGTGGATGCTGACGACGTCCAAGAATTGCTGGATTAATACAATCAAGACATTGAGTAAACTGATTCGTTAGAATTAGTTGAATCAGAAAATGACGATGATTCCAAACTTAACAAAGGGGTTACAAATTTAATAAAATATAGATTTTATTGAAGAGCGCGTGTCTATTACAGAACAGAAAATTAAAAAGTTACTGACAGCATGCCACGAGTAAAATGAAAATCTTTAACTTGCCAGGCGAAATTATTACAATACATATACGAAGCCTTTTGCATCAAAATATTTTTAATTTACATTGTTTTATTCATAGTAATATAAATTGTTTTCATTATATAACATGTTATTAGACTTACGACTTACGTCAATTCGGCTTACACAGCTATCTCACGGTCCCACCTATCGCGTAAGTCCGAAGTAGTACTGTATGGTTTAATGGATACATTTTTCACTATTGTATTATATCATTTTATTATATTTATTTAAAATTTTCTATAAAAAAATGTATACATGGCAATGCAATAACTATGGAATAGATTTAATACTACCTAAAAAGCATAATTGACATAAGTTATAATCGATATACATTTATTTAAACTAATGTCAAATGGCTCTAAAATAAGACATAAAAAGTTAAGCATCAACTAAATAGTAAAAAATAATATTTTAATTAGTCAGCTTCACACTGTATCCCGCACATCCTCGAGTGGGGATCGAATCAACAACCTCTCGATTCGTCACACAGGCTCACTACTAGGTAAAGGAAATTGATAAATAGAATGTGGAATTTTTTAATGTTTTTTTATATTTGGTTCGTTGTCTTACTATTATTTTTTCTTGGCACCGCTTTCAAAAATAACGAACTTTCACATAAAAAAAGTTTTTTTTAATATCGACGAAGGCGGAAAAATCGAGAGCCGACGGATAAACAATAAAAAAATATAATATAACGAACAAATACTTTTCCATTCACTTTAAACTTTCACTTTTAAACATGAACAACCTTATTTTATTTTCCAAACTCTCGGATACCTATAAGCATTGTAAAAGTGAAGTTTTGAGAAGTAAAAATAACGAGGAGGCACGTTACGAAGTTGAGAGATTCCTCATCATTATATCTATGTACAAAACGGATACAATTTAGTCAGCATAAAGCTATTAAAGGTGGCATGGAGCTTTCTGTAAATAAGTTGTTATAATAAGTGTTGATTTGATACGACTGATAATTAACGCAACAATTGTGTGTTCTATTCCTACTACGTACTACACGAAATATGTAATATTTACATTTTCACGATCTGATAACGAGGCAAAGCGTGGTGTTTAGTTTGTAGTTCCAAAAACAGTACTACAAGAAATCAATCAAGAGTGGGGAACAGAGAATCTCTACAATAGGTTTCCAATTTCTCTCTGCTTACTCGGCTGTGTGCAGAATATAGCGTGTAGCTAATTAAATAACAAACGGGTCATGTGCGAGTCGCACTCGCCTGCACTTCTGACATCACCGTGTAAATTTGTGTTTAATTTATATATATTTTTCCTCAACTATCAACTGACTGAGTTAGACTAAACTTAAATTTAAAAAGCATATAAAAATTTAGAACGAAGCAGGATTTAAAACCCGCGCCTCTTGAAAACCTTCCAAGCGCTCTGACCAACTAAGTCATTCCTTCTCACCAAGCTACGTCGAAGTTCTTATACGCTTATAAAAACTTACAACTTATTTATGTTGCTAGCATCTCTGTAGGGAGATTTTATGTTGTTTTATGTTGTTAGCATCTTTGTAGGCTTTTTAAATTTAAGTTTAGTATTTTCTGTCCTAAGTGTGGAATAAAACTTAAAAAAAAATAGTAAAAATGACTGAATTAGAATTTATATTCCAAGTTCATAAAACATAAAATGGTGATATACCCAAAAACACAGTGGCATATTTTCGGTGTACATCGTCATTTTATAGCTAGTTTAGACAATTGTACCTACCCACTACTTCCACAATTTTATGTTTAACAAAACAAAATAGAGAAAGTTACAGGGTGAACAAAGTTCCCTCTACATAGCATGCTATGTGCGATATAAAACGTGAAAGAAAAATTAAATATCAAACGCATATATATATAGTTGCACGCCTCATCAATACGCCACGACAGACCGAAATTTTGTGCTTTTAAGTAATTAAAAGTTTTTGGCGAAGCTTGGATACGTTTTTATTAATAAACTAAGCTAAATAAGTTTATACAAATTATCTCTAATAAAAAATCTTTATTGCAAATCTTAAGAAAAAGACAAAAAAAAATATTTATTGAAAATTGTTTCAGTAGTTATAAAGATGATGAAAGCAATAAGACTGCTCGTTTCGAATGAATATAAAGAAAAACTTTATAAAGCGTTCTTTTTGCAAAATCAAGTAGATAGCTTATTTCCATTTTATAAGATTTTTATGAATTTGTAGTTGCTTTATATATCGTAGTTAAATCCGAGCGCAATAAATTGTTTTATCTATAATTACACATTATTTTTGAATATCACTTTCAACTCGACTCGAAATTAAATTTATTTAATATGAAGAATTATTCACTTAAAGATTGGGCCCCCACTGTTAATTTTAACCTTGTTATTGTGCTTATTCTTCTGTATTTTCTTTACAGTTTTATCTATTTTTTTAGTTTTTTACCTGACTGCATGAAATAAAGGAGGGAGGAGGAGTCGCAGGCAGTGTGACCTCCCACAAAAGGAGCTGTAGCTCTAATTATTCGAAAATTTATAAAATGTGGTAAAAATAATAACGATTTCTCACGATCGTAATCACAAACTTGCCAATACAATTGATAAACCGCCTAATATAAAGTGATATTGTAAAGAACATTGATTGTAGATAGTCATTGAAAGCTTAGCAAAAAATTTGCCAGCCATACACTCATATGTAGTTTAGAAATATTCTCAACAATAGCCATGTGTGAGAATAACTCTGAAGCCAGAAAACTCTGACATCCGCTCCCCAGGGATCGGGAAACGGCTCCAGGGTGCTGAGACCTTTGGCCGTGGTTTCACACGGCACCCATCAAAATGGGTGCGTCTTTGGGGGCGGGCCGTTGGCCCTATGGAGTTTTGTTTGCGAATTGCCTTGATAGGCTAGTCCAAACTGGGGGAGGGGTTTGTCATAATTTGAGGGGTGAGCTGGGTACCACCTGGGCGGTCAGCTCAGCCGGGTGAGACCCTCGGTAATCCGGGGGAGGCCCAGCTTAAGCGACCTGCGACCGAGGTGGTAGCTCAGGAGTCTTTATCGGGGTCAATCATGAGGAGATCTCTTGGAAGCCGTCTTGCGTCAGGCGGCCGGGTATGCCAAGGAGCGATGTTAATGAGATGCGGATGGTCTGAAACATCGGCACGACGAAACGCGTTGGACGCAAGTCGGCCGATGTGGTCCTCCAGGCTCTCCATCCTAAGATCTCTATGGAGTGTTGAATTTCTCACATAGTAGGGGGCCTGGGTAACACGCCGGAAGGCAGTGTTCTGGACCACCTGCATAGAATCACGTTGGCGAGGACTCGCTAGGGCATACCAGGCCGGAGACGCGTACGTTAGATGCGGCCTGACATAACTCTTGTATAGCGACAGCTTCGTGCGCAAGGGAAGGCGGGAACGAAGTAGAGGACGCAACAGGAACAATGCAGCTTTCGCAGCGTTGGAGGCTTTTCGGACCTGCCCTGTAATGGTCAACCGTCTGTCGACCACGACACCGAGGTAGGTGGCCTGTTTCAACCATGGGATCTGCTGGCCTTGCAGACTCAGCGGAGGAGGCAATCTACGGTGGCCCCCAAACGATATCGCTTGGGTCTTCGCCACGTTGAGAGAGAGCCTCCACTCCGCAAGCCAGTTTGGCAGCAGATCAAGGGCTCTCTGAAGCTTTATGGCGGCGTGGATGGGGTTGAGGCTTTTGGTCAGCAGGGCAATGTCATCTGCATATAGCGCCAACATTGTGTCCTGTTGCGTAGGTACATCGTTAGTGTACCAAGAGTATAATGCCGGAGACAGGGTGCTGCCATGGGGAAAACCTGCGGTGTTCATGTGGCTACGCGACCTGGTACTCTCCACTCTGACTCTGAAAGTCCTGCCGTGGAGGAAGGCGGCAATCACGAGTGCTATGTGGTGCGGAGTGCCTGCGTTTAGAATCTTTAAGAGCAGTCCTGGGTGCCAGACGCGGTCGAATGCGCTGGCAACATCCAGGAAGGCTGCGGCTGTTCGCTCGTTTCGGTTGGCTGCGGCGGCGGTGAAATGCAGCACTCTTGCCACCTGTAGCGTAGTCGAGTGTCCACATCGGAAGCCAAACTGTTCTGGTCGCGGTTGGATGTGCGACGTGAGAAGTGGGAGAAGCAGCTTCTCGAACAGTTTGGCTATGGAACTCAGCAGGGTAATAGGGCGGTACCCCTCCGCCCGTCTGGGGCTCTTGCCTGGCTTCTGGATCATAATGACCAGGCCCTCCTTCCACGCCTGGGGGAAGTAGCCCAGGCGCAGAATGGCGCTGAAGAGCCTGGCCATGGCAGCTGTGGTCTTGGGTGGCAGATGTTTGAGCGCCTCGTTCGGGATGCCATCGATTCCGGGGGCTTTTCTCGCCTTGGGCCCTCTTATTGCTTTCTTCACCGCAGAGGGTGAGAAAGATGGAGCCGGAGCCAGCGGGAGAGCTGGTGAAGACAAGCGATTCCTGACCTCTTCCTCTATTTGAGCGCCCCTCCACGGTAGGGCGCTCGCTGGGATTCGGCTGGAACTGTGCCGCCAAGTGATCCGCCAGGATTTCAGCTCTCTCCTCCGCAGTATAGCGGAGGGAGCCATCCGGGTGGAAGAGAGGGCGGATTGGAGGCCTCTTTTTGGTCAGTTGGCGGCAAAGCCGATTCAGCGAGGGCTGGTCCTCACCCGCCTCCGCGATGCGGTTCTCCCAGGCTCCAGCTTCGAACTCAACTAAAGCTGCTCTTACCTGGGCGATGAGTCTATTTAGGCGCGTTTTAATGGCTGGATCCCGCGTTGCCTGCCATTCCGCTCGTGTTCTTCTCTTGCGTTGTATAAGAGTCAGAATCCTCCTCGGGATTGGCGGCCGACGATGGTGGGGTTTGGACGGTGCTGCAGCATCCGACATCGCACCTTGGATTGACTCCGTAAGTTTGCGTTCGAGGCAATCGACACTGGCGTGGTCGACGAGAGGCTCGAAGGTCCAGGACTGCTGTTTGGACTGCATGGAAGCCTCGAAACGCTCCCAGGAGATCCATCTAACGGTTGGGGGGCCTCTGGCCAAGGTCAGCCTGCCTGTGATAGTTACCAGGACAGGCTGATGGTCCGAACCGTAGGCGTCTGGCAGAGTCTCGAGGTCCACGGCCTCCAGGCCCTTGAACACTGCCAGGTCGATGGTGGAGGGGTCGTGGGTGCTTGTGAAAGAGTGGTGGGTTGGCTCGTCTGGGCCCATCACCTCATATCCTCCTCGCTGAGCATCGTGAAAGAGGCGTCTTCCGTTAGGGCAGGTGTGGTTGCATCTCCACGCTGAATGCTTCGCGTTCCAATCCCCGGCAGCTAGCGTGGGGTGGGCGCTGTTGAGTAGCGCCCTCACCTCGCCAGTATCCAGGGGACTGGATGACGGCCGGTAGATCGCGAACATTCGCAGCGGTCTGGATCCGTGGTGGATCTCGGCACCCAGAGACTGGAACGACTGGGTGCCGAGATCAGGCAGCGGCTGGAACACGATGCTACGACGGATAGCTAGCAGTAGCCCCCGAAATGGTTTCTCCAAAGTGGCGTCCAGGCGCAGCACGTGGTAGCCCGGCAGATAAGCTGGGCGATCAGGTGTCAAGTGGGTCTCATTTATGAGAGCGACATCTATGTTTTGCTCCTGGAGAATGTGGCGGAGGAACGGCATCCTCCTCCTCAGACCGAGGGCGTTCCAATAGAGCGCACGGAGTTCCTCAGACATTGAGGAAGAGGTTCGTCATGCCGGTCAGGACACACTGCACAGTGTCGCGACCTTCCCTCAAGGCGAAGAGAACCTCCTTGAGGGTGTCGAGAGCCCTGTCAATGGCCATATGGGCTGGCGGGGTTTGCCTCGCCGGTGCTGCAGTTTCGGTGGTAATACGGGCGGTCTTCGGTGCGGCCGTCTGGGTTGCTGAGGAAGAGGGGAGGGGAGCCCTATCCTGCTCCTTCTTCTTCTGTTTCTTCCCCTTCTTCTTGGGTTTGGTCTTTCTGCCTCCCCGCACTGTGGGTGGATTGGCAGGTGCCATCAGATTGGGGGCATTTGCTTCTACGTTCACAGTGTTTGAAGTGACCGGCGCGTTTGCCCTGCCTGTGTGACGGGGGGCTAATTGGGTAAGGGCCACAGTCCCAGCCTTCTTGTTCCGCAATTCCTTTTTATACTGCGGACAGGCAGTGAAATTGGCAGGGTGCGAGCCTCCACATTTTGCGCGCGACGCAGGCACCTCGAGTGGCCTTGGGCATTCACGCGCGAGGTGCTCTTCCCCGCTCCTCACGCATGCTAGCCGTCGATGGCATCCGTGGCTGGAGTGGCGGAACGCCTGGCAGCGATGACACTGCGCAGGGCCCCGCTTGCTCCGCCAGGCTTCAATTTTTACTCCCGGCATGTAGAGCAGCTCCGTAACTGCGAAGATGCCGGGGATTAAGTCCGGGGTGTTCGACATGATGGCGAAGAAAATGCAGCCCGGTCTGCCCATCTTCGCCTTGATGGGGCGAACATACTCTGCCTGGAAGCCGAGCTCCGCCAAAGCTTCAGAGATCTCTTCCGGGGTTGTTGTTGCTGGCAGTCTTCGTATGGCCACCTTGCGGCTCATCTCCGACGGGAGCGCATACGAGAACCAAGAAATAGGCGTCGTTTGTTCCAGGTCGGAGAGGTACCGTTCGATAGTACGGTACTCGCTCTCCGAGGATGGGGTGAATCGCACGCCACGTCCAAAGGGGCGCGCGTTCGGGGCATGGCCCATTTTATCCTTGAGCGCTCTGAAATGGGACGCCCAGTTCGGGAGGTCCTCTACCACGAGGGGCGGGAAGCGCGGTTTCGGTGGCTGAGGAGCGGCGGCAGTAGCTGTCTGTGACATCGGCGGTTGAGCGGCCTGTGTGGCGCGGCTCGGGCCTGGTGCGGCGCGAAGGGCGTCGGCAAAGGTTCCAGGGGCTTCCAGAGACCCCGAAATGTCATGGTTCCCCAAGGTTCCCGAAGGTTACCTTGAAGGTTCCCCAAGGTTCCCTCGAGGTACCCTAAGGTTCCCGGAGGTTCCCGAGGCGCTGGGAGGTCCGTAGGTGGCTGCAGGGGGCTCGGCGGGAAGGCCAGGGCCGTGGAAGGCTCTCATAGTGAGCCGAGGGTCTCTCTCTGCTCCGGGGTGCGGCTGGGCGCATATCCTCTTCGGAGCTTCCTCACTAGAATCTCCGTCGGAGGGGCGAGGCCTCCTTACGGGAGTCACGGCTGTCAGGAACTCCAGTCCCTCGATGGTGTAGGTGGAAGTGTCGGCGGCGGCGCGCTCCAGCTCTCGTCCTTTATCGTTCAGGAACATAGAAATATGTTCCAGAAGCGATCTGGACAGAGCACCGCGCCTTTCCAGCTCGGCTACCACCAACATATCGGAGTTGAGCTGCGTCTCCGGGGAGAGCTCAACCTCCATGCGAGGAGGGGCGGAGGGAGACCGCTGGGGTCTGGTTTCCATTCTTGCAGCTGGGCGAGAAGCCCGCTGTGGAGTCATTTCTTGGTGTCGCGGGGGTGAGGTAACTACACCCGGGGGGGGGGGGCGGTCGGCGCCGTTGGCGACGGGCCGGAAGCGCCGGCAGGTCGCGCGGTAACAACACGCGCCTGCGGTGTTCGGCGAGTCGCGTCGTCTACGGATCCGGCCGCGGTGGGGGGGCCCGGGGGGGCGGGGGCAACGTTGGCTAAACTCTCCGACGGCGTCACTGGGAGCCGTATGCTCCGATACATAAACGGAGGTGGAGGCGCCGGGCTTCTAATCTGCGCAAAACGCGGGGTGCGGGGGGGAGGGGTTTCCCCCGTCCCCCCGGCTGCTGCTGTTGGCGGCGGTTCGCGTGGGCGCGAGCGCGACCTTGATCGATCGCGCAGCGCACCCCTGCGGCCGCTCATTGTGGAGCAAGCTGTCACGTGCTGTGCCCGCACACGGGTGTCATCGGGCCTAGCTGGCGCAGCTCGACTTCCGTCGGAACGACACAGCCAAGACCGGGCGCTCGAGGGGAGCGACGCGCGGGCGACGCGGATGCGGCACAAACGCACGAAGGCGTCGGCGAAACTCAATATAAATTTAACAAATTAAATAATATTGAATTTCTTATTTACTACTACAACTGTGGACACGTCCGTACGGTACGAGCACAAATGGTCAACCTTCCTCTGAAGCCATTGCTACAATACCCACTTACATATGTAGGATTAGGGCCAATAACTCTGAAGCCCCTTTAACGCCAGGTTAGGGTTTTCGTAATACGTTGATAGTTTGGAAATTTGGAGTTGGGTAACGGACCTCCAGAGGCCAAATAATAGTTGGTCGATTTTCACATAAATGAAGGGCTCGTATATGAGAAACCTTTTCTTCAAAAAATCTCAACACCAAAAGTGAAGTTGGATGATTCCAAATAGTATATTTTTAAATTGAGATTTTTTCATGTCCACAAATCAGGAAATATTAAACGACGCCACTAAAACACAAGATACTAATCACTGACTTGTATGAGACATATTTAATATGAGGATCAAGTTCGATTCTACGGTCAGGGTCGATAATATCTACGCTGCGACCAAAACTTTAACCGAGCAAGAGCTTTCAACTCGAACTTCAAAACCGCTATGAAGGCATCGAGAAATATTAGATATGGACAATCTGAACAACGAAATGGTGAATACTGTGTACAGATCTTTTAAACCCTACCATAGATTAATACAAAAATTCTTCGACAAGACATACAAATATATTTAAAATTTATCAGTTTCACTATATAAATACATAAACACTACTTATATACATATAAAATGTTTAAAATATATACAATATCGTAGGGAAAAAATAGTTCGTTTTATTGAGGTTAAAAAAATCTTTTTGAATTGAATACCAGGACAGAATTTTGAAGTAATTTTAATAAATGCGCTGCCTGAACTGTACTCAAGTGACATAGTAGCTTACAGAACTGTCACTGGGAGGTTCAATTGAAAACACTCCCTTAAATAAGGAGGAGAAGATAAGTTTTAAATATTAAACAGAGGTGTGAGAATAAGGTTATAAGGCAAAGCGCGGCGTTATTTTCGCCATTCAACACGCAATGCCTCAAATTCGGCCGAAAGTGACGAACAGAAGTGGAATGGAGTGTCTTCACATTAGGTTCCCAAGTTCCCATTGCCTACCCAGCCATGTGTGGGTTGCAGCGAGAAGATAAGTGTGAGAATTTGCAGGATACGACTTAAACTTAACTCATAGAAAATAAATTTGCATCTCAACGGTCATCAAACACGTAAAATTTTTGTAAGCCATTACTAAAACAAATATACCTTTTCTACGTCGACCAAGCTTGTTTAGAATGTTCTAATAATCATGAAAAACATGAAAAACAAATTTTAGATCACCCTGGTACTGATGGTGTCGTAAGAGGAGACTATAGTACGTGTGGGAGAGTCACGTTGTCAGCAATGACAACACGCATAGGCAGACTCAACCGGATCATTACCACCCCCGGCATTTAATACCGGCGTGAAGAAGTGGCTTCGGCCACTGCGTTTCGCGTTGGGTAATGCCGGGCCCTAGTGCCCATCCACCTTATAGACCGGCAACGCACCTGTAGCTCCTCTGGTGCTACATGGGGCCGTGGGCGGCGATAATCACTTACCATCAGGTTACCCGTACGCTCGTTTGCAGTGTCTTTCCATAAAAACAACAATATTTCAAATACCTTCAGTAATCTTTTTCTATGACTGAATAAGATCACAACAAAAAGCGCCACAGTAATCTCGCCTAAGGGCGCTGATATTACTTAAATTGTAATCCGAATTCGATTTCACCATATCGACAACGCCATATTCAAAATAAGAAAAAATGTCGATTAATATCGATTATTTACGTCGATTGATTTTTTTATTTTAAGTTCCAGTTTATAACATATAACGGCTTAAAGTTGTTTTTACATTTATGAACTGCGAAAGCGGACTTCAATCACCACATATATGGTGGTGGTATCGGACATTAAAAGTTAATAAGCTATAATAAAAAAGTATGAAATAAATAAATATTATAATGAAATTAAAAAACCTTACTGTATACATCAAAAGAAAAAGAAACAAGCAATCGGGGTTTATGTGGATTTTTGTAATATTTGAAATTTAGATCGTGCTACGTACGTTTAAATGGAAAAAAGCCCAACATATTTATAAGTATTTAGGCAAACTTTGCATTTCTTTCGTCGTCATATTGTATTGTAATTATAAATTTTATTATTACATCATAATTACTTTAAATAAAAGTAGCGTATGACAAAGAAAATACTTTTTCCTTGTCATACGCTCAAACTTCGTTTTTAAGAAATCCGTCCCTAAGGGCTTCTTTTTATATACATTTACTGTAACTGAATAAAAAAAGATATAAAATGTTGCTATAATATCACAAGCTTTTCTCGTGATATATTTTCAAAACCTAAAAGATGTTTATAAAAAAATACCATAATTTAGATTCGTTATAGTTATATCGCTATCTATTACGTTTATTCACTAACATTTATAGAATTTAAATTATTTTAATATTTTGTGTAGTAATATACTCATACGTAATTATAAAAAAATGACAAAAATAAATATGTCACGCGAAAAAATATTGAATCTTAACAATAATGTCGCCTAATTACATTTGGTTTTTTCTGTATCTTTTCTAATATTTCTGCTTCTTTACACTATATTAATTGTTCATACGCCAATAATACGTTATATTAAAAAATATAATCGTATTTCAACGTAGCAGGATTTAAACCCGCGCCTCTTGGAAACCGTTCTAGCGTTCTGCCCAACTAAGCCATACGTTCTCATCAAGCTATGTCGAAATTCTTATACATACACTTGTTACGACTTAATAATGTTGTTAGCATCCCTGTACGGAGATTATTACAAATTTCCGCTTACCAAACACATATCGTTAGATTAATCGTTTGGCATTAGAGAATAATATTTATTTAATATTTTTTTAGTGTTAAAATTGTTATTTAATATTTTTTTAAGTGTTTTTAAAATATTAAAGTCCACACTTAGGAAAGAAAATTATTAAATTTAAATTATATGAATTATACGCATAAAAATTTAAACGTAGTAATTGCAACGTTAAATTTTTTATACATTTTTTAATGTAGTAATTTATGTGTCACTAAAATATATAAAGCCAGTTTATTCTTCTTAAGCGTTCCTCTTAATTAAACACATAAATCATTATTTGTATTTTAACAGTAAGCAGTACTCGGAAATACAGTATTATGTTTCGACGACACGTTTAAATAAATAGTACCAACGTAATAACATGCACATACCGCTTAAATAATACGTTTCTAAATTAATATAAGTTATTTCGGATAATAATAAATTATATACTTATTAAATTAAACATAATACATGAATATTTATAAAGTAGCCGAATATATAAATCATTACATAATATAAAATTTTTAACGTCTAATAGGAAGTAATAAAAGTCATTTCACAGATTTTGCTTGTACCACAAAGAGTGACTCATAAAATTCACTTCAGTATATTGTCATTTAAGCAATACAAAATAAATAAAGTTAAGCCAATGTTAAACAATAAATCGTCTCGACCCCACCAACAGTGTGTGTCCAACCACCAAAGTGACGGAGCTCTACATGGGTACCAAAAAGTGAAAAGTTTACATGACAGTGTCATTTCCTATTGCATTAATTTTATACTGTTTGGTTAGATTAAGTATATATTTAGGCTGCTATGGACGAATCCTTGGCACCCATAGCCCCGGCCTGTGACGGTCGAGGAGGAGCACCGTGAGGTTTTAGTGGGTAGTGTGGACGGCCTATATCTGCCGGCCCATTAGTCCCACATAACCCACTCGAGTCCCCACTCGGGTGGCGTACCCGTAAAAGGGTTTCCTCACGAAAAAAAAAAAAAAAAAAAGTATATATTTAGGCTAGGAGTATTAAATTGCTGTTAGTCATATCCATACACTGATCCTCAGAGAACTGACATAAATTCCACGGAAAATACCTGGGATTCTATGGGAAAAGAATTCACCGGCGAAATTTAGTTACCTGGAATGTCAAGAAACAACAAATTCTGCTTGCATAATAGTGGTAAATTTGCTACAAGGTCTTTATGAAGCGTAGGAATTTTGTTTTGTGTGTGAGCAATTGTCACAGTATGCGTTATTAAGAGTAGTCAAATATTAGCTATATTTGATAAAAAAGGAAAAAAAAAGTTAATTAAATAATCAAACAGTTACACAAGATAATCACAATGTTAAAATGTGTTTGTGTACTACTAGCAAAATTTCTTACGAAGTAATAATTGTACATGTGGATAGTTACTTTAAAACGAAACCAATGGATAAAATGCATATTATATTAACTTATCTATCTTTGTGTAATTGCAGGTGTGTATGTAAAAACAATATTTAATATTTTTATTAATAAAAAATCTATTTTTCAGTTTATTGTTTCCACTATTTTTTCTACATCAAACAAAAGGCAAATCAATAGACAACCAAAAACACATCAACACAAATTATTTAATACGATTTTTTTTTATATTGAATCGATTTCACATCTGTTTTTCCGCCGAAACCATTTAGTAAATGAACACATTAATATTAATTGAACGCACTGCTGACGGGTCAAGAGGATATAAAAAATAATGTGTAATTACGGATAAAACACTTATTGCACTAGGGCTTACTAAGCTATGTAAACCAATTAAAAATGCTTAAATCTCATTTAATGGAAATAACTATCACTCAACACAAAATGCCTCCAGACATTGTTAGCAAGTGGGTGCGATAGTGTCTTAACGGGAACGGTTTCCAGGACCTCTGAGTACCCTGCTATGGATGAGACATGTAAAGGAAACAAATTCCCAAGAAATCGTTGATATCGACACACCGTGTGATTCCGGCTTAGAATAGAATCACCCTGGTACTGATGGTTTCGTAAGAGGCGACTAAAGTACGTGTGGAGAGTCACGTTGTCAGCAATGGCAACACGTATGGGCAGTCTCGACCGGATTATTACCACCCCTGGCATTTAAAACCGGCATTACGTAGTGGTCTCGACCACTGCGTTTCGCATTGGGTAATACCGGGCTCCGGTGCTCATTCACCGGCAACGCTTCTGTAGCTGCTCTGATGCTACAGGGGGCCATGGGCGGCGGTGATCACTTACCATCACCGTGGTGACCCGTACACTTGTTTGCAAAAAAAAAACTTTCTTTTTCATCTTTCGTATTTTATACAAAACATGAAAAAAAACTTTAAACTTTTTTTTTAATAACACAAATATATAACACAATATATAGTATACACTATATATTGCAATGTATACACAATATATAGTAGGTAACTTTATTACCGATTAATAAAGTCTTAAATAATTTGTTACTCGAGTATTACAGCCCAATGATACAGGAATTTGTAGAAATACCACGCCACACCGACAGATGTTCCTACTATCGTCCTTCTTTTAAAACATTAATCCGAAAGGCGACAAAAGCATCGCGGAGTATTAATCATATGGAGTGGGACATCTGAATATAGCATAAAAGATAGAACCGGCCACGACCTTTCACAATAGGCATAATACCATCCACGTCCAATCTAATTTCCCCCCTAAAATATGTTTATCCATAGGGCTTGAAAAGAATTGAATTTTATAAATTTTAGGTCGAAATTCAAAAGCGTACAAAGACTTCAAACATAAAATATAATTATTGTATTTATTTATAATCAATTTAGTGGCAATAAGGCAGTTAATAATATAAAATTAATATAATTCATGTCATGAATAACTCGCAGCTTGCTCCCGAAGATTATTATGGCGGCCTTGACTTGGCTTCTGTCGGTTAAGAGAGAACTGGATGGTGGTTGTGCCAGGATGTTGTTTCAGCATACCTGTTCTGCCTACGTACGGCTTTTGATCAAGTGCAACTGAAATCCATTTCTCTGTAGTAGTCTTCATCAGTTCCACTGTTGCTAGTATTGAGCGCTGCAAGTTGTTCTGAATAATTCTGATCACGCTCGTCGTTCTGTCCTTATGTCTGAGTGCGACGGGTGCACCCATAACCACCACACACAGTGGAGGTTATGGGTGCACCCTCAGTCGTGCTATAGAGTATTGGACCCTCGTTCATGCTATAAAGTCCCACCTTTCTCTTTCCAGGTACTCTTCGTCTCTGCAGAGGGTTTTAGTGTACTCAAAACCTAGGCATTTGACACATTGTACTAGTGGAGACTGGTCCTCCACCGCACAAAGGCCAAAACTTGTGTACATTTTGCCCCCGTCCGTGAGCCGCTTCAATACTGTAGGGGACAACTCCAGGACTAGATAGGACTCGTGTCTGTTACGGGCTCGCTTTCTATAGCGAGCCTTTATCCTCAGTTCTGCTTCACTTATGTTCTGTAGGAGATGTTTGGTCTGCGATTTTGTGTAGTCAATTATTTATTTGTTCGTGAAGCAGTTGAGTAATACACAAACTAGAGGGTCCTGGTTAGTTGTTTCCTTCATTGCTAAGTCTTTGTGTAACTTGACTCTTTACTACATTCTCAAGACTGCCTTTTTGCACCCGATCCACCTTCGCTCCAATTTTCTTAAGATCTAGGGCGTGCCTGATTATGTGAAGACATATTCGCTTGTCTCCTCGGGCAGCCTGGGCTAGATGATCAGGGTGTGGTTCGGATGTGGCTGTTTTGGCTTGCGGCGACCTGTGTGAATGTGTGCGGTCTCGCCATGAGTTTCTCTCTTTTTAAGGTATTTTCGTAGGAAAAAATTTGGAAGGGTCAGATTTTTTTACCCTGGGGCATCCCGTAGGTGGGTTTTGGTGGTGATTTTGGAATTGTCTGTGTGGCGCTCTTATAAATGAGCCCACACATTAAGGGAACATTTTCTAAATTTTTTGAGGGGAGTAAGGGGTAGTTTTGGTGTTTAGGGGGAGTATTTTTCTACCGGGTGTATGTGGTAGGCGATTATGACAAGATGTCGATCCTCACCTGGTGGGAGTCTGCTTCACTGGTAACGTGTGTGAGTCCTCGACGGCTGCTGGTACTGCGATGGAGCCCGAGCTGTCGCTTGCACTCAGTGTAGTTCTCCATTGTCATAAAGGCTACGTATGACACCTTGGCAGATATTTCACCGATTGACAGAATTAGAACATTTCTCATCCTACCATGGATTGAAATGCTTCCAATTCTGAATGGAGTGTTTCTTAGGGATATGTGAGTCATCTGCAGACACAATGGCAGAAACAAACTAATCATAGGAAAGAATATTATTCTCATAATTAGCAGACTCAATATTGCACAACATGCAATCCACAGAGTCAGCATACTTATTCCAGTTAGCCTCAATTAAATTTTAGAAGCATTTTTTGCACAACATGCAATCCACAGAATCAGCATACTTATTCCAATTAGCTTAAATTAAATTTTAAAAGCGGATCCTTACCCGCAATAAACTCTTAATAATAGATATTTCCCTGTATCTAACCCTTATTAGATGCAGAGAAATATCTATTATTAAGAGATAACAGAATTAGCAAATGATAAGTACCATGGTTTTAGTTATTTTGATCGGGGGAAGGGGAAATGTAAATAAAAAAATATTGCAAGAATATCACTCACAATTAATGAATTTGAATGTTAAAAAAATATTATGTTTACATTTCCTTACATAAAAAAGTTGCCACAAGAATATGATACTAGATTTAGCCTAAATAATATTTTGCATGTTTTAACAAATAGTAATTATGTAACATTAAATAAAAATAATAATAAAATTCATTTAATTGGCATAAATTATATAATCAATGTTAAGAAAAATTATTTGACATGTGATAGGCTACACCTATCCTATTTTTACAAAAGACAGATAACAAGTATGTTATCATATTATATACTTTTTACTTTAGCCAATACTGTGGCTATAGACACCAATGTTCCTATTGAACAGTGTAATTTGACATGTTTGGAATCCGTTCCAATTAATTTAAATTAGATAAAAAGACAAAAGAGGCCATCTCTGGCAATATGCCTACCAACAGTAAAAAATAAAATTAATAATAATGTAAATGTAAATACATTATGTACTGATAATGATACAAACTTAGTGCATCAAAACATACAAGGATTTTTAGTGAAAAATTAGAAATTGAATTATTCTTAAATTATAAGAAAAATCATGTACTCTGTATCACAGAACATTGGCTCCGTAACTCTGAGGCTATTTTCAATTTCAAAAATCACCAAGTAGTTAGTATGTTCAGCAGAGAAAAAGCAATTCGTGGTGGCTCTTTAATAATTATGGAAAAATCTTACAAATGTAAAGAACGTAAAGATATTGTGAGCCTCTCTGTTGAGCAAACTATTGAAATGGCCTGTGCTGAACTTGAGCATTTCATTGTTGTAAGTGTGTAAAGACCTCCCACTGAGTTATATGAACACTTTGAAACTGTATTAGAAGAAGTACTTGTAAAATTATCTGAACCTAAGAAGTCTATGGTTGTATGTGGTGATTTTAATATTAACTTACTAGAGAACTCCACCACTTGTACTAGATTCAGGTCTTTACTAAGTTCATATAACCTAGTTAACTTATTTCATGAGCCAACAAGAATAACTAGTTGTACCGCCACCTGTATTGACAATATTTTTACTAACTCTTTACCAAGAGAAAAATCAATAATTAATATGTTAGCTCAGATCATTGCGATCAGTTGGCTTCTTTTTACTTTGGAAAAAGAGGCCTGTCGTGGCGCAGCAGCACAAGAGTGTGACTGTAACCGACAGGTTCTGGGTTCGATCCCCAGTCGAGGAAATGAAATATTTAATATTTTCAAATTAAATATTTAATGTTTCATTTCTTCGCTCTGGTAATAAGGCAAAGCGCGGCGTTGAGTTCCGCCACTCAACACGCAATGCCTCAAATTCGGCGGAAAGTGGGGAACGGAAGTGGAACGGAGTGTCATAACACTAGGTTTCACTTTCGTTCCCTCTGCCTACCCTGCCTAGTGCGGGATACAGCGTGAAGCTGAAAAAAAATAAAAAATATATGGGATTTTTTTAATGTTATAAAAAATGAGTTTAATGCGGTATTTACTTCTAAAACAGTAAAATCCAGGAGTTTCTTATCATTTAATGATTGGGCGACTGTGGGAATTCATAAGAGTAGACAAAGGTTATATGAACTTTATAATGAAAAAGCATATAACCACAGTAAATCATTTATTAATTATGTCCGAAACTATTCGAAATTGTTTAAAAAAGTATGTTCCATGGCAAAATCTTTACATATAAGAAACAAAATAAAAAAATCCTCTGACAAAATTAAAATGATATGGAACATAATAAATTGTGAAACTGGAAATACAAAAAAAAAACTATTATGAATTTAAATTAAAAACTGACAATGGTGTAACCAGCTGTGATCAAGAAGTTGCTAGTGTTTTTGAAAAATTTTTTGCTGTTATTCCAGTTTCCACAACCAAAACCCTTATAGCTTCCACAACTGTCGCTGAACCATTGCTGAAGGAGTGCGTCGACAAATGTAATGTAGACTTTAAATTTCACTCAATCAACTCTAGAGACATTGTTAATGTTAAAACACTTAAGACCATAGATATCAAGAAAACATCAGATCTATGGGGTATTTTTGTCAAATTGATTAGTTTTATAATAGACGCTGTTGCTCCTCATCTTGCTGATATATTTAATAATTGTATAGAGTATGGTGTGTTTCCTGACCTAATGAAATTTAGAAAAATCATACTTATATTTAAATCGGGTAGTACATCCGATCCTAACAATTTTAGACCTATATCGGTACTACCATCATTTAGTAAAATTTTTGAAAAAAATATTTTAAATCAAATATTAATACATTTTAATTATCATAAACTCATTCCCAATAAACAGTATGGTTTTACTAAGGTTCGCTCTACTACCGATGCTGGTATAGCTCTCTTAAAGAGTATTTATGAGACATGGGAAGGATTGCAGGATGCTCTTGGCATGTTTTGTGACTTGTCGAAGGCATTTGATTGCGTGCAGCACATTCGACATTGATCATGAAGCTACACCATTACGGCATAAGAGGACGTGCACTCGATCTTCTGACTTCTTATTTAACTAATAGGATTCAGAAGGTTGATGTGAATGGTAAGAAATCTCCTGGTTCTTCAATCGGTATGGGGGTCCCACAGGGTTCTATTCTTGGTCCTTTTCTCTTTTTAATATATATAAATGACCTACCATATTTAGTTAAAAGGAGCCATGGGATAGTATTGTTTGCAGATGATACATCGCTAATTTTTAAAATGAAAAGAAGACAAAAAGTATATGACGATGTAAACAATGCTCTCTCAAAATTAGTACATTGGTTTAGTGCAAATAATTTACTTTTGAATAGTAAAAAAACCAAATGTGTTATATTCCGAACACCCAACACGAAAATTGTGAAAGCCGATGTACTTTTGAATGGTGAAGCCGTGGATCCTGTTGATTCAACGGTATTTCTCGGGATCACCATTGACTCTAAATTACAGTGGGGACCTCATATCGATGGATTGGCGAATAGACTTAGCTCAGCAGCCTTTGCGGTTAAAAATATCAGAACATTAACAGACGTGGAAACGGCTCGCCTCGTTTATTTTAGCTACTTTCACAGTTTTATGTCCTACGGCATCTTACTTTGGGGTAATGCAGCCGGTATTCAATCAATTTTTGTCTTGCAGAAGCGAGCTATTCGTGCAATTTATAAATTAGGCCCTAAAGATTCTTTAAGGGAAAAATTTAAAGAAATCAATATAATGACCGTTGCATCGCAATACATTTTTGAAAATATTATGTATGTTAAGAAAAATATTAATGAATTTACCAAGATAAGGAATATACATAATATTAATACTAGAAATAAGTTTAATCTTAGTGCACCTGTAACTCGATTGAATCGAGTCCGTAATTCTTTTATAGGTCAGGGTGTATGCTTTTACAATAGAATCCCAGAAAACGTCCGAGAATTTTCTATTTCACAATTTAAAAAAGTTGTGAAAAGACGTTTGTGTGTTAAAGGTTATTACCAAATTAACGATTTCATAAATGATAACACGCCTTGGGAATAAAATGCTCGCTCCAGGCTATTTCAAATGTATCATTGTCACAATTGATTATATGATGTAAAATTTGATTAAAAAAAAAAAGACATGTTCCGCTGAGTTTCTTTCGCCGGTTCTTCTCAGGTCTGAGGCAGTAACTTTAGTGAACTGGTGGTAAATTGTTGACGTTCAAAAAACGAAGCTTGTAACTTCTTATTTTGAATAAAAATATTTGAATATGAATTTTGAATTTGAATGGGAGGAAAGAGAAGGAGAAGGTAAAGGAAGATCAACAGTAGGACTAGGGTTCTGATTAGGATTAATCCTACATGTCAGTTATCCATCATTGAGAATGCAGAGACGAACATCATCAATCATGTCCACCAACGAAGGAGAAAATCCATCATAGTAATAACACCCCCAATGAGTGTAATGAGTGTTAAAATCACCCAAGACAGGCAGCGGGCTAGGAAGCGAAGAGATAATAGACTTAAGCTCTATAGAACTATGGAATAGTAAGAATGAGGGATATAAACATAGAGGAAGGAAATATTAAAGGATCTCACAGGAACAGCATTATTTTATTGACTGTTGGGATACGGGAGTTGGGAGAGGGATACGGAAGTAAGGAGAGGAGTGACAAGTGAGGATACGATATCTCCATACCCATCATTTCCGTCCTCCCTTAAACATGAGAAACCTGACAATCTGAAAGAAGAGTCAGGCAACAAGGCAGGAAGAGCCAGGCAAGGCACAAAATAGGTACAATATTATTTCATACAGTGAAATAATATTAAGTAATTCATGATTTTTAGGCTGATTTGACTTGATTTTTTGTCTATTGTATCCCTTTGAAACAGGAGCGCACGGGTAAGAGGGGATTCAAAAATGGTCTTACGATGGGATTTAGTAGGTGTGGCAGGGGTATGAGATCGAGACGAAGAACTTGTGACAACTGGAGGGGGAAACATTTAATTAGCAATATCCAAATAAGAATGTTTGACAGGAGGGAATCGAGAAGAGGCCTCTATGTAAAATATATATTATATTATTGAGAAATTGCATTTTTGATAGACTGTGTCCTTACAAACTCAGGACAGTCTTTATCTGTAGCAAAATGTTACAAGCATTTTGAATAATTCTTGATTGTGTCACATGAATCACCAGAATGATCCTGGGAACACCTGGGGTTTGATCGACACTGTGCTTTAACATGTCCAAAACGACAGCAGTTTACACACTGGATTGTGATTGTTTTGGGGGGAATTTGTAAGGTTCCACCCTATCAAGCAACTATTGTCCACGAAAAATGACCACAACCGACTATATTTGCATATTAACTCAATATGAAATTTCTACGTCTAGGTTATAATTTTAATGAGTGGGCGTATTAGCCAGTAAATTGCCGGTTTTTAAACATTAAGACATAAATAGCAATTAAATACTTTGCAATATTAAATAATTTACAAATTGTAAGGGGATGAAAAGTAGCTAAAATTGGTCCGTGTTTTGTTTGTTTTTCCATATTTAACTTGCAGCTGGCATAGCATATTTTGTAGAATGCTCTCTCTAAAACAGTACACTGGTTTAGCGCTAATAACTTATTGTTAAATAGTAAAAAAACAAAATGTGTAATATTCAGAACACCTCAAACGAAAATTGTAAAATTACAGTGGGGAAGTCATATTGATAGATTGGCGAATAGACTGAGCTCTGCAACTTTCGCTTTAAAAAAAATAGATTATTGACTGATGAGGAAACGATATTAATACTAGAAGTAGGCTTTAACTGAGTGCGCCTGTAACTCGATTGCATCGAGTCCGTAATTCTTTTATGGGACCGGCTGTACGCTTTTATAATAGGATCCCAAAAAAACGTCAGAGAATTATCTTTTTCACAATTTAAAAAAGTTGTGAAAAGACGTTTGTGTGTTAAAGGTTATTACCATATTAACGATTTTATAAATGATGACACGCCTTAGGAATAAAATCCTCGCTCCAGGCTGTTTCAAGTGTATCATTGTCACATTGAGTTGAGTTTCTTTAGCCGGTTCTTCTCAGGTCTGAGGCAGTAACTTTAGTGAACTGGTGGTAAATTGTTTGACGTTCAAAAAACGAAACTTGTAACTTCTTATTTTGAATAAAAATATTTGAATTTGGATTCGAATTTGTAGAACTTGGATGGACACACTACCACTTATCTTTAGTCGATAAATTATCTGTCTTAAAGCTTATGCTCTATACCCTTCTTATACATGCCAAACTTCAATAAACAGAGTAGTCTGTCAGCTACTGACACAATGTCAATTCACTATTATTAATTCTTTCTGCAAAGAAGAAACATTTAAAATACTCAACTGGTGTAATGGGATTTTATGAAAAGTATTGTTAAGCCGCGCCGATAAACCGATTACGACGACGAACAAAGCTTGATCGTAGCTACTTTTAATAAAAGTCTGTTCATCCAGAAGCTCATTGATGCAGCTTACCTTCGAAGCTGTGGAAATGAAAGTTGACAATATACATATAATTACTAGTGTCCCGGCTTGTCCCGGCTTGACTTGGGGGATATTTGTGTTCCAAAGTTAAATTTTTTATAGGTTTTTAAATTTACTGTTTTTCTTTCCTACGATAATTCTAAACAAATTGTCTTTGGGTATCGGAAATTTGTAAAAATCTCCGTAGATCTGCCAAAACATAAATAGGTTGTAACGGGCGTATAAAAAATTCGTCATAGCTTGGTGAAAACTAATGAATTAGTTGATCAGAGCGCTTGGATGGTTTCCAAGAGGCGCAAGTTCTAATCCTGCTTCATTCAAATTTTTATACGGTTTTAAATTTAGTATCAATTCAATGATCTTAATTAAACATAATTTTGTCTTCTATTTTTTTTAATATGTGTGCTCTCCTAATTAACGTTTTTTTCATAATTACTTAAATTTTCTCTAGTAACAAATTTTAAATACTCAAGCCCATAAATACTTTTAACCTTTTTTTTGTAAGGTGTTATTCCAGACTTAGAAAAGAGTACTAAATATTAAATTTAGGCCTCTTGGAAACCGTCCAAAAAGCGCGGGTTCAAATCCTGCTACAGTCAAAATTTACATACGCTTTTAAATTTAAAATTTACCATAAATACTTCATGTTAAAGCGATAAGTAAATATAAATAATTAATTTGTAGAATATAGGTATGTGCACGCACTTATGCCATGAAAAGTATTATTTTCGTTTACAAGTACCTACATAAAAAAATATAGAAAAAAATATACTTATAGATGAAGAATAGAATATGACAGAGCGTTGGTTAAAAGTAAACTATCGGGCAACTCAATAAGCACTATTTCATCTAAACATTTCGTCCTTTTTCTTAAAGTAACCAGTAAGCTTAACCACTTTAATTGGTTATAAACATTTTGCTGTAACTTGATATTGGGATTCAGTTGGATGTTTCATATTATATGAGGGTAAGGGTGGGTTTTACTAACAACGTTACCCGTTCAATTGAAATACAAATCACACGGCAAATTTGAATCGACATTCCGTCACGTACAAAACGTAAATCTTATGGTACTTGCGCTATATATAAAAACTTGTACAGTAAATTATTTTACGCAATGTGAAATTTAAGGGACAGACAATGAGATTATAAATATTTATTTTTTAAACAAGTTTATTTATATACATCTTAACTAAGTAACCCCTAACCTACAAGGCAGAATTTGCTACTTCACCCTGCTTATGCTGTCCTTTATCTGTTCCTTCCCCGATTTATAGTTTAATCTTTTCATAAATAATGGAAAACTTTTGCGTAAAGGTGTGTGGAAGAGCCAGAAATTATATCTTCAAATGTAGTAGTGACACATATAATAATGACGGAAATTAAGTAAGTTCGTTTTATCTTATAGTATATTTCGTAGCGTCATCCGAAGATATATGTACATATTAACTAAATAGTTACTCAGAAATATATTTTTTTGACAGTAGATAAAAATAAGTGCATTTAACTCGAAACAAATACAATTGAATAAACGTTTGATAAATTGTATCTGAAAAATCTTATATGGCATTATGTTCTTTTTAAAATATATATATATATATATATATATATATATATATATATATATATATATATATATATATATATATATATATATATATATATATATATATATATATGTATATATATATATATATATATATGTATATATATATATATATATATATATATATATATATATATATATATATATATATATATATATATATATATATATATATATATATATATATATATATATATATATGTATATATATATATATATGTATATATATATATATATATATATATATATATATATATATATATATATATATATAACTAAATATATATATATATATATATATATATATATATATATATATATATATATATATATATATATATATATATAGGTCCTGATGGTGTTGAGGTACCCACAATGAAAGATATCAGTAAGGAATTCTCGGTTGCTATAGCTAATCTTATAAATCAAAGCGTAAAAACCGGCTTGTACCCTGACAAATTGAAAATAGGTTGTGTTAGACCAGTTTATAAAAAAGGTAAACATAATGACTACGCTAATTACCGCCCTATTACACTTCTTTCATCGATTGATAAAATTGTAGAAAAATATATTTGTAAACAAATTCATCAATTTTACCGTAATAACGACGTCATAACAAAAAACCAGTTTGCATTTCAACCTGGTAAAGGTACCATAGATTTATTAGCTAAATTTACTGATGAAGTGAACCAACATTTAAATCACAAAAAATACGTGTTTGCACTCTTCATAGATTTTTCACGCGCGTTTGACATTTTACAACATAAACAACTAGTTGAAAAGCTGGACAACTGTGGAATACGGGGTCCCTTACTCGCATGGTGTAAAAATTACCTTAATAATCGCTTTTATATTGTAAAAATCAATGGTTCATCTAGCAAACTAGTATCAGTTACAGAAGGCACAGCCCAAGGGTCAGTCTTGGGCCCATTGCACTTCTTATCATACGTGAACGAGATGAGTAGTTATATAAAACATTGCTCGTGCTATCAGTTTGCAGATGACACATGTCTGCTAGCCAAATCAAGTATATATATATATATATATATATATATATATATATATATATATATATATATATATATATATATATATATATATATATATATATATATATATATATATATATATATATATATATATATATATATATATACACACCCACGTATATGTTATTCAACACTTAGGACAGAAAATACTAAACTTAAATTTTTAAACTTTTAAAAAGCGTATCAAATGCTATCAACATAAATAAGTTGTAACAAACGTATAAGAATTTCGACGGAGCTCGGTGAGAACGAATGGCTTAGTTGGTCAGAGCGCTGGAACGGTATTCCAGAGCCGCGGGTTCAAATCCTGCTTAGTTCAAATTTTTATACGCTTTTTAAAATTCTAAAAATTTAAGTTTAGTATTTTCTGCCCTAAGTGTAGAATAACACTTTAAAACATAGTAAAAATATTAAAATTAATAGTATTCCCTCTTGCCAAACGATAATTCTTACGAGTTGTCCATGGGTAGCGGAAATTTGTAAAAATCTCCCTACAGAGATGCAAACAACATAAATAAGTTGTAACAAGCGTATAAGAATTTCGACGGAGCTCGGTGAGAACGAATGGCTTAGTTGGTCAGAGCGCTGAAACGCTATTCCAGGGGCGGGTTCAAATCCTGCTTCGTTCAAAATTTTAATACGCTTTTTCAAATTTAAAAAATTTAAGTTTAGTATTTTCTGTCCTAAGTGTGGAATAACACTTTAAAACATAGTAAAAATATTAAAATATATATATTTTTATTAAGTTCCATCTCGGATCTGACTTCGCCAAGTATTTCAGAAATTCTAATCTGACCATTTTCTTCGAGAAGGAAACCTTCTTCAACTTTTAATATAAACTACCAAATTGGACTCTCATATTGATTGATAGCTTTAGATTTTTCATCTGGGTATGGCCCCATTAAGAATATTTCAAAGAGGCGTTAAATTTATCAGCCCTAGTCACTCGACTTAAAACTGGTACAGTTTGTCTGAAATCACTTGAGAATAAAATTATAATACTGCTCATTGGCCTGTCATCTCGATGACTGTTTTCCTGCAACGTTCTATCAACGGCCTCTGTGACCTTTTTATGAGACATGATAGGTTCATCCCATACGATAAGACTTTGTCTGAAAAAGCAAAATTGTTTCTGGGTTGATTCCTTATTTCATGTAACAGAACATGTTAGTGTTTTCGTTCTGTCCAAATCAATTGGGATTTTAAACATTGTGTGTGCCGTCTTTTTGCCAGGCAGTAATTTGGCAGGAATACCTGAAGATGCCATTTCAAGAGCGATCTTCTTTTGTCGCTTCAATTCAGCTAAAATTACCCTTGTCTGATAATCTTCTGATAAAAATGTTTTGTACTCTTCCCACAATCTTGTAGTATTGAGATTGTATAAAATACTAACATTATAGCAGATAATTGCCTAAATTACTGGAACTGTCACTGACGCAAGATTTCTTAAGACTTTTTCCCAGTGGATACCATCTTCAATTACAGAAAAGTACAACAAAACGTAATGCGTATGATGCGTCAAGCAGTAGCAAATTTAAAAACATGTCGAAAATTTTAAAATTTTAATATTCTATTACTACTTTTTTACCTTGAATGTTTTTTTGTAAAAATATTAAGTGTACAAATATCCTTTTACCGCTATTTTGATAAAAAAATTTAATTCAAATTTACCCATCACAATGAACAACTTTAGATAAGCATTTTTATTGTTCATTGTTATAATTTATATTTCTTCAAAAAAATACCTTTTTTACGTAAATAAAAAATATTTGTCAAGCTGCACATCTTTAATTAATGCCATATTTTATTATTTGTGATTGTTCATGGGATGTTCTATATCTTCGTTTTTAAAATGTCAATGTAACGTGCTCAACACCGTCAACAATTTTTGTTAAAACATCATTTTATAATTTCATATACTTAAACTGGATCATTATGATTGTTTATGGGATCTTCGTTTTTAATATGTCAATGTAAAATGCTTATCACGCTCAATAATTTCTGTTTAAACATCATTTCATCATTTCTTATACTTTAGCTGCACCGTTATGATTATAAATAAGATGTTCCAGATGATTGATTTCAAAATGTCAAAGTAAAATGCTCACACAATAACTTTTGTTAAGACAACATTTCATTATTTCTTATACTTCAGCTGGACCGTTGTGATTGTTCATAAGATGTTCCAGATCTTCAATTTGAACATACCATTGTAAAATTCTCATCACTCTCTACAACTTTTAAATATTCCTCTAAGTTAATCTGGACTCATGCTGTTCTTCATCAAGTGTGGAAGTATTTGAAATCAAATATAGCCTATGTCCTGCTCAGACCAAATAGCTATACAACAGAAAATAATTGAAATTGGTCCAGTGGCTTAGATGAGGTGCTGGTAAAAACAGATAAACAAACAAACAGATAGTCAAAAATTTTAAAAATTGTAGATACGTTTTCAATTAGTTATTTTAAGCCCTTATATATTTTTTTAATAAATAAATTCAATGTACAGACACGACTGTTTGACTGTTTCATTATATTAATAGATTACTTGATTTTTTATTCCAGAAATAAATATTTAATTTTTTGACTGAAGACAAAAAAAATATAATTAAAACTAATTAGCTAGCTTGATAGCCTTTATCTTATTAAGGTAATCATTTGTGAAATAGAACCTTTAAAGCAAAAAATTAAGATGAAATAATACTTCAAAGAGATGATTTTACTGTCTATTTCTGAACTATAAGTAAAGGACACTCGTTTAAAATATGAACAAGGTCTTTAAAATATCAACAACAACAGCAAAATACTAAAACTAGTTATATATAAAAAAAAACATATGCCTAACAATGTAGTGCAAAATAAAAAAAATATATATGCCTAACAATGTAGTGCAAAATTAAAATAAGCGTATTCAATAACTGTATTTGAAATATTTTAAAATTACATAATAAGAATACTGATATTTTTATTATTATTTTGCACTTCATTGACAGGCATGCGTTAAGGCACCAAAGCCAAAATGTCTGTTTTAAGTATTTAAATCGGTACTTTTCCCTTATTCCCCTTGATAAAAATGTCTGCGTTTTGTAGTTATTCGCCCTCATCATTGTTCTTACAACGTCGTCTACTTTTGTTACTGACTCACAAGGTCATCTCACTCTCCAGCAAGAGAAAAATCAAATAATTTCGGGACCTTACCCCTTGCCCGTAGTTGCAGTCGTCGCCCACAACTATGGGTGCGTGAGGAGGACCTCGTCGCTTTTCGTAACGAACGTATCGTTGGACGTCAGTGAAGAGACGTAGGGATATCCATCATATACAGAAGTTGACATACTCCTCTTTCTCTTTCCAGACTAACCGTTTATGTTATACTGTCCTCCTGTACCAATCTTAAGGTCACACCAGGAGGGCCAATATACCTGCCCCGTGGCAGTGGCGGGGACCAGTGGCAGGGATCCAGTGGCAGGGACCATAAGATAGGTTTGGCTCCCACCACTTTCGTGGTAATACTTCTTAAGGAAGTCCCCTCACGCAACCTCTAACCGCCAACCAGATGGAAGATGATCTTTGATCACGCTATCGCTTTTTTCAAATAAGTACTGGAGTTGTAAAGCTAAATGCTCACCTTCCACATGCCGTCCAGCACGCTCGCGACTTACCTCGCCTCAGTTGCTGCTGAATTGCGGAGGAAAGCAATGTTCAGACGATCCGCGTTGTATATGCGGTAACGGACAGGTTGTTTTGACTTCGTTAATTAGCGGTAGAGACGATGTAGCGAGTTATACGTTGCTCAATGAGTCTACAGCTTCGGCTTTAAGCTCAAGTCGAATCCAACTATCTATAATAAATCAAATCCGAGCTATTATCCAGTTGATACGATGCGAGGCGGCGGCGATGGCTTTCCTATACTGGTGGTCGGGCCCAAAAGCCTAGAGAAGTAATTTTTAAAAGAATCTAAATATCTGGTAAGGTACTATAAAATCGATGGCATATGGCAAATCGTTGCGTATCCCCGGATAGTGGGTGAGCACATCCGGTCCAAATATTGTAAAGTTAAGGCATTTCACGCCGGCGAAATCTTGCGACAGGGAGTTAAAATTCCATGCTGGACTCTTGGCATTTCAGTTTCCTGCAGTTCAGTTACCATCGGTAAGAAAGGAAATTGTTCCACCTCCTGAATATTTAGCAGGAGGTTGGGCGACAAAGAGACGCATCGAATAACCCTTATATTAGATCTTAATAGCTATCTTAAGACTTGTGAGAGGGAGAAGACAGCTGCTGATGTAAGATGGTCTTGCGTACCAACAATAAGTAGTAAATTTTTAAAAATCTTATAGTGCTGTAATTTAATTAGAGTTTAGAATTTCTCTTAAATTTTGATCCTTATTTGTAATCAAAAAATAATCTTTATGATATAAAAAAACTCGATCAAGTTGTTAAATTATGGGCAGACAGTTTGATTTTTTTTTGTTAAATACATCAGAGATTGCATTAGCTCATTTGTTTAGTGACGTTTTACACTGACCGTCACTTTTGTAAAAAATATAAGAATAAAGCTTGAAAAGCTTTAAGTACTAATATTAAAAGTCAGTGATAAACAAACGGGCTGGCCAATGTTTGTATTTTATTGATTTTAGCAAAGTATCCAATACGTTATACGAGAATTCTTCAAGTTTTTCCTAAGAAATTTTTATTAGCAATGACAATTTTTCCTAAAGAACCCTTTACCCATAAAATTAAGCGGCAACCAGGCAGTGCCTGAGTCGAGACACCGCAGGATCGCTGGTGCATGCCACTACGATGCCTCGGTAGAAGGCTCAGCCATTGCAAACCACCATCTAAAGATGTCATATGGTTCTGAACTGATTCTTCGACGATATTTGACCGTCCTTCCCCGTTCATAAGACCACTCTATCCTGAAAGTAATTATTTAATAACCGACGAAGATAGAGGGACACACCATGCTCCATTGGATCCGAAAATAACTCGTCAATAAGGCGTATGAGGAAGGCTGTTCGCACTGCGAGATGTATCCCTATGGATCCTTAATCTCCCTCACTAATAATTCCTCTCGCGCTTGACACTTCACTGGGTGGATGGCGGATTTTAGAGACTTTATCTTGTCTCTGTAAAGGCTTTTTAGCTGGTCCTCGAGAGCAGGGTCATTACTATTTCTTCTCCTGCACCTTGCACGCACGCCTAGCCCGGTTACATGACGCACGCAGATCCACAACTTCGTGCGTACACCAGTATACTTGGCTATGGGCCGACCCTCGCTAAACTCGTGGCATAACCGCATTGCACACCGCCGTCATAACATCACATAAATGACTCGCAGACTCATTGGCGTCGGAACCAGTGCCTTGCACTGCACTCTGAGAGCGCCAAATAGCAACAATGGCCGAACAGCTTTACGTTGAGCCGACTGAGGGCACACCTTGAAAATATTCGAGATTGAGCCATGGGCCGGACTGCCAGTACTGGGTGAGTGGCGACCTCAATCCTAATGTAACGATGGTCCGACAAAGTCTCCACCTCCCTCTCAACTCATGTAATATCACTCTCTCTAAAACGCCGAGAGAGTAAAGAACTGGTTCTGCTTCCAGATATAACTACGACGCCATCCTGGTCACCGACCCAATTAGGACTATCCGATACAAAGTACGGTTCACAAATGATCGCAATGTCGACGCACCACTCACGTTGTGCGGCGTTATAGACTGCAGTAAAAAGTCCTGCGTTCCAGCGGAGTGCTTGGCGTTAGTCTGTAGGAAATTTGTTCATTGTCTGTCCATTATGACATAGCATTTTCTTCACGGCCCTCATAGCCTCGAACTCTGGAGGAGACTTGTTTAAAGTCTCCGTTCCTTTAACTAGCGGTGGGCGGCAATTTGCGCTACCCATTATATGTCCTCCTGGCTTATTCGTTCGTTCGTCGGAGATACTGTTGTGTGGCCTGACATGCTTGTAATTTATGCCCCTCACATCGGCAACGGAAACTAAAATGCTCCCTCACAACTGGCGAGGGAAATCGAGGCCTGGTGTGACCCTACGACAGGCAGCGAGCCAAGCAGCGCATAGGTCACTTTTTCAAAACCTGGACTGTTTCTATTATCTCCTTCGATGTTGACGCCCCTCTTGGGCGTCGATCGTGTGCTAGAGGAGAACGTAAAAGTCTAGCTGGCAAAAGACGTTCTTCGATGCCGGCAAAATAAGCATCGAACAAAGTTTCCACAGAGCTGATTATGGTGCGCTTCAGCTCTTCAATTAACTCCTCTCCAACATTGAGCATCGGCGCTCAGACGCATTTTGCGTGAATGCCACCTTCAATCCGTGCGTCCTTGGTGTAACACCGAAGTTCTGATCTTCGATCTAGCTTCTACACTTTCAACATGAGACGCTGATTCTCCTCGTGTACACTGTGTACCTCTTCACTCTCAGTACGAGCGACGAGTGTCTCGATAATTCCAGTAAAGGCTGCTGCGGCTTCCTTAAGATTGCGCCTTTTAGGTGACCAGATTTTGTTGCTACCTCGAATATAGATGCTACACGTTGTCTTGCGTAACTTCTCAGCGGAACACATGTTGGTATCCCTTCTATTTTTCACCCCATATACGCTCTCTACGTCCGTCGTATAAGCAGACATATTCTGATGTGATGCCCAATCCGAAAGGCTCCTCTCCAAATCATAGTCCTTTTCGCGTGCTTTTTTCACACGCTGCCTTTGCTCTTTGCGAGGGCGTACCGATCCATACAAGACACAGACTTTTTGAAGCCTTCCTCTCCTCGTCGTATGGTATTTGGATCAAGGCACTGCTTCGGTTTCCTAGCAAGACTCGCCTTTCGCAGTATTGCGCTTACGCTATCATAGTCCGCACTGCTCCCGAGTCTGAAGCAGTCTAAAGCAGACAGTCTTAAACTTCCTACGATTATAGGGGGAAAACAGTAAATCAAAGCAGTGCCCTTTGTACTTGGATGAGCCTAATATGCCACGGGTGTCGGCGGATCATCCCATTAACCATGCACCTCTCGTGCTGCTTCGCCACTTGGGTCACAGTCCGGCCGGTTAAGGCAAGACCCTCGTCCACGCGTGATTACGAGACATTACCGCAACCATGAGTGGCGTTCCGATATTTAGGCGCTGATACATAGAACTGCACCTACGTGGCGGTAGGATCTATATATATTGGTCTGTCTGACCAAACGAGGAGAAACGCCGTCGCGTCGGAATATTCGCCGGCGAGCAACAACTACTCCAGGAAGAATCCTATAGGCAATAATTACCCGCCGCCCAGGGAGCACCGGCATGCTATACTGCTCGTCACCCCGACTGTTATTCGAAAGTGGGCAGCAGCAAGAGAGCACACGAGGAAGTTATCCGACTCCGCCTCCCTAAGCAAACATGTCTCGATATCACCCATTATTATAAAATGATCCGCATCCCATATATTTTTTTTAGGAATTCTTCGAACTTCTAGAGACTATAGAATAACCCGAGTAATAATTTTGAAGCACCGAAAAATACTTCATGATTAATAGAAACTCAGACGTTTTTGAATACGGTGATAACGACTTGTCTAGTATGCTAGTCTAATATAATGATATTTATTTAAAATTATAATACTAAAATACTAAGAAATCAAACCCTTTGCGAATAAATTAAATTTAAATTACCCTAACGCAACAAAATATTAAAGATCTTATTAGAATGATCAAACGTTTTAAACTTCTACTTTTGCTATACACAACGACGAACTTACAACAAAACTTTTAAGTGATTACAAAACTTATTTTAAAGTACGAGTTTTATTAAAAGAGTTTCATTTAAATAAAAGGTGTATGTTAATAAAACAGCAACCTATTTAAATCATTTAATTATGCAGTACGATATAATTATTTGCTTATAACTTTAAACACAGACAGTTGAAAATGAATTTTATTTAGACATATATAACGTTATTAATATTTACGTTATTAATTTTATATATTTGACATATTTTTAATTTTCATTAAACATAGCAAAGTAAGTTATAAAAGAAGAAGATCTGTTCTTAAATATTTTAAGATTAATCGACCTAAAATTAAATTTTCTTATAGGCCATGTCGACTAACACAAGCGGCAGCTCGGGATTCGTGGTGTGGGTTAGACACCTTGCGAGAGCATCAATTCAATGCAGAGCAATGTTTGTTTCTGAACACAGATTAAGCACTAAGACATCAGTACGAGTATTAAGAATTTGGTAATCAGTACATTTTCGTCACCGTCGTCGCCTCACGTCCCCTAAGCTTTGCCACAAGATCTTATTTGCCATATTTATTGAGAAAATAAAAGTTGCTCATTCTCATCACCCTTAAAACTTCAAAATAATTAACAAAATTAGGCTAAATTACATGAATGACCATTTTGCCAGAAGGAGAATACTCCTATATCCTTCTACTTATCCTATATATATTATTTAGATGTGTTTTATCCGACACAACCGAGCTTTGTCCAAAACCTACAAAACCTCATAATAAGATTTCTTTCTAGATAAAGTAAATACGACCATCACGGAGTCAACTTAAGTGTTGTCAATAAAACATATAGACGCTATGTACGAGGATTGTCTGAAAAGTTTCCGATATTAGCCTGAAGATGGCAGCACTCGCATATATAAAACCTACTGAATTTAGTTTATCCATCTATTGACAGTTACGCTCCAAAATTTCAGTCATTTCGGATGCGCAAATTTAAGTTAACAAATTCAAATTTAAAATATTCTTTATTCAAATAGACTTTTGCAAGCACTGTTGAATCCTATGAGCATAAAATTACCACCGGCTCGGAATGCGATTCTGCTGACAAGAGCTGGCAAGAAACTCAACAGTTGTTCTTTTCGATATTGAATGAGGTTACAACTTCATTGTTTAACACAATGGTGACAATTCTGCATGAAATTCAAATGATCTAATTAAATACATTTTTATCCTTAAAATATTCTTGGACAGTGTAGTAAGCTTTCCTAATGAACATTGTTTTAACAATTACTTTATTTTTTTTTCAGTGGCAAATTATTAATTAATTACCAAGCATCACAAGTTTGTTCTTTTTATTATTGTTCCCTATCGTGTGTTTCTCACGGTTTTTGACGTAGATCTGAATATGTTGCCGGATGAATTTATATTATAATATATGTATCTATTATATTTATATATATGTATCTCACAAAGCTTAACTAACTATCTTTTGTGATACCTACCTACCTACCTCTTTAATTTGCTTTGTCTTATTTAGTAAGTAAGTTATATATAAATGTATATCATATAATTTTCTACTGAATGTGATAGTAAAACACTGCTGGTTACAACAAATAGCTAATCTGTCCAAGGTCTTGTTAATCTAACAAAATAATGCGTTATTTGTGTTATCTTTAAAATCTGTTCATCTTTCTAATGAAATTTAATTTAAAACCTTTTGCTATATATATATATATATATATATATATATATATATATATATATATATATATATATATATATATATATATATATATATATATATATATATATATATATATATATATATATATATATATATTTAGGATTAATTAAAATTCCAAATAGAATAGATCCCAAATGGACACCCTGTGGTACTCTATATGTTGCAAAAAATATATTTGGATATCTTGCAACAACAACGTTTATTTACCTGGGGGGGAGGAGCTTATAAGACGCAAATGCTGAAAGTTGAAAGAGCCCAAAGAGCAATTTTATAAGTAAGCGCTTTTCTACCAACTCTGTATCCGACCGACCGTTCTCAATGTTAGACAAATTTTTATTTTACAAACAATATTAAGGAAACACGTTGAAGTATCGTATATACCTAAAGTAAATAATACTAAACGTAGAAAAGGCACTGTGTGCCCTACTTTTTCTCACAGAACAAATTTTTCAAAAAAATTTTATTGCTTTTTTGGTAGCTTTCTCTATAATAAATTAAATTTAAATTTATTTTTCTGTAACTTAACTAAATTGAAAACCAAAAAGGCTCCCACAAAGTGGCTGCTGGGCATGTCATACGAGTCCTCTGAAAAAATTACTACTCAGCTTTACGCTGTATCCCGCACGAGGCAGGGTAGGCAGAGGGAACCCGGGAACCTAGTGTTAAGACACTCCGTTGCACTTCTGTTCCCCACTTTCCGCCGAATTTGAGGCATTGCGTGTTGAGTGGCGGAACTCAACGCCGCGCTTTGCCTTATTACCAGAGCGAAGAAATTAAACATTAAATATTTAAATTTAAAATATGAAATATTTCATTTCCTCGACCAGGGATCGAATCCAGAACCTGTCGGTTAAAGTCACACGCTTGGCAGGACCTCACTAACAGAGACAGGCCTCATTAAAATTATTAAAGATAAATCCTCCTCCTCATTAAAATCATTAAAATTATTAAAGACCTAACTTAAAAGTGGATGATGTAACACAATTTAACACGCCATCTCCACGCGTGTTTACACACTCACTCACACACACACACACACATACACACGTATACACACACACGCATGCACATACACACACATACGCACACACCACACACACGCTAGCACGCACACTCATTCATTATGTTCAGCAATAATTTCAGTTATAAGCATGTAAGTAATGTATATAATGTAGCTCTTTTTATGTGTCTTTTGTGATTTCTTTTGTTTTATTTTTGCATTTTTTATTTTCTTTTTACTTATGTTGTGCTTATTTCCTTATTTCTCGTATTTCACAACCTGTACAAATATTCGGTATACACCTGTACACGATCCCTTCCGCGAGTGAGAACCTGGCGACTAGTAACACAAGCTCAGAGCTTAGTTCAAGCGTCAGTGTCACATGATTGTAAGCAAGATGTTATGTACCTAAATATTAACGAATGACTTGTATGCTTTACAATGTGTGGAAAAATAAATTATTATTATTATTATTAATTAATATTTAAGTATGATCTAAACCAATGTAGAAGTTTTCCGTAGATACCATATTTTTTATTTTATGTCTAACAATTGTATGACTAACAACGTCGAACGCCGACGCTTTAGCAAAGCCTGTGTATATGCAGTCTATTTGACTACCCTTGCCTAGTTATTCTTACAAATTACCTACAAATAAAGCAAAATTTGACGCGTTTGACTAGTTGATAATAAAACCATGGCGATTTTCTATAAGAAGAGATTTTATATACCAAATAAGTGCTTCACAAATTAAAGACTAACATTTTACCAAAGATAGATAATATGCATATTGCTCTATAGATGGTAATGTTGTTTTATGCTTTTTTATATGGGTACAACCTACGCTTTCTTCCATATCTCAGGAAGTTCTGCTTCTTCCATAGAATAATATGAGAATACATCCATATATTATATATATATATATATATATATATATATATATATATATATATATATATATATATATATATATATATATATATATATATAAATATATATATATATATATATATATATATATATATATATATATATATATATATATATATATATATATATATATATATATATATATATATATATAAGTTAATCTTTTTTCTGTCAATCTTAAATATTTAAAAATTGTCATCTGCGATTAGTACAATGTCACAAAAATTATTTGCATAAAATGGTAGATCGTCTATATACAGCAAAAATAAAAGGGGACCAAGAATAGATTCTTGTGGAACGCTTATCCGCCGAGAAGATCCAGATGGTTTTACATTATTTATATTAACCTTCTGGATTCTTTGCGTTATATAGGAGAACAGTTGTTTGAATGAGTTGATGTGAGTTTTTTTCCAATAATTAACAAAATCGAATATCGAGCTGTCATTAGATATTTGATTTTGAAGGGCAATACGTCATCGCAAATAAAATATGAGTTGGATTCAGTGTATGGGAACTCTGCACCATCATTTACCAAATTGAAATTCTGGGCTGCTAAATTTAAACGTAACCGTAATAATACATAAGCCAGCGAAAGATTTTCACGTCCAAGTTTCTCTCAGTATATATAACTCATAAAATGCTTCAGAGAGTTGCATTATGAAGCGTCGTAAAAATCAGCTGCAGTTCCGACGGTGGTCAGCAGTGGTCAGTGGACAGTGGTCAGTGGCCACCTACGCACATAATAAAAAAAAGTAATCATTATTCCCGATTAAAAAATTGATCAAATTCAAGTTGGACTAATATTTTGAAGAAATAAAATTGTCAGCTAATTATAAAGTGGTGGATTATACGTCAGCTAGTCACACAAATATGAAAAAATGTGTTCAGTGATTTCCTCCCAAAAGAAAATTTATCAGATGTTAATTTATGTATTGTTTTTAATAAATACGTAAGTCGACTGGCTATATGTAGGTGGAATGTTTGTCTGCTAATGCCCTGAAGGTTAGTAGAAAACATCTATAGCATAAGTATCAAAGTATCAGCTGACGAGTTTTCCCCTAACATATTGACAGCTGATTTGTGTTATTACTTACAAGATCATGTCAACAATAAGCACAAAACATTTTTTTGGGAGGAAATGACGTACTTTTAGTTATTTAACATTGCATTTTATGTGCAAACTGAAATATATAATTTTATGGCAATGTTTCAATTAAATCATTTTTTATGAGAACTTTACGATTCTTAAGAATAGGAATAAAGAAATACTTTGCTAAGCAAATCAATTACATAATTTGTAATTTTTCAATATTTTAAATTAAATTAATAATAAAATTTCAATTTTCATAATAAAATTCTATATTTTAAATTATATTAATTTAAATTAATAATGGTTAAGATTTAATACAAAAAGTTATTATGCTGCGTTTAGACGTGTACCTATATTGCATATGATATTGTTTTTATTTTTTCTCTCACGTAAGTAAGCGAAACTACTCTTAGTCTTATTCATGACGTAAACGGAAACTTTAAGTATCAAACAAATAAGAATAAACAAAAGAATATTCTAAGATCGTCAATAATACAGCCACTCACGAAGGGCTTTTTAAAAAAAATGCGTTGAACTATATTTTATCATGTTTCATCCAATTGCCACAACCATCTAAGAAGAGACTTGCCTTTTTTTAACAAAATACGATAGTTTGAGTGTAACGTATATGTTTTGAACCAATTAAAATGTATTAATGAGGCAAGAGTAGCAATGTTTCAAAAAACATTCCTACAGATTTCTTAAACGAATGACAATTCGTTTCGATTACCTAAGGAAGCAATTGATGGCGGAAGACCGCCGTGCAAAACGAAATTATATAATCATTTTCGAAGGACCTGCCTTTTTTTCGGAAATTTGGACTCACGTACATTTGAATATATTAACTGTCAATGAACCTTCTAACTATGGCTACGCAGGCTAGGTCGGAAGAGAGAACTTGGTAACATTCATCTATTTACTTTTATTTATCAAAATAACAGGGAATCAATAAAATTATATCAGTTTTGAGTGCGCTAGTAAATGACTGCACATGCCATAAGTTAATTAAATTTGCAATAGACTGCCTGATAAGGCTTGTTCAATCTATCGCAGATGACGCACCATTAGAAATAGGTCATCAACGTATTATAACTGCAGTTTATAGCACTTTCCAATAACAGCTTTTAGAAGTATCATATTTTTATTTTTCGATCTATAATGCATTTCTAATAAATGTTCAACGTTTAATGGATTCTTTATGAACATCATTTTATTAAATAGTAAATGTGAAAAATTAAGTTTAAAAACATTCCTTCTAATCCTTTTTTTCAATTTAAGGGATTATTTCACAAACATAAATTTACTTACCTTTTTAACTAAGCTGCAGTGGCATCTTCTATTTTATTAAGTGCTCAATTAAATCAAGGCAAATTCATTTAATTTTCAATACAAAAAGAGATTTATGTAGTGTATTCGTTTTTGTTACAAATTACTATGCTGTGTAAGCCTTTTAACACTAGACATACGACCATTAACACCGGTCCAGTAATTGAATTTATGATCTAATTCTTTTCGCTAAGCTGTACCTATCAGCCACAATTATACTCCACTTCTAGTCGTCTACAGACCTAGATAGAATTAATTGATCTCTTATTAATACTTGCTAATTATATAGGGCTATATAATTTATAATTATAGTGCACATAAGTAATTTGTGACGATATAATTAATTTCATACAACATTCGAGTATACAATACCTCATCATAACGTGAACATCTGATCATATATCTTATCTCACATGTTCATATTATGACACCAAGTAGTTATTTCTATTTAAAGAAGTAAAATTACTCAATTTCTTTTGATTTTTATTTCAAGGCGAAGCGAATAGATAGCTGTGCCATCTTTTGAATGTCTGCATATATTATTGGCATACAATATGCTTTTATCACACAAATGTCATACTTTGTTTCCATAATGAAAACATTATTTTTCAGTACATATTACTAATATACGCAATATTTTAAACAAAGATTCATTATTATGCACTAAAATGTGTTCGTGATGAGGACGAGTAAGTGTTATGGAGTGACTTAGTTAAAATATTTACGCTAATGGCGGTGTAGCTAGACTTAACATTTTAATCGTTGATAATACTTAACGAAAATGAAATTCATTCCATGTTTACCGTCAATTTAAATATAAAAGTTCATGGAAAATAACAATATAAATTCCAATTTCAGAATGAACACAGTTTAAAAATTGTCGGAATGTGAACGTCATAAAAAACATGTGAACTTTATTTTTAGTTCCTCTATGTTTTTCTGTCAGACAAAGCTTGCTATGCATGCATATCCCGAATCCCCGATTCGTGGATCAATCAGCTTAGTACTTTTATTTTGTATGAATGAACAGATAAAAGAATTGCAGTAATGAAGTTACGTTTTTAAATGACATTTGAATCCGAACTAAATAAACATTTGGGACTGTGTTATAGAAATAATGATTAATTTATCTTTACTTGGCCTAGCATTAAGCTATATGTGCACTATAAGATCTTATTCCAAATTTAAAATTTGTAAAAATATTTAGGTACTTCCACTATTTCAAAAAGACTTTCATGCAGATCGGAATACCTGTTTATCATACATATGCTTGTTTCAAGTCTTTACATATTCAACTAAAATGTATGAATGAATTTGACAAACTAGACTTTAAAGATAATTAACCTATCCACAATTTTTTGTAGTGTATAGATACTAGAACTCTTAAACCCGTTAACCAAAAATCTATTTTATACCTAAAATAAAAAAAGGTAAACATATTAAATGTGTTTATATATTCTTACTAATTTTAAAAAGTTATTCCAGAATTCAGAAAGAAAAATACTAATTTTAAAAACGTATAAAAATCAGAAAATAAGCCAGTATAGTTGCTGCCTCATACGATATCATACGGTAACTATGTACGATCCTAATATAGCCACTCTGCTCTATCTTCTTTTACTACAATGTCTAATTGATAGTCTATAAGACCAGTCAAATCATAACGCTTCGGTCTTGTACGCCGCTATGAGCAGTCCCAAGTCACATAATTTTGGGATGATTATTTCAAAACTAATTCTTCCAAGTCTTTTAGCTACTATCCTCTGAAGCGGAAAATCTCTATAGGGTTTAATTACTCGACGGATTTAACTCCAAATATAGCAAGGACGACACATAAACATATGTTTTGTTTACGATGAATTAATTTTTTATGTGTTCTAGAGAACGTAGAACTGGACTTCTGATATTACCTACATCCGATTTTGAGATAAATGGTCATGACATTTAATTATTTTAGATACCTTGGAAATCATAGCTAGGAAACCTAGGAAATTATACCGGAATTTCAAGCGGCATTTATAGTATTTGCTAACAATCGAACACTAATTTCTACGACGTTCACAGACTTTTCTCTCAGAACTAAGTCTCTGAAGAGCATCCAACTCCGTGGATACTGAACAAATAACTGTCCATTGACTTTCTTCATTTAATTCAATCAAGAGGTCGGACGAGCACAAGTTCTATCGATAGTAAGCAATCTTACCCAAAGGCTAAAGTTTTAAATGAACAAGTTACACTACATGAGTACTTAACATGAAATAAAGTTTAAATTTATAACTTTGTGTCCCTACATATTATGTTAAAATGCAAATTCGCAAATAGTGAATATTGTTAATAGATATATTTGAAATCTGAAAATAGATAGATCTTTGTACCTGTTTTTAAACATTTGAAATGTGAAAAGAATACAAAATCATAATAAAAAATATTTTTTACGTTAATTTAGACCAACCTACAATAAAATGTACATTTTGGTATCTATTACTTAACCATCTTATGATGTATATAAATATATATTCAAGATTACATCAAAATAACAAAAAAAAATCAAATAGGTACTCTTAAATTAAATTCTTTCTTATTTTTTTAATGCCAGGTGGCTTTTTAGCATAAAAAAAGATTACCAAATATTTTAAACAGCAAATTTATAGCGTCTTAAATCCAAGATAAGAGCTTCCATTACCAAAGGTAAGGTTTGGTAACATAAATTTAACATCAAGTTTACAATTTAGCCTACATCAGAATTATTTGTGTTGGTCCTTGTGCAACATGGGTATACGTGTTTTTATATTGTAAGTATAAAATAATTTAATACAAGACGAGGTCTATCGCGTGTAACGCGACCGTTTGTGGGTTCGAAGCCCACTCGAGGAAATACACTCCCGTTGTATATTATCGTAGTATATTATATATCCCGCACATGGCAGGGTAGGCAGAGGGAACTTGGAAACCTAGTGTTAAGACTCGGACTCGGAAGAACGGAAGTGAAAAGTCACTTCCGTTCCCCACTTTCCGCCGAATTTGAGGCATTGCGTATTGAGTGGCGGAACTCAACGCCGCGTTTTACTTTGTACCAGAGCGAAGAAAATGAAAACATTAAATATCTAAATTGAAAATATTAAATATTTCCATTCCTCAAGTGGGGATCGAACCCACAATCTGTTTGTTACAGTCACACGCTTGTGCCGCTGCCGATTTCCAAATGAAATATTTGACGTTTTAATTTCTTCGCTGTGGGAATAAGGCAAAGCGCGGCGTTGAGTTCCGCCGCTCAACATGAAATGCATCAATTTCGTCGGAAAGTGATGGAGTGAAGTGAGACAGGAACGGAGTGTTTTAACGTTAGATTCTTAAATTCCCTCTGCTATGTTCGGGATGCAGCGTGAAGCTTTTATGGAATGGGTAAAAACTTTTAAACTCGCGTCAGCACAAAGGACCTGTTCGAAAATTCGTAAGACGGCACAGGGTGCTTGTGTGAATGTTGACGCGAATGATGAATTCAGACGATAGAAATCAACTATTGATTGAATTTTTAAATAATTAATTTGGTTTAACTATATCAAATGATCGTTATCATAACACAACAAAATACAAAACTACTATTGATAAGGTCTTTATTAGACATTTGAATAGGTTCGAATCAAAACTATTCGTTTCTTACTTCAGCTATCACAAGCCTATCGTATCAGTTTTAGAGATTAGCGATGATGGTTCTGGAAATAACCTGGAAATGGTGAAAAAGTTATTGAAATTATGGATGGAAGTTGATTTTTCTAAGAGATAAACTTTTTAATGTAAAATAATTGTAATATTTCTGAAGAGTTAAATTTTATTGTAATATAAATTGTCATGTGTGTGTACGATAGCGCAATAAATGAATATTGTTTTCTACCACATAAATGATAGTACTTACTGATATTGTTTTCTACCACATAAATGATAGTACACTGATAATTAAAACAATTAAAATGCACAACGTTAATATTCGAGTTTTCACTTTTGCCGGCACTTTCAGAGTGTAATTATTATTTTTTTTTTGATATAAAGAAAAAAATATTTATTTACCGTTGCGACGTTACCCAATTTTGACAGGAATGTGATTGTTTTGGGCTAGATTCAAAATTTATGAGAAGAATTTACAGACTTTTTAAATCTGAAGTGCGCTGTTGGATTTTGAAAACCAAACAACAAAGTTTCTGATTTATTGAACCAATCAACCACAATCAAAGTTTTAATATAACAAGAAGATTAAATGTCAATTTTGGAAATACTAGTTATAAAAATTGACATACTTGAATTTGCTATACATGCCCATACGCACTTGTTTCGTATTAAATTTACTACAAATGAGTATAAACTTGTAATAGTTTTTTATCGCTTTTTTTATTAATTTATTTTATTTGTATTTCAAGTTGTTACTACCAAATTTCACAAATATGGGCCTAGAGGAAATATACTAAAGCTTTTATTTACACGATGAATAAAATTGAAAAATTTAGGTTTTTTAAATTTATCAAGATAAATGAGCTTGACAGACGGACTATTAGGGACCTCGGGTGACGGTTATAATAAGGACCTCGTCATAATATTTTTTGGAAGTTTGTATTAGTAGTTCATTCCATACAAAACTAATTGACACATCCGAAAACTTTAGTTCGTCAGTTCACCGCTTCGTCAAAAAATCTAAGTTTTTCGTCTACAAAATGCATCGAAGACGCTACAAGTCGTCTTTCTCAACTCTTTATGCCATCTACGCCGACGATATACTGGTGCATCTATAAACATGTCTGGCTTTCTTTGCCGAAGACTACGTCTCTAAATATTCTCTTTCTAAGTCTCTATAATATTCTTCCAAGTGGTTTGCTAACTGGAGACTGTCTGTCAGCGTCCGCGAGACACAGGCAGTTTCCGTTAGCCCTTAAAGGAAGCTCCTGCCTGTGCTGCAATTCCAAGGTGATTTCATCTCTTTGTATTCATAGCTTTCTTTCTACCTTGTGAAAAACGAACACTCACGATGGAGCCCGACGTAAAACGACATACGATTTGCTCTAACAGTAGACGTAAACAGAAAGACACTCCGCACACTGCAAACAAAATCGCTACGTCTAATCACCGATGCCTCACGCTACGTTCAAACTAAGAAACACTCGACGGGATCTAGGCATCGAGACCCGTACAAATTCAAGCGAAGCGGAGCGGCGACTACTCCAAAAAATATACTACATCCCGCTATCGCTCTATGGCATGCTCCCCCTCAAGAAATTTTCTCTTTCAGGACAATCTCAGGTCATTCCAAACGTGAAGCCGGAGCTCGGTCGCTGTGAGTCTAAGCTGAATCTCTTTCAGGGTAACTGAGGCTTTCACCAGGCCGGGTGACTTGCACGAGTAGCGAGTGGACAAAGTATACTTAGGTCTTCAAGTGACTCGCACATTGTTGTGATATGACCTCGACAGTCGGTTACGAGAGTAGACCACGTTGTGTACAAATGAGTAGCATAGCAGCATAGTTTTTAAGTGTTTTCTCTACTTGTTGACCTTTATTAGACTCTATAATAATTAACATTATTAAAATTCTATTAATTTTTATGATTGTTACATTTTTGTTCGACTAATAGAGTCACGATCCACCCGCGACCCTAAACAACCCCTTTTGCAGTAGCACGCTTGCCCCTACGCCACTAGAGGCGCATAAATTCATTATTAATTAATTTCTGGAAAATTGTATTTTAAATTTAGTGCCCAGAGTATAATAAATGTAAATCTATACATATAATAAATCTGTTACTGTCTGTACATGTAAGATATATTTAAAATATCTTATGGTTTATTAATATACTAGGGTCCAAATAGCGATTTTAAAAATCTCTCTGTCCGTGCCTTTTAACGCGCTAATCTCAGAAACGGCTAAGCAGATTTAAATGTTTTAACTATTACATATTGGCAATCTTTCCTCAACATTTAGTGTTTGTTTTATTTAAATTGGTGTATATATAAGAAAGTTAGGTCAATTTAAAATGATTAGTTGACAAAATTGCTACTGACATTTTATTTATTTAACTAAAAATTATGTTTTCAACGTATAGATATTGTCTTAAATGGGTAATGTTATCAGAATAAGAACGCAATTGACTTTAGTAAATAAAATTGTGTAATACAAGCGGGTATGGCCTCGCGGTCGCATGTTTGTAAAGAAAAAGTTAGAAAAGGAACACAAATAATTTAAATCAAACTATTACAGTGTTCTTAAAAGAAATGGCACGTCTTTTCTACTGACAGGGCTGACTCGAGGTATGTATGTCAGCACTTTCTTATGACATCTGCGCTGCGTGGTACATACATTTTCTAGATTTATCTAATTAAATAATAATTTACAATAAATACTTGCAGTGTACAGTATTTATTATAACATATTCAAATACTTTTTTTTATTATTTTGACGCAATGTAGTTTACTTACATTTTAAACGATACCAATAACACTCTAATGTGTAGTACTACCAGTAGAAATTGTACAAATAAAAATAACAACGAAAGGATACTTCTCAGACAGAACAAATCAATCATTTTGTCGTTTCTAAGAAAGGACACAAGTGCCATATTGGTTGTGTAACTGAATCATCTGCATAGAAAAATATATATTTTTTTCTTTCTTTTGTGACTGTACTAGCGACAAATTATGAAAATTCGCAACAAATTAGGAAAATACCCGAATTATTGACGCATTAGTCATTATGTGCGTGTATTTTTCAATTTTGCGTTCTTACCATTGCGATCTGCTTACAATAAAATTAAAATGTTCTTAAATATTGTACGTTACAGTTTACTGTTAGTAAACGAGAGTGACCTGGAAAGTTTCCGACCTAACAAAGATACAAGACATTTTCTCATTTTTTGTTTTCAACATAGTCTCCTTATAAGTCTACAGACTTCTCCCAGCGCTGCTCTCATCTCTGTAACCTAAAAAAGTACATCAATATTTTACTATGCAAAATAATTGTTTATATAGGTAATTACCTCTTCATTTAACGAAAATCCTGGTCCTCCGAGCGCAATTTTTATATAAGGAAACAAAAAATGTCGCTTGGGCCTAGATCTGGTGAGTACGTCGGATGATCAAGCAGTTCTAACCATAATTCGTTAATTTTCGCCATGGTCCTCAAAAAGAATCTTCTTTGTCTGCAAATGTGGCCGGCTTTTTCGCACGTTCTGCCTTCAGCTTGTGAAATAATTATGCCTAGTATGCTCCTGTAATGATTTTTTCCTCTTCAAGATAATCGATTAAAATAACTCCATGACAAAAACAAAAAAAAAACCACAGCTATAACGATGTAATTTTATTTAGGGCATGTAATAGTGTGTCCAAGTTTCAACCACAGTAAGTAATCGGATTTATTTTGCCTAAACGGCGCCAAAAGAGTGTTGGAAATGCTTATTTCTACACGTTTTTGGTCTAAATTGACAGTTCTCAGTCGGATGTTCTCATGTCTAAATATTGATTAAATGTGATATGACATTTGACAAATATTTACTTTTGACGTGTTCATAACCTCTGCTATCATATTATTTCACTTATTTTTTTTTTTTAATATATTTTCTAAAGTAGTTGTAGTTTTATTTTCTTCGGTGGCGGCGGCGATATTTTCTTCGGTAGTTGCAGTTTTTGGACGTCTTGAACGTTCTTCGTCCCCCAAGCTTTAACGGCCACATTTAAATCTGGCAGCCCAAAATTATACTATGTTTTAAATGACGGTGGAGAGTTCTCATACAATAAATCCAATGCATCTTTTACTTGTGAAGGCGTATTGCCTTATTCGATGTTGATATATGATTTTGTCCATTTTTATAAAAAAAGTCACATCAACTCACTTAAACGACTGTTACATACAAAATTCGCGTCCTGGCTGACTGGCTGGTAATGGCAGAAATTTGGTGAGTTAATGTCAACAGTTGAACAAACGAAATTATTTACGAGTGCTGCCATCTTCAGGTTAAGGTCGGAACCTTCTCAGAACACCCTAGAGTAAATTATAGCGTATATTTGACTATGTTCGATTCGAGGTCTAGACATTCTTGGTAAGCAATAAAACAAATAGTCTTGCAAACTACAGCTACTACGACGATCCTATTATTCAGTTAGTAGGGGTACAAATTCATTAACAGTGTTCATTAAAAAATAAATAAATGGATATCTCAATTATTACTATTATTTATATAGATAAAAACATGTATAGTAATAATATGATAAAAATATATGTAGTAATAATATATAAAAAATATTAAGGTATAAAGTTGCTCTTGTTTTTACAGTGCTTATAAATAAGCTGAGCTTATCTAAATTTAGCTTTACAGCCGGTTGCAAATTAATATAAAGCTTGAAACTTGGTTTTGCTAACTGCAAATTAGTTTTGTACATGAATTTAAAACCTATAGAGTTATTTATAAGTATTTTTTCACCTTCCTTTTGTCTTCTCAAATAAACTGCATTCTGTTCTCTTTTTAAATTTAATTCACTGATGACTTAATAAATTAAATAAGAAACATTTTTTTAGACCATATCAATACCAAGAAAAGCGATATTAAAATATTTAAAGTGATTTTCCAGAAAACGCTTAAAAAACGTTGAGTTCTGCCACTTATCACGCCATGCCTCAAATTCGGCGGAAAGTGGGGAACGGAAGTGGAGCGAAGTGTCTTAACACCAAGTTCTCAAGTTCCCTCTGCCTACCCTGCCATATGCGGGATACAGCGTGAAGCTGAGAGAGAGAGAGCTTAAAAAACTTGCACGTAGCGGGATTTCAACTTAAGCCTCTTTGAAAACCATCCAAGCGCTCTGACCAACTAAGCCATGAGTTTTCATGTAGCTACGACGACATTTTCATAGTTTTGTAACAACTTATTTATATATGGCTTGAGGCCAGTCGTTGCGCCCAACGATATAAATTTAAGGTGCATTCATAAACTTGTTCGAGGTTTTTTAAAAAAATCTATTACAATTATAAATATCATAATAACCCGCAATAAGTTGATACATACATCAACAAGCATATGCACAAGTTAAGTTACTAATAATTAAAATAGACTCTTCCGAATCCGTATAGGCTATATTTTATCCCGGAAAATAGATAGGATTTTTCGTGGTAGTGAAAATTGTGGAGTAAGTCGACGAAAAAACTGCCGTATGTTAGCGATTCTCGCGAACGCTGCCTAAATGGTTAGAGATGTATGGTTGATTTGTATAGAAAAGTTGTAGAACTCAATAATGCCTACAAAAAAGTCCGCGATAGTATAAACCAAACATTTATATTTTAGCCATTATAACCAATTTTCCATAGAATAAAAGTAATTAAAATTATTAGCCTAAGTTTATTGATCATATTATCGTCGAATATTAATCCTTATCCAAATAAATTATTTATTGAGCAAGATTGTTTCAATAGCTATAAGTAACTTTATTTTATTCTAATCGGACAATCCATTCAAAAGATATTACGAATTTAAAATTGTAATTGGTATTAAAATGAATGATGGCCGCCGGCCATATATATTGTATATATGGCCGGGATATATATATATATATATATATATATATATATATATATATATATATATATATATATATATATATATATTATAATAACTATTATTATTAATAATTTATTTATCAATTTTAAAGGATATATAAGAAATTCTACCTAGTCAGTTAGAATTTTTTGATAATGACGTTTTAATTTATATTGTTGTGTATTATTGTGTTTTTCACTGGAAGAGGAAATTGATCGATGAGCTATGTCTATAACATAGTACAGTTATCTCTTGCCATGTAGGTTACAATAGTTGAGGTAACAAAAGTTTTAATTTAAGCATACTTCGAGTTGTTGTATCTCATGAATTCACACTCTTATGATGGTTAAATTTTCATTGGAAACATGTTTTAATAAAAGTGTTAGCTTTATTTTTTCGTGTATCGGGGAAATGTTGCAAAATTTTTGAAAAAAAGTGTCGTTGTTGTGAGTGACCATGTTTTTTATCTTATGGAATTATTTCTTCAAAGTGCTTAATTGTAAGTATTATATTTGAGCCAAGTGCGTTTTATACGTTCTTCCGTAATTGGGTAGTATATACGATATTATTGACTTGGCCAAAGCCGTGTAGAAGCTTTTTATATGGCACTTTATGTTTCGTTAGATAAAATTATAATAAGTACCTATTCCTCTATTCGTCACATACGTGGTCTATATGCATTTTCCAGCTCAGCCTACTATCGGCGACAATTCTTAGGTAAGTATAGTTATGTACCAATTCTATTTCGTTACACTCACAGTTTTAAATTTAACATTAGTTTTTTTGTGTAAGCATTTGTGATTGTGTGCGTTAAGCGCTGGCTCAAAGGTACTTATTTCTATTATAGCTTGTGCTAATATATATTAACTTAGTTTTATCTGCGTTATGCACTAATCTGACATCTTGTGACATTTAGCAAGTAAATTAAAGTCCTCCTGTAGTTAAATAAGGCTCCTAGGTGATGTTGCGTCCAGCAGCTATAATACAAGTATCATTTGCAAGCTGATACATCTCAGTTCTTTTAATTACATTAGTGAGGCTATTGACGTAAGTCATGTAGAGCAGAGAGCCTAGTACCAAATCTTGTGGTGTACCTTCTGTTACAATTATAATGTAGCTGTCATCATCACCAACCCTTACAATGTGCTTACTATTATACACATAGTTTTCACACCATGCAAGTAGCTTTCCTCTGATTCCGCTATCGCAAAGCGATTGCAACAACTTATAATATTTAACACCTATTATCTATATTAATTATTATAGAGAGTATTAATCACTACACTTAGACACTTTGCGTGAGATACGCCTCACGCAAAGTGTCTAAGTGTAGTGATTAATAATGTCAATGATTAACAAGGTCACGCTGCTGTCTGTCACTGCTGTACGTATCTTTGGGCCAAGTTAACTGATTAGTTAAGTTAACGGTCGCAGGTAAAAGCCAGTAATAAATAAGAAGCATAATTACACATCTATAAATAATCAGTGATATAATTTCTTGTTCATATTTAGGACCTCTCTCTCTCTCTCTCTCTCTCTCTCACTAGAAACGTGTTCATTAATCATAATATAATATTATTGCATATAAACCAATTAAACAAATTGAGCAATTTTTTTGCGAAAATAAACTACTGACCATGAAAAAATACATCGAGGCCTGTCGTGGCGTAGGGGCACAAGCGTGTGACTGTAAACGATAAGTTGTGGGTTCGATTTTTTTATGGAAGATACAAGGCATACGAGCGTACGGGTCACCTGATGGTGAGTAATCCCACGTCTCTACGCAAAGCCAAAGTGTCAAGCCACTTACAGATCATTGGGTCCCCAACGATTTGAACGGCTCTACGTTGTACGCGATCAAATGGTTCAAGCTGATACTGGGGTGCACCAGCCCAGAGGTTAGAACAGTATTCCATATGCAGCCGAACCTGGGCCCTGTAAAGGGCCAAAAGGTGCTTTGGCGTGAAATACTGTCTCGCTCTGCTGATGACCCCCAGTTTTTTCGAGGCTAACTTGGCCTTTTTTTTTCCAGAAAACCGCGATACAGGCAGTTGGTCGAAAAACTCAAGCCAAATATAATGATACAGGGCGCGGCATTAAAGAGGAGTGTTCTCGAAAACTGCTAATACGACAAATAGAGTTTACGAGCAGACTTGTGTCTTCTGGGTGTTGAATTGAACCAGTTTCTTTTCACCCCATACGGAGATATTCTTGAGGGATGCCTCAACGGAATACACAAGTTGATTTCGGCACTGGTCGACGTTTTCCTGAGAAAGACTTGTACAGCCGGAGTATACGGCGTCCACAGTGCTATAATCTGCATAACAATATATATTAGAGTCGTCCAACATATCATTGATATGCAGAAGAAATAGCGTAGGGGACAGCACGCAGCCTTGAGGGACGCCAGCGTTCACAGGGCATGTATTCGGAGCAGAAACAATCAACAGCGACCTTGATACTCCGCCCAGTGAGAAAGCTAGTGATCCACTTGCATAAGTTCTCGGAAAGCCCGTAAGATGGCCCCCAGGGATAAGATGGGTAAAAAGTGCCTCCAGGCATCCCATCCCAATCTTCTGACTTGTAGTGATAGACACGATGAGTCGCTGATATTCTGCGACTGATCCGGTTAATGGGCACAGCACTCCGTACCAGGTATTGGTCTGGAGACCCTAGGTGGGCATCGACAACAACCTGGTACTGTTCTGGACGTGAAGTCAGCAGAAGGTCCAATAAGGAGGCGTTGTAATTGTCCTCGTCCGGGATTATTATTGATTTTTTTTTTATTGAAAAAAAAAATCGATCTCCACTCGAGGAAATAACATATTTAATATTTTTAAAAATTATTTTTTTATGCTTTTATTTCTTCGCCCTGGTACCAAGGCAAAGCAATTAAATTCGGCGGAAAGTGGGGAACGGAAATAGATAGACGATGTAAACAATGCTCTCTCAAAATTAGTACATTGGTTTACTTTTGAATAATTTACTTTTGAATAGTAAAAAAACCAAATGTGTTATATTCCGAACACCCAACACGAAAATTTTGAAAGCCGATGTACTTTTGAATGGTGAGGCCGTGAATCCTGTTGATTCTACGGTATTTCTCGGGATCACCATTGACTCTAAATTACAGTGGGGACCTCATATCGATGGGTTGGCGAATAGACTTAGCTCAGCAGCCTTTGCGGTTCAGAAAATCAGAACATTAACAGACGTGGAAACAGCTCGCCTCGTTTATTTTAGCTACTTTCACAGTTTATGTCCTACGGCATCTTACTTTGGGGTAATGCAGCCGGTATTCAATCAATTTTTGTCTTGCAGAAGCGAGCTATTCGTGCAATTTATAAATTAGGTTTAGGGCCTATTCTTTAAGGGAAAAATTTAAAGAAATCAATATAATGACCGTTGCATCGCAATACATTTTTGAAAATATTATGTATGTTAAGAAAAATATTAATGAATTTACCAAGATAAAGGATATACATAAAATTAATACTAAAAATAAGTTTAATCTTAGTGCACCTGTAACTCGATTGAATCGAGTCCGTAATTCTTTTATGGGTCAGGGTGTACGCTTTTACAATAGGATCCCAGGAAACGTCCAAGAATTTTCTATTTCACAATTTAAAAAAGTTGTGAAAAGACGTTTGTGTGTTAAAGGTTATTAGCGATTTCATAAATGATAACACGCCTTGGGAATAAAATGCTCGCTCCAGGCTATTTCAAATGTATCAGTGTCACATAATTGATTATATGATGTAAAATTTGAGTAAAAAAAAGGACATCCCGCTGAGTTTCTTTCGCCGGTTCTTCTCAGGTCTGAGGCAGTAACTTTAGTGAACTGGTGGTAAATTGTTTGACGTTCAAAAAACGAAGCTTGTAACTTCTTATTTTAAATAAAAATAAGGTGGGTGGACCATGGAAGGCCATGTTCCTTTGAAGGCCAACTATTAAAAAGTCGTATTTAGTGACACCTTAAGACATATTCCTTCTTTACACACTAAGATCCCTCAAACTTAAAGCCACAACCGCGGCGGTGAGTCGATCATGCCGCTATTGTGGCAATGCAAGCTTTTCGTAGACTTCGATCGTCGACGCAACAATTGTTATTCGACAATTTAAGTTAAAATATTGGTAGTGTTCCTAGGAATGCCGGTGGTTCCTAATAAGGCCAATCGAAAATTTAGACGGTTGGCCTTGCAAGGAACGTTTACGAACCATGAACATGAATACTTACTTTTTAGTTATAAATACGTATCGTTATAGTTAAAACAATGTATTGTAGGTATTAATAATGTTTTTATTTATAAATTAAAATATTTGCATGTTAAAAACGACAAAGTAGGCATGTTATGAAAAAAGTCTGTGATAGTTTATATATAAGATAGCCTGAGATAGTTTTTCTATAACAATAAGTTGATAGATACAGCAATAATATAATGAGTATTTCAGATTTCAAAAATGTCGGGGTCAAGACCTAAAAAAAGAGGTAGTACATGGGATGAAGACAGTTTAAGACGTGCCATGGAAGCAGTACAAAATGATCAACTTAATACACATGCTGCAGCGTTAAAGTTCAATATTCCAAGAGTGCGTCTTGGAATATTGAACTTTAACGCTGCAGCATGTGTATTAAGTTGATCATTTTGTACTGCTTCCATGGCACGTCTTAAACTGTCTGCCTTAGAAACCATTTATTAAGTGGTAATAGTACGAAAATTATTGGGAAGACAACTATTCTCACAAAACAATTAGAAGATGATTTATCGCAGCGAATCATACGTTTTGCAAAACTGGGTGTCCCGCTTACGCCTAAATTTATCAGGAAGCAAGCTTTTTTATTTTGTGAGAGATTTAAAATCAAGCACTCGTTCAATATGTCCACTAGAATGGCCGGCCGCAAATGGTTAAAAATGTTTATGTCTCGGAACCCATCAATATCAAAAAGGAAACCCCAGCTAATGAATCTAGCTAGAGCTCAAAAAATTAATAAGCCAATTGTGAAACACCATTTTGAAGAAGTGACGAAACTCTATGAAGAGCTAGACATTATTGCACATCCAGAACGCTTGTATAACATGGATGAAAAAGGGTGTCGCATTACGGTCCATAAAGAAGATGAAGAGAACCAGTGGTACTGCCATGCATGTGGCGAGTGTAAAATAGAAGACATGAGGCACTGTACGGCATGTCAAAAGTGGTATCATGAAGAGTGTATGGGTCTCACTAAAAAAGATCTCATATTTATATATCCAGATTGTGATTAAAATATCCAAGATTTATCCTTTTTAGTTTGTAAGTTATTATAATTAATATGAAAAGGTAATAGTCTAGTCTTATTGTTAGTTTGGCCATCTAGGGAACATTTTGGCCTTACAAAGAACGAACCCGTAAGAAGGCCATTTTGGGTTAAAAAAAAGTATTTAATTTCATTATAAAACGCGTTGGCAAATTATTTGATCTCAATATAATACTCATTACTACTATTTTTAAATAGTTTCCATTAAAATATACTTAATTATACAATGCTGTTCAAATAATGTTCGATAGGTTTTTTAAATATGTTAAAAATATATAAAGAATTTAATGTTGCGCTTAAATGATAGAGCTTATGATATAGTTTTAGTAAATGCAGATATATTTATTGTTACAATTCTATTTTTAAGTTTAACGACTGATGTATATTGGCCTTATTTGGAGCCGTGTTTCTTGCAAGGCCATTTGGAAGCTCTTTATGAAAATTAAGTTTAATAAATAGTGATTAAAGTTAGGTAAAAAAATAGTCATTTATATAGTGCACAATAAAACAAAGTATTATTTAAAAATCTGTTTCCTTCATTTATCCAAAAAATAAACGAATAAAAAGTGTTTTCGTGTTAGTGTGGCCATCCATGGTCCACCTACCTTATTTGAATTTGAATTTGAATTTAGAACCGTTTGTCTTAACTATAGGTTCCCAAGTTCCCTCTTCCTATCCTGCCATGTGCGGGATACACCGTGAAGCTGGATGAGTGAGTGACAGTGAGTGAAGAAATACATGCAATTGTAACAAATATATTTAAATTTAATTTAGTGCCTGTTAGAATAAAGAACTGTGGCTTTTATGCACATTTGAAGACAAAAAGCACTGCCAGAAATTTAGTAATACAATTCCAAAGTGTCACATTTATTAAAAACGATTGCACATTTATTAAAAACGAGCTTGCAAAGTAGCCAAATTTAATAACAATATTTTTTTTATATCCTATTAAAGTTTACAAACTTGAAATTATGTGACTGAATCAATCATCGAAATCATAAGTCATTATCACTATATCAAAGAAGTAAAGTAAATATTCGTCATCTATGAAAGTTAAACCTTAAGTTAGATCTTATAATTACTGGTAATAATGGTTACTACGTTTATTGATACTGCGCACGGATTATAGTGCCACGAGAAACGAATATTTTATATAAATATATTTATTTCATGAGAACAGAAAAATCACTTAGAAACAAGAAACACTTAAACATATTCAAACCTAATACACACAATACAAGTGAGACATATTTAAAATCAGCAAGTATACTGTGGGATGCTCTAAACCTTTACCTTACCTATTTTTTTTTTCATTATATAAGCTATCGATGGCGGATAGCTATAATCTTTTTAGTTCAATACAATGTTGAAACATTTACCTAAAGTATTCTTTTTAAAATTAAATTGAACTAAAAATGTGATGTTGTAGTGCGGATACTTATTTCTATTTCAGCAGCATTTCATTTCAGCAATATCGTCAGATTTGTTACTTTAAGCTTCACGCTGTATCCCGCACGAGGCAGGGTAGGCAGAGGGAACCCGGGAACCTAGTGTTAAGACACTCCGTTCCACTTCCGTTCCCCACTTTCCGCCGAATTTGAGGCATTGTGTGTTGAGTGGCGGAACTCAACGCCGCGCTTTGCCTTAATACCAGAGCGAAGAAATGAAACATTAAGTATTTAAATATTAAATATTTTATTTCCTCGGCTGGGGATCGAACCCAGAACCTATCGGTTACAGTCAACCGCTTGTGCCGCTGCGCCACGACATTTATCATACGAATTAAATGTTCCACGAATAATATTTTTTACGTTCTTGCAGTAACATATGTTAGACACAAAATACTATTTAACACATGTACAAATTACATATTTATTAAAATAAAACAAATATAATCTATAATATTATTTACTTAATATTGCAGACTCCTAGAAACAGGTGTCTGAGACAAGACTCGCAATCCATTTAATGAGCGAGATTTGTACTGTGTTTCCAAAGTTCTTAGCACGTGCGGAAGTGACAATAATGTTACCCTTTTCCTTTATCTACTTAAATAGTATTAAAAATATACGTATTAATGTAATAAGTATTAATAATATACTACAGTTAAAGAATGCACTATGATAATTTATTTATATAAAAAAAGTACATATGCATATACTTCTTTTATAAAAATAAAATATCATATGTCTTTTTTCATAGATGCGTATATGCTATGTGTGGTGGAAGAGTGAACTTGGTAATCTAGTGATAAATCACTTCTTTCCCATTTTACATTTCCGTTCCTTACTTGCCGTCGAATTCATTACGTGTTACTTGTAGAAAAGCGGAAATCAACACCGTGCTTTGTCTGATTAAGAAATGAAAATATTAAATATTTCATTTCCTCGAATGAGAATCCACAACCTATCGCCTTACAATTGCACGCTTCTGACCCTGCACCATGACGGCCTTTATATTCAAAAATTAACTATTTTAACACCTTGGGATTAGTACTAAATGTATATTTGGCGATAATTAAAAGATTTCTCGGCAGTCGTATTTAGTAACAATATTATAATTATGTTGATGTTTACGATAACATGAGAAAAGATATTGGTTGTGGGTTGTAGCAACCGGCATTTTAATGTGTTTAGTTGATAACCGCGTGGCGTGCGTGGCGCTCGTGCCTCCATTGAGTCATGTGAGTGTTCCTGCGATCGTGTTGTGACCTATTTTGAATACGTTATACCAATCCTAACGGTTTACACCTTCGAAGAAGATAAAATAAAGGACAGTTAGCCAAAGACTTGTCCAGAGCTTGTTGGGGACAATTTAGAGACACACTGAAACATTCCAGACACAATAAAAAATAATTGACCAAGGTAGAATTATGCTTACATAATATCAATAAATATTATATTTCAATTTGTATATAAAACCTTGTTACTTTAATAATCTTTTCCATAACGTTGATCACTTAATAGAAACGTATTTTTTTTTTTTACTGTTTTATAAATTATTCATCATCACAGTTTCACACTGTATCCTACACATAGCAGGGTAGGCAGAGGGAACTTGGGAACATAGTGTTAAGACACTCTGTTCTGTTTCCCACTTTAAACCTAACTTAAGACACTACGCGGCGGGACTTATCGCCGCGCTTAGCCTTGTTACCAGAGCGAAAAAGTGAACGTATTAAAAATTTTACTCGAAAATATTAAATATTTCAGTTCTTCAAGTGGGGATCGAACCTACAATCTATCGCTTTTACATTTACACGCTTGTGCCTCTGCGCCACGACAGAATTATAAATTATACACTATATTTATAATAGAGAATACCAAATGGAGATAAAGTTATTAAAAAAAATAAAATAATATTTAAATAAATATGCCTCATAGGCATCTCGTGGCGGAGGGGCACATACGCGTGACAGTAAAAGAGACAGGTTGTGCGTTCGATTCCCACACGAAGATATCAAATTTTTAATATTTTCCAATTCAATATTTCATATTTCCATTTCGTTACAAAGCGGGAAACGTACGGAGTGTCTTAACTTGTTTTTTATATATAAATAAATATAAAACTATTAACCAAAGCAAATACAGACATACGAGTTACTACTACTACTACCTACCTATTATACAAGGTTATTAACTGTATGAGCAAAAAAGAAGACATATTTATACTTAATCATTTTTATAATTACCAAGAATAAATTACATGTAATATGTAATTTTATATAATACTTATATCATTTGAAATTATCAATTTAAATCCATCTAGAGAAACATTTTAGTTATAAACAAACAATTCCTCTAAAATTATGCAAAAATAATGAGAATCCATTAATATATTTAAAATATTACAAAAAAATTAACTTAAAAACTAGGTATGTTGAACTTGTGCCCTCTGTTCCTTTCGAATTCAAGTCAGATTCATTATCTTAAGTTATGGGGCAAGAAGTAATATTAAAGTCCAAAAAATATTTAACATATAGGTAATGACACAGTGGACAGATGATCATATGTTATTCAGATACGATCTGCGAATTACGTTTAATCTCACGTTTTTTGTTAAAAAGGAGCTCTTATTGAATCACATTATTGTCCGTCTGTAAAGACCATTTATCTTGAGATTTAGAGAACCTGTAATGATCATCAAATATTCACATCCACGGTCCCTTGGAGCTGAGAAAAAAGCAATCAAGTCAACTCAATAAAAACACGAACATTTATGTATCATTTTGCTGCATTTCATATGAACTTCACCGAAAATTCAAAACTTAAAGGATATTTCCCGTAGTAATGAAATTTGGCCCGAAGTGAAAACTTTAACGTGGCGTGGATGCTAAATGTGAATAAACGCTTTTAAAATAGTGTATATTTACAATATAATTAAAAACAATACCAAAAAGTAAAATGTTAATGATAGATACATAGATAAAAATCATTACAAACTTATGTGTGTAATTCATTTCATAAAAAACAAATAGATACATACCCCCACAAACCTAAGTGTGTGTAAACAAAATCGATCGAGAATTTTTCTCATTTTATAATTGTAGGTCTATAATTATGAGGGGAATACTTGCAGTACAAATAAAGCCATCAATAAGTATCAAACTTATAATTGTACTGCATTTCATACAAAATTTGTGTATAGCACATTCACATATTCATTCATGCCAACATAAGGTTGTCAAGTATTATCAGTCGTATAACATATAATCTTGAAATCGATACGAAACTCAGTAGGCGAGTCCGACCCCCCACTTGACCGGTCTTTTTATATATTAAATGTAATGTCTTTGAAAAAAAATATTGACGATATAAATATAGATGTAAACATTCCAAAAGTACCATCATAGGTCATAATTGATTAAAATCGTTTAATGTAATTGTTAAACATACAAATATTTATACTTATACTCGAGCTAAAGAGTACCTACTATATACGCAACATTACACTACTTTGTCAAACCTCCTGTTATTTTTTTAAATATTTACATGTTTTGAAGGTACTAAATATTTAATTAGAGTGTAGAATTGAAGATTATACATTAGTACATGAAAACCGGTCAAGAGCGAATCAATCGGATTTCTTTTCATTGTGTTAACTTAAAAGATTCCCTCTCGAGAAAATTAAATATTTAATGTTTTTAAATTGAAAGGTTTTCATTTCTTCGCCCAACTAACAACGCAAAGCGCGGCGTTAAGTTCCGCCACTCAACATGGAATGGCTCAAATCGGCGAAAAGTAGAAAACATAGGTGGAACAGAGTATCTTAACACTAGGTTTCCAAGTTCCCTCTTTCTACCTTGCCATATACGGGATACGGGTAAAGCTGAGTAAGTTAATAAAAGGTTTACTTTTCTATTCTCTAATGGATTGTAGACTCTTAAGTATTTGAGATAAATGGTTTTGACGTAGTGTGACACAAACTAATCTTACAACAAAATAATTGTAAAAAGTTTCTGATGTTTCTTTTAAGGTACGGGACCCTAAAAATGGTAAAAATATTCTAGAGGAAAAAAACACTGACACACCAAAATTTTCAAGGATGGCTACCGAGATTAATAGCTTAAAGAACAATGGTGTAATATGACTAATGCCCAAGCTTGTACAGTTTAGCTGTAATTTTTTATCTTTTATCAGAATACTTACTTAGGCTATTTCGCTAAAGTACATACATATATGAAAAGCATTTGATATGCGATAAAAATGATACGCGTTTTAATGGAACAATCTACGTAGTCAAATTTATTTTATATAGGCAGGCACGAGTGTGTGACCGTAAAAGCAACAGGTACTGTGTTCGATCCCCACAATATTTTCATTTCTACACTCTGGTAACAAGGCAAAACGCGGTGTTAAGTTCCGCTACTCAACACGCAATGCCACAAAGTGCGGGCCGTAACGGAGTGTCTTAACACTTAGTTTCCGTGATCAATCTGCCTCATATAACAGGGTCATGTGTGGGACAGTGTAAAGCTGAAAAAAGAAAAATAAATGTTATTACCTACTAGTTCTATTTCTGTAGCAACATGTATTGTATACCCAATTCAGGACAAACCTTTATATTGTGAATAATACAAGTATTTGTTGAATATGATAATGTAGCCCACGACTTCCATTATAGCAAACAGTATTTAGAGTGTGTTTCGTCCCACAAAACATATCCTAAAAGCGGTGGAATCCAACATTCCTGTGTTTCTATTATTTAACACCATTAAGCTAATTCCTCTGTATAGGGTTTTAATCTATGAAGAGTAAGTAACGCATTAGTCATGTTCCAATTAAGGTACAACGTCATCACAATAAATAAAAAAAAAATCAGAATACCAGTTTACTAGTAATTTTACTTACGATTTAATCAATCCGTATATGTTATATAGTTCAAATTAATATACCATAAGAAACAAATGAAAATCGTAGCGATAAGCAAGAAATAAAAAAAACCGGCGAAGTACGAATCGAGGTCAATGAGACATACAAGTTATAATAGTCGACAAACTTAAGTTTGCACACGATGACACTAATTTAGTATAATATTAACTACAAATATAAGTTTGTAATACTCATGTTTTTTTAAATAACTATAAATTTTCACTAATCGGATTTTTCCTTCTATTCCATACAAAATGCAGCAAAAACGATATGTCTTAATTAACATTAGCTAAAATTTTTTTTTAAGTTTAATTTGTTTTCACCGCTCTAAGAAATTTCAGACCTGAACATATTTATTAATTTCAGTTAACCTTCACGTAATAAATGCTCTTAACTGATGGATAGACAAAGAACAAAGTGATCTTACAAGAGTTCCGTTTTTTACGATTTGAGGAAAAGTCAAAGTAAATTTATTTTTATGATCAAAATTACTTGTGCCGTGTACGTCGGTTATAAGGGATTTTTACTTAATGCAGTAATTATAATATATAAATATAATGAATAACAATGAACTTTTTGCTACAATTCATGCTACACTCATTTTTGTAACCATAACAAATTTGGCGTCGGTTATAAGAATATAATAGTTTTTACCTGTAAGACCAATATAAATTTCTATTTCTTAGATATTTTCTTTTATTACCCGACTAAGCGACGCAAAAGAAAGTAATTGTTTATTAGTCTATGTACTCTGAAAGCATGCGTTTTCCCATGATCGAAAACCCGACCAGTTCTGATGATTTTGCAGCATGCTCTATCAGTAGAGTTTGCGAAAATAATGGCTTAAATACTATGTTGTCATTTGTAGCAGTGTATCATTTCTATAATGTAATAATAATAAATCTAGAAAAAAGACAAACTTTTTTTTTCAAAGGAACCTTAAATAACCGACTAAAATTAGATCTGTTTATAATGATATTTTATTTCGCAATGAATTACGATGTCAAGTTAGTTTCGAGATAAAATTACATAAAAACGTATTGTTCTATAAAATATATAGCCTATAATATAAATGTCTATTAAAGCATGCATTTCTATTAGAGAATGCATAGATATAGCAGCTTATAGTAACCTTTCATTAAAGTCTAGTTACCTCAGTCAAACATTATAAAGCCTTATACTTTATTTAAGTATTAGATAAATATTTATACATTTACTATTCGAAATATTTTATTAATCGCCAACCCAATTTACATAAAGTTTTTTTTATATAGAGAAGACGAAAGGTATTTGACAGCCTGTCGTGGCGCAGCGGCACAAGCGTGTGACTGTAACCGACAGGTTGTGAGTTCAATCCTCACTCGAGGAAATTAAATATTTAAAATTTTCAATTTAAGTATTCAGTGTTTTCATTTCTTCGCTCTAGTACAAGGCAAAACATGGCATTGAGTTCCGCCACTCATCACGCAATGCGTCAAATTTAGCGGAAAGTGGGAAACGGAAGTAGAACAGAGTGTCTTAACCCTAGGTTCCCACGTTCCCTCTACCTACCCTGCCATGCGCGAGATACAGCGTGAAGCTGAGAGAGTAATAGTTATTTCAATATTTATTTATTTGACATTAATTAATTGTTTATTAATTAACATTTCTTTTGTTTTTTTTTATTTTGTACGAGAGTTAGGTTTTTAATTTAAAATATCTATAAAAAAGTGTAGTGATTTGTGTATTACAAGAATTTAAATTTCTTTTATAAATTCATTTTATACTATCATTTCACACCATTGTTTTCGTTTTTTCGCATCGCTTGGAATATGAAAATACTTTTATAATATATATTTTTATTACTGTGTTTTTCTTCTGTTCAATAAAATACTAGTAATAATATATTTATAGCATTTTCCATGAGCTGATGGGAAATTATAACATAAGAGAAGTACTAAAAGAGAATACTCGTTTTTGGAATATTTATATATATATATATATATATATATATATATATATATATATATATATATATATATATATATATATATATATATATATGTATATATATGTATATATATATATATGTATATATATGTATATATATATATATATATATATATATATATGTATATATATATATATATAAAATGTAATATGTATAATATCTATCCTGACGCATCGGCACAAGCGTGCAACTGTAAACACGATTGGTAGCTAGTTCGATGCTCACTCAAGGAAATGAAATATTTTAAATACGAGTATTCATTACTTTGCTTGGACGATTACCAAGAGGTGCGGGTTCAAATCTTGCTTCGTTCAAACTTTTATACGTTTTTAAATTTAGTATTTTTCTTTGTTATGTGTAAAATAACAATTTAAAAATAGTAAAAATATGTAATAAGTAGCATTCTCTCTTGCCAAACTATAATTCTAAACAAATTGTCTTTGGATAGCGAAAATTTATAAAAATCTCCCCACAGAGATGCTAACAACATAAATAAGTTGTAACAAGCGTATAAGAATTTCGACATTGCTTGGTGAAAACGAATGGCTTATAGCTGACCAACTGGTCAGAGCGCTTGGACAGTTTCCAAGAGGCGCGGGTTTAAAACCTGCCTCGTTAAAATTTTTATACGTTTTTAAATTTAGTATTTTCTCTTTGTTCAGCATCATGCTATATCCCGCATAAAGCGTGGTAGGGAATCTGGTACTAAGACCAGAACGAACGGAGTTCTGAAATTCCAAAACGTTGCGTGTTGAGTGGCAGAACTTGACTTTGCTTTGCCCAGACTTTGCTTTATTATAAATATACAAGCGAGAAAATGAAAATATTAAATATTTTATTTTCCCAAATGGAAATCGCCGCCACAGCTGTCACGTATTCATTCACACAGTGTGCCCATGCGCCATGACGCCCCCTTTCTTAGATATATTTATAACAAAAACATTACATTATGATGATGGTTACATACGTAACAAGCCGACTACAAATATATAGATCTGCCACAAACCATAAAATTGCTCAATCAATAAACTGAATACTTCTTAAGATAACCAATTTTACACTTTATTGTTGAATATTTTTGTATAATTTAACTCCATTTAAAGACTGAATTTAACTAATTTATTCCGATTTCTCACATATGTACATATCCTTTGTTATTTGTTTTAAAAAATATTAAGTATATTATTACGATATAGTTAACGTCAAAGAAAATGCAGTTCATTGGCAGATCGAGATAGTACTTTAAGCCAAAACACCGATTGGCCATGTATAGGGCCCAAGTTGGTTCCTAATATAAAGTACTCTTGTCATATCTCGCCTGGAGCACCCCAGTATTAGCTTAAACATAAAGTCGTCCGAACAGTTGGAGGCCCAATGATATGAGAAAGACACTTAACACTTCAGATGTCGCTGATGTTTCCGCGCTGTGCGTTATTTACCGCATTTATTTTGGGAAGTTGCTTGACCTGGTACCTGTCGCCGAATTTTACAACCGCGTAGTATTTCGTCAAAGGCCACAGATGTAGATACTCAGGTGACACACGGATCGTGAGCAGCGTAGATCATCATATTTACAATTTTAGCGCTTAGTAATACCAAAAGTATTATATTAAATGAGTAATTGAAAATTTTAGACAATATTTCTAGTTATTCTTTGAGCATAACTATTTGTAAAATATAATCCGATGGCACTTTTACGCTCTCTTTATTAATAACAATTAATGAAACGTTTTAGTATGATTAGTCAGTAAGTATCCAACAAACAACTTTGTGTGTATTTAGAGGTGAATTATGTGTTGAATTCTCAATTTTACACTTGAGGCGTCATTAATTATCATGTTAACCTGTACTTGAACTGTTGATAGATTCCAAGGTGAACTTAAGATTTAAAACAACGCTGCTATTTTTGTAAATATTGGAGAACAGAAAAAATCATGATCAACGCAATCAAAAGATGCAAACAGTAATGCATAATTTTTGCTATACTTCCCCTTCTTCACAATACCTACAGGAACTTTTTATTAAAATAAGAGAAAAATTGGAATCGGAAACTTATAGGTATAGAGATAAAGATCATTACAACCATTATTTAATTTTGTTATACAAATTGCAGTATATCAGCGATATACAAATTGCAGTATATAAGCCCTCATGATCTGTTTGTCAATTTTTATTTACTTTGACCTACAATTATGAATTTGGTACGAAACCCTCGATGGCCGAGTTCGACTTGCATTTGAAGTTGCAGGTTTTTATTACGTGTATCGATATATATATAAAAAATATGTTGTATAGTGCGTTTATCTACACCTACATGTATACGTATAATAAAAACCGGTCAAGTGTGAGTCGGAATTACCCATCGAGAGTATATTACAAACGACGACAACTAGGTGTCAAGTTATATTTTTGAAGAATTTATAAGAACCTAGAGCTAACTAGCTGGATTTTGAAGTCCACTGTATATTGGCGCATTGAGTGACGAGTTTAATAGATTAGACGGGATATCTAAAATCGAGTGGAATAATTGTTTGTTGTACTATTTTAAGGGATTAATTAAGTCTTAAAATCTTAAAACGAAACTCCTGTAAAAAGGGTGAAAAACCAAGTAGTTATGTGCATATCTATGTCGGCGCGGCGCTGAGTCAATTTCCGTTTACGAGCGATCCTGCCGCGTAAACAATTATCACATTAAACAAAGAACAAAGAAATTTAAATTATGATAATTTAAGATGTAAAAATATTGAACTATGCTAATATATAATAGTTTGCAAATAGCCTTTAACAGCTTCATAAACCAACGAAATAGGACTATTAAACTTAATCACCTAACGTAATGTATTTTTAAAAGTCTTTGTTGAAGATGAAAATTAAAAAACGTAAACAGGTGTCGATTTCGTAACTAAATATTTTACTGTAGAAAACGTTTTAGATTTTATTTAAGATATTTTGTTTGAGAATAAAATTTTAAAATAGTGTAATTCACTGTTAGTTAAAAAAATAAACAGTTATTTATATTACAAAAGTATAGAAATTTATATTACCAAAAAAACCTTCTGCAAACTTATATTAGTAGGTAATTTATTTCATGCATAATAAGTACCTACATTTCGAAAAACGGAAGGTAGTCCAATTTTATATGTTTTATTCTGTAAATTAAATGATTTATTTTCAAAATGACTACGGGTCCGTCTCAATATATCGACATTCTAAAAATTATTCCTAAACGCTTTTAAATACAAGATTCCCCGATAACATTCATGTTAGTAGGTACACAACGAAGAATAAGATGACACCGCTGTGACCTGCTGCAAGAATAAATACATTTGAGATGTAGGCAAGCAACGCGACCTCAATAAATGAATTTGAATTAATATTCGATGAGAGCATATGCGATAGTTCAGGAGCAGAAAACATCTTGTTTGTAGCGTAAGCTGCTTCGTACATTTTTTTATACAAGACTACATTACCTGCCTGTACCTATTTACTATTTAAAGTTTAATTTATTATAATTTTTATATATTTTGTAGTTTAATATAAATTTCTTTATGTATATATTTGTACTGTAATTATTCAAAAGCTTATATTAATTATTCACTTCTTCAAACGTAAAATGTAGCAGGGTAATATCTCTATTGGTTCAAATATTCATAAAAAAATTTATTACATGTACTATTTAGGCTTACATAATTAAGAATGAGGTCTGTCGTGGCGCAGGAGCACAAGCATGTAACTGTAAACGCGACAAGTTGTGGATTCGATCTCCACAATACCGTCACTCATCACGAAATGCCTTAAATTCGGTGGAAAATAGTAAACAGAACGTTTTAATACGAGATTCCCAAGTTCTCTTTGCCTGAACTGCCATGTGCCTACACAGAAGAAATTTATACGGCGTGATGCTAAAAAAATGTATTTAATAATAGAATTGCATAAATCAATTAAATATTGTTTCGTTAATAATACTTACTATATATCTATATATAAGCGCAGATCTCTAATCTATACAGAGAGATATATATACTTGCTATGGTAGAATATATAGAACATTCTTATTATTAATTTTATATGTAGTACATTTACGTCTCACTGTCACTCAGTGTCCCTTGGGAGATACGAAGTAGTAGCCAAAATTTAAATAAAAATAAAAAGCTTTTCTTAACTTCCAAGGAAAATATTGTACAAGTTTAATGTAAATAAATAAGATAAGCTAATTAGGAACTTTATAAATCTATACTAATATTATAAATTCGAAAATCTGTCTGTCTGTGACACAATCACGACCAAACCGCTAGGCCGATTGTGACAATACTAATAAGGGGGATACTTGAGCGTCTTGGGATGAGCATAGGCTACTTCTTTAATTTTTTTTCTTTAGTGTTTCCATGAATTTTATTGTTTTAAGAAAATATATTTAAATCTTTCATTCCGTCGCACTTACAGTCACAGTACGACGGATTTAATTTAGACGAGACGAGTTTATTTTCCACTCGAGGAAATGGAATATCACATATTTCCATTTCTTCGCTCTGAAAATGCAGCAAATCACGGAGTTGAGATCCGCCACTCAGCACGCCGCTCCGGCGGAAAGTGGTTAGACGTTGATAATGTATTTTTTGTATATTTACAACGTACGACTAATATTTATGGGATTATTGCTGTTTAAGCTATTTGCATATTCGGGTAAGTTAGTTACATTTTTTTTAGTTCTGGTACTAGCTTTATCTGGTTTTAGCTTTTGCTTGCGGCTCTGCCCGCGAATACAATTTACGTATATAGTCTTTTCGGAAAATGGACTATATCACACAACATTATTTTTTGTCAACCCAAACTAGTAGATTCTCAGAAAAAAGTGCTTTATATTTTTATATTTAGATAAAAGCTATTATAGGTACACGCTACGCGCCGCTGAGACCCGAGTATTGCTGAATACCACGCCATTCTGCTCTCATATTTTGTAACTGCGATATCTTCTTTAAATTTCTATTTTTTTTATCATGCCGTAAAAGACAGTTTTAATCTATATAAAACGCACAAAGTATCTAACTAATTAATTAATACTAATTAATTAAATAAAGGCCTGTCGTGGCGCAGCGGTACAAGCGTGTGACTGTAACCGACAGGTTCTGGGTTCGATCCCCAGTCGAGGAAATGAAATATTTAATATTTTCGATTTAAATATTAAATATTTCATTTCTTCGCTCTGGTAAAAAGGCAAAGTGCGTCGTTGAGTTCCGCCACTCAACACGCAATGCCTCCAATTCGGCGGAAAGTGGGAAACGGAAGTGGAACGGAGTGTCTTGACACTAGGTTCCCGGGTTCCCTCTGACCCTGCCTCGTGCGGGATACAGCGTGAAGCTAAAAAAAAATTAAATAAATAAATAAAATTATTTAAAAAATACCCTAAATTTTGTCATTTGCAAAACGAAAAAATAGTTACTGTGGGCTGTCCTTAGGAGATAAGATTAAGCTCTCGCGAACTCTTTTAGAACTTTTAAACGTGAATTCATCTGTCATTCTTTCATACATCATTTTTGCGTAGTTTCAGTATACTCAACGCTCGCAAAAAAGGTCTCGAGTTCGACGATGTTTTCAATGTTTTTATTTCTTTCCTCGGCCCTATAGATCTTATCATCATATAATATAGCCTATAGCTATCCTCGATAAATAGGCTATCTAATGCAATAATACTTTTTCACTTCGCACCTATGGATTCCGAGATATATAGATCGTTCAACCAAACATACAGAGTCTTCAGTTTTATAAATATAGATAGAATGTTACATTTCGTGTTACTTTTGATACTTATAAAAAAGTTTTAATTTCATAACATTGCATGATATAAGCTTGCTTTTATAAATTCATTTGGTTATGTATACTTATTACATTCTATTCATTTTAACCTGCTAGGTAGTATTTTTAATGTTGAGAATATACCTAAGGGATATTCTTAACAAAAGAAAAACTACCTATTCTTCTACTGATTTTGTTTGTCCATTTCAATTACTAGAGTATTTTTTTCTAATATTAAGAAATGTATTTTACTTTTTCTTTTATATTATTATACTCTTTTTAAGTTTACTTTAATTGTATGAGTTTATGTTTTCTTACTATTGCTATTGAAAGTTGAAAATATTTTCATTGTTCCTTTGTTCAAAAGGGAACGTAATAAAATTAAAGGGTTGAAGAATAGACTGGAAGACCCATTCTATTTTGTTAAATTTATTGTGTAGATAAGTAATTAAGAATATTACCTATACATAGATTTGTTAAAATATATCTTTGTCTCAGTAATCCGTTTCATCAAATATAAAATGTATTAACAAGCAATAGTTGATCAAGTTATAAATGATATATGCAATAGAATACTTATAAAGTAAATTAAATATATTAATCCAAGATTCTCAATCTACACGGACCTTGTTATAGGTAAAAGATATTTTATATAAATATTAGTATAGTTCAATCGGACGAAGTCGCGTGAATCTGCTAATATTATGTTATAAAGGTAATTTCGCAAATATTCATAATCGTTAATGAAATGAACATCGGCACTTTGCTAATGAAATACAGAAACACTTTAAAACTTGTTACTTTAATGAGCCAATTGAAAACTTATTATATACAAATAAATATTACAGTATGTGTAGTTGTTGTCCGAGAATAGTCTAAACTAGTAGCCAAATTTTGTTTTTGTTTAATACTTAAACTGTTAGCGTCATCTCTATTTCAATTAAAATTAATTATAGTGAGTTTTTCATGTACCGTCAGAAAAATGTACAGGAATGATTCTAGCGAGTCAAGCGACAGTGACGACGAAATGCGCATTATACGGAAATTTAGACTTAGACGCCAGGTATATATATAACTTTACTTATTTACATATATATATATATATATATATATATATATATATATATATATATATAACTTTACTTATTTACATATATTGCTCAGTCGACAGACGCTATATCTTCATGCATCATATATATTAATTACTTTCATCAATCTTACCATTCATTTTCCCGAATATAAATCGTGCTTGATTATAATAGTAGGGCCTATATGTAATATCTCTACCAAGATTCACATATCTACAATATTTCTACTATTAAGTATAAAGATGCGTGCATTGTGTCGGTATCACTTATACAAGCATTCATATTCACTACAATCATTTGACCTCCGAAGAGATGTATGTAAATGCTTTTACTACTATATAACTTTAAGTTATTACCCTCCATTATCCCGCATAAAGCATGTCATTTATCCAATTACAAAGACAACTCCGAGATCACGTAACGTTAAGAGGTTTATTGAGGAGAATTTTATTTGTGGCTTCGATAGTTTAAATATTTTTGTTTTTTTTATCTTATGAATCAATTCAAAGATTTTATTATATAGATATTATTATTTATATCGTGATTTAGTGAATATTGTTATTATGTATTGATAATTTGTGTAATTTTTAGCGTTCCGTGTCTCAAAAGAAAAACAGCGTAACCATTGTAGATCTATTGTTACAGACCTTTTATTACAAAACTAAGTGGAAGTATCAAGGTAAAATTAACATCAAATATTTGTACAGTGCCTTAAGAACCTCATAGATAGTGGCGAATGAAGTGTTTAAGACTTAGTTCTCAGGCGACCTCCGCGATAATATAGTGCTTACGCTAGTGTTGCCCAAATTCAGTCTTGGTCTTGCAGTCTTGGTCTTGTTCTTGCGTTTTTTCAAGACCAAGACCAAGAACAAGACCGCGTATTTTTAGCAAGACCAAGACCAAGACTGACCGTGCAAGATTTGAGCAAGAACAAGACATAGCCTGCAAGGCTCTTGCGTCTTGCAGCTAGGACTTAGAAAACCAAGAACTGCCAGCTCGAAAGACATTTTAGATTGGTGGAGGACGCATGAGACAGAGTATCCGATTTTATCGAAAATGGCCCGTGATTTTCTCTCAATACCTGCAACTTCAGTACCTGCTGAGAGGTTATTTTCTAAAGCATCATTAGTAATTAGAAAACATAGAAATAGGTTAAATAAAGAGTCAGCCAGATGGTTACTTTGTATTAATAGTTGGTCAAAAAAATGGATATAAAGTATCATAACCTAATGATAAAGCTGTTGTTTAGTGTTGTATTTTATTTTTTGTTCAAATAAATGATAAATCGTAAAAATCTTTTATTAAATTTCTTATAAGTTGAGGGTTCAATCTCTTTCTAGACAGATAAGTATTGTTCTTTAAAATACAGTCAAGTTATTGTAATTAATTTGTTTTTTTACATGTTTTAGCAAATGTAAGCTTATAAATCATAAATGTTTATTAAGAAACAGTTACTTCCATGGAAAACGACATATAGGTCAGTTGATATTTCGAATTTCTTATCAAATCTTCAGTTATTTATGAATCTGCTTGATCTTTACTATGGCTATGTTAATTCAAGCTCACAATGTTCCAATTCTAATACGTTTTTTAAGATTTAAAGTAAACTTTAATAAATAGTAATAGACTAATAGGTAATTGCAAGACTTGCAAGACTCTTGCTGCAAGACCAAGACTAAGACCAAGACTGGGAGCGCAAGACCAAGACCAAGACCAAGACCAGGTGTATTGGCGCAAGACCAAGACCAAGACTGGCTAAGTCTCGTCTTGTTCTTGCATTTGGGCAACACTGGCTTACGCCCGCAAACTCAAAAGACTTTTATGAGTTGTACAGGAAGTATATCCGTATTGGGCCTACAATCTTTGGTCAAATTGGTACGGTACCTTCTTTAGTTGAAAACGTCTAACACTTTACCGTTTTTTTTTCACATTAAAAGTACATTGAGATATAACATGATTGTATAATATGTTTAATTGTACCACTAAAATGTAACATGTCTGGAAAACGAGCATGGAAAACGTTTTGACCTTTGATAACTTAACTGTAACATGCCTTAGTGGCGCATTTGGAATACAATAGATGTGGGCCAAAATCCTGCCATAAGGAGTTTTTCCCTATTTCACTAATTCAATATTCCACTCACAACTATCATGTACAATGCTATTGTGTTAAAATGGTGTCAACCAAGGTAGTAATACGATAATCTTGAAAAAACCCTATATTTCATTTATTTTGTTTACTTTGTCAAATTGTGAATTTGTTATTTTATTTAACGCTTTTAGTCATTCGCGCATCAAATACTATTTATTGAAAAACGTTAAAATCGAACTTTTCAATGACCGTGACCAAAACGATGACTATGATAAATATACTAAGATGACAAACGATCAAAATATGCAAAATTCATTGAAGTTCCCAACAGTTGTGTCGCACGGCTGCCGCACTGCACCACACTCTATCTGTCATATTCGATTGCATTGTTAGCTTTATTGCAAGTCCTCTAAACGCTTATCGCAGTTTCACACGGTCGCGGTTTAGTCGGGCTTAAGAACAAACTCGTGCCATCCCTTCGTGATTTCGCTACATTGTACCTATCTGTTAAATTTTTTACCGAATAGTATTTTTGAGAAATGTAATAAGACTTAACTGTCTCCTGCAGGAAAACGTTTTGACCTTTGACAAATGATCCTCGAAAAACATTTTATTCAAGTAGATTGTTACTTATTTAGAAATATATTTTTTCGCTAAATTACTTTTATAATATAAATGAGAGCAATTTTAAATTAATTGGATTGGAAATTGTTGAGATTTCCGTACTTTATTATTAATCTCCGACGAAAAACCATTGGAGAGTGTTAAACGTTTGACTCGTCTGTCTGTCTGTGTATCTATCTAACTAAGTAGCATCGTAGGCCCTGAATGAATGAGCCAATTTGTACGGATTTTTTTATTCAAAAGTCTTGTTCATCAAAGTGGTTCTTAGGTATGTTTTATGGAAATCGAATTAGCATTTTAAAAGCTACAAGCATTTTGCCAAGATTAAGTAGTATGGTATTTTTTGAGCAGAGTTTTTTTTTTATTTTAAATTGTATTTCCTTGTAATTAACGATTACATAGGAAACCACTCTTTACGAGTAAAGTGATCAGAGAAAATGAGAAAAACGCGTAGACTAAAATAATTTACAAAATATATTTATTTTTCATCTTCACGCTATGACCCACATGGCAGAGCAGGCAGTATGAACTTGGGAACCTAGGTTTAGGACACTCCGTTCCATTCCCCACTTTCCACGTTGTTCCGTTTCCACTTTAAATTTGAGTCATTTCGTGTTGCGTGGCGGAATTTGACTCCGCACTTTGCCTTGTTACCAGAGCAAAGAAATAAAAATATTTTTAATATTCCTTTTGAAAATATTTAATATTTCATTTCCTCGAGTGGGGATCGAACCCACAACCTGTCATTTTATGCTTGTGCATTGTGACAGGTCTTAAAAAAATAATAAATGTTATATTCGACATTCTATAATAATATACTGCCAAAGTAGAATTATATTAATATGAAATTGCTCATAACACAACAACGCGTGATAATCTGCCTTGAATACTTTTATTAAAACAAAAAATGCAATGTATTATTTTTTTATATACAGTATACGTGGTAACTTATACGGTGTAATCATCATAAACTTTAGTAAACAAACATCAATTTGAAATAGGTAAATTTATTCGTTAGAGATAAGACTGGTCGTTAGTGTAGACGCTGTTATCATACTGATGCGGTAATACTACAGCAATGGGTAACGGGGCAAAGCCCTTAGCCCATTAGCTGCTCTCAAAGCATCACATTCTATAAACAGCTAGAAGTCGCCACGATATAGACTGTATATCGTGACGCGTGTTCAAGTTTAACTATGAGAATATCCTTAGGTCACAATAGACAACCATAAACGCAAATAATATGATGTAGCCGTTGTTAAATTTACTATACATTAAAGACATTCTCAATAAAATTAAGGACTCAGTAAAGTACTATTATGTGGCAAACGTACTGAAAGTCCCTTTCAAGTCATTGTCGTGGGGATATCAACACCTTAATTAACAAGCTACTTCTGTTACTTCGTAAGGGTAAAAAATAATACTTACTTATAAAAATTTGGACGTAAATGTTGGTTCGTCAAGAAAAATACTTATTTAAAATATGTCCCTGCAGAAATGTTAATAACATAAACAAATTGTAACAAGCGTATAAAAATTTTGACGTAACTTGATGAGAAAGTATGGTTTAGCAGTGAGAGAAAGGATTCCAACAGGCACGGGTTGAAATTCCGATACTTTCAAAAAAATTATACGTTACCTAAATAAGTGCCTATTAATCTTTCCTTAAAAACAATAAAAATATTTAATAAATAGCATTCTCTCTTGTCTAATAATAATTTTAAACAATTCTATTTGGATAGCGGAAATTTGTTAAAATCTTTCTACAAGGATTCTAACAAATAAGTTACAACAAGCATATGCTCGTAAGTAGGTATATAATTATTTATCTATGAATAATATAAATAAATTTACAGGCAACTTGATGAGAACGTATAGGTTAGTGGTCAGAGAGCCTGGATGGACTCCAAATCTCGCTAAGTTCAAATTTTTATACGTTTTACGTATATACCAACTGTAGTCTCAAAATTATCATAACGTGATTATTACTTTGCTTGTTTAATGAAGATACGTCTTGAGACTTTTCAAGTAGCTGTCTCTTCGTAATAAAAGTAACGTATTTTAGTTAAACGACTGATCTAAATTCAGTGGTATAAGGTTGCTCTTAAAGTAACAATTAATTCTACATTATAAAGTCTTATATATAAAATACGGAAGAGAACATTTTTCAGTTGTTTCAATTTTTACAATCCTTTCTTTACTATGTCGTAAAGTTTTTCCTTGTTACTCATTATTTATATAACATCTGAATCTAAAATACTCTCTTTGCATTGTATAGTGGGTTTTATCTAACAAAATGAAAAAGAATATCAGCTGATGTTTAAGCATTTATGTTAAAAATGGAGTTGCAGAAAGTAAATGTATTAGTGGTTGAGCATTGTATAATCTTGGAAATGTAGGTACTACAACCTGATCACAATTTTCCAAATGTCGCGTCGCAGCAGCTTGTTTTCGTAGTTTAAATAACATGTGGCAACTGGGAACATTACTACAGTACCATCTGCAGCACTCTAAACTTGACAATACATACATGCCATGCCGGAATAATTTCTATCAGACTTTGCGTCTACTTTTCGATAAACAAAATCATGAGTTGCAAAGTTGTATCCTTCTAAATTGTTTTAAATTGAAGAATAGTTACGTTTGGTCTGGACTTAATTTATGTCTACGTTTATAATAAGCTATTGTATATATATATTAATTAAACTTTTAGTACTTGTTATATCTGTGGTTTCACCGTCTTTTTTTGTGTAACACACATTCTAAATTACCGAGAAACCTTTGACACATAGTTACAGAGGGTTACATTGGAAAAACGAGTTAATAACTTTCTTCGCTAAATGGACTACCCAACACTTAAAGAATATTTCAATTTGAACCAGCCCTTTCTGAGACTAGCGCGTTCAAACAAAGAGATTCTTCAGTTCTATTATGTTAATTTGCGACCCGCTCGCGGCTTCGCCCGCTTACATTACACTATTTTATTTACTAATCTCAATTACTTTCTTGTTCTTATAAAATTATCACTTTAAAGACAATATCTGTACATTAAAAAGTAACATTTTAGCTAAATAAATGAAAACTAAAGTAATATAATTTACAAAGAAAGTAAAAGTTCTAGAAAGCACGTAAATCATTCATATACGTGTAAGTGCTGCATAGGTAAAAGCTGTATTACTTTTTAAATGAACTATTAGTTGTTTTAGCATGATTACACTTATGTGACTTATAATTAAAATAATAAAAGAAAGGAAATTAGGTCAATTCAAAATGATGAGTAGTCATCGTGACTGCATTACAGATGCTAAAGGAGAGCGTGATCGTGTTCATGTGTAAGCGATACTCGGTGCGACCGTGGCCGTTGTCGCGTCGGTAATGTTAATTCAACATCTCAATGCTACTGATAGCTATTGCGCTACTTGAATACCTAATTACTTGACAAAATGAGGAAATGTTTTCTATACTCCTTTCAAATGCAGTATGTTAGTATTGTTTAAGTTTATTTATTTTTGAACACTTTTCGTACTTAAAGTGCTAATTATTACAGATCGTATACGATTTTCAATGAGTCATATGAGCTTTTGCAATCAGCAATTAGGATTATCATTTTATCAATTATTTGCTTAGTCTGTAAATGTTACGCTTCTTTCATTAATATTGATAGCAATAGATATAAAAGCTATTAGGATGCGACTGCGTAATATATTATGATGTATGAATATATTCACATAATATCGATATATCAAAATATCGATATATATAATAAATGGAATCATTATAAATTGAATGAATATACAATTAGAGAGCGTGTTCTATAAAATAAGACATATGCGTGATAAAACAGAGCAATGGATACTACGTTTATAGCGTCTAATATAGTAAGCAATTGCCAGATGAGCAACAACATGTTTACTTTTGTTTCATAAAAACAATCTTAATTTTTCTAGACAGCAGATTTATATTAGGCAAATTTTTCTACTAAAAACTAACTAAGTAGTCAGCAACTTTTCAAAGGAATCTAATGGAGGTAACTTTTTATTACATGTTTAAAAGTTGTTTTTAATTGGCATCAATAATACTTTTAATATATTTGAAACAGTGTTAAGTACTTTTTCCAAAAAAGCATTTTTTATTCCTAAATGTGGATTAATATTCTAAAAAAAATATTTCAAACAGTTTGAAATTGTACGGAAACTTTATTTACACTTAATTCGAAATTATGAATAGATCTATCTTAAGCACCACTTACTTTCCTTGTTTAATTCTCAACGTGAAAAATGAAATGAAAAAAATAGTTTACCCAGCATCGCCTGAAGAATTATTTTTAGAATTTTTTTTTTGGTCTTGTCTTGGTCAAAACATAGAAAACGGAGTATTTTTTACTCTCTGACCAGCATAATTAAAACAACGACAAATAAATTACTGTCACCATTTTAGAAAACATAAAAGGTAATTTGCTGTGGCACGATAAAAAGATAACCTAGACTCAACCGATGCCAAATAAGATGTATCCCATTTAAAGCAAATGTGTCTTTACAAGTTACAATAGAAATTCGTGACTTGAGTAATAAGTAACCATTTTCATTTAAGAGCACGAAGATCTTAAGATCTTTTACAATAGTACATTTAATACCTATAATTAATATTGATACATTTCAACGTCGAAGTCCATTCAATGTGTCTCTGTCACATTATTATTATTGACGGCAGTATGTTTTTTTTTAAATTTAAATAAAAAAAAAATTGCGTAGCATCTGTCAGTTTAATTAAAATATATAGGTATGCATCACAGAGTTTTAATATTATTCTGTATACTTTTATCATATAAAAATAAACGTTCATAACTTATATCGAAGACTGAAGAACGTAATCATAATGCCCTTGGAATTAGAAACTATATGATGAGTGTGAGAGTAATCACATATGAGACATTTTTTGTATAAAAATATGTAAGTATTTTATTATTCTGGCTAGACAAATATTCTTGTTGTTGTTCTTATATACATTTTTGTTACAACTGGCTATACGGTGATGGGCCCTCGTAATTGAGACCTATAAAAGTAGTGTAAAATTTCAAAATATGACACATAAATCTAAAAATAATAAAATAACAATATATACGTCAAAATAATAAATAAATAGATACATATATTTAACATGTAGCCTTCCTGTAATAATAACGCAAACCTATATATCCTGAAATTCTATTGGGATTTAATCTAAACTTATGATATAAGTTGTCAATGTTTATTTTCGCCAGTGCGAAGTAACTTACAAGTTTGAAGTAGCCGTATCCAATCCAATGAACTATCTTCCCTTACAGTAAAGTACTATTTATATATACAAAGTTTAATGTTAATAACATAGCTTGACTGAATATTATAGTATAATTTTTTTACTATGTTTTAAAGTGTTATTCCACACTTAGGACAGAAAATATTTCTCAAGAAAAATGGCAGTACAGTTGTAAATACACCTCAATTACTTTAAAATAAACACTACGCAATATAAGTTTATAACAACATATTATATACTTATAATATTAGTTGTATTTATTGTTCAACAACAAATCGTTTACTCTGTCATTTACCGTGGTCGCACTTGTAGATTATTAAAAATATATTATCAACAGTTTCCTTAACGTTTAAAAAGGCGATTTTGTTATTTTTTCCATGCGATAATTCGAGATTAGTTTTATACCGTGCGTACATACAAGACGTACTTAGTAAAGAAAGATAATTATTACGCTATTAACATTTCGGTCATTCAATTTAAGAAAATTTCGTTGGTTCAAAATTGCCATGCGTAAATGTTCAAATAAAGGGAAATATAATATGGCGTCATTTTACAACGATGAAAAATATATTATGATTAATGTAAGCCATTGTTAATATAATACAATGTGAATTATGTTTGTCTATTTTTTTATTTATTTTTCTAAAGCGTTCAATATGAAATGTTCTGGTGCTTCAGATAGGGCCAATAACCGAATTGCAATGGAAATCTGGAGAAAAAAAACTTCAAGAAAACAACAACATTGCAATACACGTCACTCCACCAGATGGAGAAGAAGATGACGGATTTGTGCCGCCACTGCGCGTACGCCGTAAATTTAGCACACCGCTTAGTGGACTTCCAGTTTCATCAGAAGGATTTGGGAATCAAGGTACATTTTAATATAATTCATTCTGATTTCTGAAGTAATATGTTTTGAACATTTTCTTACAATTATTATATGCTTTGACTAGATCTGCTACGCTCGTCACCTATCCGCTGCTTATCACCGTTGGATCGAACCAAACGACGTTTTAGTACTATGGTGTCAAGTGCTGCGGCTGCTGCAGTGTCTCGTCGCCTATCTGCTACTATCGGCTGGTACCTTACTACTCCCACTCAAGTCAAACCACATATAGTCAGACAGGGACGTGCCCTATGCCTACAATATATAAAAACACAAATACGACGTTCTCCTTCGTGTCCCAACAAAGTAAGGGAATGATACAATATAGTTCTGTATTATTATTGTTTCCACAAAAAAAGCTGATTGAAATTATAATTTATCTGGCATAGTCAATAACCTATTTACATAGGATTGTTTAACTTATCTAATAGTATTACTAGCGAAATAGAACAAATTGAATTAAAGTATTTTTATTTGCAGCAAATTGTAATGAAACGTCTTCAAACAATGTTAGAAACAGAATGTGGGGAGGAAGCTGTAAGTAATACGGAGAGTGGTGTACTGGCAGCCTTACGTGCTTTATGTGCTGCCTTAGAGAGAAAAAGACCTGATGCTTTTAGACATGTAGCCAGGCAAGCTACTCGCGCCCCGTCTGCAATGTTGAGATCAGACACTGCACTCTCTGAATTGACCCTTGCCCTCGCACGTCGAATCACTAGAGAAAATATTACTTGGTCTAAGGTAAATACCATTACACATTATATATTGATATAATTCTTTTGATACTTGTCCAGGCGCATGTGACTGTAAGCGCGACAGGTTGTGGGTTTAATCACCACTCGAAGAAATGAAATATTTCATATTTACATTTCTTCGCTCTGGTATCAAGGCAATGCACGGCATTGGGTTCAGTCACTCAACACGCAATACCTCAAATTTGGCGGAAAACGAGGAACGGAACAGAGTGTCTTAATACTAGGTACCCAAGTTCCGGAGAAGCTTAGCACTAGGTTTCCAAATTTCCCCTGCCTGACCTGCCATGTGCAGAATACAGCGTAAAGCTGAAAAAAATTTTTTTTTTTAAAATACTTATACTTATGCTGCAAGTCCGTTTATTTCACACTATGAGCATCATTATGTGTCCAGATTGCTGCAGTGTACTGCATATGTGGTGCATTAAGCCGAGAGGCAGCTGAAGCGGCGGACGGGGAGCCGGCTCTCGAACTAGTAGCAGCACCTGCAGCTGCTATAGCCGACGTACTACACGAAGAACCTGGTTCTTGGATTGCAAATCATGGAGGATGGGTAAATAAAACTTATTAATAATTATTTTTTTGTATTTTGTAAGTACAATAATTGTAAATATCAGTTTAAAGACACACCGTTTTATGTTTTCCACCCGAATTCTGATTCGATATTGCCGCACTTCTGTTTCCAGAGCAGAAAAATGTAAAGTAATTATACTTTCCGCCATTTAGGGGATCGATCTGCGTAAATAGTTTTCGTGATGCCTTGACAAATATATATTTTTTAAATTTCAAAATTTCTTTGTATTATTTACGGTTTTCAATACTTGCACAAATTTTGTGAAAGTAAATTACCATAATTTACTTACTAACATTTTTAACTTATAAGAGATTATAAAAGCATATGAATGCAATATGATTTCTCAGTGATATTTTGTCCCCAACAAATATCATACATCTTAACGTTTTTTTTTACTCGTAAGCTATTTACTCCTTATTAGGCTCTCTGTGTCCAGAACAAATATAATTTGTTTATGAAATGTTGCCGATTCATTAATTTTAAATTAATAAAGTTTTAAATACAATTGATTCTTAAATAAAGTTTGTGAACTTTTATTTGTACGTAGCAGCGAAACAGTTACAATCAAAACTAACAATATATATCTAGGTTAGAATTTCGTAAATTTTACACAACTGTTATCAATTTAAACAAATGAAATTTAATACGATAAAATTATAATTCATTTTACAGAACGGATTAATAGAACGTCTTCGAATAAGTGAACGCGACCAAACATCGGAGAAGACTCTTCGCGTAATGGTTTCATTTTTTGTCCTGCTGTGTTTGGTGCTATTACTGTTAAGATGGGTTTTGCATGCTCATCCGGCCTATTACGAATAAATGTGAATTCAACAAGGAAAATTTTGTTTTTCATGTTTGAGTAATATATTATTACTGAGGCACTAATAGATGACATTTTATATGAGAAAATTAATCATAAAATGTTCTAACAACATTATTTCCAATTCAAATTTATCTTTAAATTATTTTTCATTTATTCCTTACTTTTATATCTTACTAATTTATAAATCTATCTATGAATCTATCTAATTAATTATATGAAGCGTGTATCGATATTGAATTTCTAATGTATTGAGTTTCTATTGTTTCTGTATTTTTTTTTTCTATCTTTACAAATTATTAAATTATTCTTATTATGATATGCTTAGAGAAGTTAAGGAGTAGTAAGTAAAATATGTCTGAAGCAAAATAAACTAACGTTACTAAGTCTTCTAATCGTGATCTCAAAATTTGGTAATTTTGTCACTTAAATCAGTATTTATTAGAAAATCGATTAACAACCTTTTTTACAAACTACTAAGCGTGTTGTTACAATAAAACAATATTTACTTTTGACCTTAATAAATAAAATTGTAACAATTTATGTGTCTTAGTAGTATTAGTAAACTACAAAATGCCTTAAGTAAATTAAATGTTCTTCAAAGTTTTAAAATACTATTATATTTTTCAGCATTTATATGTTTTATGTACGCTACTTGGAAGAATGTCTGTTACCTGTATGAAGTATTATGAATAGGTTTTTATGTATAAGAGTGCCAATTAAAATGTATTTAACATTTAAATAAATTATTTTCTCTCATAATTCTGGATTTTTTTTATTAATAAAACTTATCTATCATATCTCTCTTATTTCTAGCTCTAGATACATGCATTACTACCAGTGGACACAACTTGTACCTTACTGTAAGAACTAAAAAAAAATATTGTTTCAAGAAAAATATAAAAACTACATATATATTCTTTTTTTATGGACAAGTCCCGGCAAACAAGCGTACGGGTCACCTGATAGTAAGTGATCACCGTCGCCCACTGCCCCGTGTAACACCAGAGGAGTTACAGATGTGTTGCCGGCCTTTAAGGTGGACCGGGCACCGGGGCCCGGCATTACCCAATGCGAAACGCAGTGGCCAAAGCTACTACGTAACGCCGGTTTTAAATGCCGGAGATGGTAATGATCTGGTCGTGTCTGCCCATGCGGGTGCCATTGCTGACATCGTGACTCTCCCACACGTACTTTAGTCGCCTCTTACGACACCATCAGTACAAGGATGATCCTATTCTAAGCCGGAATCACACGGTAAAAACACATATAACAATACCTTGGCAAGAAATTTATACATTTATTGCAGATACATACTACGTACTCTATAATCTATCCCACCAAAAACATTTCATGTAAAATGTTGTCAAGACGACCACGTAAGGTATTACCCTGTGAAAATGATATCAGATCTCATGTAGAGCCAAGCTTCTGAATCTACACGGCCTAACTCTACAGACCAAAGCTTCATAAATTCTACGTATCAGTAAAAATGTATGGCTTGGCTATTTCGATATTTACTTCAGAAACTAAATATTCACATCAACTGCACAACGGTAGCGAAACAGCGAAGCCATACATTTTTACTGATATGTAGAATTTATCAGTTCTTTTTGTAAGTTGCTAGGCAGTATTTCTAGTGTATATTTTATTCTTCTTTTTTTTGAGATGTATAAGCTTATCTGGGGGCATAGTAATGTTTTATCGTATACTGAACTTCATTTACATATCAAATTTCTAGCACGTCAGGAAGTACTATTTTAAGTCTAATATAAACGAAACACTTCGGAAAAGGTTTGTATGGTACCTATGTAGGTAGTGCCCATCCGCTTCGCTCGGTTTGTCTTGGCGGGTCAGATTTCTAATTTAAAGGCTAGTCAAGTCAATTTAAAAGGTAGTTCAAGTAGTTCAAGTTCTTTCTTAAAAAAAATGGTAAATACATTTTTTTTTTACCTATTGACGTATTTTTGTTTACCAATTTATATAAGCAAACACTAAATGTTGAAGAAAAGTTCCCAAAATATAATGTTGAAAACTGCATTCAAATCTGGTTAGCCGTTGCTGAACGAGCGAGAAGCACGTACAAACTCACTGACAAAACGTCAATAAACATCCACTATCAGATTTTTTTATATATCTTCTATGTGCAAACAGTAATAAGTTATAGATTTTTTATAAATATAGATATATAAATAATAGAACCAAAAACAGTGATTAGAAGACTTATCTTGGCGCAGAGGCACAAACATTGGTCTTGGGTATTGGGTTAATGTGTTCTTTGGGCACAAGTGTATGAAAATATATACTAAGAGAAACAGTTTTCCCGTGTCAACATGTCTATATTTTGTAAAAAATGGCAGATATAACCCGGCCGATGACAAAATGTCACGTTTGAATATAAAATGTTCGCATTATCTGTGCTTTACAATTTGCTCATGTAAAAATGCGCTTGAAGTTTTACAATCTTGTGGGTGCCTTAACATGTCAACTTTTTAATATATATTTTTTAAACTTAATTGCTTGATTACTTTGAGGAAAAATTGACACTACAGTGGCACCTGAAAAATGAATCATCATCACTAACTTTATAAGTAAATTTTTCATTCAAAATACATTAAATTTATTTACACTGATTTGCTTCGGAAATGACGTTATAAAATATATAAACTCAATCCATACACGTCACGACATTGGCGAAGTTATATGTGCTCAACTGCCACGCTTGGAATGCCATAACATAATCAAAGAACCATACCTTTTGTTTAACGGCTTCCTGAAATAGGGTATGTATTAATAGATCCGTCCCGGTTTCGCATTTTACAAAAAAATCTCTAAATAACGATAAAAACCATATTAAAATCCGTTCTGTACATATGTGTGTGATTCGATTCCAGCGAGTAGCAACATAAAGTACATTTGTGCTGTTGTCCTTAGACTGTATGATGGGCATGTAAATATTTGATTATACTCATATTGTAATATTTGAAGATTTTTTTTTGTCACTAATAAGAAACACGTTGCCCAGTCGACATATGTAATATTTTTTAACAACAACCACCCTAAAAACCCTTAAATTGCTAAGACGAATCTAACGATACCTCTTATGTTCTCTTGTGGAGAGTGGTATAGAGCGGAATTATTTATTTTCGAGATATTAGGTGCAAAAATTGTTAAAAAAAATATTAACTTTTACTAATTTGATATTTTATGTTCTCTGACTTGGCTTATTTAACCCACTTTTGTCCACGGTACCAAAAATTACTCTACTCTCAGCTTCACGCTGTATCCCGCACGAGGCAGGGTAGGCAGAGGGAACCCGGGAACCTAGTGTTAAGACACTCCGTTCCACTTCCGTTCCCCACTTTCCGCCGAATATGAGGCATTGCGTGTTGGGTGGCGGAACTCAACGCCGCGCTTTTGCCTTACCAGAGCGAAGAAATGAAACATTAAATATTTATGAAATTGAAAATATTTAATATTTTATTTCCTCGACTGGGGATCGAACCCAGAACCTGTCGGTTACAGTCACACTTTTGTGCCGCTGCGCCACGACAGGCCTCAGGTACCAAATATTTGAAAATACATACTTAGTTAAGATGTTTTTGTAACATAAACGAATGCAGAGTATTTTTTTTAATTTTATTTGACAACTATACCTTCCACTATTCAAATATTTATATATTAAAATTCGAAAAATTTATTTCTATAAAAATCATTGTACTACTAAGTTCTCTATCATTGCTATTTATGTTAGCTGTGTGTAATAAATTATCTGTGCTTTTATCATAAAAAAATAGCTTAAGAAATGAGTAATAGAGATGTCTAACCTTTCCCTTTTTTATCGAACTTGCTAGCCGATATATCGATTCTACATAATTAGATTAAAAGTGAATACTATTTATTATTTTACTATTAACAATCATGTTTAACATGATTCTTAATTTACTCCAGAAGGGTAATGATATTTTGATGTGGGCATAAGATTATGCGTAAATTTGGCTGTAGATAGGGATATTTTTATTACATTGATAAAATACTCGTTACGATATAACACGCTTATTCAAATGATACAAACTGCAGATAATTGCTTTTTATTCGTGTAATATTTTACAAAAAATAACTAAACGTCGTCCAAAAACAGCTCAGGAAAATATTAATATTATACGCTCGACAAATATAAATTTGCATTTTTTCAAAAGGGTATTATAATAATAGGAGGAAAATAACTACAGTGAACATATTTTTCCTTTATTTTTTTTAGATATCCCTGAGACAATATATTAAATTATTTTAATTATATATTCGCTTATGTATAGTTACTGGTGACAGTCTCTTGTTAAATATATTTTAACATATAACAAATATATTTTAACATTTTTGCAATCATAGGCTTTATCACTTTTGTTTCAAAGATTCTGACACTAAATAACATTTGTAAAACTCAAAATATCAGAGTAAAGATTGGGTATTCTCGTCTACTAGGCCCTTGAAAATTTTTCATTTTCGAGTGATCTATTGCTTGGTTCGTGTTAGTATACTCATTCTTAGATAAAAAGTATCCTATCTTCAATGGCTTTGGTTTAAGAAGACAAGAGTAGATAATTCATCAAGACAAAACTTGATGTTCCCACTGATTTACGGCTACTCCTGACTGTAAAACATATATTTGAGTATAAATACTATATAATAAAATAATATATAACAATATATTAAGAATAAAAACCAAAATAAAATATATAAATTGTAACCTCAAAAGTCACGTAAAAGATAATCATGCTTCATTTAGACTGGTTGGCGTAATATTTAAAAATTGGTGACAAAGAGAGAGCAATATTCATAAAACAAATAAGTCAATTTTACATAGATTATCTTTCTAGAATTAAATACAATATAAAACATTATTCTACATACAAATAAATTCCAATCATATGTTTGCCCTGTGAAACTATTATTCTCTAAAATAAATTACTGGATATTTGTAATATTGTCTAAAATCAATAATAATATAATAATAAACAAGTCAAAAAATAATGTATTAACATATAAAACTTTTAAATAAGTTTCTGTATCTTATCTACGAAATTATCAGAATATTAGCACTCTAGAAAGTTCTGAACTTACATTTAAGAAACCTAAATTTACAAAAGATTTCTGTAAATTTAGGTTTCTTAAATGTAAGTTATATAGTAGTCAGTATAGGCTAAGTAATATTTAAACAAAAAAATCATATTAATAACACAAAACGAATAAAAAACAAGAATCGATATCTACTTAACATTAAATCGATTTCTGATAATATCGATATGCTATGTGTATAGCGCATCTTTATTAAGACCTCAATAGAGATATTCAATAAGCAAAATATATACATGAAATTCTATGGCATAAAGAGTGAATTTAAAGTTCATTGTGCAAAATAGAGCAATATAATTCATGTAAGTTGAGTTCAATTCTTAATATTTAGATTAATTTTAAAATTGGAGAACGCCATATCGTGAAGTGGCGCTGTTGTAGAAATTCAACAATTGAGAGAAAGAGATATGCCAAAATTTTATAAATCCTTAAAATCGTGTTTATTCGCATTTGAATACCTATTATAGAGAAACCTAGTAAGTTAGTATTCTGAATTTTTTGAGAAATTCTTCTAAATCTTTAAAGAGTTCTCGGCAATACATAGACAACTTTGCCTTTATTTATCCAATGTCGTTTACTGTTGCCGTTTGTAAATCATAACTTTTTCAGATGTAGATGGAAACATAACAATGAAGTATTCTTATAACTGTAAATGAAATAGTAAAATCATTTAGAACTAATTTAGTGCGCTAGTTATCACATTCGTAACTGCAACAATGAAGAGTACTTTGCCAAAAGAAAAACCAAGCAAGATGAGGATCAGAGCTTTCCCCGTAAGTTTTTAACTTTGTTAATTTCAAATCGTAGACTTAGCTGAAGTATCAGATAGACATCAGATCAGATTATTTATTTTGTATGACTTTTCATATGCCAGAACTGTGATTCACAGTTCATCTAACGGCCTCAGGTGTTATTTTTGCTATAAAAATGTATACACAAATATGTTGGGACTTCTAGTCATTGGCCACATTAAAATATCAATAGTGTTTATTTTATCAATATTATAATTTACATAGATTTAAATGTCCCTGCCACAAAATATTGTAATATGTCAAGTGTAATTGACAGTAATTTTTAAAAATAGAAGTGTGTTGTAGTACTTAATTATCAGGTTCACATTTTTTTATTCAATATGTCACATTTAATATTTTATTTGACATAATTGAGAATCAATCAAAGCTTACAATATATAAATCATTGTTCTTATTTACACTTTATTTGTTAAAATGTTTATTAAAAATTTTATAATTTAAACAAAACACAATGACTAGAAAATTTCAAGTATGGAATTACTCAGAACCATATTACGAAATGTATCCTGACACATGGGTTTGTAATAATTCAAATAGTTTATTTTAGCCTAATGGTATTTAATTCAGAAACAAATGTACATACATTGGTTAGAAGTAATAATGGTACTTGTACCTATAAATGTGTTGGTTAATTCAACGATGTGAGTATTTAGTAATTTTCATATTTTTTGTAGATGACTATGGATGAAAAATATGTGGAGAGTATATGGAGTTTATTAAAAAATGCAATACAAGAAATACAAAAGAAAAATAATTCAGGACTGTCATTTGAGGAGCTGTATCGCAATGCATATACTATGGTTCTTCATAAACATGGAGAAAGACTGTATACAGGTTTGAAGGAAGTAGTTACACATCATCTTGAAAATAAGGTACATATTTTATTATGAATTTGTAACAAATATTTTGTATTATTTCATGTTTTTAATACATAAAATTAAGGACTGCTTAGTCATACTTTTTCTATGACATACCTAAAACAAACCTTTGGTAATAAAAAAAAATATTATATCTAAACATTTATTATCAACATTTTTTTTATTTTATACAGTTATTTGTTTAATTTATTTCAATGAAATACACACTTAAATAGGTTCGTGAAGATGTATTGCACTCTCTACACAATGGCTTCCTACAAACTTTAAATAATGCATGGACAGATCATCAAACAAGTATGGTTATGATACGCGACATCCTCATGTATATGGATAGAGTGTTTGTGCAACAAAATGATGTTGATAATGTATACAACTTGGGACTTATTATATTTAGAGATCAGGTATGTTTCAATTGTTTTTTCTGTACAGATATTTTGATATTTTTCAAACAAATGTAAGTATGTTTCCCTATCTGGATAAAATGACAATATATTTTTTAGCTTTACACTGGCTGTCATGTAAAGTTATGCAGACAGAGGACACTGTTGAAACAGAAAGACAGGGTTCCCAATTTTTAGGTGAAATTGCATGGTTATGAGAACTCAATGCTTTACTTTGTTCTGTTATCATAATGAGGAGAAAGAATATTAATAAAAATATTTCCCTTTTCAAAGGTTAATTGCATACAAAAATAAAGATTGATGACAGAATAACAATATTCTGCTGTATATAATTGGAAGTATTAAGTATAAATAAAGATGTGTGATTTGTTAGCATTAATGTAAAATATGAATACATATAAAGTGGCATTTTGCTTGTCAGTACATGATACATTGACACAGGTGGTCCGCTACGGCTGCATCCGCGACCACCTGCGCCAGACGCTGCTGGAGCTGGTGGCCCGCGAGCGCCGCGGCGAGGTGGTCGACCGCCTCGCCATACGCAACGCGTGCCAGATGCTCATGGTGCTGGGCATCAACTCCCGCTCCGTGTACGAGGAGGACTTTGAGAAACCCTTCCTGCATCAGTCTGCTGAGTTTTATAGAGTAAGGATGTGTTGTTTATTGTTCAACTGAATGTCGCAGTTATGTACTCAAATACTTTTTTAATGCATATTTTCTTTACCCATTGTAACAATATAGAACAGTTTATCTGTTTAACACCAGTATATTTTTAATATCTGGATCTTCTCCTCTTCTGGATTTTAGATCTGGATCTTTCCCGTATCCCATTTGGCGTGCAGGAGCACAAGCCCGGGATACCGCCCGACACGCAACGTCTCGTAATGCATAAAGAGGTATTTTTGTTTTCAGATGGAATCTCAAAAGTTCCTCGCGGAGAACAGCGCGGCGGTGTACATAGCGCGCGTGGAGACGCGCATCGTGGAGGAGGCGGAGCGCGCGCGCCACTACCTGGACGAGAGCACGGAGCCGCGCGTCGTGGCCGTGCTCGAGCACGAGCTCATCGAGCGCCACATGAAGACTATCGTCGAGGTGTGTACGGAACTTACTACCGCACAACCGATTGTGGTGATATTTCATAAAGAGAAGTACATATATCTAACTAGTATGTTTAGGTTTTTTCAGAAATTTCATTGTTTTAATCATCAAAGTCATTGTTATTGCAGTTTCTATAGTTTGGTATTAATCCTTATCAAAATAGATGTAATAGTCACCTTTGGCAAATCATTTAAATTAAAATTATATTTTACAGTTTATTATTATAATACAAAATATACTTTAGGGAGATATCATAGATTCAAAATTAAATAGCCCTCGAGTCGTCATTGTGTGGAAGCTGGTTTGATTATAGAAAGGCCGACCCGTACGTTGTGTATATTTTCATATATTTTTTATTTATTGCTATCGTCCCGCTTAAACGACTTACGTTTAATTAAATAATATAAATTGCTTTCGTTTTCTCATAATAATATTTAGAACATAAGATTTTCGACACAGCTTGATAAGAACGTATAGCTTAGTTGGTCAGAGCGTTTGGACAGTCTTAAGAGGCGCGGGTTGAAACCCTGCTACCTTAAAATTTTTATATACTTTTAAATTAAAATGTAGTATTGTCATTTTCTAAGTGTAGATAAAATAGTAAAAAGTATATAGGTATAATGTTTTTGTGGTTAAATAATATAATATGTGAAAAAAATCGTTTTTTGGTAAATTTTACTATTTTTCTTATTGTAAATCGAGTTACGATTTTATACATGGAGCAAAAATAAATATGGTTATAAGTGTTTATTTGAAACAAAACCTTTACAACTATATATATATATTGCGGTTGTTAGCTAGGTTAGCTGTTCCTTAAAGTTATTGGAATTAAAAGCATAGTGGTTTGTGTAATGTCGATCCAAATATCCATTCTAATATGCTGTTCATACTACCATGCTACATTACGGGCGACGAGTTGTCGCCGCTTGAAGTTAGCCTTTTTTTAATAATGTGTATGTAGTAAGAAAACAATCGTAGGTAAGAAAGTATAGCTTATGTCAGACCGGCCATGATTAAACTAAAATTGATATTTCCCCCGCAGATGGAGAACTCGGGCGTGGTGCACATGCTGACGCACACGCGCACGGCGGAGCTGGCGTGCGTGTACAAGCTGCTGTCGCGCGTGGCGGACGGGCTGCGCACGGTGGCGGACGCCGTGTCCGCGCACCTGCGCCAGCAGGGCCGCGCGCTCGTCACCGACACGCACCACAACACCAACGCCATTGCTTACGTTCAGGTGCCGCGTTCTTGTGTTCTTTGATAAACTTAGCTTTTTTTTATTTTTTTGTAGGCACCAAAATTTAAGCGTGTAAACTGAGTTGTTAATTTTGTTTATGCTGTTTGTGTTACTTTTAATAGGAGATTAGTTTTTTTTTTTTTTTATTTTTAAACTAATAAATTTACCTATTTACTGTGAGTCCTGTCGTGGCGCAGCGGCACAAGCGTGTAACTTTAAACGACAGGTTGTGGGTTCGATCCTCGCTCGAGCAAATGAAATGTTTAATATATTCTATTTAAATATTTAATGCTTTAATTTTCTTCGCTCTGGTAACAAGGTAAAGCGTAGCATTGAGCTCCACCACTCGACACGCAATGCCTCACATTCGAACGGAGGTGGAACGGATTGGCTTAACACAAGGTTCCCAAGTTCCCTCTGCCTGCCTTGCCATGTGCACGATACAGCGTGAAGCTGAGCTAATAGGTCAGCTCAGGAGAACTAAAAAATATTTTTACTTTCATTAGATGTTTCTGTTTCTTCTTTATGAAATTTGATGAGTAAAGCCAAAATAATCCAATAAAATATATTTTATATAAAATACAATAATTATTATTTTGTTACAGAACTTGCTGGACCTAAAAGACAGATTTGATCACTTCCTCCATAATTCTTTTAATAACGATAAAATATTTAAGCAAATGATCGCTTCTGACTTTGAATATTTCCTAAATCTTAACAATAAGTCGCCTGAGTTCTTGTCACTGTTCATCGATGGAAAACTCAAGAAAGGGGAAAAAGGCGTAAGTTGTTTTTATCCACAAAATATAATATAAATTATATTTATATCACTTTTTACGTATAATTCTAATCTGAATAAGGAACTGTGAGTAAGTCACTTAACATAGTAGTCAAGATAATATACCAATAGTTATAAAAATGTTTTTTTTATATAACATAAGTATATAAAAGAGTATCATCAGTGTTAAATATGTATTTATAGGAAATGCTTTTTTTTACTTCATGAAAAGACGGTTTTTTTTAATCAACTTATACAGATGAGCGAGCAAGAAATAGAAGCGGTATTGGACAAGACAATGGTGCTGTTCCGCTTCCTGCAAGAGAAGGATGTGTTCGAGCGCTACTACAAGCAGCACCTCGCCAAACGTTTGTTGCTCAACAAGTCCGTCTCGGACGACAGCGAGAAGAATATGATCTCAAAACTTAAGGTAAATATTGTTTTTATATAGATCATTTTTGTTCAGCTTCAGTGGTTTAGTGGCGGAATTCAACGCCGTTTTTTGTCTTGTCACCAGAGGAAAGAAATGAAAATAATTCTCATTTACAATCAGATTCTTTGGTATTAATTTTCTATGGTTTTATATATACCTTATAATGTTTCTTTAGGTACTTACCAAATAGGCTAAGTACCACTGTATAATTATTATCATTTACAGGAAGTCGCCTTTTCCTTTTTTTTTTCATGTAAACTCCTTACTTTGCCCTCCTGATTTTTATGAATATATTTTTCAAATAATAAATGGGTTAAAAATATTATAAAACTGGTTTTCTATGTGTGAAAATATAAACGTGTAAAATAAATAATCACAAGCATCAACTAATTTAAAGTAATTTAAAATCAATATATATATATAAACATACATTTAAAAGAAATATCTCATTTAACAAAATGAACGGTCAACTTTCTGTCCATTATGTATATATATTAAATATTAAATAAATTAAAAAACCTACAGTATTTGTAATTAAATAAGGGTTTTTATTCAAATATTATATTTTCCCAGAGAGATGGCTTGTTGAAAGACGTGGAGCCGCGAGATTTTCACTGCATCATTGGTGATGTCTCGCAAATAGAGAACACTATGAGTGATACATAAAAAAATAATACTCCACACATCCCCCATCCTATCCTATATACATCTGCAAAATTCTTTACAACTCTCTCGTTTGTAAGTGCTATAATATGGTAGTGTTGTTTTCAAAATCTTGCTTAAAGTCTGTTTTAGATAAAACAAACAATAGTAAAGAATTTTGCAGTATGTTGATGCTTGTTGAAGACTTTAAGCAGGATTGGGTTGTTTTAATGTAGCATCAAGTTTTTAGACTTTATATTGGAAGCGAATTTCTGAGTATTTAAAATTATTTATAGCTTAGATTATAAATAATCCACAATAGAAAATGTATTTAATATAAAAAAATATTATTTTTATAATGAAAATTATTTATTATGTAGGTCTTACACTCTAAATTCCGTATCTTTGTGTATAATTTTTTTAGTCTTACATATAGCATATTAGGCAATGCGAACCTGAAAGCCTTTCATATAGCAAATTTTTATTTTATATTATATTATTTCATAGCAAATTATATTTCTTGAAATTTTAATTCACAAGTTAAATATATATAAAAATGATACTTTGGATTCTCAAATCTAAATATATAAACTTATATAGGGGCAATTTCTGTATATGTGAAAATCTGTTATTTCTAATGATTACCTTTACGTCCGTAAAAATAATTATTAGAAATACCCTATTGTCAGTTTGGTTGTATCTTATATAACAAAATGACATTTAATTGTTATTTGTCCACAGACTGAATGCGGTTGCCAGTTCACATCAAAATTAGAGGGCATGTTTAAAGATATGACAGTTTCCAACACCATCATGGAGGAGTTTAAAGAGCATGTGCTTTCATCTGGGGTGATTTTATTTTTCATTTTATTTATCTTCCCGCTATATTCTGAACATGACAGGGTAGGATGAATATTTGGAAACCTAGTGTTAAGATAATCCATTCCTTTCCCCCACTTTCAGCGAAATTTGAGGCATTGCGTGTCGAGTTGCGGAACTAAACGCCGCGCTGTGCCTTTTTACCAGAACGAAGAAAATAAAATATTAAATATTTTGTTGTCACACTTTTATGCCCGTGCGCGATGAGGTGCGGGTTCAAATCCCGCTAGGTTAAATTTTTTATGTTTTCTAGGAAAATACTTATTAGTATTTATCTTTTCTAAGTGCGTATTAAGACTTAACTTTACCATTACCTTCTTTAATGTTGTTTATTTAACCTTAATCTGAAATATATATTCGACTTAGCCCATACTTCAAAAGACCTATTATTCCCGATGTATATGTGCCAGCCATGATGGTCTATTCATGTTGTATATATCCATGCCAGACCAACTTACACGGCGTGGACCTGTCGGTGCGCGTGCTGACGACGGGCTTCTGGCCCACGCAGAGTGCTACGCCCAAGTGCAACATACCCGCACCGCCGAGAAGTGCCTTTGAAGTCTTTAAATCGTGAGTGGCCTTTTTTAAATTACGGAATATTAAATCGAATTATAGCCGACAACTTGACTGAACTATTTTGTAAGGTTGTTTTTTTATCCTTTGACTTGAATTACTTATTTGTTACTTTCATTTAAATCGCTATATATAAAGAAATCTTGCAGCTTAAAAGAAAATCTGGATAAAAAACGTCTACATATAAGCAAATATAAGTGTTTTAAATGAAACACTTTTAACTGGATTAATCGCGTATATTGATTGTTAAACATGTTTTTTGGAAACCCGACGCTTCGAACACTTTACAGTACAGTTCAATGGTCACGAGTAGACTGAGGTGGCATTTGTCTGTCACTTGATATAATTATCAAGGTCGGGTTTACACAAAAAACATATTTAACAGTCAATATACGCGATTAATCCTGTTAAAAGTATTTCATTTAAAATGTGTAACAATCGCGAAATATAAGTGGTTTAAGCTAGATAATAGACTAATTTAGATTTTTTTTCAACTTCATTATTATATTTCGTTACAAAACTACATTTTCTATTGAACAGTGATTAATTAGGGTTTAAGTGTGGTTTTTATGTCGTAGTTGAACATAATATATCTATGTATAGCCAAAATAAAATAGAGAAAAGAAACAACAAAATTATTTTTCTGAGACTGATACCAACCACTTTATTCTCATGGTCAACATTCTATTTTATCTTTATTTTTATATCTATTGACTGTGCATGTTGATTAGTAACTAAATATTAATAAGCAGACTAACACTTTTACTATATTAAAGCAATTTTTGAATAATATCTTAATTTTGTATGAAGCTATTGGTGCCGTAGAAAGACATTTTTAATTTTTGGCTGATTTGGACAGATATTTTTTGATATTTTAAGAATTAAAACATTTCCTCATTGATAAGTATGTAATTTGTCCGAAATGTACATATTTAGATTTTTTATAACATATAGAATAATATCATATTGCAGGTTTTACCTAGCGAAGCACTCAGGGCGCCAGCTGTCTCTCCAGCCGCAGCTGGGCAGCGCGGACCTGCACGCCACGTTCCGCGCACACGCCTCGGCCAGCCCGCCGCGCTCGCCGCCCGCCGCCCCCACCGCCGCTGCCCCCGTCCCCACTGCCGCCGCCCCCGCCGCCGCCGCCCCCGGCGCGCCCCGCCGGCACATCATACAAGTGTCCACCTTCCAGATGTGCGTGTTGCTGCTGTTCAACAAGCGAGAGCGACTCACTTATGAGGTTTGTTGTTGATTAGTAGAAATAAGAATATCTTCTACTGGCTTTTGATTACGTAAACACCTAGCTTAATTAGATTAGGTATAATGAAAACCATCGTAATATATATCATTGCAGCATTTTATTTAATATCTTCCATTATATCATTAGTGTCTCTTACAAAACCAGATTGAATATACGCATCATCCAGTCTTCTTTACTTGTGATGATAAACTAAACGCTATAATTGATTTCTAGGAAATAATAAACGAAACAGACATCCCCGAAAAAGACCTGGTCCGAGCTCTCCAGTCCCTCGCCATGGGGAAGCCCACGCAAAGAGTCCTCATTAAACACCCTAAGACCAAGGAGATCGAGCCTTCACATCAGTTCTATGTCAATGATGCTTTCACGTCTAAGTTGCACAGGTTTGTTGTTTATTTTTATAGTATATTCGTTTGGGGTTGAGACAAACTGTAAACAAAACATTAAGCAATGAAACTTTAATGATTATGTTACATTTGTACGGGAACGAATCTTTCGGCCACGTTTCTCTCTCCGTAACGTTTGAATACGTTAGCAACGGTCTTGTCCAGTTTGAAATTTATTTTAATAGCTTTTTCTTGGCGGAGAAAACTGCAAACTTTTATTGCTTTGCAAAAACTTCAATATAACAAAAACAAAACAATCAACAAATAACTGTAAGTTGTACAAAAAAGAAACTTAGCAAAACTCACAAAAGTAACAATGGAATAACAAGAATTCAACGATCATATCTGGAAACAGAAAAAAATAACCTGACCAATGACAAAAGTCACATTTTCATGCAAAATACTTGCAGCATCTGTGCTCTATATTTTTTATGTAATAAAATGCGTTGGGAACTTAAAATAATATGCCTTTTGGGGATTTTAACTACTAAAGTATTTAATTATTTATTCTTCAGCTTCTCATTGTGTCATATGTCAGACCCTGCCATGCCTGAAGAAGCTATGGTACGGTAAGCTGCGAAAGGAGTAGCTTCGAAAGTTCCTTCTGTCTAGAAGGAACTTTCGAAGCTAGTGTTAAGACACTTCGTTCCGATTTCTACTTTCCCCAATATTTGAGGCATTTCAGGATGAGTGGCGGAACTCAACGCCGCACTTTGCCTTGTTATCAGAGCGAAGCAATGAAATCTTCATCTGCCTAGCCATTTGAAATGCAAAAATATTATTTTTAAAATCAGGCCTCAAATCACGTTTAATTAATAAATGATCGATTTAAAAAAATATGTTTTTAATTTAATTATCTTTATTTAACACAGAGTTAAAATCCAAACGGTGGCAGCCAAAGGGGAATCTGAGCCGGAGCGGAGAGAGACACGGAACAAAGTAGATGAAGACCGCAAACACGAGATAGAGGCCGCCATTGTACGCATCATGAAAGCCAGAAAGAAAATGGCGGTGAGCTTGGTTTTACTAATTTTGCGTACCTTAACGTATAGTTAGGTAATAGTATTTATATAAGTATAAAATGATATAAGATTTTCTCGTTTTTTTTGTTTTTATATAATCATATTAAAAATAATTTGAAGTAACATAGACATGTTATAACATGTCTTTTTTTAACTAAGCATTTTGCTATCCCTAGTAAAATGTTTTCTCATTACTTAAAACATTGTTAAAAGTAATCAAGACCCCTGTCGTCGTTAACAGAATCTGAGCGTCGATGAGGCGATTTTAATTCTCGTTCAGGGAAATTTTCATTTTCTTGCTGTGGTAATGAAGCGTTGAGCTCCGGCACTTTTCCTGGAAATTGGGTGACGCTTAGGAACCGGATTGTCTTAAAACTACGTAGACCCCTCAAATATATGATAGATCCAACGTGTGTTAGTTGTGTTTGTGTGATGTTAGATGACAGAGTGTTGATAGTGTGTTGTGTCGTCCCCAGCACACGCTGCTGGTAGCGGAGGTGACGGAGCAGCTGCGCGCGCGCTTCCTGCCCTCGCCCGTCGTCATCAAGAAGCGCATCGAGGGGCTCATCGAGCGGGAGTACCTCGCGCGCACCCCCGACGACCGCAAGGTCTACACCTACGTGGCATAGGTGCGACGCGACCGCCTCCTCGCCTCCCCGCCTCCCAGCCTCCCCACTCCACCTCCCGGCCTCTCCGCCTCCCCGCCCCCGCGCCTCCCCGCCTCCCCGCCGCCGAGACGACGCCCCGGACATAGTACAGATTGCATTGTAATCGCTGTAAAAATATTGTATATACAAATTTTGTGGTTTTAGTCCGATCGTTTCGATGTGTACTATAAGTGTTCCTCAGTTCGTTCTTAGAGTAGCTATGTTAAATTAAACTCTCTTTTATAACGAATGTTTCATTGCGAGTCGCGACCCCGCTGCGGTACATGTAATGGGTTTTGTTTGCAGGGCATGATGGCTCCCGCTCGTTGAAGGATGAACATGCCAACTTAAAGTGATAGCAACAGAACTATTTAAATTATTTCGAAATAAAAATTATTAGTTATTACATATAATTATTTTATTTATTCTGTAACACAATTACACTTATTATTAGATCAAGGAATAGGAATTTTGAAGGAACACAATTGCAGGCTGTCGACTTTAAAGGAAAGAAAAAATGATTTGATAAACGCGGAACGCTCGCGTCTATGAACCTAGTGTCTAATGTTACCACCGTTGACAAAGGATGCACACTGAAAGAAACGTTCCGAACAGTTCCTTCCACTGAGGCACTTAAAATCTTGTACTGCTCTGTACAGTCTTCACTCACATCGGCAAATACAACTATAAACGAGAACCGCGTTATGATATTGTGACAAACAAATGTTGACTCGTTTGGAAAATATTGTCCGTAAATATTACTCTTATTAAACTTTTTGAGAGTCAACCAATCATCATCTTTAAGGTCATTTGGATTGCCCAATGGTGATATAAAAATCAGTCTGCGCAAGTTTAAATATTCAATAATTTTTTCTTGAATTTTTATACATCCATCTGTTTCGTTATGTGTATCATACTTGTGTGTCAAGTCTAGGCGGCATTTCATTTGTTCATTTTGTCCAAATTTATATACATTATGAGTAACGTTTGTGTACAGGCAATGTCCGTTGTCGTTGGTGGGGAACGACAAGTAACTCCTTTTCGTATGGGTACGATTGTAGAAATATTTTGTGTGATTATTTTCAACGAATGAAGCAATGACCGGGTAACCTCTCAAGTAACCTAGATTGCCGCTATATTTTACCATTTCGTTCTCTGAAATGTTACCCATGTAAAAGTTAACAAAAATTTCTTGCCAAACGAATTTGTAGGCAGTTGACACTTGTTTTACATGAAGTTTAATAATAACTTCGGTGATTACAGAGCCATTACAATGGATTATATATTCTATTTTTGTAGCAATATTATTACAATAACTATCTGAGCATGTCGGCACATGTGATGTTTCGTTATATATATTGCAGGCGTTTTCATCGCAAACCAAAAGAGTCCTCTTAGCACAATAAAGCGTGCTACAATTCTGTAAAGGAAAAAAAAATATGTTATATCTACAAATATACTGTTTGCTTGTTAAAGCCTTCAAAGACAGTATACATACATTTCAATATTTAGGACTAAATAAATAACTAACAAATACAGAAATATCATTCACAAATATAATCACCAGTAGTGTGCTATTGTTACTTTTTGTCGTTGCACTAATAATATTTGATATCATGTTTAATCTCAAAACCTGTAGCATATAAAGGTCGTTCATCTTTACAAAACATTTAATATGATCGTTTTGAAGAAATTTCACTTCTTTTTGCCCGTTGCAGTATTTGCCGGTGAAAGTTGTTGGAAGTTCTAAAACAGTGTAGTATTAAGGAAAAGTTAATATTAAAAGATGAGAAATTATATATAAAAAAGTAAATGTAACAGTACAACCACAATTAAAAAAACCTGTACTAAAATAATGTTGTATTATAAAAACAAATGAAATACATTTTTGTATAGACCTTTCTGATTTTTTTATTCTAACTGATACTTCAATAACTGCTAATTGCAGAAGAGACAGTGAGACCTAGTGTTAAGAAATTCCACTCTTTTTCTTCGACTCGAATCTTAAATATTATACGGAACTCGAGTAGACAGGAAATGAAAATAATTCATCCCGACATTGTTCCACTGGACCGAAAATAATGACCAAAATAACTAATCTTTAATCTTTTAACAATCTAAGTCCTTACTCATAATATTAAAAAATCCATTTTCCAAAAACCAAACTGGTTCGCCTGTTTTATATATGGTTCTATTAAATTTATATATAGGTTCATCTTTATCTTCATTTTGCCACTTAAATAATTTGTTGGTGTCGAAGGAATGTATCTAAACAAAAAAAACGCACTCAATAAAAAAGGAAAGGTGATCTATTTATTCATACAAAACAACTCTAAAATTTATTTTCATACCTGATTCTGATTTTGTTTTACTCTTTCAGGCAGATTGATTTTGTCAATACAAAATAAATAATTAAAAATGTCGCTGGTTGTTTTAGAATCACATCTAAGTAGAGAAGACTGTAGATTGGGTGACTTTTTGTTACCAAAACAACTCCATTTTGGTTGTGAACAGTTATGAAACAGAATATTTTCCTTCTCTAAGCAATGGCTGTCACAGCAACAATTGATATCGCAACTCTTGTACTGAAAAAAAAAAACAAATGCTTTTGACGCATTCTTAAGCTTTAGGGTTATATATGAGTATCCCAAATGCATACCAATAAGTCACAATGACATTTTTCTTTTTTCTTATGTTTCTTGGGCAATTCAGTCGGTTTTAAGGTTGTATTTTTCTTATCAAAAAAAGTTATCTCAGTAACATTAATTAGCTCGGAACTCGTGTAATATGTCTCCGTTGTTAATATATCCTCATCAATGGTCGATAAGTTCTCCTCGTATGACACTTCAAATAGAGTACCAGCATATTCAGTAGTAGTGGAAAAATAAGACATAGGCAAAGATACGTTATTATATTTTTGCTGTTCTATACTGCTATTTATTTGTCCTCTTTTTTTCTCAGTGCGGTAAAAAAGAGCATGAGGCTTTTCTTTTATATTTTGTAATATCATCATTGCATCATTTCTAATATCATCATTAATAGTACTGTTCTGACTTCTTCCATTTATAAAGTCCATGAGACAAAATTGGATGATTATTGAAAGTAATGTAAAGCATAAATATGTTATGGGCTTCATGTTCTATTTGTACTCAACACCAAATTGTGAGAAATTTCTCAGAAGTATGCAAATATTTAATTTTATTTCTCCTTTTGACTGAGTTATTAACTTATACCTGTAAATAAATCAAATAATTGTAATGAACTAACATTAAATACTAATATGATATATAATTAAAAATAAACCTGTCGCTTCCTAAATTCACGATATCAGTTTGGTTCAATTCATGTGAGCCTCCAATAAAAATATGCCTTAATTTATCAGTCACAGTAGTAGCAGCCGGAGCCCAACAAGAAACTTCCAATGTATGGTGACCAGGACTAGACGGTATATTACATGTACCATAGCCCACTACCCATGAACGCCCTATGGAATCCAGGCAACTTATTTGTAGAATTAACTTTGGCCACCCTAGGAAAAAGAGAAAAACATTAAATTAGCTATTTTTTTTTTATATAGGCAAATATTTTGTAAGAGGCAAATACAGAGTCGGATTTAATGGGGGGCAAATACTCGGGGCCCCTGGATATCATTTTGTTTCATATTACGTTACATTATAGCCATTTTAATATTATATCAATTAATGAAAATTGTATCAACAATTTATCTTTCACTGTTCTTTTAACAGTTATTGCAATGCATTAACACTGTCTATTTTTAAAGTTATAATTAAATTAACTATTCCTTAGAGCTCAGACAAACAGCAGGCTTCTAAGTACTAAAAGTAAAGTCAGCATAAAAAAGATGTGAATGTTATGTTTCATTTTTACAGAATGTAGCATTAAATCCCCATCCCTAAAAGTACGTCCATTGAACTAGAATTATAAAATTTGACCTAGAATTATAGAATTTATTAGTGACTAGTAAAATTATATCTTGGCAACTTTTCCTTAACATGTATAGTTTGTTTTATTTAAATCGGTTGATTATTTTGTTACAATATATGATACTCTGCACACCATACAAGAAGGACATTTCCAGTAAGGTAGACATTCACAGTATTTAAGATGATGATGTTTCGCAAGTAAGGTTTAAATCTTGAGCCTCTCAACAGCTTTTGGATCTCTCCTGCATTAGTTTTGCTAATATTTTAGCATAACTATATTACTACAGCTAATTTTATTACTGTTATATGACAGTTAGCAAGTTTATGTTTATATTTACACAAAGAAACGATGTCTGTACCCCCTTAATCATCTGGGACTTCCCCTATTTTTAGCATAAAGTGCACAAGAACCACAATCGTGCCGTTGCCGTGTTCACCTGATATTTATTGTGTCGTATTATTAGAAATGTTGCAGTTAGCTGGCAGACATCAATAGCTTTTAAATTATTAAAAAGTTTGCTCCTTTCATTTATTTCTTACTATTTTTTAAGTTTTAATCCACTTTTAGAAAAGAAAAATACTTATTTAGCTACGCTACGTTCAAATTTCTATACGTTCTCTAAATAAGTAAACTTTTTAATTTTTAATGCAATAATAAATATATGTAAAGTATAATAAAATTACCTTGAATACCTCTACTAAGGTAATGTAAATCGAATGGATGAGTCCATTCAGTAATTCTATTTTGATTGGGTTTGCCTGAGATGGTTTGGCCTTCAGAATATCCAGCGATAAGAGTCCAATTTGGGCCTATTGACATCATTCCATATATTTATTTTAATTATATTAAACTTTCTCAATAGTACAATTCACATACATGTACGTACATGTTTCACAATAAAGACCATCAATACTTACCAGATTGAAATGAATAACGACAGAATAAAGAGTAAGGTTCACTAAAATTAGAAGCACTCTGTAATTGGCCCAAAATATGTAATTCTGCCATCACATTACACGAAACACATGATTGTTGTGAACTTAAGCGTCCAGTTTGTTTGTAAGCCAGTATCCATGGTTACTTACAAATTTAGCATAGATAACTATAGGTAACTGAATTATAAATACGGCACCATAGGTAAAATATATTATTAAACATATTAGGTGCGGTATTGAAAATTTAAAAATTAAATAAATGAGGCCTGTCGTGGCGCTGCGGTACTAGTGTGTGACTGCAACTGACAGGATGTGGATTCGATCCCCACTAGAGGAAATGAAATATTTATGTAATATTTTAAGATTAAATATTTAATGTTTTCAATTCTTCGTTCTGGTAAAGCAAAGCGTGGCGTTGAGTTCCGCCACTCATCACACAATGCCTCAAGTTCGGCGGAAAGTGGGGAACGGAAGTGGAACAGAATGTCTTAACACTAAGTTCCCAAGTTGCCTCTGTCTACCCCGCCATGTCCGGGATACAGCGTGCAGCTATAGGTACCCCTTATTGTATTTCTAGGTACATAACCTAGAAGCATAGCAGCTAAATCTTAAAGTGAAACAGAAATTGAAGATAGTGTATAATTGAAGATAAATTCTATTTGTTTTGAATGCTGCTAGTTTTTCTGGGCAGAATCGATATGTAAAATTATAAAAAAATAAATGAAGAAAAAAGGGAACAATTTAATGAGAACAGCGACTTTTAATTTATGTATTGAAGACCGGCTTGACTTTCCGCAGCAGGTTGATTCCAGCAATCAATCAACAATAACCTTAAATTGAATTATTACGTTTACCTCACGCACCAGCATCGGTTGATTCTCGTCATGAGGTTAGTTTTCCTGACATTTTTCACTTCGTAAACTAAATGGTTAAATTTATATACTTTAAATCAACTCTGCACAGCTAACTTTAGAATGGACAGGATTCGTCAATAGTACTGTACAATATAATAGAAAGCAATAAGGAGTATGTAATGAGTGTACCTCATCTTGGCCAATGATAACCAAGAAATAAATTTGAAAACCAAAATATTTTATTTGTAAAAAATAAACTAACTTATTTATTATATTATTATAACAAAATATAGGGAAGCCAATAGCTTCCGGAAAGTGCAAATCTAAAGTACAATAGGCTTGTGTGATCTAAAGTAATAATAAACGTCAAATTGTCCATTTAATTATAAATCGTATCCTAAGAGTCCATTTTCTCTAATGGTTTTCGTTATTTCGTTCTTTAAATTTTAATTAAAAATTAAGTGGGATTTAAGTAAACACTAAAGAAACTAACGCACTTTTAAAGAATATAATATTCCTTTTATTTATATTTTCATATTCATACTTAAACCAACTAGCAATTATTAAAATATATCATCACAACATATACGCAGAACGCTCAGAAAGATAATATATATGATAATTAATATGATAAGATAATTAATAATATTTTCAAATATAACAAATATTCTTTACAACAAATTAAGGAATTATACAAAAAAAAAATAAGGTTGAAAGATCACGTTTAAAACTAATTAAATGGAGAACTTATAAAAAAAAATAAAAAATAAACAAATTTTATACATGGGGATCGAGTATATCAGGTATATCTAGTTGTTATGTTCTGTTCAGTTTATCTTTGGTTTAACATTTCTTAAAGCACAATGAAAAAGACTAACTTAAAAATTTTAAATTAAATATAAATTGAAAGCTTCATTATTCACTCTTAAAAAAAAACAAGGCGTCACTTAGTGTTGTGTGTACAAACTAAATCGTTTTTATATACATTTTAATATTAAATTTACAATAATGTTATGTGTTAGTGTTAACAAATAGACCTAAACGAAGTCGAATCATGAAAAGTAAAAAATATATTTTTTAAAATAATAACAAACTAGTAACATGGATAACAATGACAAAAGGACGTAGATCTACAGGCTACATGTATGGCTGCCAGCCGGGGAAGAGGCGCGCCAGGTTGGCGGCGCAGGCGGCCTCGCGCAGCAGGCGCGCCGCGTGGCCCGCCGCGCTCACGCCGCCCGCGCCGCCCTCCGCGCCGCACAGCTTGGCGCGCACGGCCAGCAGCGCGCGCGCCGCCAGCCCGCCCGCCCTCGCGCCCGCCCCCGCACACCCGCCGCCTGCCGTGTGCAGTTTAGTATAATTAATTACCGTCATACTTTTGTTTAGTACAAAAGCAATTTCAAATGTCTTTGCATAAGCAATGTCTTGAAATAGTCGTAAAATGGAACAGCGCCTCTTCTGAACATAAACGCGAGACTTTATTTATTTTATTTATTTATTTATTTATTAAGACATACAGTCTTACAAATACATAAAAGAAATAAATCAAAAACTTACATTCATTAATCAATGAAGTCTTCACATACAATTGTACAAAAATATCTAAAACAAAAACAAAATAAAATCATTTAGAGACAGCCCAAGACAAATGATTTGAACATATTTAAATTTATGCATGGCATGGCATATTTAGTCTTTGTAAGGGGTACATAGAACTGTGATTTTTTACGGGCTTGAAGACGAGGGCATCTCAAACTAATATTACTTAAAAGGTAAGGGGTATCAATATACTTATTAACTATTTTAAAAAGGAAAAGCTCGTCCCTAGCCAAACGACGGTCCTTTAAACAAATCGAAACAGGTTGTTTTTGAGATGGTAGTTGGTTTTAATACTAATAAGTTTGTTAAACCTCTTTTGAATATTTTCAATTTTATCAATGTACACATAAAACATCGGATTCCATACAGTCGAGGCATATTCAAGAACTGAACGAACGTAGGCATTGTACAACGTGAAGACTGTAGCACTATTGCGAAAATCTTTTGCTACCCGAAGAACAAATCCCAGCATTCGAAAAGCCTTACCCGCTATGTAATCAATGTGATAGTCAAACAAAAGTTTACAGTCAAGGTATACTCCCAGGTCCCTCACCACAGTGACCCTCTCAATCGTTACATTGTCAAAACAATAATTGTACTTTATGTTAAGTCGTTTGCGAGAAAAAGTAATTACGTTGCACTTATCAATGTTCAAAATAATATCATTGCACAGACAGTAATCAAATAACCGGTTCAGATCATCTTGCAACAGTGCGCAATCTGTTTGTGTATTAATTTGTTTAAAAATTTTCATATCGTTGGCATATAATAATATTTCCGAGTTCTTAAATGGCTTCAATTTCCATTTAAGGAATTAATTATATAAATTATATCAAATTATTCTCATATCCCGCTTTGGTCAACTAGAACTGGGGCGGACTAATGGTGGGCGCCATTTGACATGCACATATCTCGAACATTTAATTTAAATATATTGATATTCGTTTTGGTTGCTATTCAAAAAAACGTACTGTTGCAATGTAAAACCTTCAAACTTTACAAACTGTGTGAAATATGATATATATTTATAGGTTTCAAATGCAAGAAATCACTCACTTGAAGTATTGGCATTGGGCCCAGTTGATACAGTCCACAAGTACAGAGGATCACACAGCAATACCTCCAATATCGTCAGCAACGTCTCTTGATTATCTCGTAATAATTGTAAGGATTTTTCACAGCACCTGTTCAACAACACATCTTTAAAAAAATCTAACCTAACCTAACCTAACAAAATTTTAAGCGTAACAGAATAGGCAATGGAATTCATTGTTTAAATTTATTACCTTTTTACGCTCTTATTTTTCGTTTCAATTTCAATTCCTTTCAACTCAACGCAGCACTTTGTATACCAAAGCGGGAAATCAAAAATAATTAAAACATCAAGTCAATATTCAAAAAAGAAATTGAAGATGTGCATCTATCGCAGTTACTAATGCTATCCTACTATAAGTAAGTTTAAGCTAAGTACATTTTATGTAAGTTTAAGCAGGCTTAACAATAAACATAAATACTACAATGACACAAACTTTAAAAAAATCATTTTTATCATGATTTTAAAGCCACGCATTTTTTGTCCTTAATTCGTATAGAATAAGTTATTTAGGACTGGTGAAAACCATTTTTATTAGTCAACTTACTTTCTAAAGCTTCCTTCAACGCCACAAGATCCAAATCCTGCTACAACATCCTGAGTCAGTCGGAATGGTATGGTCTCTGGTGTAGGCAATGTTTTTCCTTGATCAAAAGCTATACCTAAAGATACAACACAAATATTATTGCCATACAATTATATTACTGTCGAGACATATCAGTCTCGCAGGCCTTATCAGCCAGGAAGTCTACCTGATAACGAAAAGACTATGTGTTTGATCTCCACTTCAAAGGGTATATAAGGGGAAAATAATGACTATACTATAAAATAATTATATGCCCTCTTATGTAAAGATTGAAGACATAATTACAAAATAAAAAAAGAAGAAGAAAGAAGAAAAAAGAAGTGTTCATGTTTAATAAATATTCATATTTACCAAAATCAATATGTATAACTTCAGCTGTTGTTTTATCAATCAAAATATTTTGAACATGTCTATCGCCGATGCCCAAAATGTATCCAACCATTGAAGAAGTAGCCACACTGAAAAATTACATACATATATGTAATAATAAGTAATTAGAATGTCGTGGCGCAGCGGCACAAGCGTGTGACTGTAACCGACAGGTTCTGGGTTCGATCCCCGGTCGAGGAAATGAAATATTTAATATTTTCAATTTAAATATTTAATGTTTCATTTTTTCGTTCTGGTAATAAGGCAAAGCGCGGCGTTGAGTTCCTCCACTCAGCACGCAATGACTCAAATTCGGCGGAAAGTGGGGAACGGAAGTGAAACGGAGTGCCACTAGGTTCCCGGGTTCCCTTTGCCTACCCTGCCTCGTGCGGGATACAGCGTGAAGCTGAAAAAAAACGTATCTAATGTAATTGTTTGCAAAAATGCGCTCAATAAGTATATAATAAAAGGTATAAAGGTAAGAAGAAAGTTTTGCAAGAACTTTGTATTCGAACCAATCACCGTCTATCATATATATGCACAAGTTATAAAAAAAATAGGTCTATCCCGCATGGAAATCGAATTAACATTTGTGTCATGCATGTTCTCTACATACTTCTGAATGTTGTAATAAGCGTAATTAAGATTTAGGTAACTGTTGTTAATTTCTTACCTTCTAGTATACGCGAGTCTCCGTTCGTACCACGTGACCGGGTCCAGATAGTGCTCAAAAAAGAAATAATGAAACACCGGCTTAAACACTTTCAATATTTCTTTGAATATTTCCAATTTATATTTGTTTGATTTCCTGTTTTCATGACATAATTTGAGCTTATTACGTGCGGCCGTTGGTGTTATATCCTAAAAAGGATATATTATGTTTTAATTGGGAACACACACATTGAAATTAAACATTTTCATAAACAGATCTTATTTAAGACATTTAATTATACGCTTTTGCAAGAAACATTTTTTTTTTTATGGAAAAGACGGCAAACGAGCGTACGGGTCACCTGGTGGTAAATAATCACCGTCGCCCACGGCCCCGAGTAACTCCAGAGGAGCTACAGGAGCGTTGCCGTCCTTTAAGGTGGAAGGGCACCGGGGCCCAGCATTACCTAATGCGAAACGCAGTGGCCATAGCCACTACTTAACATTGGTCTTAAATGCCGGGGGTGGTAATAATTCGGTCGAGTCTGCCCATGCGTATTGCCATTACTGGCAACGTGACTCTACCACACGCAAAATACTTAACTTTTGTGTTTGTTTCATTTCACTCGAGGGTATCAACTATTTACATTCCCCTCGTAGCTGTGGTAAGGCTAAGCGCGGCAATGCGTTCTGCCAATGCATACGTAATTACTCGAAAAATTAGACACATGTGAGGAGTGAAGTGTCTCCACGCTTAGTTCACGTTGTCTTCTTTGCTATGTGCAGGATGCAGCGTAAAGTTAACAAAGGAAACTAACATTAGGTCTATATTTAGTGTGAGCGGTGACGAGGTAAGCGCCGAGCGGCGTGGTGCCGTCGCACCACTGCAGCACGCCGGAGCGGCGGGACATGGGCACCACCTGTGCAACACGCAGGGCATATGTTTGTATTATTTTATCATTTGAAGGTATTCAAGCAACAGTGGAAATCTATATCTATAGCAGTTAATTTTTACAAGGTTTTACATATTTTTAAAAAAACATTCAAAATACTCATCTATATGTTTCAAAAAATAAGTTAAATATACTTATTTTTATAAAATTTTCATTAAAAAATGTATAATATGCGATCATTATATTTTTTAACAACATTATACTCATTTACTTTCATAAATCGCTACACATATTGACAAAATCACTAAGATGGCAACACTTTGTGGCTCACTGTTTACAACTATAAGCAACTACAATAGAATTAAATCAATATTGAATGAAATTTTATATGCAAACATAAAGAAATTGAAATTTATACTTTCAATTTATCAACTAACAGAAACAAATACGGTTCTCCAGGGAGTGTGTCAGACCCAGCGAGTCCAATCGTCGGTGTCTTGAAACTAAAAAAAAAATAGAAAACGAAATAGCCATTTGAATCGATTGCGCTCGGTCCCAGAGCTGTATCTCTCACCGTTCCAAAGATAGCCTTTTCATAAAATTCATAAAGATTGTAACAAGAAAATCATTTTGCAGGAAGCGATTTCAAATCGCGGGCTCTAAGCACATAATATTGTATTGTATAGTGGTTTCTGACGCTTTTAATTAAAATAAGAGAAATTGCCTTAAGTTCATAGTAGACAACATAACAACAAACAGACGCAGTTAGGTGATTAGCAATGCAAAAAGGAGACAGATATTTAGTGAGACAGCAACACAGTGACGTAGTTAGGTCATTAGCAACTCGAGGAAGTGAGCGATAAGGCCGGGCGAGAGCTTAAGGCTGGTGACTGATAAGCGAATCGAATAGTGGGATTTAATTTATGTAAAAGCTATCTTTGGATAATCGATTCAAATGCGGGCTATATCTTTTTTTTTTTTAGTTTCGAGACACCAACGATTGAACTCGCTGTGGACTATCGGAGGTTGATACACTCCCCGGACCCTCGCCCGGTCCAACAAATACATGCTACTGAAACAGCTTAATGCCATTACTATTATTATATTGGCAGCCCAGATATATATTAATTTGAACCACCTATTAATATCCCTCTCTTTAAAATGTATTAACATAAAACGTTAAAAGGAGTTATTAGTTGTAAAATTCCCTAAGCAAACACCCTAGTTTAGAAAGTATAAACACATTTTATAAAAATAATAAAAATTAGATGATAAATCTGGTACCTTATATGTCCGAATCAGTAGTTTATTTCTGTTAGTGATGGGATTCTTTTCGAGTAAAGTATTCACTATATTGAACACTTGCTGCATCACAGCGTCTTGTCGCATATCATCTTTACCCTAGTTAAAAGAATCGTTATAATTTATACACATATGTACATATATACCGTGTAAACTCTTGCTGTACATTTTAGGACGTTAACTTTTTAAAGTCAGCAGCCAATAATTGTTAAATTTAGTGAAAAATATAGATGAATTCAAACCAAGTACGAAATTTGCAGGTACTAATATTTGATAATGAATTTAAATATTATATATAATAATTCTTATAGTATGTATTAGTGTGAGACATGTCGTGGCGCACTGTATACGAGACAGGTCGTGAGTTCGATCCCTACATGGGAAAATAAAAAAAGTACTAATTAAATATATAACGTTGAATACGCAATACCGTGTCGTTGATCTACTCAACCTCAAATGCAATAGGTAGAAAATGGGGAACCGAAGGGAGTATCTTAACACTAGGTTCCCAAGTTTCTCCTCCGCCTGTCATGCGCGGCAGACAGCATTAAAAGTATAGGTTGCCAAAATATGCAAAACGAAAGACCATTTCTTGATATTCTCCATAAATATAATATCGACAGCTGAATTATTTTGATCACTGTTAAGTTTTTGCTATGTTACATAGATTGTTCCATAGTATTGAAAACAAATGAAACCAACAAAGAAATATAAGAATTTCTACCAATTTAAATAGAGACGTTATAAACTTTATAAAAACATACCTTTATTAATAGAATTCTTTTTTTACCATCGGAACTCAAACACGATATCTTTTTTGGATAATTAATCCCTCCCACTAGCTCGAAATATTTTTCGAAAGATATCAGCGCTGAAACATTGTTTAAAAGGTTAAAAGGCTAAAAGCCTTTTTATATTGATTACTTATAACAATTTAAATTAGTATATATGTATATAGTAAGGCATAATTTATTTAACAAATTTGTACAAGATTTAGCTTATTTTTTAGTATTATTACAAACTAAGAAGTTAAACCAAGCCATAAATCTAAATAAAATAGAGTCATAGTAACTTACTATTTAAATTAGAATAGTCACAGTCTTTACGTAGAGGCACCGTATCGGTGGGTATGGGGATCGCATCCAAGTTACGTAATTTAGATATGGCCTCGTTCCTTGGCACCGCTTGTGGCTTTAAATCTTTAGACTCTGGCACACAGTATGCAAAACTAATTGTAGCTGGAAAAAAAATTACATCTTATTAAATAATGCAAAACTTTAAATGTAAACAATATTTTATTGACAAAATACTTGAAGTACAGTAGAAGTAGACAATTTTGTCATTGCGCTGGGAAAACAGATATGTAACTGTAAGCGCGAACGCAGTTGAGGGTTGGACATCCATTCTTAGATATTTTTTCACCGTCAAGCTATATCACACATGGCAAAATATGCAGAGGGAACTTAGGAATCTACTGCTAAGTAACTCCGTTCCGCTCCCACTTCGCCATATTTGCGAGTTGAGTGGCTGAACTCAACTTTGCCTTGTTACTAGAGCGATTAATTGAAATTATCAAGTTTTCAGGTTTCCTTATGCCGATCCTGCTATGTGTACGCTGTAGCGTGAAGCTAAAAAATATTTAAAAGTATTTTTAAGCGTTTAGTCTGCTAGAAAATTTAATGAAGATACTATATTTAATGAAGTAGAGAGGTGGAATTTAACATTGTGTTTAATTAAAAAAATACCATCGCATATCAACTCCATCTGGTTCAAGACGAGTGCGTGTCCGCGCTGCTGGCGCAGGCGCGCCAGCAGCGCGGCGGCGGCGCTCACGCGCGGCTCCGGCGACGCCTGCCCCGGTGACAGCCTGCCCTCGCCCTTCTCCGAGTTCTTTAGGCTGAACAGTATTGGGAGGGTGTGGTGCGGGTGCTCCGTTGCACATCGCGCTGCGAAATTTATTCAATACTATAAGTTTTTTTACTAAACAATTTTATAAAATAATAATCAGAAGTATTTAGTATTGTAATATTATCTAGTGTAATATTATCTATATTACAATACTAAATACTTCTAAATATATAAACGAAACATCACTAAGAAAAAATCACATAAAATGACAAATTAATAAACAAGGAAATGTTTCAAATGTCAATATTTTATATAGTTTAAAGAAAGCTTACTCATAATTTTCCTTAAATGGTCCGAAAATACGCTGCTATCGTTAGAAAGTCTAGGGGCCAATTGTGGTACTACCGGTATAAACTTCCATGAAGGTATTTCGTTGAGGAGCTGGCCAAAGTCAAACTCCTCGTCTTCAAAATCAAAACCAATGTTGTCCAACCATAGAGAAATAACTCGGAACACTGATAAATCATTTTCATCACTCTCTTTCAGTGATAAAAGATAATATCTAGAAAAAAAAATTAAAAAAAAGAACTTAAAGAAAAAATCACTTTCATATCAGTATTTTTCTTGAAGTATTCAGTAGTGATTATTTTTTTCACTAAATTATTGAATACATAATATTTTATAAAATAATATTTTATGAAAATAAAAAAAGAAAGAACGAACACTGCCGAGAGTTAATTACCTCATAGCTAATTTTAAATAGCTTTCTTTTTCAGCTCTAGTACTTGCGATTTCTGCTTCATCCAATTGACCAAATGCAGTATTGACTCTATATCGTACTCTCAGAAAGGCTTTATCTTCTTCTCTGTAAAATTTTACAAACTTTTACAACCATCTAACCATATTGAGGCCGTTGCGACTCAATAACTTTTTGACTGTAAAAGCGGCAGTTATAGGTTCGATTCGGGGAATAAACTGTTTTCATTTTTTCACTCTGCTAAAAAGACAATGGGCCCTCTACCATATGCGGCAACAACAATAAAATACTTACCTTGCACTTTGTAAATCGTATCGAGTACCCTAGTAATTTTTAAATTTAGATTAATAAATATAATTTATTTACAATATAATGAGATGTAATGATAAAGTCAACATAAAAATGTACTAATTCGATATTTTATTCATGATTGTTGAATACCTAGTAACAGTTTGCTGTGAAGTTTTCAGGGATTCAGCAGTACCTTTCATGCTTTCAACACATCTTACTTTATTTTCAAATATGGACGATTCCATATACGCCACAACCTAGAACATAATTTTTAAATAAACAAGGTAAAAACGATTAGAGCCATGAATTAATTAAATTTCTATAGTATTTTCCACATTTTAAAAATAAAATTATGTAAATATATTTAAATATTTACAAATGTAACTCTCTCCTTCATAATAATAAAAGTATATATTGTACCTGCTTGTACTCTTCATCTGCAAATTTAGCTATATCATAGTACACCTTTCGGCGCGTGTCCATATCGTCGTGCCCGTTTAAAGCTTCTAGACTCTTCTTTAAATACGAGTGTATTTCACTTGAGTTCTCTCGTTTTGATTCCGCCATCCATAAACCGTATTGCCTTAAAACAAATTCTAATAGAGTTAATATAATAGATTAATAAGTCAGATACTTTAGATTTTGATAAAATTATATATTTATATGTTAGAACATTTTAATATAATATATAAATTTTAAAGACGTATAAAAATTTTAACGTAGTGGGATTTGAACCAGCGCCTCTTGAAACAGTCCAAGCTCTCTGACCAACTAAGCCATACGTTCTCAACTTCTCATCAAGCTACGTCGAAATTCTTAAACGCTTGTTACAATTTATTTATGTTGTAAGCATGCCTTTAGGCAGATGATGCTTACAAATTTCCGCTACCCAAAGACAATTCGTTAGAATTATCATTTGGCAAGAGAGAATGCTATTTATTTAAAATTTTCAATATTTATGTTTAAAGTGTTATTCCACATTTAGGAAAGGAAAAATAAATTTTAAAAAAGAACGGGGGCGCGAATCTCGCTACTTTCAAATTTTCATACGTTTTTTAAATTTTTATTTTTCTTTCCGAAATGTGGAATAACACTTTAAAAATAGTTATAAGGTTATTATACTTTTTTTTAAGTAATAGCGATCCCTTCGCGCCTTCTTCGATTTTTTTTGGAAAGATCTTTGTGGTTCATCTACTCTAATATTATAACTCTGAAGAGATTGTTTCTTTGTTTATATAGTTGAACGCGCTAATAGTGTAATATAAAAGAACCAGTAATTCCTGATTCCTTCTTCTGTTTCTTTTTCATTGCCTATTTATCGAGGAAGACTATAAGATATGTTATTAATATTAGAAGTGGATATAAATTATAAGAGTTTAGAATATAACAGAATGAGAAAATATTAAAAAATCTGGTGAACTCTAAAACTTTCATGCGTGCGCTGCGTAAACTGTTGAATGTATGCAAAAATAATGTATGGCAGAATGGTTCATCCTTTAAAAGTTTTGCGAGAGCATATGTTTATCTTCTAAGAACAACGCACAGTAACAACTTTTGTGTTCTACGAAGTATCAATCAACGAGTAATCTATAAACACCATATTAGGGATTCAAGCGTTGAACGTTCTCAACGATTGAGTTTACAATATTTTCGAACTCTCGCCGTATGGAAACTAAGCGTTAAACGTAATTTCATCATTTTTTTTAAATTTTGCCCTTCTTTTTATGACTAAGTATGCTTACAATATGCAACCACTATAATTGTAAAAAAATGGAAATTTAAAGCTCCTGGACGATGAAAAATACCTGAATTTCCCGAACCAACACTATTAAAAGAGCTAATACGAAGCTCACATTAATCTTCGAAATCATTATCTTGAATCAAATAAGACACAATAATAAAATTTCGAAATAATTGACATTGTTTTGAATGTGATAAAGATAGTCTTGAATGGGAAAGATAGAATGATTTTATTTGAGGGGTTACTACAATATGTTCATGGTGCAACATCATTTGAAAATCTTAGGATCATGATGGGACCTTAATGGTAATATTCGACAGACGTAACGAGACACCTACAAGATACCAGATATTCTGGTAATAAGGCAAAGCGCGGTGTTGAGTTCCGCCACTCAACACGCAATGCCTCAAATTCGGCGGAAAGTGGGGAACGGAAGTGGAACGGAGTGTCATAACACTAGGTTTCACTTCCGTTCCCTCTGCCTACCCTGTCTAGTGCGGGATACAGCGTGAAGCTGAAAAAGAAAAAAAAAAAAAAAAAAGATATTCTGGGAGGCGTTCAATATTAGATAAATAAAATGAAATTAAATTCTAGGCTGCGACTGTCAGCAGACGGGCGCACCGTTCATTCCACGTTTGAACTGCCCCTCGCCGTTTTCTTTACAATATAAATATACTCTAATTTTAAAAATGACGTCTAGCAAAACTTATATTGTTTCATTTTTAAGAATGAAACAATAAAAATGTTATTATACATTAATATGATATAGATTTACAGATACCTATTTACAGCCTCCACATGGATTCTAATAGATCCATGTAGAAGCTGTCATGTTTTCTGATGGTTCGTTACCAGTGATCGTTAATGGAACTAGGGCTGATATAATGAAGACATTCTTCGTCACATTGGTAGTTCAATTATACTCTAAAACTATTTACTAATGTAAGAACACAGATACGTGGAATCGATACAAATTTCTCATCAGTTACTTTTAACAGAAGAAGGCAAGATACCTCATTTTGAAACTAAAATATATTGATTACTATTTAGGTAAAAAAATACCAATATTGAAGACCTAATCTTCAATGTTTACCTATACTAGGTATCATAGTTATACAATAGGTGCCTTTGTACTTCGCCCGCCGCCCGACCTGAGGCCCACGGTACGGCGTACCACGCTCGCCGCGACGATTACTCTGCTCCCGTGTATGTATATATGGAAGAGTGTATATTTATGTTTGTAAGTATGAGTAGATTTTTATATATATTTTTGTGTTTTTGTTGTACAAGTGTACAAAAAAACAGACACACATATACCATATAATTCTCTACATGTGGAGGTTGGCTGGTAGAAAATAGTGCTTTTTCGCGTTCACGCTCCATTTGTGCATATTTTTTTTTAAATTGTGTACTATTTTCTAAATTCAATTTTATTTATGTCGTAAAAGTCCATTTTGATCTATACCAAAAGCGAAACGTGTCTAACTTATTTAATTGGATAAACAATTATACTGTATTGTAAACAATACAGAGCTATATTATACGATAAATCATATAATATTTTTTCTGAGAAAAACGCGTTTAACCAAATAAACAAACGAACTTTTCACTTTAATAATATTATACTAACTAACTAACTGTACCTTAAAGATATTGCTGTTAGTTTCGGATCCTCACAGTTCTGGGTAACCACACTGCTAAGCAATGACAAAGCAATATCTCTATGGCCTTTGGTCCATGATATTTGACTCTCTAGTAATACAACTTTTTGCGAAGATTCCTCTTTCTTAACGGCTGCTACTAGTCTTTGGGCCATCTGTATTCTGTTGTTTTTCAATCCTAATTCTACAAGAAAAGATATAAAGCTTATATGTTAATTAAATCTTTTTATTGTATAATTTACGATATCATTTATTTATAATTAATATTTACCAGCATACTGGAGTTGTAAGTTATTTATTTCAGATAAATATGTAAAATCAGTTTTAGCAATTTGTTCAAGCATTAGACTCCTCTGCGATATTAATGGCTCAAGATGTTGAAAATCGTTATAAGTCGGTATATTGTCAATTTTCCATTCGTCAATAAGATTAGACACGGTTTTTTTATTGCATCGTACTGAGAAATAATTATCAATATCACGTAACAGATGTAAGTATCCTACAATTTTATACACGCTCTGACAATTCTCCATGTTGAGTTTCTGACAGAGCCTCGCTATCGTCAGCCTTGCAATATTCAAAGGCTTTTCAAATTTAACGCTTGCCTCAATCGATGGTTGAATATTTATACAATCTTTGAGGCAGACATATCGCATAGCTTTAATAACGGAATTTTGATTAACACCTATTTTGGATTTCGCTTCTAATTCGGAAGTATCAACAAACTCGCTCCAGTCTCCTGAAATAAAAGTCTACGTAAAGAAACTAGCGTATGTACACTTTGCCATCGTAAATAAAATTATAACTAAATAATTGTATGTTTAGAATTCTCGATACAAGCAACGCTCTAAAAGGCTGAACATATTTCCTTGAATCATGGCTTCCAAAAGACTCGATTAAGTCATTTTAGCAAAGAACAATAAAATAAAAATGAAAATCGGTTTATCAGTTTTAGACCTACGACGTCACACAGACGTACACATACAGATACATACATATGTATGTAGACAATTCAAACAGTTCATATTTTCTTTAGCGTTAAAAATAAACATGATTTACCAAGATAAGAAAGACAGTCATATTTAATATCATCAAGCTCGTCATTCTCGGGGTACGATTGTATATAGCGGAGCGCGAGGTGGTGCATGCCGGAGCGGTGCAGACACGCGACGGAGCCGTACAGCGCGCCCGAGGGAGCGGGACAGGGAGACGCGTGCGAGCGGGACAGCGCTATGTCGTGGAGCAGGAGCGCGTCTGCGTACTGCCCCGTACTCATCAGGTGTTTGCGCTTCTCCTCCTCGCTGGTGAGGTGCGCTATCCCGCATCCATCTACAGCATCCATCTCTCCGATCGCGACAAAACTCTACAAACAACACAATCCATTTAGATTTTGACAAAAAAAGTAATACTTCTTTATAAAGATTGTTTATTTTTTTCGTTAAATCGTAATTGCAAAAATAATAAGGATAAAATAAATTACTTAACCTTATTTTTACCTTATTATTTGACGAAGTGTTTTAGCAATAGAGATTATTGATTCTTGTAAATATTATATTAAACACTATGCAAGGCCAAAGTATCATAGCGACTGAGTATCCGGAAGACACTGAGTTCGATTCCCACTTGAGGGAATGATACTAAGACAAATGGGTTGAACTCTGCCACTCGACACGCAATGTCTAGATGATTGGAATGGAATAGAGTGTCTTTATACTAAGTACCTTCTTTTTAAAGGATACTGTGTGAAAATAAAGAACTATGCAATAAATAAAATTATTATTTATAAGAAAATACATACTTTCCTGAATATATCTCTCACAAGTTCCGGGCCGTGATGGTCGGCGTGCAACTCGCCGTAGTAGAGAGCGGGCCAGTGCTGGTCGGCCGCGGCCGCCGCGCGCGCCACGCGCTCGTACTGCAACTGCAGGTACAGCCACGGAATGGAGCGTCTGCGCGACCTGGAATTGAGTAACGTAATATTATATCGGAAAATGCTATATTGCCATTAAGGTCAGTCGTGGTCAATCTTACCGAGTTATATAGTGACCAGCTTGAATTCGGACAAAATTAACGATGTCCAACATGTACTCCACGATCATTTTGTCGTTCGTACTCAATTGTGATTTATTAGAACTGCTGCCAACTTCGCTGTTTTCGAAGTTATCATTTTGAGTTTTCTCGCATATGTACGTGAAAACTTGTTTAATTTGCTCCGTGAACACATTTACATGTATGTCGGTAGAGCAAGTAAGTACTAATCCCATTAGTACTGGCATAATTTTGTGGCAGAATGTTGGCTGAAATAGTATTAAACATGATATAAACATCTTATTAATTCCCTGTTATTTTTATGTTAAAATAATTAGGGAATGAGTTATCTCTCATAAAAAAATACATAAATTCCGGTCCCTGGTGGTTTATTAAAGTATGAAACCCACCACACGTGACGAGATACAGTCAGATTATTCAGTCAAGCTAGTACATAAGACAAATATGAAATCATTATGGGTAGTTTGATATAATAATTATGTCAACAGATAGTCGAACCGAGATTACGGACTACTGTAAATTATTGTAAAAGATTTCAAAAATATATTTTTTTGAATATACGTGATTAATCCGGTTAAATTTGTATGATTACTATTACAGCACGAAACACGCCGGGACCAAGCCGGGATTAATGCCAGGAAGAAGAATCATAATCAAAATCATCATCATAATCTTCTATGATTACAACAACCTCAATCTCTCCGCATTTTCTTCATTTTATTTAGGTACGTAGATATAACGTAATATAATATGATAAATAACTTCCTTTCATATTTTCATTTTTTAGATAGTGTGTGCAAAGAGAGTGTGCGACAAATGTAGTCATTCATCATCATATAACTCTTTATATAACTAAATAAGCGGAAACTGTTGAACATAATGCTTTAACCAAAGCATTCCTAGTTTACTTTACTTTACTTTTATTTAAAAATATATATAATCCTTACCTTTACATTGCAAACCGCACGAAGACAGTTCACATAGTTGTTACTTGAAGCAAGTAAGTCTAACAGAGCAGATGTTACACGTATTATCCATTCAAAGTGGCATTCATTATCTATGGGTACCCAATAATCAACATCATTGTACTTATCAAATGTGCTGTTGTCAATTTTGTATTCGGTGCGTGCGTCACAATCCGTTGACGAAAGTGATTTTAAAATTGCTTTGTCGACTTCCACCATTACTGAAATAATAATATTTGTTATTTTAAAATTATTTGGAACGTTTTAAACATATAAATGGCTTAGTGGTCAGACCGCTTTTTAATTGTTAACACTGAGCGCGGTTTCGAGTGCCGCGACTTTAAAATTTTTATACGTTTTTTTTAAATTCTTCTATCCTTATGTGGTAAAACATCGTCATAAATTTAATTACATCTTTCTAAAAGTAAATGCTGTTAGAAGGATATGCTGAAATAACTAGACATTTTCCTTATTCTTTGTTTTCAGCTTTACGCTGAATCTCGCACATGACAGGGCAGAGGCAGAGACACTCCGTTCCGATCCTTACTTTCCACCTTATTACCATTTTTTTCTTTAATTAATGGTAGTTAAATTTTGTGTTATTATGTATTAAAATTATAGATTTTTTCTATTAAATGAACTAAAATCCCAAAAGATCTTTGGTAATAACAGTAAAGATAGACCCATGCAAGATAACCAAACAACTTCTAAATACATCAAATAACATATAATTAAAGAATCGCCTGTAAATAAAAAGAAATGTTTTAGTTGTTTTTACCCAGTGCTGCTTGGCCATCCTGATATTTCAGAAGGGCATTCAGTGCCTTGGTTACTGTTTTGCATACAGCCGGATCCTCATCGAAGATATACTCGAGGAGAGACTCTAAGACCATATTAGCAAAATATTGTTTCGGATTCAAATCGATGATTCTCTTGGTATCTGCGGGTGGAACGGTCACCAGAGTTTTCATATCATATGTACAGATTTCCGCAAGGCAGTTGCAAGCTTCTATAATAATCTAAAATAAAAAATAAATAAAATGTGTACTATTCACACAGTAGAATTAAAACTTTTATTAATTTTAGCTTTAAAAAACAAGAGTGGAAGTGGTACGGAGCAGAAAACAAAGAAAACCACGAACATAAGAAACACTGTATAATGCTTCCTATCTTGTTTTCTCCCACGTCTCAAACCCAATAAATTTATGTGTCTGTCTCTTTTAACTCACGCTTTTTCACAACAATGCTAAAGAAGTTTTCAATCCAAAACATAATAACAATATTAGACATGCTAATAGCGTTGTATTAACTTTAATACAAATAATTGGCGCAATAGTGGCTTGATAAGACAAGGTGCGGCGTTGAATATTTACCACTTAACATGTAAGTTGTAACAGTAGCAAGTAACTAAACTTGGAGGAGTTTAGTTACTTGATAAGTGAAGACCTATCAAGTAACTACTAAAGATTTTATTAATTCGCAAAACCAATTACATATCTATTTTATAGAACTTACTTTTTCTTCAGAACTGGTTTTTAAAATATTAGTTAAATTGAAGACAATTTTATGTACTAAGCTTGTTTTACAATCTTCCGAAAATCCTTTACTATTTACTTGTGCATATAGTTCTTTTATGAACGGTTTGTTTTCTTTCAGGAGTTGGTACATACTGGTGATAGTATTGTAGCTGAAAAATTGAACCAAAACAATTGAAGCATCTTCTTTTTAAGACACACAACTATGAAAATAAATATTGAGGCTACTCTGGCGCAATGGTACATCATCTGACTGTGGGCGCGACATTTAAGGGCTGGGCTTCAATTTGTATTGGGGGGGAATTATTTGCTATCAATTCCTCGCTTTGGTAAAAAGACTAAGCACGGTGTAAAATTGTTCAACTTAACAAGTAACATTTTTAACATATTTAAGATGATATTTCACATTTAGGAAAGAAAACTTTTTCGAAAACGTATGGATGGAAACGTAGGATGTTCTAGTGTTCTGCTATTTATTATCCCTGACTTTATGCGTAAAAACTTAAAGTAAATTAAAAATGGTTTGTATTTAGGTAATTAAGATTAAGTTTAGTTAATAAAGATTAATAAGCCCACCTTGCATTGGTTAAATTTAAAGTTAATACTTCAAGGCTATTTAGAAAAACAGATTTCGTAACTTTGCCTTCGACATTCTCATTTGTCGCCAAACCTAAACAATCGACGACATCGACACTATCATCTATGTACACATTTATATCTTTCGTTAGATATTTCAACAGAGTATTACATTGGTCGCCGTGTCCTTCTTCCCTTTTTGTGTTCAAAACAGAAACAATTTTGGAAATTCTTGATTTTTGTAAACATTTTGAAGAATGATTTATAATTTTTAAAATTATTGTCTGTAAGCTTTTAACGAAAATGTCAATTTCCTGTTTAATTTTAGAATTTTTTAATGCAGATGTAAAGCTTGTAACTAAATAGTTAAAGAGCAATGCATCAGACGAATGTCCTAAAGGGATATTATCAACAAAAGACAAGTACGCAAACAGATTGCATACTTTGAAATCGAAAACTTTCTCAGTCAATACTTTATCCCATAACTTGAAAAGAATGCTGAGAAGTAATATTGGTTGGTTCTTGCAGAGGTATGGCATTATGTTTTCGTCGATCAACTCCTGAAAGTAAGATTTACATAAAATCATATTAGCAGCGATAGCCACTAACAATATGCTTAATACAGATAATATAAGTAATACCTACGCCAAAATATCTCAGAATCGCGCTAAAAGTACGCTTAGAATAGGCGTGTGAGTTTGATTTACATTGAAGACACAAATTAAATAATTCTGAGGCTTCTTGAACATCTTCTACATGTCTAGCAGTCAAATATAGTATTTCTCCTAGATTTTCTACAAATAAATGACTCCATTTTTCATGATTTAATATATCTCTTGTAGATTGAAAAATTTTTTTTGCATTTTCTGTCATGTTTGAATTTTCACTTTCCAGTTTATAATTATCGGCCGCTACGCACGGCAGACACAAAGACATTAAATTGCTGAAACAAATCTAAAAAAATAAATTGACATGATTATTTATTCAATTATTACTTATTAATTATATTGCTTTTTACGACTGTTTAACAGGCCCTTGCAACTAAGACGAACCTCAATAATTTCTTCATTTGACTTCTTAGTTTGTATTTTCAAATAGTTGAGAACGCCACTACTGGTCACATCGCCGTTACTCCTCCATACAATATCAGTGGACGCGAGCCATTTCATATGTGTAACAACAAAATCATCCAGATGTTCAAATCCAAATAAATAAAACGGTATATTTTCAAATGTTTTCCCTTTTTCAAACCAACAGTACAATATTCTTAAGATATTATTATTTATGTAAGCATTAATTGTAATAGACATAACGGTTTGTGTCAGAATGTTCAATACTTTCTTTACTATACATTTGTCCATTGATTTTTCATTTTGAAATACTATGATGCTAAAGACGATGTCATGAATATAGAATGTTTTTGTTACTCCCAATACAAAAAAACACCGTAAGACTGTAAGGGCTCTATTTATTGATTCGTCTCTGACAACAGTCTCTTTTTGATTTGGAATCTGTAATAATATAACGAAAAAATATTAATTTTTTAATTTTATGAAATCATAAAGATAAATTTTTATACCAATATATAATTCAAAAGTTCCAGACAATGTATAAGTGTTATTTAGTAAGAGATACGTAAATATCTCATTTGAAATTACTTACCTACTTCTCACCTTTAAATAAGCTAATGAAACAGTATGTTAATCTAGTGCTTCGTATTTCTCGATATCTAAAAATTGTATCGCAGAGGGAGCCTAGTATTTAAAAGAAAGATACTTTTTGCACCATTTTTGCCACATTTTTGATCTCGAGGTCTCTTTTCCCGAGGGGGAATCGAGCCCACAACTGTCGTGTCGCACAGACGCATGTCTGTGCATCTGCGTCACGTCTGTATGTTATTAGTTCATGGTACTACATTAGAACCTCCATTTTACGTCTACTTACTTATTAAACATTTATAAAGGTTTAAATAACATCGTATGAACTAACTCAAGTATGAAGCTACAAAAGTGCATTAACAGCCAATATTCTTGAAATATGTAAGTATTGAGATAAACAATAGGCCTGGACTACTACATACATGCATAATAATGCATCCTACTATTATTAAAAAAATCTAATAGAAAGAGATTACCAATTGCACATGTCAAACGGTCTTACAGGCTATCTTACTTACTTTTAATAAAAATATGAGTTTGATGAAACTTACATTTACCATAAACAAATTAGAAAGACGATCAGATAAATTTTTCATATCCTCTACTCTTATTTCATCACCTATGACGTTTAACAAGTAACAGCAATACAGTCGTATACAATGATTGCTATCCGTAATGGCGTCCATTAGGTTTTCCTTAAAGCGATATTCTCTTACTAATTCTATATCTTTCTCCACGTTCAGTGCTATCATTTTCGCCAAACATTCATATACTAAGGCGGCTACATCCGGTGGCATTTTCGAGCACCTCCGCAAGTAACTGTTTATCATTATGAGACAATTGTGACGCATTACTTCATCATTTTGCAACCAAATTGTATCCATAAGTTGCAACAATATTTTAAGAAGACCACGAGTCACTGCTGGATCTCTGAACAGTTCTCTGCACATACCCTGCATTAATGTAAATACTGATTCTAAAACAATATAATATACAGTTTATTTTATCAAATTTTACAAATATTACTAATAATAAGGTTAAATGAACGAGGCCTTTCGTGGCGAAATGGCATAAGCTTGCGACTGTAAACGCGATAAGTTGAGGGTCCATTCCCACTCGACTAAATGAAATATTTAATATTTTTATTTCTTTGCTCTGGTAAGCTCCGCCACTCAGCACGAAAAGCTTCAAATCCGGCGAAAAAAAATAGGAAATGAAACGGCGTGTCTTAACACTAATTTCCCGAATTCCCCCTGCCTACCCTGCCATATGCTGGGTACAGTATGAAAATAAGAAAAAAAAATACCTAATGTTGATATTTCCATCACTCCATAGTTCAATAAACTTATACATTTAAGGGCACATTCTACTTCAGCCTTCAAAGTGAAATTATACAAGGTTATATCTAAAATTCGTTTCACAAGCTCATCTGTGTATTCACTACGTTTTCTACAATATGCTGACAGTAAAAAAATACAATTCTGTTTCAGACCAATTATATGAAATTCGATATCATCTTCATAGTAATCACCATCCTCGGGTGTAATATCTTGTATGATTATGTCATAAATACACTGAATTAACTCTGTGTTTACGTCTTGCCGTATTGCCGTATTTAGAATATCATGATACTCGTTTAATAGAATTTGTTGTACTGCCTTCAATATGGCTATTTTGTCGCATATTTGCGAATTAGATTTCAAGATGTCATTAATACACTTGTAAACATTCTTCATTGCACTAAAGCACTCTGAATATAAAGATATATCTTTAATCTCATTGCTCATTTTTAAGTGATAATTTAGAAGTGAATCAAAAAGTGCTAAGATGACAGGAACATATTTTATGTAATCAATGATTTTGATATCATTTTTCATCAAATCCATTGTACTGTTAGATAATTTTTGCTGTATGTAAGTCAGTATTGTAACACTCATTTCATTATTCATTTCAAATAGTTCAATAGTATCTTCTTTGGGCGCTGCAGGGACTGGTATTTCATATTCAAACTCACTATACAAGATACTTGTGTCCATGGAAAGAAATATAGCACTATATATGCTATTATCCTCGGCAGTATTTTTAATAGAAATTTTGGATGAAAAATTTTCATTACACAAAAGCCTTGTTAGAAATTCGGCAACTATTTTGCAATCTAACGTAAACATATTATTAGCTTGGATCAACCAAGCAAAACACTTTTGCCTCATATTTATATGGCACATTTTTTTGTAATATTTGTTATATAAAAGGTTTAATGTCTTTAAAGTATGATCATTTACAGGCAGAGCTTTCTCAATGTATGATGTTAATAACGGCTCAATAATCTGATATTTCAGGGGAACTAGATTTAAAATTACTTGCATAATGGTATGTATTGTGCTGTGTGCACAATTAGCAACTGTTGCGTTTCTGAAAAAAAAAAAAACATTCTTTTATTTGCAAGTTATTTATAGATATCCCACACGTAGTATAGAAAAATACTTTAAAAAAAAAAGCATTCTTTTTAGAGATTTTTACAAATTTACACGGGTTTAAATCCCGCTACGTTTGAACATACATTGATATGTATCCTTATTGAATATCCACTTCAATTATTATTAAGAATATTCAATTCATTCAACATCATAATTTTTTTATCTTAAATTATGAAACTATTTGTAAATTAAACATCTTACCTTACACAAACACTCCAAAAGGAAATAAAAACGTTACTAGCATCCGTGTATTCTGGAAGAGATGTAATATGTTTGATTACAACGCAGGTTAGATCCTTCATGGAATCCCAATTTACATTCTTATTATTAACAGTAATGATTGTTTCTAGGATACTCAAAGCCAATATATATTCTTCATATGAAATTGTAAAATAGTAATGTTTCACATACATAAAGACAATAGCAATCCTGCAATAAAGTGTAACATTCAAGCGTCTAAAAGGTTAAAAATAGATATTTTAGTTACTAGCATCTTCAGATATTTTATATACTCCTGAATACACGAACCAATTTCAGTTCGGTTTTTGCAATCGACAGCCTTCTTTGTAATTGTGGTGGTTCTTAGCTATATTTTATGAAAGTAGGATGAATAGTACAAGAACTACGAGCACTTTTCCGAGATGATGTAGGGATTTTTCGGGAAATATTTTTTTTTTTTTAATTTCTTTATTTGTATTATTATTTTTTGAATCATTTTCGTACCTATTAATAAATTAAAAAAAACTGAGGGATATTGGTATATAGCTTGGTACGGAGCTTACCACGGATCACAATTAGAGCGCAGTTCATCTAGTAAATCAGTGAAACATTTATGTTTGCTAAATGACATTTTTGGTTTTTTAGCTGAAGTACCCACTTCGACAGTTTCATTTTCTACCATATTGAAAATCTAAAAAAAAAACAAATATTATATACATAAGAAGGATATATATCAATAATATTGTAACAAATGGAATTCTTTGTCAGACCGTCAAGAGCGCTCAACTGTAAACAAGTTGCATTTGCGTTATTTCTCAATTGTAGGAATGAATTATTTAATTCTGATAACTAGACAAATCGCGGCGTTAAGTTTAGCATCCATTCTATGGCTCTCCATAATTAGGCGAAATGTTGGGAAGGAAATGTTATACTAATATGTAATAACACTTTGTTTCCGCCGTCTAAACGACGAAGCAAAATTATAAATAAAATATTTACCCTATAAAAAGCGGACGCGGCAACATAGTTGAATTCATTACACTCTATCATATTGTCGTTTTGCTTCTGCTGTCTTTGTATGGTGTTTATTTCCATGCAAACAATTTCTAATATACTGTGAAGGTGGCGATTCCATGTGTCTAAGCTGCTTACTAACGCGACATCAACATTTTTATTGTTTTCTATTGGGTGATGTATTACGATTATCATTTTGAACAGTTTAAACAACAAAATCTAAAATTAAATATTAAAATTCTTAATAGAAGAATAAATTTTACACAAGATATAAATAAAATACATGGTAAAATATATACCTTTTTTTTGCTACCCATACTTCCTTCGTAAAATTTGAATATAATTGGCAGCTGTGACTCGCAGAACTTGCATATTGTTAATCGACTTTCTACATGTAGCTTTAAATAAAAGAAATATTATCATTTTAACAGTGATTTCCATATTATATTATGTTAATAAGTAATATATAATAGCAGGCACATGGCACATGGCAGGTTAGGCAGAGGAAACTTGTAAATTAACCTGATATAATGTATACATATATACAAAAATAGTATTTATAAATTCGGCGGAAAGTGGGGAAAGGAAGTAGAACGGAGTGTCATAACACTAGGTTCCACTTCCGTTCCCTCTGCCTACCCTGCCTAGTGCGGGATACAGCGTGAAGCTGGAAAAAAAAAAAAATAGTATTTATAAAAAAGTACTTACTGAATTAATCAATAATATTGTAATCTCTATAATAATTTCTTGTACTTTTTTATCAATGTGCACTTTTGTAAAATATTTCTTGATATTTGGTAATGCATCTCGTAGTGTGATCGCAAATTGGCAGTAACTACAAGCATTCTTTACAATAAACCATAACAGCTTTATTTTGACTAATTCATCTAAAGATGAATATTCAGTAAGACATGCTGTTATTGATATATCCAGTAAACCTTTAAAAACATTCTAATATTATTTATATAATTTGCAAAATATATATTATTAATATATACATACATACTAGTCAAGTACATGAGGCCTGTTGTGGCACAAGCGTGTGACTGTAACCAACAGGTTCTGGGTTCGATCCACAGTTGAGAAAATAAAACATCGATATTTTCAATTTTAAATATTTAATGTTTCTTTCCTTCGCTCTGGTAATAAGGCAAAGCGCGGCCTTGAGTTCCGCCACTCAACACGCAACGCCTCAACTTCGGCGGAAAGTGGCGAACGGAAGTGGAGCAGAGTGTCTTAACACTAAGTTCCCGGGTTCCCTCTGCCTACCCTGCCTCGTGAAGGATTCAACGTAACCTCGTGAAGGTTTCAACGTAACCTCGTGAAGGATTTAACGTAACTTTTCCTGCTTAAACTGATTTTCATATTTCAGGCAAAATATATATTCATAAATTTTACATTATGTATTATTCTGATTTATAAGCTAAATCTATTGAAATTGTACTTTTTAAGTTTTATATAAATCTGTTCAGTAGAATCTGTGTGATAATTAAGCAAACATCCAGCCTGGCAAACTTTTACAATTACAACATTATGTGTTGAGGGGAGGAAGTCAATGCCACACTTTGCCTTGTTAATAGAGCAGAGAAATTAAAATATTAAATATTGATTTTTTTGAGTGGGGATTGAACCCACAACCTATAGCATTTACAGTCACATACTTGTGCCCCCATGCCACAATAGGCCTCTTAATATGACTATAGGACCCAATATTTGGTTAAACCTTAACATTAGTATTTTCTATATTTATTTTCATGTGTCATAATGTATGGTATGGTTCTTTGATTGTGGCGTTCCGAGCGTGCCAGTTGAGCACATATCACTTCGCCAATGTCACGTTGAATGGAGAAGACACGAAGGAGGTTGTACGGTAGAAAAAAAAATATTACACAATAGGAGAATGCATATTAAAAAAAGGAGATCAAGTTAAAAATTGCCTTCACCTATAACAAAAAAAAAATACATATATTAAAATAAATATATACATTATCTATACACAGGGTTAGTAATAAGAAATATATAATACAAAGGTGTTAGTCTACAATTTAATATTGTTATATCTAATATATTTACATAAAAATTTACATAATGGACTAAACACAAACATTAACAAACATTGAACATTAAGGGGACGGGGAACTTTGTGAGGAAGGACATCATATAAGGGATGGATTAAGTTGGGGCATGTAAAAAGAATGTGAGAAGGGGAACCATCGTCTAGACCACATTCACACAGTGAGTGGTCCCTGACCCTGATCTTAGCTAGATGTACCGGTGTGCTCGCATGTCCAAGGCGCAAGCGACATATGGTCGATATTATCCTCCGTTCAATAAATTTTTGAGAATAAAACCATGGCCGCCTGGGGATATTAGGTTGAATCGCAGCATAGAACTTACCTTTCTGGGATTTTGACATATTCCAAAATTCAGACCACGACACATCCAAATGAGTTAATGCAAGGGACAACAGATCCTGGGCCGAAAAAGAAAAGTGATCCAAACTGCCTCACTGGATGGCTAATTTTGCGCAAGAGTCTGCAGATTCATTCCCACTGATTCCAGAATGCCCTGGAATCCATGCCAAAGTAACAACCAAACCCTTTAAATAACATGAGTACAGTTCTTCACGAATCCTTAAAATAATTGAAGACCTTAATTTACTATGAAAGGGATTTCCCTTTACAGCTAGTAAGCAGCTTAATGAGTCAGTACAAATAACAGTCTGTTTAAAGTCATGGGAGAGTGTGAACCGGATTGCTTCTAACAAAGCAACAGCCTCTCCAGTAAACACGGATGATTCGGGAGGACATTTAAATTGTAAAATAATTTTGAATTTTGGTATCCAGCACGCTGCACCAACACAGCTTTCGTTTGAAAGCTTTGACGCATCTGTAAAGATAAGGATATGATTTAACCAGTTTTCATTTACTATGGCTTGGAACTTTGTGTTGGTGTCAGCAGCTCCCTTGGTCAGGCCAAGATTTGTGATGATAAAGGGATGGTGTACTAAAGCTTTATAAGGCGTACAGAACAAAGGGTTAGCAGGATAGCGGGACAGAGGGTGAGGAAGGGAGGTAAATTTAATGAAGCTAGCAAGCAAGTAGGGAAGCGGCTTGCCACGAGGAATAAGGTCAGCTAACTCAGATAGCTTAGACCACAAGGGATGGGAAGAAAACTGTAGCATTTTACCAACAAATCGATCAGATAAAAATTGACGACGAATAGGAAAAGGTGGATCAACACACTCCACCTGTAATGCATTGGTAGGGGAAGACCTCATTGCACCTAAAACAATTCGAAGGCATTTGTACTGAATTCTGTTAAGTTTGTCAGTAGCAGCTTTATTAAAGGGGTCTAAAACAAATAACCCGTAGTCAATATGACTACAAATTATTGCATTGTACAGTAGTTTTTGAGTAAAAGGGTGTGCACCCCACCACACACCAGACACAGCTCTTAAAGCATTGATGCCTTTTTCACATTTTTTGCTGACATGTTCAGCATGAGCAATTCCGTTCAGTCTTTTATCAAGGACCATGCCTAAGAATTTAACACTATCTGCTAATTGTATGATATCATTACCACAGTAAATTTCAAAATTAGGTGTTACTCTCTTTTTGGAGAATACTACCGCCCGACATTTCGCTACTGATAATGCCAAGCCATGGCCAAGGAGCCACTGGTCCAGATAGTGTAAAGCAGTATTTAAACGATAAGTTATGTCCTCCACTGATTTTGAGCTATAGCAGAGGACGATGTCATCAGCGTATTGAAGGATATTACAAAAGCTACTGACAGACAATTCGAGGTCATGAGTATATAGGTTATACAACAGAGGACTAAGAGCTGAGCCTTGAGGTAATCCCTTCCAGACCAGTCTGGAAGGCACAGTAAGAAGCGGATGTTTCACAGATATCGATCTGCCGGTCAGCAGATTGCAAATGAAATGAGACAACTTCGGCGGGATACTCAGCTGTTGCAGTTTCTGCCTGAGTACCGGAAGAAGGACATTATCATAAGCAGAAGCGAGATCTAAAAAAAACCCCCACTAAATACTCTCCTTTGGCGAAAGCTCGTCGAATGTCTGTGGTAAAAACACTGAGACTATCTGTGGTACTTAACCCCTTTCTGAAGCCAAATTGAGAGGGTGCTAAGATATTTCTGCTTTCCACTATCCATTCCAGACGATTTTTTAAAAGCCGTTCCATAATTTTTGATAGAGCAGATGCTAGGGCAATGGGTCTGTAGGAATCGGAATCAGAAGGACATTTTCCAGGTTTAAGGATAGGAATGATAATTTGGGATTTCCAAGGTAGTGGGATATTGCCTGATTGAAATATTGCGTTGATTAAATTTAAGAAATATAGCTTAGACTTCTCATTTAGTCTAGCAATAAAAGAGTATGAGATACTATCCTCACCTGGGCTAGTGTCTCTTAAATCCGTTAAGACGTTTTTGAGTTCTTCAGACGAAAAACAAGCGTCCATTTCATCCGAAGATTCAATCAGTGGGAAAATAAATAAGTCATGAGATGGTACAAAAGGCGGAGCCAATTTGTTAGCAAAATCACACAGCCACAAAGAAGGATTATTGGAGTTAGGACTGGAATCATAGTTAAGGGAACGGCGAAATCTCCTAACATTTTTCCATATGAGTGAGGAAGGAGAGCGAGGGCTAAGGGATTCACAAAAATTGGCCCATCCAATTCTCTTCTTTTTCCTAATCAATTTTCTAAACTTCGCATCACTGCGTTTGTACTCAACAAATTTCTCCATAGTCATATAGACTGCATATGACTCCTCGGCAGCTGTTCGCCGATTGACAGAATCAGAGCATTCCTGATCCCACCAAGGATTGAAATGCATCCAATTCTGAATGGAGCGTTTTCTAGGGATGTGAAAGTCAGCCGCAGACAAGATGGTAGAGACAAAACGTTCATAGCAAAGAATGATATTCTCAAGATTAGCAGACTCAGGAAGATTGCCCAACATGCAATCCACAGAGTCGGCGTACTTATTCCAGTTGGCTTGTTTTAGGTTAAATTTAGATGTAGAATAAAGAGAGGAAGAAGGAGGAGGTCTATTACGCATTGAGATAAGTATAGGAAAATGGTCACTACCATGGGTAGAAGGTAGAACAGACCATGATAGCTGGGTAGCCAGAGATGGGGAGGATAGGGAAAGATCAACAGCAGTCCTAGGATTCTGATTTGGATTAACCCTACGAGTCGGAGAGCCATCATTGATAATGCAAAGAGATACATCATCAATCATGTCTACCAACAAAGGAGATAACCCATCACAGTAATAACACCCCCACAAAGAGTGATGAGTGTTAAAATCACCTAGGACCAAGACAGGACTAGGGAGCAAAGAGATAATAGACTTAAGCTCAAGGAAAACAGAGGAAGAAGGATGAGGGATATAAACAGATAGGAAGGAAATATTGAAAGCCCTCACAGCAACAGCATTAATCTGTTGGCTGTGAGGGGGGAGAGGGATACAGGAATAAGGAGAGGAGTGCTGGATGAGGATAGCACAACCTCCATACCCGTCATTTCTGTCCTCCCTTAAACAGGAGAAACCTGATACCCTAAAGCGGGAATCAGGCACCAGCCATGTTTCCGAGAGGGCAATAATGACAGGGTTGTACAAAGAAATAATATTAAGTAATTCGTGCTTTTTGGCACGAATACTTTTACTATTCCATTGTAGGAAGCTCAGTGCTGCCATTATTTAGTATTTTAAAAATTGTTAGTAAATTTTGGGCAACGTTGGACGGTATAGGAAGTTCATCAGCGGTTCTGAAGATACTCACAAGGGTTTCAGTAAGTGCAACCAATAGATCTTTTCTAGATTCTATTGGACTGTCAACACCTTGGTTTAGAGCGCAACCATTAGGAAGGGACGACGGACATGCGGCAGTTAGGGCTTGATGAGCTTGACTATTATATCCCTTTGCTAAAGGAGCTCGGGGACGAGGAGACTGAAAAACAGTCTTTTTATATGATCTGTTAGGGGAGGCAGGGGCTGGTAATTTAGAAGGAGAGGGAACTGCATAGGTGGGCGGGGAAAACATTTCCTTAGCCATATCCGCATAGGACTTGCGAACAGGAGGAAAACGAGCGGAAGCCTCTATATACGAAATACACTCTTGTGACATGGTAATTTTGATGGACTGTTGCCTTGCAAACTCAGGACAGTCTTTGTCAGTAGCAAAATGTTTGCTTTCACAATGTAAACAATAAGCATTTTCCCTATTAGTGTCACATGCTTCACCAGTGTGGGACTGAGAACACTTGTAACACCTTGGCTTCGATCTGCACTGTGATTTAATGTGACCAAAACGACAACAATTTAGGCACTGGATAGTGGGAAATTTGTATGGTTCTACTGGGAGAGAGGAATGGTATGAAAAGACCCTTTCAGGCAACTTTTGTCCACGGAATGTAACTACAACTGACTGGGTTGGAACCCATGTAGTCACACCCTCACTTACACACTTTCTATTAAGTCGTCTTGCTTTCATCACTTGTATACCATTTGAGGGAAATTCTAGAGAGCCTACAAACTCATCAAGTGAGAAGTCCACTGGGACATTTCTTACAATACCCATTCGAGTGATATTAAAAGTAGGGATAACTGCCACATACTTACATAGACCTAAAATGGGATTGAATAAAAATAAATTCGCTGCAGTAGCTGTTGAGAATTCCACGCTGATTTTGTTGCGACCAACATTTTTCACTCCATCACTGGTGATGTTATTAATTTTATTAATATGGAGAAATTGGCCAAACTTTATTGCTTTAATAGAGGTACCGGCAGCAGGATCTGGAGTTTCCCTCGACACATATACTATAAAAGGGCCTTTGTCTGAATCGATGTAGGATTTAGGACTTTCTGACAGGGAAGGGTGAATATATAAACTTTGAATTGGCGGTGTAGCCGTAGCTGGGTCAAAAATTGTTTTTTTTTCAGACTCTGCAATATGTGAAGGTGGGTTATCACCTTGTCTTTTACGCGATGTAGCCTGAGAGTCGCATTTGCCACCACCAGGATCAGGGGGATCAGGCGGATGCGGATCAGCATCCATTTTAAAATAAACTAACCTAACTTACCTTATAATTAGCTAATCTAAAGGACAAAATACCACAAACACTCACAACAACAAACACCGATAATAAAACCGATCTCCTTTTTAAGAAATCGCACTTTTCACTAAAAATATATGTACAAATATCACTAAAATAAGAAATCCTCACAAACACGTGTGTTAACCAAAACAAACGTCAGCGAAGTCATGTGTTTTAATGTATCAGTTGCATTAAATAGTATTATGTTCTGTGTCTATCTGATCCAACAAAACATTGTTGCACAAATCTATATTTGACACTATTATATTACAGCAGAGATTTAACTGTAAATTCAATTATTGAAGGTTCAATTCCCTATAGTGAGAATTATTTTCAATTCCTGTCTGTGGTAACAAGACTTAATATGTTTTACTATTTTTAAAGTGTTATTCTACACTTAGGAAAGAAAAATACTAAATTTAAAAACATAATAATTTGAACAAAGCAGGATTTAAACCCGCGCCTCCTGTAAACCGTCCAAGCACTCTGAACCAACTGAACTCACTTAGTTGGTCAGAGCACTTGTACGGTTTCCAAGATGCCCAGTTTAAATCCTGCTTTGTTAAAATTTTTATATATTTTTAAATTTAGTATAAGATTTAATATAGTTGTGGGTTCTTCCACTTAAAACACAATGTATGAAAATTGAGCAAAAAGTACCAAATGAAGTGTTATATAAGATCTCCCTATTTTTCTTTCATATCAAAGATACAGAGGTAATGAAAAATATATAATCTTACTCTCCCATGTAGATGGTGTGATGTAGCCCAAGTAATTTTCATTTGGTAAAATATATTTGTATAGTAAATTTAAATAGGCATCTCCAATAGCCTTTGTTAAACGAATATCATTTAATATATTTAAACAAGCAATGGTTATTTTGTCACATTTAATATATGCACGACCTAAAGAAAATAAAAATAATATAATTATATTTCACAAGTACATTCTCACTGTAAATTTTAATTCAAGTATTGTAAATAAACATAAATGTCTTTTACTATACTTATTTCTTTTTAAATATTTAAAGAAACCCTAGACAAAATATCTTAAGATAACTTTATATTTTTATAAAAAATATTAGCATTTTCACTATATAACATAATATAAATATAAACCAATATTAAATAAAATATTAAATACCTTTGTTGGCACATGCCACACATAAATGCAAAAGACTGGAGCAAAGTGGTGCAGTAACACTTTTAAAAGTTTTAGAAGTTTCATATTTTTCAGTTTCCTTAAAAATGTGACAATATATTTACACACTGTTATAGACGAGATAAATAAATAATACAAAAACAATGTATAAAAATAAACCTTCATTATATAGTCATTAATATCATCAAAAACATGATTCCATGTATATCCTGACTTCTTTAAAGTATTTTTTGTGAGTAATGATGGTATAGCATTTCTAGTGAGGAAATCTTTTAATATTTCAGCATTTTTTTTTCTTTCGCTTGCTCGTATGGATGTTAATCCTGAACATGCTTCTTTTACTGATTCCTCACTCATTTTGTATATTCAATATTTGTGTTCTGTTCTACTGGTAATTTAATAGTGAAAACCTATCACAATGTTAAAAACATATCATAATTTTTTTTAAATAATTAATATTACATTATATTTCTATAATAGGTATTGTAGTTATTTTCATTAATGATAATTAAGTCTTACAATAATAATTGTCTGATGTCTTATATTTTAATTTTAAAAATATAGTTTAATAAGAAAATTTTATGACTTTAGTAAAAGTATATATTCATTTTAAGTAACATTATAAACTAATATTTATGTTTATATAAAGATATGATAACACGAATTGTGATCTCCCAATTTCCTATATATCAACCGCCGTAAATAAATTTTCAAATCCAGTGACATATGACACTCGACAGCAATAACAGCACAACCACAATAACAGAATTGCGTTGAAATGGTCTTTACAAAATAAAAGTTCATAGACTAACAATAACTGTGATGAATGTCTCGCACAATTATTTTAATTCAAACTGTAATTGTAAACTTTATATATATAATAAAAAAGAAATAGTTGAAGAAAAGTAATAAAAATGTTGATTCAATATTATAATGTACAAGAATACTTTGCATAATATACGGTTATATTTAAGTAATTGCTTTTAACCTACTAGTTATATAGTGATTTTTACTTACGGCTCCCACTGCATGGTCAAACAATAATAATTAAGATTTGTGTATGAGACATGGCAAATTCTACAAGCCAGAATTTTGATAGCAGATCTATATGGTTATATGGAAAATTTAAACGTAAAATAGTAAAACCTATAGATTTCGCGATATGCTTCGAGATTAACGCCTTAATAATGTATACTTATTAATATTCTACTAATTATTGATTTAGCTGGCATTATTATAGTTTTCATGGATAGATATTGTTTTTAGAACAAAAAAGTTGTCGAAATTAACAACTAAAAAACTGTAATTCAAGCGGGCGACGCCACGGACGGGTCACAGTGAGTATGGGACATCCGTGTCGTGGATTTTTTGGTCAAAAATTGTTCACTGAAAGAGTGATGTGGGCCGGCGCGTTTTCATGCTGGAAGAACCAGTGCCCTTTTCTTCTGGATACTCTACCTCAATCTTTTCAAAACCTTCAAAAAGAACTTCTGTTTTACAGTTTGACCCGGGGGAACGAACTTCGCGTTCGAACTCACAACACCTCTGCAATCGAAGAAATAAATGAGCATGTCTTGATGTTTGACCTCACTTAGCGAGCTTTTTTAAAACGTGAAAATCAATCGTAGACTCTGGTTTTACTTAAGGTAGTTCATAAGCGGTCTTAAGAATTACAATAGCTTCCGTGGCCGAATTCTCCAACAGGAAACAAAATTTTACAGCCACACGTTGTTCTTGACAACCTGCCATTGAGTTTTCGCCGAAATGTAAAAAGTTGTTTTACTAAAAAAATCTCACAGGCGAACTGATGCACTTGCAGCGACGCAACACCGACACAGGTAGTGCAACACTAACAGAAAACAATAAGTGGTTCAACAATAATTGAGGCCTATCGTGGCGTGACCTCAACCGACAGGTTCTGGGTTCGATCCCCAGTCGAGGTAATGAAATATTTAATATTTTCAATTTAAAGTTTCATTTCTTCGCTCTGGTAATAAGTCAAAGCGCGGCGTTGAGTTCCACCACTCAACACGCACTGCCCCAAATTCGGTGGAAAGTGAGAAACGGAAGTAGAACGGAGTGTCTTAAGACTAGGTTCCCGGGTTCCCTCTGCCTACCCTGCCTCGTGCGGGATACAGCGTGAAGCTGAGTGAGTGAGTGAGTAAGTGGTTCAACAATAGGTTACTCCTCTTACTCTCCCTCCTCCAAACAATGTGATTCCAGCAAGTTATAGGTAGGGATTGATGTTATCGTGGGTCGAGGAGATAGTCGGTGTTATATATCAATAGAGCGCCTTTAGCAATGGCAATGTATCTAACTTGGCAGTCCGTACCTGACTTTGTAATCCGCACTAAACGCATTGGGTTAAATATTTTACTCTTATGTGTCGGTGCAGTTGCAAAGATGATGGTGCGCTCCTGAGCTAGCTTTTCTGCACAGTTTTCATGTGGGGATTGAACATAGTAGTTGCACCTGAAGGTTCTTTACAGAACCGCTTACCGTGCTCGTAATTTATATAGAGGGAATATATATATATATATATATATATATATATATATATATATATATATATATATATATATATATATATATATATATATATATATATATATATATATATATATATATATATATATATATATATATATATATATATATATATATATATGAGGATCTACAATGGAAGGCTTGCCCGCAGCTATGCCTGCCAGCCCTCTAGGGGACTGCAAAGTTCCATCCGCCATAATGTGCACCACACGAGCGCGCGCTGATAGGGCGACGCGCTCCATTGCGTCCCCGCTGATGTGATAAAAGGAGACAAATGTGGCGTTGGGGACCGCCACCCAGCACGCCAGGTCCGGATCGGCGGGAAGTGGAGGACGGAGCTACAAATAGCTACGTGGAATGTAAGAGGAGGGATGGAAGAAAAGGTGAATGAATTATTAGATATGATGGATGGCAGAGATTTGGATGTTATTTGTGTGACTGAGACCGATTTACCTGGCAACCGGATCGCTCTCTGGGCCGGCGTACCAGAGAGCGAGCGAGGGAGTCGAGGCGTAGGCGTGTTATTGTCCTCTCGATTGGTTAGTGTAATGATGAAGAACAAGGCGATCAACCCGAGGCTGCTTTGGGTGCGCTTCAAGCTGGGGATAACAAGAGTTTTCTTGTTAGCGGCGGTATCCTCAGCTCCATTATGCGAACTCGAGGAGTTTTGGGTCAGTGTCAGGGACGTTCTAGGCAATGTTAGAGAGAATGAAAAATTAATAATATGTGGTGATTTGAACGGATGGGTCGGAACTGCGTGTAGCGGTTACGAAGGAGTGTTATGAAAGTATGGTGATAAGAGAATGAATGAGGCTGGAAAGCTTATTTATTAATTTGCAGGGAAAGGAATTTGTTTGTGGCAAACACGATGTGGTGGATCAGCACATTCATAGCCAAGTTATGGAAAAGCGAGTGTTTGGGGGTGCTGAATTGGGAACAGACCATTATCTAGTCGTAGCTAGAATAAGGGGTTTGTTCGCAGGTTTAGCGCAGCCGCACTGGTAGTCCAAGCTTGGCACTGAATTACCGCTGGCTTAAGAAGCTGGAAGCTTTAAGATCCACCGATCAGAGAGGAATATCAAGAGAGAGTTTCCAAGAAGTTAGACAGCTGCGAATCTGGAAATGGAAATATTGAACTATGCTGGCAGAACCTAAGGAATGGTATGAGGAAAGTAGCGGCAGAGGTATGTGGTAAAGAGAAAAGAGTCTTTAACAAAAAGCGAGACGAATAGTGGGATGATGAAGTGAAAGATGCAGTAGAAAGAAAGAAGAAAGCATGACAGGATTATAAAGCCTCGAGTAAGAATAAAAGCATGAGAGAGATAAGAAAGAAAGATTATAAGCTGCAAAAATACCAAACGAAAGTACTGATAAAGATGAAGCGTGAAAACTCTCAGAAAGAAAGAGATAAAAGGTTAGCGAACGACTTTCGGGAAAACACGAAGCTTTACTGGCGAGAAGTGAGTGGTTCCCGAAGTCGCTCGCTAACCTGTAGAATGAAAGGGGTGCTTTCGAAGGACGGTGTTTTAAAAGAATAACCACAGGTTTTGCAGTGATGGGCAGAATTTTACAAGGAGATGATATTGATGACGCCTCTGCCTCAAGTAACAGCGAAATGCTGAGTCTTGATGTAGCTGATGGCGAAATCAGTATAAAAGAAGCTGAGAGTGCCATAGGAAGTTTGAAATGTGGTAAGGCAGCGGGCGTAGATGGAGTTACTGCCGAGATGATCAAATATGGTGAGCCCTGCGTCTTGGACCAGTTCTGGTTTTTGTGCAATTTATACTGGAAATCGGGGGAGGTCCCAGACGATTGGCGAGGTGCAGTCATCGTGCCTTTGTATAAAGGCAAAGGATCACAGATAGATTGTGCAAGCTATAAAACTATTAGTTTGATTAGCTTAGGTAGTAAAGTTTATGCTAAAATATTAGAGAAAAGAATGCAAGAAAGATCTGATGTGGGAGGCCTAGGGAGGCTTTAGACCTGGAAGAGGGTGTATGGATGAGATCTTTTCCCTCCGCATCGTCACAGAGAAATTTTTGGCTGTAAACCAAAAAGTTTTCTGTGCTTTTGTGGATTTGGAAAAGGCGTTTGACAGGGTTGTAAGAAAGAGATTATGGTAGATACTGCCCCGGTACAATGTGAGTGAACCTTGCTACAGGCTGTAAAGTCTCTTTACAGAGATCACTCAGCCTGTGTGCAAGTAGGAGCTGGCATGTCGCCTTTAAATATCCAATCGGGTGTTAAACAAGGTTGCGCCTTGTCAGCTTGGTTGGTTAATTTGTATTTGGACAGCTGTCTTCATGGAGTGAGATAAAGTGACATGGGAGTGAAAATAGGTACCTTGAATATAAATTGCCTGCTTTACGAAGACGATGCAGTGCTTATTGCATCATGATTTATGAATGAAAAGTGAGTAGTAAGAGAGGAAAGGGGAGACCTCGGCCAACCGTAGCGTTTGGCGCTCCGTTCTCTCTGCCTACCCTGCTAGGGATATAGCGTAAAGATAAGTAAGTATATATATATATATATATATATATATATATATATATATATATATATATATATATATATATATATATATATATATATATCCGCGAAGGTCATTAGTTTATATCATTAGTTATATTATATTACTTTATGAAGGATTAATACCAAAAAGAAAATTTGAATGATTGCTGTTAATAATATTTTTTATTTAAAAATATAAACATGTGAGTCATGATAATTATTTTTACTAATATGACAAATGTTTTATTCAACAAATATTGTATCACGAGCACTTGCGTATAAAAGTCTAACAGAATCACAATAGCCCACACCTTTGCGTTGACTACTAACTACAACATAAGGGTCGCCTGCGCGTATAACTCTTTTTGCTTTGCAATAATCTAAAGCAGAGCTTATTCGCGATTCAACTTCTTGCATCCAGATACTTTTTGGTGTCTCAAAATAATGCATTGCTCTAACACCTCGCCAAAAACGTAATTGTCTAGCAGTATAACAAGATCGCGTTACTGCAACTATAGGACAGCTTGGCTTAGCATGTGAAAGTATTTTTGCTGTACGTCCAGAATTAGTTAGGCAAATAATAGCAACAGAACTAGATCGCATTGAAAGTTCAACTGCACTTACACATACCGCTTTTGACGGTTCGTCGAGCTTATTTTGCATAAGTTCTATATTCCCGTAAGTTTTTGGTTGCCATATAATCCGTTCAGCCTGTCTACAAATTACAGCTGCTGCTGCTATGCAATGCTCTGCCATTCGTACTGTGTCATACGAAGGTGAAAATTTCTTTAAAGGTGAATCATAGTGAATCTCTAAAGACAGAACGTCTGCACCATCTAAAACAAGATTTGCTATGTCCGTTACGCAGAGTGTAGGAATTTGTTCATTTATCACAGCTTTACATATACAAGGCTTTCCATAATTATTACATTTCGCTAAAATAACTTTTTCTGCTATAAATATTTTCTCTACCGGTAAGTCAGTACTTAATACACATCTATCAATATAAATTCCATCTGCTTCAGCCAATAATTGGTCTATATTGTCCATTCCTAATACAGAATCTATACATGCAAACACGAGCATGTGTTTGCCTTTTTCAGAAAGGATATATCGTACCTGTCGAATATCTTGAAAATGTTGTGCATTTGGTACTAAAACTCCATCAATATCAGCACCTACTGCCCAAGCTATTTGGTCTTCCATATATTCAAAAGGTTGTTGTGACGAGTCACATGAAATCGACTCTAAGTGACCTTGTTCTTTTTTATCAGAAGTCTCAACTTCACGGGGTACTTTAGATATTCTCACTGGCATTTTAGCACCAATTATACCTCCGCTTATAATTTTACATTCTATAGAATCATCTCCAACCTCAGATACAGTAAGTTTAATTTTTCCGCTTGTTAAACTATCAATGTAAATAAAGTCTCCACTTTGTACATTCGTTAAGTTATCGTATCCAACAAAAATACAACTATTAGTTCCGCATTCACGCCAACTTGCATCTGTAGTTAGTCTAATGTCATCATTTTGTAAAAGTTCCACCATCGTACGTGCACCACCTTTAAGTTCACCAGTTACAATATCAGGGCCCCGTACATCAACCAATAGAGCCAAAGGGTAAACATATTCTAGCTCTGCACTGTAATTAAATACGGCTTGTCTTATGTTTTGGATCAACTGTGCACATGCGTCGGGTTCCAAGTCTCGTAAATTTAAAAGAGCTATTGTCATACCTGACGCAATAAGCTTCTGTATTATTGTCGGATCCTGGTTATTCATACCAATTTCACACATCAAGCCCGTTTGAAGTTCTTCACAAGGGTTTTGGTGAACATTTAAGTTACAATAGTGCTTTAATAGAGAAGGTTCAAGTGGGCGTTCTTTCTCTTTTAAACTAGGAATTGCCTCAATGGGAAGATGCCAAGGAAGAGACATGGTATTAGAAATATTAACTAGTAAATAAATATTAAATTTTAAATTTTTAAAACTGTGTTATTATATTGTTTTATAAATGAAGTTGTCACTGAGTAGCAAAGAGTATTTATAATAATTGATTATTTTATCAAAAATAGCCCTTCCTTCCTTCTAACATCCAACGCCCTGTTAATGTTAAATGTATATTAGCTTTAGTTTTTAGTCTTTTTATTAAAATGTTGGTTAAGTTTATTGTAGATAATGACATTAATTTATAGTTTATAAAATATTAGTTCATTCTTATTCTAATTGATACAAAAATATATCTATTTATACTATATATACTTGTAATTTGGTGCATGACTAATTGAATTTGAAATTGAATCATTTCATCTCTTCATCACATCCCCTGTCATCGCAAAATCAGGCCATAAAATAAAAAATAGCCCTCTTACTGCGTTTTCAAAATGCTTAAAATGCAATAAAAACATAAAAACAAACTGCTTTTCGTGGAAGGTTAGACGTCGAAACCTTATATTAAATCTTTTTACAGCTGATGCATATTCGATCCATGGTCATAATTGACACCATGTTATTGTTGTGGCCCAGCACCACAAATCCAAAGCTAAATAGCATAGCTATGTCATTTTGATTAACATATAATTTTAGTACGAGTTATGATCTTATATAGAAATATTTACCATTGGGGGTGGCCTGTACGTTAATTTTCAAATCTTTCTAGGTAAAGGTTCGTTTTTAATTTTTTAGAGAAAATTTTTATTAGTAAAATAAATTTTGGTGTTGGCAAAAGACCACCCAGCCCACCGTCTTCTTACGTTCATAGTAGTGGTTTAAACGTGGGATTAATAAATCGAACAGCGTTACAATTTGATTAAATTTTTGAGATTGAATTGAAGTCAATTTGTTTTTAAAGTGAATTTATTTTCTACTCTTATTCTATTGGCCGTTTAAGAAATTACAACCACGATGAATCTGCCATAAGTTAGACTAATCTAAGGGAGCTAAAGGAGGGAGGTCTTTTGTTACGCAAACGATAAACAGAAACAATTATTAAAGACTGGTGACCTGTTAACAATACCTGGTATACTGACGCCTCAATGTTCTCAAAAGACGGAGGATCGAGAAGTACATAGTGCATATTCTTTTTGATATAAATTAAAGTACTTGCTCCTAGCGTTACGTTAACCACGAGAAACGGAGTGTTTACAATTTGAGACTTATGGGAGCTCGACAAACTTTATCAAGCGTATAAACGCCCTTTATAGGCTCTAAGCTTATAAACGCCTCGCAAGCCATCATCATTCGGCTTATCAAATATTATTTCATAGACATTAACCATAGATAACTTTAAATATAAGTATTTAAAGTTTTCTTACAAAAATATATTGAAAATAAAATAATGTACCTATATATAAATAATTCTTATACATACATATATAAATAAATTTACAATATTGTATGAATATTGAATATGAATTAATTTGTCACGAGAATATTTTAGTACGAGTATACGCTTAATCAAAGTGAAGATAACACGCCGCGGATTGTGAAAAATTAAAAAAATTACGAGCGAGGTTGCTTGACTGCGTGTCACGTTTGTTCTTTGGCAGAATAATAAAACGCGTTAGTTTATTTTGTCAAACTTTCAGTGAACTGTTATTGTCAAAAGTGGTGTTTGTATATGAAGTGTTTTAGTGCGAAGGTTGTGAAAAAGTGGTCATGGTGTTTGGTACGAAATAACTTGTACCTACCTGCCGTTTGTACTGTGCGACCGTGAAGGTTGAGAATGTTACGTCATTTTAACATTGGAGTCTGATACGAACTTATTTATTTTCGCTTGGACTGTGTGAAAGTGATTTTCGTAAGAAAATAAATCCACATTATCGATAGTTTCTGTAAGTGTTTAATGTTTACTATATTTTAAGGCTCCTTTAGACCGGCTGCAGGAAGATGCCGCCATGTTATTTAGTTTTGCTGTCAACTATGGATCACGGTTAGCCCTCATATTTCGATATCTTTGTTCTAAAAATGCTATTCTTGAATACTCATCATGATTTGAACAAGCTGATATCAGCTGATCGTTCATAATAATTGTTTAGCATGATCTAGCTCAGTTTTGTTTACTGTGTTTTATTGACTGTCAATGTAATGACGTCATTGAGCGAATTGTCCATTTTTAATTAAATGTTTAACAGCTACCTCGTTATTTAAGGGGAAAATAATATTCATAAATAATTGCCTTGCAATAAATAGTATTTAAAACTCTTAAGAACTAGAAAAATGAGTCACTTACAAGCCTAATTTGTGTATTATTTACATTTAATTGTTTATATAATAAAGAATATTTTACTTATAAATTTATTATGGTGAGCCAAAGTTAAAGAAATACAAAATCTTAAATTTTATGTTAGAAATAAGGAAAATTAATATTAAATATTAAGAAAACATTTAATAGCTAAAACAAATAACTAAACAGATAGTAAATAAAACATTCAACATAATATTAATTAAGCTAAATATTTAAGTTTTATAGTTCAGTACATGTTGTGATAAGCTAGAAACCATGTATTTAATCTTCTATCATTTTTATAGTATAAATTTACTTTATTTAAATTATATATATATTTTTATGTATATATATATATATATATATATATATATATATATATATATATATATATATATATATATATATATATATATATATATATATACATATATATATATATATACATATATATATATATATATATATATATATATATATATATATATATATATATATATATATATATATATATATATATATATATATATATATATATATATATATATATATATATATATACATATATATATATATATATATATACATATATATATATATATATATATATATATATATATATATATATATATATATATATATATATATTTTAAAAATTTAAGTCATTATGGCGCTAATTTAAAAAAAAACTATTTGATTATATGAAATATAGTTACAAATTTTACATTTCAAGTAATTATTTAAAAAAAAACTTTTCCATTTCTTAATTAAGCTATACATACTTTTCATATACAATTGCATGAATAATAAAAATAATTCAGTTGCACAACTATTACTATCAATGTTTTTGTCTAGTAATGCAAGCAATTAAAATAAAATTCCTAATGTAATAAGTATATTAAGTAATTACATCTTTTACAAATTATTTTGCAGAGATACATAACGGGATTTTATGTGTTATAGGGAAGTCTTTTATTATAAATATTAGAAAAACCCATTTATTTATTGAGACCACCTGTGTTGTTCAATGCATAAATCAATCAACTCTACTTTTTAAATAAATAAAATGTTTGTATAATTATTTTAGAGTACATTTTCATGAACCCTTTAGTAAAGAAACCTAGCTTTATTTATCTCAGTTTAAGTTTTATGGGATTTTTATAAAAGATTTCTTATCCCATTTTAATGAGGTTATCAATTTATGCACTGAACAAACCATACAATCCATTCATATATTTTTTAAAGATCCTAAAGGTTATTAGTTCTTTATGTTCTATTTTAAGTACCAGATTAATAAATAGAATGCAAATTTGAATTTTGTTATCTACTATAGTTATAATATAGTTCTGATCTGTAATACCTAATAGGTCATTTGCAATTATCACTAGAAAAAAAATTATGCATTCAGGTTTGACCATGAGCAATGGTCAAACCTGAATGCATAAATAAATATTAGCAGGGGAGTGACAACTCTTTAATTATTTTTAGGAATGAAAGAAAAGTAGTTTTATTAAAGAGTTGTCACTCCCCTGCTAATATTTATTTATGCATTCAGGTTTTACCATGAGCAATGGTCAAACCTGAATGCATAAATAAATATTAGCAGGGGAGTGACAACTCTTTAATTATTTTTAGGAATGAAAGAAAAATAGTTTTAAATAAAATAACTTTATTGCTAAATAAAGTACTACATTATAATAAATCTCAACAGCTTTGGTATCAATTTCAATTTATTATAGAATTAATATTCTATTTTATTCACAAAGTCACAAATTAATATATTCATTTCACAAAATATATCAATCTCATCTGAAAATGTTTACAAATAATGATCTTAATTTTCTTTTATTAAACTTACACTATTGAAATTTTATCAAGTTAAAGTTAAAATTAAAAAAAAATAGAAAAAGAGCTACTTTTTAAGTACCTACAATTCTTTTTTCCTAAAAGATATTCTAAATGTGTTTAGAAACTACTAAAGTAATGAATAACAAAAATAAAAAAAAACTAAGTACAAATAAATATTAGGCCAGCACACAAAAAATAAATAAATAAAAAAATATTTTTTGAAAGAACATATTTTAAGTATTAAAAATATGATAATCATTTTGCTTAAATTTACCTTTTGAACATGTCAACTGGTTTTGAAAACTTACAGGTTATCCTGCTATTCTTCTCCCTGGTAGCACATTTAAAATACCTCATTTAAGGTTGAATCCATCATTCCCATCTATTCAAAAAGAGTTACTACTTTCTTAGGAGATTTTTAGAAAAGTTACCGTTTTCTCTAACTGTTCAAGATTTTTGATTCTGTCAAAGCTATATGTTGTCAGTATTAATCAGAAAAGTAAAATCTATTTTCTTACCCACATCTTCCTAGGAATCAGTATCTACCATTGGAACACCCTGCTTGGTTTCATTATTTAGTGTGTGTTTAATCAGACTCCTCTTGGAAGCTTAGTGATAAAAGTGCTCGGACGGAATCCAAGAGGGCCGGGTTCAACTCTTGCTACATTGAAAACAATATTCATTTTCTAAATAAATTTAATATGTTCATAATTTTTGCAAATCTTACTTAACTACTTTTATAAATAAATACCCAGAATGTAAAATAAATGTTTGTAAATTTTACAAATACTTGATTCTAGGCGGGAATCATACTCACAACCTTCACTTCACAGCAACATTAGTAACAGATACATTACTAAAATCTCTTTTCGTCACTTTTTGAGTGAATATGAATCTCACCTGTCCACAAGACAAGACAATCTCCCATACATTTTCAATGAAAAATGTTTTGGAAGTGATGATAAAAAGGATGTCTGGTGTATACAGTGCCAACTATGAGACTTAGTGGAGTTTTGGAAATGCTAAACCTGGATAACTTATGAGAGTAACTGAAAAAAAAATATGAATGAAGGTATTTAAAAATTCTTCAGAATTCAGTGTACCCTGTGGACTAAATCTAATTGGAATTCAATTTCTAAAAAATCAGATACATACATATAAAGTGACAATAATTAACTAAAAAGCTTCTGATATTTCAACAATAACATATTTAGTGGCTTTAGAAAACATAAGTTGCTCTATATCTATTTTGTGATTGTTCCTTACATATTTTCTATCACAGTTATTAAGTTTGCTCAAATAACCAAAAAGATACTATCTTTGTGTCAAATTATAAAGGATAACTTTTATATTCTTTGTATGTTCGGGATAATTTACCAATAGCCACAATAAATAAAATAAATCCAATTAGGATTAATTGCATTTATATTGAACTTTAAACATTTTTGGAAACCTGATTTTTCATACATTAATCAATAGTCTGAAAAAACGAGTAAACTAAGGCGAAATCTGTCTGTCAGTTGACATAATTATTATATCAAATTACCACCAACAATTTCTTGATTGCTTTGTATAGTGCCTTCTTGGAGAATGAGCTGACTGTGTCTTGCCCTCTGATGTGGTGATTTGAGACTTGTATATTCTACCACCTAGGACCCACATCCTAATTGGTAGAAAATTGGTGGTTAGTAGAAAGCATCTGCTCTATTGAAATTAGGATGTTTTTGTATTTCAATAAAGATATATCTGTTCTCCCTAGCGAGGATGTTGGATGTATTAAACCTGCTGTAGTGGTCAGACTCATCTGCTGTAGTCTCACGCACTGCTGACTTTAAAATTCTAAAGAAAATTCAGTCTTACAATATTGCTCAGCTATATATACTTTAAAAGTAGTTTATTTTTTTAAAATTTTGATGACAAAGATTGCCATCAAATGTTTATAGTCAAAATTAAAAAAAAATGTGTATAAAACAATATATTAGTGTAACTGCTACTAAACCATTTTTTATACTTCTCTTTAATTCTGCAGTTATGGTTTTACTATTGGTTAGTTAGTTAGTCAATCAGTCAGTAATAATATTTGGAGACTCCTTTGTCCAAGTTTTCCAACTTCTTTTTCGTAATATTTAATTACAAATGTTTTTTTATTTAAATTTAGTGTTTAATACCATATTGTATGTTTACATTTGTAAATACTTCCATGTATTTTGCTTGAGCAGAGAAGGGTATTTTGGTAGAATATTTATTAAAATATAAGTTTTTTATAAAGCAAATATAATTTATTTGTTAGTATTTAAATGAATTAAAATATTTTAATATTTTGTTATCGTATTGGAAACTCCTTTAAAAGATCTTCAAATGGACTCTTCCGGATTTGGATGGAGTGAAGATAAAAATCTTCTTATATATAATATTAACCGTAGTACACATTTGAAAAATAAGTACTTATTGGTTTTGTTTAACATATTAATCAGCAGATATAATTAATTTGAGTAAATTAATACATCAATTTATATAAATTTTATTATTTATATAAATCTAAGTATGTAACTTACCTTGTATTTGGAGGTTATGAAGTGAATTTTATTATTTTCTCATATATACTTCAAGAAATCTTAGGACACTCGATAGCTTTTAGTTTTCTTTAAATTTCGCTAATCGACATATGATTGTGTTTTTTTTAAGTTTTACTTTCTTATTCGCCTTTAGTAAAAAAATAAACAAGGCAATTTCTAAAAAGTTACACTTATGTTGAGAAAATTACTACATTAATGCTGTCAAAAAAGTGTCAAAAGGACCATAAATTATGTAAATATTACTGATTCTAATGGATTTTACAATTCGCTTAGTTCCCACAATCGTCAACCAGAGGGCAGTAGTGGAATTAGTAATTATTACGTTAAATAAACCGTCTAATAAAATCATTCGATTAAGTAGATAGTTAAAACCATCTTCACTATAAAACAGTTTTAATATGTTGATATAAGGTTTATATGGTAAATAATAAAAAAAATACATTCTAAGTAATTGCTAGATCGTGCCAGAAGAGCACTAATTACTTCGCCAATAATACATTACTTGGGGAACACACAAAAGAGATTCTTAAGGTAACAATAGATATAAAGTTGTACAATACGAAAATGCATGTTTAAAAAACATAACTGTCAATCACAGAATTTATTTTGCAAGCATATTCCATAATATTGTTATTTAATTATGTTTTTAATTGTGTTTTTCGCCTCCTAGTAATGTAGTACCAGTACAATATTAAGCAAAGGAATTAGTTAAACATTCTAGATTCAAATCACTTGCCTCATTATGTAATAGAATCTCTAACTGAATGGCTGGCCATTTAGACAGCTACTAAACAGGACTAGATTAGTTAAGTAACTACACTATCAATGAAATAATATAGTTAGTTGGCTGCCATCTATACAAGACATTTAAATATTGAATCAATCATACATAAATCGGAAGCACAAAAAGGCTAAAAATAACAATTTACACTAATTAATAAAATTTTATTTAAATATACCAATTAAAACAAGATACATTTTACGTTGAATAAGTTAAGTAAGTTGCATGTATGTATAATAATTATCATTAATGTTGTGAAGGTGTTGAGTACACAGTTCTATTGTTGCTTTTGTAGACAGTAATAAAGATATGATAGAAATGAAAATTCACATGTATGCTTATTGTTTTTAATATACACCCTATATTTTCATGAATAAGTTCACATTTCTGTTTTTATTTTGACACTAAATCTTGTCTCTGAGTTTCATTTATATCATAAATCATAACAGCCTAGGTTTATGTCATAATTTATAACATTTTTAAAGAAATTTTATTTAGAAAAGAAAAACATGTGTTTTTAAAAATATCTTGAATATTGTCTTTGCAGTGTGACTTCTGTGACTTCTAGTCCATGTGTTCTTATTAAACTATGTAGTATCTTATTTAACTTATATGTCTTTTACAACTTCATAAGGCATCTTTATAAGGAAAGAAAGTAATTGATTCTTTGAAATTATTTAATTTTTTATTAATTATTATTTGAAGTATTTGATTTTTTGAAAGTATTGATTTTGAATTTTTAAAACATTATTCTCTTGCTCATTAATAGAAGTTGTCATTATATTTATTATTAGGGACCCGCCTGCGTCTTCGCACGCTAGAATTGCATTATTTTATTTACTAATCTTAATTACATACTTCTTGTTCTTATAAAATTCTATACATTGAAAACTAAAATTTTAATTTAATGATAAAAAAATTGTGTCAAATGAATATTTTAAATTGAGGTAAATTTTCTATTTATGAACTGATTTAACCAAACCAAAACTATTACATTAATAAACATTATCAGTTACAGATTTAGTATAAGCATAGATGTTATCTTCAATCTATTTATCACATGACATCCCATTTTACTAGATAATGACAAGACATGCCGTTCCCTGAGCATTTTGCAAAGCCATTTGTTTTGATGCTTCCTTTTATATTTATTTACTTTAAATTAAATTCACTTCATCACCTCTCCCCTATTCATTGTGGAGGACTAGAATAAACTAATAATACTTTTACAAAGAAAACTTAGATATTAACATTTTTGTTAACTGGAACAAAAGCAAATTATAATTTGACTATTTTATAGATACACTCACAGTCTCTGCAAAGTTTAAGTGTTAGATTTGCGTAAACATAATTTTAGGTAGTTCTTTGTTTCCCCTTAGAAAGAGCGGGTTAGACGACGACGAAACCCCCCATATACTGCCGAATTTTCGAGTAACGTTTAATTATTTTGTTTACTTTTAGAAACTTAACAAACTCGAGCTAGTTTTTAATCCGGATATAAATATAACATGCATGCATTTTTTTTATCATCACGCTTTATTCCGCACATGACAGAAAGATAGGTAGGCAGAAGAAACTTGGAAACCACCTGTTAAAGCACTCCGTTCCGTTCTTTACTTACCGCCGAATTTGAGTGGCGGAACATAACGCCTAGCAAAGAAATGAAAATACTGAATATTTCATTTCCTCGTGTGGGGATCGAACCCTCAACCTCAAGAGGCACGAGCTTCTGTCCCTGCGCCTCGATTGACTAAAAATAAATATTGTTTGATATTTTATTAAATGTACATTGTTAGAATGTTTAATTTATAACCTAATAATTTAAAATAGATTAAAAATGTAATTACATCAAAAAACAATTAAAAATGCAAATTCAATAAAAAAAATATTTAGGAGAGCTATCTCAATAAAATAGTGGTAAAGTATGATAAGAGGTATTTAACAATTTCTTTGTTTTTCAGATTTTTGTAGAAACTTTGTATATAAGATACAAGTAGCTACGGAGCGTCGGACCACGGCGCTGAATGGCGCCTCCTACATCAATGCAATATATATGCAAGTTTTACCTAATGAAAATGCAAGGTAAGCATAGCTTGAATTATGTAACAGAAATATATTTAAGCAAGATATACATTCATATTCTTATTTTGGAGAAACCAATCATTTACATTTTTTTTTGTCAAATGGAACTCATTACATTTACCAAAAAATATTTCAATAAATATGTTTGATTACTTCTAAATCAAACGCTATTGAATATAAGGCGACGCTGCGACGGCAGCAGCGGTTGGCGGTCGTCATGACTACACCAGTGGCTCCTACAGCTCAAGCGAACGATAAGGTTGCGATCAATTGCTAGCCAAGGAAGCCCGCGTCACGCGCCTTTAATATCTCTATTTTCATTTTGTTTAAATAACATATAAAACATTTATTTGAGAAAATAAAGACTTTTTTATATTTTCGCTCTATGAAAGATTTTACATATGTTAAATAAAGACAATGTAGTCTAATGGAAATAAACATTGAAACAAACAAGGTTTAGAAAAATATAGCTTTTTTAGTATTTTATACGTAAAAACTAATTAAATGTTAATACATTTAATTAGTTTGACATAATTGTCAAATATATGCAAATGTACTTATTGCTAAATTGCAAGCTAATTTATATATATATATATATTTTATTATTGGTTAAATTAAGATTGTAACGTAATGAATTTTAGTGAAAAAAATAAAATTGAATACTTTCGAAGCATTCATTAAGATGTATCTACTAGACAACTAAGATATATGCTTTCAACCATCTACGTTAAAATTTAAAGGCTTGCTGCTAGTTTCATACCTCCGACAGTGTCGAGGTTTGTAATAATATTTAAAGTATTTTATAAATACCTACAAGATTTCATTATATGATTCATTTATAAAATACAGAGAATTTTATAAAAATATATTTTTGATATACTTTTATTATCATATGTTTGGGATTGGACGTTGGTAAACGTACAACGGATAGGTAGTTACTAAATTTTCCTTTCTGTATTTTTGATGCGATGAAAGCAAAACGGTATTTATATTAGTATTTATATTAGTATTTTATCACTAATAATGTCACTAATCACAATTATTACCATCAATAGCGATAAAATATTCAATACTATTTCATATCTTTTTCCTTGTTATCTTACTAGTGGCTTATTTTTTATTTTATTATTTAGTAGTTCAGTAGCGTGTAGAAACTTATATGCGCTTGACAAAACGCGGTTGTTTCAAAACCACAGATAGCACAACATCTTCTATTCTATATAGTACCTATACATATTTTATACAGTTACCTGTATACTGGTCATATCATCATCATCATCTATTCTGATAATCTGGTTAAATGCACTAGTCTCAGTAACTACTCGATCAATTTATCGAGAGTATAGGGTATTATAACCTATACTCTCAATAAATAGATAGAATGTTTTTAGAAAAATATATGTCGTTATGACCAATAAAAGTGGATTACTGACAAAAAATATTCTAAAAATGGAAAAACTTCAGAGTTCCTTGCGTGCACTTCGTAAACGGTTAAATAAAAAACAGAAATATTATTTCGAATCTACTTTATGTTCTGAAAATATTTTTGTTCAAATTATTTCTCGTAACAAAAATGATAATATCATTATCAGGATTCTGATGAATCTCTGTCAGTTATTTAAATATTATAAATGTTTAAATAATTGATTCTAAGGGCTTGTTGTGGAGGAGTAAATTAGCGGTTAACGGTTATAAATAATTATATTGTATCAAATAAAAGTTATAACCAATACGGCGACCAATCTACGGAAGAACATAACTATATTTGATAGGTAAAAATCAAACATCAACATAAGTTATATTTAGTTGTTTTCAAAACAATAAAAATCCATATACAAAGGACGATAAACTATTGTTATCAAACTAATTAAAAAATCATACCAGTAGTCTCTATGATTGGGTTAATATATTCTTAGGCAGCGTTTTTTTTTTTTTTTTTTTTTATGGAAAAGACAAGGCAAACGAGCGTACGGGTCACCTGATGGTGAGTGATCACCGTCGCCCACGGCCCCGTGTAACACCAGGGGGGCTACAAGGGCGTTGCCGGGCCTTTAAGGTGGAGGTAGACGCGCTTTTTGAAGGTACCCATGTCGTATCGACCTGGAAATACTGCCGCGGGTAGGTCGTTCCACAGATGCGTGGCGCGTGGAAGAAAATTCCTACGAAACCGCACAGTAGTCGAATGCCACGTGTCCAGATGATGTGGATGGTACTTTAGTTTGTGACGTACTGTGCGGTTGGAAAATTCGGCGGCAGGTATCAAGTCAAACAGTTCTCCAGAACACTCCCCGTGATAAATGCGGTAGAGAACGCACAGGGAGGATACGTCTCTACGCAAAGCCAAAGTATCAAGCCCCACACAGATCACTGGGTTCCCAACGATTCGAACGGCTCTACGTTGTATGCGATCAAATGGTTCAAGCTGATACTGGGGTGCACCAGCCCAAAGGTGAGAACAGTATTCCATATGAGGCCGCACCTGGGCCCTATACAGGGCTAAACGGTGTTTTGGCGTGAAATACTGTCTCGCTCTGCTGATGACCCCCAGTTTCTTCGAGGCCAACTTGGCCTTGCTTTCCAGATGATCGCGATACTGGCAGTCGTTCGAAAAGCTGAGACCCAATATACTGATACAGGGCGCGGCTTTAAGGGGAGTGTTCTCGAAAACTGGTGATACGACAAATGGGGTTTTTTTAGCGGTTAACGCGCAGACTTGTGTCTTCTGGGGGTTGAAGTGAACAAGGTTCTTTTCACCCCATGCGGAGACATTCTCGAGGGATGCCTCAACGCAGGACACAAGTTGATTTCGGCACTGGTCGACGTTTTCCCGAGAAAGACTTGCATGGCCGGAGTATACAGCGTCCACAGTGCTATCATCTGCATAACAATGTATGTTAGAGTCCTCTAACATGTCATTGATATGCAGAAGAAATAGCGTAGGGGACAGCACGCAGCCTTGGGGGACGCCGGCGTTCACGGGCATGTATTTGGAGCAAAAACCGTCGACAGCGACCTTGATGCTGCGCCCAGTGAGAAAGCTAGCAATCCACTTGCATAAATTCTCGGGAAGCCCGTAAGATGGAAGTTTCGCAAGGAGCGCTCCGTGCCACACACGATCGAAGGCCTTTGCCATGTCCAAACTAACTGCCAGGCCCTCTCCCTTGCTATCAATAGCCGCAGCCCAGCGGTGGGTTAGGTAAACCAGAAGATCACCGGTTGAGCGACCCCGACGAAAGCCATATTGGCGGTCGTTAATCAATCGGTGATCCTCCAGGTAAACCAAGAGCTGGCTATTAATTATGCTCTCCATAATTTTTGAGAGCAGGGAGGTAATAGCAATAGGCCTGTAGTTAGTTGGATCGGCACCATCGCCTTTTTTCGGAATCGGGTGGATAAGAGCGCTCTTCCACGAATCTGGGACTACGCCAACTGAGTAAGAGTGCCGAAATAGACGCGTTAGCACCGGTGTCAGCTCAGGAGCACACGAACGGAGCACAAGAGGAGAAATGCCATCTGGCCCACTCGACTTGTGGATGTCCAAGGAAGACAGAGCTCGCCTAATGGCTTTCTGACTAAATTTAATGTCAGGCATTGAGCTCTGACACCGCGGGATGGTCGGCGGCGTTGTTCCTCGGTCATCCATAGTCGAGTTTGAGGCAAAGAGAGCGCCCAGGAGATATAATTATATAATTTGTCTCATGGTTTAGCTGGATATGGTTATTTATAAGATGTGTGGAACATTTGATGAATAACAACAGGCCGCGCCACGACAAGACTTAGAATAATAAATAAATAAACTATAATATGTTGTAAATAACAATAATATCTTCAATTTCAATATTTCAATTGAAAATGCTTTACTCGCTCAAGAACTAATTTTTAAATTTGTTACGGATGAATTGAATTATTTTTTATTATGTATCACCTACGGTTGTGCATCAGGTGTGGAACTCAAATATAACCTACATCTTTAACAGCCCTAATAGCTAAACACAAAAAAAAATCAAATCAGTCCAGTCCAGTAGTTCAGAATGTGCGCGTACTTGCGTAGAATTTTTCATCTGTCTGTTTACACAGGCGAACAATTCTACGCACTAGAAAAATTTTGAAAAATCTAACACTGAAAGATTTATGTTTAGTTAGTTATTTTAAATCCCCCTACATTGTTTAATCGCAAATGCCTCCAATGTACAATTATTTTACTGTTTTTTTATAGTATAGATAACGTAAAGTAATTTGTATGTTTCATTTTAGATTATTTATATTCACCTATTGACGTAATGTTAATAACGATATGACGTTCAAATTAGTTGATGGGTGGATAAAGTTTATTGCAAACCATTTGTTTTGAAGCTTAGATCACTAAATCTTTCCTCACTCTCACTCTCAGCATCACGTGTATGCCGCACATGGTAGGGTAGGCAGAGGGAACTTGGGAACCTAGTGTTAAGACACCCCGTTCCACTTGTGTTCCCCACTTTCCGCCGAATTCGAGGCATTGCGTGTTGAGTGGCGAAACTCAACGCCGCGTTTATTGAAATCTTTCCAACAAGGAATAATATTTGAAAAAAGAAGGCTTCGTTCGCACGTAAATATAGTTCTTCTACACATAAGAAGTAACTTCTGAGCATTCCACGAATCATCGTACGAATTACGCACGTTGCCTCAATAATCGTTGCAAGAAAAGGAGTTCGGAGCAGTTTTGGCTGCGTGTTGTGGTCCAAATATAGGCTTAGGCCAATTTTGGGCCTCTTTAAAATGCACATTAACGATGGCTTTTGCTCCTGAGCTCCTATCTCTACTAAATGGCTAAATTAATTTTGTCTAAAACAATCTTCTGAAATTAGTTTATAATTTTTGGAAAGCAGGACATCATTTTTTTATTATTTTGAAACGGAATTCTCCTATAGTGAGCCGTACTAAGGTTTTTTTTTACAAACTAAAACTTGTGTAAGAATATTATTCTGTAGTTTTCTCAGAATACTTCTTAGACGTGATAAATATAGAGATGCCACGAATATTCGGCTACTATTCGGTATTCGGCCTATTCGGCTACTTTTTTTTATATTCGGTATTCGGCCGAATAGCATGCAGTATTCGGCCGAATACCGAATACCTAATTATGGTAAAAATATATATGGTATTATTCAAAAACATATGTTATTTAAATTACAAATGGTTCATTTTCATACATAAATTCATACTTAAGTGCTTAAAATCTATCAAAGGTAAGTTAAGATAAATGAAAACATTTTTTTCAGCATTTGTTGATAGCAAGCGAATACACTTTTCTTCATAAACAAAAATTCCTTCTGGTAATATTTTCGCTGTAGACACCCACGAGACGATAGTTAAATCTTAGCAAATTTTGTCAGTATTAGATACAATTTTGCGTTTGCTGACCATTTTTTGTAATGGTCTGCTGACCTGTTTAGGCGGACAGTTTTCTAATAAGTATCAATCTCTTAAATTTAAAAAACGTATAAAAATTTTGAACGAAGCAGGATTTGAAACCGCGCCTCTTGAAAATCTCTCCAGCCTTCTGACCAACTAAGCCATTCGTTCTCACCAAGCTTCGTCGAAATTCTTATACGTTTATTATAACTAATGTTGTTAGCATCTCTGTACGGAGATTTTTACAAATTTTCGAACCCACAGAAAGCTAAACTACCCAAAGAAAACACGTAAGAATTATCGTTTGGCAAGAGAGAATACTATTTTATTTAATATTTTTACTATTTTTTTAAAGTGTTATCTCTATAGGGAGATTTTCAAGAGGCGCGGGTTCAAATCCTGCTTTGAACAAAATTTTTATACGTTTTTTAAATTTAAGTTTATTATTTTCATCTATCTTTTTAATATAATGTAAATATATATATATATATATATATATATATATATATATATATATATATATATATATATATATATATATATATATATATATATATATATATATATATATATATATATAGACACACACACACACACACACACACACATATATATACATATACAATATAGCCCAAAAAAAAATCTTTGAACTCAATGTTTAAATATTCTATTACTCTTTTTTGATTTAATCAAACTATATAAGTAGAGAAGGAAAATGATGCAAAAGGTTACGTTCATAAATGAGGCGTGAGACAGGGAATACGTTTTTTTTATGTTACATTACTTAACGGTCCATTTGATTTTACTTATTTATTTATTTCATTTTATATAATAAATTAAAACAGACATGCTAAATTTGTGTACACGCTGAGCTTTAACACGTATTCTATTATAACAAAAAGTAGATTGTGCAAAAGTAAAATAAGACAATATAGAAAACTTGGAAACAATAAATATTAATACAGGAATGATAACAATAAATTCTCTATAATATATGAAGCTGGAAGAAGACTCGCGACCTTGACCCTAGAGCATAGGCCTAACCTGCCCCAAAAGTGTTGGGTAAAAAGTGAGCGGTCGATAATTAAGATCGTGTTCGCGCACGCGCTCAAGTTGTCGCCCGCCTAATCGATCCGCCCGCCCACGTGACGCAACAACGCATTTACTAGGATTCTTCTCGACAAGCTCGCCTCTTACTTCGAATAAATATGCAAACAAAATATAAAAAAAATATTCTATTATGCTATTCTCTGTATTACGATTTTTTTTTACTATATTTATTTCCTTTTTACTATATTTATTTCCTTTTTACTGTAAAATATAATAAAATCTTATTTTTTAATTGAAGCAGCTAAAAAGTGTTAAATGTAAATCAAAAGAAAATACTTAAGGGCTAATTGTAAAATACAGGATATTTTTTTGCAGATAAGTAATATTTTACACATCATATTTATATATAATAACTATAACTAGAAATTTAATATTAAAATGTATTTATTAAACGTATCGATTTACGATACGTTTAATAAATACAACCATGCTTTTTAATATTTTTTTGATATTTGTCTCTTTTTTTTCAATTGTCTCTCGCGCAATCATTATCTCTAATATTGCAAAGATATTATATATAGTCTTCTAGTTCACAAGAAACAGGGATTTGGAAAACGTTATACATGTATCTATGACAAATATTTAGTAATAATGATATTTTCACGATAAGAATTAAATGTAATAATTTAATTAAATGTATATAATTATGTATAAATTTAATTATGTATATAATTATGTATAAATAAATATATATTTTGATGCAAATATATTTTGATGCAACTCTCTACCACCAAACAAAAACATGTAGAGTTACAAAAAAATGTTAACTAGCGAGTCGCCCACTTGATTTACTCTATTTTATTTACTAATCTAAATTACTTTGTTATTCTAATAAAATTATAACGTTTAAGATAATATCTGACATTATATTGAAAAGTAAAATTTCAGCTAAATTCATTTCTGGAGCTAAATATTTTAAACTGACTTAGCTTTTTATTTATCAAACCGATTTAAATAAAACAAAGATTAAATGTAGAAGGAAGGTTGCCACAATGTAATAGTGAAGACAGCATTTAAACCAGGTTAGCCATTTCTGAGTATATCGGGTACAAACGCACAGACGAACAGATAAACAGACAAACATTTAAAAACCACTGTTATGGACCCTATGACATTAATAAGGGTTTTTTATCACTAATATATAAGTTTTAAAGAAAGAAAGTATATGTTAACAATGCGTTAAACTATATTTTTAAATTTATACCTGTAAATGTGTCTTAGGCACCAGAATATCTTAAACACCGTTTTTATTGTAAGTACCGTATAAAATTAAAATGTTCAAAAATAGAGACAAGTAGATATTTTCTGAAGATATGTATAGAATTTTCTTTCGAGAAATTTCGATTGACTTTAAAAATTATTAAAAAGATCTATCTTTTCAATTATTATTGGAAAAGTGACATATTATCATTTCCATGTTCTAAGAGTTTTTGTTGCAAAATAAATATAATGAATTTGCTAAGTTTTGTATAGACTATGATAAATTATTTTTAATTATATTATGCCATGAAACGCTTGGGTCCAGAACAATATATATGCCACTTAACTTCTCATCACTCATTTTATTTCATTATATAAGTAATTCTCCCTTGAGAGAAGATCTCAATCTTCGATGTCGTAAGTGCTGTTGTTTGTTTACAGGATTTTTTTTATACTTTATTCGATTTATACCAAGATATTTTCTGATTGTACTTATTATGGTTATAGGTTCGGTGGGAAAAAAATGTTAATAAAATATTAAAATATTTATACATTTATGCGTTGCATTATACAAAATGAAGCAGGTTAATTCGGCAAATCTTGAATTCGTAGAATACTAATTTGGCTGGAGTTCTCAATTTGTTAATACATATTAGGGCATAAATAGCAAGTGGATGAGAAGACACCGGCGAAGCGGAATTAGAATGAAGTGCGCGGCTCGCCGCGGCCGTGTGCCACGTCATTGCCGTGACCTACTGACACAGATCCGCGGGGCCGCCTGCACCGATATCTGCACACGCCGCGCGTGCTTGCTCTTCCTCTACTTCTTTATTAGTAATACTTAACTTTAACTCTGACAATTCTGCATCATATAATTTTAGAGAAATCCTCATATTATATAAATCATAATCATAAACCACTTGCAATAGCTAATTTTATTTGTTAAATTGTTTTGTACTATTATCATTTAACCTTGATCACTATAAAACTTAAATAATAGTAAATATTACACGCAAGCAATATGTTTAGATATACGTGATATTTCTGGGTAGTTTTTATTATTTTAAGACTAATTCACTATGTATTTCTATGTTCCTTTATAAAAAAATATAATCTCGAGTTAGCAATAACACTAAAATAAGTTATGCAATACGTTGACCTTGTTATCTAAATTGTGCACTTGACACGAATACTGTTCCATTTCACTTTCATGTCTATAGATATCTACTCATGGCTAGCTTCGTCTTCTTACGTATTTGTGATAAACTTGTTTGTATTGAAAAACATACTCTACGTCACCTGTAATTAGATTATTCTATGCCAATGATTTTTTATAATAAGAAAACCTAATACAAAAATAATAAGTTTACATCAAAGTGCAGTTAAACGCTTGTCTGACTTAAATAATTCTAAAAACGTTTTTACAAATAATATATGATTTATATGAACTTAATACCAAATAAAAGATTTGTCAATAGGTGAATTTGTTTATCAGAATCCCAACAATATTGTTTCGTGTGTCATCGGCTTCGCTCAAAACAGCGCAGTTGAATCCTCGTAACGACGAGTGAGATCGAATGAGCGTCGCTAATATAATGGTGACGTGGGTGTGACTGTAGCAGCGATACGGTCGGACCAGTCCGCACTCCGCCCCGCTCCTTCGCCTTCACTGCCTGCCGCGCCGCGCCGCGCTCTGTTGATAATTTGTGAAGTAGACAAGGATATACGTATATGTATGTCTCGTCTTTCAGTTGACTTTCATCGTCGTTTTGTAGTGAACGTTTTGCACGGTTGCCGATAGAAAACTACATTACTTTAATAGCTGCGTCATAAAGTGGGTGCATGCACATTCTGTTTGACTCCTTGATACCCAATCGCCGGGTTTTGATATATAAACATTGTCGAATACAATTAGGATATCTGGATAAGTCTGCGTAGGCAATAGCGTCGCAGCAAGCGTGGCGCAATGCAGTGTGTGTTTGGATGCAGATATAATTTGTGTTTAAAGTTTTTGTATGGAGAATTTCGCTTTCACAGTGGTGGTAGTGTAAGCTTTTGGAGCAAATTGTAGCCATGTTGCCAATGGTCCAGGCAGAACCCGTGCTATTTAATTGCGCGGGGCACTCTGCCGATGGAGCCTCGCCGACTGCCACCCTGCCTCCTTCAATAACACCAGATTCTGAGGTTGAGGGACTAGCTGATTTTTTTTATGATATAGATGTAGCTGTTGTTAATACATTTTCAAGGTAATTGTGTGCATTTTGATGGAGTTTTATAATATACTTATTTTGTGGAAACTACCAAGCAATGTAGTACGTACGTTCGTTAGAGAGAAATTATAAAATAATAACATTTATAATAATAACAATAATAATCATCATATATTGGTTATTTTTTGTTTTTATAATTTGTCAAACATTAAAATCTAAAAAAAATAATAATACATACTATCATTAACTTTTTAAATATGATACGTAAAGATTTAAGTTTTAAACATTTTATTTTTCTTTTATTCTGGTCAAAAGTATCGTCAATGACACGATGTGTGCTTTTTGATATACAGAATAAAAATCAATTACGATACTTCCAAACCGGATTCAAAACTATTTTATCTGATTCTATCTCTACATTAAATAGAAGCTTTTTTATTAGTATATTAGCAAATTTTCATAATATTCTACATCTTTTTATAGAGGTTATAAATTGAGTAAGAAGTAAAATTTTACAATATGAATTAAAATTTATCGTTGAGCTAAAAGAGAATATACATCGTAGCTATGGCTTTTAAATTAATTTATATCGCTAAAATTCTAAGGATCGTTAAAGAGACCAAGTAAACATTTGTACCTGCAGTTAATTTTCACTACACTATTATCTAATTGAATAGTTCAGTGATAAAATAATATATATACAGAAAGCTATTCAAACAGTAATTAATTTGAAAGTACAACTCATCTGTAATTTATTTGTTGTCCCTCCTTAGCTTTATGTTTATATGCCGAATGTAGCTACGCAAACTTGTACATGAACTTAACTAGATCTACTATCTTGATTGTAGATCTAGTTATATTTGATATAATAATATAGACTAAAATAATCAAAACACATTGATATACTATGTCTACTCTAAACTGTACAGTAAACGTCTGAGGGAAACCTAAAGATAGACAGACATCTCGGCATCAAGAGTTAAGCGGTAGATCTCTACGTTACCAGTACGATAAAATGTAAACATAAATCATTTCCTCGGGTAGGATTTGAACACACAACCTGTAAAGTCAAGGGCCAGTTGTGGCGTCTGGCCACAAACGCACTTTCTTAATAAGTTTATGAAAACAAATAACTTTGGGAGTCTATTACTATTTATTAAAGTTGTCCATTATTTTTTAAAAATTAAATATGAATATGTTCATATTTGGACAAATAGATTTAAAATCAAAATAAAACTTTAATATGACGAGACAGCTAATGACGCATTACTTTAATTTTCTAGCTTTGCCTTTCGCGTTGCGACACATTTTTCCATTTTTATTAAAAAGATCCGTAGTGTATTGCCTATATTATTTATTTTAAAATAGACTCACTCATTTGTTAATTAGAATATAAATTATGCGCAACTTGCAAACTATTTTGCAAACAAAACAAAAAGAGATTTATAAATTATACTAACAAAAAGAAAATCAGTAAAAATAATCTTTTATATTTTTACAATTTTTATTGAGACAACCTTTTACCTCTGACCTAGGAAAGCTGGATTTAACGTTTTAAATAAAAAAAACCACTGAAGTTTAACTTAAGTTATATAATAATGTAAATATATTTTACTATACTTAAACGTGCAGATCGATGTACATTGTACTTACATTTCTCCTTTGTAAGTTAAAAATGTTACAGATTTCGAATTTGCTAACTCTACGTCTCGTCAAGGTGGATTGAAATTCTCAATAAACTAATCGATAAACCCAATAATAATAATCTGAAAGTACTTACTTCTAGGTACAATTATTAGTTTGAGGTATATGTTAAGGTTGCATTAAACGGTGCGTTGTGATAATGTAGTTAGCTTAATCGATTACATAAAGAAAATATTTATCTTCTTGCTTAGGTATATTGGCTTGCTTATAATTGCATATATATATATATATATATATATATATATATATATATATATATATATATATATATATATATATATATATGCATACATACATACATATACATACATATATTTTTTCTTTTGCCTCCTTGTCGTCGGAAAATTTCCTTCCATGTAAGTTTTTTTTTTTTTAAATCACTAGGGGCCAGGTTTGAATTGTAAGGTGGATGGACTAGTGATTCGAAGCCATGCGTGTGCAGTGCAGCCATTGCAACTCTGCTCTTGTAAACTGGGGCGTTGTCTTGCAAGAGCAACACACCCTTAGCTAACTTTCTTTGATGGTTTTTTTTGATGATCTCCTTTAATTTGTTTAGTATTGATGCATAGTATTCTCCAGTCATTTTTCTTCCCCTTTCTTTGTAATCATCAGTATTATCCCCTCATAATCCCAAAAAACAGTAGCCATCAACTTTCCAACCAATTGTGACACTTTGAATTTCTTTGGGGGTGGTGTGCCCTTTTCATTCTATTGCATAGAGTCCTATTTTTATTCAAGCGCAAAGTGATGGAACCCGTGTTTCATCTCCAGTAACAATCCGTTTCAAAATCTGTTCCGGTTCATCTCCACACAACTCTAAAAATTGATTTGAAGCATCGATGCACTGTATGCTGAAGCGGTGTGAGCATTCTTGGTACCCATCTTGCACTGACTTTTGTCATATCGAGTTAATGATAGGTTCCGCAGAATTGTGGTATCTGATACTCCAACTAGTGCAGATAACCGTCCAGAATGGGGGTCGTCTTCAATCGACTCTCGACCATGTTTAAAAAGACCACGTCACTCAATTATAGACTTACCAGGGCAATCTTTCCCGTAATAGGCATTTCATTTAAAATCCAGCACTATCTGAATAACCGGAAGTTTGTCGAAAATAAAGACGCTTAGTTAGAGATAGTGTTTGGCGCAGCACAGTCTGACCATGGTAAACATTCATTTGAGATGTGAGATGGTATCGTCGCAGGTACCACATCGTAACTTGTGACATAGCACACTGGCCTAAAAACTATTTCAGAAGAAAGTTCCTTGCTATGTTTGGCTTTAGATTTAAGACTACCCGGACGTTAAAGAGAACGTACACCGCGACTTGGTGGAAACATTGGGGGGGTTCTTCTCCTACATATTTCACAGTGGCTAGGTAAAGGTGGGAGAAACGCACACCGTTAAGGACGACCATTTGTATCCGCCACTGAAGATAAAATTGTATTAGCTAATTGAAAAGTGGCTATGAAGCATTTAGCAGAGGTCACTCGAGTTCTCGTATTGTACTCATAGTATTAACAGCAATCAAGATCTCCCCCCGTCTGGTACTGAAATGTTGTGAACCGATGAGGAAAAAAAAGAAAGGAGTCTACTTTTCAAGAGCAAATCTCGAAAACGTTTGAAGTAGACCAAGATTTTTCTTACAATGACCATAGGAGAGACCTGGATCCACCTCTTTGACCTTGAACTTAATAACCATCGATAAGAAGCTAGTCAAGTAGCTGACGCAAAATTGAAATTGCCGAGCATTTGGGAAGATTAGTGTCCTTTTTTGGAAACACTTATAGTGTCCTTTTTTGGAAACACTTAAAGTTTTTATAGTGTACTATTTGGAAAAGGGAGGTACTATTAGGGGCTCCTATTGTACAGAATGTGTAACGAATAAAAAACAAACTGCGGGCTTAAGTGTTGTTTCATTAAGACAACGCGCTAGTTTATAAAGCTGCAGATCCTATAGATATCGTTCAAGAGTAGGCTTTGAACTCGTCTATTCGTCATATAATATAGCTGTCATTCAAAAGTAGACTTTGAACACTGCCTATAATCGTCAGATTTAATCTCCAGTGGTTTTCTTCTTCGGCTCAAGGAACAACCGGAACAGGCCAAGAAATGTTACGATATTAGTAAGTGGCCTTTGTCGGGGATTAAAATCAAATAAGGTGACAAATACAAATTCAAGATTTTTTTAGAGAATTCTAACTTTAAGAGGAAGAACTAACTGTACAGATTTGTTAGGAGTCTGTAGAAAAATAAATAATTATTTTTACTACATTCATTGTGTTTATTATTGATTATACTTTACTTTTAGATTACCCCTCGTATAACGTTGTTTTAATAGATGTGTTTAATTAACTATACGATGTACTGTATGAAGGTTTATTTATGTTCAAGAACAAAAAAAAACTCTACTCTAATCATTATATAATGTAGTTAATTAATGCTCATAATATTACATCGAATCCTTACGAAATTTAGTACAGATATATCTCACGTAAATTGTTGAAACAACATAATGCAATTTCTTAAATTAATTGAACGTTTTAATTATATGTAAAATATGTTAGTTATCTATATTTTTTAAAATATTATTTTTAATATGTGCACTATTAGAGAATCAAAATTAATATTTTTGTATTAAATTATTAAAATATGTCGTGACTTTTTTATTTTAATAAAGAGAAAATTATATTAAAAAAGCTGACGGCATTGTAAATATTATGAACGATTTTTGACAATGAACGTTTATTTTAAAGATTACTTTTATGGATGACGAATAGCACCGGATCTTGAGCAACAAAAGAAACTGATATCTTCGCGTATTTTCAATACCTAACTTTCGCTCATTTTACTTTAACTGAATGTAATTTCTAAATGACATTCTATTCGTAAATATACTGATAGCTAAAGTGAATTTTCGTGAAAAAGCCACAGAAAATAACAATTTTATAGTTATTATAATTAATAGGAATGCTTCTCTTATGATTAAAAAAATAATTTGTTTAAATAATGTTATTGCTACTTTTGTATATTACTCCATATTATTATTTTTGGTCACTCATGGCGCGTTGATATTCTGAGCATTATTATTTCAAGGTTGCACGGTCGCCCGTCACAGTGAGGTTGCGTTGTGGGGCTCCTCGGTAGGCGTCGTTTGATATCTCTGTCCCGCTTTCGCATTAAGCTATTCTGTACTTGGCATTCGGCATGGGTATCGTCAACGTGAACATAACTATTGCTTGATAGCTGTTCCTTAATGATTACAATATAATTGATAGTTTTAGTAATTTCATCTTAAATAAACATGTTTCTAGACGGCTTCTTTTTTTAAAATGTGACATTCTGATCAGCAGTATCATCAGCTTATATGTCGTTGTCATAATTATTTGATCCTTGCAAAATTTGAAACCTAAACAGTGATGTATAAATACTCGTAACTATATTCATAGGAATTGTAACAGTTAATGAGCACGCATATTGTAACAATTAACTTTTCTGTGGTAGTATTTATTATTCATCAATAAGTTGTAATGAAATATTTGGATATCAACAAGTTATATAAACAAGGTCAATCAAAATCTATGGTCAGTAAAAGTGGTCAACTATGTAATGCCTACGTCCTTCCGCATTAATTATGGGTTATACGTCATTTATAAAGGATAAGTTAATACATATATTCATATTCGACTGTTCAAATCAATATATAAAACACCTATCATTAAATAATAATGGACGTTTGTTTGCTGCTCCTGTAGAATTGATTCCTGTGAACTCCAACTGGGAGACACATGGAGGGGGATGCAGGGCAAGATGAGCGTGACTGCGCCGGGTAAGAAGACAAGAAAAAAGTCGTCAGACAATAAATCTCAACAGTACGTATTAGCGACTTAAAAAGATTTGTTGAAGATTTTCTTTATTACTTTAAATACTTTAGTTAGGTATGCAATATTTTAAAATATTTTTAGTTATATTTTAAAGTATATTTATTTTTTAAGATAAATCATATGAAAAAAGAATTATTCAGTTATTAAAAAATAAATTGTAATACCACGATATCCCTTTTAGTATTTGGAAAAACGTACATAAGCAAATTTCCACTTTCAGACGCCTATCTAGTAAGCATATGAATGTTGGTTACGATAGCACTGAAGTGTAAATGTGCAAGTGATAGAAATTTCGATTTTTGTCAAAGCATTTAAGCAATTTTCTCTACCTACATAGTCATTAAGCTTGAAATTCTAATTCAAATTTTTACTGCTTTTCTGTTACTTTACTAGTCATAATGATATATTCAATAGTCATATTCGATATTTATATATTCATGGGCGATTTTCATAAAATATTAGGAAAACGTAGGTTCATAGAGCACACAGTATATTGATTGCAGTGTATTCGTTGTATTAAGGTTTAAATAATTCATTATGCTATCTCATCATACTAACATTCCTAAGAAGCATTTTTAGGCATTACGTACTTGAAAAATATAGATTTCTATATCCTCTAAACTCAAATAATTTATATATTTTCATTTTAAACGTGTAATCAAAGCTTATATTACAAAATAAGACATTCTTTACATGTTCACGGTACAGTATAAGTCGTGAACCTATGGTTTATGATGACATACTAAACTTAAATTTTCTGTCCTATGTGTGGAATAACACTTTAAAATAGTAAAAATATTATGATGATATAGTCTATCATTCCAGCGATTTACACCGCGGGTGACAGTCCTAAAGCGTTGCGGGGAAAGCAGTTAAAGCTCTGATTTGCGCCTTCAGTATAGATTTAAGGAGCCCTTTGACTCTACCTAATTAAATTTGAATTCTATCATATCTATTTGCTCCTTATGGAAGTATAGTTTCTTCATTGTTATGTGTATTCAAATTTTAGAGTCGAGACACATGGAAATGTCTATCTGTATGATGAGATACTGGTGTCTCCTTCCTTAAGAATCATATATTTTCTCTCATTGGTATTTCCCATGATAATCCAAGTGCTGATTATATAAAACATTAATGATTTTATTTACAGTTTAAGTGCGACTTCTTTCAAAAGATCCATTAGTCGTTTCTTTGTTCCTTTTTGCCTCACAAATGTTGTGTATTAAATATAAATATAGTATCGACAGGAATTTGACAACTGATATAGGAGCACTTTTACTGTCCCACTACATGTTTGGCTGTTCCTATTGCTTTCTTTTTTTGTCTTGGTGAATATCAAGTTTTGTTCGGTGAATTTTACACTTTGTCTTACAAAAACATATTAATCACTTATTAGTAAGGTTTATCCGAAAACATTGAAAATCGATGATTTATAATTATTACCTTTACGTACCGAACACAATAATATTTTGCATTTTGGCGTCCTAGTCTACTAAATAACCTAGTGTATCAGGTGCATGCACCTTAACTACAATCTTCGGTACTTATATCTTTTTTTTTATAACATCTATACAGATTAAATTTGTTTTCTACTTTAGGTAGGTATTTTATAAAACTTTTTATACATAGTGACATATATATTCGCTATTTACCATTTTGACATTTTGTCATAAAATATTTAACGTTATTAGTTTTTATACTCTATTTTAATATGCATAGGTACATTATACTTGTATAATATCCGATCTTTTAATAAAAACAGCATCATGTTAAGTGGTTTTTTCTTTATTAGTTGCTTATTAGTAAAGATAGATAATGTGATAAGAAATGTTATGAGTTTGTAGCTCTCACTCTCGTAGTGGAGTTCCAAGAAAATCAAAATACTCATTTGATATATTGATAGTTTTTTTTATACTTGTAGTAACACTGCATTTTTTACTTATTAATATAATTTAAAGGTTTTTTTTATAATAAATACCAAATATTTATTAATAATTATTTAAAGATATATAATTTTAACATAAACATAGCAAAGATATATAGTTTAAACATACAAGATATATCTGGGAACGTACTGTTAAGATACTCCCACCTCACCACTTTTTCACGAATTCTTGAGGCATTAGATTGCATAACTTAAAGCCCGGTTATGCCTCGTTTCCAAAGCGACTAAAATGAAAATATTTAATATTTTATTTCCCCAAGTGAGAATCGAAATTACGAACGCGTTTACATCCGCATGCTTACACTTCTACGCATAAAGTAATAAAGTCTATAGTGAGGAAGAATATTTTTTTTTAAATTTCCATTATTTTATAAAAAAATCTGGGCACAAAATGTATAAAAGCAGGAAACAACTACACTTTGTGATTCTAGATTAGAAACTTGTTTTGACACGCCATTCCTCCAAAATGTTCTTCGTGAGTTGGTCTATTGTATGTCGTAATTACACGCAAATTACATTTAAAGTCATTTATTTTTCCGCGCCTTACCATGCCATGCATAATTCATGTTATTAATATCAAATATACAGTAACTCGATAATTTGCAAAATATTAAATTGATTTTAAATATCTATTAATGGCCTAGGTGCATTTACATCAAAAATATACAGCTTATCCATATTCCATAAAGTGCTAAACCGATTATGATGAGATTTGGGACTGATTTAATGACAAAGGTCAGGTTCAGGTTAGGTCAAGAAATATATCTAACTTTCAAACATGCATGCAGCTACGGAAATAAGTATATGTGTATCGAAATCTTGACAGATCATCGTACTGAAATATTCATTTCAGTTCTGAACACAATTACTTTGCCCATGCCACATTGCATGTAAAACACTAGAATTAATAGGTACAAAGAAGATAACAATTATAAAATTAAACTTCAAGGAGTGAAATAAAGCGACAGGGGAGTAGAAGTAGGTGACTTGAATGTAAATTACCTGCTGTCATCATAAAGCGAGTTTCAGACATTGGCCAGGGTTTGACAATAATTATCTAAGCCTGAATGCGAATAAGACCAAGGTTCTCATATTTGAAAGAACTGAAGGTAGGATGGAATGTAAGATCAGCATAAATGATAGATATATAACAAGTCAATAAAGTAGTATATCTGTGAAGTATGTTTAGTACAGAAGGAATATACGAAATGGATGTGGATAGGCAAATTCTGCCGGTAATATAGTCAACGGTGCCTTAGCTGCATTGATGAGAACGCAGCGAAACGTTCCAATTACAGAAGAAGAATATAAGAATGATGAATACTGTTTTGATGCGATCTTTTTTGTAGGATTTACAAAATCAGTTTAGCTCATCGTATATCAAATGGAGACATACACAGGTAGGTACTAGGATGAATGTCACAGTGAGAATGCACAAGAACGGGCTTAGGTGCCATTCTTTCATCACTCATTCTCTTGACTGGCCCAACCACGGGCCAATGTGTGATGAAAGAATGGCAAACAAGATCTATGAAGGAGTAGTGAGTGGTAAGCGAGGGAGTTAGAGACTCGGTTGAAAACATATTATCTCCGAAACCAAAGGAAGGTCACATAAAAAGTGTGTATGAAGAGTTTGATCGCAGTGGACGAGGAATAACTGGTATGTCAAGACCGTAGCGTTTGACGCTCCGTACTGTCTGGCTACCTTGCTGTATCCTATTCCTAGGATAAGGCGTGATGCAAAAAAAAAAACGTAAAAATGAGGTACAGTTTCTCCAATGTTATCCAATTCCAAATAATACCACTTGACAAATTGAGAACCACATTTTTTTTGTGGAAGTTGTATTAATATATTTTAATAGTAAGAAACCAATGTAACGATATATATACGTCAACCAAACGTTTTGTTGTGATTTTTTGTTAGCATTTTTAAGATTATTTTTGAAAACCGCAATAGCCAAAAAATATTACTATGACCGAGGAATGAACTTTCAATTTTTAATACGAAATTTTACTTTTCTAAGTTGGCGGAACTGTGAATGTTATTATATAGATAAAACATACTATGATTTTGTAAACATTGATAGTAGTTAGTTGCCACAACTGCACTATAATAACAAATTCCAAAAAAAAATATTTTCAATAACAAACAACGTAAAATACAAACAGTGTTGGTTTGATTCTCCTAACAATACGAAAACTTTTATGGTAAAAAGTGAGATTTGTTATTTCATCATAAGAATCTAGAAGAACAGTAACTGTAAACAGTACAGGTTGTGGATTCGAGCCCCGCACGAGGAAATAAAGTATTTAATATTTTCAAATTAACTATTTGATGTTTTCATCTCTTCCCTCTGAGTCACAAGGCAAAACGTGGCGTTGAGTTCCGCCATTCAACACGCAATGCTTCAATTTCGGCGGAAAATAGGGAACGGAGTGTCTTAAACCTAACCTTGGTTTAATACACTCCGTTCTCTACTTTCCCTAAGTCTAAACTGCTTTGTGCGGGATACAGCGTGAAGCTGACCGAGCGAACTCTAAAACAGCTATTACTTTCAAATTATAGAAAAACTTAAACATACTAATAACCACTACCTTATAGTAAAAGATGAAGAGCAAATCATTTTTTCTAAGAACTCGATGACTATTGCTGTTTGGTTTTGAACGATAATATAATTGAGTGTACCAGCAGGGGCAATAACATTTTTATGTTCTATTTTCCAAACACATAATAACATTTATTTAACTCTTATTGTAATGATTGATATCATCTTCACACTTCGTCACGCATAGTAAGTGAGGGCAGATGTAGGAGTAGTGTTAAGACATTCCGTTCCTCACATTGTACACAATTTTCAGGCCATTGAGCGAAATGAAAATAATTAACTTCTCCAGAATTAGTGAGTTGTACTGATTCAATTAATTTTCACAGAAGCAAGTGTCATAACGAAAAGAGGCGCCGAGAGTTGGAAAATGAGGTTATAAATCAGTTAGAGGAGCTATTAGAGACGTGTCTAGCTGAAGTAAAGCAGCCAGACAAAAACGGAATTGTACGAGAAGCTACAAGGCAGATCGAAGACTTGTTACAGCGACGCCAGGACTGTCCTGGTGACTGTCCATTGCGTGCATCTCAATGTATCTCGCCCGTACAAGCAGGCGAAGTCAGTTCCACTCAGCCACAAGCACCATCTTCTGGTTTTCAGTACTCTGAACTGAGTACTCTTATTGAGGTTTATATTTTGTTCATTTTGTTCAATATTGTTTAAAATTATTGCATCATAAATATTTAAATTTAATTTTCTATAATTCTCGTCATCTTTTATGACTAATACGTGTAGTAATGACTTGACATGGCTTTATAATTCGTAAAATTATTTCAGGCAATTAAACATTATACCGGCGTCCTGGGTTTTATATTAATGGAAATTAATTCGAAAGGCGAAATTGAGTGCGTGACAGAAAACATTAAAGATCTTGTTCTTTCAGAAAGAACAGAATTATATAAGAAATCTATATTTTCACTTTTGCATACTGACGATCATGCCAAAATAAAACCACTGCTCAGGAATATACAAAATATCAGTTGGAATTCCGGGGACTCTAACAAATTTCAGTACATCCACGCGCGCCTTCTCATAAAAGATTCGAATGTTACCGACGGTAGTAGGTGTGTATATACTTACACTATATTCTTACTATTTCTAAATCTGTGTGACACTAATACCTACTTTTTCTTTTGAAAAAAAAAAAGACATTTTTACTTACCTGTATTAATTTGATTATTGAATCGTGACTATAAAATATTAATCCTCATAATACGTTAGTACATTGCTATCTCTATGGCGTCGTTATATAGTTTATACTTAATAAATGGTTATAAACAACATAAGTGATACTCATAGGTTTGTGGACACTGTGATCCACGCTGCGCCAGTACGCGGTTCATCCACGGAGGAGGCCGGCTCCGTCATGTGCGTCATTCGGCGCTGTGAGTCGGCCGCTATCTCCAACGACGGCGGACACACCATCGTTTTCAGATTGGACTGTAACTTCAATATCCTATGTAAGGAAATGATACATATACAATGTACATTGTACACCCATTTAAGAGAGTTGTGTATTTGTGGTGACCAATTTTTAATCCATCTATTGTTTTCAGCTTGTGATTTATCCGGTGTCGAAAACTGTATAAATTCTTCTATAACGCTTGTGGGGACTCGATACTTAGATCTCGTAGATAGTGGAGATCGTGCGCACGTGTTGTCGCATCTTCAGGAGGTGGTCGGCCGGGCCGGACACCTGGTGATAAGCGATCCCTATCGATTGCGACTAGCGGCTGACGCTCCCATAATTAGAGTGAGTGCTCAGACACGACATTTTCCTACCGTCGGTGAGCCTGACTTCATAATGTCCACGAACACCGTGCTCGGAGAGGACGACGTGGATCTACTAGAAGCGGGAGGCTCGCGTCCCTCTCTTGGTGGTCCACTCATGTCTTCTGTATCCAATGGTGAATCTTCGACGTCCGACACGAGATATCGATCTTCGATAAGTCCCGCCGACCAGCAATTCATGAATGATTTCGACATAGAAACGTGGCCGGGGTCGTTTCCAATGGGAGATATAAACGATGAGCCGAAGGAGCGCAAAGAGAGCAACACCACCGAGGAGCTAGCCACGCACGCGCCGCCCGCTCACCAGGCGGAGACGCAACCGCCCGTACCTATGCACGAGGAACCTACTAGATTACGAAGCTTGCTTAGCAAGAAACCAGACAGCAATATTTTGATAGACCTATTGAAGCAAGAGGACGAAGAGGCGACGAGTAGTGAGACGTCGGCGCCCCACACGCCGCACACGCCGCACACGCCTCACACGCCGCACACGCCGCACACGCCGCTCACGCCGGCGTCGGCGCTGTCGCCGCTGCACTCCGCCAAGGCGCACGCGCGCGCGCCCCCGCCCGTGTCGCAGCCGCCGCAACCGCCTCACACATCTCATCAATCTTCTCATCATAATAACCAGTTACTCAGGGTGATTTGATGTTTTAAATTGAACGAATTTTAACTTGTTTAACACTGATCAATTATAAACATGGTCATTTTTTTCATTTGCACAGATATTAAACGACAAGTCTGACGAAGATGGTGATGAAAACAGACGGAATCCTATAGATAACTCTCGCAATTCGTCTCAATCCAGTGCGCTCCTATCTCAACTTCTTTCGAACACAAATGGTCCTTCCAGCAATGGCCGTTCGCACGATAGTAGTGACATGTATATTGCTGGTATGAAAAGGAAGTACGAAGAATCCAAAGCTTCTGCAAACATGGCCAAAAGAGCTACACCAGAGAATCAACAGGTATTGTGACTGAAATTTAATTTTTTTGATATATATCAGATTGAGTAAGAATATATTTATAGTCATCTTTATTCTAATTAGATTAAACCATATTTATACACGATAAGTATTATGATTTAATCGCCATTTAGCAGGTGTCATCGAGTGCTGCGAACTCGGGAGCGACGACATCGACGTCGACTTCGAGCGCGAGCAGCCCCGCCACGAGCAGCGGCACGGGCATGAGCCCGCTCTGCCAGAAGAACCAAATCTTGGTGTCGCTGCTGGCGCGACAGCAGACCACCCCACCCACGCCCGCGCCGCTCACCGCCACCATGATCCGCCCGTACGGGGCACGCGCGCGCGCTCCGCACCACCCACACGCCCACGCCCACCCCCACCCCCATGCGCACCACCAGCCCCACCCCCACCCGCACATGCAGCACGCGCAACTGATGCAACAACGGCATCCACATCATACCATATCAAGCATACTTACTGCCACGTGAGTATTTTATTTTGAGTCATTTGTATTTCCTTGTAATTTTAAGAAAAAAATAAATTATAATAAATTTTAGTCAAATTTACATCACATTTTAATACAATAAAATGTATTGTATGTATAATATATGTATAATGTAATATTTTGGATTAACGGTTTTTCTTCCCTTTTTGTGAAATTCTTATATGCCGATGATACGAATTGTTTTTTTTTATTTGTTGATGCAAAGATGCATACAGGAAAATATTTTTATTTATTTACAAATACAATTACATCAATAACGACAATTTTTTGAAGTCACTCAAAAAATATGTTATCCCTACCACAACAAATAACTCGGAAACAATTCTAAATTCTTACTTACTTTCTGAGACCGCCCGTTCCAGCGTATTTCTACGCTCTAGTTATTGTGTTGAATTGATAATATTTTTTTTTGGAAATAAGAATTATTCTATTGCACCTGTCACATTTTCTTATACTTATTATCATTTGTAGAAATCGAGGCAACAATATGAACGGCGGGCCGGGCCAGGGGCCGGGGCCGGGCCCAGGGCCAGGACCGGGGCCGGGAGCCGTGCCGGGCGCCGTGTCGTCGGCGTCCAGCGCGGGCGCGGAGTGCTCCGGCATGCAGGGCGTACAGACGTCGCAGGGCGGCGGCGGCGGGGGCGGGGGCGGCGCGGGGCCGGCGCAGAGCCACCTGCAGATGGTGCTGCAGGGCGGCGCGCGCAGCGCTTACCAGACGGCGAGTGCGCAGGCGCCGCCGCACTACGCCACCGCGCACCACGCACACCACGCGCACCACACACACCACGCCTACGCTACTCAGGCGCAGTGAGTGCTTTACGTCGAGTCTATCTAGCCCCTCATCAATTTTGTTTGTTTAAGGAACTGATATTGTCATTGAGTACACATTTGTCATTGAGTGAAATATTAAATACTTTGTATTATTATTGCAGAGGCAGTATACGGTCGCAGGGGGGCACCGGTGGGGACAGCGAGGTACCTAATGATAAAACGCTGTCTGATATCTTGGATGAAGTGATCGAAAATATGCCCTACAACGATCGATCAGCCCCCGACGTCAATGTGATCTTGGATCTAGAGAGCAATCGACAACTTATATCCGAATACGCTGTTAGTTTTTCTATACATATTTTTATTTCTTTATCAGCTCCTTAGTTTATCTGTTTAATATACTATTATTGTTTTTAAATATTTTGAGTAATCTATACTTCTATATAGTTAAGCTACAGAGTTCGTTTGTTTAATCTCGGAAACTACTGGTTCCATTTTAAAAAGATATTTCCGCAATGAATAGACCATTCATTGAAGAAGATAAAATTATAACATAATAAGATCTATGGAAATGGAGAAATTATAAAAAAAGTTGAAAACCCCGCAATCTCGAGAACATCCGTGTGGAAATATTCGCCTTTAAAAAAAATAAAAAAAAGTCGGGGACAGCGGCTGTCTATCTCCTAAGAACCAGTAACCACTTTCATGATTTACAGAAAGCAAAAATTAAGGGTTATTTTTAAGTTGTAAAGGGATTAATATAAAGGTTAAAGGGTTATTTTTACGTTGTAAAGGGATTAAAATAAGTTAAATTCTTTTTAGATATACGCTATATCCCGCACGTGACAGGGTAGGCAGAGAACTTTGGAACCTAGTGACAGTTTGTCAAATTTGAGGTATCGCGTTGAGTGGCGTAGCTTTACGAAAAACATGAAAACATTAAAATGAAAACATAAAATATTTAATTTGAAAATATTTAATTATATTATTATTTAATTTACTCAAGTGGGGATTGAACCCACAACCTGTCGTTTACAGTCACAGGCTTGTGCCGCTGTGCCACGACAGCGGTTTTCTTAGTATCTGGTTAAAGGGGTATTTTTTTAAACAATACAGCGATATTCATTATTGATTTAAGTTAGTTAGATAAGTAAAGATGAATAATTTATAAAATATCGCGGTTTTAAAATACAAGAGCAGAGCGATCGTCGCGTCGAGCGCGATATTGTGGGCGCGAGCGACAGGCGCGGCGTCTAGATGCTCAGCGTGTTTCTATAATACCTACTAACTTTAATAATGATTATTGTTATTAATTTAAATCGCCTTAATATAAATAAATCTACTGGCTTGAATTGACAAAAATATTTTCATGTGATGTAGTCTATTAAACGAAAAAGTCTATGTTACTATATGCTAATAGCTTAAATGTACTGTAACTGCGGATAGAGTTGGCGGGTTCTTAGAATCTGTTATATGTCATATATAACTTACAGTAATTTTAATTCGATATTGTAGGTGTAAGCTAGTAGTTACTAATAGTTCATTGATTGTTTCAGGGCGTAAAGGAGAAAAATGCTGTTATAAATGCGATAACACAGAGTCTTATGCAGTGTGAAACTGCAACTAAAAGCCCGGTCTCGTCAAGTCCAGGCGCACCACCTGTTTATCCTGTGCAAAGTCAAGTTAGTCTTTTCCTTATATATATTTTTTGTGTTGTATTGTAATCTGCATGAACAGGGAGAAAATATTATTATGAGAGTCGCGTTTCTCAACCTCTCAACCATAACTTTACTCATATTATTGTGGTAAAAATATTTGATAAATTTATTCTTATTGGTCAAATGATGATTTGTAAAAATAATTTTACAAATTTCGACTAGAAAATTTGAAAAATAGAAAAGCTGTTAGGATTTATCGTCTCTAAAGAAACCATAGAACAACATAAGAAGATAGGTAGTGTAGTAGTACAATAGGAACGTGTGAACAGGGCAGCATGAGCGGCGGCGCGCTGTACGGGCTGGTGGCGCGCGGCGAGGCGGAGGGCGCGCGCGCCCGCGCCGTCGTGGAGCAGCACCGCGCGCGCCTGCTGCAGATGCAGCGCTCGCAGCAGATGCTGGTCTCGCCCGAGGTCAGTCACCGCCAGTCACTATACAATATATAACAATATGTGCATATACTTCAATACACTTTATTTTATTCAAATATTAAATTTAAAAAGGATAGATGCATCATTTTATGCATCTGTAATAGATGGTTAAAAACAAATTGGCTTTTCTATGAAAAGAGATAGTATTTTTTTTTTAGATTGTCAGCTTAAGTTTTATGGTAACTATCAAACATTCATTCACTCTCTCAGCTTTACGCTGTATTCCCTACATGGCAGGGTAGGCAGAGAGAATTTGGGGACCTGGCGTTAAGACTCCGTTCCTTTTCCGTCCCCACTTTCCGCCGAATTTTAGGAATAGCGTGTTGATTGATATATTATCATAATTACTGTATAGGACAAATGTTTGTCTGAAATTATCTCATTGCTTATAATTACTATATTAATTTCAATTAAGTAAAAAAATGGGAAACGGAAGTGGAACGAAGTGTCTGAACACTAGGTTCCCATGTTCCCTCTGCATACCCTGCGAAGTGCGGGATACAGCGTGAAGCTGAGTAAGTAAAAATATATAATGAAATATTGAAACTTATTTTTTTTTTTTATTGGAACTACGAAATTTTGATTATATTTAAATTATTTGAAACAATTACATAGGCTTTAAAATTTATATCAAACAAGAAATTATTGTTATTACATATCAAGACTTGATTATGTCTCATAAAAAATAGTACCAGCCAAATAAAAAAAATCAATATAAAAAATATATATTCTATAATTATTTCATTATTTAACATTGCGCGTGAGGCCTATCGTGACGCAGCGGCACAAGCGAGTGACTGTAACCGACAGGTTATGGATTCAATCCCCACTTGAGGAAATGAAATATTTAATATTTTCAATTTAAATATTTAATGTTTTCATTTCTTTACTCTGGTACAAGGCAAAACGCGGCGTTGAGTTCCGCCACTCAACACGCAATGCCTCAAATTCGGCGGAAAGTGGGGAACGGGAGCGGAGCGGAGTGTCTTAACGCTAGGTTCCGAAGTTCCCTCTGCCTACCCTGCCATTTACGGGATAAAGTATGAAGCTGATTAAAGATTGCGACATATATTTTTTCTATGTATTTCTACATTATTTATATTGCTCGACAACTAACACGAATTTGTAAAGTCAAACCTTGAAGTAAATAGTTACCTTGACGGACCGCAATCGAAGGTTCTATAGGTTTTTTGTATGTAAGGTTGCCAATATAATATGATTCACGCGCCATATTCGTGTTTCCGGTGTATCGTCATACTTTGCACTTCATTTCTAATCACAAAGTTATTTCTAATGTCGCACTACATTTTTTCATATTCAAATTATTTTAAAATTTTGAATCCTATTGCAAATTTATTAATAATATTAAATAATTATTTTAGATTACATCGAAATGCTTATCTTTAATTTCAGGCTGCTGAACAACCTCAAGCTGATCTAGGGTCCACAATAAATGCGTTAGTCTCTGCTACACCACCTAATGTAGCGCTCAAACGTACAGACTTTCATCATTTATATCATCATACAAGTATGTATTATTTATGAAACATTTTATAATCTATTGTCGATATATTATAGAAAAAAATATACAGATGTTCTTTTCATTTTGTAGATCAAATGGGGTCAAATTATAGTACAAATAAAATGCCACCATCACAACAAAATCCAATGCTGAGTCGACAGCTTGTAAGTCAAATACTAGTTATTATGCTAACATTAATTTCGATTATATTTTTAAAAATATTATAAGTCCGTTATGCACATTTCATAAATTTATTGAGTTTTTAAAATATTGGACTCTTTAAGGCATTTAACAAAGAGTGGAAAACTATGTTTAATAAAACGGAACGAAAAAGATATTTTTTAATATAATTCTGTTGTTAAATAATGTTTTTTAATATAATTCTGTTGCGTTTTATTCAAAATAGCGAGACGCCAATTTCTTTCTCTTACCGATACATTAATACACGGGAGTTACGGAGGTAACAACCCTTAACATAAACTTCTATTGAATTGACATCTACCAAAATTATGAATTTTATATATAAAAAATCCTTCAACAAATTTTAATACAGAAATTCTAACAATGTAAATAACTTATATAATAGTGCATAATAGTGCATATAGATGTAGCTCGATAAGAATCTATAACTTTGTAGTCAGATCACTCGGTTGGTTTCCGAAAGTGATAACCATTAACTTATTTTTTAAACATGTTCTGATAAGTATAAAATACAATAAATGAATGAACAGGGAGGGAACACGAGTGGCGCTGGTGCATACGCGGCGGCGCTGCACACGCCCGTCGCGCAGCAGCCGTACCACCGCCCGCAACGCCCCTTACACGGTATGTATGGGTCATATCATACATATAACACATAACCTGGTTAGGTTTCATTTTTTTTGTAAGAACATCTCTGTTGTTAGTAATAAATAATTTATTATATTTTATTTATCATTTTTAATAGTAAGTATAAATAAGTACTTTCGCATATATGTATAAAAATCAAGTGATATTAATATATTACTATGAAGAGTAATTAAATATACTTTTAATGGTTTGCTGAATATAAATCAAAAAATAGTATATAAGTATCTGTTTTCTATGAATTAAAAGGTAGTTTAAAGAGTATAATTAGTATTGTTAATATAATTTATTCAAAGTTTTTATACAAATTAACGCAACTTTTTTGTAAATCTGATTTTATAATTCGGATTATTTTATTATGAACGACCAATAATACTTTTCTATTCATAATTAATGTCATATCTATAATTGCATTTCACTATATTTACATATTAAATTTGCCATAATATATTGATGTAGTTATATTACTGTATAGTATTAGATTTGTTTGAATTTTTTTTAATTAATATAGTTAAGGTTTGTACGTGTTCACTGCTCCGTGTAAAGGAAATTTTAATATAGGTATGAATATTTAATATCCAGTCTGATCCAAGGTTATTATGGTGCGCTTCTATGCATATGTATTTCTATACTAATTTTAATTTTAGATAGCCATAGATCTTTTTTATGAAACTTATCTAAAAGATTAGCATGTACATTCTTGCGTATTCTTCAGCATGCCCCGTAGAGTCTAAAAATATATATTTATTTAAGAACTTAAAACATAGAACATATTTACCAACTAATTGCATGGTTACATTCGCTTCGATATCGGAACGGTAACTAGAGTTAGTCGAGTAGATAGGCTCGGCCGCGACCCGGCGTAGGTAGGTCCGGTACTATATGAGGCGTGTGTGGCAGTGGGCGGCTACTACGAGGAGGGCGAGGCGGGCGCCTACTGCGGCGACTACGCGCGCCGCGGGCCGCACGCGCCGCACGCGCACGCGCACGCGCACGCGCCCCTCGCGCCGCTCGCGCCGCACGACCTGCAGCGACCATGTGAGTACTCGAGCCGCGCCACACGAGGCCCCCCCTCCTTCACATATATATGTTTTACATTTTACATGACATGACATTTTATTTGCTGTTCGAAGACCACTCACGACTACTTAAGGTAAACGGTAGTTTGGTAGCGTAAAGCTCTTTTCAAATCGTCGTGCATGTGTAACAAAAAAACTATTTCGGCATATGACAGAAACTTTCCGCTTTTATATATATATAAGTATTACAAGCATATTATATAGCATCGACGGAATGGCATTACTTTATACTTATATTATAATTATTTGGATCAGTCTGACTAAACATAAATTCGGTTACCGCGTAGTAACTAACCGTGAGTGCCGCATTCAGGTGGGGGCGGTGGGGGCGCCGGGGGCGCTGGGGGCGGCGGCGGCGGGGGCGGCGGCGCGGCGGGCGGCGGCACGTCGGAGTACGTGCGCAACGAGCTGCGCGCGGTGGTGGGCGCGCGCTCCGCCCGGCCCGACATGCCCGCCATGCACGCGCCCGAGCTCGACCCCCTGCTCACATTCGACATGCCCGCGCCCGGTTAGTACCAGCACTTTATATTCCGACGTATTTTATGCAGGAGCGACCAGCTGCTCCATTCTATTATTTATAATACTCGCTAATGTTGTGTTTCCCTACTATCTTAAACATTTTTAATAGAACTTTGTGTGTCCAAAATTTTACTATATCTTATTATTAATAGTCTTTCAACAAGAGAAAAGAAGTCTTGTTTCACCCTGAAACTAATGTCTTTACAAATTCAAAAGTAATGGCTTAATGTAAATATTCGTTTACATACTTATATTTGTCTGAGTCATTTCATAAAGATTATTTGGACATCTGTCATATAAAATCCCTTTATCTTTATTTTAATATGACCTGATGATTGCATTTCTCCTACTATTTAATCTTCGTTGCCTTTTTATGGATCGTAGATCACAATATCTTAAATGAATGTTATACTAGTTAATACTATCTATGTTAAATTTCAACCAGCTTGCAATTTTTGCGATAGTTGACAGTTCCAAGTTTGACTCTTCATATTGATGTTTTTTCTAGTGTTCTGTTTGATGATTATGTTTTTAAAAAAATCTGTTTCAAATTTGTTCAGATCTCAGAGAGAGATATAGAGACTTTTGGTAGTATTTATCTTTCTTCCTCCATTTCGAATTCTTATATATAATAAAAAGTTTTACATTTAATTTGGTTAATTTACCTATATATATTTGTGTTAGTGCTTTAAAAATAACAATGATTGTCAATAAAACTAGGGAGCATTGTACAATGGCAACGTATTGTATTAATATTGAAAAACTATCTGTTAAAAATTATCCTCTTGATATGCGAGTTAGTAAAAGCGATTATACCTTACAACATGTGGCAATAAATTAGTATACATATAAAATTGAAACCTCAAACTAAATTGTCTTGTTTAAAAATATTTAAGAGTAGTTTTCAATGAGAGATCGGTGGTGTATTTGGAGGATGGGGGGAGTGGTAACTTTATAAAGTAGTGAGGTGGCCTAACGTAGGTGGCGGCGCGGGAGCGGCCGGGAGTGGCCGCTGGGACGCGCCACCGAGCACTGCGGTAAGCCGGGACGCGTCACGCGACGATACCATCCACTCACTTTACACTACTATCTCGGTTTACATTACTTTTGTAGAACTACATCTCTCAATATGCGTACTGAGTCTGCTCCGCTGCGTGTGTTGTCGAGTCGATCGCATCGATTGATTAGAGCCTGATTGATAGAAATGTGCCAACCTTGTTCTCGGCCCGCACGTACGAATGTTTAAACTTGCGAAGAGCCTAAACTTGGCACGTTTCTGCAATTATTAAAACAAAAAGCTTATGTGATGTGATGTCCAATAATATTTCTTAGAGATATTTATAATTGAGTATTTTGCATTTTGATATATCTTATTAGATAAATTTGATTCATAAACATGATAAAGCCATCGCTTCCTAGGTTTTCTGTACTTGTGACATTTCAGCTTTTAAAAAAATGGGATAATTCGCATGCGCACACGGTATTGTTTGGTGAAGGTTTTAAATAAAGATTTCATAATAATGTAGTTGAACATTTTTTTTATTATATATATTATTAGATTTCTGTTTTGGCTTTGAACATGTGTTTATAGCATACGAATTATTGCGTTTATAAAATGCCGTATTATAAGCTATTGATTGCATGACAATTCTTTTCTTTAACGTAAATAACGAAGGTACGATCAAAATATTTCATTTTGAATTTTGTTCAGTAGTTTTAATTTAAAATCAAGGATACTCTGAATGTATTAAAACGTTTTACGAAAGAGATAATACACTGAATTTGTGTGAAAGATATGATGTCTTTCACTTAAATTCAGTGTATTAACAACTCAATAGCTTTAATTTAATTTACTTAGGTGTAAAAGATATAATATAAAATCTAATACAATAAAATAATAGGATTTGTTTTAATTAGTTAATTACATGAAGTAAGAAACAAAAGTTTATGTGAACAAATCACATAAACGTCATTTATAAATTTTATTATTATATTGATTCTTTAAAAAAACTCATTCAATTAATTACTTAGTAGTATGAATAGCGGATTCGTTTAGTGACGACATTAGAGAAATTGTTGTTGAAATAAGAAATACGTGTTATTTGTAGGCACAACTTTGAATTTGCTATAAAGTATACGTTTATTTGTTACAAAAGTAAAGCATAATCTCATTAAACGGATTTTATTACTGTACCAATTGGATAGATAAAATTCTAAAGCGCTAATAGTTGATGTTTTGATCGTGGCCTCCTATGTATATGCAATCACATATACTTAAAAAAAAAACTTGATTTTATACAGAAATATCAACGTACAATAATAAGCTTATAATCGGTTAACGTAAAGTATGACTTGAACTTTTGTACTAAAGTTGCTTTATATTTATATAGCAGCTTTTACCTTCTGTCATTTGTAGTCGTGAGAGTAAACAAAGTTATTTCACTCTTGATTTTTTCAAAGCTTTTTGCATGAATTATAGAGTTAATATTTCACAAATATAACGCAACTTTAATATATTTATTTCATAACACTCCAGAAATAAGTAAGTTGGTTTTTATTTTGTTTGTATTGCAAAAATAAAAATTTATGAAACGTTCATAATATAAATCGTAACAGAATAAACCATGATAGAGATATGGTAATGTGATTTAAGAGTCGTCCGTAATTTACGTTACACGATAAAGAGGGTCGGGTTGGGGGACGAAGTGTTACATTGTACATTAACATTTTATATCACGAAATGATGTGATAAATAATAACTTATGAGTATTTTACAAAATGTTACACTATTACCTGTGACGTAATTTATGGACTGCCCATTATAAGAGAAATAGCTAGGTCGTGTAGTGTCGCAACTAGCGTAATAACACACGGTGTACGCGTCCACAGAGTACTACGGAGGCGGGCTCGGAGGCGGCGGCGGCGGCGGCGGCGGCGGGCGGTGATGAGGCGCCGGGCGGGCAGGGCGGGCAGGGCGGGCGGGGCGCGCGGGGCGAGGCGGACGCGGCGCCCGCCAGGGCCTCGCTGCTGCAGAAGCTGCTGTCGCAGTGACGCGCCCCTGCGCATAGTGATGTAGTCTCGTAGTGCTAGTGATGTCTCCGGTCTCGCGGGGAGCCTCCTGTGCAGGAGTTCAATTTTGTGATTCGCAATATGATTGATTCGTACGCCTAGTTTACATTCGTTTATATACAATACAGACATACCGCGTGCAATATTGTATACAAGTATAAAACATATTTTTGGCGTTGTGAACGTTATGTATTATAGTGTGAAAGTCAGATGTTACCTGTTATGACAAAGTTAAGTTGTACTGTAGTACTGTAGTATTCGAGGGCGGGCGGAACTTGCTCGGGCTCTGAGCTCTCCCGAGAGTGGAGGGAGCGTGGAGCCGAGTCAGTTTGTATGTAAATAATGTGTTGTTAAGTTATAGCAAAAGCTGTAGTGTAAATAATTTGTTAAACAATCTTTGTGTTTCTATGGTATATTAATTTTCTTGTAATATTAGAAATCATTTATTGATTTATTAAAGTTGTTTTTAACATATAATTTAGTGCGACTATTTGTTATCTTTATTTTAATTGCCTGTGAGCTCATTTCTCCATTTGTAGTGATATAGAACTCGCAGCACGAGAAACATACGGAGGAGTGCTTGACTATATTCCCAACTAATTTTGGCAGTCTTTACAATGCATGCGTTGCCCGGTGACACCAAGTTTTCTTGTTATCTAATTTTTCTGTTTGTACCTAGTACCTGTTCCTTGATGTTCTGTTATATTGATATACTTTACGATGCATTTTTATTATACTTTGACACGCCTATTAAAATACTCAATATTTTTTCAATGAATTACTTCCGAATTTACTTTGTTTAGTGCTTGTATTTTCAGTTGGTTGATTATATTTTTTTGGCATTATTATATCTTATATAATTATTATAATAATATTGCCAGCTATGAAATGTATACAACCAACATTTATTTATGTTGTACTAATGATTTTGTCTTCCAATATGCTGATGAAACTTAAACATCATTGACATATTGTTTTTTTTACTTTGAAATGTATTTGATACTCATAAGTGTCTAAATTTACATAAAACATTTGTGGTTTATATTAAAGTTGAAACAAAAATATAAGTATGCGTAATGCTTACTGTAACTTTCATGGTTATAAATGATTCATACGATACGATAACGAAAGTTTCACTAATCGCATAAGTGATTAATTTTCATAAATTTTTCAAGTACTATAGTGTAAAGCTAGTATTTTATAATCGATTCGAAAGTAAAGTCTTATACTTAGCATAGTGGTCACTTTTTATATTAAATATATTGAGATCATCGGCCTTGTGTAGCGTATGTTAGACAACTGTCGAGTCGCGGTACCATTCATTTGATACATTGTGAACTAAGACAACTATAATATAATTTAGCTTTTAGCGCCGCTACATAGTCGTTGTCCGACTACCTTTAAAGTAGATATTTCACATTGCTATTTAAAACAATATTGTATTAAGCATAGCGTAATATTTCATTAAATAATTTAGTGTTATGGTATGTTCTGGGTAAGTCGTCTTGAACTATCCCCCATGAAGTTCAGTTACGTTCATCATCGTTATTAGATTTAAAGTTTTGTCAAATTTTATGCACGATATAGCGTGAAAGCGGTTGCGTAATTTTGCATAGTAAATATCAACCAATAGGTTGGAAATGATGAACACAACGGCACTAAGGCAACTGATGGCGGTCCGACTCGTTGCTTATTAACTATATAAAATTGCGCCATCCGCTATTTGTATCTCTATGCCGCACAATATGTTTATGTGTAAAATTATAGTTAATGTTAACATAAGATTGAGTAAATGCGACGTGTGATCTGACAGTGAACAAATGTCTGTCTATGAATACGTTTATATAGATCCGTTGCATGCGGGACCACGATCTCATCACGCTCAACAGTAAAGCTAAGATTTTACGTTTTGTCCGTTAATAGTGACCACGTTGTTGCATAATTTAAAAAAAAGAACTTGGTGCACAAACACATTTCGCCGGTACACGCTTACACTGTGCTTAATAAAATCTGTAATTTTAATTATGTATATCTATCTATGTGTAATATTAAATTAAATTTACTTTTAGAATCTACAAATTCTGATATCCGGCTATTACATAAATATTTAAAATAAAAATGCGAATTAATCTCAAGTAAAAGTAAATATTTGGTGCCCGATAATTTGTTGCATACATCATACAACCCACAGACTAGATGTTTCTACTATGCGGTATTTGCTTCTACGCCTGAGTTCCGCGTTTCCGCTTTTTGTATTGAGTATCGTTCCAGGGTATTTCAATCGTCAGATTTATCTCTCGTCCGTAATCCCTATTAAATGACTTGGTTTCTATGGGACACTCACCCAAAACGCGTATTTAACGATAACTTCTTTACAAACCATAGATATAGCATGTAAATTAAATTTAAAATTGATATTGTGATTTAATAATAACCTATCTAAACGAGAACGTACAAATAATAATAGGACGTATCCGTAATGTTATAAATAACGAATTAAAACCATATAAGAAATATATTCATATTTTTATACCCTAAAAGTCATAATCGAAGTTAAAGTACTGACCAATTTCGTTAACGAATCATTGAAATAAATGTTTGGTATTGTTCATAATAGTGAGATGAAGCTTTACAATAACCAAAACACTTAGCGATATAACATTAAAGTTCATTCCATTTAGTCGGTCACGAGACGAGCCCTCGGCGGGTCCGGCTCGCGAATACCTATTCCGTAAAGTACAAGTGATGGCCTTGGTAGATGGTGGTACACGACAGCGTTCAAACACATAGTTGACGATTAGTCAAGTCTACGTAACTTATTGAAATTATTGGAAGCATATTTATTGGATTGTTAGAAGAGCATTAAATGCCGTCACATAGTTTTTGACGTCTCGATGTGGACGAAATGTACCCAAAGAAGGCTATATTTTTTACAGTTTTATATAGTATAAAAAGTGATAGACTCGTATCTAATAACACGTCCATTGCGCGAGTTGAACAATTGGTTATCCGAAAAATTACTGTGAATAGTTAACGAGCTGTAACGATGCGTGCGTGCCTGATATTAAAGATATAAAATATTTTTCAATACCATCTTTACGAAGAGACTATGTAATTATGTATAATAAGAGTAAAGTACGATTAGTGTATAGTATAAATGATTCACGACTTTTGTATGGTAAACTTATTGTCTCTGTTGTCATTTATATTGTTGCTGTCTAAAATTTTAAATGGAACATTCGCGGTTTATTTACATCGAATTCATTCGGATGTGAATCCGTATGAATAAATTTTATAAAGATAAAACCTGTTTCTATATTATGAATACAATAATATTGCATAAAAAATAATTTGAAATATCCATGAATATAATTTTTTAATAATATTACTGATATGGATGTAAGTTTGTTAATATATTATGTACTAATACGTTTGAGAAAGCCTAAAACCTAAAAAGTATTGGTGAATTGTGGTCTTCCAAAGTAAAATAGGCACATTTCATTTGCTTTTGGTGAGCGTAGTTAAGTCCGGAAATACAGTACTTCCCAACTATTGATCATTTAAATAATGAAGAGCTCAAATATTTTAATAAATTATTACAAGTATACATGTTGTGATACGAAGACCAATAGGTAGTTCTTCCAACTGCAATGATTAACAACATCAAGCTACGTTTAACAAAAGCTAGTCTTACTCTCTCTGATGTTTAGTCTTATAACCTTTGATAACTTAACAGTCAAGCATAATGTGCTAATTTAAATAAATTATATTATCGTAATAAATTGTTTTTTGCATCTTTTCCGACCAGATTGTTCTTTATGGTAACACCAATATAACGTGATCGGTATTAGAATTTTATCAACGAATATAATTCCTATGAAAATATATACTTACATATTTTGATAAATGAACATTAAATTGTTGAAATGGGCTTCTTGAATGATATATTACTCATATGCAATTTGTCTATATATAGTTATATTGTAAGATTAATGTAACATCTTGGTGTAATGGATTTATACCTCATTTTGATGTTCGTACATTAAGTCATATTTGATATTAAAAATTAAAGCTTCAAATAAATTCTTAAAAGTCAAAACAATTTAAAATAATTCATTTCTATTTCAAATACGGTTATAATATAATTTTATTAGGCTGCTATTCAGATATATTATTGTAAGATTATGGTAATTTCAGGACTATTAGACATTTTATGGAGTAAATCACCTAAGAATATAATAAATATTAAATAATATTTGATCAAATAATTTGAAATGTTATCGTGTATAAATGGAAATTTATGTAATGTGATCGAATTAATTATTATTTTTGCTTAAGAATGTATAAATTCCACGTTACAGAATAACTATGGCATAAAATTAACAGGGAATCCTAAAGTTTCCAGCAAATTAACATGAATTAATTGGATTGTGCTAGGATTGTGATGCGTTGATATAAGTCAACTTACTCCGTGACGTGGAATTTGAACTGTAAAAAAATATTACTGACAAATTTTAAACACAGAAACATTGATAGGTACGGGATCTCTGTTTCAAAGGGAAAACATAATTAGTATGAACATTTGTACCTTTGTTTACAAAATTCTGTTTTATCGTTATCAAATGTTATGTGGTAAATAATTCGTGTGACTCCCTGCTCCTCTGTAGATGTTGACTTGTGATAAATATATTTATAGTCGGATGACAGTCGCTAACACAACGAGGTAATTGCGCTCCCGTACAGAAATGATTTTATTTTTTGTATAAAATCGTGCCTCTTGTCTTGGCCTGTCGTCTGCGCACAGGGGTATTGTGTATATTTTTAGAGTAGAAATTTCTTTAAGACTATATTTCTTACGCTAATTATGTTTTTTCTATAAACGTTTAATGTAAAGGCCAACGGCAGAAAGGATTATCGCAATTGTATGCTTATTAATTCTATAGTAATATTGCGCATATGTGTCTAACACGGTGCGGCGGTACGGGTGGAAACATTTGTCAGCTTTAACAACCTAATATGTAAACCCGAGTTCCAAACGGACTTAAACCACGTTAAACGTCGATTAGAAGTAACTAGTCTTATCGCGAGATGTAATCTTTTTTGCAGATGGCCGATAAATCTGTGTTATTAAGTTCTTTGAAATAATGCTAGGTAAGAGATCTTTTGTGTTGCTGTGCATTTCTACGCATTGTATGTATGTATGTTTAAATATTGTAAATAGCTAAACATATATTTTTACGACTAGAATACACAACCAAAGTTGTTATAAAAATGTGGTTGATTTAATATTAAAATTTGATAGAGTTCGTTATGTTATGAGTTAGTGGATGTCCAAAGTTCATCCCAAAATATGCAATCATGTGAAAACATCGATGTCTTGTTGTACAGCCTTTACATGACCGCCCTGATATTATTCAATACGAATTTGACCTTTGAATGTGTGAAATTCGTTTATGTTAATCCATTCAGATATGAAATAAGTTATAATGATGATAATAGTATGGGTAGCTTACTGTTTTTTTGTTCCTAATAGCTTGCTCCTGAAGGTTAATCACAGTAATTGTCAATTAATAAAGCCGACATGTTTAATATCTTTAAGGTATTTGAACTGTAATATTTTTATCCATCGACAAAGCAGGCGTTAAGAGTACATTATTTTTAAGTTGTATTTTTTTGTACATTTTAGATTCGAAAATATAATTATATCTAAATGATAAGTCGTTTTATTTTATATTCCTTATCGAATGCTACCTAAATATCTATAGTTATTTTAAATACTACTTTGGAATAGTTAATAATGTTACAAGCTTGTAGTGTTTGGTTTTCTTAAATTTTACTTAGCCACTTTTTCAGAAGATATTGTAGAATACGTTTTCCATTGATATATAAAAAAATCTGGAATTGGAATAAATGTAGAGGAACTGTAATAGCCAACAGCTAACAGACCGTCGTGGCCAAAGACATCGTGGCGCATCGACAGCGGCATGTGACTGTAAACGGAACATTTGGGAACATGTGACTGTAAATGGAACATTTGGGATATTAAATTATTCATTCTCCTATGGGAATCGAACGCGATTCCCATAGGAGAATGAATAATTTAATATCTTCCTTTCCTCGCTCTAGTACTAGTCTACTATTCTTTAAAAGACATATGTTGTGAATTCTGCCACTTAAAACGCAATGGCTCGAAAAAATGAATGCCCTAACACTAGGTGGCCTACTCTACCCTGCTATAAGCAGGAAACAGCGAAAATCATCACGTAAGTTCAAATTATTCAGTATTGGGCCTGTGATTTACTGTAAGCATGACAAGGGTATAAAGTCCAAGCAAATGAGACTGCAATCACTGTTTAATTTTTTTCAGCTTCCCGCTGTATCCTGCACACGGCAGCGTAAGTAGAGTAAACTTAGGAACCTAGTGTTAAAACACTTCGTTCCGTTCCCACAGCGGTAGGCAATACGCAACGGGACATTTCTTTTTTGAAATAATTATCAACTAATTCACATGTATACGTGATTGCCTTGGAAATAGACAGGAGCGAGCATTTCATTTCCAAGGCGTGTCATTATTTATAAAATTATTAATTTGCTAATAACCTTTAACAATTGTATGTGTAGTGTGTCAAGTATGTTTTCTGTCTTCGAATGAGCAGTATGCTGTTGGCCCTGTTGGCCTCTACAGCGTCACCGGACTTGGGGAGGCCGAGCCAAAACAGCTCTGACCTTACTTGGTTACTGTGGGAGATACCAACAATAGAGAGCATGGTGTCGCAAGGGCGTTTCCAGTGAGACTCGGACCACGACTTGCGTAGACCGTTTGTAGTAGGGACTTTGCTTCGCTTAGTCCGAGGTAGGCCTACTCGGTCGGGCTCTTGATGCACTTTTGGAAATTTTAATTGTGGGCTCCGGTGTGTAGCCCTACCTACATATCTAGCTTCGTTCGCTTTAGTGATAGGGTGAACATCATCGGTTAGTAGTATGTCTAGTGTGTGTATTTGTAGGATCCCAGACAACGTACAAGAATTTTCTATATCACATTATAAAAAAAATGTAAAAAGGCATTTGTATGTCTTTTGTTTGTCTTTTCATGACTTTTTTATATTCGTTTTCATTTTCGTATGTTGTCTGGGATCCTATGGAGAAAAGGTTCACATTGTCCCATAAAAGACTTGCGGACTTGTTGCAATCGAGCATACTATAAGGAATAGTTAATTTCTTCAATATTTGCCCTTAATAAATATTTAGGGCCAAGTTATAGATTGCTGCGTCACAACTGACTTCTTCTTATAAATAGGATTCTTTATTTGTTAGCTATATTTTTTACTTATGTCCGCTAATTTTCATGTCATTTGTTATTGGACCGATTTTAAAAAATGTTTTGATGTTTGAAAGACAAATTATGAAAATTAATGGAAATCTTCAAATTATATGAACATCTTCATATAATTTCTTATAATAGCCATATAAGTATTTTAGTTTCTTCTAAACATTATATGATGACATGCTGTAAGCTGATGATGATAATGATAGAAGATTTGACTCCTCAACGATAAGGAGTTAGAGGATAAATATTTAAATATTATAGGGATTTATAGAAGGTTAGTTGACTACTATCAAGTTATTCGGGTAAGCTGATTTGAATGAAAGGCTTGAGTTATATCTACAGAAATCTGATTCTCAGAATAGTTATATCAAACAACAAACTTAAGGGTAGCAACTTTTATAAATTGTACTTCCCGTTGCCCACCAATTCTGAAATCGATATTTAATCTTTCGAAAGATGGAATTATAATTTTACTATGTTTTAAAGTGTTATTCCACACTTAAGAATTTAAAATTTAAGTTTAGTAGATGGAATTATAGTTTGTGCCAGTCAAAAAAAAACAACATTAAGGGATGGCAACTAAAAACATCAAAATTTATTCGATAATAATAATTCGCTAAAAATAATAAAAAATATAATCATGTTGGCATTTACTCCTAAATTACCGATATTTGAATATCAATGTATCTTACGAAAGCGTATTTAGTACGTTTTGTCGTGGCAGCACAATACATGCGTCGAGCGTAGTATCAAACCGGACATCCCTAGCAAAATATTAATTTAAAAACAACTTATTCTTTGTCCGCACTCTATGTATCCGGCAGAATAGGAATACATAAGGATGATGGTAAATGGAAGTGGAAATAGGAGCACTTCGATCCTCATTTCTCATCTAATTGTCGGTACTGGCTAGCAGTACTTTGCCCTGTTTTTTTATATTATTCGATTACTTTGGGAATCGATTAATAGAACTGAATTCATAGTAGTTAGGTATATAGAAATATTTACTGTCCCACTGCACCACGACGGCCCAAACATTAAGTAAAAGCAATAATAATTTCCTTCTAGGAAATATGTACATTAGGGAAAATAAGAAAGAGTGTGTAGGTAACGGCGGGGGGATCCTAACATTGGGTTTCTTGTGTCTATCCTGCTATATGCGGGTTATAGTGTAAAGTTAAATACGTGCAAACACATTTTATTAAACCTGCAAAAGCTATACACATTAAATCTACATACTTCAAAGGACGACGTTTGAAGAAATTATATATTTTTTATAATAATTTTTAAACGTCAATCAATTATATACAAAATATTTGCATTTAAGGGTTCACAGAGGCCACGCATACGTTAATAAATCGTTCAGAATTCAGTTGCAAAGTGTTACTGGTAGAGATACACAACGTTGCATTTGTCAAAGGAATATAAATCACATTAACAATTATATTGTATACTTTTTTGCCAAAATATTCACTCCATTCTTTAGAATGGAGTGTATATTTTTACTTATGATATTTATGTTACTTTGTGTTTTGATATGTAAGCGAGTGACATGTTTAATTTATAAAATATTAAGAATAGTCACGTGGTTTTACTGTCGGCTTAAAGAAAAGACAAGAAGGGTATGTATATGATATTTTGGATTTATATACATGTGATTAATTGTGTAAGTCTTTAAATATAACAAGGATAACAAAAGACGGCGAATAGTGGGAAAGGTATTAGTAGTCGGCTCATCGGTTCGCTCTACCTATCCTTGTTTACGCGAAATACAGTGAGAAGCTAAAATCTGTGCGGTCGGGGTACCCCCGTCAGGAACGAAGTTCCTTATGTTTTGTCTTCAACTTTAAACGTAAGTTGAGAGGAAATCTGTATTTATCTAGCTTTATTTTATATTAATTTATCTAGGCTAATAATCTAAAAAAAAGTTTCTGATTCTCATACAAAAGATATGTAATATTTAGCCAGATTCAAATTCCTCCTTTTTTATCATGTCGAAGTTTTTGTTGGCGTTAAGCATTGATTTTCTTACTCTGACGTTTGCACTTTTCATACCCTTTTGCATGCTTTGCTGCAGTTAGCTATTTTTCAATTTTTTTATATAAAAAAATATTCACGGCTGATTGAATTGTTGCTGTATCTATCTGTATGTTATGATTATTATTATTTTATATTTAATCGAAAACTAATGTAATTTGAAATGGTTATTGCTTATTTTCATATAACAGAAAATCGTCACCGCCAATGCATATGTACTTTATTATGTGGCGACTTTATTAATTTGCACTACCAGAGAACCGCGTGAAGGAACTATATTTAAAAAAAAAGGCTGTAAATATAACGTTTTATTTTACAACTTAACTTTAAACTTCTTAGTTCACGTAAATTCGCCGCATATCGCCGCACTTTCCGCCGATTTCTCGATTCATTGCATGTTCATTGGCGGAACTCAACGCCGTGCTTTGCCTCGTCACCAGAGTATTACTTAATTAAGGTTCTGAAAAGTATACAAAAATATACTTATAGCGGTTCTGCTGTAATAGTCTATATTTGATACTTGCGTAAATGTTAATTGAATCTTGTTAGCGAGTGCTTCAGTAAGGTAAATTAATGGACGAGGTCAAAACATTCTGTAATTACTCTAAATTCGTGCTAAATATTTAGTAAAAAAAATAAACACATAAATACTATATTGTACCTACATTTAGATATGCACACATACCTACTGGTTACAAAAGTGCTAGCGGCGTTAAGTTCGGTCACTCACCTCGTAATACCTCTAATTCGATAAAAAGTGGAGAATGGAACGGAAACAGTGAGTGTACGAGATTTGTTTTATTTTTTGTTATGGAAGAGACGGCAAAACGAGCGTACGGGTCACCTGATGGTAAGTGATCACCGTCGCCCACGGCTCCGTGTAACTCCAGAGGAGCTACAGGAGCGTTGCCGTCTTTTAAGGTGGGCACCGGGGCCCGGCATTACCTAATGCGAAACGCAGTGGCCAAAGCCACTATTTATCACCGGTCTTAAATGCCGGGGGTGGTAACAATCCGGTCGAGTCTGCCCATGCGTGTTGTCATTGCTGGCAACGTGACTCTACCACACGCACAGTGTTCAAAAAGTATCATGAATTTTGTATTTTCGCGGGTTACATATATTCAAGTTTAGATTTTTTTGTGGCTTTATATTGGTACTCAATACTTATGGTCATGTCTCTCACTTATGCCGACAAGTTCGGCCATTTTGAATGTTCAGTTAATTGATGACATCTGCTTTGCTTGCACGTGTTTTAGCTCGTCTTCGATTTGTACCTATTCAAAAAAATGAATCGAAGAACCTGTATCAAAATTTGGGTAAAAACGAACGATTAAGTTCGCGGACACGTTCCAAATGTTGACTGCGGCATAAGGAGAGCTACCTTGAATTGAAGCAACGTTAATCGGCGGTGAAAAATAATCTCAGAAAGCCGAGAAACTTAGAACGACGAAGAGCGTACATGACGCCCGACCACTTCAACAACAGACGAAACGTTGATGAAGGGAAGGAAATGGCATCATGAGCTCTTGCCAGGGTATAACGGACAATAAGAAATATTACTTGCACAAATTATATAAAAGTTATGCGATGAAGCACCAGAAACGTCCGAGTTTGTGAAAAAACAAAACTTGGCTTTTGCACCACGATAACGCCCCTTCTCAAACATCACGTCGCTAGTGCGCGACTTTTTGGCCAAAAACAACACACTAATGATGCCGCAGCCACCGTATTTCCCAGATCTGCCCCCCTATGACTTTATTTTGGTGCCAAAATTGAAAAGGTCCATGAAAGGACGACGCTACTCTACGATTGACGAGATAAAGATGGTATCGAAAAGGAGTTGAACAAGTTAAAAAAATGTTCTTTCTGAAGTGCCCCGATGATTGGGAAATACGTTGGCACAAGAGTATGACAAGAGTATGACTCATGGGGAGTACTTTGAAGGGGACAAATTGATATTCATGAATAAAGAAATAATTTAAATAAAACACAAAGTTCGTGATACTTTTTGAAAAAACTACTTACCTATAAATACAAAAAAATATTTAACTTTAAATGAGATAGGTATATGTTACTATATATATTATAATATTTAACTTCTATTAATTTTATATTTTTGAGGGTACCGTACCTAAAATAAAACATGAAACCGTTACGGGACTTTGTTGTCTGTCAAGACTGTTCAGTCTTTTGAGTTTGATATCTACAGGTGATTTTGGGGATTGTCTGAAGGTATCAAACTGAATTAATGACTGATTCTTCTTAATCAACGCTATCAAGTATTTCATATTATTTTTAAAGTGTTAATCCACACTTAAGAAATAAAAAATATTGTCAATAATAATTTTAAAGATCTATCTTTGGGTAGCGGAAGCTTATAAAAATCTCCCTATATAGCTGCTATCAATGTAAAAAAATAAGTTGTTTTGTAATTCAAAGAGTCGTAGGTTCATATCCAGCTACGTTCATAATTTTCATACATTTTCTATATAAGTATTATTTTACTTTAGTGTGCATTAGTTGTAATTTCCGTTGATCTACAATCCTGAAATTGACACGGAACCCACAGTGGAGCGAGTGTGACTCACACTTGCACGGTCTCATATTTTTATTATTTTTTAGGGGTCAGTACCTCAAAAGGTAGAAAGGAAACCCTTATAGGATGACTTTGTTGTCCTACTGCCAAGACCAAATCTTGAAATTACGTGAAAATATCAAGCCAAAATTAATATTTAATGTTCAGGTCAACTATACCTTGGAACACACAGAAAATAAAAAAGCTTATATATTTAATCAAAGATACGATATACCAGCATTTAAGGATTGTCTTTACTGCATTGCATTTTCTTTAAAATTCGACACATAATCAAAATTTAAAGGTCCCAATATAGTTATATACCAATTTGTAAATTGGCACAAAGTAAGAACTTACAATACGAATAAAGGGAAAATCTGAAAAGTGAAAAGTTTTAGATGTAAAAGTATTATTACAAATTTGTATTTTTTGTTTTGTTTATATGATACAAAATAAGTGCATAATGCGATCCTCTGCAATTTTTGTAAATTTTTATAAGTTGTTTTTCCTATTGACCTTCAACCCTGAAATAGGTACGAAAGTTACCCTAGGTTGGCGAGTCTCGCACTTGACCGGTTTTTATTATTCTATGGTTTGAGTTGAAATATAAAAAAGATTATGAAAGAAATTACATTAAATAATTATATTAAATTCAAATTTAAGCAAAACCAAACTTAAAACTAAGCGTAAATCATCTATTGCGGAACGCGGTGTGTCGAGCAATTGATGCGTCCGTATTTTATCCGAGTGGAGACCGGGAGTACTCGGGTTCCTTTATGTAATTCATATAAACACTACAACGCCTGCCGCCTGGAGAGCGGCGCTTCTCAGCGTAGTCCCGAGTCGCGCGGCCGGCTGATCGCACGCATGCGTATCTTCAATCTTGTTGCACGCACCTACATAATTATATCCGGACAATGTATAAAAAACACATAGCAGAAATTAAACCATAATAAATGTTAGTTAAAGACTAATCGAGCCATTTATTTTATTTCTTAATTTTGTGAAGATTATAGTGAAATTCACCTTTTTTGGAATATGCCCTGGACTTGCCCATGGTCCCGGGATCGTCAGCGCCCACCGGTGATTAGTTTAGTTCCCCAAATTAAATATAAGGTTAGTTTACAAGTAAATTTAAAAAGTATATGAATTATTTTTATTTTTTGGTGTGCTGCTTCTTGTACAAAATGCTTCGTGGATCAAATATATTTTATCCTAAAATTATAATTTACTTTAAGTACATTTCAGTATAAATATGTAAAGTATATATTGAAAATAAAAAAAATCTAAGTATATATTGATAATGTAAAGAGTTTGTTTGGTTAAAAGCGCTCACCTCAGAAAAAACCTATTAAGCGCGAGTCAGACTTGTCTACTGTGGGTTCCGTATCAATTTTAAGATTATAGGTAAATGGTACAATTTATAAAAGTTGGCTACTTAAGTTTTCAGTCGTATGCAATTCGTACGTTCGTACGTTTCGTTTTTTAGATAATGTAAGTCTCACTTTTTGCCAAATTTCGTAATTGTAGCAACAGGATTACAACTTTTGATAACGCGGCAATTTTTTTTGATTGAATTGACTACAAATATAAGTTCATCCCTAGCTATTAATTTCCATTTTACGATGTTTTTTCCTTTACTTACATAATAAGTTCTGACGTCATTACAAATTTCTTAACTGTAGGTGCACGGGAAATCCATATTGTTTTTTATTTGAACGGTTACTTTTTAATGAAACGCATTAAACAATGCATAAAACGTTGTTAAATGCATTGACTAATAAGTTTAATTTTTCGGTGCTTCAAGTGATTGAAAACATGGATATATAATTAAATTTAGTTGGAAACCTTCAAGCGTTGACACATATCTAGACAGACAAACGGTCATTCAAATGTTAATAACGTTATTCTACAAGGTTTCCGTTTTTTCCTTTGAGTTACGGAATTCTAAATAATTAAGATGTATATATAAGAAAATAAATAAAAACATTTTTTTTTATTTGTATAACACCTATGTAATTTTATTTTTAAAATTGTAATCGCCTAGGAAAATTTGTTAGAGTAGATGGATCAGCTGTATGTACCTCAGTCGTAACGCGGCGGGGCTCCTGAGTGGCCGTATTCCTACAAAGTATATTTTACTACGCGGTAATTTCTACTGTAAACAAGCTACATTATCAGCGAATAATTGAATAAATACTATATAAATAACTGTGCTATATAGTATATAGTAAATTAATATTTGAATAAATAAATTGTGAAAGGAGAAAATGAAGGAGAAATATTAAATTAATTTTCCTTATTCTAAAATGAATAAAAATGCCTTGGAATTGTTTTTGGGGATACGAGTCACCGCCACCAACTTGTCGTGTTTCAGGACCACTGAATCTTATAAATCAGGTATTAAATTAGTAGTATAAGACAACAAAATATTACATAAGTAGTAATTATATATTATTTTTTAATTTTCTATTTTACACTAGTTACCTACGTTTAATCTATTTTAATAGTAATTTTATTCAGTATATTTAATTCTATTAACCGTATGAAGAATTTCGAATATTGGTAATATTATATTGTATTGCAATTCCGTTTATATCTTAGAATATTTTTCCGTTTGTATATTAGATATATAAAATATCTTATTAATTTATATTATAAAAATCCGATTAAGTGGAGCGAGTTGGACTCGCCCACCGAGGGCTCCGTACCAATTTAAAGATTTTAGGTCAACGAGCAGTACAACTTATAAAAATTGATAAGCTTAAGTTTGCAGGCTTACAGTTATATACACCTATAAATTTCTAAATATTTAAAAAAGAAAACATATTTTTTAAGATTTTCTGGCTTATTTGTATTTTTAGATCTGTATATAGCTGATCTATTTGTATTTTCATAACTGGACGAGTTTCATATAAGATTAAGCAAAAATCATGCAAAATGCTTGAATTTTTTTTATATTAATTTAATCTTTTCCTTTTGAGCCCTAAACTCCATAACTTTCTTTAAGGTTTAAACAAACTATGCTTAAATAATTATTTATAAATTATATATATAGCTGGAAACAAAACACGGAGTGTCTTGAACCTACGTTTCTAAGATCCCTCTGCCTACCTTGCCATGTGCTTGAAGCAACAATAGCACTGTCTAATCATACAGTGCTATTGTTTATATTTGTAATACATATCAATTTTAAAAACCAAATGTATTTATTAAAGTCTACGTATAATCTGTTGCTTTATGAGATACAACTACAAATGCATCTATGCAATATAAAAAATATGATTATAAAGATATTATCTAGTAAAACTGAGTACATATACTTAATATGAATTCTACTGCACTTATCTTTGAGGTAGAACCCGAAGCGTCAGGCTTAGTAGTCGTATTCGCTAACCACAAGACTAACAGGCTGATCGAGTTCAATATAACGCATATAAGAATAAATAATATTGTAAGAAGAAAAATGGTACTCAGTTAGTAAAAGAAATCTGAAATTACTTACCTTTTGATAGAGAGAGAACATTAATTTAAAAAGTTAACAATATTTTTATAGATAGATATATACCTACTCTATTAAAAAAGAAATTAAATGGATCATTAAAAAATAATTCATCCAAGTTTCCATACGGACTCTGGTACCAAGTTTTAATGAAGACAATGAGAGATAATTAATTTTTAACTATTCCTTCAATTTATTGAACAATCGTTTGTAGATTACGCTCATTTTAGCTTTTGATGATTTACTTTTATCTACTATATATAAAAAAGTAAATGATCAAAAGTAGTAAGTTTTAGGAACACCACCAACAATAAACTTTTTTATAAGCAACTCTATAACGATTGTTAATTCGATGACCTTCGATGACTTTAATAGAGATGTCGCTTTAAAAATATGTAATTAGTGCATTCATAATATTATCTTATGCATTTTAAAAACATGCCACAAGCTAGCGATAGATAAGCTGACTTTATATATAACCCGAGCGATTACCATATTAAATTAAAGTGATAAATGTTAATTGAGTATCTATGTAAAATTTTAAAAATGTTTATAGCGGTATATGTGTCATGTGGTGCGTAATGCGTATGCACATATGACAATGCAACCTATAATATAGAATTAAAAGTCCCTGATTATTAATTTCATTTTGCTTTTAAAATGGAGTATAAGAAAATATGTATTACACGTTGTTTAAGATCTGGGTACCCGTTTAGGTCAGTCGGTTTAGATGAACTATTTATATGCCAATTGTTCTTTAAATGATTATTTATCTTAGTCGGTTTTGAAAGGGATTATTTAAATAAAAACTGCTCGTGTAATATTAATCTAGATTATAGTAAATAATACTCTACGTTCTTTAGTAGTAATGTTGGTGGAGCGATAAAATACTATAAAGACGTCATTACAATCTTTTTGTATAACTAGTAAATTCTTAAGCTAGCAGCCATTTTAAAGTGAATTTATGTACATATCATATAATTAATATGTGCAATGTTTTAAATTAAAGTATTTACAATTGTGGTATTGTTGAGGTCACCCAAATCTGACATTAAATTTTATTACCAATGGATATATTTATATATGTAGATAATATTTATAGCTATTAATAACCAATTTATTTGAAATTTTTTTAGGAAACTTGCAACCCAGTGTTAAGACACTCCGTTGTCATTAAGACACTTATGTTACCCCATTACCTATTCTTAAGGAATTTGATTAACTGGCGTTAATTCAACGCCGCTGTTTTACCTTTTTACCAGAGCTGATGGATATGACAATATTTCCTGTCCTCGATGGGACTTCAAACCTACACAACGTCTCGTTTACAGTAGCACAAAATTTTGTAATATTATTAATTACAGTCAACTAAACGAAATTTAAAATTTGTGCAAATTTAAATAATCTTTCAAAAGAAATACAAGCAGTTGGGTATACTTATTAAAGAAGCTCTAGTGTATTATTGTTTTACGTGTATCATTAGTTTACCTTGGCAAGTAGAGTTAACGGTAGAATGCTAATGTGGTGATACGAGTTCGGAGCATTGTCATATATGCGCACGGATACCTAAGTTTTCAAATAGTTGCGCAAGAACAAGTGCACCGCCTACGAGACCGGCGTCTCCGCCTCTGCCTCTTACATTGCGACAAGTTCACTGTCACCCAATCGACATTGTATTATTAATAATTTATCGTGTTTATGCAATTTCTTTGACCACCGTATTATCATATTGGTTGTCGTTTATAACTCTCGTGTAAATTAGCTGGACTATGAATTTGTACGTTATTGTTCATTATTTTAGTCAAAAGAGCCATTGTATACCAAATGTACTGTTATTTGGTGTGGAATTGTTGGAAGCCAAAGGTAACGTTACATTGGCTTAGAAAGTATAAAATCCATAAAAGTTTTTTAAATTCAACATAATAGGTACGGATAATGCACTACTTGTCGCAGTAACTATTTACCTTAGTGCATATCACTAAGGAAAATATATATACATATTACACATATATGTATATTCAATAAAACATAATAATATGTTAGTCCCGAGTCTAAGAAGCGTGCGCTCCGGACAAAAGGCCTTTCAGCGAGCGGCGCTTTTGACATGTCCATGTAATTAGCTAATACACATGTCGGGATGCATTGTTCTAGTTTAGATATATTACAGTTATATGTGTGATGGTCTAATAGATAATGTTTTTCTTTATTTTTAAATATTTAAAGAAATGTACTTTTGACAACATTACACCACTTTTACTGGTTGGAAATAAATAAAACAATGTAGCAATTTTGGTAAACTAAATATTTTAAATTGATGTATATTTTTTATGTAATTAACCGATTTAAATAAAATAAACTCTAAATGTTGAAGAGACAATAACTAAATATTGAAAACTGCATTTGAGTCTGGTTAGCCGTTTTTGAGATTATCTCCTACAAATGACAGATGGCACAGACATACAAATAAGCAGAAAAACAGAAAAAAAAAATAAAAATCACTATTTTGAGCTCTATAATGTTAATAAATCATCTTTGATGTACAGACAGCGATCAGTTATACATTTATTATAAGTTTGTATATAGTACATATTACAGACATTTAACACAATAATGAACAAAGAAATAACCAAAAACCAAAAGAAACAAGTTAGAATAATTTGTTTATACTAGATAAATTATCAAGTTAGAAGAGTGTCCCGATCTCAAAATGTACACTTATACATTCTACTTTCATATTGCCTTTTATTGTGAACATTCTATTGATAACAGTCAATAGTGGATATTTGAATCAACTTGTCGGGTTCTTTTAGAGCCCATACTGAATGATTTACGACACATTCCTAAACAGTGAACCTTCTAATTTAACCACTGCTCTTCCACCGGCTAGGAGAACAGGATTAATCCTCACTCTTTTGATGACAGGTAAATCTTTTTGTCACATTACTTAAGTATTGTTTGTATTCTTTGAAGCGTTAAAACTTAACGTTTTAGGCATACATTAGTCATCGCCTTAGAAAAGCTATTTGAATCACGATTTTGTAACGGCTTAATTGTGTTTTAGTTGATCACTTAATGAAAAATTATTTAATTTATAACTTAAAAGTGCACAATACGTACATTTAAATAAATACGTTTAATGTATATCTTTATTTTTTGGACACTATTAACTTTACAATATAAAAATTAAGAGAATAAATGAGTACCTACCTATTACAAATTGATCTAAATTGATAATATTATTGCGACAGGATGTTGCACAGTACAGGCCTGCCTAAAGTAAGTTGAGTGTCGACCGGAAGTGAGACGAAGGGGCACCGGGCAGCTCACAGGTACTTAACGAGGCCTCTAATGAACAGATCAGAAACGTCTCTGGGCATTACGATTACTGTTCAAGTACTTAAAAACGGATGTATTTACTGGCTGGTCAATTTGTTACCTACACGCATCCAATGGAGCCGTTTCATTTATACCTATAGCTTTTTATATTTTTTTGAAACTATAATTTATATAACGATGTTATTGTCGGCATGCAATTAATATCTTGTATAGAATTACACTTATGTATAAAATTTCGGTAATGAAATTTCAACTCTAACATAAGGTCTTTGAAAAAAATGTAACGCTTCGCGAAACATGCTTGGCAGCTGTCAACCCGCAGTTTTGTGTTAAAAAAACAACATAGCTACGTCTATCAATTCAACACAAAAATTTTATTTGTGTACAAAACTAAAACAAATTAATGTTATGAATCAAATTCAATTCATATGGACGTCATGAAATAATTTATTCGATTATTGGTAATGAACAGAAAAGTATAAATAGCTGCGACCACCTGGTGCTTGAGCTCCTAACTTTAGAGAGCAGCAACATAATTTATGAGACTTAAAGTCGACACAATGTAACCGCAAAATAACCCTTGACTAGTTTTTCTAGTGAACAAATTGTTCCCGTGTGATGAAGTCAAGAGCGTTACAAACAGTGGTCTTGCTTGGAAAGGGGAATATTACACGCATTGTTATTTTTTTAATAAAACATAATATTAGAAAAGTCAATAACAAATATTGCTTCTCTTATAAGGAACCTATTCAAAAAAACCCTATCGTATGTTCAATGTTGTTATTGAATTGTATTCAATTGAGATTTATGGTATTTAATTAAAAAAAACTATAAAGTTAATGGGAGTTCTAGATTATATTTTAGAACTTATTGTGAAAAATAATATATTATTTCGGATCTTTGCCTTAAAAAAATGGAACGGAAATAGAATCTCTTTATTGTCTCTCCAGACCATTTATTAAAAAACCGCGTAAAGATATGAAAGTTAAGTGAATATTCTATATTCAGGTCGATAGTTTAGATCTAGCAGCAGAGAACTAAAAAAATCAAGCTTCTAAGTCAACGCAATTAAAACATACGAGAATTATTTAACTTGTTATCATTGTATGAAAGCAGTTATAATTGTATGAAATTAAAGCCTACATCTTCCCGGATCTATAATTAGGATATTTGGTGCGAAATGAGAACTTTTTTTAGCTCCACGCTGTATCCCGCACGAGGCAGGGTAGGCAGAGGGAACCCGGGAACCTAGTGTTAAGACACTCCGTTCCATTTCCTTTCCCCACTTATTATGAGAACTCACAACATCAATAAATAAAAAAATAATAAAAAGAATTGTAATTTAGTGATATTTGATATTTCATAGAAACAAATAAGTAAAAAATTATATATATATATGTTTCATACAAAGTGAGTATATACATTCTTATATAGTATAGTAATTGTCAACTTAATTCGCCGCGTAATCAAACGCGGTGTTATACATAGCGCGGTATATTAAATAGGATATTCTGCGTAGATCTACAATTGCGAAATTTTGTAAGAAACGAGAACTTGCAATTGAAATTACTTCCACTTGAACTTGCAATAAAAAAAAAAAACATCCAAAGAATAGAAATTGATATTTATATTAAAGACTAGCGACCCGCCCGCTTAGATTACATTATTTTATACTAATTTAAACTTTTTTCTTGTTCTAAAACCATCATCACTTTTTAGTCAATATGTACGTTGAAATTTCAGCAAATTTCAGCCAAATTGATAAAAAAAATTGTAGCAATTTTTTGGAAATTAATATTTTTAATTGGCGTATCTTTTTTATTTAATATGTAAATGTTCAAAGAAGGTTGCCAAAATATAATAGTGAATTTAAATCAAGTAATCTGATTGTTGTTATAAATATATAACACCTATTACAAATTTTTAATTCTAGTTGATTGCACACAACTTAAGTTTGTCATTTTTTGTAAATGATATTTCCAATTGACCTACTCACCTAATTTGACCAGTTTTATAATATAATTTTGAATCCTATAGCAATTGTTATTGGCATAATTCACGAATTTCTAAACAAGCTACTTGGGAGGTCTGTTAGATGCCTACCCGATTTTCCATATGATTTAAGCTTATTGAATGGTGGTTGAGATTATATCTTTCCATTTAGTTACATTGACAGAGACAGAGTCGGTGTTAGTAACCAAAATAAAAAGATGAATGCGCTTACGGTACCGTATGCTTATTATATTGCATGATGCATCTAATGTTAACTACATTAACAGTAGATTTCTTTGCAATGTAAATACGTTGTAATTTTTTTATAAATGTTTGTTTTTTATAATTATAGGAGAAAATAACATCTAGTAGAATAACACCTGACACTTTTATTTGTCGTCCGAACCTTCTTTCTCAAAGACAAAAGGGATATGAATATTTGAAATACAAATCTTAATCAGAGTGTGGTCTGAAGCCCTGACCATCATGTGTCGATCACAAAACTGCGCCAATGCATAGTTATCGTCATCTTGTCACTCGTCTGACAGCCACAGCTGTTGACACCTTACCAATTAAGTTATCATCACTATACATAAATAAAGGATCAAAATACAAATATTACTTCTTAGTCTTCTTTAATATATGGTCGCAAATATAAGATATTATCGAACTTAAGTATTTACATTTTAGTGATGTTTACATAAAAGCAGGAATAATTTAAATAAAAATGATCTTTTTAAAAAAATGCCTTAACGAATTTAAAATCGTTAATTATGTTAACAGTTATTATATCTTCAACATAACTAAACTGGCCTTTTTAAATTACATGCTGTACGCAGATGATGCATCATCAGAAAGCGAGTTACAGACATTCGATATTATTTTGAAAAAAGGTGTGAAAATATTGGATTAATCCTAAATGCGAATAAGACGAAGGTTCTGATATTTGGAAGAAATGAAAAGACGGAAAACAGTATCTACGTTACTGGAGCAAGATAAACTAAAACCGAAGGATCTTCCGAAGGACATGTATGAAGAGTTTCCTCTGACTACCCCGCTAGGGACGCGCACGCAGTAACGTCAAGCTAAAAATAATAATAAAAAATCTATTCTCTAAATAATTATATAGTTTTAGTTTAGAATATCTTATAAATTGCCGAAAAATATGGTAATAACCCTTGTTATATTTCCCTTAACAACATAACATCTACCTATAGGTATATAAGTATATGTTGAAACTTGTAGCAGACTGCTTCTACGATAGGTTTAATATGATATCAACATTAAACCGTCTATCGTAGCGAATAGAATTATTCGCATAAATTAATTTTAAGTGTGATTACTATGCAAATTCCAAATACAACAGCGTAAAAAGATATTGCGGAGGCCATTACAAGACACAATACCGTGTAGCGTTAATCCGATTAAATTTCTTTTTAGAGTCACTTAAAACTTTTTGTCGTGCATTAGTGACAATGTCATTTAATATATATGTAATTTTTATTTTTGGTATGATTTTCGAATGGAAATGAAGAATATTTGAGTAATTAAGTAATTTAACCAATGCTTGAATAACAGTTGTACCTAATAATAGCTATGACCATTATATGACTGCCTGATCCCGGACGAGAATAGCATCACCTGGTACTGGTGGTCGTAAGTCGACTAAAGTACGTGTAAGAGAATTACGGCCACCAGAAATGGTACACGAGCAGACTCGACAGGATTATTGCCACCCCGAAATTTAAAACGGCTTTGAGCCACTGCGTTTACATAGGTAGGTAGGTAATGCCGGGCACTGATGCCTATCCCTTATCCTCTCCTGGATAATGAAAGCGGGGATGAAAGAAGAACTATTCCAGGCGTTTCGAGCGACTGTCAGCATCGCGATCATTTGGAAAACAAGACCAAGTGGGCTCTAAGAAACTGAAGATCATCTGCAGAGCAACACAATACTTCACGCCAAAACACCGGGTTCCCCGGCTGGGCTTGTCGACCACAGTATCAGCTTGAACCTTTGGGGATCCAATACTCTGTGAAAGGTTCGACACTTCAACTTTGCTTAGACGTTGTCTGCTCTTTACCGCATTTATCAAAGGGTGGTTTTCTGGAGAACTATTAGGCCTGATACCTGCTGCTGAATTTGAGTACGCCCCATGTATCATCCACACCACCTGGATACAAGTAAGTATAGTATTGCATTGCGGTTCCGTAAGCACATGAAGTGCTTACGGAACTCATCACTACGTGCACAGAACTGTGAAATAACTTACTAGTAGTTGTTTCCAGGTCCATACAACATACCTTTAAAAGTGCATCTATCTCCACTGGTATTACAAGGGTCGTGGGCGGCGGGGTCACTCACCATCAGGTGACCCGTACGCTTTATCTATTAAGAAAAAAGACCAACACGAAAATGATACATATGGGTTAAACAATATAATGTTCACCACATATGGATTGCGGGGGTCCTTACGTTTGTATATAGAAGTCATTGACCCCTAGCAAAGGTTTGTCTGTGTTATCTTTAATGTTGATTTAAAAATAACATATGTATATCTATATATATATATATATATATATATATATATATATATATATATATATATATATATATATATATATTATATATATATATATATATATATATATATATATATATATGTATTATATATATAATAGTAAACATTTCACATGTGTAAAAATACTTATATAATAAACTTATTAATATCAAATGCGATATATTATATTCCGTTATGATAGCTCTAGGAAACAGGAAATTCATTAAATTCGTGATAATAACTTATATTTTAAATTCCCTATATTTCGAAGTGTTTTATCTTCAAAATTACGTAAAGTGGCATTATAGTGCGCCATGTATAAGTACAGATGGCGTCACGGTAAAATTACAACACTCAGCAAACATCTCTGCGAGCCTTAGTTGTGTTGTGCTCTCATTCTTTTAAGAAAACTGTTATAGAGGTATATAACATAATAAAATGAACATAGCTATCTCAAATTCAATTTGAACTATCAAGATTCTTCATATGGCATTGACAATTGGTACTCATTAAGTTTGAACTTGTCTTTCACTCAGTATATAGGGGCCGAATATAACTATTCAAGACTTAATTTAATTGAAACACGCCGTGAAATGCAACTTTTAACGAAGATTAATAGATTTTTGATTAAAACGTTTATTTGTTAACTAGTGTATATATTTTAAAATTTCAAATTTATTAATTTAACGATGTTGAGGAGTTCAAAACTAAAAAAATAAAGAGCGTCTGATTTATTGATTTAGAATGATTTGGTTCAGTAACCACGAAACCAAAATATCTATTTTTATATTGTTTTCATTTTTAATTTAACGATTTAAAAAATATGAAAATATTGTTTATTATTATTCATTTGTTTAGAGTAAAGGTTACAAAAAATCCGATGTAAGTTCTTCATGATTCAATTTTAAAAGAACCACACAAGCATTTACTAAAAATACTTGCTGGAGTTATTATTTCGCAAGCAGATGTGTTCCGACATCTGTATCAACAGCTGCCAGCGTTTGATTACATTTCCAGTAAAGTGTGTATTACATTTAAAGAATAAATTATTACAAAAATAATACAGTACTCATTCGGGTCGCTCCTAATCGTTCTTATAACAAACTGTGTCCGCTATGCGATTTAACATCTAATGTCCTCGCATATTGAGACATCCTTTATTACCCCACGAAATTAGCTTTCACTGTGCCGTATACGGGTTGTATTTATGTCAGTTACTGTACGATGTACAATATAGTGGCACATGACGACGAAATATATGTGTAGACTTCCTCTATGATGTCTATTTTTTTGCAGAGCCCCAATTCTTTCCTCCATATAAGTTCGAATAAAGGGATATTTTAAACTACAGTGCTTGTCAATAGACGATTTAGTAATCTTGAGAATTTAATATGTTTTACAAAATTAAAACTAAAATTACTTAAAATACGTACTTAAGTAAGTAGGTACCGATATTACATATACATCTTAAGACAGAATAAAACTACAAAAAGTATATTGTAACTATGAAACAATTATGAGGGAGGTATGGTTTCTATATATCAATATCGAAATAGCACTCATCATGACCTCTGTCATTCATTTTATTATCGGAGTTTCTAAGAATGGTTCTTTTGATTCCACTGAACTTACTGTTTGTGTATTTGTTGTTTTATTTGTACAATAATACAATAGATATTTTGTTTGTACAATAGATATATTTTATAATTGGTTTTACGATGCAATTTTATAATTATATACGTCGTGACACAGGGGTCACATGCACGAATCGTATTGCATTAATAGCTTGCAGCACGCATCTACTATTTGTTACTATTGTTTCCAATTACTGGCATTTCGGCGTACTTTCATATAATTTTCATTATAATAATTTTATCACTATACACACTTTCCGTAGCAAAAACTTTTCAGAAAACTAAAGAGTAATGTATATACGATAGAATACCCACTGATAATTGTGTTTTGTGTAGTAGAATTTATCGCCGCCATTTCTCTTCTAAATATAAAGTTAAAGTTACTTAACTTTACATATAGATGCGTCTTTATAGAAAAATAAGACCAAAAAAATCTAAATTATACTTTCAACTTAAATAAAAATTAAATTTTAAACAAATTTATTTAATTACTTAAAAAAAAATTGTATAATGGTTATACTAAGTGTGGAATAACACTTCAAAAATAGTAAAATTAAGTAAAATGATTAATGTACATTCTCTCCATAAAAAACAATTTAATTAGAAGTAAGAAAAGCACGTCATCGTTCTTTGCTAGAAATTCTCTAAAATAGGATTTTCTACACCATATAAATATTCTATAGTAGCTGAAGTTTAGGCACCGTCAACTACTTATTCCAAGTATAATCCATTATGCATGTAAAAGAAAGTATTAGACATTTGCAAATGATTGTCTATTCAAGTGACAACAGCGCAGTACTTTCAAGCACAACGTAATTTATGGTCAAGGGGAAACATTAATTGAAAGCAGCAATTAAAATTGCTGACCAGAGTTACTGCCCATTGTTATTTCTTTACGAAAAGTAATTGGATTTTCTGTTGAAATTACTAAATTTTCCAATCGGTGAACAGCTCTAATTCTCTACATAAGCACTGGAAATATTTTCACTTATCACTTTATTTATATTATTGTGAAAATAATTGTTCAATTAACACAAATAACAAAAATATATATTACGTGGTTTATGGAAATAGCAATTGATATAAGTTACACAATAAATAGCTTGGTTGTGGGTTACATTGTAAACAGTGTTACTGTAGCATCGTACTGGCAGGTACATCAAGCATTGCATTCACGCACTCTTGTGGATTAATTTGTATTGAATATGTTACTAGGAATCGTACACGAGTGTAATATGACTAGGTACTGTGCGTGAGACAATTTTTATTTGGCTTCCTCAGAAACCTTTAATATTAAGCGACTCACGTCTCTACACAAACACCTTTAGAAATTGCCGCTCTGGGATCACTCGATTGTTCATAAAATTCCATATTTTTTTGTAAAGAAATTAAGCTTCATTTATAATTTTAAGTCACGTAGAGTAACGGATTTCTTCAAAAGAACTCGTATGAGCTTATGAAAGTGCAACAGCTTGAATCTCTGTCTTGATAAGGAAAAACGGGTCACTAAAATAGGATAATGACATCATCGCTTATCAGAGAGGCATTATTTCACCCAAATTAGATAAAATCGTAATTGAGCAACTAAAGCTTTATATTAAAGTTGTTTGGCGATCATAAATTAAGTTACACAACTAATTACCAAATATGTATGTAATACTTAATAATAAAAGTATCTATTGTTAAAACGTATGATGTATAAGAAAAGAGACTATATGTAGTGTTAAAGTCGGAGAAAACAAGAGTTTAAGGTGTTATTTAAGATTAAAGGTTTTTTTTACCTGCACATTGTATCCCGCACATGGCAGGGTAAGCAGAGAGAACATGAGAATCTATTGTCAAGACACAAACTCCATTGGGTTCTCCATTTTCCGCCGAATTCGAGACACTGCGTGTTGAACTCTACGCCGCGCTTTGCCTTGTTACCATAGCGAAGAAATGAAAATGTTAAATATCTCATTTGAAAATATTAAATGTTTCACTTCTTCGAGTGGAGATCGTGACCCACAACGTGTCGTTTACAGTCACACGCTGCCCCTGCGCCACGACATGCCTCATTGAGAGTATATTTAAATTATAATTTATATTATAATAATTGTCAAATGTAATTTAAACAAGTGTCGTGTTTTAATTAAAATAACTTTAAAAGAAGATAAGAAACTTTAGTCAATAATTGACAATTGTGACAATGACAGGAGTTTCAGTTTGTGCAAGTGTTGTGAATTGTTGTTGGGGGTCCCAATAGGAACAGGCTCCCTCGTTTGGTTATTTGATGTATGAGATAATTCTAAATTAGAACTATACTATACGAATAGAATGCAGAGGATTACTGGCTGATAGATTTTCTGAGACTTATTTATAGAAGGTACCTATAGATGATTTTATACAAGTTTAGGAGAATGATAACAATGTTGATTACTACAAAACAATGGAATTTGTAATAAAGCGCACCGCTTCCGTTGATTTATCGCCTTTCTGACACTAATCGCTTTTTCTTTATTCACATTTTTCCTCGATCAAAAATTTATTTCGAGTGGTTACCACCACTGGTAATCAAGTGAAACAGTCAAAATTAATAGCCTTTATTTTATTGTGACGATGTGAAAATGTATTTAACATTGAATATTCGTTTCGTTCAAATAGATAAATTGCATGTTGATTTGCTAAACATAATAATATTTTTTAGATAGGTAAAATATAATGTAACATTTTCGAGCTGGATTTGAACCCGGTATAACGAAATTCTGAACTTATGTGAACATGTAAAACGCAAAACTTTTTCTTTTCTCTTAACAAATAATTATCTGTATGTCATGGTGCAGGAGCACAAGCATGTCAAGTGCATAAGTGCGACAGTCCGTGGATCCCAGCTCGCTTTCTTCGCTCTAAAATGTAATAAAAAAAATTTAAAACTATAGAAATTAGAAAATGACTGCTGCTGCTTTAATAGTTTCTGTAAAAAAACCGGGCGTTGCAAGCACATTAGAAACTTAAATCGGGATATTAAATTAATTATTTCTTAGATAAAGTGGACGAAATCGCGTGTGAATCGCTTGTAATACAAATTAATATATATACAAGATGCATTGATGAATTAAATCATCACAAACAGCTGTTCGGTGAAATTTGATTCAATCAGCTAATGGGGCGTGTGCGACGGGCCACTGGTTTACGTCTCAATGTGTCCCTATAGTATCTGTATGGCTACTGTGTTTTTTTGTTGATTTCGGCGTGGCACGGGTAAAGGCCTGCCTTCAATAGATACCAAGCAGGTGATAGAAAATTATGCGCATTATGCATTCTGTTCGTTGTACAATTTGTTAAACTAACAATTAAGCGTAAGATAAATTTACAAAAAGCTTTTCTTATCTCCAGTTACACCCACATATCAATAATAAGGAAGTGATTTTATTTCATGTACATTATATATTGAATGTACTTATTGTAATAAAATATTATTTTTGATATATACCTATTTAAAGGACTCATTTGTTGTTATTGCCTACAATTTTAAAGCGGTATGCATATGATGAGATATGGTATGTTAAATTCGGAATCAATGTACAGTATTCGTATCATCTGGACCGCAAATGGCACCGTTATCGTCGGCGCCGGCGCCTGTGCTGTGTTGTGACGTCATTGCACTATAATTGGAAGCATGAGAGCACTGGAAGCTCTCATGTTCTAAGACAAAGCCTTTGGTCTGGCAGAGGCACTTCGCGTGACTAATCCTGCTCACATTGCACATGCCATGCTGCCACAATACGCTTCAACGTTACATTTATGAAGAATGATTTCTTGTTAGTTTAAGATTAAGTTGATTTGCAGATGTTGGTTGGTAGGTATATACTAAGCAGCGAAAGAATAATATTTATAAGACTCGTTTATATTAGGACTTTGAGTATGATTCAGGCTACAATATTATAAAATGTTGCAATTAGTATAAAATATCGGTCATATTTTTAATTTATCACCTGTTCATTGTTCTGTGAACTATTAAAATGTGTTATATCAATTTTGTGACTTTGTTTTGAACATCCGGTTTTATTTTTGTATAAATTAAAAAAATAAATAAGTGTTACGTTAAATAAGAAGATAAAAAATATCTTTGTATTGTCAATAGGTAGTTTAAGTTTGAATGGCGCCTCCTAAGGCGCTTTAGAAAATTTTGGGTTGTTAAGGATAGGGATGTCGGGTAAAGGGCAGGTAAGGAAGCGCGGGGTGGCCGCTGGGCGAGCGTCCGCCGCGTGCCACAGCTTACGTTTATATGTATATTATATACATCATAGTTTTTTTGAATTTTAAGCACAACTATTCCCATTTTTTAAAAGTATTTGTAGTTGTGAATTTACTATATAATTGTAATATTGTAACATATGTGCAGATTATGTGCTTGAAGCAAAAGATATTTAAATACTATTTTTTTTACAGAAAGAGGGAATATCACAGGCCCATGTGTTCCGCAGCAAGATCTTCAAAAAGGCAAGATCATGTCAATGGTGTCATCAACCAGTGCAAAATCAGGGTAGCTGTTGTAGAGGTATGTCTACAAATAGTTCAACAGCGAGATATTTCTAATTAAACTACATATTTAAAAAACCTGCATATACTATCTCATTTAAGATTTCCAGCTAAACTTATGTAATATATAATATGTTGACAATCATACATTAAGTAGGATAAAAATGGATGATATTATACTGTGTTGAGCTGAAAATAGACCTTATATTTATATTTTGACTTTAATATTTGACACTTTTCTAATTTGATAAATAAACTTAAGTCTAAAAATAATTTATTTCTTGTTAGTTTCATGGTACTGACATTCAAAGTTCATTGACTACGAAATTACTAGAACTCCAGGCGAATATTTAATTTGAATGTCACGGCTGATGTTTTGCTATCTGTACCTACATAGTTTTTATAAATATTTAAAATAGTTACTGTGTACTTTGTATAAAGGCAAAATTTTAAACAAAATATGTAAAAATAAATACAACATTTCGGAAGTATAGGTATGTTGCGTTATTGGTACGTCTCTGATGTGTCGAGACAATTAAACGTTTATTTAATTTAGAAAAAGAAATGATAATTTTACTTTCTTAATCTGGTTAAACAAACTTTAGGAAATTACTACTACTCTCACTAAACGTGAATAAAAAGTATATTTTTCTATGTGTTGTTAGTGTATTTAGAATTTCTATTCAATTTAAGCAAACAATCATACTTAATCAAACAACAATAATGTAACAGTAGATTTAATATGTTAAGTATATCTGATTAAACAAAACTTTTCTTTTCAGTTTGCAAATATGTCTGCCACACTGGCTGCGAGAGCAAGGTATGTAAGAATTATTTTATTATTTATTTATTATTTATTAATGGCGTACATTCGTTTGAGATAAATCAGATCTGATATACATCTAGTGTCTCAAGTCACCTCCTTAAATCCTTAACGGCCTTTTGGTCCTCGAAGACCGACAGTACGTTCACATGGCCAATGGTTGATGCTAGTGTTTAAATAATATTATGTATTTTCCATTAGACAAAAAAGTATCTTAATGATAATAATTATTTTAAATACTTAATTTTTTTATACTAATCTGTTACTGATCATTGTCTGTACATGAAGATAAATAAAAAATATTATAAGAGGGAAGTAATATAATGGAGACAAAATTTGTAATTTGAATTTATAAGGATTCGAGCCTTATTGGAGCGAATGTTTTTGTTTCATTCATAGTTATATTTATCAGCAGATATTCGCTACTCAACACTAAGTGTTACTCTCTTCATACACCACCAAACAAGATTTATCTACTAGACTTTAATTTTACGTACTCAATTATTATCTAGTTTTTCCTTATTGTATAATCTTGTAAGATTACTGTACACAGAATATGATTGTAACAAATGAAGGTCATTTAAAAAAACTATAAAACATTCATCAGAAAACTTGCATTTTTCATTAAATCTTAATCGTCATTTCTGGCGCCATCTAGGTGAACGATTCCTTAATATTAAAAATAAATGGACGCTTGCGCACGTTTCACAGACATGGAAGATATTAAATGAAATTATACTAGATGGCGTTAAATAGAACATTATAGTAACAGCGACATTTTAAAATATGTAATACTTGTTATGATTAAATTACTTCCATCATAATATTACTTTAATTATAATATATCTAATATTACAACTTTACATAAAATAAATAAGATGCTATCAATATTTTATTTTAAATAGAATAACATCTAAATAAAATCCTTACTAAACTACAGTACATTTTTTTAATATTTTTCTATGGGTTCGATTCTCACTCGCGTAAATGCTACAAGCATTTACCTTACCTTACATTCTGATGTCCTTGGTTTAGTAAGACAAAGGTTAATATTAAGTGAAAATAGATTTCAAAGATAAGGAATACAATTTACTGTTGTGCGGATAAAAATTAAACGTTTTACTTGATTTATTATTATTCCATCAATCGTGAACTTATGGATTCCTAAATGGATTGTAGTCAACATAAATGATGATCTCTTCAGTTAATATTGCTTTGTTGCTTTTAATAAAATATACAAAAACTACATACTAGATGCTATACTTGTATAATATAAGTACTACGTATTATATCTATTCCAGCATTAAAACAAGTGTAAAATTGTATAGTAATTATTTAGTAAATAATATTTAATTTTCAATTGTTTATTATTCATTTAAAATAAAAGTATTATAATAGTCTTCATACTTTTTATAATAATCATAATTTATTACTCGCAGTCACGAAATAGATTTAATGTATTATAAACTTGCCTAACAACTATTCGTTTTATGAACTATATCACTTTTGGGGTTCCCAAATGTATTCTAGTATTGATAGTTCAAAATCACGAACATCACTTACAACACCGTTACCTTCTTTAAAAAACATATTGGGTCGTAAAAATCCCATAAATTTTATAACAAATGTAGGAGGATCACTGATTTTTTTGTAATATACCTTAAAATGATGATAAAGCGATGTATATAACATTCATAACATTCATACGAATGAATAGAATTACAACAGAACGAAATACTATATTTTGTTTTGCCGTTACCATGATATCAATCCAATAGAAATATTAAGCTGATCTCGAACGGTTTTTTTCCTTATATTAGGCACTATTTTAACGATTTAATTGACTGTGATTCGTGACTCGTAAATCAACTTATTTAAGGAAGCCTTAGAAAAACAGAGCAGTAGTTGATATAAAATTTACGTAATGTTACTTACAAATACAATTTTGAACTTAGTGATAAGGTTATGTACATAATATTTTGATTGATCCATGCGCGCGCACCTTGTGGTTCATCGGTAAAGAACACTCCAAAGGATACTTTGAATGTTACATTTAGTTTTATTTAACGGTCTTAGTCATTTATATCGATCAGATTTTACAATTGTATCAGATTCTTCATGATTGCGTCTTCTTTTTATACATATGTGGCACCAAAATAATAACATCTTTTACGACATTACATAATATTTAGTATTTCATATTATCGCGGTAATTTTACATTACGATAAGTTGAATTCAATTTAAATGAGAACTTTTAAATTTAAAAGTTAGGAGTGGACGTGTTCTTGCTGTTGTTGGATAAAAATCGGTACGGCATTCTGTTTATTAACCAGTACACGGAGTGATATAATTATCATAAATCAAGAATGGGAGGTGTCGATCACTATGCTTTATATTCTACCTGTCGTGGAAGATGAGTTTTAAATAATTTTAATATTTAAAGGTATTTCATTATTATTTGATCTGTTCAAAGTTGAAATAGTGTAAGAGCTCTTGTATTTATAGGCCGGGTTTGTGCCGCGCCGCGCGGGTGCGAAATGCAAATGAAGAGGCCGCTTGCACGCCGGAATTACTGGGAAAGGTGCCTGAACGCTACTCGAATCTGATGAATGAGTTCAACGTGAATGTTTTACGTTGTATTTTAAAAGCATTCCGCAGTTCTTTTATTTAGTGCGGCATGACATTGATAAAATACCTTTTACAAATTTTGACTGTAATTTTCTTAAGGTGCGACGTTTACATTACAGGTCTTAACTACTTCTAAAGTTCATTCATGATTAAAAAATATGAAATTATAATATTATAATTTAATTTGAGGCCTTCGTGCCAAGCGTATGTTTTGTAAATACGACTGATATGGGTTCAATTTCCATTCGGTGTGAGTTATTTAACATTTATTAACAACGCCCTAGCAACAAGACAAAGCGCGGAGTTGAGTTTCTCTTCCTAATGCATTAAAAAGTAAAACGCAATGACTCGAAAATCCGGTGGAAAGTAGGAAAGAGAGTGTCTTATCACTTTGCCTATCCGACACAGATGTGTCAGACTGACAATGTAAAGCCAAAAACAATCAAATTTAATAAATTACGCTCCGAGGTATCTGTCGTGATCAGCTTCACGTTATTCTAAGTAAATTTGTAGAATAAATTCTCATGAATTAGGGAAATTAGAAGGAATTCGATGTTTAAGTTCCAAAAGAACACATTAACAAGCTTAAGAATATGTACCGAACATAAGATTACAAAACTTGGCTAAATTTTAATGTCTGGTGTTGGGATATGCGGGCGTGTGTCAGGTGCAATGTTCGTCGAAGTGCCTGCGGCTTTCGGCCAATCTCGCGAACCAGTGCTAGGTTGAGGCTGAGTAGTGAGCCGGCAACTTAGGCGAGCAGTGTGGACGCGCGCGCCGACCGGCCTACGCGCATGCGAAATTTCATCGCGTCTTTGTAATACATTGCGAATTACTAATTTCACATAAAATCGTTAATTTGGTCTTTAAATAAACCTCTCAGTGGGTCTTTGTGTTAATAATGGTAGAGTCAGAAATCTATTTGCTGTTTGTTGTAGTACAATAGTACTATCTATGATTTACACTTGAAATAACAAGTAGGTGAAATATTATTAGCTAAACTTAAAGACGATAACATATTCTAAAACTACTTTTACTTAAAGTTATATTTATATTTCTTATTTTAATCTGTGGATCAGTGCTGGTAACCGCAATCGCCGGAAATGCTATTTGTTATTAAACCTAGAGTTACTTAACTGACCATTCAGTTGTGCTCATTCATAGATAAGTGAAGTTTTAATGAAGTCATTAAGTTTTTCTTTTTCACTATAATGTAATAAATTTACTTAAATTGCTTTATATATATATATATATATATGTATGTATGTATATATATATATATGTATGTATGTATATATATATATATATATATATATATATATATATATATATATATATATATATATATATATATATATGCTTTTAAAGTAAGTGCTAATAATATTTTTTATTATTAAAATAAATTTTAAAATCTAATCCTAGAAAAGACTTGATAAAGTAGAGTTACGAGACGTGCAATAAATAATTTCTTCCGCCTTGTATAGCCGTCTAACACTTTACTTATGCAAATTCATGCAAAATAGTAATGGCTAACGTTCAAGGTGATATATTATCAAGTAAAAATAGAATGAATTCGTTGATAATTGTCGACGACGATTGTGCGCGATATATCCGATAAGTGTGTTATGTTTTTGGAGTTTAGCGATAACTTACGTACTTGAGTCACGTATGCCATTTCATAACTAACAGGTGCACTATTGAAACATCGGTATTAAATATTTAACTTCTAGTATAAATTGTAATAATAAAGACGTCTTTGATTTCTACAATCTTTTCAAATAATATATCAACTAAAAGTAAGATATTTCTGTGCTTTACTTTAGGAAATTGTGAAAGTTACGTGCCTACAAGTGATCATGTGCATAAAGTGAAGTGACAAGTATTCTAAATGGAAACTATTATACTCAATTTATTAAACTGCTGTTTCGTAAGCATTTGAGCTTCTTAAACATTGACATTAGTTTTACAGTGAGAAATGTATCGAAACAATCGCCTCGGAAGCAGTAGCACTTCTTCGGGAAGCTCTGACTTATGGGTATGAGACAAGAAAATTAATAATATATTTTTTAATTAAAACGTATTGTTTATTTATGTTACAGCATAGTTTTATCTGTGACATATGTATCATATGTCATCGTAATAACATTCGTATCAAATATATTTCATAAATTCAGATACACATTATTTTTTATATAAACGTTGAAATAAATTTTAACTCATTCTGATAAGTATTTTAGAAGAATAGAACCGACCCTACCACGATCTCAGTTCAATACACCGATATAGGCGAAGGTATTTTATATCCCGTGAACAAATAAAATGGCAAGAACACGACTTGTCTTTGAAATGCTCGGGTCACATGACACTGACACCGGCGTTGCTTAGTTTCACTTGTGTCAGGCTGGCTTCTATCTAATAACTACTGCATCACTCGTTGTACTATACTACTATACTTTGTGTATACAAAAACATTTCGTTTACATATTGTTTACATAAATTCATTCATGAGGCATCATAAACGAAATAGATTAAATAAAAATAATTTCATAATAATGTCATTGTTGGTATGTTTTTTAATGACAAAAATAAAGTGTTTCGTAATTCAATTTGGTTTATGACTCTTGCCTTGTAACAAATGTTATGTAATATACATGTTTAGATGTTTGTCATAGTTCATAATAATAATTCTATATTCATACTAGCGACTACTACATCGGTCGCGGCTTCGCCCGCTTTAACTACAGGATAATTTATTTTATACACCGAAATGCGTTCGTATTTTAACATGTTTATATGTGTGTTTATTTAGAATTTGAACGTTCTTTGATCTTTGATGTTAAATATTTTTTGATAATAAATTAAACAATATATATTGACGTTATTAATATGACCGAGTCTTACCATCGATCGTTCGATCATTATAAAAAATATTTATAATTACAAATATTATAAAAAATACTAAGCCTGCCCTAATCATATCTCATATTAATAAAATTGCAGGTGCTTGTTTGTGCTTTCTGCACAAACAAATAATTTTAAAAATTAGTCTGTCTCGTTTTCTGTCTTCCTGTTTGTCCGGGCTAATCTCCGAAATAGCTAAGTTAACTTTATAGGGACTTTAACTGAAAGATAAATGTGCATCGCGTTATTATTCATTAGTTTAAGATATAGTATGAAATAAAAAGAATACATATAATGTTATACACGAATACTACATTAATTTGTAGATTTTACTCTGTTAAGTTTGGAAATATCGTTAGTAATTGAAAAATGAATACACTGCAATATAAAACTACATATATATTCTTTAGAGGCTACTTTGGAGAGGTCGACCATGGCTCTGCGGAGAGCATTTTAAATATGATGTATTAATAATTTGTGCCATAAAAATTAAGCTATGTTTAAAGTACTTAAATATGTAAATTTAGTTTACAACTTAAATATTATTGGCTCCGTGCACAACGTTTCTGATGTTTTAAGGATTTAAAAAAATATATAATTTATATCAAAGATTTTTTATTCTAAAAGAAAATAAATCTATATCTTTAAGAGCTTAAATTTGCCACTTGAAACTTACTTCACCGGATAAATAAAACACAATTTCAACGTATCTTAATTAACAACTAACTAATAGAATTTACTTTCCAAATAGAATCCATCGCAATTCTGTTTTTTTTTGTTCTTTTTTGTATACATAGAATAGCCCAACAATATGTACCCACCCAAAACTTTCATATTTTTCTGTTGAAAGTTAGAATTTTGCCGCTTAAAATAACCACAAGTAATCCCAGTGTATTTTTTTTTATGGAATCTGCATCAAACAGGATGAAAACTAACCTTTTTAAATATTAAACGCTGATCCCAGAGCAAAGGTACATCGCCCCTTAAGGAGATAAAATTAATCTAATACGTAGAACAAAAGTGGAAACAGTGATTCAGTGTTAGACTATTCTCGGTCGGAATTTGCCTGCGCTAGCGAAGCTTGCCCGAAGCACGAAGGGCCCGGGAACAGATCTTACATGCATGATTGAATTTACCGCACCACTAATAAGCGGTTTAACTCGCAATTTGAATAATTATAGTTTTCCAATTGGCTAGGCATACACCTACATTTATAATTTTAGACGGGCAATAACAATTTTAATATTAATTTATGGCCGCAAGCCCGCTTAAACATTTGGGAAGGTTAATGCTTCAGGATTCTGAATTACAAAGCTGTACAGTTTGAATATAATTTGAATATAATTTCGAAGAAATTATTTTATTAATTCTAGTCCTTCACATTTTATTTATTTAAAATAATACTCTGTGTGAACTTTGACGATGTGAATATTTATTAAAATATAAAAATATAGTACGTCATTAATAATGTTTTATAAATTGTATAAATGTACCTAATTTACGCCGATATATACAAATGTAAAATGAGGTCCGTACAAAATACATAGTTTTCGTAGATTAATTTGTTGACTTGCCAAACCGGTGGCTCATTAGTTGCCATGTAAATACGGCATCTTGAGATCAAATCACCTTTTCGAGGACGTATTTAGTTATAAGAGTATAAGATATTGACGGTGTTTTGGTACCATTTTGTTATTTATATTATGAAAATGTTCGTAATTTCAATAAAACTATTACGAATTTCCATACTAATTACTTTTTAATATAATTAAATATGTACATAATCTTAAACAAAGTCGTTTGCCGAGTTTGAGTTGCCAGATGGTGTTGAATCTACTTATCTATATACTAAAATAAAACAGCAAAAAACGTTTTTACACATTCATTTGTTACAAAAATAAAGTAAGAAATTCAAATCTATGATCTTTCAATAGCAATCAAGTTGTGGATCAACTGGTTGACGTTTGAAAATACTAGAGTGCAGTAGAAGAACAGTATAGTAAAGTTATAAATTGCTATTTATGTTTATGAGGCCTGTCGTGGCGCAGAGGCACAAGAGTGTAACTGTAACCGACAGGTTCTGGGTTCGATCCCCAGTCGAGGAAATGAAATATTTAATATTTTCAATTTAAATATTAAATGTTTTATTTCTTCGCTCTGGTAATAAGGCAAAGCGCGGCGTTGAGTTCCGCCACTCAACACGCAATGCCTCAAAATCGGCGGAAAGTGGGGAACGGAAGTGGAACGGAGTGTCATAACACTAGGTTTCACTTCCGTTCCCTCTGCCTACCCTGCCTAGTGCGGGATACAGCGTGAAGCTGAAAAAAAAAATGTTTATTTGTATTTGAGGCCTGTCGTGGCGCAGCGGCACTCGCGTGTGTCTGTAACTGACAGGTTGTGGGTTCTATCCCCACATGAGGAAATGAAATATTTAATATTTTAATTTACATACTTAAGTGGACGGACGGAAAAAGGAGTGGAATGTGAAACAGAGTGTCTTAACACTAGGTTCCCAAGTTCCCTCTGCCTATCGTGCCGTGTGCGGGATACAGCGTGAAGCTGCGTATTTATTTTCATCTAAAAAAGGAGTACAGTACTACATAGTGCTCCATTCTGTAATGTCCGTCACTGGTCTAGCGATATCTAAGACACTTTGCCCATAACAAAACACTATTCGGGAAAATACTGTTCTTATTTGACACTATTGCCACATTCTATTGCCAAGTATTGTGTGAAAAAGTACTTTTTCACGTGGCATATTTTAGTTTTTAATTTATGGTAATTTACTTAATTTATAACATAAATAAGTCAATTAATCTAACTTAACACATTATATCTAGTTATATTTTAATTGCTTCCTAACTGCAATCAACGGAATGAGTGAACACGTTTAACACCTGACTGCACATTTGGCTAGATTGATACGAGCAGCGCCAGCAATAAGTATATGCCATTAAGTTATGTAATTTATTTAAAACAAGTATTTATTAGAAGCCATGGCGCATTAGAACAGCTACAGATTATAACACGCGGTATTTGTAGGTTGGATCCCCATTTATTATTTCCCGAAACAAAAAGACATTTAGTTACGTCACTTAAAATATAAGGAACTAACTAAAAATTAGGCTTAAAATGAGAAATAAAAAGTCTTAACACTGGGCTTATGCGGAATAAAGCGTGATGTCATAATTTAAGCGTCGATATTTTATTGGAATAATAAAACATTTTGTTATGTGATTTGTGAGACCGGTCATGAATCACAAAATTGAACGCTTTAACCATTTGTATGCATTAAATGCTCCATGCGGAAACCGCTGTGACCATTTCGTATAAAAATGACTAGATATATATGGTGAACTTATACACCTACTAATAAGTACATTTATTATAATTTAGTTTTTAAATATTTTCTTGTTAATGTCCACAAGTAGATAGTTTCATACTTAAATGTAAAAAAATTCTGATATGAATATTTATTATATTCTATGGTTCGTAAAACAATTCATATAGTATGGAGTTGGGTTACTTCGTTACATCAACTGCTCTAAAACAAATAAAAATGTGAACGGAATTATATTTCACTCTCCGATCACTAACTTGCCTCGCGTGATGCGTAAGACACGGGATGCGTAAAATGTAATATGCTCTTAGTTTTTTCATATTTAAAACATATAATTATAAAAACTTCAGGTTCATTAACAGTGCCAAGACACTCCCTTTTACCATATTTTAAAGATATTGAGCGCAGTCGGCGCGGAATTATCTCCACTATTTGTCTACCGGGAAAATATAAATTAATTTATCTATAGCTATCGTGTTTATAATCTGTCGCTGTCCCACTATGCCACAACAAAATGAAAATATTTGTTTCCAAATTTATTAAAGTAGGTCAACCGAAAGTACAAATTGTACAGGTTGACATATTTAAATTTGCACTTATTTTATATGACATGAACAACGAATCTTCTTATTTTTGTTACTATATACGATATACATTTTATTTTTCAGATTTTTTTCTTTATTTGTCTTGCAAGCTCTCATTTCGTACTAAATTTCATTATTTCAGACCCACGAGAAGTAAATTATAGGCTTAAATTACGTAGCGAACTACATTCTCGCTAATATATGCTCGTATCTTTTAATTGCGTTGACTTAAAAGCTGAATATTTGATATTATTAAAACATTCCGCCTTCCGTCTTGACACACGAACTACAAAGTCAACCTATAATGGTGCCGTCTCTTCCTTTAGCGGTAAAAAATGCAAATAATTAGAATTTGTTTTATGTTTAAAACAAATTCTAATATAACAGTTTGCACTTTAGATATAAGTTCGATGTATGTTTGCAGACAAGTTACAATTCTAGCTGGGGAGAGATTGGAAATGTCAACCTATTTCCAGATATTTTACTTTCCGGTGGAATGTTAATTTTATGGTTGTTGCTTGCTCACAACACAGTAATAATAAAGAACTATTTAGTTTTACTTTTAATTTTCATTATAGTGGTATTGAATTTAATTTTCTATTGTTAATTTTGCTTAACACAAATAAAAATTATGATTAAAAAACCAAATTTGTATAACTATTACGGAATCAATAAAAGACTCTATTTTTTATTTATGTTCTTTTATTCGAAACTGTAATATCCAACTTCTTCAAAATGTATCAAGACAACAATCTCTAGAATGAAATGGCAAAGCCCACGGTACTGGAAAATATAGATTATCGTTTTTACGATAATCTATATTTTCCAGTACCTATTTTAGGTAACGAAATTCCTTAACCTCATATTCTTTCTGATCTCCTACTACATATACGGAATTTTGCCGCAAAACAAGTGATGCTGAAAAACAATTACATAAACAAAAAAAAAACAGTTACAACAAATTCTACATATACATTACAATTATTTTGACATTAATGTATAAACATAACATTTAATGTTAATGTAAAAAATAATTTAGGTCGTGTGAATAGTAAAAGCAATTTAAAATAATATCGGCTTGAACTTCATAGAGAAGCTTTGTTTGTTTTGCAGAACAAATATATGATGTGGAAACTTTGCTTGGCCTCGTTCACTCAGAAGGCAACAAACATTTGCTCCAAGATCTCCGCGGCTTCTGCCGGCATGTACACGACTTTGCTTATTAGTTATTATCTTGTTATTAAATATTGCAACACTGACATTTACATGTAGAATAGAAATGTGTAGGAAAAATCTTAGATATAATTAAATTTATTGTTAGACGTTTCTAATGTTAAACATATTCTATTTTATTACGATTTAATTATACTATTTGTTTTATTTATAAATTATAAATGACAAATTGTTTTCGTGTAGCATAAAACTTATAAAAACTGTACTTTTTAAGATTTTGTAAATTTATTGTTATAAATGGAACGCAATGCTGCTAATGTTATTCCATTGTAACAGAAATCTAGGATATTTGGATCTATTTACTATGTTAACAACATAAGATCTTCGTGACACATGTCAAATTACAAGCCCTCAATGGCACAAGCATGCACAATAAGTTCTAGTTATATCACGTGTGCGGAGGCAATATACTTTTGTCTTATACGTAATCTAAAAATAATAGGTGTTGTTACATGTAAGTACAGTCATTTTTACGTAGCCCAAATTGTGTACTGATGACATTTTTTTAATATTTTAATACGACTAGGGTGATTAGGTTATATATGACACTGTTCAACAAAAACTGATAACATTTCGTAAAAGTAAATAATAACTAAACATAAACATAGTGAGGCCTGTCGTGGCGCAGGGACAGAAACGTGTGACTGTAAACGCGACAGGTTATGTGTTCGATCGCCACTTGAGGAAATTAAATGGTCACTATTTTTGAACTAAATATTTTATGTTTTAATTTCTTCTCTCTGATAACAAGACAAAGCGCGACGTATAGTTTCGCCACTCAACACGTAATTCCTCAAATTCGGCGAAAAATGGAGAATAGAGCCTACCTTACCATATGCGCAGCTGAAAAAAAGAAGATAGACGGATGGATGGCGCTATGGCAAGGCCAAAATACTAAATGTTATTGCTAGGTATGTACATGTTTAAATTAAAACTGAATCACAAAAATGATCGAATGAAAGGAAACATTCTCTCACTTAATTAAACACTTCACAACGGTAACTTTCAATTGCTAATAACAATAAAATATTTTTTTATATGTTAATTACATGAATTCCTTTTGAGTTTTATATACCAATATATTCGTTTATACGCCTTCAAATATTCGTATAAGTGAGTGCCCCAGTTTAGTTAGCTTGGAGGCTATCACATCCTCGTCTTAATTATTACTATCGCCAAATGCGTGTCAGACAATCAACTATAAACTGATAATAACATTTCACTTTAAGTATTTAGTTTCACAATTTATTGCACTACATAATGAACTAAATGAATGCAAGCGGCGCAGCGTCTTTGAATTTGTGCGCACGCCTGAAGTCAACTTACTGAATTGATGTGTTTGCGGCTGCATTTGATTTGAAAACAGCCACATTAAATTTATGTAACAAACTTTTATTCAAATAAAGCAATAAATATGTTTCGTTCAGTAGATCATTTTAAAACTTTAATTAGGATTCCGAAAAGGCAAAAATCCGTTCGTCTATCAATACCATTTATCTCGAGATTGCGTGGAGGTATCAAGTTGAAATTGATATCAAATGTTGCATTTTGTATGAATCTTTATTCAGAACGTAATCAAAACCTATATCTTTTGGTGAACCTACAATTATAAAATTAGGAAAGACAAACAAACAAAACCTACTTAATTGGAGTAGGAATGACACGACTGATTTACGCTCTCTGGGCGCAGAAAGCTAGCGAGGATATTGAGGTTAAGGTGTGTTATTATCCTCTGGATTGGTTAGTGCAGCGTTAGAATACATAGTGATCAATCCTAGGCTGTTTTAAATTGGCCTCAAGCTGGGGATAACAAGAACATTCTTGTTTGCGGTGTATGGGTCAGTATCCTGAGCTCCATGACGTGAAATCAAAGAATATAATAAGTAATGTTAAAGGAATTTGAATTGGAGTGAACGAAAGAGAAAAATATGATCATAAATTAATCATACTTCCACTTCCTAGTGGATCAGCGTTTTCAAAGCCAAGTTAAGCACACGTGAGTGCTTATAGATAGGAGCCTGGAAACTAACCATTATGTAATCGTTGCTAGTAATCTTTGGTACCGGCACAAGGTATCCAAGCTTGATTTTGCATTATCTTAAAAGCAGCTGGAAACTTCAAAATATATTGATCAGAGAGGAATATCAAGAAAAAGATTTTGTTGAAATATGCTGGCAAATGCTAAATTTTAAAATCATATGAAGGAAGCAACGATAGAGGTATATGAAAACGGCAAAATAAGCTTTAGTAATAAGCGCCCAGGAAATACAATGTTCTGCCTAAAAAATATATTTTTTAAACAAATCTTGAAATTTGCGCGTAAAACCCACTCCACTCCATCCGCAAAAAATAATTAATTTAATAAAAAAGTAATGAAATTAAATATTTGATTAAAATTTCACAACTTAATTAAATTGCAAGGCGCAAAAGTGTTACGAAATAATATAGAATTGTCAAAGCAAAATGTAGCCGTTGATTGGAACCCAGAGAGCCTTACAATTATAAAGAACATGTTTACAAATTGCGGTCGAACTGCCCGACAGTTAATAGTCTCCAGTGTCCGCTACGGGACATTAAAATTATATACTTTATATAGTCGTGATTTTCAGAAAGACTTTGACTGACGTAAATAAAATTCCATGGAATTTTGGGAAACTTAACAGCGAACCTTGGTATTAAGTTAAGGTGGGTATATTGATCTTACTCAAGATATTAATACATGATGAACAACAGGAAATTATCTATGATAATAAAGAGTATAAACGTTGCGATTTCCTGATCGACCTAATAAACAGTTTAGTAAGTGGGGGCCTGTTGTCGATCAAGTAACACGAATGAGGGCGATTGCCGACTCCAGACCAGGGAGTGGAGCGCTGGGTTTATTTTTACGGCATTGCGGCATGTGGAGTGGCCGAGCTTCTTAACGAACCTCGCTAAATTCAGTTCATAAACAATCCTTTACTATGTTTTCATCGTGTTGAGCTCATTGCGTTACTCTGGTAACTTTATTTCGCACCCACGTATTATGTATTGCTAATGTTATTATTTGTTAGATTATAACACACAGATAATAAACAAATGTTGTATAAGACACAGTTTTTCCGATTTGTTGTGTTATTAAAAGTTGTCTATGTTCGTATATTTTCTATTTCGTAGTTTGCGATATGAAGCCAAAGTTTATCTAACGAGATAGAATATTAAATTTTAAAAGTTATAAATGATAATGTAGTTCTATATTGGAAACTCTAAACTCGTTACCGCGAAAGTTGAGTTGTTGCGGTAACATTTGACAGTTTTTGTTTCATCCTTTTTATTTTAGAAAATAATAAATATTTCTACTTGTAACCTTCCCACTTTTGACACGTGAATGATTAAATAAAATAAAATATATTAAGGATTTCTGAAAACGAGGTTACCTTTCTAGTAAGCTAAGAAAATTGTGGCCTCTCACGTAGTTCACATGCTGTAGATATAGATAGAGGTACTTATTAGGAATCTGAGGGAAAATGTAAACTTTCGAACTTCGATTTGTAATGTTGGAAGTGTTGGAATACATTATGGTAAAGCAATCGCACGGCTGATATGGGAGATATCGTGCAGACAATAACCACAAATTGCTGCTCTGAACAACTTAAACCACAAGATAGCAGATAAACCTGTTTTTGACATGAAATATGGCTTGTTAGCCACATTTTCTAAATCACCCTTATTTTTAATTCAAATACTGTTCGATGTCGTTTTGACGTCACTAGATATCTGGTTAGCGCACGTTGTATAAAATGGATACTTAAAGATGATTATAGTATTGAAATACTTGATGATTTCTATATTAATTTTATGTAATATACTAGCAACCCGCTCATGGCTTCACCTGCTTGATTATTTGTTTTCTTGTAATGATCTTATCTTTATCTGATATTATCTTTTAATGAAAATATTCACACCTATATTTGGAAAGTGGAGTTAGAGTTCAGTTTTTAAAATAATTAGACCCAATTCAATAAAATAATTATTTTGTTTTATTTAATTCGCTGAAGCTGTAGTGTCTGAAGGCAGTTGTGGCGCAGGGGCAAGTGTGTGACTGCGGTAGGCTATGAATTTGTTTTTTTGTCGAGGACATAAATATATTAATTATTTTAATTTCTTCGCTCTGGTAACTAAAGCTAAAGGTCAAAGCGCGGGTTTGAGTCCCGCCGCCACACGCATTCGTAACGGAACTCAACGGAAGACACAAATTCCGGGGAAAGTGAATTAAAACAGTTGTTGAAATCTTCTAAAATACATACTTTTTATTCGGTGAGTCAAAGTTGTTCCTGAAATTAGCGTGCGTAAAAACTCAGACAAACCTAATGACTTTATGGTACACATTTTTACTTCTAGCTATATTTTTTCACTGAAGTGTAAATATTGTTACTATCTTTAAAGTGTTAAACCACACATAGGATTTGTAAATAAGTATTTTAAATAAAGATCCATGTAAAATTCTCCCTTTACCTCCGAATAAAAATCTATATTCACAATATATACATGAGAAGAGGGTAGTATTAAGTATATTTTTACAAATATTCTAGTTTAGACTTAGTTACACTCAGCTTCACGCTATATCCTGCACATGGCATTCCCCACTTTCCGCCAAATTTTGCCTTGTAACAGAGCGAAGAAATGAAAACATTAAATATTTTTAAAATTCAAAATATTAAATATTTCATTTTCTCGAGTGGGGATCGAACCCAGAACCTGTTGGTTACAGTCAAACGCTTGTGCCGCTGTTTCACGACAGGCCTCAACAGTCTTGGTATATTAAAGACGAATATTAACAAACATTAAAAATTAAGGGTACGGGGAACTTCATGGGTAAGGCGTAATATAGCGGTCCTCCCTGTTAATATTATTGTTAATTTTATGCGCGTATTCCACAGAATTATAAACAAGCATAATAAAGTAAAAGATGTCTTTGCTGAAGATATGTCAATGTAAACCAAAGTCAATGACATAAGAATATGTAAATTTAACTATTTTTGTTAAACAAACTTAATATTAAGAACATTAGTTTTAGTAGAAATCATAGATTTCTTTTAAATTTAAATTCATAACCATCATAAGAGCTAGATTGTGGGTTCGATCCCCACTCGAGGAGGTGAAATGCTTATTATTTTCATTTTTTCAGTCTGAACACAAGGCAAAGCGCGGTGTTGAGTTCCGTCACTCATCACGTAACGCCTTAAATTCGGCGGAATGTGGGGAACGGAACGGAGTTAACACGAGGTTCTTTCGTTCCTTCTGCCTAACCTGCCATGTGGGGGATACAGCGTGGAAATAACATATATATATTTGATATATATACCTATATTTGATTGTTATTGCGAAATAACAAAATATAGTTCAATGTCTGTAGCCTACATTAAACTGGCCAGATGCCAGGGTCGCTTTAAGGTACCGTATTGTGAGCCAATATTAAGTTTAGACAAATCATGGAACATTTTATTCTAATATACTTAGTATGAAAGTCACATAAATATTATGAACGCACTATTCTGCGATTTCCTGCTTTTACTTACGTAAGTAGAGTTTCTATAGCATTATGATATTGAGGCTCATAATACTCATGAAAACTTTAGCAGCTCTAAGGTATCCAGAAATAAAACGCAGATATGGGCATTGTTCTGCTACATCGCTTTTCTCCTTTGGGTGCTTTTAACCCACTTACTCGTTTGTGATTCACGAATCTTTTGTTACGTTATAGTTAGACAAGATGAGCATATTCTTTTATTGTTTCTTACGGGTAAGATAAATCAACTTTTCCATACAGTTAAATAAATATTACGGATTTTTTTTTATGATTTATTTATTTATAAAAATCCATAATAAAGTTTTAATATTATCTATAATACTATATAGCATACAAATTTAACTTTATATAGTTTACTGTATTATCCATTTTAAAGGTGAAATTCCAATATTGTAAAAGCTTATTTACAAAATTCATTGTTTCAGATATCGAGCGCAATCGAGGTCTCAGACCCAGCCAATTCGACGGAGGTATTACAGAGACTACAAAATACTGTAAGCTATCTTTATAAGATCATTCTAAAATGTTATTCCCTTAGCTTCAGTTTAATACGAAAAGTAAAAAATATATATAAATCTGACAATATATAAATCTGATGATGAAATTTAATAATTTTATCTTCACACAGTAGTAATCTATTTCTAGAACAAGTTAATCTTCATGTCAATATACATGTAATGTAAGTATAGCTTTCGATATTTAAAGCAAGCTTAAACAAATATTATGGCATGTTGACATGGCAAGAAAAAAATAAAATTTTGTAAATAGTATTTAAAATATCATTACTTATAAATATTTTTAATTATAAATATTATTTAATTATAAATATTATTTAATCTAGAATATTACCGGATAGTGGTAAGCATATTAACAATGTACATTATTTCATAATTATGACTCTCCGTAGAGATTGTCATCTAGCTGCTAGAACTGGTTTCTTTATAACAATCATAAAGTATAAGTCGTGTGTCGCAATAGAAGTATATTCAAATTGTGTTTGCAAATCAAATCAGTCACCTTTAATAAGTAGTATTGTCAGCCTTTAGCACATATGTATTTATTATATAATTTCAAAATTATTAACAGTAGACGTAATTCCTACGTTATTATAAACGATGACAAATAACTCGTTATTAATGATCATATTTTTCAATTCTTTTAAACCTATTATTTGTTCTTGCAGAGAACACAATTAAAATTTATAATATTTCAATGTATACAGTTTTATCATTTTTACTTTTATCCATTTCACTTACATTATTTTCACTACAAAGTAATTTTGAACGATCAATCTGTTCTATTGTGCTTAGTGTGAACGATGCTATAATTTTTCGAACCAGAACCAGAATTTATATGTTTTAAGTGAAATTTGTAAAAGTATTCCTTAAATTTGTAAATGTTTGTTTTAATAATTTTTCCATTGAAACAAATTTGAAGTAGTCAAAGTATAATTACAATAAAAAAACCTAAATATTCAAAAAATGTTTGAATATTAGCGCAAGTAAAATATTATATTTATTTTTAAGGTAAACTAAAATTATAGTATTTTTACTATTTTAAAGTGTTATTCCAAACTTAGGAAACAAAAATACTAAATTTAAAAACGTATAAAAATATATATATAAAAAATGTATCCCGCTACGTTCAAGTTTTCATGTTTTAATTTAGTAAAACTATACTAATAGATTAAACACACACAATATATGAACAAATAGTTAACAAGGTGTTTTGTCTTTGTATAACTAAAACTTAGCAATTTCGGAGCATGTCAGAAAGATTATCAATTTTCGTGTATTCAGCTCACTGAATATTCTCTTTATTATAAGCTTGTTATCTGATACGAAGTGCCGTTTGTGGTTGGAAATTGCTGGTTGTATGCACTTCCATTATGATTATGATAATGGAACGTGAAAAAGAAAGTTGCGCGTCTGACATGGTGTCAAAATGTGGCTTGCTTTTACGAAATTACTCAAATTTATTTTTCTCATATTACTTTTAAATAATTTAATTATTATCTAACATCTATACCACAAATACGACTATCGCTGTCTAATTCTATGAATTTTATATATTTTTTTGTATTAATGTAAGAGCGGATTACAACGTATATGTCATATAATTTGCTGTTAACACATTTTATAGACTTAAAAACTTTTGTACCCTATGTCAGTGTGCATTACTCGAGGGAAAATAAACGTATCGCGAGAAGGATACTAAGATGTTAAATAGATTACAAATATTAGAAAGTTCACACTGACATGATACTGCATTCCTTATATGTTTTCATTCCCATTAGTTTAAGGGTGGGCTTTACGGATAACCACTCAAAGATTTACCTGTTAAATAGTTGAATATGACGCTTATATAGCATAGCATTACATTTGTCGGACAGACAGGTTTCCAAACTAATTGGGATATTTTTGTATTTTTTATAAACTTTTCATTACAGTATTTTTTTTTATCGACGTTAAGTGACGCTACTGCAATTCTTTTTTTTTTTTTTTTTTTTTTTTTTCAGCTTCACGCTGTATCCCGCACTAGGCAGGGTAGGCAGAGGGAAAGGAAGTGAAACCTAGTGTTATAACACTCCGTTTCACTTCCGTTCCCCACTTTCCGCCGAATTTGAGGCATTGCGTGTTGAGTGGCGGAACTCAGCGCCGCGCTTTGCCTTATTACCAGAGCGAAGAAATGAAACATTAAATATTCAAATTGAAAATATTAAATATTTCATTTCCTCGACTGGGAATCGAACCCAGAACCTGTCGGTTACAGTCACACTCTTGTGCCGCTGCGCCACGACAGGCCTCTAGTACTGCAATTCGATAGACGATATAGGATAATGTTATAAAGACTGACAGATACTCATTAGTTATTAAATTTTATTCTTAAGTACTTATGCTTCAACAACAGAAATATCATCAATAAAGTCACATAAATTCAATGCATAGTTCTAATGATTGAGACAAATGAGCCACTCAGGGCTGAGCTCAAAAGTTGCAATATATTACACTTATTGCGTACAATGAAATATATGCACAAAGTCTGAGTTGAGTTGAGTTGCCTTCATATGAAGGCATCTAAATCAGAATCTCAATACCGATCAACAGATACCTGTACTACCTTGAATGTAAGAATTCCCTGTAAGAATGACTTTATATTATTTCGAGCTGATTGTATGCACTTATTTGTATGTATTAAAACTTTATTCTTTTGAAAATTATTTTATAGGGATCTTTGTAGCGATGGTTTATGGGTTAAAATTGGCAACACGGTTCAATTGTGACAGATTCGGGGAGTGGAGGATATAAAATAAATATAAGATCTCTGAAAGACGCTACTACAAGATAATAAGTAAAAAATCTTGCAGATAAAATTTTGCATTAAATTTCTTTCCAGCTGCTGCGGGCGTATTTAATTTGCAGATCGCGATTGTGAGCATTATTACAATCCATTGTGAATTTCTAAATGTATTTTCATCAGATTTAGTCTTTTTATATTACATATTTTTTCTTTTAAATTAACGCATTACACATATATGTATATGTGTACAAGTATACAAGCACAAAAAAAAACTTTAATTAATTTAGTAAACCAAAAGTAACCCTGGTTTTCATATGTCAGAACTTGCTATAATTATGAAATTCACAATTTATTTAAAGTGAATATAAGTCATACAAAGAGAGAAAGAGAGAGAGAAAGAGAAAGAAAGAGATAGAGAGAGAGAAAGAGAGAGAGAAAGAGAAAGAGAAAGAGAGAGAGTAACAGTAATGAGCTGATGATATAGATAAATTATTGTCTGCGTTTATTGAGATACGGTATTTTACTTCTCAATATGTGTATACGGTACTATGGTACTTAATTTACAGTAACAAATAATCTATAGATACCAACTAGCCAAATATAAAAAAAAATCTTAAAATTTGTCCAAATTGGCGTATTCAATCATTGTCTATAAGAGATGCTTGAAACTTAACACGTATATAGTTATCTATGATATCAATGGAATATTTATGTGCAGACTTTGCGTAAGTTTAAAGTGTAAAGAAATAAAGTATTATATAGTAAATGATAATAGATATGCGTATTAGTAGTTAAATATGCTTTAGTCGAAAAGAACCGATTCGCCATGGCTGAATAAAATACGGTCTAGTAATTGGCATAAATGTCAAATGTAAACCTATGGGTTCTAATATTAGTATATTGTTTATGGTAATACCGGATGTTATACTGGGCTCGTAATTTTGTGCGTAGACGCATAATTCAGTAACTGGTAAGGAAACGGATGTTGGAAATAATATGTTCGGCAAAACTTTTCAAAATTAATAAGAGGCTGTTGTTTATTTTTCTTTATTTCTACTAATAGAATTTGTGACACGTTCATCAAAAATTTATTCAAGCTTGTCGTGGCGCAAAAGTTGTAAAAAAATGCGATGCAAAGCGTGATGTTGAGTCCCTCCACTTAACACGCAATGCCTCAAATTAGGCACAAAGTGGGGAAAAGAATGAAGTGTCGTAACACGAGGTTCCCAAGTGCTCTCTGCCTACTCTACCAAATGCGGAATACAGCGTAAAGTTCAAAAAATTAAAAAATAGGAAGAGCAATACCAGTATCACAAAAAAATTCTAACGTGGATATTATTAATTAGTGGATGTTTGTTTAAAGCGCGTTTGTTGACGTTATACTCGAGGGAGCGAATAGGTCACGGTGAGTTGTGAAGGTGGCGCGGTCGTGCAGCGCGGTGGGTGCTCGTGGTCGAGACTACGACAGTCTGAGCGAGAAGAGCAGTGCGCGGCGGGCGCGCGACCGTATCACACTACGATACTACGGCATGCGCGCAGACTAGATGGCGCGAAAATAATCTGTATCATAAATGCCTGACTTCATATAAAAATATTATAAAAAGTGCGCTACTAAACAATGATCCGTCCGTCCGTTGCCGTTTATAAGGAGAGGTGACTTGTGGTGTAAACTCCGGTTTAAAGATGAAGTTGTTTAAGAGGAGGCTGTCATTTACCGGAGATAAACAGCGACGAGTTTCCCATTCAGATGATCCCTTTGATAATGAGGTACTTTTTCGTTGTACTTGTCGTTTTTAAAAACTAAATAATTAAATGTGTTTTATACCTTAAATACTTATTGAAATTTTAATGCTTAATAAATGGTGTTGTACTTTATATACCTATTTATAAAACAATGCTAAACAAACACTAAGTGATATTAACATTTTAAGGTATGTATGTATGTAAATAACAACCGGTCGTATTAAGTATCGAAACGACGTCAGCTCCGATAAGCGTTTCGTTAGATTTTTTTTCTGCACGTTAGTCGGTACGCCGAGTTAAATATGAAATAAATTGGAAGCAAGGTTATCTTATCATTTGAAGGTCGTGGGTTACGTCTGTGCCTGCTGTCGTATTTGCAAATTAGCGTTATATCCGACAGGTATGATTGTTGTAATCTCACTAGTATTCAAACACCATTAACTCTACATCTTAAGCTTTTCGACATTTTAAAACAATCAATGGCATATCAGCTTCAAGCACACATAAAGAGTAGTCTGTAAGTAGCACGGATAACCTAATATCAAGATATTGCATATTTTTCGCTTTGGACCTCTTCAACTAAGTACATGACAATGAGAGCACCACGATTTGACTTATCAAAGTGACAAAATGAAAACTTAAATGAAACACTTTTAAACGGATTAATCGCGTATAATGAATGGTAAACATTTTTGGTAAACCCGACGTTTCGAACACTTTACAGTAGTCCGTGGTCACGGGTGGTCAGTCTACCCGTGACCACGGACTACTGTAAAGTGTTCGAAACGTCGGGTTTCTCAAAAATGTTTACCATTCATTATACGCGATTAATCCGTTTAAAAGTGTTTCATTTAAAATGTATAACAATCGCGAAAATCAAAGACATTATTAAAATGAAAACTATCTAAATAAAACCATTCTACGAGAAAGAATCGAATCTGTGACCTTTTCATTTACACCACAATGGTATGCATTTTTTTAGCTTTACGCTCTATCCCGCAAGGTAGAGTGTTAAGACAATAGCGAGCGCGCGGCGTTGAGTTCCGCCAATATCGCGATTGGTGGATTTGTGTGACTTGGATATGTTCTAAATGACAAGCATGACTAGTTAATTTAAGTACAACTATCTAGGCTTTAAAACGTCTATATTTGCTATACTATTTGAAATTACGTGTATTTTGTAATATAAAAACCAAACTAGTTTAGGTAAATACTTATTTTACCATCAATTGGTTGTTTACACAGATGTTTCACTCAACGTATATCACTTGTAATACGTGTATACATGCGACAAATATTTTTATTATAGCCAACCCCATATGAATTTGAATTTCATCTATACCTAATACATTATTGTAAATGTTTTTTAATTTGCATAACATAACTAGAAAGTATAGCTGTAATACTTTTTATATTACTTTCAAATTCAATAAGTTATTACTTTCGTTGCTCGAACCCCACGCAGTTGACGCTTAAAATGTTGATGTTTAGGTGTCAAATGTCAATTGAACGTGACGCCGTAGAACAGCAATGTTGTTCTCTATACAGTAACATAAAACTCGGCATTTAATATTTATTCCTCAAGATTTAAATTGGTATTTTTATTTTGAAAATGAAGAAAAGTAAAATCAAGTGTTGTGCAATAAGCCAGCTATTCTTATCTTGATTAACTAAGTGTAACTACTCTTGGAACATTAACTCTACTCTTAAATGAAGTTTCTTACACCTATACGTTTTCAGTTTTAAAAAAATATTATATTCTTATATTATGTTGTTTTTTCTGTTGAGATGATTCATGTACTTTGTTGTTCGACAGAGCCAGTTCAAATTTAATCCTATAAGTCTTAAATCTCATACGATGACGTTGTGTTTGCAATTTGTTAAACTTCAAGCACGAATTTATATAAAACAAAGCGGTTGTTTGCAATAGTTTCTACGGGTAGCATATAACGTAGATACGAATGACTTAAACGTAAATTCATATAATAAAAGCTGTAAAATTGTAGAGATATACCATATCATTTTATTAATGAAAGTATTTTTTTGACCACTATCCCTTCAGCCTTCAGCAAGAGCATTTTTTTAGGTAATAATAACTTTTTGTTCCGCCTGTTAGTCCTATTGCTGCTAGAGGCAAATAATGCGGGGAGGAAAAACTCGATCCGGCCGCCTATTTTGCTCTCTACCGCAGCAATCTCGAAGCTTATGCGTGCCCCGATTGTCCTTGACCTCTGTTTATATCGCTTACTTGTGAACATTTATTCTTCAAGTGATATGATAACTTTTATCAGTAAAGAAGAATGTCGCAATAATGTTTTGGTTGTTAATTTTAATCTTTTCTATATACTGATGTATTGAATTTAATGAATAAAGTGATAAGAATACTATGACAAATATCAAACTTATCAGAATATATATCGAGAACGATTATTATATTAAAATTGGGGCACTATCAGTAAATAACTTCGTAGCAATTTAAATTTTTATTTACATGGTGGAGTTTGCTCATAGTAACTGTTTTCATGGTGTTATTTATTTACGTTGTATTTCATAGATAAGTTTTATCTTTTATAGAACTAAATGTATTTATTATTTATATTCGTACTTTCTAAGCAACAACGCTCTCTAATTTCTCTATGAAGAAAAACGAACAAACAAAGATATATTTGAATATTACGTACTCACCCAAATACTTCATAATTTAAATGCTGATGTGGTCACCTCACAGAGATTATATAAAATTACATATCGACCAGTTTAAGGGTCGAGGTTAAATAATAATTATCATAGAATAAATATACGATATATTTAAGGTATTTTACATAATGCGTCTATAATATGTTACTTTTAGTCTAATGTGTGGAAAGTAATAACCAAATGTGAAGTGCATAGGTATGCGCCCACGCATTCTGTTCACTTTTACAACATTCAATACATCCAGCACGTGGGATGTTTATCACTTTATCTAAGAAGGCCAATTCTGCTATGATATTAGTGTAGAAAGTTGCTCGAAATAAATGAAACCGTCTTTGTGTACATTTACATAGTATGTTCTAGTTACAAAATTTAATGGTAACCATGATTAAATATTTTAGAATATATTTTATCTCTCTCTCTCAGCTTCACGCTGTATCCCGCACTAGGCAGGGTAGGCAGAGGGAACGGAAGTGAAACCTAGTGTTATGACACTCCGTTCCACTTTCGTTCCCCACTTTCCGCCGAATTTGAGGCATTGCGTGTTGAGTGGCGGAACTCAACGCCGCGCTTTGCCTTATTACCAGAGCGAAGAAATGAAACATTAAATATTTAAATTGAAAATATTAAATATTTCATTTCCTCGACTGGGGATCGAACCCAGAACCTGTCGGTTACAGTCACACTCTTGTGCCGCTGCGCCACGACAGGCCTCTAATATATTTTATGAATCCACTATACTGATATGGTAAGCTAATTCTATAAATATATATCCAGATTTTAATATTTGTAAGTTTAGGTTAATTTCACACAATTACTTAACTACAGTTACAAAAGACCGCGCGACTACCTAAAGGTTAAATAGTTTTGTATATAACTTTAAGCAAAGTAATATATTCAAGGATACTCATTAATAATAATCAGTCATACATAAGTCATAAATTAATATAATTTATAATGTAAATATCAATGTGATTTTTATTGTAATTGCTTTATAAACAACTAAGAAGGTCGAATACAGTCGTGGCGCAGGAGCGCAAGTTTGCGAATGTAACGCGACAGATTGTGGGTTCGATCTCATTCGAGGAAATGTTCATTTGAATATTTTCTTTTCTCGCTTTGGTCACGAGTCACTACGTCTGTTCGGTAATATCATCTTCAGAATTCGGCGTTGAATGCGGAACGGAAATGTTTTAATAAAAACGGAGTGTCTTAACCCTAGGTTCCCATGTTTCCTCTGTGCTGCATACAGCGTGAAGCTAAAAAATAATATCATGTTTTTGGGACACAGTCATAACATGTTTCATTACTCGATATTGCAGCTTAAATTAAATTTGGAGCTTATGATTGTAATTAATATTTTAGGATCACGGAAATCTTGAAGTAATCTCTGAATTTGAATTGAGCGACATAAGTCAATTAGGGTCTATCGATAAAAATTAAGACGCATTAGTCTAGCTAAGAGTAAAGTTAAATAATAAAAACTAATTTGAGGATACATGTAAAATGAAAACTATGCTATAAGGTTAGGTGGCCACGACGTGCTTAGCGCCTTTTAAGATTAAACGCTGCAGTATCCTGTACGGTATGAGCCATGGACGTGGTTTGTAATACAAAGAAGTCCAGCTTAGAAGTTCCGCACGTGACGAGAATATTGAATTTGTCTCGAGTGGCTATCGAGCGTTAACCAGTAAAGATATCTCCCGTGGCTCTCTCCAACTATTGAAATCAATGTTAGGAAGGTGTGCCACAAACCATATCGCATGTCTAAACAGTAATTACACGACAAACGGCACTTCCACATTCATTATCATTTTAACACGGATCTGAAAGCATTTTGTTGGCCGCGAAACCTTTTTGAACGGCCCGTGACTATGTCCAGTTGCTAATAACACGCCTAATTATACACTTACTTTTTGTACTAATTCAATTTACAATAGTTGAAAGTCTGACAGTGTTTTGAATAGAAATTTACACCTTAGCGTTAGATTCATACCAGTACTCAATAGTATATTATGTACCTAAACTTAAAATTTTTAATTGATGGATTTATGATTGGATGGATCCATTGTTTTCATAAATACTCTCAGTTAAGTAAAATCTAATGATATTTTTCGTAGGACAAAACAAGATTTACGGACACAAGTTGGCAAATTCATCGAACTTGGTCTCGAAATGGAGACCCCTTGCAGCTATCACCTCCGCCGGCACGAGCTGAACACACAAATACCCTACCATCTGCTAATTTATCTTCACCACTCCGGAGCGACCAGAACGGCATCTACGACACGATTACGGTAAGCAATGTAACACTTTTTTGTTGATATTTTTAATTGTACGACAATATTTGTGTTTTGATCATAACCGGCCGTTCATGTTATGTTATATTTATGATATAATAGATTACCTGCATTTTACTGGTTTTACAGACTACGTAAGTATGTCACGTAAGTTATTCATAAAACACTGGCTGTCTGTTTAGGGACAATGTAAATACATGATATATGCAATTATATCAATGTTTTTATAATGTATAAAAACATTGATATAATTGCATACTTCTATGATCTTAATTGAACTATATGATTTAATTAACTGACTTAGATATGGATTCCTACATACCATGATAGTAATATCACTATTTTTTGTACATTTGCTTTAAAAAGTTAATTTGAATAAGAAACAATAAAGTATTTTACAACGTAACTATAATAATCACGTAATTTTTTCGTGTGTTTTTTTTGTTTATGTTAGTGAAATGTTTAATAGTTATCGATATTTTTTTATTTAACAACACAAAGGCAAAGTTTGTAAACCAAAAACAATCTCAAAGCATCAATTTCTAAAATTTAAAAATTGCCTATATTTCTTTTTCTTATTATTAAATTCAAAAAATAATTGCTAGAATTAGTTAATTTTTAATATCATTCCACAAAATAATGAGTTATTTAAATATATTTTTAGAAAAACAATGTATAGCAATAATAATAAATCTGAGATTTGTAAGAGTATTACATAAAATTAAATTATACGACACTATAAAAAATTACGAGTATATGCCAGATAAATAAATAAATAACGACTTCACAAACGTTATAACAATTTGAACGAAGTGGGTAGAAAATTGAATGAAATGACTGGAATCATACGTCAAGTTCCGTCACGCGGCCGCCGCGCGCGCTCCTTAGTATTAAATGACGCAGAAGCTGGGCTACATTCAGCTATAGATTTGCATAAGGTGATTATAAATCATAAACTGCCGTCCAGCCACGGCTAAAGCACATTCACAAGTTACCTATTCCTGTTGTTCAGCTAATGTACCTTTGTGCTAGAGCGCTCGTAAAGTAAGGGTTATTGCCCGGAAAGGGCCAGAGACCACCTTGAGTTATTGTGAACAAGAATATTAAGTCTTTCTACTAAGTCAAGAATTAAGATGCACTTAAAACAAAAATGTTCACTAAACATTATTTACTACATTTCGTAATTCATTCATACACCTACTCAGTGCCCCCAAAGGTCGACTTTTTACCGTTTAGTCTTTTGTTTGTTTGTGCAGATGTTTTTCTTTCTCATGACATTCTAATAAATAGTGCTACTCGTAACTTTACGTTTAACGTAGGTACACGTTTTTACACGTATATGTTTTTAGTAGGTATACGTTTATTAATGTAATAGGGCCCCAAATATATTTTCTTGTATGTTTGTTTGTTTATCTATTTATCTGTTTGTATGTGCGTTTGTACGCTAATCTCAGAAATGGCTAACCATATTTAAATGTAGTTTTCACTATTAAATATTGGCCATCCTTCTTCAATATTTAGTGTTTGTTTGAAAGTGATATTTTTTTTAGAACAAGAAGTATGCAATTGAGACTATTAAATAAAGCAGGCGAAGCCGCGGGCGGGTGGCTAATAGAATATAAAGATATTAAAATGTTCTATAGAACTTTTATGTATAATTTAACTACATGTTATTACGAAATATGAGTATTTTTATTTCTGTTGTAGTAGTACAGTATGACTTTTAAGTTCCATTTGACAGGACAATGAGAGCAATGAACCATACTGTGATCATTCGATTCTAACTTAAGTGTTGGTTGCCGCGTTAATAAAATGTTTTGCGTTAAATTGTTTTCATCTTTATACATAATAGCAATAATGATAAATTTAAATGACTATTTAACTTTGTAATTTATTAAGTCATTGTATTTTATAGTTACAAATTACAGAATAAATTATTACTTGTGTATTTATTATATTACTAGCGGACGCGAGGCTTCATCTTGAACAATACGAACATTTATTCAATATTTAAGAGTATTTAGGGAAAATTGGTAAATTATTTTAGAACGACTATCTATATTGTTTTACACTAAATAAAATCGTAATTTATATCTTATATTTCGATGTTATTCCCATAAAAAAGTTTCAGCTGTTCCGAAAATAAGCCCGGGCAAACAGAAAAACAGAGAAATAGACTTAGTTTATTTAATTTTATGTTTGTACTTTATATTAAGTATTAGTTTGGAAAATAGCTACAGCTATAGCACTTGGAGAAACTATAGTTAATTTGAAAACATTAACAGACACTTTGCTTTTATGGCTATGTGTAGATATCCTGAATGTAGATAAATCGTAATTAAAATAATTGGATTTAGTTGACATCAAATTTCTTTAAAAAAAAATGCTTACTCATTTCATATCTTTTTAAATAGTAATATTTATGCTGGATTACGCCCTATCCCGTGGGAATTCTAGGTTAAACAGTAGCCTATATACTCCACATCGCTCTTTATGTCTTGTTTTTCTTGTTGTATTTTAACAGTTAACATAGAAATACGTAATCTATTGCTAAAAATAAAGTATTTATATATATTTATTTTGAAAATATAAAAGACAACCATCATTTACTTTCTATCAATACTCATGTGACACGTATAAAACGTCCTACACTTTTTTCGATTTTATTTTCAACTAAAAAACTACGTCCTTCCGTACGGAATTGCGGTGATAGCCGTATTGATGGTCGATCGGAACTCTTTCGCGCTAATGCGTCGATTAACGCGCCTATTCAAATCTACCAACCCCTATATTGGTAGGAAAGTTGAAACTCATCCAATAGAACATCAATCTATGTTTCCCTGTTATTACATTATCGATTTTAAATGATATGACTAAGATTTTATAATGCCATTAGCATTATTTATATACAGTTATATTTAATAATAGTATATATACACTATTATTAAATATAAAGTAAATAAAACACTGAGTTCAACAAATGAATTATATTAGCTTAGTTGCTAACATGATGTAATCTTATCATACATCCAGTTTACCCACTTTAATTTACTTCATAACAAAGTAAATACTGCCCTATGAAAAGTCATGTTTGCGATTGCTAAGTAGTATTAGAAAAAATGTGTAATGTCTCAAATTCAGCGGAAAGTGAGGGACGGAACGGAGTGGATTAACATAAGGTTCCTAAGCTCCCTCTGCCTACCTTGACATGTGCGGGATACAGCGTAAAGCGGCAACAATATAAAAGTAAGCGACTCTATAGCATAACAGGTAATTTCTAAACAAACAAAATTAAATCTCCTAGAAAATCACAAGACATTCATGAATAAAAGATTCGTTCACGGAAAAGGTGATACGCAGATGGGGTAGTGCTTTAGCTTCTGCACTCGTGAATGAATAATTTAAGGCAATACTTACATTCTCCTGTATAATAGTGAAAAACCAGGCAAGGCAAGTCGGACTCGCGCACGAGATGTTCCATATCCATAAAAACTACAAAAAATAAATATTTTTTTTGTTTTAATCAATTTAATTATTTGTTACATGAATATATAACAAAATATTCTGTAAATATTTCTAGCCTGTACATGTTGCCGTTATCAATAACGAGAACGCGAAAAAAACTATCGTTTGTTGTATAGCAGCACCCCTTATATATTTAGTTTAGTCTTTTTTTTATATATTTATTTTTATAGAGAAACATATAATTATACATTATCTGAGAAAAGTTCAACTGTCTAATTTTAATGATTGATGACAAAACTTGGTGAAAGACGAACAATCTGATTACACAGGGTAAATTAGTAAAGAAAATTTAAATTCTTCGAATATAATGTACATCGTCTCGCTTATTATCTATCTCATTTTATGACTATTGTAATAAAGAAGTAAAAGTAAATAAAATAAAATTATTTTAGCAATCATATAACGAAGTATCGTTAATACTATATACTTATAAGTAGATTAACTTTTGTGAATTACGTAAGACGAACGTCTATTCTGGAGAACAAGTACTGCTAATGCGACTGTTTGGAATTTTAAATACTTTCAAGGCTTGCCATAATACGAGGTTGAGCATATTAATGTACTGTGGATTTGTAAATACGGATGATCTCATTACAATGCAATATATGAAATACAATATATTATAAATATTCATTTCTATTACTGACAGCCTGATATTACAGTTATGACATATAAAAAAAACAAGTCATAAATACGATACTTACATAAATACTTTTATAAGTATGTAGATATATGTACATATAAACTTTTCTAACATACATACATACGAATGTATGTTAGAAAAGTATCTTAAGTTAAATGACCGAACTATTTGTAAAGTTAGTTAGCTTTGCAAAATTTGTCAGAGCCTTGACTATAAGTATCTATTTTTTTTTTGTATGATGTCATTTCGTCGGACAGATTAGAGAATCTTGTTTCCAGTTTGTTCGTGAAGTCATAAAACGCGACTTTATGGTTAAACATGAGCAGCCACAGATGATATCGTAAGTAGACATAGGCAGTACTCATAAAGAGCGTGTATCATTAACATTAGGTGCTTTTGCGAGGCTATAATTTTTATTTTTAATTAATTTTATGAATTTGCAAATGTTTGTAGGTTCTTATAAAGTTAATAATTGTAATTCATTAAATATAAAATGTAACTAAAATTGTAGGCTTGGTTATGTGCTTATGACTATATTTGTAGCAATGAAGAGGGTGGTCTCATGACATTGAAACGATCGCATCAGGTGTTGGTGTCACGATGTTAATGTATGATTGCGGGCAGCTTGTTCGATATCACTGTAGAGTGTATACATAATTTGACATTTAGACAATAGGACCTCAGTACCGCCCTTTCACTTAGAACGTGGGATAGGTTTGTCTATATAGTATTTCAAACATTTATATTACACATGAAACTACTATAACTGAGCGCTTATAGTATGCCACTTTCTTAAACATTAATCTTAATATTTATCGTTAAGATATTTAAAATATTTTAAAAGACGAATAATATTCCTGAATATGATTTTTATTCATTTGAATCAATTTGGACATAATTCTGTGTTAAAAGTTCAGTAATTTGCTTTCTTTTGAACTATATATTTAATTTATGTTTCCACATTTGCTAGTCTTTCTCGTTTCCAATGTATTTTAAAGACGACACAGCATTTTGTGCTTAATTAAATTATAAATATAATATAATTGATACTATTCTCGTCATTTTCTTAAGTTCTTAATAGTTGTTTCAAGTGTCTGAAGATTTTCCAATATAATTTCTATTCGTTATGGATTGATAGAAGTACGATTAAAATAAATTGCTTTTGACTGTAATTGGACGTCAAAGGAGCCGCAGCTTTGGTTAGACTTTAGATAACCGTTTGTGTCTCAAATCGCAAATCTTTCTCACGTTTCGTTATAGTAAACGAAGTAACTATACGGACCATTAAAATTTAGCACAAATTGTATCAAAAAGCTGTAAAATTTGTAATGAGTCCTTTTTTTTGACAATTTTTCAATTTGTTAATAATTACAATAAACATAATTTGATGTAGGGTTCCACACCACAAAAGGTAAAAACAGAATACTTTGAGGATCCATTTTATGTCTGTTGGTTAAGAGCTTTTATCACGAGATCACATCAAGGCATCCAGTTGAAATTATTCAAATGTTCCGGTTTACGTAGCTTTTGATCTGTCTACATTTATGAAATTTCACAAGAAGAGAACTTGCAATTAGAATAAGGGAAAAAATCTTATGGGCATTAATAGTATTTGATTTATCTAAATGAATACAAACTTAGAATAGTAGTTCATTTTTTGCATAATGAGAGCATACATATGTCTGCGAATTTAAAATGTCAATTTTCATAAATTTTATTTCTCGTTGAACGCGAATTTTGAAATTAGAACTGAATCATTGGTGGATGAGTCTGACCCGCACTAGGTAGATTCTATTTATTCAAAATACAGATAAATATTTATTTAATATGTCTAAGAAGTAGTATAACTAAAATTGAAAAACAAAAAATAATACTGTTGTACCAATATTAATTCTAACAGTATACATACAACACGATGGCAAGTGTTTTATAATTTATTTAACAGGTATCAATTCAAAAAAAAACCGAGGCCCAATACCTAGAAAATCTCATAAATATAAATATTTTTTATTAGGATAATACGCGGGTAATATTCGTGTTACCACACAGATGGTACGATGGTAGAAGTTCTTGAAACCAGCTGAGTCTTAGTGTAAATAAACAATATGTGGTTTAAATTAAAATTTAGGTTGGATGTTTTTTATAGTTACATGTATCTTAAGATAGATAATATAAAGCGGGTTTGTAACGTAGAAATTAAGAGTAAAGATAATTCTTCCCAAGTACGTATACAATGTATGAAATGATCTTCCTTGTGAGATGTTTCCTGAATGCATATTAGAAGCTTTCAAGCATACGCTTTGACCCTCAAGGCCGGCAACGCATCGAATTCACTCAGCCTGTAGATGTCTACGGACAGACCTGCCGCTTACCATTAGGTGATCCTTCGGCTCGTTTGGCCCTATGTATATTAAAATAAAGCATTATTTATTTCTTTATTAAAGTAACTTAGTAAGCAGATTACAGTTGAAATTGAGCAAATTGTTAAATTATCGACTAAGCTTAATATTGCTCCATATAAAAAGTTGTAAGCATTTTGATTATATATCCGGCAATTATTTAATAAAACACATTAAGAGTAAGATGATATTGTCAAAAGCTGAAACAATAAAAAGTTTCTTTAAAACGTTCTTCAGATTACTTGATCACTTATATCGAAGATCATTTAGAATGAAGTATCTTATTAACAAGTAGGTTATACTCACGGTAATAAAAATAAAGTGGAAGCATTATGTAGTTCGTTAAGCGTTGCATTTAAATAAGTTGACAGAATGAAGGGCTTGGTGAAATTAATCTCAGATCTATGATTGTTACGCACGAGTTAAACTATAAGTGATCGAAGAAGTACCTACTTGTTACGTAGGTGCATTTTCTATTTTGTTTTATAAACGCCACAACCCACCTTCTGCAAAGATTTGCTTTCTAATTCAACACTTTTCCCTAATATATTTAACAAATCATTTTCCAGTATGATTGTTTATGCTTAATGTCAGTAATACATGTTGCATTTTATTAAATATTCACCGAAGAGAACACACTTCATCTATATACCACATAATATACTTTCATTACATAAAAACTAATTTAAATTTTATATAATTTGGCAAATAGATAAATAATGAACTACTTTTTTCATTTGAACTTCCGTGAAATGTATTCGGTAATATAGGAAGATTATATTTTGAAAGCGAATAAAGTAAACAAAGGTAGCATATGCACAGGTTCTTATATTTAACGTAGGGGTAATAGCCGCTTTTACTTGCTAATGCAAGATTTGTTTACGGAAGTGCATTACATCGTCAGTTGCCCGATTTCATGTCTGTTTCTTTTCTAAAATTATAATAGCTAAATGTATGTGCATTTTAAATATATATTATAGATTATGTTATAAAATTTATATTATTGTGCTTAATATACATTTACATAACTTTTTTGTGTAGTAGGTACATATTATATTTTGCGTATACATTGCGCCCGAATGTAATTATTTAAACGTAATAATTGTGGGTGCTCGTCTCAATTGACGTGATATTTATATTGTTAGATAAAGATTGACATTGAGTTCTGCTATGCTTATAATATTTTTATTTAATAAAGGTAGAAAACAAAGTAACATTTAAAAATATATTTAAGTGTAGTCACACACTAAAAGTGAATTTCTTTAACTTAAAATGCTTAAATAAATAGTATTGAATTATTAAATTGATACAATATTTAACCAAATATGAAATCATCCAGACTAAAAATAACATAAAAAAATGTTTTTTTTTTCATTCCAAGCCCAAGCTCTACATAATATAAATCAGACTGGCGATTAGTGAATAAAAACAAAAGTGTTGGATGCTCAACAGCATTCCCGGTGGGTTCCAGCTCAATTAGATTCGTTAGATTATGCCAATTTCTGATTTCGTACTTGAATTATAATGTCACTGTGGTTAAAGAATTACAAGCCGTGAACCCTTAGCTAATATATTTATTACGTAATCTTTATTAACATCTCTAATTTTAAAAATACAATTTAAGCCAATAACGACAAAACAAAAATACCATGTTTAATTCTTCATTTAACACGGTACCTAAAGATAAATAAAAAAAAAATTACGTAACTTTTAACTTATCTATTAACCTGTTAAAATATTTACGAATCCAATGCATAAAGCCATGTGCCAAAACTATTATAGTAGAGTTGTAAGGCGAGACAGCTAGAGAGATGCGCGTTGCCTGGTAACGCGGCGTCACAGCGGCGAGCGTCGAGACGCTGCGGGCGCCAGTGCCTCTCCCGGCGCCGCACGCTGCGACTTACGCTGCACCGCCCCACCCGAAAAATATACGAAACTTGAGTGAATCGTGATAAAAAATTAAGTGTAATCGTTTATATGTTGTAATAAATGTGATAGTGATTATCATAAAATTGTGATACGATTTAATAATATGTGATAAAACCGAAAAAATAATGAAACATTTAAAGAATGTTGTGCTAAGCAAGTTTTAAATATTTTTAATTATATGTATTTTTTAATCAAAATTCTTATCATTGAATATATTAGTGAATTCCCTGTAGAGACACGTTAAGATACATTTCAAATATTGAACAAGATAAAGAAGTACCTACAATGTGATAGTGTTAATTATACTAGATAAGATATAATAGCTAGGCTGTTGATTATTCAGTAAATTAATTGTTTTATGTCTCCGATTTTACGTTAACTGGATACTTTAATTTTCTTGAGTTTATAATGTGCGTCATGGAAAAAATATATATTTTAAAAAGTTCTCAAACAGGTATTTCGGTTACTATTAATATTCACTGAACATACTGAAATGAGTGTTGTTGAATACCTTCATAGGACTGCAAAGTAAAATAAACAAAAATCTGTAATCAAAGTGTTAGAACAAAGATTGTCTGCAGTCAGTGACCATTCACGCCATACATAACGCTTTCTTATTTGTATGAGCTTCACCCTGTCGGTTATTCACCCTCTTGCTTTAGGAACGAGCTTATTAGGAAGGTCAGGGCTACACACTTCTAAAATTAGTTAACTTGTCAAACGTAAACTGAAACCGAATAATGGCCTTCTTGTAAAAATCGTTCATAATATACTGAACAATTATTTATTTAAATAAATAATTAATAAATACACCTAGTACATTATTTTGCTTTTGTAAAGATTATTATTAAAGTATTGAAATTGGATATTATTACATCACTATTAGTTAATGTGCAATTCATGTCGCGTAGGTAGGTATAGGATACCGCAGTGCAGGAGCGCATGCCCCAGGTCACTGCCTATATGCTGGTGATATTGTCAAACTTTAAGGATGTTCCCGTTCTCTTTACATGTGATATTTCTACTCTGCTATATTATCACTGTAGGGCACAATTTATAATTATATACGGACGGACTATAATACGCATTTACGTCCGTTTGTGAAGAAGCTTTGACTGTACCGCTTTTGTTTATACAAGGAGCAAAACAAAACGTACTCAAAACGTTACTACAGAACATGACTGTAGTATTTTATCAAATTGTTCTTATATTTCTTATAGTAATTCTGATCAATTTCATAATTACTCAAGGTAAAGCACGTGTTGACTTGAGTAGTATATACTTACTTGTATATAGTAAAAAATAAGTTGTCTTTATTAAAAATATGAAAATATTATCAAGTGACGTGAAGTAGAATGCGTCCTCGAATCGTAGCCGCACGCGAGGCAGAGGCTGCTCGTGCGTTACATAGACTGGCTTTTGCATTGTGGCGTGCAGCTTTTTATTTGCAACGAGGCCCAACGCAAAATCCCCTTAAGACTACTTACTGTCAGGATCGAAGGATGATGGTGTGTATTGTCAATCCTAACTTCAAATAATATATTTATAAGTAATTTACAAATTAAGATAATTTAAATGAAACAGAAACTTAAATATAACTATTGCGAAAGCTGTAGAAAGAATCCGAACTTACTTTCTTTCGGTTGCAATTTAAATACTTTAAATAACTGATTCCATTGACACGCTGACGGACGCTGATGAAAATCTCGAATCGTGATTGATGGGAAACAAGCTAAGAGTAAAAAGTGTAAGTGCCAATGCGTCAGTGCCGGCGCAGCGCTTTCCATGCGATCTGCGTCGTGATTAGATAATGCCACTTTTGAGGTCGTTAAGATTTGTATCATATTTTAATGTTTATTTAGAAATTAAATTGTTCAGATATAAAAATAAAATTGCATTTTAAATGTGAAAACCTCGGTCATACTTTTTGTAAGAAAAGTTTATCTCCATACGAATACTTAATTTAATTAAGAGCCAGCGGCACATATTTAAGAATCACTTTTTAGAGGGGCATTAATGAACAGTCGTAAGGTGCGTTGAATAACGTCAAGGCAGCTAACAGCGTAATAGCAATTAGCGACGGAACCCTCAGTAAAAGCTGCAGTAATCACTTAGGCCACACCTCGCTTGATGCCATCATTTATCAGAAATATTGAGCTCGACCCCATGCTTAACACATCGTGATAGCATACGTTCTTAATAAAATTAAAAAATGTAAAATGTTTGGCCTAGCAATATATTACAGGTATATTTAAAAAAAATACCCCGATATGACTTACGCTAACGTTTATATAAACAAATCGAATATATATTACTGCTGCAATGTGATGAACGATGATAAAAAATCTTTATTTATTTTGTTTCAGACGCGGGCGGTCAGTGCTCCAGCATCATCAGCCACGGCCATATTATCTAGAGTACACGTATGTATAAAGTTATTTATTTTTTCATGCTTTTTTGCATTTCTGAAATAAGAACTTGGTGACATGTTATTCAGTTTTGTTTCGTACATGACGTCAACCTGCTATTTTACTTCACATGATTATGGAAATAATTATATAATATGAATATACATATAAGTTCTTCTCTGAGCTGGTAAATCGTTTTCCTATTCATATTATACATATAAGTTCTTGTCTGATATTGATCTTGGTATCCCTTTTTTCTTATCTTTTTCTTCCTTTTAAGTTTAGTATACGAGCAACAAAAAAAAATCATGATCTTATAACTTTCGCGCCCCATTCCCTGAAATAATGGGGGAAGGGGAGTGGACGTTTGTATGAGACTTCAAAATGTTAGGGCACTTAAGTGCTAGAAAGCCGAATTTGGTATTTAAACAAAGTTCAGTATGTAAACAAAGTTCAGTTCAAGAAAAAACACTACCGTGCCCCAGATAAACTTATAACTTTGAATATATCGCTTATGGTAATCAGTAAACCATCAAAGAAAAAGGTCAAAGACAGAGAATGAACTATGAAAACCAGCACTGGCGATGTGCAAAAAATACATCCCAAAAAAAAGAAAAAAAAATACTAAAAGACTGCCTAGCAACTTACTAAAATAACTGAAATCCCATCAAAACATTTCACGTAAAATGTTGCCTAGACAACCACATAAGGTTTTTCTTGAGAAAAAAATGTTAGATCTTACGCAGAGCCAAGCTTCTGAATCTACAGGGCCTAACTCTACCGACCCAAACTTCACAAATTCTACATATCAGTAAAAACGTATGGCTTGGTTGTTTCGATACTTACTTCAGAAACTAAATATTCACATCACCTGCACAAGGATGGCGATGCCATTTTTTTTTACTGATATGTAGAATTTGTGAAGTTTGGGTCGGTTTGAAGAGTTAGAGAGAGTTTGGAAGAGTTAGATTGTGTAGATTCAGAAGTTTGGCTCTACATGATATCTGATATGTTTTTCACAGGGCAAACTTTATGTGGTCGTCTTGGGAATATTTTACATGAAATGTTTTGGTGGGATGTACTTTTTTGGAAAATGTGTAACTATAAAAAACGAAAATTTATAGTTATAATTGACGTAGCGGGATTTGATCCCGCGCCATTCTGAAACCGAGCATTCTGACTATTAAGCTATCCGTTTTCATGAAGTTATGTCTTAGCATTTCCGTGGGAATATTTTGATAAATTTGCGCTAATAAACAGCAATACAGTGATCTTACGGCGGCTTACAATTATCGTATACTATATCTATATTTTTAAAGTATCATTACAAATTTAATCTTTTTTTAAATTTCAAATAAGTAAATATATTAATTTTAATACGGTTTCTAAAAAACACTTTATTTCCTAAGTGGAAAACCTAAGCGGTTTTCCACTTAGGAAATAAAGTGTTTTTAAATAGGCTTAAAGTGTAACTAACATGTGCCGTCCGTTTTTCTCAATCAAAATTGCCACCAAAATATTGCCGCTCTTAAGCCGCTTTACATCGTAAAATTGAAAATTAGTAGGCATATATTTCTCATAGCTAAATAATCAGATTAAGTGCATTGTAATGTCGAAAACGTATTGCATTTACTTGCGCCTACGCACAGCTTGTGTCACTTTCACAGAATTGTGTCGCGCCTACGGTCCAAGTGTTTGATCTCCCATAAACATACTTGAGTTAATCACAGCTTTTCTCTATTTACCGTTTCATTTTTAAGCAGAATAATTTTAAATTATTTTGACAAGGCATTTTGACAGTCAACACATAGAAATATTCGTATTTTAAATAATGTGAAAATATCAAATATAACTCAATTTGAATTTTTTGTTTTCCTTTAGGGATCGCGTTCAGCAAGTTACCCTGGCCCTGGGGGACCGAGCTCCCGACTAGACCTGTGTTACGTAGCGGAACGCATGCTCGCATTGCATCTGCCGGAGAGGGACGCACAGGCGGAAGCGCAGGCCGCACACATGCTGAATAACAAACACGGCGAACATTACATGGTTAGTGTGTATGATTTGTAAAAAATATATTTACTAATGAAAAAAACTACTTAAACTACCTCCCAAAGACTATAACGAGGTATGCTTTGATTATTCAAAATGATTGTTTACTATATAAATATATCACTTTTTATAAAAAGAACTTGTAGTTATTACGAACGTGGTACGTACATCGTGGTACCTTTATATATTTATCACAGTCACGTCAATGCAAATTATGAATAATAATGTGATACGCAGTAACTTACTAATTCTACATTCGCTATTCTATAGATTAATACATTTGTGTTCTATATGTTTCTAGTCATTTATTCCTACTGTACCTCTATTATTCCAGGTTTTCGAAGTAAGTGGCGCAGAAGGTGACGGGCGTACTGCAAAGAATGTGTTTGGCCGCGCACGATCGCTGGGCTGGCCGGGCGAGTTAGCGCCTCCGCTAGAACGACTCTGTGCTGCTTGCAAACATATTGAAAATTGGCTTGCTGCACATCCAAAGAACGTCGCTATACTTTTGGCATGGTATGACGTTAAAATTATATATCAACATTATTTCATAAAATTTAGCTTATATTTTTGCCCTGTGCTTAAAAATAAACGTGACGTTTGTGAGTTTAATATCGTGAGTCGAATAATCTAGCTTACGACATAAATCATAATTGCTTTTTAGAGAAAAGTTATTAGTGTTATAAATATTTTTTAAATGGAGCAAAAGTAAAGGCAAGGCTTATTTGACCTTATTTAAAAAGTTATTTAAATATGTAAAAGCTATTTACATTAAGAATATTTCGTTACAGGGGAAATCGAGAACGACTTGGGGTGTTGGTGGCGGCATACATGCATTATTCGGCAATATGTGGTGCGCCGGAACATGCATTAGATCGATACGCAATGCGACGCTATCTTGACGATAGAGTTCCAATTTTTCATTTGCCCTCAAACAAACGGTAAGTTTAATATTCTTAATTTTAAATTATACTACACAAGAATTTAATATATACACGTTATCTTACTACGTTTATAAATTTGTATAATACATTATAATATTATACCGCTACAATTTAATGAGATTTACTGTCATTACCTTTTATGTTATAGGCAATTTGTGCTGGAGTAAAGTAGGCACGGTTTAGCTCACCTAGATAAAAGTGAGCCGTCATCGACATATAATACTCACTTATAAATTCAACTCCATTGTAGCGATAAAAGCTAGCAATGTATTTTCTATTTTGTATTGTAATTTACCTTTGTGTAAGTGTGTAACGCAATGCAAAGAATCCTTGTTTAAATAGTGAATTTTAAGCATTTCTCAAATTGAAATTCCGCCAACTGCGCCACCAAGGTATCAAATTATATCCAATTATACGTATGATATTTTGTAACTGGCATATACTTAGGTATAGGTTAAAGTATTCGAAGAGATCGTGTTTTGTAAAATACTTCATGCCAAGTCGACGCAGCGCTAAGATACTCAATTGTTTATAATCCCATAAAAAGCTTATCTACCACGGCTAATCAGTATTCCGCTCCGCTAGACACGGGCGCCCTAATGAGGCTGCGTATAACTTATGTCATAATAAAGAATCTGTGGGTCTCCGACGTCGCAAAACATTATGACGGTCTGTGCTGACCTAAGGTGCCGACTGGGGAAATTACATATAACTATTTCATACTTATTAGATTTTCATGGTAATTAAATGAGAAAATTGATGATAGATGTAAAATATTACTTAGTTGTGATTATTTTGCGAATTAATTATACAGACTATGAGTTTGTGTATTGTTAAGCAGAAGCAAATGTATGTTGTACATGTTTTTTAATTATATTTATTATGCATCATTCGTACTCCTAATATACAATAATAAAATTTAATAACAAATAATTAACATTAACATGACAGAAATATATGGAAGTACATTATGTACCAAATTATTTATTATACTAATATATAACGTTAATTTGATTGATGGCACTTATCTCGGGAAGGAATGATTTTAATATTGTTAGTAGCCAGCGACCAAGGCTTTCAAATGCTGACCGCTATGAAGGTTTTATCAAACTATATCGAATTTCGTATACGCTTGTTAATGCTTATATTTGTATTTTGTTGTAAGCATAGTAGGAACTTGTAAAACAAGTACGAAACATTTAAAACGTTTAGAGTGCGGCTAGAAAGAATGTTTAATAATTTATTAAAACTGTTATACATATGATTGTTACAGATATATCGACACTTTTGCGGGCTTATTAGCCGGCCAGATCAGAGTGAATGCGGCGCCTCTACATTTAACGCACGTGAGCGTGGCGGGTTCACTCGCGGCGCCCACTGTTCCTACGATAGCATTCCTCAAGATATACGAAAACTACACTTGCGTGTATACTTCTGGTTAGTAGAAATGTTTTCTGTGGTAGTATTTCATTGTTTTACTTATAAGAGGCCTGTCATGACGCAGTGGCACAAGTGCGTTAATTCCCCCTCGAGGAAATGAAATATTTAATATTCTCAAATTAAATATTTAATGTTTTCATTTCTTCGCTTTGGTAACAAGACAAAGCGCGGTGTTGAGTTTCGCCACTCAACACGCAATGCTTTAAATTCGGCGGTAAGTGGGCAACGGAAGTGAAACGGAGCGTCTTATCACTAGATTCCCAAGTTGCCTTTGCCTACCGTGCTATATGCGGGATACAGCGTGAAGTTGAGTGAGTGAGTAATGTAGTAATAAGTGATGTCTTTCTGGTGGTGGAAGTGGTTCTTTCGAGATATTTCCAATGATATATATCTTTTTTGTAATATTTGTATCTATAGTATAAGTAACTTTGAGGCCTATCGTGGCGCAGGGTCACAAGAGGCGATAATTTTGTGGGATCGATCCCTACTCGAGGAAATGCAATACTAAATATTTTCAAATTAGATATGTAATGTTTTTGTTTCTTTGCGCTAGTAACAAGGCAAAGCGCGGCGTTGAGTTCCGCTATTCAATACGCTTCAAATTAGGCGGAAAGCGAGCAGCAGAACGAGGTGTCTTAGCACTAGGTTCCTAAGTTCCTTCTGCCTATCCTATCATGTGCGGAATACAGTGTGAAGCTGAAAAAAATGAGTCTGTAAGAATAAAATAATAAGTAACAAAGTAAATAGGTATAAAAGAATAATCATGATTTTTTATTTGAATGCTTAGGTTTATACATGGTGAGCGGCGGTGGCTGGACAGTAGGCGTGGGGCGGCTGGCGCTCCGGGGCGACGTGCTGGTGCGCGCGTACCGGCGCGCGGCGCACGCGCAGGCCCCCGCGGCCTCGCAGCAGAGGCACCTCGTGTTCGCCTGTCAGTTCCACACGTGCGCTGTCGCCGACCACACCCTCTCTTTCACTAAGCAACAACTTGACCACGCTGTGCACGGTAAATTCTTAGCACGCGCCCTTCCTGCTTTTAATATAAAGAAAACATATAAAAACTCCACCCAATGCACTATTTAATATTTCATTAATATTGTAAATATGTATACGGAATAACGCAACATAATTATTATTTAAGAATGTTTATTATTTAAGAATATAGGGCCTTACCAAGCTAATAAAAAATACATCTTATATAATTTTAGTTTATTGTCTAATATTCTTGCTTTACGTTTTATTGAATTATACATCTATCTTTTGCTCCCTTGCCTAAAACTTTCACATTAAAATTTAATAGTAGGTATGTAAATAGCGTGCATGACGGCGATGTATAAAGTTTAATACAACTCAGATATAGTTGTAAAAGCAATAACCGTGTTGGCCGTGTTCTTAGACCCATCGTTCCCAAGCGACGGTGCGGTGGAGCTCGTGTTCGCCCGCGGGGAGGGCCCCGCCGGGGCGGCGCCGGCGCCGACGCCCGCCGCGCCACTGCGCGCAGCGCCTGATGCACTCGCCCGTGCGGATTCACTCCAACACCTGAGACCACTTTCAACGTTAACTGACGATGAACCCGGTAAGTCCTACTGCAAATAGCTGCTTTATTTTTTCTAACCTTTAACTAACAAATGAACTACAATAATATTTATTTTCTCATAATATTCATGAACCGATCGAAATAACTTTGCCAAAATCAGCATTTTTATCAGTTGAATAGTTTCCGAGATTAGCATACACAAACTTAACAGACATGAAATAAATAAACAGACAAAAACTTTTAAATTATTTTAATATTTTTACAATGTTTTAAAGTGTTATTCCACACTTAGGACAGAAAATACTAAACTTAAATTTAAAAAGCGTATTAAAATTTTGAACGAAGCAGGATTTGAACCCGCGCCTCTGGAAAACCGTTCCAGCGCTCTGACCAACTAAGCCATTCGTTCGGTGAACGAAGCAGGATGGCTTAGTTGGTCAGAGCGCTAGAACGGTTTTCCAGAGGCGCGGGTTCAAATCCTGCTTCGTTCAAAATTTTTATACGCTTTTTAAATTTAAGTTTAGTATTTTAAATTATTGTTTTAGGTTCTATTACATTGATAAATGTCATTAACACTATATTTTCGCATAGATTTTTTTTATGTCAATTAATATAGCACTTTGAGTTGTAGAAATAAAAAATCCTTTGTACTTTTCATTTACAATAAAATAATAATTTGTTATTATTGTTTAATTATCTACAATAATACATCCACATCATTATCTATCATTCATAATATTGAGTAGTATTATATATGTGTATGTATATATATATATATATATATATATATATATATATATATATATATATATATATATATATATATATATATATATATATATATAAATATACATACATAGGTATAGTAGGTACGATGTATGCAATTATACTTTTCAATGATTACATTAAAATAAATGTTCTACTTTAACCTTGGTTCATAATGAAAATGAAGCATACAGTGGAATTTTATATAGAAAATTAGATTTAAACTAATATGTAAAAGTAAATTTACAAATAAATTCACTTTTGTAAATTATTCCGTATTCAGAAGACTCTGGTTATCGGAATACTAATTAATTATGAAGAACACGTAATTTGTTCTCAGGGTAATTTGAAACCCTTGAAGTCAATAGCAACAGGAAAAGTCTCGTTCCTTATTATTGTAAGCAACTTGATACTATATTATGTCACATTTATTTTTTATTTTGTAAAATTAACCAAATAAAAAAATAAAGACACTTAGGATAATGCTTAATTAATGCTTTAGACGATGCAAGTGCAGTTAACCGTATCCGTAAAGTTAACTGAAAAAAAATAGTATTATTTGCAACACGTCGCCGAATCGCGGTACAAAATTCTTATCTCTGAAAATAAGGTTAAAAGGGCAAAGGCAGCTAAGTTATAAGGAGTAAAGCAAAAATTAAATATTGTTTTAATGAAGATTAAAATTTTTAGAGTTACGACAATGATATTTTTAGTAATTTACGTTTACTGATGATGTACTTCTTATAGAAGAAAGACATTTAAAAAAAATCTATACATATATGACAAATATTGATTTATTTAAGAAAACAATCATTTCTTATTTAAAATGCTGTATCCTTTAATTAACTAACTAAATGTGTATGCCGATCTAAGTTAACATAGAGTATCTTTTTAATGATATGTTACACTTATTTATGAATATTAAATTGTCAGTAGGTACTGTAAACTTTCTTTTTTTTATATATTATTTTTTTCCATCACCACACAATTTTATGCTAACCTTTGTCAAGTAAAAAATGATGGATGTTTGTTTTCTGTATATGTTTGTATAATAGTGCAGAATATATTGAGAAGTCTTTTTTGTAGCAAAAGCTAGTGAAGCGTGAGATACTAAAACGTTATTTTATTAGTTTAACATCCGTTATTTGAAGTTTATTTTGGTTAGGGTGTGACTTGAACGTTGCATGGCATTACAGGAAACGTATACTCTCTTGATGTTGGATCATAATTGTTTAATATTAATTATATTATCTATTGAGCCAATACAAAAAAAATACATATTATTTTTAATGAAATTATATAAGTCATTATAAAAAAACGTTTGAAATAAGTATAAATACACTACGAAAAAAAAGATAAATTCCATATTGTCACTGTTAACTTTATAAATACTCAGTACCTGATGATCGTTTAAAAATGTAAAAAAAGTTTTTGGTTAGTTTAGGGTAACTTTTATAAATTTGCCCTTCTATTCGTTTTGAAAATATTAAAAGTGGAATTAAGCTCTTAACATTTAGATTACTTATAATTTAATAGAGTATCAAGTAAATCTATACAATCGATATTCTATAGAAATATTAATTTACACCCACAGATTAAATTCAAACTTTGATAATCATAAGTTGTTTATATATAAACAATCTTGGAATATAAATCTTGAGATATTTTTTACAATATTTTTAAACAACTAAGTTATTCGCGTATATAGAAAAAGCGTCGACATATCATTATAATGGTTGACAAAACTTTTAGTGGTAACGATAGCTTTGCGCTGCAGGTGCGAGGCTATTTTAGTGATGTCCGCCTCGCCCGCCGCCCGCCTAGTCTCACGCCGGCCCCAACTACCGCGACACGAATATTATCAATAACTCCTCATCTTTTATCAGTGATATCGCGTTATCAATACTTTTAACATAAGTCAATATCAAGATCGGTGATTAATTAAGGATTTACATAGCTCACACGCCTATTTGTGTCATCTGTAAATATCAAAATTTAATATAATAGGTGAGTAGAATCTTGAGATCATTGCACTTTTAATACGTCAAAAGCAAAGCTTTACTATGAATGCACTAAAAATCAGCTTAATTTCCAAACAATTGTTAATAGCACATAACGTCAAAAATAAACGGGCTTGAGTCGCGTACGAGTTGAAAGATGTAACGAAATTAGTTCCATTATGTGATAGTATATTTCACTTGGACAATGACATTGGTTACGGTGAGCGTAATATCTCATGAGTGACGCATAGTTGACCACCGTGGCGGATTACAGATGAATGTGTGCTCACTCATCACCCATGTATAATTATTGTTTCATTCGTCACACTCTACTTTCAAGTATGTAATCGAATTATAAAGTTAAGCTTATAGAGCTAAGCTAAATTGATTAAGTTCAACTAGTGATTAGCATATTATTGTTTGTACTTTATTAAAATAGCTTTCACATTGAAGATCTGGTCCAGTGTAAACTAGAAATTATACAGTTATATGTTTTCTTTTTTAATAGGCAGCAGGATATACAGAGGGAATTCTAGTGTTAAAAGACTCCGTTCCTAACTTTCTGTCTAATTTTCAACGCATTGTGCGCTGAGGTGTTGAATAGCAGAACTCAACGCCGCGCTTTGCCTCGTTTCCAGAGCGAGGAAATGAAAATTATAAATATTTCATTTCTTCGAGTGGGAATCGAAACTAAACTGATCGCGCTTACTGTTGCATTTATTCTGTTATCTAATATGCTTTGTTTTAGGTAATCTTAAACGATAATACCCAGTAGATTGTTTTCATTTACTTTGCATAGTCGAGAGAAACAATAATTTAACATTTATCATAAATTATTATTTTTTAAATAAATGTGTGAAATCTTAAACACCTATTTTGATAAAATATACGAGTATACTTGTATGACATTTTAGAGGGTTATCTAGTCGTTGTTTTTTTTTAAATAAAGGTCAACAGCGGTCACTGTATGCAAATAATTTAGCTGAGTTTGTGACGAGTTATTTTATTTATCATCCGCCATTTTTTTATTTGTACATTAATACATTTTATTAATTAATATTTTGTTAGCTATAGTGAAGTAGAAATACACTTAAACTTAAATTTTATGAGGGATATTTTTGTTAATAAATTTCATAAATATTTTAGTAATTTTATATATAATCCCCTTTTACTGCCCCATCCTCGCTTAAATCAACTTAAAGCAGTCAACGAGAAAGGTGCAACACTTGTGCACGTATCGCGAAATGAGAGTTTGATAAAAATTGTCGTACATGTGCTCGTGCTCTGTATACTTAGTTACTCAAATTATAAATAAATTTGCATTTACTGACAAAATCAAATAGTGTTTATGCTTATAAATATAAAAATATAATAATTTTTTATATTTTTTTATATCTTTTTATATTTGGAACAAAAAGACTATCAATAAATCTTATAATATTTTAACGATAGATTCCTTATATTGTGTGCCTACTACACTCTACGTGGGTGAATTCAAATCTCTCGATGAACAAGTTTTTTATACTTTATATATGACATGAGTATATTAATTTAAAGTGTGCTGGTTGAAAATTAAAAATACTACCCGAAAATGCTAGACTTATATAATTATCAATATATATGTATATAGAAGTTATACAAGAATGTATATAGAAGTTATATGTTAGAAGTGAAATATTTGCTAAAAAGAAGATGCAAACCGGTTCTTATTTAAATTTTCGGGCAACAGATATAAAGAACGACTTTGGATATGGTTAAGTAACAACGTAGAGCTTAGAATTTCGCAGAAACACGAGTTGGAGTGGATCGATGACATCATGAGGAGCCGACATATGGGCGCTTTGTGCGAAGGTAATCGCACAACTCACAACCTAAGCATTTTTTGATTTTTTTTGAGCGTCTGAATAAACCTATATATCTTTTTTAATTTGTTATCCTGCCCACGTAAATATGTAAGCTGAAAACGCCTAAAGTATCTAATAACAACTTGCTTGTTTAATAGTTTTATTGTTAATTAAACAATATGAGATTAGAAAAAAAATATTAAATAAAAATATTAAATGCTCTTTATAGGATTTATTACATTTTTGCGTGTCGCACCACGTTCACGGTAATTTTCATTAGTTAACGAATAACGCTTGTCATAAACATATCACCGCGACCTTTGACTGTTGCGTCATTTATAACAGACGCAGTATCAAGGACGCAGTATTTATGTTGTTTTAAATTAAATTAATTTTGCAGAAATATTTTACTGTATCACCAAGAATCATTTGTAAGTTAGTTGCTTCAGAAACTAGTTTCTAAACACCTTACGCTCTTAAACTAGTTCTGTATCCAACAGAATTATGAAATTTATACATAAATTAAAATAAATAAGTATATGTATTAACTTAAATTTATTACATAATGTTATTTATTTTATATTTAGGAAGTGTATTTATACAATTTGTATCATATTAAGAATAGAATATGCCAATTAAAATGAAATGATGCATGAGAATTGACAAGTCAGGCGTTACAGGCGCACATCCTCTTCCTGCGCAGCAGTGTTCATTTCGTAATAGTAGCCCTCGCCACGCGTCTCACGCTAAATACGTTATTTTGGTTGACATCACAGAAATAACTGCATCTTTCTTAACACATATCCCTTGGGATTTAACGTTGATAAGTTTATGCTAATAGCATTATTGACAACTTCACATCTACATCAGTTGAGACATTCCTACCAGTGGATGCCAGATGCTACTTAGAATATTTTTAAGTCTTGTGAAGTAAAACAGAAACTTATAGCAGTGCTATAATAAAATTGCAATGTATATAATGAAGCTTTGATTTTTTAACCTTGTTCTAACCTTAATCTAAATACCCTGTGGTATTAAGATTTTTCTTAGTAAAATATTTATTTTTTTGACGACGATGAACCGGCGTCACTAATGATGACGGCGGCTTCACTTAAAGTATATTGTAGCCGAATTATACAAAATCTTTACATAAATCGTAGCATTGCATAGTATTATTCTAATACATTTTTTTTTCAATTTCATGCTTTATCCCGCACATAAGTAAGGCAGGGTAGGAAGAGGGAACGTGAGAATCTAGTATTAGAAAACTCCGTTCCTTTTAAAACTTGCGTGACAAAATTGCGTGTTGAGTGGCAGAACTCAAAGCCACGCTCTCCCTTATTCTGTTGCATTTGTATTAATTTAAAATTTTATCTAAATCCGTTCAGTAGATTTTGCATGAAATTACAACAGACATCCGTCCGGACGAACTCTCACATTTATTAGATTAGAAGGATTCGTTCATCTAAAGAAGTTGAAGGTTAGATCATCTAGCCCATAAGTGTTAATCATATTGACTTCTACAATGAGACGTAACAACAATTTCAAATATCGGATCCGATGACGCAGTTTATGATAAATAGATCACATTTTATATTCTTTGTCTGACTTAAAAAGTTGTTCTTTTCCTTGTTGGGTGAGGTTACCTTGAATCATTCATCTGTGTGTATGTGTGTATTTTTCTACAACTGTTTGACAATATCGAGGTTATCTGGTCGTCGTAATCTTGCACACCCATTTTTTTGGTGAAACCTATATACAAATTAAATATGTGACTGTAATGTAAACAAATTTTCAGTCTCCTAAAGCCATTTCTTGTTAGCATAATATACGATAGTACGATTACAAACTCGGACATAGGGTTTGTGTAAGTAAGATAGAAATAAATATAATCGAAATAAATAAATATCGCTTTTTTGTTAATTTGTAATTTGTTAATTGTTTATATTTATGCGCCCCTTCAGCACTGGCATAAATATAAACACTTATTCACTCAGCTTCCCGTTGTATCTCGTACAAGGCAGGGTAGGCAGAGGAAACTTGGCAACCTAATGTTAAGACACTACGTTTCAATTCCGTCGAATTTTAGACATTGCGTGTTGAGTGGTCACTGCTGCGTTTTGCCTTGTTACCAGAGCGAGGAAATGAAAACATTAAATATTTAAATTGAAAATATTAAATATTTAATTTTCCTCGAGTGGGGAATCGAACCCACAATTTACTGTTTAGAGGCACACGCGTGCCGCTGGGCCACGACAGGCCCAAATACAAAGAAATTTAAAATAAAATACCTATAGTTTATTATATAGGTACATTTATTAACATTTCTCTCTTATGATTAGTGTAATACATCGATCAGGTACATATTCTTATCATTCATAATATAAACTAATAATAATTACTTCATTGAGTTGACATGTTAGGATCAGTGCATAAGAAGGGTTCTTTCTATATGACATTCCGTGAGACAACAGTGACGACCGGGATACGGGTAACGGGAAATGATAGCCCTTTTATGGATGTTGTCCGGTTGTCCAGATGGTAACTGCATTTCTAAAACTACTCTGCGTTAGTGATAAATGGTCAATAAATACTTCATTTAGCTTTCGGTTTAATGCGAATGATTTATTGTGAACCTCATGTTACTGATTTTTTTTTTCATTAAGTTATATCTATATATTTGTTACGAGACAGACCAATGTTAAGGTAATTTCTAGCGCAGTTTGTTGTCATTAGTTTACATTTGGCGGCAGGTGATAATAGCGGCAGCGCAGAGGGAGGGGAGGCGGGCGAGGGAGCGGAGGGCGCGCACACGTTCGGCCCTCTCGACGGGTCCATCTATGCCACAGTGGTGCGCGCGGGCGGCGGGCCATCCTCCCCGCTCAGCGCGTCCATGGACTCGGGCATCTCGTCGGCGGGCCGGCGCGCCGCCCCCAGCCCGCCCGACGAGCTGGACGCGCTGCTGGGCGACATGCTGCGCACCGTGAGCGCCTTGCCGGACCCGCCACCGCCGCAGTCGCACGCCGAGCGCGCGCCCGACATACCGTATCACGCGCGCGCTGATTCCGCGCCCTTCACCTACGGCGCGCCCGGCCTGCGCCCCGGCATGCTGCGCGCCTCCAACCGCCTGGCCAGTCCGGAGCTGGTGCGTCGCGCCCTCGGCAGCGACCGCGGCTACAGGGGCATCGAGGACGACGACGATGAGCGCACCGTCACCCCGGAGCCATCTCCGCGAACGCCGCTTTCACCTCGTACACTGCGCAAACTGACGCACGATGACATCACGACCACCACAACCACGACCATGCCACCACCTGCAACGCCTGTCACCAATGGGAGGTAATATCTGTATTTATTAGAAAAAATATTTTAACGATGAATGAATAAACATTATTGTTTAACATAGTTATTGTAATTGAAATAAAATTCATACTAAATTTCTTTATGGGACAAGGGCCCAAGCGTGTAACTAGAAACGCGATATGGTGGTGGTGGAGTGAAGTATTTAATATTTTAATTGCATTACGCAACACACAATGTCTCAAATTAGGTGAAAGGAAATGTGTTAATACGACAGAAAGGGCGTACAGCGTGAAGCTGAAAAAAAAATCTTGTAAACTGATATCACTATTCAAAAAATAAAATATTAAATCTGGAGTACCTAAGTTATGGATTTAATAGAAAAAGAAATTAACTTTGAAATAAGTAAGAATTAGGAATGAAAAACCTAACTTTGGAATTATATTAAAAAATACGTCGCAGTAAACAGAAAGGGGAATTGGGTAGGAGATGTAAACATGTGTTCCTGTGTTGTAGGCGTGGAGGCCACGCGCTGCCGCCTACAACTACACGCTTCGACTGTTTACATTAAAACCTACATCAATATTATATTTTTAGCTAAATCCATTCCATTACAACCGCATTTTTACCGCCTTATTTATTATTCAAGCGTAGTATTCTGTATTTCCGACATGTCTAGAACACTGGTCATAGTACGAATTTACGTTTAACCTGTCAGAAATATGATAGTCCTCTTAGAAACCATAAAGAAAAAAATATACAACAGCATTATTTTTGTATGAAACCTTTTCATCACAATGTATATTTTTTCTTTTTATTTCAGAATGTTTTGTTTGATATAGACTAGAAAACAGTCATTTGTGTTTCAAATGACAAAACCATAACCAACTTTAGTATAAGAAAATATAACAAGGACTTGTGGTGTTTTCATATAGCAAATATAAAATGACGAAATATCAATATAATATTTTTAAAAATATATCATGTTCATCGTTAATAGTAAGTCATATTCTGTTCCATTACACACAATACACATTCGATATATGTACTGGTATGTTTATAGTAGAGTTACGTACGCTTAACCAAAGAAGGCATTAGATCCGTGAGAACAAATAAAGAGAGATAATATTTCGTCCAGTTTCGACACACTTGGTATCAATCTTGACACGCGAAGCTATAACGTTGTGGCGGTTCAGTCAATTTATTTAGCCGCGTTCCGCTCGACCCACTTCACTGTCAATGAAGAAGGGTAATGAAATACACCGTAACTAATTTCTGGTGTTACAACGCGTATCGCCTGAATCATTTTTATGTGCATCGTATTACTGAAATATTTTAATTTAATGTAGGTAATCATGTCTATTTTCGTAGAAACCGATTTATTCGCATTGATTTTGTTAGTGAGTTGCTCTAGCTAATGCCTAGAGATATTTACCAGGGAGAATCTTTATTTTAGGAAGTGATCTTTTTGTGCACATGTTTTTTTTTCATTTGGCTTGATTTTTTGTCAGTAAACATTCTGAGTGCGTCAAACTCACCATATTCTTACTCTCATATAAAGTCTGACATTGCTTCATGGGATCTGTAAGTCTGTCTTTGTGAGGCCAATCGACGTTATGTGTGTATGTCTAACATACTTAACAAACACAAATGGAATAATAATGCACATGGAATGTTTGTGACTTTTTGTTAAATTAAATGGCTAACTGTTTCGTTAGTATAACACGCTATCGTTATTAAGGATATTATCGACTTAACAACCATAAATCATAGATAATCACTGAATGGCGGCGGCGAGTTTCGTCTTTATTCATCTTTCCCACTTCAATAATAATTCAATCATACGCAGCCCGCGTACCGCCTATTACTAATATCTCTGATTACTTTTGTTATTAAATCAATTAATAAAAACAACACTAAAACAAATTGCGACTCAGATGTTACTAAGAAGTAATTTATTTCTCATTTTGTTGACTGTTGACATGCAATATCGTCAATATACGAAGCATCGCCTGCCTGCACTCGGCCCGGGTGGTCTGTTGATTAAATCTTGTGTTTATTTTTAGATCATGTATTTATTATTGTTATTATTTTTATAGTTTTTAGTAATTAGAAATATAAAATCAATATGTTTTGTTATGTAAGTGTAATAATCACAAAACAACATATTTTGTACAAACAAATCAAATAAAATAAATATTGAGAATATAGATAGATTTCATAAATACTATCTACAAGAAATTAAACAATAAAGTATTATTTTTCTTAAAATCAGTCTTAATGGTACTATTTATTAGGTAATAAAAATTACATAATGTTAACATGGAGATACTTAATCCCAAATTGATATTTATAGTCAGTCATATAAGTACCTATATGACAAGTGTGATACACAAATTGACAAATTTGTATATTAAAAGTGCAATGGATAATGTTTTTAGCTTTTATTTCAACACCTAATTTTGGTAAATATGATTCTCTTCTATGAACAATGAAACACAATCCGCACCTAAGCAATTGTTCTATTTTAGAGACGACGCCAATTCCGTTTAAAGAATGTACAATTTTATTGTTATCATTGGTTGTTATTCAATTAACGCCCACGAGATTTATGCCACGAACCCACGCTCAGGCCGTATTACCTGCGATACTTCTTTAGTCTTACTTAATAGCCACAAAAGGTTTATTTGTATTTTTTGTTCTTCTATATACACATAAGAAATCTAAAATTATTAATTCCATTTAATAATATCATTTACTATTAATTAATTCTTTTCTTACTTCAAAACGATTTTGAAGTATTGTCTACTTACTATTTTGTGTATTAAACATAAAAATATTTTGTAACGTACCGTGCAAACAAGTTAATGCTTGTAAATTATTTATAGGGCAGCATGGCGCCTTGTTTAGTGCTAGTTTGACAGTTGATCAAAATACTAACTCGGCACGTCTATTCTGAGTATTTTTTAATTAAAAGACTTAGGTATAGTATTTATAGTCTAAAATGAGATCCGGTTGCGAATCCGTTATGTTTAATTAGAGACTAGTTTATCTAACTTTCTAATATTATGGATATATCTGTAATAAACATATTAGTATTAATACATATAACATTTGATTTGCATTTTTATTGTTAACGATATCTTTGTTTAAAATTTAAAATTCCAATCCATAATAAATAATCAATAATAAGAAAACGACTATTCGGTCATGAAGACTTAACTAATAGGAACGTAATTAGGAATTGGTACAGTAATGGCGTATGATTGCGTCGCCTTCGTGACCTAAACAAGTTGCTATTTAGAGATAAACGTCGCCATAAACGGCTTGTCCGTTAGTACTGCTTATGACACAAGCCTCGTAAACCGCCGTCTACTTTCTAATGAACGCCGCTTTGTTAGACCCTTAATTCACAGATGTGTTCATCGTTGCTTTGAGTTTATCTAAAATAATATTAATGATGTACATTCAATTATTTTTTTAAATAATAATTATTAGATAGAATCAAATTTAAGGTCATGTATTTCGTTGTTTTAATGTGAATAATTTAATTACTTAAGAATACAACTTAAATGATAATATATATTTTTCAAAGGATTAACTTATTAAAGTTTGTATTATTAAAGCTATTCTACTTTATCTCCTTAACAGATGGACGAATGGCGATGCAGAATGGATAGAACGTCCACAAAGCAGTGCAAAAAAATCTGCCCCCGAAAATGGCACATGGCGTTCGACAAGTACAATAGAATGGCAAGATAATAATACCATACGCAGAGAATCAAGAAGATCTGAAGGTAGCAATGGAGATAATTCAGGATTAACTTGGTTACAAAGACAACAACAAAAACTAAGAGAGAGGAAAGAAGCAAGGGAAAGGGTCGCTCGACTACCGCTCGAGTGGGACGCGCCTTCCCGTCATGTGCGCCGATCAGCTAGCCATCGGTAATTATATGTATTTTAATAAAATCAATCATATAAAAATAACACATTTATTAATTTCCTAAATGCGCTCTAATAAATTAAAACAAATAATTCATAAAGTTTAAAAACATACGATTTTAGGGTCGATGGTTACACTAGTGACACAACAGCGTTTGCGGATGACGACGATGACTTTAGTGTACCTCTTCATGTCAATACGCGCACTCCTCTCAGGACTGACAGCATTAGTCCTCAGGCTCCCGACAGGTACCTATTAAATAAACTTAATATATTATTTTTTACTCAATAGTATATTAATTTAACATTCTTCGACAGAGCTAACAACTTTTTTTTAACTTTCTTTTGCTATAGGACCTCATCTAAAAAAATCATGTATGAAAAGATGACGATGCGCGAGTGGAGTACTAGCAGCACACCCACAAGTACCCAAGCGCCTGGTCTACTGTCTCTGGCGGAGCCAAACAATAATGAAACTATTGTAAGAAATCATTAATATCATCCCAATAGTAAGCCAAGTTAATTGCTATAAGATATAATATTTTCGTTTTATGCAATATAGATTAGGGAGCGATCAGAAAGTTGGTCCCGATCTGATTCTCGCGCGGGCACTCCAGCCTTCCCAACTCATCCGCGCACCCCATACCCGCCTACACCGACACCTTCTCTTAGCGCGCGCCCACCACGCTCACCCACCATCTCTAGGTACGTAGTGGAGAATGACTTCTTGATCATTTATTTAATTAAATCAAACTTCCATTTATACATTATTTTAACATTTTCTAACTTCAGAAAAGAGCGTGACGGCAGTCCCGAATCAGAGTACCGCATATACAACGGAGTGGGCGCGGGCACCGGCGCGGGCTCCGGCGCGGCCACTGGGAGCAGCGGCTCTAGACGCTCCAGTGTGAGCACTACGGAGCCGCAGCACGTTGCACCCGATCGTGTGCGTTTCGCGAAGGACACCAGCCACTATTGGTATAAGCCAAACATATCGCGCGATGATGGTTAGTATATTTTTTTTATTCAATATTATTATCATTATACTTAATTTTAACTACATAGTTTACTACGTACTTAGTTTTACCATACATGGTGGCACGAACAAAAACATTGTTTTTACTGTACGTAAAATTTATTATTATAATATGGTTTTATCTTACTACATTAAATATTCGATTCAATTAAAATTTTTAATTCTTAATTCTCTTTTATTGGAGAAATCCGAAGATTGGAAAACGGAGAATTATGAACTCGATGCGATCGAATTATGGATGCATTAGGCTTAAATTTATTTCTAGTGTGAATATTATATACATCAAAAACTTATTAATATACTCCTTAACATACCTATATAACATTTTTAAAGATGTGTACCTACAAATGTAACTGTCAATATATGAATTAACAACACAAATATTTAGTTGTATCTATATATTTTTTTTTTGTTTTTGGGTGGTTATTGACTAATAAGTTAGTTAGATTACGATATAATATTTATAAAATTGTTAATTTTTCCCCAGCGATATCGGCCCTCCTACAATTGGAAGAGGGATCGTTTATAGTGCGCGATTCTAACTCGTTCCCCGGCGCCTTCGGGCTGGCGGTGCGCGCGGGCGGCGCGGGCGGCGTGCGGCACTTCCTCGTGGAGCCCACGGCGCGCGGCGTGCGCCTGCGCGGCTGCCCCGACGAGCCCGTCTTCGGCTCTCTGTCCGCGCTCGTGTACCAACATACCGTCACGCCGCTCGCTCTACCCGTACCTCTCAAGTTGCCCGAAAGGTACCACTTTTTATTACTTGTCAAATTAGGTTCACATACAATCAGAGTAGGCTAATTGCTGAGCTGTGGCCCAATGGCTGGGCTCAACGATGCGTTTTGCCTTGTTACCAAAGCCAAGAAATGAATATATTAAATAATTAATTTCTTCGATTGGGAATCAAATCCGCCACCCTTGCGTTGCGTAACGTAGTCAAATTCTTGTGCCATTCTGCACTAAACGGTATCTAATGACTATTTATATTTTATTAAAACTTAATATCTTAAACATATTTTTCTGACAGAGATCCGTGGTCTGGTGGTAATGCAAGTGCTGCCGCGCGCGCACTTCTGTCGACCGGAGCGGCGTGTAACGTACTGTTGTTAGGATCTGAGAACACCGAAGCACTCACTGGCCCTGCTGCTGTAAAGAGGGCTGTGCAGAATATTCTGCAGAAAAAGGTAAAAAATAAAAGATTGCACAAACAATTACAGAAAGTCTGATATTTGGACATATATAAACGATATAATATGCACACTGTTGCAGCCGGCAGGGCACGTGGTGCACTTCAAGGTGTTCGGAGGCGGCATCACGCTGACGGACGCGGCGCGCAAGCTGTTCTTCCGGCGCCACTACCCCGCCGGCGCCGTCTCGCACGCCGGCCTCGACCCGGCCGAGCGCCGGTTCACTTATATTGACAACAACAACAACATTGAAAAGTAACTATTTCAATTTATATAGTTATATATGTGTATTGCGAGCTGGTTAACGGTTGATTTTATATTTTAATAAAACAAACAATTCTTTCAAAATATAGTATTCTTTAATTTGCCGTCCAATACGCAAAGGTTAAAGAAATAAAAGTTATATTTATCCTTGATATTTTACGTGTATTTATTGAATCTTTATTTGATTTAAATGTATCAATTACAATTATGTATGTATGTATTTTTACAGACGTATTTTCGCGTTTGTGGCGCGTGCTTCTTCCGGCGCTGACAACGAGTGTCATGTATTTGCAGAACTGGAACCCGAACAACCCGCCACGGCTATTGTCAACTTTGTTAACAAGGTTGGTAAATATAAAAAAACGTATACATACATAGAAATTACATGGCAGGGCAGGCAGAGGGAACATGTAACACTTCCTTCCGACCCCACTTTCCGTCGAATTTGAGGCATTGCGTATTGAGTGACGGACTTCATTGTCGTTACTAAAACAAAGCAGTGGAAATATAAAATATTTTATTACTTTAATGAAAATCGAACCCAAAATCTGTTGCGCTTACAGTCGCACAAGAATCTGTATACATATTACTTATAAATTTAATTATTGCAGGCACTTCTCGGCAGCTCTCAGAAGAAGGATATTATATAACTTTATTCAAGCAACTTGATAAACTCAATGTAGAATAAACGAACAATACTCACATTGAAGTGTGAAACACGAAAATTATCCGTTCAGATTGAAAAGATTTACTCTTTTACCATGTTTTGGTTTCTAGTATAATCCATCATAGATAAAACATTTATTGTACATATAAAAAAACACAAAGACATGTAGATTGGTGATAAAACAGTATAAAGTTGTTTTCTAAAATAAACTACTACGCTTTATAATCGCCAAGTACATATTAATATAACAACAACAAATATATTATGTTATTAATTTAGTACATTAAAGGAACTAACTAGTCTCATTATTATAATTTAATATAGATTTAGAGTCATGCGTGCCTAATATTAAAAAACGATTGTAGCTATCTAAAATCTAAATAAATTAAATGAATTTTATGTAACAGGCAACTTGCCATTAAGTACAACGAATGTTAAGTACAATAATAATAATTAATTAATCTTTATTCACCCATTTTATTAAAAGAGATCATTTACTTAATTTAAGCATACAAGCTGGCTTTGAAAAAGCCTTCGAATGATCCCAAATAATTTCAACAAATTAATTGTAAGATGGAAAAAAATACCACAAGTAGTATATTATATTTTATTTTTAGTAGTATTTAATAAATTGTAACTGTGGTTCATTTATGATAGTTTAATTTAAACACACTAAACACTGATCTAATATATTTTACTTTAACGATTAAACTATACCCAGTAAATTATATGTATACTTATAAAGCATGGAATAACTGTTGTCAAATGTATTTATTGGTGATAATAAATAATTTTAAATTATACTCTGTGTTTTATTTAACATTTCACATTCGTGTATTTATTTAAATATTAGTAGTATAGTGATTTACTATTAATTTATTTTTGTAAAGAAATTTTATATACTACAACTACTTACCTTGTACACATTATGTTTATTCTCTATTTGAAAACAATATTAAAAATAACAAATCTTGTACTTCCTTGGAACATTTTTTATTTATTCAGATTAACAAAAAATATATATTTAAAAAAAAAGACATTTTTAAACTTAAATTTTTAAAAAGCGTATAAAAATTTTGAACGAAGCAGGATTTGAACCCGCGCCTCTGGAATACCGTTCCAGCGCTCTGACCAACTAAGCCATTCGTTCTCACCGAGCTCCGTCGAAATTCTTATACGCTTGTTACAACTTATTTATGTTGTTAGCATCTCTGTAGGGAGATTTTTACAAATTTCCGCTACCCAAAGACAACTCGTAAGAATTATCGTTTGGCAAGAGAGCATACTATTTATTTTAATATTTTTACTATGTTTTTAAAGTGTTATTCCACACTTAGGACAGAAAATACTAAACTTAAATTTTTAAAAAGCGTATAAAAATTTTGAACGAAGCAGGATTTGAACCCGCGCCTCTGGAATACCGTTCCAGCGCTCTGACCAACTAAGCCATTCGTTCTCTCCGAGCTCCGTCGAAATTCTTATACGCTTGTTACAACTTATTTAATGCTAGCAGGATTTGAACCCGCGCCTCCAGAGGCGCGGGTTCAAATCCTGCTTCGTTCAAAATTTTTATACGCTTTTTAAAAATTTAAGTTTAGTATTTTCTGTCCTAAGTGTGGAATAACACATAAAAAAAACATAGTAAAAAAAAAGACATTTTTAATTAATTATTTTTTTCATTAATTTTAAAATACATTTTCATTAATTTTAAAATCAATACTTTAAGTTATTATATTTAATAAATTATAAATAAAGATATAGACAGTAGGTATAATAAATAAAAAGCTCAATTGAATGAAACCTACATATCATTTAATTGATCTGTATATTTATTAAATCTATGATTTAGATATTTATTTTATTTAATGTTTAATAATTTTTCTACTTAATGTTGAAATTATTATTGTATGTACAGGTTATAAATGTTTAAATTATAATAAAATCTTATCAATGTTTGTATTTTAATTTAATCGTAATCTTCACATCATACAGAAAAAAATATTTATAATTTAGTGTAGTAACAACATTTGTAGTTAAAACAACTGCTGAGGACAGATTAAATATAACCACCATTAGGATTTTTATTTCCAACATTCAATTGCAAGTGTTTAAAAAAATCTTCATAAAAAAAGTCTATAATAATTTCTGTTATTTATTTTATTCGTTGTCTCCGTTTATGTATTTTGATGAATCGTCTTTTGTTAGCATATGTTCGTCATTCAAAAGAACGCCCGAATCTGAAATGTCCGTAGTCATCGTCTTGATCGTTTTCCTCTGCTCTTACTGGGCGCCTATGCAGCACGTAGTCCCTGTAAGCTCGTGGGGAATTAAAATCGTCATCCTCTTCAGTTAAAGACAAGCCTCGTACACGAGCCCCATTGCAGCTTCGCATTGATATAGCTAGCATTATCGTTAGTGTCCAAAATATTATTGTGGTGAACCGCATAGTAATAAAATCTGTAGATGAATGAAACAATAACTTTATTTCGTATATATACATGAAATTAAATAGAAAAAAGATATAAAAAATAATCTTAAAGGGAACATCTTTTTAAATAAGAAGAAAACTATGAAATAGTAGAAAGTATTGGTTTTCTAAAAGATAAAGTAGTGAAATTGCATAAGTTACTATATTTAGCAAACATAAAATAAAATTTATTACAATTTACACGTATATTTATAACTTTGTTACATCAATATACCCAAATTATTTTAAAGTTTTATTTGCTTAACGTTTTATTGATTAAAAATAATAGAAACTAAACTGCACAATGTAACACTTACTAGATAGCAAAGCAGTCAAATCGAAACTGAATATTAGAGACGGTTACTGGCTTTTTATAGTAAATTCTTACCATGGAAAATAACATTCCCCTTTTTAATATTCCCCTCGCATATTTTCTTGCCTGCAGTAATTGACACATTTCAATTATTATTTTCCACAGAAATTGTTTTATTATTGGTAAAAATTATGTTTACTCGAAACAAAACATCTTTGATCTTAACGTTCGCAATATACCTGATTATGGAGCAATAGACTTTGATAGATAAAATTGGTTTCTCGGTAAGACAGTTCCATTGTTGTCACAAAAAAATTATTTGTCTTCAATTATTGTATAGTAAAGATTTATTTTTGTCTGCGTATTTTTATTATTCTTAAGTAAATTTTTGAAGACTGAATTGACTTTTTCTATAAAAATTGAAAAGTATATCTTTTCCGCCATTTTAGTTCATAAAGTCTACAGAGACATTATGCTTATCATTGAAATTTTATAAGAAATAAACTAAAATAATAGGTACATAATATTATATACATATTTTACATCTTATACAGTTCTAATAAGAGATTAGTAAATTAATAAGGATATTACAGTTTAAAAAACAAACTAAATAGTTTACAATATTTATATTTCTTGAATCATGTGTATTCGATGCCCTTTTAATAAACAACGAAAAAAACGAAATATCTCAACATTATCCTAAATCCTATACTATCTTGCTAAATACTGAATATAGTGTAAAGTTGTTATTTGAATATTAATTGATATACTATTAAAATATAATAAAATCGTCCGACAAACTACTTCGGAAAATAGGAAATAGGTGTGTGCAGCCACACGGGCTAAAGCGGCTTCCCGTCATGTGCGCTGATCAGCTAGCCATCAGTAATTATATTTTAATAAAGACAATCATATAAAAATAATTTATTTATTAATTTCTCTAAAAGAACTTCGTGAATGATAGTTATATTTTTACTCAATAGTAGGTATATAAATTTGACAATCTAACAACTTAGATACTATTAACTTACTTTTGCTGTAGCTTTAATCCTTCAGTAATATAGATTTTCATAATCACCAAGTACATATTATTATAACAACAACAAACATATTATATTATTAATTTAATACATTAAAAGAACTATCTGTAATACTGATTTTAAAAACACATAAAAAATTGAACGTAGCGGGATTTGAATCCGTACCTCTTAGAAATCGTCCAAGGCCTCTGACCAACTAAGCCATACGTTCTCATCCAGCTAAGATGAAATTATTAAAAGCTTGTTACAATTTATTTATGTTGTTAGCATTTCTGTAGGATTTTTTTTTACAAATTTCCGCTACCCAACGACAATTCGTTAGAATTTTCGTTTGGAAAGAGACACTTTAAAAATAACACTATAATTTAATATAAATAATTTAAAATATAATCATGTGTGTATGATATTATAAAAAAATATTGTAGTATATGTGTACAATTTCATGTTAAAGCTCAGAAATATTGAATATAACTTACTTTAAATTCGTATACAATATATATATTACAGTATAAATAAAACTAATTTTGTGTAATAGCAACTTGCCATTAAGTAAGTACAACGAATCTTACGTAGAATAATTACAATTAATTCACCCACTGTAATTAAAAAGGAAATGTACTTGATTAATACATACAAGCTTTTAATGCTATTTAATAAATTGTAATTGTGGTTCGTTTATGATAGTGTAATTTAAACAAACTAAACACTGATCTAATATATTTTACTTTAACGATTAAACTATACCCAGTAATCTATATGTATACTTATAAAGCTTGGAATATGAATATATATTTTAATAATGAATCATAAAATCAATACTGTAAGTAAATATACTTACTTTATATAGAGCAGAGGAGGCCAACCCTCGACTGATCGGTTCGGACTCGTTGATCGCGACTCCTAGGTCAGTCGATTCCCGTGCTACGTATTACGAAAGTTATTGGATTGGAGTGAATCATCATTAGCGACCTATAAAGTGTCTTCTCTCTAAAGTAGCTCGCGGTAGGTAGCCGCTTTCTTGCTCTTTTCATTCTGCTACTTCATCTCAATCGGATACAAAGCGGGTCGCGCAAGATCAACGAGACGCCGAAGCTTGTGAAAAAATATATTTAAGGTGGTTTATTGATGATAGATACCATTATCCTTTAATTAAAGGTACCATTACAATATTTTTTAAACTAAATTCTTAAATTATCGGGAACGTTCTTTGCCGTATGAATACCGATGTATTGCTTTCTTGAAAACGGTCACGGACCATGCTAATTAACGTGCGCAGGGCATTCTACTGCGACCGCTACCATTTCACGAGCGCCCATATAAGCTTTTAATTACTTCTTCACTCTACACCCGGTGACCTTGTATAGACTATTCTAGATCAGCAGATCAGCAGCCACATAAAAAAAATATTTGAAAATCAGTTTATTGCGAACTACGAAAGCGACAACAGTGATTTTGCGATATCAAGACGAATATTATTGAACTCTGAAGAGTGTTAAGAAGGGTTGCTATATTTTTACTCACACCATGGATAAGTGCCAGTATTTCCATGTCAATACGACAGAAGTACCTTCAAATAGCTCGTCTACCTCCACCTTAAAAGCCGGCAACGCGCCTGTGGCTCCCTTAATGTTACACGGGGCCGTGGGCCACGATGATCGCTCATCATCAACCGTACGTACCCGTACGCTCGTTTGCCTTGTCTTTTCCATAAAAATGAAGTGTTTGAAACAAAACGCAATAGGAGTTTGTCTTTTACTTCTGAGTATCAAGCAAGGCATTTAATATACCTAAATACGTAACACTTATTATTTTATTTTAACAGTATATATGCTTGGATTTCTTGGTACTGGTTACTAACACCATAGTTTACTTCTCTAGATATCTGAAAGACGAGCTTTTAAAAATTTGAGAAAGAACCGAAGAAAGAAAAGAAAATTGTTGCTGCTACTATAAAAAGGAAATTTAGAGCGTTACTTCAAACACAATGTACGGATTTCCATTTAAAAGTGAATTGAGAAAGAATAAATTTCAACATAATAATATCTATATTAAATGCCCAGGAAAATATGTTCGGCCGGCAGAATCAACAGTCTAAGACTGGCATTCACGCTTTATTCTTAGTTTGTTTAAAAATTGAGCAAAAGTGTATAGAGTTTTCTGATGAAGAATATATCAAAGAAATATTCAAAGATCGAAGTAAATCTCATAAAGATTTACTGTTTGTTAACTTCAAAAATAAACATGAAATAAAAAAGTACACATGATCTGCAGTTGTCATGAAATATTGTGATGCGTCGTCTGGTGTTGTTGATTAAAAATCTTAACGGACGACTGAGAAATGAACAACTGAGAACTGAAGAGATCTAGTCCGGTTCTTTGCTTTTTCGCACAAGTTTGATGAGTCAACGGTTATCATGGATATTGAAACGTTACTTATTTCCATTCAGATGGTCTTTGATGATTTCTCAACAAAAAAAAGAGTTAATAACAATGATATAAAAAGCAGAACACGTGGCATTAATTTATTCACGATATTTAAACATTGTGTCGGTAAGCTTAATCTGCCTTTGTTTAAGATCGTTTCAATAGCGATGGGGCTCCAGCAATGATTGGTGTTAATAATAGATTTCTGTCACTGTGTCGTGTCAAAAGGATGAGAATTTCGCGGATTCTTTAATTACTTCTGCTCAGAGAAGTATACAGCAGAAATTTAGTCAGTGGTATCAGACGTTGAAATTTAAATAAAATTCTAAAATTAGTCGAATTTATCAATTATACATCCAAACAATTCACAGAGATAATTCAAATTCCAACTTCTTGAAAATTAAATGAATGGTATGCGCTGCGATGTGTTTCTGAAATCTAGGTCAGTTTCATATCTAGATTTCAGGCCATTGGTGTGCAATAACAAATATCTATAAAAAAATGAACTGAGCAACTGCATTCATGTTTTGGTTTAACAAAAACGAAGGTGTTAACAGTGGTTTAGCTTGACTGATGGTATTACGTTGGATTCCTTATGTTTGGCAAATTCACAGGCCAAACTACAGGCCAAACTCTAAGAACCTAGCAAAAACTACTACTTTCGTTCTTTTTAATTGAATATAGCTAATTAGAAAAATAATAAAAAAAAAAACTACTACTTTCGTTCTTTTTAGGTATTACTAATGTACATTGGCGAGCAATAAAACTAATCCACCCATATTTTTAGTATTCAAAGCCGATTCGAATTCTGGATTATACCTTTATTGCTCGCCAGTATAGTTGAAAAACCAACTATAATAAGAGATAATAATAATTATTATTACTATAGGAAAGTCGTTAGATCTTTTGAGATCAATAATGTCTTTTCCTATAGTAATAATGTCTTTTCAATTCTTTGGAATTGGAACGGTAGACAGTAGATCTCGAGTCAAATTGAGTTCGCCACCTCTGATAAATAGTAACATCTAATAAATATAGATAGAGAGTATTATAAATATAGAGCTTTATTAAAGGGAATATAGACTTAAATATTTGTCTTTTTAATGTTTAATGACACTTTTAGTTAAAGTACAAATTATTATTATAGATACAGGTTATAAAAGTTAAAAAAAATATTAGTTATATGTATTTCAATTTAGTTTAAATCTACACATAATACAGAAAAAAAAATTCATACAATATATGTATATAAAGCGGCTGCTAAAGGCAGTTAACATTTAATATACTTTTGTTATTTATTATATTCGTGTATTATGGTTAATAGCATGTGTTCATCATTCAATAGAACGCCCGAATCTGAAAAAACCGTAGTCTTCGTCTTGATCGTTTTGGTCTGCTCTTACTGGGCGTTTATGCAGCAAGTTGTCCCTGTAGAGTCGTGGTGAATTGAAATCGTCATCCTCCTCAGTTAAAGATAAGCCTCGCACACGCGCCCCATTGCAGCTTCGCATTGATATAGCTAGCATTATAGTCAGTGTCAAAAATATTATTGTGGCGAACCGCATATTGAATGGAAAAATCTGTAAATGAACGAAATATTAACTTTATTATTAACTATAGTTTATAATTGCACTTAAAATTAAATATCAAAAGATATCAAAAATTAAATAAAAATAAAACTTATAGGGACATAATTAAATAATAGTAAAATTATTTAAAAAAAAACTTACAAATAAATCCCGCGTAATAAAAAGTACTGATTTTCTAAAACATAAAATATTAAATTCTTTATGTAAGTCAAGTAGTTGTTATTTTTAGCAATTAATATACAATTATTCACAATTTACACCTATATTTATAAGTTTGATAAATCAACATAGCCAAACACAAATAATTTGAAAGTTTAGTTTGCTGAACGTTTTATAAATTAAAAACAATAGAAAATAAACTGCTCAATATAACATACCTGGTAGCTAAGCAGCCAAATTGGAACTGAATACTAGAGACGGTTACTGGCTTTTTATAGTGAATTTTTACCATGGAAAATAACACTTCTTTTTTTAATATTCAACTGGCGCATTTTCTTGCCTGCTGTAATTGACATATTTCAATTATTATTTTCCACTGAATTTATTTTATTATTGGTGAAAATTATGTTTACTTGGAACAAAACAACTTTGATCTTAACGTAAGAAGAGTATAGAGCAATCAAATATGATAGATTCCTCTAAGACATCCATTGTCTTTGCAAAAAAATATTTTGTCTAATTATTTTATAGTAAAGATTTATTTTTCTCTATGCATTTTCATGACTTTTAAGTATTTTTTTTCAAGACTGAAATTTAATTTTTTTGGCTTTTGACATTTTTATTTAAAATTAAAAAGTCTATCTTTCCCGCCATTTTAACACATAAAGCGACATTATTGCTCAACATTGTTTATGTGAAATAAAGTAATTATAATTTTGAATATGGGTGCTGTAGGAAAGGAATTTGAAAATTTTGAACAGCAATTTGTTGAATTTGTGTGCGAATTTCAATCTGTTTCGGTAAGTTATTGAAACGGCTATTTGATATATATTGTTGGTAAATAATTATGAGGAATTATACATACATCTTTACAGTTCTTATTACATATTAGTTAATTAATAGGGATACAATAGTTTAAAAATGAAACTAAATAATTATCAATAATCTTTAAATTTTATTTCTTGAAACCTATTCCTTTTAATAAACAACGGAAAAACAAGAACGAAATGTCTCAACACTATCCCGTACAAAGCAGAGTAGGCGTCTTGCTATATGTTGGATATAGTGTGAAATTGTTATTTAAATATTAATTGGTACACCATTTAAATACATTGAAGACGTCTGAAAAGCTACTTCGAGAAGAAATATGTAGTGAAGCCACGAGGGCTGAAGCGGCTGAGGCAGCGCGCGACGCAGCGGAGCGCAGGGTGGTCGAGGCCTGTGCCAACGCAGCAGCCGCCACTGCCGGCGCCGCTCAAGCTAGCAAAGCCCTGGCCACGGCTCAAGACGAGCTGATCGCTGTTAAAATGCAATTTGACTTTTCTGTAGGTATTCAAAACTTTTTAATTTTTCGCATTAAATATTTATTTGTTGTTTTACGGTATTGCTTTCCTACGGTCAAATAATCATTTCATGATAACATTAAAGAACATTATAGAACATAGTTCCTATTTCTCATGTTTTTGAAATTGCATATTTGTGTTGAGTGATAGTTTTTGTGTAAAAAAATGTAGCTTTTGGTGACATATTTAAATATATTATTACTTAGTATTCGACTGGAATGCCTTTTCATTAGTTTAATAAAGTTTGATAATATTTACATACATTATTTCATTACCAGGAACGCCAAAGAGTTCAACTTGAAGAAAAATGTACTGAATTAACAAATAAATTAAATTCATTAGAGAAAGAACTTCAACAACTACGTCCCCTTCAATCTACACATGGCAACTTGCAGCGTCAATATATAAAGCTGCAGGAGGGTATACAAAAAGCAACAAAGGAAGCGCGAAGGTATATTACCTAATAGAATATTACAATAACATATAATATTGATAAATCTATATTACAAAATAATATATACTTACTTACTTAGCTATATCCCTAGCGGGGTAGACAGAGAGAACAAAAAAATATATAATATTGGAAAAGTATAAGCATACTGCTCCATTGGTTTATAATTAATTGTTTTCAATATATTTGTTATTACTTTTACCCTAAATACTGACACAGATTTTTTTCTCTTTAACCCTTACAGTAGGAATTATAGAGGTTAATATAATATCTATAGAAAACATCTTTGTAACGTTTAAATTAAACGTTATTTGTAAACTTGTATGTATGATAATTTGTAAAAAAGAAATTATTTAAGAACGCTTTTATATATTATTCTGTTGCACCTAACAATATTTTTATATACACATTATATACAGTATTTAATATGTGATTGTTTTCAATATTACAGTTAATTTTATATATTCATAGAATTAGAGCCTGTTAATTGTGTGAGAGAGAGAACAAAGCGTGCGATAGTATGATGATAGATTAACTCGCTCCGGCTATGAGGCATAGCGCGGCGCTAAGTTCCGCCACTTGTCACACACACCCAATATATCAAATTAGGCTTAATACTAACGGAATGTTCTTTAGGATATCAAATGCATTTTATTGTGTTTCACTTATACGTATGAAATGAACCACAATTATAGATTTAATTTAATAATTTTAATCTGTAATATTAACATTATTTCTTGTATTTCGGATTTTTCTCTTAATTTATAATGCAGCAAATTCTCACGTGCTAAATTTCATAATTATAGGGTTGCGGGAAGTAAAGAGTAGTAACTTAAAGATTTTGATAACACCATGAATTTCGTAAATGCTACAAGGAATCGTAGGAATGTTTGATATTTTTGCGGGCGGACAGACAGGACAGACGGACAGACACGCAACTAAGATAACCTTAAGAATTTCATTTGTTATCTTTATCTCTTTAATTGGGGAATATTTTTTTTTACATTTTTTTATTGAGAGTGTTATTCCACACTAGTGTATTAAATTTTTATACACAAGCTTGCGTATATTTTTTTTATATGCAAAAGTATAAACATTTTTAACGTAGCAGGATTTGAATTTGGAAATTTGTAAAAATCTTCCTACAGAGATGCTATCAACATAAATAAGTTGTAACAAGTGTATAAGAATTTCGACATAACTTGATAAGAACGTATGGCTTAGTTGTTCAGTACGCTTGGACGGTTTTCAAGAGACACGGGTTCAAATCCTGCTACGGGCAATCACTGCCAATGTACTGCTATTATGTACTAATAACAATATTTCTTTATTTTTTCATTTAAAATCAGAAGAATAATAACTAAAATTCATATCAACACAAAAAAATAAATCTTTTCACTTGGAGAATAATCACAAAAATAATTTAGTACGATCATAGCCGAATTTACATAAATCTGTGTTGTATTATAATTTAACAAAGCGAGGCAAGCCGTCTGGAGACGGAGCTCCGTGGCGTAGAGCGCAGCGCGCGCGCGGGCGCGGAGCTGCGGGCGCGCGCGCGTCTGGCGGCGGCGGCGCACGCGCGCGAGCGCCGTCTGGCCGCCGCCGAGCTGCGGCACGCCGCGCTCGAGCTTCGGAACGCTAATGGTACTTACTATTCATACAGAATCAGTTAAAATGTGTTGAAAAATACTTTTTGATGTGAAACATCTATAGGATCACTTGTAAACCGAATTGTTGGCGTGGCGACGCTTGCCGTGGCGACGGGTCGCCAAGCTATCTATACTAATATTATAAAGAGGAAACCTTTGTATTTTTGTATGTTTGTACTGGACCGATTTCAAAATTTCTTTTACGATTACTTAGAGGGACTCTTCCGAATCCGTATACGCTATATTTTATCCCGGAAAATAGATAGGATTTTTCGTGGTAGTGAAAATTGTGGAGTAAGTCGACGAAAAGACTGCCGTATGTTAGCGATTCTCGCGAACGCTGCCTAAATGGTTAGAGATGTATGGTTGATTTGTATAGAAAAGTTGTAGAACTCAATAATGCCTACAAAAAAGTCCGCGATAGTATAAACCAAACATTTATATTTTAGCCATTATAACAATTTTCCATAGAATAAAAGTAATTAAAATTATTAGCCTAAGTTTATCGATCATATTATCGTCAAATATTAATCCTTATCCAAATAAATTATTTATTGAGCAAGATTGTTTCAATAGCTATAAGTAACTTTTTATTTTATTCTAATCGGACAATCCATTCAAAAGATATTACGAATTTAAAATTGTAATTGGTATTAAAATGAATGATGGCCGCCGGCCGATATATGTCGCGGGGAGGGGGGTGCACATCTATGAAGCAGGTTGGCGCGACACGTCGCCACGCTATACATGAGGTATATATATATATATATATATATATATATATATATATATATATATATATATATATATATATATATATATATATATATATATATATATATATATATATATATATATATATATATATATATATATATATATATATATATATATATATATATATATATATATATATATATATATATATATATATATATATATATATATATATATTATTTTCTCATTAGGCTATATTTAATTCCTGTAATAATATTATCTTTTATGCGTATTACTTGTACATACACGATGTTTCACATCTGCCAGGCGTCCCATGACGGCTACTTTTTTTAACATTACAAAGGCGCGGGCTCCAAACCTGTTGGGTAAAATGTTTATACGTTTTCTAAATAAGTATTTTAATCATAAATATTATTTAGGAATTTTCATATCTTTTTTAAATAAAAACGACTCAAAGTTATGTACAATAAAAATCTAACTATAAATATAAAAAAGTAATCTAATGTGCTAAGTTATAACAACGACATATATTATTATTCATTTGACATTAGACGTACCTATGTACTTACAAAATCCATTCTATTTCAGCTGAAATCGCTCGTATGGCTATTAAAATAACGGAACTGCAATGTTGCTTATCTAAACAGTCTGTAAAACCAAGTAGTGAATTAAATATAAATAATACGGATACGGAAACCGTATTAGAACTCAAAGCCTTGCTAGAAGCAGAAAGAGCGGGATGTACAAGACTGGAACGTGCACTAGCCGCAGCTTTAGCAGATAACACTAACTTAGCTACACACTTACATACAAATGATAACATAAGTGATGAAAATAACCAAACACATTCCGGGAAAGTAACTAAAAATAGTTCAACACAAAATGTTTGTCCTATAGACTTTTTTTTAGCTGAATAAAAAAATGTAATACTTTTATTTTGTTGTTTTTATTTTATCAATTTGACAATCATAACTTCGAACAGCTCCTCCGCTATATAATTTACAATTTAAAACAATGCGGGAGAACTTGTTGATGTTGTTTTGCTTTTTTACAAACAGACCGGTTTCTAATTTGCGACACGCTTGATACATGTACCTATTTATAAGTTATTTATTTAAAGGTCAAATAAGTGTTATGTAAAGGTTTACATAAACAAGTTTACATTAATAAAATCAATTTATTTGTAATCCACGTTTGTGTTACAATACATCTAGATCAAAGAAATGATTTAGTACACAAGTACCGTTGTATAATAGGAACCGGTGGTCGGCCTTTTGTACTGCATCATGTTAAACCTGTTTGTAACATTGCACTATGACTACACTGATAAAGAATTACTTTACGATTTATTGATAACTTTTTGCATTTTGTACACATTTTGTTTTGTATAATTAGATACAAATAAGCTAATATCTTATTTATATATTGCAATTTAATAAGTAAGTAGTTAATTGATAATTCATTATGGATTCTTCATAATGAAAAATGAAAGAAATTTAGCATCGATTTAAAAGAACTTCTACTATTATGTAAAGCCATGTGCACACAGGAACCATTGTTCAATGTAATGTAGACTGTGTTTCCTCACTTAATGAACGTAGAGTGGGTGCAATAAGCACGCAGCTCGATGACGCGGGTTTTCGCAAGGCTTCGAGGCGCCCCGCCGCCGCGGAGCCTCCGCGAGCTGCGCCCGCGCACTCAGTCATACTGCGACGTCGCCGCTCGCGCCTACTCGCGTGGCGAACGAACCAAGGCACTTAACTATGTGCATCTGATGATACGATCTGTGATATAGTGTTAAGTTACATGCAATAAAAGAAAGTGTTTTGGAATTTAGAAGTGAAATTAGTGGAAAGAGTAACAGCATCGTGCATAGTAAGCCTATTTGAATGTTTCTGTTGTCAATAAACTAAATAGTAAACACAACAGGTTCAGCTGTGTTATATGTGGACAGAGCGAAGGATATTTTGTAAACGATAGCAAGGCATAAAACATTTACCGCTGTTAGGAGGAAATATATGCCTCACTATTGTATTTGTAGAGAAAGTAACTTTCGCTACCGCATATCTTATAATTCTTTTTAAATATTATCTTTTTTAATTAAACGTTCGTTCTAAGAGCTCTAAATAATAGTCGTACTAATATCTATATTTATATAAATATTTACGTAGTATACACTATATTTGACATATGACAAACTGCTTATACCATATAAGTACAAAAGGCTATTCCGCCAACGCAAATAGGTACATAATGTTTGTCCAGTGAGTCAGTCAAGAGTGGAGACACAAGGACGGTGAGCTCAGTATGTGGAAACAGTTAACATGTGAATTCATTGGCATATTACAATAATTCGCCCACAACATATGTATGTCTTCCTCATCATTAACATTCACGTTGAAAATGCACCATCACGACGATCATTGTTAAAATATATGGCAGTATAGTATTTTGTATATGTTATAAATAACACAAGAAAATTAATAGAAGTACTATTTTGAAGTACTATTTTTGAATTACAAAATTAACATTCAGCGTTTTATTTTATGATTAGCATCTACCTACACGAGTATTACATATTTGCAGCCGTGACCGAGAGTTTCCTTTTGTAGACTTGTATATCTGATATAAGCAAAAGGAACTTACACAATCATTTCTAAATTAATGAATAAATTATGATTTATAGTTCGTATATAAAATACATATATAAATAATAAATATTAACATTTATATTCACGATATTTCAGTAAACTATGACTAATTTGGCGGTTATTGGCGTCCTAGCAGCCTTAGTTGCGACTACAACAGTAGAATGGTAAGAGAGATCTTTCGTAAACTAAAAAAACATGTATTAAATCAAATGTGTAACACAAGAAGATGTCATCGCCATCATACACAATGATTGTCTTAATTCTATAATTATCTTTACTTATTCGATATAAAATTATCAAAACGTACAGTTAGTACAGGTAACTACTATAGTTTTTATCATTATTTAGAGTTTTTTATCATTTACCACTCGCATCTCACTGTAAAACAGCATTCCTATGCAATAGAATGCTAGTACACACCTTCTTAGGTACTTCTAGAAGTCTCTGTTTTTGTCACAATCATTAAAACCAATTATATAGACAGGTGATGTTATATAACTGGATCCAATTAAAACATAACATTCAGTTATTAGACACAAGATCAACATTTTTATTGTATTTTAATGTTTGAATACAATTTAATGATCTAATGAGCTATTTCATACTTATGAGTCATTAAAAAATGACAAATATTATTCACACTATGTTGTCAGTTATAATCGCATCTTGAAGCGCTTATGAATTCTTCTTCAGTTTCACGCTTTATCCCGCGCATGGCATGGTAAGCAGATAGTTGGGATCCTACTATTATAACACTCCGTTCACCACTTTCTGTAAAATTTGAAACATTGCGTGCGGAGTGGTGGAACTCAAAGGCGCGCTTTGTCTTGTTTCCAGAGCGAAGAAATGAAAATATTATTATAATTAATTATTTCAGTTTCTCAAGTGGGAATCGAACCCACAACCTGTTGCACTTACAGTCATACATTTATGCCCCTACGCCAAAACAGGCCTTTTATAAGTTTAAGTATTTATATTTGATACGTAAAATTTTTATTTTTTGTAATTGGTATGTATATTAATTATATAATATGTTATTTAATGGGCAAATGGATTAAACAAAAATAATACATATTACAAGAAACATGTCCATGAAGAATATATAAAAATATATTATTATAATTAAAAAAAACATATCTGAATTGTACTGTTTCGAAAAGCTTATATAAATATTTTTATTTTTAGTGTGTCAGTATTAGGACCGAAACTGATAAGACCTTTCGTAAATTACAAAGTGTCAATAGCCGGCGGTTCCAGAGCACATAATCTCTATGTGGCCATTGAAGGGAAACGGGCAACAGGAGAGCAGTTCTCACAGGGTAGAGTTGTGCAGGTGCAACCCGCTACTTCCAGATTAGTTGACCTAGAAGTGAGTACACACTTGTAATTTTGAATCATTCTATTATAATAAATATACTACTTATTAATCTTTATAATAAACATAAATTAATTATATCTATATTTCCATAGAAGTCAATTAAATTTACTCCTATATTAGCGATATATATTGCAAAAAAAAGTTTTTTACAGATTGGAGATCCAGGGCCTGGGCAGTACAAATTAGTGGCTAGGTCTACGTCCGGTCCACTATTTGCATCATCCGCTTCTTTAGTGTATCAACCAAGGAGCTTCTGCATCTTTGTACAAACCGATAAAGGAGTGTACGAACCTGGGGATACTATCAACTTTCGAGTTATCGCATTAGACAAGTATGTTCATTGAAAGACATAGGTATATTTAGTAATTAAAAAGTTTTACTTTTAACTAGTAATCGAACTGGAATATTCTGATGATAGATTTTTATTCTTATTGATTTCATTTTTGTTTGCTTCGTTGTTCTTTATTTTAAAATCATAACAATTGATACTACAAGACATCATATAATTTTATATAACATATTTGCTTAACAACCATAAAAATTTGGAAATAAATAAATGGTCCCAATCGTGTTACCATTAACACCCAAACAAAACACTTTCGATTGCTACAATGCGCTGTACAAGTGTTCGCACGTAGGGATTTCGTATTGTTACCACGCGGTCAATGAACTTTTCTGGTACCAATTGGCTCTTGCCACCATGGACGTGACCGTGTTGGTCACGGATAGCTGAAATTCTAGTATATCTGGAAAATTTATTATTCATATAAAATAATATACTTTATTCTGCGACTGTAGCTGTAATAATATGTATAGTAGAAGATTCTTGTCATTCAAGACCAATTGATGACTGACGTGCTTATTCATCAATCTATTTATAATGCTATGATTAATTTAAGATTATTGAGCCATCCATAACTAAACTTTTTTAAAAAATATAATTATATAACAGACAGACAGATGAGTGTTAATTTTGAATTGTGATCGTTGCACAATCTTTTCCTTCCTATATGTATTACAATTTACATCAATTATGATTAATTAGCCGGAATATAAGTTGCATAAATGAAATGCATTATTTCTAGTAACGTAAATTATAAAATCTTAACAAATTATGATTATTATTTAAATACTTGTTAACAGATACCTTCTACCTTTATCTGGCACTGTCGATATAAGTGTCCTAGACTCTGGTGGTGCTCCAGTGCGTCAATGGGGAGCCGTTCCTCTGGACAAAGGGATATTTTCAGACGAATTGCTTCTAGCCGATGAACCAGCATTGGGACAATGGACTATACAAGTAAGTATGACTAATTCATAATAACCACTTAACATTTAATATCTAAAATTCATATAAAAAATGTGTCGACACTAACTAGGCAAAAATAGAGTGTTTAGTCACTCGGTTCCAAAACTGCGTCTTAAAAAAATATTCATCTATGACCTTTTGAACTTAAACTTTTTCAATTCAAATATCTAGTTAGATTCAACGCAAAACATTAACATTCTTTTTTCACATTGTCCTTATTTACCTGGGTTATATTTTCTGTGATCCGCCGTATTTCGAACGAGTTATGTGTATTTAAATTTAAGTCTCAGTTTATATTAAATGGTTCTTCGTAAAGCGTACAAGAAACGTAAATGGATTTTTATTTTAAACCGGACCTCTCCGCTCCTATAGTATATATCCAATAACCTTTTGGCTTAACTGAAATGGTTATATTACATATTTTGTAAAGTATGTATTTATTGCTAACACTATGCCTTCTGCATATTGAAAGGGCTATTGTAATAGTAATAAAGTGAGTAGTTGTTTATATTTGAACAAATTAATGTTTCTATTGTTTTCTAACGTGAGGAGTTGATAACGAAGTAACCTATTTATTTGTACTTTAAATAAACAAGAGTTGTTTTATTAAATTGAATTAAATTTTTTATTCTCAAGGTGGAAGCGCGAGGACAAAAATATTCTCGACAGGTTATGGTGGCTGATTACGTCCTGCCGAAATTCCATCTGGATATAAAGAGCCCAAAAGAGGTCTTGTTTAGTGATGGACGCTTTAATATGACCATTTCTGCTAAGTAAGTAAGATATATATAACATACCCACACACACACATATATATATACATATATATATATATATATATATATATATATATATATATATATATATATATATATATATATATATATATATATATATATATATATATATATATATATATATATACATATATATATATATATATATATATATATATATATATATATATATATATATATATATATATATATATATATATATATATATATATATATATATATATATATATATATATATATATACATATATATATATATATATATATATATATATATATATATATATATATATATATATATATATATATATAAATAAATAAATATGTTCGAATGTGTTAACAAATACATATTTTGCAATTATAATATCTTAAAACTGTAACTATATTCCTAACTTACGTAGGCAGATTAAGTTACATGAGTATAAAGGTATACATAGAATACCTTTACATCACAAGCAAGTTACATAACACCCGCTCTCTACAACAATATCATCTTCCAAGAAAATACGCAAATAACGGTGGACACACAACGGTGGACAAATAACGGTAATTTAATTCCACGTTAGAACAAAGACATTCTCTCAGTGAAAGCTACCTATTTATATATTGTGATTATTTACTGTAATTTCTCATAATAATCATCCAATTGAGTAGTTGTCAAACAATATTATCGACTTCAAAGTGTACGAAACAATAATAAAAGTTATTTGCGTTCTGCTTTTTACTTGTTATTGTGTAGGAGAAAATTACTTGTTTCTTACATTGTTTGATTTTTCTTGATTTTCTTATGAATTATAATTTAGCAAAGTAGAGCACGACTAATGCCGTACTCTACTTTAAAACAACTGTAAAGCCTAGTTACATTTTGTAATAAGGTAAAAAATTAAAGACGTAGATCAGAAGAAATTGATCTATCTAAATGTATTTTTTAACCATATATATTTCTTAAAAATCGACACAGATTTACAAAGTAAAATTTATTTTATTCAAATATTTTTTTATATTATTACTAATCATTTAACTATCACATAATATCATCCAAAATAAAAACTATTAGAAAATCCAATTTTCTCAATTTCTTTTTTAATCAAAAGTAAATTAAATTTGTCTCTGGATAACATTTGAACTTAAGTCGTCATTCACAGGCACTTTAACGGTCTACCAGTGAAGGGTGAATTGACGTTGTCCGTTTACGCAGTATTCTTCTCTGGGGTATTACAACCAGTGTTTTCAACACCCGATCGAAAGGTTATTGACTTTAATGGTGAAGCAACCGTCTTATATGATCTTAAGACTGACTTAGACTTAGCGGAAGATGCAGCGAGGCCTCTGGTTGTGGAAGCTGTTTTGGAGGAGAAAGATACTTTAATTCGTCAAAATGTATCAACACGAATCTTGCTTATGAGAACTCCCTATAGGCTCAAAGTCACTGCTCCAGATCGATTCAAGCCCAATTTACCATATAACGTGCAGGTGATCTTTTTAATATTACCTATATTATAATTACAATAATTTTATTGAATTTTATTTATACAGATCATAATTTTAACTCTCTCTCATAGCTTCACGCTGTGTAATGGATATGACAGGCTAGGCAGAGGTAGCCTGGGAACCTATTGAAAAGACACATCGTTCCACCGCCGCTCCTTTTTGTCTCCGTCCTTTTTTTTCAGAGCGAAAAAATGAAAACATTCAATATTTAATTTGAAAATATTAAATATTTCGCAGTCACAAAAAAACTGTCATAATTTTAGCAATTTTATTAATTGTAGATAGAATTAGTAGATTCACTAGGAAAAACGATGGATATAGCAGGAGATGTGTCCGTGGAACGTTTGTGGGATGACGGAGCTCCTCTAAACAAGACTACCGTATCACTGAACAAAGGCTTCGTCAAATACACATTTACACCAGACGTTGCGCACACTAATTCTACTCTAAATCTAGTGGTAAGAGATTTTTATGAATTGTGTTGTTTTTAAATACATGTATTTTTTTTAAAAAATAGCGATAAAAATAATAATATAATATAAATTTAAACACGATTTAAGAACAAAGCTCGGTCATCCGAGTACTATTTTATAAACGATTTATTTTTAATTTATTACGCCATTCTTTATTTAGATTAAATTCAAAGATGTGTCAGAGCGAGTGGTAAACGTTCAGAAAAGTTTGGAGAGTAGTGGACAATTCTTAAACATTGAGCTCCTGACACCTAACATCACGACGGGAGGCGAAATGAGGGCGAGGATCGATGCCAGTGAACCAATGGATCTCGTACATTACGTTGTCATCGGACGTGGAGACATACTTGTCGCGAAGACTTACGAAGTGAGTGTATTTTAATGTTATGTCAACACGCTAAAACTATTTTTTAACTTCATATGTATATTTCCCGTAATGAGTGAAGTAATCGGAAATGAAAATATTAAAACATCCTGTTTGCCATTCTACCTGTATTTATGAGAAACTAAAACGATTTCTATATAAGTATTTTAAAGTAAATGGTATCCACGAATGTTACGACCTCAGTCAGTTATTTCCCAAATCCCAACAGCTAAGTCCGGCGCGGCGCAGCGTGGACGTGACGGCGGCGGCGGCGGCGGGCGCGGCGCCGGGCGCCACGCTGCTGGCCTGGTACCCGCGCGTGTCGGGCGACGTCGTGTCGGCCGCGCTCTATGTGCCTCAGCGGGACGTGTTGCAGCATAAGGTACAGTCTAGTATCTATGTACAAATGGGTTTTTTTTTCAGTGACTCAACTGCTGTTGCGTCTTTACAACGTCACCGGACGTGGAGGAGCAAGTGTGACTCGCCCCTAAAGAAATAAATACGAGATTTTATGAACGCTCATGAAAGAAAAGCCGATCGCAGGGGACGTACGCTTATCAGGATGGTCTGTGACCGTGCGTACAAATGGATGAACGTTCATTTATATATGTTATCAGAATATGATCATCACGTTCTAATCCTTTTGTTTATATTCTGTTTCTTAATTTCTTTTTTTCAATTCTCCATCAATAGTATCAACATATATATCAACAGTAGATAGAAAACAGAATGATATGATCAAGTTTATTTTCTTACGCATAATTCATAAATATTTAGATTTTATTTGTTTCTTCTATTCTAAAAATAAGTAAGTTAAAATAAGAAACCAATAATTTCAGTGAAACTAAATTTTTATTTACCATGACGCAGTTCTAATTTGGAACGCTTTCTTTTGGGTTGCACGATAGTTGGGTGTACGAGGAGCTTACAGGTTAACAAAGATATAGAATTTAATGCATTTACTTGTAATATAATATAATTTCACTATAGATGCATACTGTACCTATCTTCGTATTTAAAAGAGTCAGTAGATGGAACCTAATATTAAGACACTCCGTTCCCGATTTTCCGCCGAATATTCAAAATATTGAGTATTGAGTTGCGGAACGATGCTTAAGAATATTAATATTAATAATAATAATAATAAGCCTATATTTCTATGACTTGATAATAAAAAATATAAAACTATGAAAAAACTACATCAAAACATATTCAAGACATAGCCCCTTTTCGGGTATAGGCCTCCTCCAAACTTTTCTGTCTTGTGCTAATCTAAGCTGTATACATTTATTCCCAGCAACTTTAATAATGTCTACCCAGCGGTCTTTAGGTTTTCCCACCTTCCTTTTCCGCTTGGACCCATCCACTTGGTGACGCGCTTTGTCCACCTATCGTCTGTTGTCCGACCTACATGACCTGCCTATTTCCATTTAAGGTTTGGCGTGTACTACACTGCGTCAATTATTTTGGTTTTCTTTCTTATATTCTTGCTCCTTTGTTTATCTCTTAGCCTGATTTCTAGAATGCTTCGTTCCATTGCACGCTGAAACGAGCGTATTTTCTTTTTTATTTTATCCGTATATATCCAGGTTTGTGCGCCATAGGATAGACATGGTAGCAAGCTCGAATCTATTACTTTTTTCTTCAAATGTAGATGTTTTGTTTTGATTTCAATATATCCTTTAAACTCCAGTATTTTTTTTTTTTCAGGTTATATTAATTCGACGCTTTATTTCATCCTCATGCCTCAATTTCTTGAAAGATATTTGTTTGCCTAGTAAAATATTCATCTACGTATTAAATATTTACATCGCTTACCGTTATAGGATTTCTTTGACTATTTGTAGAAACTTTTGTTTTTATAGTGTTCATTTCTAAACCTATGACTTGACTCGCTTTGTTTATTTCTACTAGCTATTTTGATGTATTTTTGTTTTGATGTACTTGCGAAGAGCACAATATCATCAGGAAAACGGAGATTACTTAAGAATTCTCTACCAATTAATATGCCTTTCTTACTCCAATCTAATGTCCTTTGTAATGTTTTGAAGTACAGCTATAAATATTTTAGGTGACATCGTGTCGCCTTGTTTCACTCCTCTCCGTATATGTATTATTGGCCCAAGTCTATCTAGCTTTACTCTGTTTATACTTTTCTTGTATAATGTTTATTTTAATATATCTTTTATAATGTTTATATATTCGGTTAACACATCTTGATGTACCAGGGCTTGCCAAATACTTGTATGGGAAATTGAGTCGACGGTTTTTGCATAACGATATATCCACTTTGCTCTATTCGTTTTTCTATGCACATGGCGAACAATTTATACATAGATGACAATAGGTTAATAGGTCTATAATTATTAATATCTGAAGAATCTCCCTTTTTGTTTAAAATAATTAAACGAGATTCATCCCAGGTTTTAGATATTTCTTGTTTCTCGTGTATTTGCTACTTCCACTCTGGTAAAGATTTTGATAGAAATTAGTAGCAATGTTTATTGAATTTTCTCTAGTTAGAGCAAGGATATTAAAATATATAAATGAAACGTTATTCTAAAATGTTCAAACATTTTCTGTCAGGTGACGGTAACGCCAATAACGGCAGGTGCGCTCCTACGGCCCAACGGGCTGGTGGAGTTCCGCGTGTCGGGCGAGCCCGGCGCCGCGGCCGCGCTGCTCGGCGGGGACCACAACGCCATAGCCAACGGCCTCGCCGCCGCTGACGGTCTCGGACAAGGACTTGATATGCATACGGTGAGTTATCTTCGGGCTCATTTAGTTTGATCGTCAAAGCAATCGTTACACAGCCTTCGGGTATCGGGGAGGGATTCCCCGACTATGGGCTATCTACTTAAAATTTCCCACCGAGTCCGTGGTGGCTACATGTTCGTTAGATTCAAAACGCGCCTACAAGAGTCTATTCAAACACATAATATTTTGAATTTCAATTTAAATAATTATTATCAAGCGTTGCCGTTATACATTCGATATTTTGTGTGTAAATTGTTGCCAATCGCTTAATATTATCAATATAACCAGGTATTTTAATATTCACGGGGTGGTGTGTGAAAGTATTTTCAATTTCAGAGTCTTTTAAATCAGTTGGTCATATTTTGTTAACATATAGCTTATTTATTTATTTGTTCTTTATTGTACACAATTTATACCAATAAATTTGCACAAAAGGAGGGCTTAACGCTCAACAGCATTTTCTGCCAGCCAACCTCGTCAGGTGGGAAATGTAGAAGTAGGTGTACAATATTATTACATACATACACTCATATATATATACATATATACACACATACACATACATATTTATAAATATATACATACATATACATACAGATATACATACATAACCATATAAACGCATACTCGTATACCAATATATATGATATAAAACAACAAATACAAATTCATAATACATATATTATTACTATATAAACTATATTTTATATTTCAATGTGGTTCCGTAAAAAATATTTTTTTATAGCTTATAAATAAAATATATTTTATTTTGTTATATTTTTGTTTAGATATACATAACATATTGTAAAATTACTCCGATATTGATATAATCCGATATATAAAATAAAAAATAAATAAAAATATACTTTACGAACACAAATACTTACGTTAATTATATTATCATATTTATGTCTGTCAATATAACTTACTATATTGAACGACCTTGTTAAATATGTACCTAGTCACGATTCATTCATTTCAAAGAACATTTCATTTCATACATACATTAATATGGTTGTGAATGATAAAAAATACAATTCAAATTTTAAGTACTATCAAAGCGTTTTTAAACTATATATATGTATTTGATTTAAGGTATAGATAATACAAATAAATTAACTATGGTTTCTAGATCGAACGAGAAGTAGAAAGTTTCAGCGGATTAAAACATTCACTATTTAAAAATGAAGATCACTTGCCTACATTGGGCTTGGATTTAGGCGGTCGGAACTCTTCAGACGTTTTTAGTGTGAGTATATTGATTTGTAAAATTTGTATGATAGATATATGAATTCCTTGTTACTTACTACGAGTTAGAGTTCGTACAGCCATGATTTTGATTAGTTCTCGTATATTGTTTTAGAATGCTGGTGTAGTAATTTTAACGGATGGTCTCTTAGTATCAAGTGAGGAACCAGGTAAGAAATAAAAATTTAGTTATCTAAATATGATATAATTAACCTTTTAATTACTTTATAATTTTATTACAAATATCGTATCTATTTTTGAAATATATTATTATATTAACTATTATTTACTTTAATGTACTTTAATAGTGGTTAGGAATCAAATATCTATTATTAAAATATCTAAAAAAAATATTATGAGCTATTCCACTTATTATTTCATCAACCGTAATAGAATTTCTTTGCCCCTCAGTTTCTCCTTCTGTCCATTTAACTCATATATATAATGTACTATAATAAATATGTACGTTTTGGCAGATGGATGCACGCAAAAATTTCTGATAGATTTTGGATATTTTTTTTAAGTTCATAAATGTTAACATTTTGTATAATACAACAATAACATTAAGCGGGTGAAGCCGCGAGTGGGTCGCTAGTTTACATATAAACGTATAAACATAAATAATGGTCGTAGCCACAGTGGAGGCCCTCGAGACCGGCACGCGCGCGCCGCAGGCCGGGCCCTACGCGTTCAGCCGCGTGCCGCCGCCGCCCGCGCCCCGCTTCTACCTGTCGCGCGCGCTGTCTCCGCACTCTACTTGGATGTTCACTAATATTACTATCGGGTAAGTTATCTTATAGTCTTTATATAAAGATATCGTTGTGCGCTCAACATTGTTGCGCGTGGACTATAGAATGCATGTACAATATATCCCCGTTTCGTATCGTTTTGAATAACTTATAAGTACCAAGTTTAGAGATAGTAAAGCGAAACGAAACAAAGCGCGGCGTTGAGTTCCGCCACTCAACATGCAATGCCTCAAATAATGTGGAAAGTAGGGAACGGAATGAAGTGTGTTAAGATAGATTTTCAAGCTCCCCGCCTACCGTCCAACCTCATTCATTAATGTATTTATAAAATACGTATTATTAACGCTTCGGTCATATTAAGATGATTGAGAGACAACACAATGCTCGCTACATATATTTATAAATTCAATATATTTATAATTCTATTATTAATAGAATAAATAAATACAATAAATCGTTGTTGTTTCAAAAAAAAAATATATATTAAAGAAGCGCTTTATGTATAATTTTAAACTATTTGTTCTTAGTAACGAGGGCATGGGCACACGAGAGCGTTGGTCACCCATCATTCCTGGGGAATGGTCGGTAGGCGCTTTCGCCATTCACCCAACATTGGGCCTAGGTCTTGCTGAGCCGAAAAAAATTACAACAGCTCTCCCACTGTCAATAACCGCAGAGCTCCCAGAAACTTTGCAAAGGGGAGAAGCCGTCGCCATTGTTATTACATTAAAAAGCTCCCTCAACGCGGACACTTCAGTACAAGTAACTTTCCACAATTCCGACCAGTACTACGAATTCGAACTATTGGAGAATAGTGTCGATGCCGCTAAAAGTAAGTACAGGATTGCATACTTATTAAAAACATTTCATTTACACTTGTGACTTAGCTTTACTAGACTAACAGCTTTAATTCACATAGTAGCACTAAGAACATTTATACGCAATACTTAAAGGATCAATAACATTAAAAGTAAATTTAATTATAAAGAAACAAATTTGGACAACAATTGAATTTGAATTATCCTAAGTTATCTCTTTAAAAACCAATAGGGCTATAAGCATTAACATCATGTAAAGAAAAGAAAGAGTAATTGATATAATATGATGAGTACAGAAATCGAGTTGTACCGCCGTGTGGCGGTGTCGGTGCCGGCGCGCGGCGCCGCCAGCACGGCGTTCCTGGTGACGGCGGCGCGCGCCGGCGAGGCGCCCGTCATCGTCGAGGCCAACGGCAATGGCGTGTCCGCTTCGCTCTTTAGGACTATTGATGTCAAGGTATTTGTTATATTATTTATATTTTTTAACTACATGCAGTATGCCGTATATTACCTGGTATGCAGAGGACACCTAATATAAAGATGCTCCGTCCCTTTCACACCTCCTAGTTTCTGACACATAAGCCTGCAGTGTAGAAAAAATAAAATTAATCATACCCCAGAGCGGGAATCGTATCCACAACTCGTATTGTTTACTATAGAGTTACGAGGAAATATAATAAGAATATTTGGCTTTAAATTATTAATCTTTAGGTTTTAGTTTCCTAAATCTTATAATACATTGCATAATCATTTAAGTCATTTAAATGACCTCTTAAGACTTAAAATGAAAACTCCATTAATTTATTATTAAGTGTTCAAATTATATGTCTAATATTATAAAATTAATGAATTCTCCAATTACTACAGTAATATGTACGAATAATATTATATTTTATAAATTAACCTGATTAGAGATAGATATATTAGGGTTAAGTTCACAACCGTTTGGAATTGCGGAGCGAAATCTTAGCAATACAAGGATTCGATGATTTGTGAAGTGTGAACTTGAAATGACCAATCAGTATAGCGGGTAGTAATATTCGTTTTTAAAATCATATACAATTCCTTTTGACTGCGGATGGTATTAGATTGTTCGGAGTTTTTAATGTTAAAAGTTATAACCCTGATGACCCTGGGGCAACCCTGTTGGGGTCTACCCGAAGTGATAATACATATAACGAAGATGTTGATAAGACGATATATTCAATTCTTTTATTTTGTGTTACCAACGAACGAACAATAATTAAATTGATTTCATAATTGCGCACTTAGAGACATAATTTAGGACACACACTGAATGTTTACAAATGTTTAGTTTAAATAAAATTATCTTTTGTGTAATCCCCTACAGATGTGTCAACAAAATGTAAATGTGCTTCGAAGTATGTATGACTGTTCAATGACCGGACACGTAAAGAGAAACAAGCAACTCCCTCGGATAGTTTTTTTCAGGATTAGTTGAATTATCTTATTATGCGTTTCATATACACGTAGTTACAGTTGTATTAAAATATTGTTATACAAAAAATGCGAAAAACAATTAACAGTAAAGTAATAACTGCTAAGTTATAACTTTTTAAAGGTAACAACGATAAGGTCAATAAACAGATTTCAGTTTGACCGACCCTCAATAGGAATCCCTGATTGTGGGAAACTACATATACAAATCTATAGTATTCTTCTTTGTGATAATGTTATAAATTAAGAAATTCCTGAGTTTTCCTTAAGCGGATTTTTGACACAATAAGCTCAAAAACTAAGCGTCTTTTTTGTGCCATGACTTAGAAGTTATATTTTTTTCTGCGCTGCAAGGGACGGGCACTGAATATTTGACATTAATTTCCACTTGACATCTCCACGAATTTAAAAAAGATAAAAAATTTAGACGAACAAAAAGACAGACAGACTACAATATGATCTTTAAGGACTTAATTTTTATTAAAATCTGATATTAATATGCATTGTCATAATTTAGGACGGCTACTCAGAGGATATATGGTCGTGGGTCCTGCTCGACGGGCGGCGCGGGGTGGCGCGCGGCAACGTGTCCCTGACGCCGGCGCCCGGCACGCGCCTCGGCGCCGTGTCGCTAGAGGCCACGGGAGACTTGATGGCGAATGCTCTCAGAGCTTTGAAGGCACCTCCCATGGTTGCAGCAGACCCTACTTATGCTTTACGACCGATGGCTAGGGCGTGTGTTGTTCTGGATTACTTACAAGTGAGTTTGTAAATTTAAATTTTTCTTTGCAGTTTATTTTAATTTTCATTAAACGTTTTATGTTTGGGTTATTGGTGGTCGTTTTTGTCATTATTACTGTTACAAATTTGAAAGGTTTGTATTGTTAATTTAAGTAGTACCTAGAAGGTGTTAATCTTATAGTCTTTATTAATTTTCAGGCTACCGAACAAGACGATGAGACGACTATAGTAAAAGACGCGCGGTTGCAAACGTCGACCGGATACCAACGCCTCATGGCCTTCCGCCGCCCGGACGGATCTTTTTCACAAGAAATCGGTGATGATGCTGTGTCAGATGTTTGGTTAGTAATTGTATTTTACCATAAAACTTTTACATATGGATTGGTATTTATAATAAATTCTTATATCGGTATACATCAGGAGTAGGTTTAGTTAAAAAAACCGCTAATTATTAGAAATTAGCTTGTTGTGTCCATTCTTCATACATATTTTAACCAAAATTAACTTTAATTAACTGACATTTAAATCTTTGTCTTAAAATAACGAACTTTAATTGTAATAGATTTTGTATTTAAGGAAAAAATATTATTTTATAGGCATGCATACTGTTAGCCACGTATGGAACAGCCTCAGGTAAAGCCATATTCACTCCATGAGGTGAACTTCATGAGGTCGGCGCACTTGTGTGCTTTTTCGGACATCAGGGATTCATGCAAAAAAATCAATCAACAGTCCTATAGTAAACATAGACTAATAGTAGAGATTTTTGTGGATGACTTCGTCGTTCGGGAAAAGTCGTAATGAACTGAAGATAGAGTATTTGAGGCAGGCTCACTGTCACGTTGCAGGGCGACGGCGACGGCGGCGCGCTGGCTGTCGCGCTCGGCGCGCTACGTGGCGGTGTCGCCGACGGCGGCGGCGGCGGCGGCGCGCTGGCTGGCGGCGGCGCAGCGCCCCGACGGCAGCTGGGAGCCGCCCGCCGCCCGCGCGCGCCCGCACGCCGCCGCGCTCGTGCCGCTCGCCGCCAACGCCTTACTCGCTTTGTTGGAGACTAAGGTTACTATTGTATTTTACTGGAAACCCATCTTGTATATAGTATAGATAATTTGTCTAAAAATGTTCATACAAAATGATATTTTTTTTATTATTATGCAATCAATATTGTTTATGTCAAATCTTTGTGTATGTAATATACATGATGTCTCCAAACGGTCTACCAAATCCAACCCGCTTAAACTGCAACTTCCACACATAACCTTTATATGTGTAGAAGTCTGCAGTCTCTTTCTAGCTCTTCTCAAACTGACATAATATAATAGAAAACAGAAAACATAAAGTTAAAGGAAATAGAGAAGCCTAAACCATACTTGATAAGCTATTCCGTAGTGTTTCCATATATTAATTATTTGTGAAAAATAAATGGCAAAAAAGATGCTACAGCTACTTGGCTTATTGCACATGTTCAACGAGTTGCTAAATAAATGCCTATGAACTCTGATTTACCAGAAGAAGAAATAAAAGTATTAAAAATTGAAATCAGATTTTTTTTTAAATGTTTCCAATTCCAGGCCAACGACGTGCTGTACAAGAACGCAATAAATAAAGCCCAGGACTTCATAGCTAAGTCGTTATCGGCGGAGCTGGACGCGTACTCCCTAGCGCTGGCGAGCAGCGCGCTGGCGGCCGCGAGACACCCGCAGGCGGCAGACGCGTTACAACTTATGGATAAATATTCTAATACTACGGGTAATTACAGTTCACATTACATTTTTTTTTTCAGACTGTAAGTAGATAGTGGGAAACTATTATTCACTATGTTCAAGAATTTATATTATTTTAATTTGGTTTTAAAACAGATATATGGAAATAAGATGTTATGTGAAATTTTTACTCGTTTTAGATTTATTTTACAAAAAGTCTTTTTTCGAGTATCTAGGAGGTAAAAATCAATCGAACCATTGAAATTTCAGGAGATTTCATGAAAAGAAATCTCCTGAAATTTCAATGGTTCGATTGATTTTTAAACAAAATAAAGTATTGATTTACAGCAACAACATTATTCTGGTCGCGTAAAATCTCCGGATCGGAATGGCGTAATCCGTGGTTGAAGGGCAACAGTCTAGAAGCTTCGACGGCAGCGTGGGCTATGCGTGCCATGCTCGCCGCCAGCTTGATCGACGAGGCGGTGCCCGTCGCGCAGTACCTCATACAGGCCTTGGGGCCCGACGATCAAGATCCAGAAGTTGTGAGTTGGAAATCAATTATTGAACATCTCCATGGACAGAAAGTCTAGTAAACATCCAGCTTTTTTCTTTTTTTTTCTTGCTAAAAGTATAATAAAAAAAGACAAACTGTTCCCCACTTAATTTCTTTGGATCGAGATGTAATCGTAGCATTTACAGTCGGATGTTGTCCCACACACGCACGTCACAACAACCTCAAATCAAGTTATATGTTCAAATCCTGGAATCATATGAAACGTTACTATTCTTATAATGCAATAACACTTATAACAAATATTTAATGCATATTGTTACAGCTGGACGCGCTATCCCAATTCGCCATAGCTATAAAGGCGCCGACCAAGTTGCGGCTGTCCGTGCGCGCGGGCGACGGCGAGCCGCGCAACTTCAACATCGATAGCGACAACGCACTCATTATACAGACGCAATTGGTACTTTGTTATTTTTTTTTTGTAATTTATGTTATAATATAAAGTAAAACATAATATTTTCTGCTGTCAGCTGATCCTGACAATAAGATGAATTTGTATATGTAATGTTAATAGCATTTGATGACTTCTCGGACAACATAACACAATAAAAATCAAATCTCGAAAGAATGAATGACACTATAAAAAATATCACTTGTCTGCGGTGTTAAAACAATCAGGTTTAAACTATAAAGAAAATTACTATACTGGATAATCTAAGGTTATTTTTCTAGATGGACAAAAGCAAGACCTCGAATTTAAATTTAAAATACAACGATAACCGAATCCAGAAAGTAAAATGTAATCGGCCATCATTACAGCAGTTTTCGAGAACACTTCCCTTAAGGTATATTAAGCCTTAGCTTTTCGAGCGACTGCCAGTATCGCGATCATCTGGAAAGCAAGGCCAAATTGGATCGAGCCCAGCACCGATTCGGCCTCGGTTCTCACCTGTAGGCTATTTAATCGCATACCACATAGAGCCGTTAGAATCGTTGGGGGCCAAATGATCTGTGTGGGGTTTGATACTTTGCACAGAGACGTATCCTTCCAGTGCGTTCTCTACCGCATTTATCAAGGGGAGTGTTCTGGAGAACTGTTTGACTTGGTACATGCCGCCGAATTTACCAACCGCACAGTACGTCACAAGCTAAAGTACAATCCACATTATCTGAAGACGTGGCACTCGACTACTGTGCGGTGTTTGGAAGGAATTTTCATCCACGCGCGACACATTTGTGGAATAGCCTACCTGAGGCAGTTTTCCAGGTCGATACGACATGGGTACCTTCAATAAGCGTAGGGTTGTCGGGCCGTTACCAATAATTACAACCCTGCCACAGGTGCGAGAGGTGCGCAACGCGAGCGCCGCGACGGAGGGGCGCGGCGTGGGCGCGGTGGGGCTGGCGGCGCGCGGCGCCTCCAACGTGACGGCGGCGTGGCCGCGCTACACGCTCGACCCGCGCGTCGACTACGTGTCCACCGGACACCGCCTGCAGCTGTCCATCTGTGTGGGGTGTGTACTGTACTGTACTGTAGCAGAACCAGCTTCCCGCAGAGACATTTTAAGCCCCACGTACAGCTTCTTTTCAAGAGTAACGTCTTGGATTGTGTAGTAAAACTTGACTTGTTTCCTTGCCAGAGCAAAGAAATGTAAATAATTCCTTTCAATAAATTCTTCTGAATAGAAATCGAGCGTTATTAGTTACATAAATACAATGCTTCTGCTCCGCGGCTGACAAATACTTAAAATCATTAGGCAAAGCTTGATAATAAATATCTTGTTGGCTTTTTTTCAGTGGTTACAAAATTTTAAGTTATACTAAGTCCCTCGATAGTGGCTTCCTGTAGATCTGATACTATAATTGTTTTTACATAAGTTAATTTTATTTCAAAAGTAATGTAATGGTCCAATGAAATAAAAATATTTTGATATGACTCATTCGTTGAACCTATAGGCTATTCTATTTTTTTTACCCATTTATGTCAGGTATTATAAAGCGATACAAAATGATTAATAAAAAAATAAAAATGTAAATTTAAAAAAGCAGGTGTTCTCTATAATAACTTTGCTTCCAGATATGTACCAGTGCCTAGTGAAAAGGAAAGTGGCTTGGCACTTCTTACGGTACAGCTGCCTTCAGGATACTTAGCAGATATCAACACCATCACTGAACTTACGGTAACAGAATATTTTGTTCATATCGACATATAAATATAAAAAGATATAAAATTATTTGTGTAATTCAAAAGATCTACGTTCTACAGTACAATGGGCTTAACGTGATTTACTCTTCTTAGATATAATACAAATATATTTTATATCGAAATAAAAATGAAGTTTGTTCTTTACTTAAACTTATATTTAATAGGTATAATAACTATTATATTTAGAACAAATACAGATAGGATTATAGTTGGGACTATCGCAGTGGAACATAGTTAGGCTATAAACGCAAGTTGTGGAACAATTTAAACCTGATACAATGGAATTTTTAATTCCTCGCTCTGATAGCAGGAAAAAGCCCGGCGTTGAGTTCTTTCACTCAACGCTCAATGTATAGAAAACGTGAGTGATGTTTTTCAATACTAGGTTGTCTCTGCCTATGAAATAGTGATAATATATGTAACGTTGTTGTTGTCAGGCGGCGCGCCACGTGGTGGGCGCGCGCGTGCTGCGCGGCGGCGCGCGCGTGGCGGCGTGGCTGCGCGCCGGCGCGGCCGAGCGCTGCGCCACGCTGGCGGCGCCGCGCGCGCTGCCCGTCGCGCGCCAGCGCCCCGCCTGGGTCACGCTGCAGGATCTATATGATTCTAGTGAGTTCACCTTCTATATGAATTTCTATTTCCTTCTACTTTGTTACAAATATGTTTTGTAGAAACAAGTAAAAGAACATCATTTCTTTTATTTTTTTTAATATTAATTAAAACTAGACTTAAGTGACTATATAAATTTTAGATTCTTTATTCAGATTCTTAAAAGGGTCCAATGATTCTTTCAAATTTCAAATTAACTTAATCAACATGTAAAAAACTATATGTAAATAAACTTAACAAATATTCACATTCATCATTACAATTCACTTGATTTTGATATTCTATTGGTTCTAAGTTTACACAAATGCACAAAGGTTGGAGAAATTAGGACGTAGATGGCATTGGTTGTAGGTCAGGACCGCTTTGTTTCTATTTTGTATGGCAATTTTAAGATTATACTTGCCTTTGCTTTGCCACCGCTATAGTAGGCTCGGCTTTATGTTCATACTACAACTGTCGCGACTATCAGACCCTGAGCTTCATGGATTGTCAGTACTTTTTAACGTATGTCCCGGAATCATTAGGAATTCTTTCTCCTCTTAAGTAAACGTGAGTTAGAGGATTTCACTTAGGTTATGAGGTACTAGCTTAGTTCAAATATTATCTATTCGGAGTACAGTGACATCCATGGGGCTTCTATGGATACATAATATGTCTTGATTGATGCCGATTATTCTTTATAGGCTTACAGTACAACATATCGAAAAGACTCTCTCTAAAAGTAATAATTCTTTGACTTTTGACTTTATACCCCATTGACGAGTATTGATGCCATAGTTCTGGTGAAAGGTAACCAGATTTCCTATACATACCGACAACTTCTCCTGGCTGCTTCTGTAGTGTTGGTAGTTATGATATCTTTGTGATCCAGTAAGTGCTTTATGATCCAGGTTGTTTTACCGCATCTGGGAACACCGTTGACCCACTGAATCCTAGGGTTTTCCCCTGCTCCCGGCGACGTGGATTCTAGAGTGTTACCGAGGTTTTCCAACTTCCCAAGCATTCCCTCTCCAATATTACACTTATGCATTTGGCTATGACTACGATAGGGTCATTGTTGGGTGCGTTAAAGTTGAGGTTACCTGTTTGTCTGGGTTCATTCAATTCTACAAAGCCGACTGTAGCATTATACGCCACCATATAACTTTTATGTTGCCTCTGATGTTTTAGGCTATGTCATTGTTATATATAGCCGCTGGTTCCTATTTTTTCATTTTCGCTCTTGTTAACCTGGCCCGAGTTCTGGTAAGTGGATTTTTTTAGACTCCTGTACCGCCTTCGCCCTGTCGTGGTATTGCCTCTTGCCTATAAGGTTAGACACGGTCGATATTAAGGCGCTGCATGCAATACTTACGGCTTGATTTTATTGCTTTGTCTTGGATTATGCTTCTGCCGTCTTACGCTGAAAACGGTCTAAACCACTTCCACTTGTCGAAAGAATTATAAGTGGTTTATCCTTAAACACCTAAATATAAAACAGCAACACGGCGAGTATGGAGGAAATGTCACTATGTAGAGTCTAGAACCAGAGCTCTAAATCTTATCCAATTCAAACAAGTTGTGAAAAAAGGAAATGTTATTATTAGTGTATTCTCGGTACAACAATTCTCTGTATTTCTTTACTTTTTTCATTTATGGTATACTTGTAGTTACAATAACTTATATACAACACAATGAATAATTTATATCAAAGAGAGATCTCTGCCAGAAGCCCTTGAATGAGAAAAGTTAACACGAATCATTTTTCTTGGTGCAGTATCAAAATAAGTACTACCTTAAAGAATATGTAGGTTAGGCACTTGTATCGTTATCAAGGCCTGTCGTGACGCTGAGTAGGTACAAATGTATGACTCTAAACGGTACAGGAGGAGGGGAAAGAAACTCCCGAGTCTGGCGTAAAGACACTGTTCCGTAACAGTGTCTTTACACTAGGTACCAAGTTTCCTCTGCCTATCCTGCCATGTGCCAGATATAGCGTGAAGCTGAGAAAAAATTCATATCATAACCTTTCTGGTGAAGTGGTGCAGATAGATGCGTCACAATATCCGCTTGTTCCGCGCTATTTATCATATTTGATCATGTCAAAAATAATTTATGCAATAAATGATGTATTGTAATCTGTTGCAGGTCACAGAGCGCGCGTGTTCTACCAGGCTGTGAGCGCCAGCGCGTGCGACGTGTGCCGCGCGTGGGCGTCGTGCGAGCGCGCGTGCGGCGCCGCGGCGGGGCAGCGCGCCGGCGACGCGCCCGCCGCGCGCTCCGTGCCCGCCGCCCCCGCCGCGCCCGCCGCCGCGCCGCGCCGCGCGCCCCCACTCGCCGCGCTGCTGGGGGCACTCGTCATGTTGCTGCGCTAACGTTATTGTACCGTGGCGGCATTTGGAGCTTGTGATCATTTTATAGGCAAATAAAGTTAGACAGACTAATTAGCAAAAGCAAAATCAATGCTCAGTTAATTTTCATACTTTAAAATTTTAAACCGCTGAACGAAAAATATCTAAACTTTTTATTGAATGTTAAGTATTCTTTAGGTACATGAAGTGTTTGAGCTATACAATAAAATGATTTATCAAGATTTTCATTTTCTACGTTATAAGAGTTAACTCGATTTCGATACGTACTGTATGATAAGTTACGTGCTTGCAAGTGCACGCTGAAGGTATAACCTCCAGTGGTATATATTATAAATGATTTGCCAATTGAATATTTAAAACATAGTACTGTTATAATTACACTTTATTCCGTCCTTAAATGTTTCTCACATTCTGTGATATCAATAGTTTTTTTTAATATTATTTAGATTATTATAGTTCTTATATGATAATTAAAATATAATTATTAATAAGTAGTCATACCTCATATTAAGGTGCTTCCAAATTTAACATGTGGGTTTATAAAGCTCACTGTTTTTTAAAGTATCTTCAATTTTTACTTATTACAAAATCTTTAAACTTTTACCTATTCTTATTTAGTTAGAGCATTTTGTTTATTTATTTAAATGAAATTAAATTTTACACTTCAACAAAAATAATCTATTCTATTTTTAAATCCATATATATAAATCTTACTATTAAATAAATAATTCTATGTCAGAAACTAAATAAAATATACGAATTGACAGATAATAAAAAAACTTGATAATTTATTTAGCTGAATTAACAAAATATTAATATTTAATATAGATATACTTACATAGATTTACAAAGTGTAATTTTAAACTTATTTTTGTATTTATTTAAATAAAAAATAAAAAAGGCATTTTATTCATAGATGGTGACATTTAAGTGTCATTTTTGTTCTATAACAAAAATATATATGTAAATGTATTGGTCAACATGATTGATAGTAAAAAAAAACAAAGTTAAATAAATATAATATTTTATTTTAATTATAGCTTATTGTATTTTTCGTTACTATAATTATGAATATTATGTATATAAATATCATATTATGTTAAAATATATGTAATGAAATATTAATTTGATTGTGGTTGTGATGAAGGCACAATTGCTATAATAACAGAAAATACATTTTCAAGAAATAAATGAACTTACAAAACTATTTTATTTTTTTATTTTTCTATTTCAAAACTTCCGACACAGTAGTGTGAACTATGTCGTACTTCGTCGTGAACTTCTGTCTCTATTTAAAAAAAATATCTAATAACATTTTATGCTATTTTATGCCTCCATATTTTCAAAAGTATTAAAAGTTACATTATATTTCCCGAACGTATACCTTTAAATTTAGATATGTATTATATTAAAAACTGAACGGAATTATACATGAATAGCCATTTGAAAAAAATATATTTAAATTTCCATCTTTTTAATCATCCAGTGAAAGAAACCTAAAATAGAAAATGACATTGACAGCGGCACCGCCGAAGCCTTTATCCACCCCCATAAACTGAAAACAAAATTAATATTAGTAAAAAAATATATATACTTTTTAAAAAAATAAAAGCAATTTATTGCTACATAATAAGACAGAGGCAATCGGTAAGATGTGTATGCGTATATATTTTAAATATTATCTAAATACTAATAGAAAAATGTTTACTCGTATGGGTCATCGGATATATAATAAGGTTCCGTCGGCAAGACACCACAATCAGCAATAATTACAGGAACTTCCGGTCTGTCCTCCATATCCGTCGGCGTTTGTTCTATCATATGCACTACTTTTTGTCCTTCCACTACCTGATGAGAAATATTACACAATATTACACATACCATTAAAAGCTTTTAATCACATTTAAATGACAAAAGTTTTAAATTAAATAGCTTATTAATTTTCATGGATAATTTTTGACACACTTAAGTAATTAACATACCTTTCCTATTACCGAATGTAAGTTATCCAACCAGGGTGTGGGTTTCGTCGTTATAAGAAACTGGCAACCATTCGTATCCTTTCCTAATACAAAGAACGATTAAACGAATAACTTTGTTATATATATTTGTAATATTACATCATACCTTCCATATAAACTATGTACGTGTACTTAACGATAAGTTTAAATTGAAATTAATTTCAAATAACAATCTATTTGTACCTTATCTGTTTTCATTTCAACCTTTACGTACCATTATTAGCCATTGATACAAATCCAGCTGCACTGTGCTCTGTATCTAAGTTTTCATCTTCAAAAGTTCTACCATATATGCTGATAGAACCTTTGCCGTCATCAGATACTACGTCCCCTCCTTATAATAAATTTATTGTTTATTCATTACATTATATTTTGTAATCAAATTACACTGTGAGTTTATCTCTCTTATACTAACTCACCTTGTACCATAAATCTTCTTATAACACGATTGAAACTAGTGCCTTTATACGATTTACCCTTAATTCCTTTCGAAGCCAATACTTTAAAATTCTTCACACCCTTCGGCGCCAAATCACCAAACAGTCCGATGACTATGCGACCTATAGGCTTATTTTCTTTGTTTATGTCTAAATAAACTTGATCTGTAACTCTTAATTGACGCGCCTAAAAAGGTGATGGTTATGTATTTTTTGTAATTAATATATTGATTGCAAAATTATATTTTGCGTTGTCCTATTTACTTACGTTGTTTAAAGCAATCAATTGCGACAGAACACTACACACTAAAATAAACTTCATGTTTAAATTTGTATGTTGAAAAAATTAAATGCGATAGACACAGCACAGCTTTAATTTTATACACTTGTATAGTGAATGATAGTAGAGTTTGTGGCTGCTAACTAATTGGATAATAAAATGTTGGGAAGACATAGAAATGTTTTCTATCTACTTGGATAGATATGCTATAGTTTGGTTAGATAGTAAGAACATAGAAAATATATCGTAATTTTAAAATTTAAAGAAGTATTATTTTAAGTAGATAGACTTAAATTTTCGGTATATACTAACTTATCGTTAGGTAGCATATTTGGGCCCATTTTTACCCGACAGCCAAAGAAGAATTATTTTATTTGTGCGTATCTTATATGTAAGTATGTATATAATACTCTTTATTGCTTCATGTTTCCAAAACCGCAGAATAGATCTATGTAATTGAGGTATCATTAGATTAGTCTTAGTAGCCCTACAGACGCAAGTATACGCATTCCGCGCAAGTAATCGGTCGCGAGACGTACTACCGTCTTGTAAGGAAATAGTGCGCGTCAGGAAGAGATCAGACAAAGCCATAATTAGGCGATGCAGGTAGAACATAGAGTCCAGGGCCGCTGGCTTAACGGCAATGGAGGCAGTGGGCCTCCACTTAGAGCAGTGGATTACAAGGAGTTTAGGTTTCCTGACGTAGTGCAGGTGCTGACGGGCCACTGTTGCTTCGGCAAATACTTACAAGTACGTACAGTCTTGCGACATTTCGAGAGGAAATGTCGCAAGACTGTAATGCCTCCATTGATTCGGCGTATTACTCTCTGGATGAATGCCCCGTTTGGGTTCCTAACGCTACCTTATGATAGGTGTAATGGTCTCTTTCTGTAAATCTGTTATCGCACTGAAGGAGAGCGAGAAGCGGAACGAGCGCGCGAGTCAATTGCGAATGGACACTCACACCGACGTCGAAGGCTAGGGGGTAAGAGATCAACTCCCCCTACTCTAGACACTGCGGACACCCTCGGAGAAACCCCGGGGTACCTTGAAGGTAACGGTGGCGTCGACCGACCAAAGAGGTATTAGTATTCGAGAGCAATCCTGCGGCGTCTCATTTAGGCGAAGAGGGTTTCCTCTAGGAAGAGGGAAGGGGGCCGCGTTCGCGTTTGTGGATAGGATCGGATTGGGAGGTAGGACCGATGAGTCCCCAAGGGTGTATTTACCCTAGGGCCAGAAGGGCTATAGCCCGGGGCGGCAGGCCACGAGGGGCGGCCCAGGAGCTGCCCGGGCTTCGGTTTGGACGTTTGAAAAAATATCACAAAAATATTTTAAGATATAAGCTTAAAACGCCCCTGAACCACCGTTTTCTACGTGTAGTTTTCTCATCTGAAGAATTCAAAATTCATTTGAAATATGCAGGCCGCCCCTTGTCCTGAATCGGTTTGAACCGTCAATTTTTTTTTCGCCTCGGTTTTCTTTTCACATTTAAAATTTTGTCCACAGAGAATAATGTAAAATATAAAATCTATATTTCGTTTTGTGTTCTTTCATCCTTTTTATTTTTTTTCTTTCGATGGGGTAGTATGCTGTCGCAGGGCCTACCTCTACAGCGCCACCGGTTTTGTTGGAGGCCGAGCTGGAAGAGCTATGATCTTGAACTGATCACCAGATTGAGTGACTCAAAGAGATATTGCAAACTTGTAGTGGGGCCCCCCACTACAAACAAAGTTCGCAAGCCGAGCTTTGCTCCGCTCGGCGCCTAGCTAGGCCAAATGGGTAGGGCTGTAGATACCCTATTGGAATTTATGTGGGCGTGGGAGGGTGCCAAACAGAAATTCCAGCTGCAGAATTCCGGCGGCTGCTGTATAACTGGGACCTCGTCTCCACCGGCGGGGACGGTATGTGTATCGTGTGCGTTTGCGCTTATGTGTAGTCCTACCTACTTGTTTCACTTTATTCACGACGGTGATAGGGTCAGCTTTATCGAATAGAACATTGCGTAGGCTACGGTAGACCTTACGGAATATTCCCTTAGCTACGGGGAGCGGATAATGGCAGGCTTTTACCACCAGGGTGTTCGGATGGGCCGAGGGCTTTTCAAAGTAGCTACTGGACAGTTTCCTGCAGTGCTCTTGAATGGAGTCGAGATTGATGTCTCTATATAGATCTATTTTGCGCATGAACCAAGGAGCTCCCGTGGCAATACGCAAGATTTTGTTTTACATAATTTGAAAACGATGGAGGCTAGTGTGTGCGAACACTACACTGGCATATAAGAACATTGGCCTGATACAGGTGGTGTACAGGCGGATTTTATTTCTAAAGAACATTTTAAATTTGGCACAGACTAGCGGGTATAGGCAAGAGAGTACGTACACGTACGGGCTGGGCTCTTAGTCCATTTTTATTCAATCTAGTGCTAGATACTATCTCGTCTCACATCCAAGACCAGCCTCCGTGGCTGATGATGTATGCCGATGATATAGCACTCACTGACGAGGATCGGCTGATGCTAGAGCGTAAAGTAAACCTCTGGAATGGTACGCTTGAGAACGGCGGTCTTAAACTAAGTGTGTCGAAGACCACGTACATGGCTTGCGGGAGACCGGACTCAGGCACTATCCATATAACCAAGCCAATCCAAAACCAGCCGCTAAGTCGGAAAAGTTCAGGTACCTCGGATCCGTTATGCACGAGTCTGGAGGCATCTATCACGATGTTCATGGTCGTTGCCTGGGCCAAATGGCGTTGCCTGGACCAAATGGCGAGACGTCACTGGTATGGTCTGCGATCACAGAATACCGACCAAACTCAAGGGGCTGATATACAAGAGCATCTTTCTACCGGTTCTTTTATACGGCAGCGAATACTGGCCAGTATTATCATACGTAACACATTCATTCGAGATAGTCTTGGAGTCCGTGGCATAGCGGATAAGCTCCAAGAGCGTCGCTTGAGATTGTATGGCCATGTTGCGCGCCGGCCTAAGAACTATGTCGGACGCAAGTGCCTTGATATGTCTGTCCCTGGAGTAAGACCAACCGGATGCCCAAGGAAGCGCTGGTTGTATGTCGTGATGCAGGATATAAGAGCCAATGGTCTAACCACTGAGGACCAAAAAGATCATTCTAAGTGGAGTAGGCTTAGTAGGAAGGCAGACCCTGGCACAGCAAGCCGGGATTAATGCCAGGAAAAAGAAGTACGTACGTCGCTTTCCGGCGCACGTATCTCATGTGGTCTTAGAAATTGAGTTTGTTACCCAGGATTACTCCTAGATATTTGGCACTCTATGCTCAAGCAGGCAAAATCATACCTCAAGGTACCTCAAGGTAGGTAGGTATGATTTTGCCTTGCAGAAGAACATGAGGCATGCCATTCGGTTGGGCGAATGGGGAAGAATACTGACGTACTCTTTTCAAGGTTAGGTGGGCCAGGTGCCCAGCCTATTGGTGGCCACCTGTAGGCGATCGGCTAACAGAACTGAATTGCGGGCAGACGCATAGATGGCAGTGTCGTCCGCATAAAGGGTTAGTCAGTGGAGCTTTTGGGATGTCATGTGTTTACAAACTGTACAGAAGTGGCGAGAGTACAAAACCCTGAGGAACACCGGCTCTTATAGGGCGTCTACTGGACAGGGTACCTTCAACCCGGAATCTGAAAGTGCGATTCGATAAGTAAGCTCGTATGAGCTCGAACGCCTTTGCAACATCTAGGAAGATTGCCGCAGACGGCATTTTGTGGTTGGAATGGGAGGTTCTATGATCCAGAATATGTTCTGTGATCCTATGGACTTCTTTCATTCCTTATTGGGGCGGAAAGTTTCAGTAGCCTGAGGCGCGCAATCTTAAAATACGCCCTTGTGAGTCCCACAGTACCGCTTTAATTTAGGCACAAGCGGTGTGCGCAAAAGCGTTTCCCAGGCATTCAAAAAAACTCTTAGTAGCCCTAGTATCTGCAAAGTGGGATACCGGGACCGCACACGGGATGACACCGACTGAATATTTGGGGATTAGTTCGAAAAACAAAGCTTATGTTAATCAATACGTAATATTTATAAAAAATAAAACAATACCTGTTATAATACAGTACAATGTTAATAATATATATTATGTGTTCATTACAATTTAGTTCGCTAATGCCTGCCTAATTAGGATTTAATAAAAAATACATTATTATTATTTATCAATTTTAAATTCAGAAATAGTGATCCTTGCAATAATAGTTTAGTTGTATCTGAATTGCCATTGTTAAGTAAAATTTATTAAAAAAGTATTTTTAATCAATCATTTTTGTATTTGAATAGATCTATGCCTATTCAAATAATGAATGCACAGTATGCTTTTACTATATGCAGATCTACAACAGATCTCGATGATGTGTGCCCCCGAGGTGAATGTAACTAGATGCATCCTAACTGGATGCATCTAGTTACATTTATAACGCTTGTGAAAATTCCCAGAATGCGGTCGAAGTGATTTGTGATTTGTCTAACACTTTTGAACTGCGTAGACCACGATACGTTATTACGTGAACTTAGGAGCCGGCAGCAGTGCTCGTGATCTCATTGCATCGTACCTGAATAATAGGGGATGTTGAATCCTATTATTCAGGTACGTTACTTTAAATAATGTAAAGTCTTCCAGTACCTTTTTGCGGATGAGATTTCCAAAAAAATTGATTCTTGGGCCTCTTTTAATGAAGGATTTTTTTAAAGAAACGTATGTTCAGAAAAATATTCAAAATTACTTAAAGGACTGTTTTTTATAGATATGATATTAATATAAGAAGTACAAACAAGCTCCTAGTTTTCGTCTTCAAAAAGTTCATAAATCTTTTATGGGCATGGTACCCTTATGTATATTTAAAATTTACAGGTAATTTTAGACTTGCCACTTCAAAAATTAAAGCGAAAGTTAAAAATATATTACTGGGCAAAGCATATCATGCAATTCAAGATTATTATCATCATAAGAGTGCGTGGGATTAAATGCTGTTGATTCAAAAGTGCTTGTATTGAAAAAACAATATTTTGAATGCTATCATCACGTCCCAATCAACAATGACATACAAACATGAGCAAATTATTGTTGACACAGTATAATCACAAGGTACGATTTATATCGTTGTAAATAAAAAAATCGTGCACAAACTTATGCATAGTTTGTGCACGATTTTTTTTTTAGTTCGACGCTGTATCTCGCTCAGGCCAGAGGTAGGCAGAGGGAACTTGGGAATGTAGTTTTAAGACACTCCGTTCCGTTCCCTACTTTCCGCCGAATTTAAAACATTGCGTGTTGTGTGGTGAAACTCAACGCCGCCTTGTTACCAGAGCGAAGAAATGAAAATTTTATTTCATTTCCTCGAGTGGGGATTGAACCTACAACCTGTCGGTTTTACACGTCCACATATACAATAGGCCTTATTATGTCGTGATGGCCCGGCAGGCGCCTAATATTTCCAAATCTTTCTAAACGTTTGACTCTCATCAAGACGCTTGTGAGCGCGTGAGTACCTATACTCCTGACATGCAAGCACGGCATATGTCGATGTCGATAAAGTTTCTGCCTTTGTGCTACAGATTTTTTTTTTATTTACGTTAGTTAATAATGTTAAAATAACCTTTTTAACATTATTAACTAACCTAGGTCAAATCATTGAGATCTCATTAATTAATACATATTTAAAAATTCTTGTAGTACTAACATAATCAGGCCCGCCGCAAGCGTGCGCGTAAGGTGTGCATTGCATTCGGGCGGCACATCCGTGGGGGCCGCGAACCGATTCATCATCGTCGCTTAATATTCAATGTTCTTTTTATAATAAATGATCCAAAATCCTATTGCAATATATTTTTGCCATCTGTTTGTGAGATATGACTAGATCAACAAGTAGTAGCTGTGCGGTAAAGATATCTTTATTTTACAGAGCCGATCCTTCTGTTCTGCCACATCTTATCAAAAGCTGCCTGAACATTCAAGAACACAGCAGCAGTATTAATTCTTTTCGAAAGAGTGTCTAATCTTATTACAGACTCAATGGACTTGTTCCTTGTAGTCTTATAGAACGTTGTTGCCTGTAACCAAACTGATGTTTGAGTATCACTATATCTTTGTTAGTTATGGGTAATATTCTGCTCAGGAGAATTCTCTCATGGAACTTCGATAGTACAAGTCCTCCGGGGGCTTTTCTAGCTTGCCTATCATTGTTACTATGGATATGTCACTTGTTTATCTACTTTGGTGCCATATCCTATGCATTCTTCTTTTATCTAGTATTTTAAGTTTATTTCAAGAGGTAAATTCCCAAAAGATTGATAATCTTTTAATTTTTCAAGAGAAGTATTACCCAGCAAGCTTTTTGAATCGCATCATCTATTTCGTCAGGCGTTTTAATGATATATTTGTATCAATGCTTTCCTCAATGAATTCTCTGAATCCTTTCCAATCCTTGAGTTTATTGAACAAGGTATAAGGCCTCTCGTAGCTAATAATGGACGTCGTTATAGTTAGTACAGGGGTGTGGTCAAAGCTACTGTCTAGACAAGACAGTACTGTTTTTACTATTTTTTTAAAGTGTTGTTCCACACACAGAAAGTAATAAATGTAAATTTAAAAAGCGTATAAAAATTTTGAACGAAGCGGGATTTGAACCCGCGTCTCTTGAAAACCGTTCAAGCGCTCTGACCAACTAAGCCATCCGTTCTCACCAAGCTCCGTCGAAATTCTTATACGCTTGTTACAACTTATTTATGTTGTTAGCATCTCTGTAGGGAGATTTTTCAAATTTCCGCTACCTAAAGACAATTCGTAAGAATTATCGTTTGGAAGACAGAATACTATTTATTTAATATTTTTACTATTTTTTTTAAATATTATTCCACACTTAGGACAGAAAATACTAAATTTAAATTTAAAAAGCGTATAAAAATTTTGAACTCTTGAAAACCGTTCAAGCGCTCTGACCAACTAAGCCATCCAAAGCAAATTCAAATATTTAATATATAATTATTAAAAAAAGTCGTCGTGTCACGTCGTGAAGTCGTGAGTGTAACTAAATAGGCACCAAAGTGTAAACTTGTTAGTTGTTACAAACTCTTTTGATATTTGTTGAAAAACTACTTCGTTCTGAATCGGCGTCGAGCTCCTTAAAGCCAGCACACAGCAGCAGTGCTTACACGAACGCTTTAAAATAAAAACGATCTTTAGGTAATATATATTTTAACTTCTGTTATGTTTATAGAATGTGATTTATTGTATTATTTTTGTAGTAATTAAATTATTTAACGTTGTAAAAATGTATTTTAAGGAATTAAGTTAGGAAAATTCAATACGGCAGCACGTTGTCGAGTTTGAACGTAATATGGCAATTCACAATTGACATATTCTGTCAAGCGCTGTCCATTTTGCTTGATGATACGTTCGTCAATATAAATAAAATATTTACCTTCATAATGAATTACGTCCGAAATTAATGAATACAGCAATAGTATAATGTTTATTTAATGTGTAAAACAAACAAAGAAATAAAAAATAACATGACAGTCAATAATACTATAGCTCATCAAAGACTAATCCTCAGTGGAGACCGGGAAAGGTACGTTTAACTATAAACAAAATAATTTACAATAGCTTATTATATATTCCCCTTTAAAGCTTTTAAAATAATTGAAATAATGCGTATATTTCTTAATGTAGGTCTTAATAATGTCTACCACTGCACGCACTATTAATTTAGTATGGAATGGTATTTATAGCAGCACGATATTCGTCGGTATCTTAAGAATATGAGCAGTGTTGTATTTAACGCTGTGGTGTGGAACCAGACCAGTGGTTTTATTATAATCCTTTAAGTTATTGAATGTATTGAGCAATTTCCACATACTTATTAATCATTATATCAAAATTAAAATTCAAGATTTTGTTGTGTGTACACTAGTTTAGTGTAATAAGCATTTTTTATTAAAAGAGAAAAGTTAGTTGAATTTAAAAATTGCTAAAATAAAAAATAAGTGCAAGTTAGGCGATTTCATAACTGTATATCCAAGAGAATATGAAATATGACAATTCATAAATGCTTATATCTTTTAACTGTGTAGACTCCAATAAATGTAATTTACAACTATTTATTTAAAATCTCAATACATCCCAATGTTTTTAAAAATATTTTCTTATTAAAATATAATTTATATTATTATAGATTTAAGGAACTATTAAGGAGACGCCTCATTGAATGTGGTTGGAGAGATCAAGTCAGAATGTTGTGCCGAGAAGTAGTAAAAGAAAGTGAAGGCAACAATATCCCATTTGACATGTTATTAACACGAGTAACTCCAAGAGCACGAGCACTTGTACCCGATTCTGTCAAAAAGGAATTACTTCAGAAATTAAAAACGCACCTCTTAACACAGAAAGATCAGTAGAAACAATTCACCAAAGTGTATTTTTATTCCTAAAGAATCACTCAAATATTATGTAAGAAATAAAATAAATATATAATCAACAGTATATTTTATTTATAAACATTTACAGTTACATTAAACAAAAATACATATTGCTTACATATACTTTTATAATACTGCTTTTAGATCCTATTTATCTGACTGTCTAGACTACTTTTTACGACTGAGAATTGTCATGTTTAATATTGTAGTATTAATATTTAAAACAATTTACAAGATTTATTCAATAAACTGATAATTAGCCAGATTTATGGCGATAATATATAAACACTATATTTGTATCTTATTTTTTCAAAAGCTTTAAATTGGCGTAAGGCTAAAAAAACTAAAGGTATTGCAAATATAGGTACTTTGGCTATTTTGTTAGTTATTGACCTCAAATTATCATGGCACCTGGAATTAAGAATATTTATTGCCTCTAAAACGCTCATTGAGAATTTCAACAAAAATAAAAATTACACAAAGTGTAAAAGCACATATGACTTGAGCAACAAGGTTATCTTTTACTTCTAAATGATATCAAGTAAAAATTTGGCTCCAATTTGTTTTATACAGTAAGAAAATTTTATGACAAACTAATATATACTTATTCAATCCCATATATTTAAAAAAATATATCATATTCTAAGGGGGCTAATTCTAACCAAAATATTTCAATTATACCTCTTAGTAAATAGTCAATTTCCATTCACATATAGACAACATATTGTGTCGTAAAACATCAGTAAACAGTGATCATCGCAGTATTATAGATATATTTCTCTTATATTTATATACTCCAACTTTGTCCTCGTTAACCGGGAGAAAATAATGTGCAAATAAATTTATTTCAATATTATATACACCAATTATATCATCGGATTAATTAAATGCAATTTAAATGAAAATATGAGCAATTAATTTTACCTAAAGTAATATTTTTTAAAGCTCTTACACATGATACATACCACTATGTCTGCTGTTCCGCTGGTTCGATATACAAAGGTATATAGACACTTGAAATACACACATCAATTTACATATAGATCATAAAAAATATCTGTAATACTATTTTCTTTGTATTATCGCACGACAGTATAAAGAAAAAAGTATTACAGATATGTTTTTTGGAAAATTACATCTAAGTTTTGGAATTGTATGTGCCATAAGAAAATAATTACCTCTTTACGGTGGTCATTGGTTATTATTGACATATTAGAGGCATTGCTGAAAGTAAGTGTAATTGTACTTTTCCTTAAATATAATAAAAAAATCTGTTAACAGTGATATAATGTGCGATAAATAGTATCTATCTTGTAGTCACAAATGATGCTCTATTTTTTTATTATTTCCTAAATTAAAAAAAAATTATGACACTAATCGAACATTACAAATAGCGGTATAGATCTGTTTACGTTACAAATATATACAAAGATTTACAATTGGAATGTTTTAATGGACTCGAATACATACCGTGGGGGGTATAAATATTAATCACATATTCTATAAAATATTTATAACAATATCAGTACTCTCTTATTTAATTACATCTAATAGTAAAATTTTTCCTTAAAGTTAGACTACAACATCATCTACATACAAATCGCCTACTAGAATATTCAGTGACAGAATACTGCTGATTACTGATGAGCAATTGAATATCTATGTTGAATTTAAACATTTATTACAAATAGAACGCCAACTAGTTGAGACATGTTCGTTTACGATATATTTTATCTAAATATTTAAATATAAGACGAAGACAACATGTTCTAATATATATATATTTTCTACAAAAAACACTAAATCTCCAATCCGATGGTGACGATTAATTTAAAACACGAATAAAATTACACACCATGAGTCTTGAGCATATTTAGTAAATAAACCATATAGAAAGATAAAGTTAACAAGCAGCGCATTAAATTATAATTTTACTAATACAAAATATATGGTTCTTTTCTTATATAAGTTAATGTACCATGAAAACACATTAATCTAATTCTCTTTGTTAATCACAGACAACTTTAGATGAATGTATTACTTTTTATATTATGTAAATAGTAAAAATGCCAAATTTGTATCTAACTACAATTTTGAGCAAGATCAATGATTGCGCAAACGTTTCTGGTAACACAATCTTTATAGCTCTAAACAATAATTTCTATATAAATATAATTAAAATATTTAATAATAAGTTTCATAATCTCCTTAATATAATGAATATTATGTCAGAAATTACGTACATAAATATAAATATATTGAGATTCAATATTCAGCGGAACTTTTGTATTATAATGTGCTCGACACGAAAATAACTTAGCTAGCTGCGATAAGACAGTGTTTTGTAAATAATTCATAGGGAGAGTAGTAGCTCGATTTGCTAAAAAACAACAAGCCACAGCATAACTAAGGTATATATTTAACATGGCATAATAAAATTTGGAAACAAACAAACACAACATCTTCCGCGATTATTGGCTATTCACAACCCGCGCACAATTCACGCTAATTTTGATACCTTTGGCTCATCGAATCGATATGGCATTGTTACAAACATCATTTAAAAATAGTTCTTTGAACATAAATATATCCACTGTAACACACTTACCTACACAATATTTATAAAATACAAAAAAAACTTTTCACAATAAAATAATAAAAAAAGAGATGCGCAACGACAACGATAACGAAACATCATCTACAATAATAAATCTTACCACCCATCGAAAAATAACTATATAACATCGTCTTTTCTATACATTTACTCTTAGGACAGACATATTCAACATATATTGTGCTATATGTTACGTTACATAAGATCAATAAAAAAATGCTAATAAGCATTACTCTACAGATCTATATTCAGAACTATTAGTTTGTCTAAATATACATATATATATTTCCTTATCAACTACTAAATATACACCTTAACCCCTAACTCCCTTCACCCGTCAGGTCTCGTGAGCTGCCGGCCTTAAAACCTCCGAGTATACCCTATTCCAATCTGTTACATACATTTTAAAATTATTGTAAAAACAGTTATTATATTTATTATGAGAATTGTATCTGAATGAGGAATGCCTTAATTGTGTATGCTGTTAATACAGATTAATGAAAACACATAGTTAAAAGTGGAAGTTTGGTATATGTACTTGTACTAGGGGTGTATATGGCATGACATATATATATTAGGCAATACTCTCTTTGATACTGTATTCAAAGTTAATAGCTGCATGCATAGCGTTGATATTTCTTAGTTCCAGCGAGCGGTTTCCAGTGGTCCGTGGTCACACGTTACGTGCAAGCGTGGTCAGGGGTGGCCGTGGCTAGGACAGCGCGCGGCGCGGGCGCGGGCGCGGGCGGGGGCGCGCGCGCGGGCGCGGGGGCGGCGCGCGCGACACCAGCACCAGCGCCGACGCCAGCGCCATGCGCACGGGCGCGCGGGCGCCGCCGGGGAGCCTGTAGACAATATTCATATATTGGTAATCATTTACTTAAATATCTTATGAAACTATTTACCTTTACCTACTCTGAAAGAGATAATCTAGTATTGAGACACTTCATTTTCCATCTGTAGCAGGCCAGGCTTGAAATGAGGTGATTTTTAAGACATTTCAACAAAATTAAGACAGTCTAAGTAAAAATTAAATATACAAAATATGAGTCAGAATTGTGTAGTAGACTCTCTACTGCACCAAAACACACAATATTAGAGTAGGGCTGGGACTTAAGAAAAAAGCATGATGTTATAATTAATTTTCCCGCCAATGGATCCAGTCCATGGTGCGGAGGCGCGTACCTGACGAGCAGCGAAGTGACGGCGGCGCGGCCGTCGGCGGTGGGCTCGATGGCGACGGGGCGCAGCTCGGCGCGGCGCTTGCGGCCCCACGCGCCCCCGCCGGCCCCAGCGGCCCCAGCGCCCCCAGCGCCCGCGCCCAGCACCACACGCACCGCCGCGAACGGACGCTTCGCCATGTGCAGCATCTGACAAATATACACATACTACACTTCACCACTTCCACTTTTATCTTTGTTTCTACGAAACATCCATGTATCTGTTCAATAAATAAAATACAACAGCCGTCGTCACAGCCTGTCGTGGCGCAACGGCACAAGCGTGTTACTGTAAACGACAGGTCGTAGGTTCGATCGCCACTCGAGATAATGAAATATTTAATATTTTCAATTTAAATATAAACATTAATATTTTCAATTTAAATATTTAATGTTTTCATTTCTTCGCTTTGGTCTGCAAAGCGCAGCGTTGAGTTTCGCCACTCAACATGCAATGCCTCAATTAAGGCGGAAAGTGGAGAACGAAAGTGGAACGAAGTATTAACACTAGGTTCCCAAGTTCCCTCTGCCTACCCTGCCATATACGGGATACATCGTGAAGCTATAAAAAAAAGTATTTACCTCTACGACATGCCTCCTTCGCGCTCTACGTACATCTGCCGCTTGTTTCGCCTTCCACGCCACAACGCACGCCGCCAAAAACAGAAAGAAGCACGAGAAAAACACCGAAAAGAACACAAACAGATCTATATGGAGCTGGTCTTGACGGAAGAACGTAATACCAAAGCTGGCCAGTCCATCATCAGTGTTTCTCGCACGGATTATTATAAAGAACTTGGTGTGAGTCAAGTCGTGTACATTCTGTGGCAAAGTTAGTACAAATCGGTTGCGAAGGTTTTTCACACGTAGGAGGACGTTTCTTTTATCGACTGTGACATAGGTCGCTAAATCCTTAGCGTTGACATCGGCGAGCGCGTATTCAACCTTATCGTAGTACCAGGTCACTTTCTCCGGTTTTTCTGGGACATGGTCGTCAAAGGACGGCATCTTTCGAAATGATTCATGTTTGTAATACGTCGGGTCCAGTTCTACAGCGTGAGCTCCTGTACTTGAATTCACGGACACTACGAAGGAACTGTCGTTCGGACTCATGTATAGGTCTACAGCGCCTTGTGTCACGTCCACTATGACCCGGATATCAACGTTCATGTACCGCGGGTTAACGGCTACAAACACTGTCTGTCCTGGATACAGTGGTCGAGGTTTGATCTTACATTCGTCTGGAAACAAACAAATATAAAGTTTAATATCAAAATAAATATTGTATAATAATTCAAAGTTTACAATGTTCTTTAATATTAGAATTTATACAATTTTTAATGTGTAACAAATCATATTGATGCAACAGTAGCGCAGCGGGTTGCACATAAATATAAATGCGATAGTTGTCAATCTTAGAAATAGCTTATAGTACGTCCTCTACCTACTTTCAAGTGCGTAGTAAAGCATGACCTTAAAAAGCTACTTATATCATTACTATGTTTTTTTTAAAGTGTTATTTCACACTTTGGACAGAAAATACTAAACTTAAATTTTTAAAAAGCGTATAAATTTTTTTTTGCTGGAACGGTATTTCAGAGGCGCGGGTTCATATCCTGCTTCGTTCAAAATTTTTATACGCTTTTTAAAAAAAAAATAAGTTTAGTACTAATATCGTGTTTATAAATTAAAAATAACCTAGAAAATTTACATTTTAATTCCCATTCACTTATGCTACTCATAATAAACAGTATGGTTTTACTAAGGGTAAGTTAGTTTAGTCAGTGTAGTAAAGTAGTTTTAATAAAAAAGACCCGCTGAGTTTCTTTTAATGCGTGCTCCGGTTCTTCTCAGGTCTGAGGCAGTAACTTAAGTGAACTGGTAGGAAATCGTTGGACGTTCAAAAAAACCATGTTTGTTACTTATTTTGAATAAAATATTTGAATTTGTTTGTAAATAAGTATATTACATAAGGTTTTATATCTTATGAAGAAGATTACACGTAAGTATCATTGTATTACTTTTTAAGTAGTCTGTACTGCAAAGGGTGTAGCCGGATAAGCATGGAAACATGTACTGGCGTCTAGTGAATTATTTTTTATATGATTGAATTGCTTGCTATCTCAAATAGCGAGACAACATTATTTTTGTCTCTAACCTTACATCAAGGGAGTAGTCAACCACCCTTCACATTAAAATTTATTTCCTTTGTTTCTCTTGAAGATATCTTTATGAAATTTATACTAAACGTTTCTAGGCCAAAACTCCTTATTATTATTAAGATTTTTGAGACATTATAAATTGTAAAAATGAGGCCAGTCGTGGCGCAGAGGAATGTGTGCGACGTAATAAACGCGGCAGATTGTAGGTTCGACCCCCACTCCAGTAAATATAATTTTGAATGTTTACATTTCTTCGCTCTGATAACAAGACAAGGCACGGCGATCTCAACACGACCATCAACAAAACGTAGCGTCATAACACTAAGCTCCAAGTACTTACCTACCCTGCTATATAATTTAAACGAGGCATAGAGCATGAAGTTATTTTTTTTATTGAAGTTAGTAATTGCAAATAATAGATATTTTGAGGGCGCTTTTATATATCTCTAATTAACAGTACATTTATATATTATGAACATAGTAGTTACATATCTATAAGAAAAATAAATATAAATAATACCATCAGTATGTAAACGCATGTGTATGCGTATAATAACCTTGTATGAAATTGCCTGTATGTACTGATTTTATTATGTAAAATTCAGCCAAATTATAAGGCAGGCCATTAGTTCAGAAATTTAATAATTCAAATTATTAAATTGCTGAACTAATGAATATCACATGCACGATTAAGTTATTCTAACTATATTTAAAAAGATACAAAATGTATATTAAACCAATACTAACCAATAGACTTGCCATCAAAACACAGTTTATTCTCAATATTGATGGTCTTGTAGCACTGGTGTCCGTTGCGGGGGTCGCCCATATACAGGTCCCGGCATTTAACGCACTGGTACCGCCAGCACTCCTGCGCCGTGTTCTTGGCCGAGGAGGCGGTCTGGCAGGACGCGTCCGACTCCGTGTTGTTCCCGCAGTTGCACTTCTCGCCCGTCACCGGGTCGCAAGTGTCGCCGTGGCCGTGGCATTCGCATCTGTTATGTTACATTGACTTGAACTATGATCATGGCCCTTTTTTTTTAACAAATAACAGGATTTTTATAATTTCCATAAATAGGTTAATAGGTTAAAGGAAGAATCTTACGGTCGACAAGGGTCACGGAAGTCTTCGGAACCTCTAAAGTATCCCTCTATGCACCGTTCACAGCGAGGTCCGTCAGTATTATTAGCACATCTCACGCATCTGGCCTTGGCCGCCCCATCTCGGTAGTACTCTTCGAGGTCGACAGTGCTAATGTCACGAATGAGAGAAACGTCCACGTCGTTTGTGCACACAGAGGTGTGTCCGTGGCAGTACACTGAACAGGGGATGCATTGGCCATTGTCAGTTGGGTCGCCAACGAAATTAGGTTTGCATTTTTCACATTGACTACCCTGTAACAAAAAATAGACCAATTTTATTTTTTTACAAAATTAAAGGCAGTGTGACGTTTGAGACATTCAAAGAGGAAATAAAAAAGGAAGTAAATCAGATCGCTTGGAAGTCGGATTTTTTTTTAATTAAATTAATTTGAAATATCGCACTATGGACTTGCAATACGGAGAAATACAGTGAATTGTAATAAATAACCAATCCCTGTTAATGTAAGAACTGAAATATGCACAAAGGATAATATTTTTTAAGTCTTAAAATTTGTATAAAGAACGAAATTATTAAAAAATTAAGAGCTTGAATACTAAATTGCTTTACCGCCGAGATATCACTAACATGTTCATTTTTATTAGCGTGTGTAGTAAGAGACACTGTTAGGTGTCAACTCACCATGGTGTTGTTGTGGCACTCGGTGCAGACGTCGAGCTTGTCGGGCCCCTCGCAGTGCGAGTGTCCGTTGCACTGGCACTGTATGGTGCAGTTGGCGCCCACGTAGCCGAAGTCGCAGCGGCAGCGGTCGGGCTGCACGCAGGCGCCGCGCACGCAGCCCTGCGAGCACACGGCCGCGCACGCGCCCCCCGCGCCGCCCGCGCCCCCCGCGCCGCCCGCGCGCCTGTGCCCCGCGCCGCACTCGCACGAGTAGCCCTCCGGCAGGTCGCGGCACACCTGCAGCCGATTATACAACCTTAGCTTAAACGTCAAACACTAAACAATCAAATGTGTTATGGATGAAGAGTGGGGGAAATGACGTTTACTATCTTACCTTTCGTCCTATTTATGAGACCAAACTAAATTATATCTGTGTGTCCTGCGATATAAGATATTCAGTACGAAGCTAAAAAATACATAATAAAAGAATTGCTTAATTACCTCAGAATCAGCTTTACATTGATGGTGATTATTTTCACACTCATTTTCTGGTGGACATCGTGTGTAGTGCCATGAGAATGTATCGTTGGTGTTATTACTTTGATGTACATTTGAATAAACAGATGCACAAGTAGTTCGCGTCGAATATTCTAGAGGGGAGTCTATAGAGCCTTCGGTACAAACACCTTCACCGTTTTCACCTTCAAGGGCACACCAGCCACAATGGGAATGATGGAGACATTCAGTACATTGCTCAAAAGTATTACAGGGCGCTGGGCACTTGTTTTTATCGGCCTTAGTGAGCACCAGCCCGCACACCCCACCTGCACAGTACACAGGCTGGTAGGCCGGAGATATACAAGTCCCGAGGTAGCTTGCCCAGTGACATTCAGAAAACCCTCCCTCTGCACCCTCTGATGTCAAGCATGACTGACAATCATCGTAGGTATGACATCGGCTTGGACAATCCTTTGTCAAGCCAAAATATAAGTAAGCCGGCTTAAGTGACGTAGACCACAAGTGAGGCAGTTCTTCTATTGTAACACACATCCAATTATAAAGCTCTGAAGGATCATCTGCTACTCTTGTTATTTGAGCTGTGAAAATTATAACGTAGTAAGTTTAATAATAATTTGTTTGTTAAAATGGAAACTATAATATGAAGAAAAATATAATGGGATCCAACGTGGCGCATGGGCACAAGTGTGCGACTATGAATGCGTCAGGTTGGGTGAAAGTGGGAAAAAACAGAGTGTCTTTACACTAGGATTTCCAAGTTCCCTCTGCCTACCCAGCCATGTGCCGAATACAGTTTGAAGCTGGAAAAAAAAAAGAAAAATATATAATACCTCCTCGGTCAGCAAGTCTTGTCCAAGAACATTGATTGGCAAGACATTTGTCGCAGTCAGGAGCCACGCACCGTAGCTCTGGACATTGTGCTGAATCACTTATATATGTGGTGCCAGCGTTACACTTAATGCTAGTACAAGATTCGTCGGTTGGAACACATTCACCTGAAGTTTTTTATAGATAATATAGTCTAGAATGTTATTAAAAAAAGGAGTTATCTAAAGATATTATATTAATGTATAAGACATATGATAAATTATATGTCTTATACATTAATAATTAAGTTACATATAAATAATAATAATAAAATAAAAATATTATACTTTAAGTATATATTAACTCATTTACATCCTGTGTACTAAATAAAGACCATTTAAATATCTCGTTAAGTTAGCTATTGATTATGAACAATAACTATTTCCTTAAATACATTGTATCACGTCAGTTACTAAAATAATAAATACACACACAAAACCACAAAACATTATTGATTGTACAACTGCCCTCTTAGCGATTTAATACAGTTACACAGCATGTTTACAAATGTTTGCTTAATAAAATATCTCTAATTTTAAAAAGTAATTTATCGTCTTCATACTACCATTTTTTGACATTTGAATGTGTAAATTTAGACGGATCAAGATTTATTTATAACTTTTGTTTTACTATTTATATTAATTTATCTTGGTATTTTGTGTCATTTTCGTATTAAATGGCACGTCATAAAAAGTACTTTTAATATTTTTAGCATTATAAGATGTTTTAATAGTCCGCCTTGCAATAATAAATAACATGGTTAATTGAAATACGTCAAAAAGCTTACAAAAAAATAGGAGTAATTGTCATTTGGACATAAATGGGTTAACATGATATATTACTAAATAAAATTTTTACCAATGCCTGCAGCACAAGTTTCACACCATCTACAGGATGGTTTCTCTTCAGGATACAGAGGCCAAGCAGCCAGACAGGAAGTGCAAGTTGTAAAGTTTTCACAAGGTCGCCTCGATATTAGATCCGCATCACAGGCCGCACCAGCGTTTGTTGAAATCCTGTCACTACCCTCACATCCAGGTTTATCCACAGAATAACACTTAGTGTAGTCACCAGTGCTGCAGAAGCTGCAACCCATATGGCTTCGACATTCAATTTTACTAGAACTCCAGAGAGAACACAGATCATCTGGTAGAGTGATGCGTGTAACTTGACAATTGGCACTTCCGGTCCAGCCTCCTACTATAAAAATATTCCAATCATTCTCGGACTCCATGTCTATGGCCATTGCATGGGCTATCGTTCTTGGGGGAGGATGGTCTAATACACTGGAACCTACAAAGAAACGTAATTTTAATACTGATGCGTATTGGCATATTGAACAGGCATAATTCATTTATTTATTGATAATACAAACCTTTAGAGAGCTTGACCCACTGATTACAACTGTAAATATATGCGATAAGTGAATTAGATCTGTTATCAGGTACGGTTCTTCCCCCAAACACAATCATATAGTCATTAGTGGTAACTGCAGAGTGCAAATACGTCGCTTGTGGTAAATTGTCATGAACATTGTTAAGACTGGGAAAGGTTGGCAATTCGCTCCAACTTTTCGAAGGATAATGAAAAGAAAAAAGTTTATTCGATACAACAGTTCCATTATACATATATAGTATACCACCGAATACGTAAAGACTTTGGGAGGGTGCGTGGTAAACTGTACTGTGTCCAATAATTCCTACGGGTTTTGCGCCACCGCAAGTCAGCTTAATCCATTTATCATTGTCAAGATCAAATTCCCAAATATCTGTCATTATACCTTCCTCTAAGGAAAACCCTCCTATTAGTACTAAGCTTTCATAATCTTGATATTTTTGCAATGTTAATGTGTGCCCAGCCAAAGGCGGAGGACTTTCTGCTTTATTCTTTATTTGACTCCACCTTTGTTCCTTGAGGCTAAATTGCCAGAAGTCTTGCAATGTTTTATTCTGTCCACTTTTTTCTTGCAAACTTAATCCGCCATAAATGTAAATATTTTGTTTTGAATGATATATCTCGGCAGCGTGGAAGTATCGACCTTCTGGCATTTTTGGATCAGGAGTAGCGTCTACAGTAACTGGTGTCCAAGTATTATTTTTTGTATCATAATATCGTATATCATTAAGCGGGCCATGTGAAAGTGAATAGCCCCCAAACATCCATAAGCCACGTCTATCTGCAACTAAACTATGTCCAAACCTTGGCAATGTTTTTCTGAGGTGATCTAAACCATCTGCTAAGTAATCTGAATTGAATAACTCTGTAAAAACAAGCTGTGATTTGTCTAACTTAAGAGAACAATCATCGCCGCCTATTCCTTCATTGCAAAGGCATCGTCCGTAGTTCATATCACAAACACCACCTTTTAAATGGATACTGCAGTTGTTACGACAAATCTCCACATCACACTCAAATCCGCCATAGCCATCTCTACATATGCAATGACTATTTTTGCATACTCGTGGCCAAGAACAATGGCCATCGCATGCCAGCACGTTATAAACACCTTCAAATCCTTGGTCAGGTTGACTTTGCTTATAATGAACTGTCAAATTACCACTGCGCGCCTCAACAACCCCTGAAGAGGCTCCGTTACAAAAGACACCCAACAATTGGCTTTGTTGATTATTGCTCAAGTCTGGAACACCTCCCAAGCCGTCATACACATAGACCGCATTTTGGTCGCATGGCACATTAAACGTAGAAGAATTCACTGTGAACTGAATAATGGCATCCTTCACATCTTCAGATGATATAATCCACAAACATTCTTTGGCAGGGCCGAGACTTTTTATATCAGGATCTGTTTTATAGGAGCCAATTCCTTCTGTCTGAGACGCGTTTAACATTCCTCTAGGCTCGCATTGGTAGTAACATTTCCCGCCGTGCCGTGGATCTCCATAAAATTTTGGTTTACATCGTTCACAATTTTGTCCTTCTGTATTATCCTTACAAATGCACTCCCCAGTTGCCACATCGCACACACCGCGTGTTTCGTCGCCGTGGTCGTTGCAGTCGCAGCGCCTGCAGCCCTGGCCGGTGGTAGCGTTGCCGTGACTACCGGGCTTGCAAGACTCGCAAAATTCACCCTCAGTCCAATCTTGGCACTCGTCGCATCGTCCCACGCCAGTTTTGCACTTGGAATGATTATGGCATCCACAGTTGATGGAGCAATCTGCACCCGTCCAACCTAAATCGCAATGACATTTATACTGAGGTGCGCCCAGACAGTAACCGTGAATACAATTGTTGTAGCAGGTCCGCATGCAGCTTTTCTTTCCGTCCCCGATGTAGCCCTGCTTGCACTTGCAGGTGTAGGAGCCGTGCGTGTTGTTGCACACGGCGTGCTCGTGGCAGTCGTGCAGGCCCAGCCCGCACTCGTCCACGTCGGGGCACTGCGCGTAGGCCCAGCCCGCGTCGGCCGCGCTCACGTTGAGCACGGCGGCGCAGGCGGCGCGCGGCCGCGTGAAGTCGCCCTCCGTGCACACGCCCACGATGGGGTTCTCGTGCGAGTGGCACCAGCCGCAGCCCATGGAGCGCAGGCAGGCGGAGCAGTGCGCGTGCGCGGCGCACGCCTTGCACTGCGCGGCGGGCGGCGCGGGCGGCGCGGGCGACGCGGAGGCGGAGGCGCGGTCCAGCCACTCGCGGCACAGCCCGAACTGGTACTCGCTGGTGTAGACGCTGAAGCTGAAGCACTGGCGCGTGGCCTCGCACCACACGCAGCGGCCGCGCTCGTCCAGGCAGGCGGCGCAGTCGCGGCGGCGGCGGCAGGGCGCGGGGCAGGCGCGCGCGTCGCTGACGGCGCCGGCCGCGCGCCCGCGCCGCGCGCAGCGCGCCTCGTCGGCCCACCACTCGCAGTGCGCGGCGGCGAGGCAGCGCTCGCAGGAGATGTGGTTGCTGCAGTTGGGGCAGGCGGCGGGCTGCAGCGTGAGGTAGCGCCAGTCGCCGGCGGCGGCGCAGGAGGCGCTCTCGGCGGCGCCGCGCTCCTCGCAGCGCTCCGTCAGCTCGCACCACCCGCACGCCGCGTCCGACAGGCACAGCAGGCAGTTGTCGTAGTTGGAGCACTGCCCATTCGAATACGGCTCCAAAAATTCAAATGTGAATACCTAAAACGATAAAAAATATGTCTAATTATTTAGCAAGCTGCACCGCACAGTTTTACCTGCATAAGTTCACTTTCACTAAATTTACACATGTTATCTACCAAAATAAGTACAACAAACAATATGAATCCTGATATTATCTACCAAAATAAGTACAACATACAATATGAATGAAAAATTAAATAAGTCTATATGTTTCTAAAAATAACATATCCATTTATTCAACCATAGATAAATAATACGTCTATAACAAAAAGTGTAAATTTTGCATCGTTTTTGTTTTTTCCTTTACTAAATATATAACTTATTTTTAAAGTGTTATTTCACACTTAGGACAGAAAATACTAAACTTAAATTTAAAAAGCGTATAAAAAAATTTGAACGTAGCAGGGTTTGAAAGCGCACCTTTTGGAAACCGTCCAAGTTGTATTAAGCGTATAAAAACTTCGACGTAACTCGATAAGAACGTATGGGTTATTTTTACTATTTTTTAAGTCTTATTCCACATTTAGGACAGAATTTCTAAAATTTAAGTTTAGTATGGCTTAGTTGGTCAGAGCGCTTGGACAGTTTCCAAGAGGCGCGGGTTCAAATCGAATAGAATAATAAATACTTAAAATAACTTCTATTATATTTACACTTAACATTATTAATTTAAGTCGTATTTTCTTTTTACTTCGAAGTATCCACTATAAGTGCTTCAAAATCATTTTATATAAATATATTGTTTTATATAACAATACTATTTTGTCAGAATTTAAGTACGTATATACAAGGAAAGGCAGATAAGACACTTTTAGCAAACATATAGTATAAATATTACCTTTGCGCTTTCCTGAGATTTATTATGAAGCAATTCCATTTTCGCGTGGTGATGAGACGGATACAGGCCGGTGTGCAAGGAGTCGTTGGCGTGCATATCGACGCTGAGGCGGCCGGGGAGCAGCGCGGGCCACTCCACTGGGGCGCAGGCCGAGGGCTGCGCGGTGAGGTTGGCCACGGGCTCCACCCCCTCTCCCAGAGACAGGGACAGGTTGGAGTAACCAGCACACATGTGCAGGGCCTCGCCTGTGCCGTTCCAATACTGCGGTATATGCAGCCACCCACGCAAGCGGGCCTCGCTGGCGCCGCTGAAGATATGGTTACTGCCTCCGCCGGTGCCCCAGTCCACGGTGGTGGCGTTGATGACGGACACGGCGTCCGGGTGGTTCCAGTCCGCCGGCTGCTGGTACCGGAGGAACGTGAGCCCCGGCCGCTTGTCCAGTATTTTGCATTGGTCCGGGCTGGTCACTTCAGTCCCTGTACTTCCCCACCATCCCGGGTTTTCAGATGGCGTATCTTCCCCACATACTCCGTAATTGTCTGCAAGCATGATATATAAACAAAATATTATTTTTATGGCATTAACAATGTTTATATAAAAAGCTTTGTTTAACAAACCTACCATCTTTGTGGTGGCATCGCGCATTTTGCACGCACCAACTACATTGATATAAGCCCATTTTAGTACTAACGGAGGTCAGCGGTGTACGGGAACTGTTTTTATCTAGCGGAGGTCCGTGGATGAGGCACGAATGACAATCTCCTAGCGCTGGACAGATTCCGCCGCATCTTATCGATTGCAAGTTTGTAGTGCAATTGGATCCAATTGTTCTTCCATAGCATATCTATAAAGAACAGATAAAAATAATATTTTAAAATAATGTATAATCCAAGCTTTCAGAAAAATAACATAACGTATGTCTGTATTTATAGATATAATTTAAAAAATAAATAAAAATAATTTGCTAATTTAAATTTTAAAAAACATATATGTTGCTGCTGCTAGCTTTTATCATATGTGGGGCATTCCACGTCAAGCGAGCAGGTCAAAATTTTGGATGTTTCTGTTTTTAGTAATGTTTAAATATGTTATTGGTATATTTGTCCTCAAGCTACATATACAATGTTTTAGAAATACTATGTATAGTTAATAAGTTATAGTACATTGAAGTTTTAAGCAACTATAGCGTATTTATTATTTCAAACACAAAAAATAAGATTTATAAATTAGTAATCGAATAAACCAACTAATTAAATATGTACTCGACTGGCTATTAGGAAGCTCTTTTAAGCTTTCTAATAGCGTTTTTGAAAATTTTAAAAAATATTTATTTTTATAAAAATCATTATTTTTGTTTTTTAAATAGATTTTTCTTTTGTCTTAACACTAGGTTTCCGGGTTCTCTCTGCTTACCTTGCCTCGAAAAACAATGTTTTAAATTTAAATTAATTTAGTAATTTTTTTCAAAGTTGGACCCATTTATTTTTTTTAATTTTTCTCTAACAAATAGATCTTGGTATACAGATAATCTATACCAAGATTCATAATGGGCCCGAAAATAGTTTAGGAGCTAGAGCAGTTATAATGCCGGAAGGCGGCGACCGCGCTGGGCAGCGGCCAGCCACCGTCGGCCTCGGTTGAGTGCATTATCGTCATACACCCAGGTGAACATACACTTAGGCCACAAGAGCAAGTGTGTTATTATTTGTGGGTTGGATCATAGTAGCATGTTGATGACATGACGATACTTTCCTTGATGGAAACGCATGTATATGTATAAAATTTTAATAAAATAATCTTAAAGTTACCTTTAAGTAGTAGTATACAAATTATTTTATTTTATAACAGATATTTATTTGAAATGTAACATAATATATAAGGCTTAGTGTGATAAGCTGGAAAATAAAATAAATAAATGAAAAAAATGTTACATCGTCGGCAGAGCACCATCCGCATTCAGGATCTGCGAGACACTCTGGTTGCGTGCGATGTCTCGGACAAGCAGATTCCGGATCCTTGTTCGTAATACCAGCATGCCAGCTAGGTACAACGTACGCTAGAAGATCCCCTAAAAACAAAATTAACATAAACATAAAAATAATTAACATAGACTTAGTAAGAATACTCTTTGAAACCAGTTATTTATGTGTCTTTTTTTAGAATATTTTATAAAGTTAATTCTCAAACTCAATGAAAAATATATTTGTTATTTTAATCTTAGATGTTTCTAATTTTTTATTTGTAGAACTCTAGGTTACACAAGGTCACCGTATACAATAAGTGTTTACAAAGAAAACATTCAGTTAAAGTTTTTTTACTAACACAAAAGACGTATTTAAATTGTCGATCAAGATAGGAGCTTCTGAGTGACCTCAGGGTCAACTGCGCTCGTCCAATATTGTATATACTTCTATAATCAATACATCATGATCCATGTATCGACTCAAATATCATATTAAATCATTCAGTTTGACTAACTATTATTATTTTTTAATAATATTGGAGTAATATTATTTACTTATTTACAACCGCCTCTATTTCGTATACATCACGATTCATAAATTTTAATTTGATCCTAACAAGTTTTTATCTCATTTCCATTTAACATTTAAGAATTTATGCCCTGGGTCATTATTTATTTAGCCGAATTTAAAAATGCCCTTGTACTATTAATAGATAAATAACTTTATTTTATAACTTGTGTTGCATTATTAGCTTACTGTCTTCATCGTTTTGAGTAGACCTAGTGTTAGTATAATTAACCATATATAGTATACCTATAATTACGTTATAATATTAGATTATTTCGTTATATCTGTTTGCATACAATATTATGAAACCAGAAATAGAAACGTTCATGTCTTAATCTCTATTATTTTCGTAATTTTAGATTAATATTGTAATTGAAGGTAAAGAAAAAAATATTAAATCGTTCGTAAAGAAACAATTAACTTTAATGAGCGTTGCAAATGGATATTTTATTTTCTGAGAATATTTTAGTTTTTGAGTACTTTAATAATATAATTAAAGTATCGAAATTAAAAGCTTTACACTTTAACTAAAAGTTAGGAGTTTTATAATTTAAGATGTATGTAGATTGTTATAATTCTCGGTGACGAACGACGAAATTAATCGACAAAGTACTAAATGTAATAAATATAATATCTTAATAGCAAAGAAAGAAGAAAAGATATTTTTCCAGTTTCGCTTTTATATCTATAACAGCAGCGTTGGCGAAGAAGAAACAATCCGAATACGTGTTGTATTACCTACAGGCGAACATAATTTCGAGACAACTTTTGGCGGTGTCAAAGAAGTATTGTGGAAACTTAACTTGAAATTAAAACATTTTATGATATATATTTAATTAAGTATATCTTATAATCAACCTCTTCATTATTGTTGTTCGAAGTTTACTACAGATTACTATCTAATACGTAGTTATGTATATATACACTTAAGTTGCGTGATTACACAATTGTATTTATAAATGTAACTTATACTATATACTTATACATGTAAATATATTTGCACATACAATTTGCAGAATTATGCGCCGTATAAAGTAAACAACGACCTTGGATCAGCCATGTTGTGTTAATTATTATTATATTGTTTTCTTTGCTGTTTTAACACTTTAATACGAAAAATGTATAAGTGCACTAAAAGGATAATGACAAACTACTAAGTTTTAAAACAGGCAATTACTGAAATATTAAAAGTCATTTAGCTAAGCCAAAATTACACTATTTTCTAAACATAAAACAATATAAACAAATAAAAAAATTACACATTCCAACCAACAATTACAAAATACCTAGAACAATAGTTGAACGACAATAATTATGTAAATAAGCTGTGCCTAATTAATAACGGCTACAAGTAATTATCTCGGGCTCCAAGAAGCGCGAGTTCCAGTCCTGCTACGTTAAAGTTTTTACACGCTAACTAAAAATATTTTCCTATCAGTGTGTAGGTTTCTTTACGTTATATTTTGCACTTATAAGGGTGATACGAAAAACCTTAGTATTATGACACTAACTTTTTAAATATTTTTGAGATACTGCGCTGCTCAATGCCTTTTTTTCACTGCTCTTTGCCTTTTTTTTTCAGCTTCACGCTATATCCCGCACACGGCAGGGTAGGCAGAGGGAACTTAGGAACCTAATGTTAAGACATTCCGTCTCAAAAACGTCTCAAATACTTCTGTACTTCATATTCCACTGAATTTGAGGCATTACGTTGAGCGCAACTCAACGTCAAGTGCAAGAAAATTAAAAAAATCAATTCGTGTATAATACATCTAAAAAAATTTTAAAATTTATTATCTTACCATTAACATTGCCGTGGTAGCCTCCAACGATGAGGAGAGTGGAGGGCAGTTTCAAGGCAGCCGCGTGTGCAAACACTCCTTGTTTTTTGGGATAATATTTCCGTGTTTTCCCAAGAACATCCAATGGAATCCATGAATGGCAGCCAAGATGATATAAATACATTTGTCCATCGTAGCAAATCTCCTCTCTATTATGCCTGTGAGAATATCCGCCAAAAACTACTAGATAGTTACCTGTAAATAAGAAAAAGAAACTAAATTTATTGATATTTTATATAAATAACTTAATTACCTTTCAGAAAAATTCCACTACGTAAACTAATTGTTTATATATGAACACTTATTAATTACCATTTCAAAATATATCATTTTTAAATTGTATCCTTCTGTTCTTATAGAACTAAAAGTAAGAAAATATTTTATTAATTTGAGCAGTCAATAATATTATAACAAGTCTTTATAATTACAAAGTTACTGTTGGGCATGATTATACCACAAAAGGTCGCGTTGTTGCTATAAAAATATTATATTATGTTAATAAATAATTATATTCGCATTTGAATTCAAATTTCAAGGTGAGATATAATAATAAGAACGAAAAATCAAACGTAATTTCTCCTCAGATTCCAACTGTGTAGGTAGGTACGTATTTTTTTGTATAAATTATGTAAATGAACTGCGAACAAAACCAGATTGTCAACAAACATAATAACATTGTTAGTGCCCCTATAATGTGACGATATTACAAAACAAATAACTTTGTATTTATGTGATAATAAAACATATCACGGCAATGACTTTTAACTCTTCCATTGACAAGGTTAATTAGACGGTGACTCCGCTTAGTCACGTCCGGAACAAATTGCATCAAACTGGTAAAGCAAAGACATCCCTGCTATTGCTTATTTTGTATACATATTTGGACTATATACGTAATAAATATTAGTATTTTTTTTTAAAAAAAAGACGGCAAACGAGCGTACGGGTCACCTGATGGTAAGTGATCACCGTCGTCCACTGCCCTGTGTAACTCCAGAGGAGCTACAGGAGCGTCGCCGGCCTTTAAAGTGGATGGTCACCGGGGCCCGGAATTACCCAATTTAATTTAATTAAGTATATTTACTTGTTAAGAAGTAATATTCCCTTTGGAAATACAAAGATTATGGATTTTATTTCACGTTATATAGGAAAAAGTCTGATTCTACTGATTAACATAAAAAAACTATTTATACATTTAATTTATTCTGAATATCAATTATTTTCATTTAATGTGATCATCCATCAAATAAACCACTCAAATATTAATATATAAAGTGTTTAAGTATTCAAATATTAACCAATAACAGTAGCGGTGTGGAAGGCTCGCTCGCGCGGAACGTACGTGTCGCGCAAATGAGCGCGAGGATAGTGGATCTCGCTCCAGTGCTTGTAGTCTAGGTCAAAGGCGAACATCCGGTCTGACAGCTTCGAGAACCTAATTATTATTAAAAAAATGTATAATTATAAAATACATATCCCTCTACAAACTAGGCAACGTGCGCTCCCCGTTTGTTTCTTTGTGAAGTATTATTAAATACTTGTATGTTCAAATGTCACTTGTGTAATAACAAACAAATTCAGAAACTTATAAAAATTATGTATACACGTGATTTATTTTAGGCAAATGCTGTTTTTAGGCAAAAATAATTTATTACGGAAAGCTATTTCTTTTATATGTTATTAACGCCGAAGTGGCGCAAGGACACAAACGTTTGACTGTGAAATGCGATGGATATGGGTTTGATACATGCTAGGGAAAATAATTATTTAATGTTTTCATTTTCTCGTTCTGTTAACAAGTTTAGTCGGCGTTGAGTAACGCCATTAAACACACAGTGCTTCAAAATGTTAACGGCAAATGGAAAATGGAGTGTCTTAACACCAGGTTCCCTCGGCTTACCCAACTATATGTGAGATACAAGGTGACTTGAAAAATACATATATATTATTTATAATATGCAAACCTAGCAACACTTGCGACCACGCCGCCATAAATGAGTATGGAATTAGAGTGAGCGTGGTACACGGCGGTGTGCGCCACCACGCGCACGTCCAGCTCCTTGCCGCCCCGCACTTGGACCCTCGCCCAAGATTCCACGTTCACTTCGCCCACTTTTATTTTGTATAGACTAAAAAATATAATTATTTTAATAGTTTGTCTATCCGAATTAAAATTATTACCATAAATAAATAAATTATTTTGAAAAAAATATATATTATAGGAAATGAAACTTATAACTCTCATAATTTAGTTATTTATTTTATGTTTTCATTTCTTCGCTCTGGTAAGAATGCAAGGTCCGCCACTCAACACGCAATGCCTCAAATTAATGGCGGTTAATGGGCAACGGAACGGACTGTCTTATCATTAGCTTCCCAAATTCCCTCTGCCTACTCTGCCATGTGCGAGATATAACGTGAAGCTGAAAGAGTGAGAAAAAGTGACGACTCTTATCTATAAAATAAGCTAATTTGAATTTAGTTCTTGAATTGAAGAAATAAAAAATAAACTTACCTAGACGAAAATTCACCTTCAACAGTGCTACCACCAAACAAATATAGCTCATCCTTAACTGCAGTCAATGTATGTCGGGTCAAGCCAGGCGGAATAAAAGTGGAGTTAGGCGCTCTCAATGTCCAAGTGTTGGCCACTGCATCGTAGTACCATAGTTCAGAAGACAAGCTTCCATCAGATAATTTCCCACCATATAGCATAAAACCGTTTTTAAAAGCACACGCAGAATGGCCATATCTAGGCTCGGGCTTTGTTTCATTATTGGATTTGAGATTCGAACTGAGGAATTCCGGTCGATCGGTAAATTGCAGGTAACTTTCAGAGTAAGGCGCGGCGGTCGGCGAGTACATGAGAGGTAGCGTGGTCTTGTCATGGTGCGAAAACGATGTCAAAAGTAAATTGAATAGAGAACTCCGATTCCCTATTTGCCAGCTACCGTCTATATTGCCCTGTAAAATAAATACTTTAAAGAAGTTATTAATTTATACTTATAATAAATCTATAACCGATCACTGTCTGTACATGGATGATATATAAAAAAAAATATTATAGGATATGTGTTTTAATGTATAGGCCCCAAAATACTTTTTTTTGTCTGTTTGTCTGTTTATTTGTACGGCTGTGCGTTTGTACGCCCTAATCTAAGAAACAAATAACAAGATTTAAATGCAGTTTCACTATTATGTTTAAGGTAACATTCCTTCAACATTTCATGTCTATTTTTAATCGGTTGATATATAAATGTTGCGTTAATTTAAAATATTTAGTTCTATAAATTTTCTACAAATTCTTTATTCATTTCCCTGAAATTTTATTCTTGAATGCAAAGATATTGTCTTGAAAGTGATAATTTTATTAAACGAAGTAATTGAGATAAATAAATAAAATTGTGTAATTCAAGCGGGTGAAGCCGCAGGTGGGTCGCTAGGTTAGGTAGGCTATGTACTTAATAATAGTAAGTCCTCTATATTTTTTAGTTTTACAATGTCGCCTGTGTTGGCCAGAGTGGCCAAAGGTAACCTAGTATAAAGACACTCTGTTCCTCATTTTCCAATTTTCGAGATACTTTACGATTTTTTTTAGCAGGTGGCAATGAAATGAAATTATTGAATAATTCATTTCAAGTTTACAGTTGCGCCATTAGGGCCTCAACATAAACTAATGTTACAATAACCATACTCATTATTTTATAAAAAATATCCTATCTAATGATGTCATTGAAAATATAAATAAATATCAGGACATATCACAGAACCGGACAACAGTACGTCAGAGCGAAGCACGTCACATCGTCCACAATTATTTCATTAAAATAAAATCATCTACTGCCCTTGACTCTTTATTAACATATTTAAAATCTTAATATGTTAAACAGCACATATAATTTTATAAAATATTATTAAGAGAAACAAATCTATTAGTAAGTTAAATGATTTTTAATAGCTTAAACTTTGTAAATCGGTTAATCTATCTATAAATGACATGCAATCCTTTATATCAGTATACACTACACACTCACCTTGGTAAATAATGTTAATAATGACTTATCAATCTCTTCATTTGTAGGATAACGACGTAACACTTTTCCGTTTTCGTCATACCACTGACTAGTAGAAAATCTGCAGGACAATATCGACATAAGGAAATACATAAATGGTGGTAATTATGCGACCTTATTATTGTTCTTTTGTAATTATTATAATCTTTTAAGTATGTAATAAAAAAAGTTAACACTCATTACTTACCTTACTTTCCAGATTTAATTACATTTTAAAGTCATACATATATAAAGAGAGAGAAGAGAAATTTCATGTTAAGAGTCTCGGTTCTCATTAAGTTTCTCTCTCGTAAGTTCTCAATTTTAAATTTTTGGATCTTTTTGAAAAATATGTTTTATAAACCTTTTTTAGCTCAAATGGAGATGAATATAAAAAGACTAAAACACTTCTATTGTTACCATAAAGCAATTTGTATTATTCCAATAGTTTAAGATATTTTATCTAATTTTAATAACTATTCATTATAAATATTTTTTAATCTTACCTATAAATTTCTAATAACCCTAATACTCTATTCAGATCATATCCTCCAAATACATAAAGGGAGTCAGTCTGGTTAACATATACTGCAGAGTGAGCTGCCCTCTTTGTCATACCACTTTCTGTGTGAGAGAGCCAGTGCCAGCTGTTGCCTTCTTTGTCAGTACTTTTTAAAGAACAAGATTCACCAGAATATCTAAAATAATTATTTATTACAGTAATTATTTCAAAAGTTAGGTTAAAAAAAGGGAAAATAAATTATTCTCATATGAAAATAACTTATTTTCAATTTTTCTTAAAAAAGGTATTACTTTTCCAGCATAGCAAAATAGGCAAAGGACAGAATTTTTAACCATAGGTTTCTAGGCTTAAGCCTAACCATAGGTTTCTAGGCTTAAGCCTAGAAACCTAAGGTTAAAAATTCTTCCTGTCATGGTTTTCTTTTAGAACACCTCTGTTAACTAACTAACCTTCCTTGGTCTTACCGGAGTAAGAACAAGAAAGTAACTCATTCTTTTAAGGTGTTATTGCCTCATAAAATGCTGCTACCACAACATTTTTGTAAATTATGTATACTATTTAAACACTTACCCCTTTTTACATAAGCATCTATCTCCTTTACACTGTCCATTGCCAGAGCATCCATTGGGGCAAAGCTCAACACTACAATCTGGACCTCCCCAAGTCCCCACACAAAAACACTTATTTGACATACACAAACCTCGACCTGTGCAATTGTTTGGGCAATTATGAATTGCATATGATGCTCTAAATCCATCTAACACATAATTTGTATCACTATAGAGTAATATTAACATCTAAAAAAATAATATTTTATTTAATTTTATTGATTGTAATACCTCTAATACAATTCATATGTATGCTTATTACTCACAAATCCACTTGAAGCAGTAACATTCTGTGGTTCAGTTTTACCACTAAAACTTCCCAATAAAGGAGAATCAAACGAATCACCATCATACACAAAAACATAGTCATAAGAACATTCTGTACCCATACGAAGGAAACTTAATGTTATGTATTGACTTTTATTTGCAGCTTTAATGAGCCATTCACAATGAGAGTCCTAGAAAAATGTTTATAATCTTAATAGCAAATAAGTTTTTTACAAGAAACTATGTAATACTTAAGAGACTAACTTGTGTATAATTAGAGGTACTGGGGCCATCGGTAATAATTCCACTAGGTTCTGTGAAAACCCTACGAGTCTTGTCGCAAGGCGCGATAGACGCAGTGCACAGCACGGCTAGGCAAGTCCAGCTGAGGACTACTAAACTTGCACCTTTCTCCCGAATGCGTGGATAAAACATGCCTCTTCCAATTTTTTGCAAAACATAAGTCAAATAACAGAGCCATATAATCGTGAAATTACGACTAATATTACTAAAATGTTAAATAAACAACACTCATTTAAATGACATGTACTTCAAGGCTAACAAGTATAAAATACAGATATTTTATAAGCAACTTAAAAAATATTAAAATTATAAAGAAAAATATTGCTATTGTTGAGAATTGGCTTATACTTCTATTATTAATGACATTTTAATACTTTCTAACGAGTTTTCCACAAACAAACAATCAAATCCATCACAGTATTTTGACATTTGTGATTTGAGACTTAAGGACACGTTTTTTTATTTATAATCTATGATATCTGGCGACGATCGTAGATAATAATGCCTCAAAAGTCTGTTATAATTGATTATAAATCGTAATTGCTATTATTTTGAATTTTATCTATTAACAATTTTACAAATTCTCTAAATACTAAAACTTTTAAAATTTGTTAAAAATTACGGACAGTTTTACTGAATGACCTTTAATATAGATGGCGCTTTGTTAGACAAGAACGTAACATCGTTTGATATAAACGAAGAGTAAAATAATTTATACTGTGGATATATAGCAAGATTATTTATTGAGCAATGAGCAATAAAGGTAGCAAACGTTTTATGTATTAATATTTTTAATGACATTCAAAATTATTTTCTGTCAATACGTTTCATTCAATACATTCCTCATTCTTTATTTCTGTTTTTTTGGTATATAAAAATTTTGCAAATCGATAAATTTAACACTATAATAAATGGAATTAACGATCTGAAATATTTATTATTTTCCATTTAAATATTTAATGTTTTCATTTCTTCATTCTGGTACAAGGCAAAATACGACGTTGAGTTCCGCCACTCAACACGCCTCGTCATGCCTCAAAATTGGCGGAAAATAGGGAACAGAAGTGAAACGGAGTGTCTTCTGACACTAGGTTCCCAAGTTCCCTCTGCCTACCCTGCCATGTGCGGGATACAGCGTAAAGCTGAGTAATAAAAAACTATACAAGTACTCGATTTATGTTTATACTCCGAAAGACTTATTCAAATTGTAGGTTAAATATTTTAAAAGTTATGTTTGCTGGATATTAACTACAGTGAAATGTAATACATACAATTAAATAAATACACAAGTAAAGGTTTTAAAAATAAGCATACTGCCCATGTACCTAATATGAAACAAATTGAAAGACTACATATTCATTTTCTAAAAACTATATGAACTGATTAAAAAACGAGGAATACCTATATAATATTAAATGTAAGTGCATAAACGCACACATTAGCTAGAATAAAATATAGCACACTAGATAGGACTTAATACCTATAAGAAGATCAAAATCAAATAATTATATAAATTGATATTTATTATACAATATATTTACTTATATTTACTCACTAAGTACGCCTGTTATTTACTCCAGTGATCAAATGAAAATAAATACTGGATTTTGTTTTTATTAAATTACAATTTTAAGCATCGTTCTAAGTAAGATTTTAATGTACCCTATAACATATGCGTAGTAATTTTACTCTACAGACATCCCTCTATTGATGGTCGAGAGACAATATAAAAAACATGAAAATAGATATGTTTCAAATGGCCGACGCCGGCATCATAGGAATAGTATTCAAAATATTAATCACTTGTTATTTAATAAATAAATTATAGAATATTAATACATTTTGAGCTATAATTTGGTCCATGTCTTTAAATATATTTTTTTAAGAAAGCATAAACGTTCGATTTTATATTTAAATTTTATATTTTAAAATAAGTTCGATATGAAGTATGAAATCAATGGAACAAGTGGTAGGTGAAAGGCTATGATGCAAGAACAAAAGCCTGTTCAGTAGGCGGCTGAGATGAGTATCGATCGCGCGCGCTGCTGACTCAGCAGTCGCACAGCGTGGCGGGGAACGGAATACGCACACTATACGCCAGTAAAGCCTAGACTTTCGTACAAATAATAGAAAAAATAATTACTAGAATATTAATTGAATAACTTATAGAGACGAGTTACAACATTATTATTTAATAATATTTTTATATGTACAAAATAATTGTTCTAACGCGCGATACCCACCGCATCGTATTGGGAAAAATTTATCTCTACAAGCGTTGGTAGTTGGTGAATTAATTCCAACACAGGAGAAATTACAGTTACAATATTTACATTGTGCCGATCTGGAAACACCTTATTTCGTTTACTCATTTCATTCCAGTTTTCTAGGTTCATACTTATATAATATAATACTAGCGATTCGTTCGCGTCTTTGTCCGCTTTAACTATAGGAAAAAATAATTTGGGCAATGGATTGCGTTTGATTATAATGATCTCTAATGTGAACATATTGAATAATTATTTTTTTGTGTTAAAATTATTATTATTTGTTATTTTGAAAAAAAAAAAACGTTGTTATTTCCAATGTAACTTTAAGAGTCGTCATCAATTTGGTCTATATTTTTATTTTTTTGTCTAACATATATTTTTGTTTATTTAACATAGATTTTAAGTTTGTTTAACTTGAAATGTGTTTGTGATTTCGTTATAACAGGGTTTTTTCAAATGCATGCATTTGCACAATACTGTACTACAAACAAACAATTTCAAAGTATATATTTGTCTGCCTGCGGTTAAAATGTATCTACCGCCACGGTACGCACGCATATCTACCGCCTACCTAGATATTTTATTATTTCATGAAATATAACATATTTTGCGAGTAAAATTAAATAAAATGCAAAAAAATAAAAAAAATACTATTAAGTGTATAGAAAAAGAAACGTCTATCAAAAGAAACGTAATAAAACATGGATTCTTATTTTAATTACTATTGTTGTAATTTTGTACGCCATTCTCACAAAAATGTACCTCAGTTAAACCCCAATATGAGATTCTCAACCAAACCATGAGTGAGGATGGCAAATAACCTCGCTGAACGCGTGGAATACGGTTGCTGGCCTCTTCGCTGCTATGGGTGTACACCTTATCACTTTGTTTATTGTAGCTCTCCTCCATGGTAAATATTTTTTTCGTCCGAAAAGAGACTTTGACGATGCTTTTTTCCCGCGTACCGCTTCAACCAAACGCGGGATCTCTTCAGTCTCATTTCCATTAGACGCGCATATAACGATGTCCTGTTTTTCTGCGATAGGCTCGTAGCCAGCCCTAGGTCTTCATTCAACACCCTTTTGACCGTGGTTCTGCTTAACCCCATTTGAAGGGCCAACAATTTCTGCTTGGGTATGGGATTTCTTTGGATTCGCCCCTTCACAGCTTTTATCATTGCTAGTGTCCTAACAGAGCGAGGACGACCACTTTTTTTCTATCTTCCAAACTTGAGTCCTCATTATACCGTTTACTGAGTTTTACTGAGTTTGCGCATAACCACGAAACGATCTTCTTTAAGCGTCCACTATTTAATATACATTCTTATTTTCGCAAAAGATTCTAAATTCATTACATTTATACATTTTTGTGGCCAGCATTCCATAATTCAAAAGTTTCTATTGTGTGGCAGAACTTATGACTTGACTAAGTACTATATGTACAACCTACCACTTTTATGTTTTACAAAACTGAAGAGTTATTTTCGAAAATATCTAAAGCACCATAGTATTATGTGTAATTAAATAAATTAGACAAATTTAGATTTTGAATAAATGTTAATTGACATATATGACATGTTAAGAAAAAATAGGAAGATTTCACAGTCTGAAAATATGCAGAGCAGAATGATCGAGTCAAGCGTGGCACGCTTTATGCCTCGCGAGATTCCACAGGCACGGGCTGCGGAAGGGGTACCGAGACTTGTAGCGCTAAATATTATGGAGTTATTATAAAGTGCGTTAATCTGAGAACATACTGGTTTAGATTGACAAAAAGAATTTTATGTGAGATTATTTATCTAGAAAGGTTATATGTAACTCATTATTTCTTTTCGACTAATAGTGCGGTGCCGCAACTAAAAGCTAGATTAATAAAAAACAAACTCTACAAACAGATGAAAACATGATTTGAGTTTTTTATGAACTTATTAATTATATATATATATATATATATATATATATATATACTATATATATATATATATATATATATATATATATATATATATATATATATATATATATATATATATATATAACTTTATAAATAAAATACATAGTATATATATTATTTACTGTATTCAAGCTTATAGTCACAGGAGTGAGATGAAAAAAAAATAAAAAAAACTGTCTTTGCTTACGTAAACATAAAAAATATTGTTTTTAAATTATAATTATTGCAAAGAGATTTCATTCGAAGATGAAATCAAGATCATAAATAATTAAAATCAATAGAAGTTACTTTAATAAAATGTTTGATTTTGAATGTGACCATGGGCTACAACCATGGACGCAAAGTATTCGAAACGTCGGGTTTCCAAAATGTTTAATATTCAATATACGAGTATATTTATAATTAATCCGGTGAAGTTTTTTTTTTTCATTTAAACAAAAGTTTCTAATAAACTACTAATAATTTATATCACACTAACTTCTGTAGGTATATGTCCCCATATTTATAGTCAAGCGCTAACGCCACTAACTTATCTATCAAATTATATTTAACGCCAAGGCAGCTAACCCACCCACTGAGGCATCTATCCGAGTTTTACCAAATACATCGTCATCGACACGCTCGGATATTGCTTGAAATAGCGTATATATATATTTTTATGTGTTTAACATACTGTATAAGGATGCATTCGCTATTATAAAGAAAAATGGTGTTTTTTTTACATTTGACATTTTAATTTTGTATTAGGTAGGTTATTGATGTTTCGCTAGCCGGCGTTGACGAGTGACGCTGGTAGCAGGCAAGTTTCTAAATTTATAATAAACATTTTTAAAATTAATACGTAATGAAATAATTTGTAATTCTTAAAATCTCAAAATCAAATGATACGTATATACTCGTATCTACTTAAAAGCGTAAATTAGAAAATAAATATCCATGTATGGTAGAAGTTTAAGTGATTAGAAGTTAGTCGTCCATCTAGACGTTTATTTTCTGATACACGTTTAATACAACAGGGGAATCGAACAGAACGTGAAGACATCCCGTTTCCTGTCTAGCGTGTGAATTCATATTGCGCATTGAGTGGTGGAACTTATCGCTCATTTTGTCTTGGCAGAGCGATAGACATAGGTTTCGCGTTTAGGGTCACTACGCCAAAAATACCTCAAAAACCAACAGAAACATAATACAATCACATGTTATTTTTGAGTGTTCTCCCGAATAAAAAAACCTGAAATGTATCTAAAACATAATAAGTGTTTCTTATTCTATATATCTAACTTTATATATGTTATGCATATTGAAGGAGCTAAAAATTAATAAATCATTAAGCTGCACGTGAGTGGCGGCAGGGGCTGTTGAAAATTTTTCACGTGGAATGAAGTGATAACCGCTAATGACACCCAAAGTGCTAACTCATTTGCTAACAACACTTAAAGTTCATCAAAATAATATACATTAACAAATAAATTTTATTAAATTCTATTTTATATAATAACATGACATTTTTTTAAATTAGTAAATGATATAAAAGTAAATACTCATGTATCTAAGAACAAGTACCTAGCTGTTATTTTTTATAGTACACATAGAGTAAAATTCTTTAATAGCGTTGGTTAAATCTTTGAAACGTACGTGTCGGTCCATTCTAAACGCTGTTTACCATATAAATGAACTGCCACCGCTCATTTTTTAAAACACAAACACCACACATTTTCGACGGTGTTTGTTCTGTCTCTGATTTCAGTTTCATGTTTGTTGTCTAAACTTTATTATTTTCTTACTAATGCCCGATTTGAATATTATAATTTACACCTATTTCTGTTTATGTATAACGAATAAGTGTATCACTTATTTAAAAAAATATATTTACTTATTATATATTTTTCTAGCTTGCACCTGTATCTAGTATGTAGCAAGATAGGCAAAGGAAGCCTAGTGTTAAAACACAACGCTTCCCACTTTTCGCCGAATTCTGGAGGCATTGCGCGTTAAGTGGCGGAACTCAACGCCGCCCTTTGCCTTGACACCAAAGTGAAAAAAATAATTAAAATGTGGAAGAAATGTAAATTATGAATGCGATTCAGAAGCTCAACCTACGCATTATATGTTGTGTATTATACAAAATATATACAGTGTGATTCTTTACAATGAAATTTGAATTGTTAATGGATGCTCTAAGTAACGTTTATCGACATATCTGCTTCGGTCCAAGATATTTAGGTGTCATACCCCAGGGAGCGGCCACTTCACATCATCATACAAATGGGACATTAGCCCCGCGGCCGGACGCACCTTATCTGCTCTCAACTATATTTGTTCTGCACCGGATTACTAGAGATTTACCACGGTCACCGCACATTAACGGCAGATTACGTGTCCTGTGTAAAGAGAAGTTTATTTTAATACCCCTATTAATTTTTAAATTAAAATATGTGTAAATACATTTTGTGAATAACATATCATTAGATATTGCAGGAATTTAAGTTAATAAAATTAACTGTTAAGTACACAGACAAATAACGGCAGTTAAAATATTTTTTTTACTTCATAGGTTTATCTTTAGTTATACATCAATGGGGCTTTTAAATTTGTATTAATGACCTCCTCGCCGCTTTGATCTCTTGAACTAAATAATAATTAATTTACTAATCTGCAGTATTTATCACAATATAATTTTGAAATAAAACTTGAAAACTGCAATTAATTCGGTTAAGATATTTCTGAGATTAGCGTGGCGGGAATAAACAAAAAGACAAACAGACAAAGCCTAAAAAATCGGTGAAGAACGCCACACTCACCAACTCAGGGTAACGTAGTATTGTGTAGGTCAACAGGAATTACAATTTGTAAACGTTAATAATTTTAAAGTAGCGCGTGTATCCGCTCATTTTGTATGAATTAAAGTACAATAACAAGTATGTAATACGTTTTAATTTGTAGTACTAAAATATTTTTTAATTTTTCAGATTTATGCTATATTTCATAGTTTTAGGACTACGAAAAATATCCAGTAAGTAATGATTACATATGGAATTAGCTTGACAAAACTTAATTGTGTGGTGTCATTTGTTTGAAATCAACTACCAATATAAGCCTCGTTTTTTCTTTGATTGAATACCCGACAAATCTCATACAAAATGTAGCAAAAACAATGTAAAATTTAAAACAATGTAAAATGTCGTAGAAGCTTCTATTTTTCGCGCTCTAAGGGTCTTGAAAGTTTTGATATTCATTTGAGCTTGATACCTCTATACGATCTCGAGTTAAATAAGATCATTTTTTTTTTCAAGATTAACAGACGGACAGACGGACAACAGAGTTATCCTGTAAGGGTTCCGATTTTATCTTTTTAAGATAGAATTCTGTCGTTACGTTGTTCTTGTTCAATTATTTTTTTAAAGGTACCAGTTATAATTTGTATGTGGTAGGTAATGGTACCAGTAATACTTGTTCTGTACTTATTATAAGTATAGATTTGATACTCGGCTTATACATATAATACATTTTATGAGTGAGCGTATTTTGCTTCTGTATAATGTTGATGTCGGAGACAAGAGTCGTCTTCGTAATCAATTTATTGGTATTATTTTATATCAAAATATGTATGTAGACTATAGAGATATGGGTGCGATAGCGGGACTTCGTTATAAATCAGCGGCCTGTCGATATCGGGCCGCCCTACTGCAGCCCGTGGCCTGATTTGTCGCATTCACATTATGCGAATGTATGTGCCACTAGTATCGTGATATATTTTTATCGATATGCCAATAAATCTATATGAAATTTGTAACTTAATAAGGTACTCCTAAGAAGTTTAAGCAATATTATTACCACAACAATAAATAGTGCTTAATATATTTCCCTTTCAATTATAAAATAATTAATTCTAATCTATAATACCCACTTTGGCTTTAAAACATCATTGAAACGTCTTTGTGTGATCTATCAACGAATTCGTTTTTTTTAAACATTTTTATTATTTGATGACTAAAAGTATCGAGTTTTTGCTATACGTTAGATCCCACCACTAAACACGCATTTATAGCAAAGCAATAAAGCGACGCTCAGTAAAGTTGTCCCCACACGGTCAAGAATATCTTTAACTATTATTGAGGTCCACTTGCATAATTATGTCGTTTGTGATACAAAAAAAAACATTTAAAATGGTTCTTTATTTGGTTTTAGATTTTCTTTAATGTTTATACAATACTAGCTAATACATATTACATTATTGTCTTATAATTACCCGTTAATAATTTTACATCAAATGTTAATTTCTTTAGTGCAACTTTAAAGATTACGTGAATAAAGTATCAAAAAAGAGTACAATGACCTTTACTTAACACCATGGTGTTAAAGTGTGACCTAATTTCAGATTAATACGCTTAAGCGGAAACCTCACTAAGCAGGTTCAAATGGCACGGAAGACCGACTACGTAATACATATGAATAGCTATAAGGAAACGAGCTAATAGTCAACAATGACTATTTTACTTGTTTGATTCTTCTCCATTGCTTAAGTTTTGGAACTAAATAGATTTATAGTTTCCTCCCCATTCATTATCGGTATTGAACTACGCCGCCGTTGGCGTCCAAACGCGTGGCATAAATCTGAATGCAACTAATAAATAGTAAGAAAACTTTTCTCCGCTCTAACATAAGTTTAAGAAGTTCGCCCCGTTTGACTTCACACTGAGTGTGATAAATGCTCTCAATGAACATGCAATTTCTCGCCAGTGTCTAACAAGGCGTTGAATGTGTTGAAGATTTTTTATCATATAATTTTTAAGATATTAGACATGTTTTTATGTAATATCTTAAGAAGTGCTTAAGTAATCTATTAAAACAAACAAACAATAAAATAATAATAAAATGTTTTGAGTTATCAGAAGAATAAAGTAACAGATTAAATGTCCGATATAATAGTACTAAGTCGAAAATATTAAGTCAAATAAAAAGAATTATAGCGGAAGTCATAACCCGTCCCTCGGTTTTCCATTTCCTAATATTGTTTTTCAGAGTATTTTCTATTTAGGAAAACAAGGAGACCATAACTCTTGCCGCTTCATCAGATATAGCAGTAATGGCAATAATGGATCCTGGTCAGCGGCCCGCATGCAAATAAATCTGCGACCCAATGCAATGATGTGTAGAGAATGGGGTACGCTTACCGCTATCACTAAACCGACATTGACCCGTTCACCCGGTTCCCTCACCTGTGTTCAGTAGAGGCATATTTTCTTTAAATTGTGCCAAGTTTTTCTTAATAGTTTTGATTATTTATATATTTAATTTATTCTTTAAGATTTTATCTCCTCAGTTTTATTTTTCCTTTTGATTCCGCGAATGTCATAGTTAGTCGAACTGTAACTGTAAACATTTTCAATTTTAGAATAAAAAAAATCAGATTTCGTTAAGTCAAAAAAAGAAGAGGAAACAATCAGTAAGAAACCATATTTTTGACAAAAGTTTGTCAACTGCCGTTTTTGCTGCTTGCTTAATACTAATGTGAGTACTACAGTAATACCTACAATACCACTAATCACTCCAATTAAGGTTAATCATTCTTGAAAAAATATTATGTAAAATATTTTTTCAAATATTAGGACAAATACCTGCGCAATAACATCACATGAAAAAGATACTGATCAAGATGAGAGCCCAAACAAATGACTGTCAATAAAATAAATAGCGATGGCAGGGTGTTCTGTAAATAAGTCGGTGCCGGGGCGCGGGGCTACGATCGCCTTTTTTATTGGCGCCTCGATTGCTCTCGACACGACGAGTGCGAAGCGGCAAGCGATGCAACGCTGATGTCGCAGATTATTCGACCAGATTACGAATAGTACTCCCCGCTGTGTATTATCAACAAGAATTCTCATATATTGTAAGAAATGAACATAAAATCATATTTACATTTCTGTAAAAGCGTAAGTTCATTGTTCTATTCGATATTAGTTATATTTATATTTTTTTTTGTATCTATTTGACATTCCTTTATTTCTGAATTATAGTACAGTAAATTATCGTTAGACAAGAATAAAATATTCTGCACGTATCGCAATGGGTCGCGAGGCGGTGTCCAGATAGATGTATTAATTTGTAAGAATTTGTCGTGGGACCCTCGCTCCCCACCCGTCTTCAATTCCAATCACGCACTACAAGATCCGTAATTGCTCCTAATAATTTCTTTAAATAGCCGTAATATAGAGAGAGCCCGATAAAGACTTAGCCGACAAGAGATTAGTCTATTATACAAAATTATATATTTTTTTAAAACTATAAATTTTTTTTGACTTATAAATCTACTTTTTTTTACTATATTAATTTTAGGTATAGGCGTGAGAACGAGTGATAAAACATTTTGGTAATTTACGACTACAATAAAAAAAACTAACTTCGATTACTATTTTACGTCTTCGGAACGAATAACATTTATTACAGCTTTTTATTTGCAGTGACAGTGGACGTGCGAGTGCACCGCTCTGGGCTGCGGGGCGTCCCGAGGGGCTCGTCAGCGTCGGCAAACTTAATCCAATCACTGCTATTGGTACTGATCGCTCGGCTTTACTTCCTTCAAGTATTCAGACTTTCAATTTTACAGGTGGCGTCAACACCTGAGAATAACTTACGTATATAAGGTACTTATTACCAAAGAGTTTTGCTGTTGATATCATATCAACAAGTTTTTATGTTAACGATATTCAAAATACTTTAAATATATGTTTTATATTTATTCTTTTGCAAGAATTATGTTTTGTGAAATTTGATTTTTAAAAATCAAACTATGCGACATAATTCTCTCAAAGCATATCTTTCAAAATGAAGGGGGTTTAAATAAAAATTACAAAGTTGGTCATTTTCACATCCACACATTATGCGTGATTTCTTTTGCTCTTTAACATTTTTTAATATTTATAATAATATTTTTGATAATAAATATAATTAAAAAAATATTAGTAAAATTATTATTAGTAAGCTTTACTGCTACACTGTGTCGTGCCTACGAGCTACGCGGCGTAGCCTTCGTTGCTGTCTCTTAATTTGCGTAAGCATCTTACTGCTATCAGCACTGCGCCCGCTAGGATTATGTTAATTGTTAATTGTAATACTCTTATCTTCCTTTGTGTTTTGTTAAGAACACGTTAAACTTAATGACTTTACTGATTCTATATTATACTTTTGTATAATTACAATGAACATTTTTATTTTGAATTTTATTATTAGCCTGATGCCATCGCGGCGTAAAAGCGCTGCGCCTGATTGTGGAAGGCAGTCTAGTTATAAGTTGGATTCCCATACTGGGAAATCCAATATTTTTCTCGGTGAATATGGCCATTCAAAACGCAATATTTCAAAATTTAAGCTGAATCTCCAAATTGAAGCCACCTTTGTTGTCTTAATAAAAGGTTCCCGCTGCTATATGATAAATGCAGAAGCAGAATAGAGAGTGAAATCTCATTAACATATTAAATAATACACTACATCTAAGTGAAGACAGATGCAGTTAATAAATACCGAACAATTAGTCAAGTAATAGATGAGACGCAAAGAATACAAATGATATATGTATTATAGTTGTTCGCGATTGCCGTTGTCGGTGGCCTTTGGGCAGAGGTAATGGGCGCGAGATGCGAGGGGGCCGGCTATAAGTCACCCGGCCATCTGATAGCATCGAATCAATGACCGCCCTGCTATGATACATGGGATTACCCACCGTTTATAGTTTTAGCTGCGGCTACTGAATTAATACTGCGGAAATATCTCGTATAAAATTTATCATTTGATGTATGTTCATTAGCAGATAACCTATAAAATCTATAGATGCATCCATTCATTAAGAGATAACCTATAAAATCTATAGATGAATTATAATATTATAAGATTTTTTTGTGTACTACTGTAATATTTATAATATAACGTCACCACGATGTTTCATTTACAATATTGTCTTAAAATGTTATACTTCATTAAATGATGCTAATTTATAAATAACTTATTTCTATATTAAAACTAGTTAATGTTTTTTAAAAAATCAGAAAAACTACTTATAGATCGAGGTTCTTTCACCTGGACAGCTGTCAGAAGCATTGTTGTTAAATTAGACAGGTTTTAAGGGTGTCGCCCTGTCACCGCGAGTCTGTTTCAGGAAGAGGGCGCTTGTTAGCGCGAACGTGCCTCGCTCGCTTGCCGGTAAACACGTGGGTAGATAACAATCTATTTGGATTGCCTCTATATTTCATTTTCCTCGTGTGCCCCGTGCTAACTAGATAGACGCACATCACACCCAGAAGAAAGAAAATACGGGAGCGTCTCTTTTAAGAAGAAATTTATCTTATTTACCCTCAATTTTTGGTGAATTGGTACAATATTTAACGTTTAAAATGTTAAGAGCAAAATATAAAACTTTATTTTTATTTGTTACTTGCCCTTATTATCCAATATACCGTATATAATTTATTTTACGTTATATATTATGGATAGAAAAGATAATTCTCTGCGGTCTGTACTGAAGGATATAATAAGCATATTATTTCGGACCGTTTATATATCGATAATATAAACTTAAAACCATTGAGCAGATTTTTTGTACATCTATCTTTCTGTTTGTGTTTTAGCGAATTACGCCAATACTGTTGCATAGATTAAGTAAATGTAACAAATGTTATTTTTAGTGGTAATAAGTGTAACTAATAAAAAAATGAGAAACTGTCAGACTATCTGAACTAGCTATAAAATGGCAATATTGTCTATATTGCCATTTCATAGCTAGTTCAGAAAAAATAGTAGAGTGATTTTGAAATGTTAATTCTATTTGTTAGTTGATACTTAAAAATAGTTGAAGTTAGTTCTAAAATACATTTCCTTTTGTTTCGCCGTAAATACTATTAGTATAAAATAAAAGAAAGATTTAACATTTAACATTTTCACAAAAATAAAAAAAGAAAATACTAATTAAGTGTTGTATATAATATATATTGTTAAAAATTATAGTGTTGATGTTAAAAAATAAATATAAAAGTTATAAAAGTTGTCGACAAACGGCCACGGTTTCCTATGCGAGCAAACAGTTCTCATTTATTCTTTGAAACAAATACACAAAAAATATATAATATTCCTATCATCATATGAAAAATCATTTAATAATAGTTAATTAATTTATATTTGAGGCTATTTATGCAAAAATAAAATAATTTAAGTCAACAAATTAAAATTTATCGACACAGCCACTTTGAATTCCGTTCTGTATAACAAACCATGTAGGTATGGTAGATTTTTTTTTTTCATCTTTACACTGTATCCCGGACATGGTAGGGTAGGTAGAGGGAACTAGTGAATGTAGTGTTAAAACATTCCGTTCTATCTCCCACTTTCTGCCGAATTTGAGATATTGTGTGTGTGGAGTGGTCTACTCAACGCCGCGCTTTTGCCTTGCTACCAAAGCGACAAAATTACAACATTAATATTTGATTTAAAAATATTTAATACTTCATGTCTTAGAGAAAGGATTGAACCCACAACCTGTAGTATTTATCGCCGTCACGATCGAAAGTAAAGCTCAAATTTACATTATTAATATTAACATAAGTGTGTATTTTATTTTGTAAAAATATCTGAAATAATTTAACACCAAAGCATTTAAAATGTTCACATATATATTATATCATAATAAGGACGTTCCAAATACATATTGATTGCAAAATGTTTTAAATAAATAATCGCGGCGTCGAAACCGCGAGCAGGTCGCTCGCTCGCTACTTAATTATATCTCTTTTATGTTTTTTATATTAAAAGAAGCAGTAGATGATTTAAAATCTATCTAATAAATAATCAATCAATCATCTTACTTGTTATTATTATTTGAAATCAGAAACTGTGTCAGTTTTATTAAAGTAACGGTTAGTTAGATAGTATTTACACTGACACTTCTGTGGTCAGCTAATAAGTTGAGTACACAAACCCCCACGTTTCCCCGTCTGGTGGAAATGCAATCACGAGTGACACCGCTATAACTTTGCACGCTGTCCGCATACCTAAATCCATTAAAGAATATTCGTTTTATTTAAAATAATAAGCCGGTGCTTTTTACAAGTATATATTAGTATATGTGTTTTTTTTGTGATACAACTACAAATTACCAATTATCGGGATTCTTGCCGTTGTTTCTATTGCATTTTCTGTTTTCCTATACTATTATTAACATTTATAAAGTGTTATTCTGCGCTTAGGAAAGGAAAAAAACACTTATTCAGAAAACGTATTAAAATTTGAGCGTAGCGTTGTTTTGGAAACAGTTATTTTTTTTTGTCTTAAACAAGTACTTATAAGTATCCCATAGGTTTCAAATTACGAATTACGCGAGTTTCATAAAATAATTATAAAAAATATCGATCTGTGTACACTTGTATCTTTTGGTTAATATTTTTTGTGCCTCAAGAAATTGCAGATCTGAATATATAATATTGATTGATATTTCCACCATTAATCACGATAGCGAAGTGATACTGTAAGTGTTAAATTGTTTTCTTTCGACTTAAGGAACCCTGATAAAATATACAAATATTATTTTGCCATCACAAAAACATAATCTTATAAAAAACTAAAATTAATTGTCTGTCGCTGCTGCTAACTGTTACGTATATTATTTTTTTAAAAACTCACGGCATAATTGAAGTGACGACTTAACACAAGAAGTTTATATATAAGTTGCTTTAATATCGCACTAAATTGGACATATAAACATTAAACAACAGAGTATTCGTTTGTTTGGCTCTTCTCTACGTACCTGTTTGCTTCTCGGAAATTCTGATGTGGCAAAAACATAAGTAACTAACTTAATTTCCTATGAACTTACCCCGGGCTCTGGACTGCCATTAATGAACTAGTTTTGTAGTTACGTCAATAATTTGAAGATATTTTATTGCTATGCTAATTTATATTTACATATGTCAGAATCTACATTTATAAAACTGGAAAAAATGTTGGTTTGTTTGGTTGAAGTTGTAGTTTAATCGCATGATCTACTGGTGTGATTTAAAAATTTTCATTTTACAGTAGATGTCTCATTTATTGAGAAAGGCTGTAGGCTATATTATAGTACGGGATCCCCTGAACTATTTTTACCATTTATTACTAACAAGCTGATTTTTCGTGAGTAGCTTCATTTCGACTAGACGCCCAACTTTTTTCCTTACAACAATTTTGGTAAATGGTAGCTACTAGGGGTAGCAGGGATGAAATGTGTTGATTTGACGAATTTCAAAAATTTATTACTAACTGAATTTTTCTTCGTTAATCGTCAAGATAATTATCTAAATAAACCGAGAAAATATTTGTCCTACAAAATTCAAGGTTTTGTCAAAGAGTCCCCCCTCTCCAACATGTATTATTAACAAGGTCATGAAAAATAATTACTAACCATCTAATTTTTTTTCTATTATTTAGGAAGTATTTATGTAACTTAACAGCCACATTGTCCTACAAATTGCGTGGTACGACATCCTGGTCCTACGCTCAAAAGTTGTCAATGCAACAAGACTATTTTTTTTATTAGTAACCGTAGGACAAAAGTATCACGTGATAGGCTAGTATGTTTTTCGTCCAAATAAAACAATGTCCTACAAAAAAACAGGTATGTATTGCTAGTCCGACAAGAATTGTCATTTTTGTTTTTTTCTTTGTAACACAGCGTAAATGAAAACATATTTATTGAAATTAAAATAACTTTATTTTCTAATGTAAAAAAAATCTGGGTAATGTATATAAACAAATAAAAATTAATTTTTATCAGATTCATCTGAAAAATCTTCATCATCTTCGCTAGCAGTGTTAATCTCATCTTCATCTCCCTCTTCGTCACTTTGTTCATTAGTGACGTGTGACTCTGTAATAACATGAAATAATTAATAAATCGCCGAATAATTAATAACTAAATAACAATTATTTTAATAGAGTACCTTCAGTAGTTAGTAAGTCAGAAAATATTTCTTCAAAAGATGGGCTTTGTGGACCATCAAACCAATAATATTGATATTTATTATCAATTATTGTAAATCCATAATTTTCTGGTAATTTGTCGGTGGGACTGCGCATATGTGCATTACACCATACATTGGAGATGAATACTGTTCTTTTAATTTGTTGCAACAATTCTTGTTTTGTTGGTGGTAAACTGGAAGGGTCATATCCTACAAAACTTTTTTTTAAAACATCTTCATTTTCATTTCTTGATTTATATCCTTTTTCAAACAACTCATACCGTCCTTGGTTGATATCATTTTTTGTTTTTAACGAGTACAATCTACATACATACTCTTCAATAATTCGAACTACCTCATTTGAAGTTGTTAATACTGTATGATCGCTTCGTAGGAGTTTAATAAAAGCCTCTTGAAAATTTTTATTTTTCTTTTAAATGCTGAAAGGTCTCTTCTTTCCTCTACGAAAGAAAGCAGGATTATAATCATTCCCTGTAAAAATGTGGCATATGGCAAGTGAACAAGATAATTGATCTTCAAGCTTGGCGTAAATTTCATTTATGTTTAAGTACATTTTTTTTTTACTTGTGCTGAAATTGATTATTATTTGAATTTGATCCTTTAAATACTACTTGAAATTTGCCAACATTATTATTGGAATATCAGAATCTATACAATGTATCTCCACATTATAGTTACAATTAAGTTGACAAACGTGGTACACAATTTTGGTGTCAGCTTCTTCATGATAACAAGAAAGGTTATAATCAATAACTCTTTTTATTTTATTTTCACTTGATACCTCATAAGAGTAGCATTGATCATAATTAAGTTTAATAGTTTTTCCTTCCATTAATATCATAAATTCATCTCTTGTCCAATCTTCTATTATGAATTCTACAAATTTTTCTTTAAAGTTGGTACTCCTCAATAATTTGCAGAAATCAGCAGGACGATTATTGTCTTTACGTATGACGTCATATTGTGTGTCATCTTCGCCTCTCAAATCATGTTCAAAATCTTTGATACTAGGCTTTTTGTACTTGACAAATATAATATGTACTTCTTTTCTATTATATGTAAGTATTTTCAATATATGTTTCGAGATTTTACCATAACTGTTTGGAACGTTCTTCAGCGTATGTAGTAAATAAAATCCATCTACTAGGTGAATGTCTGCTTCTGGAGGATTTACAATTTCAGTTTGATGTTAAAAGAAATAAAATACAATATGTTCAGACAAATAAAATACGAGTTTGACTGAAAACAACTTTATTTTTTTTCATGACCTTGTTAATAATACATGTTGGACAGGGGGGAACTCCTTCATAAAACCTTGAATTTTGGAGGACAAATATTTTTTCGGTTTATGTAAATAATTATCTTGAGAATTAACAAAGAAAAATCTGGTTAGTAATAAATTTGACGAATTTCAATCGTCAAATCAACATTTTGTATCCCTGCTACCTTAGTTATAAACCACAATCGAGAATTTTCGTACAGGAAGTTATTGGGCGTCTCATTGAAGTGAAGCTATAGACGAAGATTCAGCTTGATAGTAATGATTTTTACATCTAGTATTAGTACTACAACTTTCGAGCGTAGGACCAGGATGTCGTACCACGCAATTTGTAGGACAATGTAGCTGTTAAATTACATAAATATTTACTAACTAATAGAAAAAAAATTAGATAGTTAGTAATTATTTTTCATGACTTTGTTAATAATACATGTTGGAGAGGGAGGACTCTTTGACAAAACCTTGAATTTTGTAGGACAAATATTTTCTCGGTTTATTTAGATAATTATCTTGACGATTAACGAAGAAAAATTCAGTTAGTAATAAATTTTTGAAATTCGTCAAATCAACACATTTCATCCCTGCTACCCCTAGTAGCTACCATTTACCAAATTGTTGTAAGGACAAAAGTTGGGCGTCTAGTCGAATTGAAGCTACTCACGAAAAATCAGCTTGTTAGTAATAAATGGTAAAAATAGTTCAGGGGATCCCGTACTATTATATCATAATTAAATCCATAAATATGCAAAAAAAATAAAAATCGTTGAAAAACCGTGCGAACTCGAAAAGTTCCGTACGTGCGCTGAGTAAATCGTTGAAGCTACGCAAAAATGTCATCTCCTAAGCACCATTTTACGTTTTACAAATTACAAACAAATAAACAGTTACGGTGCACGCGATGATAGTTCGAAATATTGATGGCGGCAGATCTTGATGAATTTTCTTGTTTTTGGTATTAATTTCATAGGAAGTTGAATACCTAAGGTATTGCCACATCAACAATTATAATCAACAATTATAATCTATAAAAAATAATTTTTGAAATAAGTTCCAACAACAAACCAACAGGCAGCCAATGTAATCAAGAAGATCAATGAATAAAATTAGCTTTATCAAAAAAGAGAATGTATTTGCTTTTAAAGTAGGTAAATTTTAAGCCGGATGTACTTAAACTATCAAATTAATATTACCGGCTTGACGTAAAGTCCTTTAAAGACCGCTAAAACTCTTTACGCTGTCACTAGAGACAAAAGAGTTTTTATTATTTTTAAGTGTGCGCTCGTTTGCACGCGAATGGGCTACTTAACCACGAAGACAAGCTCCAACAGAACCGCAGATTCTACCCTATACAAAATCTATTAGGTAACTTTATGGGAAAGATAATAGTTCTGCCACGCTTTTTACTTGTATCGTCTTTTACTGGACAGGCTTAACATAACTTAACAAAAATGATGTTGTCACGATAATAAAAAAATCTTCATAATTTTCCTTCTTTGTTGTATCTATGAGCAACGACTAAATATTGTTCTCATTCGGCAAAATGCACAGATGTCTGAATGCACATAGAAGAAATATTTAATATGCATATCACACTGTATTTTATATAAATGTAATATATATTTGATACGTCCAATTTATTACATCTCAATTAGAATTATAATTTAGATATTCAATTATTACTATTCTCGTAATGAAATCATAACTGATCGGTGTCTGTCTATGGGAGACATATCAGAAAAACATTAATAGGGGCATTATTCAATGAAATGGAACCCGAAATACTGATTTTTGAATTTGCTGTTTTTTGTCTAATAGCTTTTCACACCAATCTCAAAAAGAACGCATCCGATTTAAATGCAATTTTCTTACTTTCTTTGATTGTTTTCACTTGCCATAAGGCAAGTTTCTCTTAGAAAACGTAATAGAATAGAAAAGATAAGAATACAAAGCTTACTAATATATAATGATCATGGTATATTAATAAAGTATAAATCTTTTAAAAGACAGCTGAAGCCGCAGGCAGAACTAGTCAGATAGATTATATATATAAATTTCCGTAACGTCCCCATCGTGTAAAACATGTGTAGTAATAAGATACATCGAACGTACCGTTCGTACCGATGCTGATGAGAGTATCGGCAAGAAATTAGGTATAGCGGTACTTTAAGCCATTATATAAAATTACTTAGTACAGTTTCCTATGAGAAATAAAACAATTCTTTCAAAATTATCCTCTCCCCAGGTGAACCGAACCCAATCTGTAACGTATATAATTAATTAGACAATACCATACTCTAGAACTAATAAGTTCTATGATCTACGATGGCATAATAATGCCATCGTTGAAAATTATCTAGATAGATGGCATAACGACGTCCGATATATCAAGATATTGTTTGAGGAAGTGAACATATCAATGCAAGCTCTACTTAAAGACAGAGGTACTACTATTGGACAGGTACGACACGGGATCGATTACTGTCGTAACTTGAAACGTGACTCCGTTCGATATAGGTGAACGTGTTTTCATTGCATGCTTATAAAAATGGGGCTACTGTCCTAAATAGAATAATATATATATATATATATATATATATATATATATATATATATATATATATATATATATATATATATATATATATATATATATATATATATATATATATATATATATATATATATATATATGATGGTGTATACAAGTTTCAATCTAATATTTCTATAGAAAAAATTTTATGTTTTATAGTCGATTAGCTATTTTTGACAATTATAACTGTTTACGATGATTTCATTTATTTATCTATTATTTATAAAGAAATACAATATGTATCAATATAAAGTAGAATGCGAACAGATCAAAAATAAAAAGTGGAGATGTGCCCTTTGAATATCTGCGCTTGTCAATTTTTGCTTCACCCTCTATCGCTACTAGTGTAATATCAGGATTTTTTACAATGCTTGTCTCTATTGTTCTATGAAAATATAACTAAAACTATATTTAAACTATATTTACAAAATGTATTTACATATTTAGGCCTGACGTGGTGTCGGGCACAAGCGTATAACAGGCGGTGGGTTTGATTCCCACTCCAAGAAATTAAATATTTTATATTTTGATTCTTAGTTCTGGTTACAATGCAATGTGATCAAATGATTTCCGGTCGTCAACAAGCAATCTCTTTTAAATTTCGCGGATAATGGGAGAATCGCATGTCCTTTCTGCCTACCTGCCATGAGTGCGATACAATAGAAAGCTGCATTTAGACAACACATAAATGTAGTAAATGAGTAATTAAATGAGCTAGGTACATGATAACCGCGAAATACCCTCTATCCTAAAATCGATAAAGAAACTTTGACTGGCGATCCAGATTCGCACTTGATCATTATTTTTATATTTGCATTATTTTTCAGTGTATTGTCATAATCAAAAAGTGATTGCTCCTAATTAAATATTAATCACTAGATTATTAAATAAAATTAGGTTTTAAAAAAACCTTCATCTAAAATGAATACAAATCATTTTTATTTAGCAACGAGAGCTCGTAAATGTTAATAAAGATCTTATAAACTAACACCAATAACAATAACCGTAAATGATATAATATTTATAAGCTGTTAAATGCAAGTAGAAACTGCGAAACACTAATTTGCAATCCCCAAAGCGCTCGTGTGCGATTGCCGGTTCGTAAACGTCAACGCATTTTATTCTTATTCATGGCGGGGGCGCGGCGACCGCGACCTAACGATTTGATAATGTATTCACTTGATAAAGCGGAAGGTACTTCGCTAGTACCGCATTAAAAAACCAATTACAGTGTGACTAAATCGCGACGCCGCTCTCGGCTATTTGTCAGACTCCAGAGGGATAAAAGTATATTTAAAATTTAATTTCACGCATTTTTTTAAATTGGGGGACACCGAGAAATATTATTTTTTATTGGGCGCTGGTTGTGAAGTTTATTAATCGAATGTTAAAGTGAGATTATATTAGGATCATAAAAGGGTGATTTACGGTTCTATAGTTATTTAGAAATATTTTTAAAATAAATTTAATTGTATTCACGTTAACATAATATAAGTGACGTATTCGTAGATATACAATTATGTACATATACTCGTATGATGTCACAGGTAATAAATATTTAATTGTAAACATATAAAAAGTGAGCCTTTAGGGGACAGGTAACAAAAAGCTTCCCTAATATAATAATAAAACAAACTGTATAATAAAATAAAGCTAGTGTATAAATCAGCTATGCTGTAACGCACCTCTCCCACCCTAGCTTGTTACTATATGAGATTTATGTTCGTAGAGTACAAAGATTATAAATATATATTAATAGAACAAATGCGTAGTTTTATTGCAATATATATATATATAAATATTGAACCCGAAACACTATATTGTTTAATTTTCTTAAGCAAATTAAAGTTATTAATAATAAAGTTGTACCTTCATTATTAACAATTTTAATTTTTCAGACATTTCGGACTATAAGCTGCTTAGACAAATCACAAATGTGTTCAATAACTCAATGCGCTCTTTTATTATAAATATAAATTTCAATTTACATGGCGTAAAAATTTAACAAACTGAAGTTAACGGCACTCACGCATTACGCGCACTCTTTTTATATAAAAGTTAGCCACAAATATACGCATATAATTATTCTATGCTATAAAATAACTGTGAAATTTCACTTTATCTATGCAAGTACCCTATAGGTTTTAATTACAAAACAAATTTCATACAGTGTGCTGCAAAAATGCTCGTATTTTTTTATTACGTTTACTTAGAAGCTTGACCTTTTTTTGTACTCCAAGGGGCCGTAGACCTGAATATTTGATAATAATTTCAGCTTGATACCTTTACGCAACTTCAGGATAAATGATTTTGACAGACGGACAGACTAACGAAATTTGATCTTATAAGGGTTCCATTTTTCCTTTGGAGGTAAGGAACCCTTTAAAAGATTACAGATATATTTTTGAAGTTCAATTGATATGAGTATAACATGGTTCCGCAAACTTACATTTGTAAACTTTTGTAAGTTAGTGCCGTTGACCTACATTCATAAATAATGTTGAATAAGTTCTACTCGCACTCGACCGATTTATTTTAAATATTATTGGTGTTTTTCATAGTGTTACAATAAGAAACTTCTCAACAAAGCTTCCAAAATGAATTTTTTCAACATCAGAATAGTAATAATCAGTAAAATATGTATAGATAAAATCATTAAGTTTATAAATTAGTAAAAAAATAATATAAATAATAATTATAATATAGGTCTATTAAATATAATTCTATATTATAGTTCTTGTTGCCAGGAAGCCCTTAACCTCCATTTGCTGTCTACGAGACAACGTCTCTAAAGAAGTGTGTTAATTGGCAAAGCCAGAAGAACCGGAAACTGGTTAAGCTAAATGGTTAATTATATATAATATTTTTTTTGAATACTTTAATAATAAACCTATTTAAAATTTATAAGCAGTTCGAATAACAAAAATCTTAAGCTGTTACTTAAAATCAAATTTGATGGAAGGATAAATAATTTCTGAAAACTAACAACAACCCACATTACATAGTTATTTATATATTTTGTTTTCGGTAAAATAACACCTGGTAGTCACTGTGGTAAACTTTGTTTATTGTTACGTCATTAAAGAGATAACGAACTTTACATCATTTCATAAATATATAAATACATAAAAATGTAAATACATTCATACTAATAGGCATCTTACCATCCTTGCGTCGAGTTATAAAAACGATCTTACGCTTTTTTTATAGCAGGATCGGCAGATAAATTTAAGTATTAGGATATTCCGTTTCCCACTTAACGCCCAATTTTCGATACAATGTGTTTTCAGCGGCGCATTATAAATAATATGATGGGATATAAATAATAATTATCAATTTTAATTTGTAATAAAATTACCCTAAAGTTACAGACACTAATCACATTAATTTACAAAATTACCTCACTCTAAGAACATCTAAAATATATGATTTATTAAAGCACAATAAAGAATGAAGTGTAAGGCGTGACTAGTTGCAGCATCAGTATTCGAGGCAGTGAGCGTGAAACAGCGGCACGGCGGCGTGTGGCGCCCCCGCACTGATTGAGCCGCGACAAGTTAAACCATTTGAAACAATTTAATAGAGATCAAAAATTCAGGGCCCCAACGCCCGCACTAACTTTTGAAGTTTTTCCCTCTCTAAAGGGATTAACGGTAAAGGTAGGGGAAATAATATCACGAGTATTGTGGATTTTTATTTTATTTTAAGACAAATTAGAATGTATTACTATAGAAAGCTAAATATTTCAGTTACAGATGAATTAAATTTTCACTTACTACAAGAACTTTGAGGCCTGTTGTGGCGCAAGACCACAAGCGTGTGACTAACCGTGACATATTGTGGGTTCGACCGCCACTCGGGGAAATGAAATATTTAATACTTCAAGTAAATGTATAATATTTTCATTTATTCGCTCTGATAACAAAACAAAGCGTGGCGTCTAATTCCGCCTCTCAACACGCAATGCCTTAAATTCGGTGAAAAGTGAGGAACGGATCGGAGGGTCTTACCACTAGATTCTCAAGTACCCATGAACCCATGCATACCCGGCAGGGTGCCATGTCAGGATGAAGATGTGAAGCTAAAAAAAAAAGATTTTATAATTTTAAGGCACATATGACTAATATAAAGAAATAGAACATTGGATCACGAAATCTGGCACGCTATATGGACTAAAGGAAAAGAACGTAGAGTTGCCAAAAGCTAGAGTTAGATAAATCAAGAAAGAAATCATTAAAAGCGTATACTTTAATTGACTTTAGACTTTTTGATGACTTTAGACTTTTTGATTTCGCCGCACTTGCGGCGTTGAATCCCACCACTCGACAAGAAATGGTTAAATTCAGGAAGAGAACGAACTATCTTTACACTAGTTTCGCTCTGCTTGTACTCCCAGCTGTATACGGGATAAAGCTAAGAAAGTAAAAAAATAATATCAATACGGTAGACTCTGATCGAGTTCGTATTATCTACTCAACTTCATAGTTGGAAAGCTATCAACGTAAATATCTGCAGCTTTTCGTCTTATTTTACAAATGTAACAATTTTTGCTATCGTATAAGCAATGTTATGTTAAAGCAGTAAGATCGCAAATATTTGCAAGTTAAGAACTAGAATTATATAACTATAGGAAGATATGCTATTGCGTTATGATAGGATCGGAGTTCAACGAAGCGTGCCGCAAAAGGCGCTTTAAGAAACTTGTAGAGCAAAGCATAGTATTAAATTAATGTGAATTTTTAGCATTCATTGTTGATTAAATGACATATTTATAAAAAATATTATTAAAATGCATGTTTTAAAACAATTTGAAGTCACAATATAGTAAATTTTAATTTACAATTTAACAATTACATTGGATCAACAATTACATTGGATCTTTGATGAGATTTTGCCATTCAAAATGTGTAAGCTAAACGTAAAGCGAAACGTATTTTTTCCTAGCATATAAAATACCTGCCTGTTATAGACAAAGTATATTGTAGGATTATTGCAAAAGTATAATGGAGCAGAACGTCTTCCCCGGCTCATCCGATAAGCACAACCGACCGGAACGATGTACCCCACTCACATCAATCGTTCTACTGATTGTTACAGAAACTTATAGCTCTTGTTTAAATCTAAAAAAATGCTTCAAATATAAAAGATATCAATATTGTATTGATATTGTAACGATACAAAAAATTTTATGACTGTCATACATGAAGCTTATTTTATTACCTTCATAAATATTATGCCTTTTATATCACTTCCCCCGAGATCTTACTATTGCTAGGCGAAGTCCTATGATAAAACATGATATGTTTTTGTCGTTGTAAGTGTTATTTTATATACTTATATTTTAAGTAAAAAATTAAATGTTTCACCAATTTACTTACAAGTTATTTTTAGAGTTCCCTAGCTCAAAAGTTAAAAACTCTTAAGAACCATCATAAGATCACTTTGTTGTCCGTCTGTCCGTATATCAAGAACATTTATCATGTGTTTGAATGGAGGTTGTTATTATCAAATATCCAGATCTGCAGTCAACATAATCAAGCGATACGAGCGTTTATGCATAGTTTTTCGTATGAAACTCGACGCGTAATTAAAACCTATAGTTATGAAATTTGGCGTTTGTGATAATTTACAATATAAAAAAAGAAAAATATCCGAATATGGAATATTTATAGAAATTTCATAAAAAAAATCATCACAAACTTTTATTTATAATTCATTTCATACAACATGAATGGATATGCCCGCAAACTTAAGATTTTCAACTTTATTTCAAAATGTATAGCGTATTTTCCTTACAAATAAAGGTAGAACACCTATAATGGTACTTAATATATGTACAAAATCCATACATAGGCTTCTCATTTTTTATCAATTGTACTTTCCTTTTTATACTAGTCTTAAATTGGTAAGGAACCATCGGTGGGAGAGTCCGACTCCCTATTAACCGGTTCTTACAAAAGGAATGAAATTACAAGACTCAGCAATGCACTCAAGTGTCCTATTGCACATTTGCAATCTTTTCTTTGTTAGTACTGCATTTTAATTCATTTTGCAACGTAAGTAATTATTCAGCTAAATATTTATTAATATGTACCTACCTATAAGTGTATACACTTTCATAAACAGAATAAAAATATGTAAATGTATAAGTGTTATTATTTTCAAAAAAAAAAATCCTGTAATTGGAGTAATAAATCCACTAGTGATTCACGTTCTCATTCATATTATATTGGACGTATTAGATCGAATGTATTACCAAACTTTTCTTCATATAATCATATGTGGTTTTGAAATTACTAATCTTTTGTCAAAGACAAGATTGTAAAATGTTACAAAACTTGGACAATATATAAAGAAAATTTAATAACTCCTTTACAACTTTAAAATTAATGTGTATTCAATTGTTATTTATAATTATATTGTAAATATGCCGAGACCGTAGCGTTTGGCGCACCGTTTTCTCTGCCTATCCCGCTAGGGATATACGAGTAGCGTGAAGCTAAGTAAGTAATTATATTGTATATACTGTTATACAATATAAAATGGAAAAATTCTATATAGTGGTACTTGTGCCATTTTTTCAGCCGCACGCTGTATCCTGCATATGGCACGGTAGGCAGAGAGAACTTAGAAACCGAATCACTCCGTTTCAAGAAAGACTTTCCCCACTATGAAAACCTAATGCAACATTGTGTGGTGTTTAACGGAACTCAACGCCACGTGTTGTCTTTTTACCAGAGAGAAGAAATAAACTTATTAAATATTTTATTTCCTCGAATGGGGAGAGAACCCAAAACCTCTCATATTTACATTCGCACGTTTGTGCCGCTGCGCCATAACAGGCCTTTTATGTACTATTTAACACCACCTTTTATATTTGAAATTTGTAAAATGTATACATTTAAAACTCAGTAAGTGAGTTACAGTTAATTTAAAATGATCATTACCGATCATGTAAAGATCAATTTTTTGTTTTCACGAGAACTAATTTATATATTATGTGTGTGTGTGGTCCGCCCGCTACTTCACCTGTTTGAATTACACTATTTTATTTAATAATCTCAATTATTTTTGTGTTTATATTATTACTATAAAGACAATATCTATATTTCAAAACTAAAATTTCAGCTAAATTAATAAAAAAATTGTAGCAATTTTACCAAATTATTTTATATAAATTGACATAACTTTTTTATTTACTTACAGATTGAAATAAGAGAAATTTAATAATTTTGGCAACAATTACTCAGGTTGCCAAAATATAATACTCAAAACTATATTTAATCCTGATATGTCGTTTCAGAGATAAGCACGTACAAACACACTTAAAAAGTAGATAGAAAAACAGAGAAAAAAAATCACTATTTTGGGTCCGACTGCATTAGGAAACATCCCCCCTATTAGATTTTGTAATAGAGATTTAAGATATTGATAGTGATAAAAAATGTTATTATAAAATTACATAAAATACATTAAATATCAAACTCTGTCGTGGTGGTGTGGGTCTTAAGGTGAAAATAGAAAGGTAAAGGATAAAGTTAAATATTTTATTAATTATAACGTAAATACATAATAATCAACAGCAATCCTCATAGAAGTAACGGAACTGTTTTTTTTTTATTTAAAATAGATTTTTTTGCTACCCAAAGTGAGTTAGAATTATCATTTGGCCAGACCGACACTGTACTGTACTTGTTACAACTTATGCTAAAAACATAAATATGTTCCAACAAGCATATTTCGACGTAAGTTAATAAGAACGTATTCCTAAGAAGTCAGAGCACTGGGACGGTGTTAAAGAGAAGCGAGTTCTAAACCCACGACGTGATCATTTTTATAAAAATTTAAAGAGTATTTGTTTATTTCTGTATAAAAAATTACAACATAAAAAAAGATAAAATTATTTATTGCATTTTAAATAACATCTTTTATATTATCATTGAGACCTGTCGTGGCGCAGCGGCACAAGCGTGTAACTGTAACCGACAGGTTCTGGGTTCGATCCCAAATCGAGGAATTGAAATATTTAATATTTTCAATTTAAATGTTTAATGTTTCATTTCTTCGCTCTGGTAATAAGGCAACGCGCGTCGTTGAGTTCCGCCACTCAACACGCAATGCCTCAAATTTGGCGGAAAGTGGAAAACGGTGGAAAGTGGAACGGAGTGTCTTGACACTAGGGTTCCCTCTGCCTACCCTGCCTCGTGCGGGATATATAAAAAAATATAGCTATAAAATATAGCTATAAAAAAAAATATTATCATATAACATGTGTAAAACCTTAAATTTTATCCGATATCTTAAAAACGATATTCCTCCTCTAACATGGAGTGCATATTATATCTCTATTGAAACGCATTGAAGTAAAATAATCTTTAAAATTGATTTCGTGCAATCTTCATAGACATTTGATTAAATTTCAAAAAGCTCGTCTAAAGCTAGCACCGGTGTGCTTGTTATGTTCGTCTTTGAGTCTCAATCCTTTAGAAGTATTAATTTCAGCTTCAGACGGTTCGCTGGCGAATCATAAGGGATTATATTTTTACAGTACACACAAACACAATCATGACTAATCGGATCTCATCAAATGGCCGGTCATTTAGCGGAACGACCGTCAATCGAAGAATGTCCCCGAGACTATCTAAAGTATAGAGATAATGGGAGCGAGGGTCGACACGAGAGTCCCCGGACACCGGCAAGGGCAGTAAGGAATAATGTAAGTGTCCAAGGCGACATTTGCACCGAACTGCCGACGACCTCTGCCTTTTACTTATGCGGTTTTTAATATTTTTATTGTAATAGGTTGGACCACTTCAGAACAAAGATGTAATAGAAAAGCGTGCTGAAACTATATTATCATTATTTAGGTGGTATGAGAAATTCTTTGCAGATAATTAGAGATATATAATTAGTGGAGCTAATAATAGTGTTAGTTGCAACTAAACTTTTCCTAAGTAATTCTTAAGGTTAAGGAAGTACACAGTTGACATAATATTTAAACATATTATTGAACTGAAAAAATATAAATGTATATCTGAATTTACATTAAAAATATAAAATAGTCATTACTATAATATATACATCGTTTAGTCATATATAGAGAATAAGAGAATGTTCATACATATGTTTTCTATTGTTTCATAATAAAATAAAAAAATGAAGAACGTCTCCATTTTTTAGTATTTTCATATTACGAGGTAAGAACCATAAGAGAACGTGTAAAAAACAGCTGTGGTATGTTTTCCGACACCCTCGCGGTCTTTATTATTGGTGGTCCGGCAGCGGCCACCGTAAAACTGCCCATAAACCAAACCATGTTGGCGCCCAGCGCACCCCGTTGCAAACATTAAATCTTACCAGAATTCCAAATATTAACCAAATTTAAGTTTATAATATTTACTTCAACGCAAGCCATCATTTAAGGTTCTCATTAATAAATTAAATAAGAAGAAAGAGATAAGAGGGTATGCGCTAGTCAAAATAAGATTGTATAAAACAACTTTTTCTATAGTGCGCACCGTATATAACTTATACGTATAATAAACAGATTTACTATTTACATAATTACAATAAAAAAGGTACCAAAACAAAATGATGTAAAAATAATAAATTACGGATACGTTCAAAACTGGTTTCGTTATTAACAAAAAAACTTCACGTGCGCAACTGGTCATAATATATGAGTTCAAATAAAATCTGTCAGTGACCATTTATGGCGAAGGATTTCTGTTATTAAAATGTAGCGGAGCATCAGGAGTCGGGAGGCAGAGGCGTCTGCGCGCCGGCTGCGGCCGCGACACCATCTGATTTATTAGCCGAACAGCAGTATTTTATTCGGCGGGCGCCTCAAGAAAACTATAAGTTTCCGTTCGGCAGGACCAGGGGAGTTAGCCAGTAAATATTGTCTCCTTACTTTGTATCGATACATATAGACAGATATCGATATTTATTGCACTGTGTTTAGAGATAATTTAGTAATGGATCAGATTCGTTATAACAAATATAATCAAAGTATTCTAATGATTTATAAATCTCAAATAAATTTCTTGTGGATAATTTTAAGTTTATTTTATATATAAACAGATGCTAGATAAATGCCTGTCGTGGCGCAGCGGCACAAGAGTGTGACTGTAACCGACCGGTTCTGGGTTCGATCCCCAGTCGAGGAAATGAAATATTTAATATTTTCAATTTAAATATTTAATGTTTCATTTCTTCACTCTGGTAATAAGGCAAAGCGCGGCGTTGAGTTTCGCCACTCAACACGCAATGCCTCAAATTCGACGGAAAGTGAGGAACGTAAGTGGAACAGAGTGTCATAACACTAGGCTCCACTTCTGTTCCCTCTGCCTACCCTGCCTACGTAGTGCGGGATACAGCGTGAAGCTAAAAAAAAAAGGAAAAAGATTAACAAATCTTATTATACATTATGTTACAAGTTGTTAGTGGCTATACCTAATTGGATATTGGGTACCTACGTGTTGATAGAAGCCTTGTAAACATGCTTAATCGGGTGTAACTTTATTACTTGTTACCAATAACAAAAATCATTTGATAGCCAAATTTTTTTAAAAATGTTTAAAAATGTTCAATATGGAATCCAGGAGTGCGATTATTTTACCCTTATCATTTTTGACAGTTATTCACCCGTTAGAGATGGCAGACTTTCAAAACGAAGCCAATTTGACCGTCAACGTGTACTATGCTACAAGCGTAACGTACAACTGTAGGCATACAAAATATGTTTTATATATCATATAAATACTTATATTAATTGATTCCTTTAAAAATATTATTTATGTATTAAATATTTGTTTTATATTGATGTAAATGAAATACAGTGCCTCAACCATTGAACGAAATATATATATTTTTTTTTTCAGTTCAAACAAGTAGCTGCTAATGGACCCATGAGATTAACTTAATAATATGAGAACCAATATGTTATAATACTCCTAATTCATTCTCTCGTATAAAACTATTTAAAAAATATTACTTCGTTAAATACTCGTAGATTAGATATCGCTTATCTTTTTGAAATAAGTATGAAATTAAAGTGATTACTGTGGGTACTCTCTAAGTAGATTAGGAGATAAACAAGCAAACCTTGATTTAGAACTTTTAAATGGAACAATTCAAGTTATATAATTCTATACGCAGCGCAACTCACGGATATTCTCGAGAAAAATCTCGAGTTCTCCCGTTATTTTTTTTCCATATCTGTATATCTAACTGTGATGTTAATACACAAATAAATCAGTAGTTCTAGAGATTAGTACGTTTATCCAAACCAACTCTTTCTCTTTATAATCGTTTTGAGTATAGATAGAGTCGATAACGATGATTCAGTCGAAAGTTATATGTTGCATAGCTATTTCATTATCAGATAAATTATATTCTATACCTACCTCTTTCTAAAGCTTATGAAGCTTTTTTATTCTCCACGCAAAGAAAAAAGAAGCTAAACATATGGTATGTTCTTTCACTATTTTCTTTCTTATACTGAAACGAGGTTGTTGGAATTCATTTAGTAATTTTTCAAATATTGTTTCTTTTCTCCTTAGGACAGGTATCTCGAAAAGGAAAAAAATATGATAGATTATTTAATTAAATAAAATACTATTCCAGGCACGTAAGCGAAATATTTAAAATGTTACAATGATTTCTTAATCGAAACTCTAATGAATGTACGATCAGTTTCGCCCCTTGGTGATAATAATTCGCCACTAATGAGGCGTCAATGTCACTAGCACCCGCCCTATACTAAATGATGATACGACGACTATCAACTTTCACATAACTCTGGATACTAACTGACACACCCTTTTTTAATTACTTTTTGATGTTATAGCGAATATCTTATTTATGGAAATTGTTAAAATTTAATTTACGCTTAAGGTGTTACTGAAATTACAATAAAAAAAATGTCAAGTAATATAATTCTAAATCTAAAAACAATTGTATAGGTATATTAATTATTTAATATATTATTATTGTAGGTAAATTATTGTAGGTAAAACTCAATAGATTAATATTTAGTTTATTCCTTTCGTACATAACATTCTACACAGTATTCATAACTGTATATATGTATTAAAGATAAAGTGAAGTTAGCGTTGAAGCTAAGCTTGTAAGTATAAAGAAAATCCATTGAGCAAATAAGGCTAATTCCAATTACACGTATTAGACACCGTCCGTGACGGATTAGAGTAAGCTGTATGACTAGACTAGACTCATACAATTAATAGGATAAAATTTATGACTGTGTCTAATAAGCCCGACGTCACCGGTTTTATTCCGTAAAAAAATAAATATTCCCGTATTGATCAAGAAATTTTAAGGGAACAAAATTACCTTTCAACTATTTACTTATTTAAAAAAAGTAGCTATACCACACCACAGAGTATACACGTATAACTGTAAACAAGATAGGTGGTGGTATGTTCGATTCTTAGTCTAAGAAATTAAATATTTAATATTTTCTTTTCTTCGCTCTGACAACAAACCTAAGAGCGGCGTTGAGTTCCAGCACTCAACATACAATGCCTCAAACTCGGCGGAAAGTGGGTAATAGAACAGAGCTTAACACTAGTTTCCCAAGTCTCCTCTCTAGCCTACTATGTGCGAGATAGTGTGTGAGGCTAAAAAAAACGAAACCTTTAGCTGGCAAGTAAGAGAAATTTAAATGTAAAAAATATTATTGCTTGTCTAAATAATGCAATAAAATTATTTGTATCAGAAAAGGGTCGGGGTGAATGAATCTTGAGACATATTAACCTACTTGTAGCAAATGTTTATAATATTTAGCAACATTATTTAAATTAACACAAACATTTGTAACATGCTCAGTCAGTACTTTTGTTGTTTAATTATACTAATGTTCTAAAGTACCTACCGTGCTTTTTATTCTTACATTCTAGAACTTTTTTTATTCAAGTAACTTTATGAATAAATTTTAATTAACATAAGGTGGATTTTATTTTATGCGATTAAATTATGTTTTAAAAGTTCATCTAACCGCAACGCCTATCTTTTAGGAAAAGCCATTGACCATTCCTCATTTTCCACGTAATCTAGGCTGAATGTCAGAAATTAACGTCGCTCTTTGTATTACTGTGTATCAAACAATTATATCGTCGACTAGAGATCAAATCCACCCACGCAAAACCCTTTTACAGACAAACATTGCACCATGACATCATTAAAATGAAAATATTTAATTATAAAATTTTATAAATATAGACAAGACAAGTTAAAAAAATACTTTGTCGAAGATTCGAATCGTATCGTACAAATTTGAAAATATAAGTTAAAAATATTGTATTTTCCATTCATTGACCTAACCTGAATGACTATTTTAGTAAGTTTTCTTTAACTCTCTGCAACTCGTATATGTATGTAGTTTGTAATAGTATTACTATGTCATTAGCTTTCCATTGTTTTGCTCGGAGTTCTGAACGACGGCGGCGTTTACACTGGCTTCCCTGCGATTACTGCTACGCTACGCCCGCCTGACCACACGCTGATTGAACACTTGTTTCGGGATCATTAATCACTCACTAACGAAATATTTGATTTACGAACTCCATTTCAAAAGGTCTATTATATAGTGTCATATATGTTTATACATATCAATAGTATTTCTTTTGCATACCTAAAAGGGTTTTGCCTAACGCAAATTATCGGAATAAAATATGTTTTACTATTATGTTCCTGAATTCTCCTCTTTATTCATTAATTTCTCGAAGATTTGAAGTAGTAACAACCATCTCAAATCTTCAGACATAATAATGTCCTTGATTTTCGCGATTGACATAAATTTACAAGATTCAGACATAAATTTACAAGATTAGATTTACAGTCGAAATATTTTTTTTTATTTATTGAAACATTTATTCTAAGTCTGAGGCCTGTCGTGGCGCAGCGGCACAAGCGTATGACTGTAACCGACAGGTTCTGGGTTCGATCCCCAGTCGAGGAAATGAAATATTTAATATTTTCAATTTAAATATTTAATATTTCATTTCTTCGCTCTAGTAATAAGGCAAAGCGCGGCGTTGAGTTCCGCCACTCAACACGCAATGCCTCAAATTCGGCGGAAAGTGGAGAACGGAAGTGGAACGGAGCGTCTTAACACTAGGTTCCCGGGTTCCATCTGCCTACCCTGCCACGTGCGGAATACAGCGTGAAACTAAGAAAGAAAGAAATATTTATTCTCAGCGGTGTCAGATTAAGGAATTGAAAATATCATAACAATTAAAAAAACCCAAAGACCAAAAATTAAAACAAAAAAGCAAAAAAGTAAATGTATGTTATTGTAGTGTTATTTAAAGTCGAAAGAAACATCAAATTTTGCATTTTTCTCGTAGACGATAAGGTAGGTAAATAAGACAGGCAAAGAATTAATTGTATATTTTTTTTAAAAAACGCGAACATCTATAGAAATTCGATGAGCAACGTACTCGACTATAAAACAACTGTCGTCTTACTATAAAACAAAAGTAGTAGTAGTACAATCAGAATTGTTATCGACAAGATTTTTGCGTATCCTTTTAAGAGTACGCGAAATAATTATGAAAAAATGAATGTTAATATTTTTTCATGAAATTAACCAATGATTTCTTAACTACCTAAAGGGGCATTCGTTTACACTGAAATTTTCTGGAAAAATCCTTTACTCAAGAATTGCTCATTGGTTTTCTTTCTTATTAGGCTGGAACATATCTTTTAAAGAAGCATTTCTTAAGATGTTGTCAACACTGTTTGTAACCCTGTAAACACATGACGAACGTGCCGGCGGTCTACCACTATGGATGGCTTGTTGGTCTTTTGACAACGCTGGCGGAGAGTTTGCTTTACCTTGTTCTTATTTTGTTTTTTTTTTTTTATTTTATTTTAGTCTTTCTAAAAATTGAAAGACATTTTTTTTTTTAAAACAAATGATAATTGAACTATTCACTTTTATTTTATTTTAACCGAAATAAGATTTTTATGTTTTTAGCTTAAGAATGACATTTTCTTTATCTTAATATTGATTGAAGTCCATTAGGATAATCAGTAATGGCACATCCATCTCATTTGCATATTAAAACAACCATTAGATTGTGATCACTAAAAACACAAAAGTAATGTGGTTGGGAAATTCAGTGACAAAATTGTAATAATTGACATAAAAACATTTTTAATTGCTCCTGCTAAAATGTTGGCGATTTACATTTACTACGATATTAATAGGGACATTGGCGGAAAGTGGGGAGCGGAATGAAGTATTTAACATTAGGTTCCCAAGTTTGAGAAGTAGAAAATAACATAAGATTTGGCATTTAATAGCTGGAAAAAATAACAAATCTACTTCAGTCAAATTCTATTGCGGCATTTGTGTTACAATTACAAAGATATTCTATACCGTAGTATGTTGTATACATGGAATTGATGCGGATTTTGATATTTAAATGTTATGGGAAACCACCAAGGTCTGTACCGAATTTCAGTTCTGACAGAACTTCTGTTATTTGATCAATAACTTTTAAACACATTTTTAAACATAAATACACATTTATATTTAATTGCATTGTAACTTGATTTTGTACAACTCTAACAATTTTAAATAATAAAACTGACGACCCAAAAAAGTACCGATAATCATTAAACATAGCTAAGAATTACCGCGATGAACAAGGTTTCCTTTAAAAAAAAACCCACATTTAAATCGTTTATTCAATCAGGAGCTACGGCGTCACATATAGACACAGACAGACAGGTCAAACTTACATTTAAATAAACATACATAAAATTTAAATAGAAAAGCTCGAATACCAAAAAAAATTGTTTAGGTATATCTTGCCAAATTACTAGTAGCTCTTAAGCAACTAATTCAATTTTTATTAAACATAGTTGAAAACTACCGGGACTTAAAAACCTAACTTAAATCGGTTAATTCAGAAGCTACGGTCTCACAGACAAATACAGCGATAGACAGACAGGTCAAACTTATACATCAATCTTTTGGTGTTGTGAATTAAAAGTAAAACATGATATGTTGATCTACAAAGTGGATGGTAATAGATATTAAGAAACAATTCTTATATTCAATTACATTAATATTATAAAAGGATTCCAATGGCGTCAGTGTTATGAAATGTTCACCTTGGGTTTGTGCAACTTGATCGCGCCGGCATACTTGTACATTGTTTTCGCGAATGTTTCCACCTCGCTTCTGCAGGCTCTGCTCACTGACACCGCCGTGAGACAGAAAGCTATAACGGAATATAAGAAATGATACACGTGATTATATTCATAATAAATTAAATGTTTATTTTATTTTATGAAAACAAGAATGCATTACAATATCTGTATTATTTACTAACGTTATTCCCATTTTTTTTTAAATAGACGAAGGCTCAATATATTAAAAGAGGCCCAAGAAATGAAATAGTCATTATTTTCAAAATAAATATTTAATGTTTTAATTTTTGCTGAGCTAACAAGAACAAGCGTGGCATTGAGTACCGCCACTTAATGCCTCAAATTTGAGGGAAAGTGAGGAACGGAACGGATTGTCTTGACACTAAGTTCCCTAGTTCCTTCTGCCTACATTGCCTTACACGAGATTAAGCTGAATGGAACGAATAGAAAAATATACTTAGATTGTTAAGGCCAAATTGTTAAGGTCAAGCGTGTGACAGTAATCGACAGGTTGTGGGTTCGATCCATAATTTTTTCAATTTAAATATTTGATGTTTTTGTTTCTTCGCACTGGTACAAGGCAAAACGCGGCGTTGAGTTCCGCCACTCAACACGCATTCCTCAAATTCGGCGGAAAGTGGGGAACGGAGTGGCACGGAGTCGTCTTAACACTAGGTTCCCAAGTTCCCTCTGCCTACTTTACCTACAGCGTGTAGCTGAGTACTTACATTGTTCGATAATAATTCATAACATACAAAATTTAAAAGAGACCTATGATTATTTATTTTTAATCATTTTATACATTTTAAACATTTATGACAAATTACGCAAGATCTACAATGAGGTCAGCTTTGCGGAAGATGTGAATCAGAATTGTCACGTTAAATGTTAGCATCTAAATAGTCTCTCAAGCACTCACTTTAGTAAAATGGAATTGACTTTATAATAACGGCAGTGCCAGGTCACGAAGCACTAACATAACATCTTTTTCTGGAATTATTTTACTTAAATTTCGTGCCCCTCTATGAGAACCTCTGGATAGACGTGGAACTTTTAAATTATAGTCTAGCATATAAGCGACTTATGCGACAGCAAAGTTTCACTATTTTGGCATCGATTTACTTACTCACTCACTAAAATAGAACTAATACTTCCCGTAGACCTGGGAACCTAAGATTTGGTGTATGGGTATAGCCCACATAAAGGAAAACCTATATATACATTCAAGATCTGGAATACCTGGCTAATTATAAACAGTGAGAACGCAGTCAAACTTATAAAAGCTCTTGTATACTGTCTTGTATATATGAATTATGATGTATTTAGCTTCGGTCTATTTAACTATATTAATAAAAAAACGTAGTAAGAAACTGTACACTTCGTTTGGCTTTACCGAGATATTTCATTACTTTTTATAAACAAAAAACACATAGATTCATCAAGATTTGGCTCATTTTTTACAGGATGTTTTTGGCAGGTGAGAAGGTATCCCCCTTCTCACAATTCGTTATTATGGTATTTTTTTTATTCATAGTCATCTTATTGTTAAACCTAATCAAAGTTTTTAGTAGACTTTATATAAATCTTTTTTAAATAGTTCTATACATGATAGTGTATTATTTATCAAAAGGACCGGATGCCTTCTCGTCTCGTCGTCAAAACAATCTATTATCATGTGCTCCTCTCAAATTCCAAGAAATAAATGTTGTCGTGAATCAATTACACTTGTAAGATGATAGTTTCTAAACTAAATAAAAAAACAAAGTAGATAGCCTTAACCATCTACATTACCTTAATTTTGTATTTAAATTATTGATTTGTGAGAGTCACGACTTGCATCATATGAATATACCTGCTTGTACTTGTGCTTGTACTTGTTATCTTAGGAATGTATGTATGTTGTATTTTTCTATACTATTCTATACTTAGTATATATGACAAATAATATAAGAGATTATTGTATTAAGTACTTAAGAAGCAAGATAATATTTAACAATATATGAAAATAATACATCCGACGGAAATTGTAATTTTTTTTCCAGCTTCACGCTGTATCCCGCACAAGGCAGGGCAAGCAGAGGAAACTTAAGAACTTGGTATTAAGACACTGTTAAACTATTCGCTGACTTTAGAGCATTGAGTTTCTGAACTCAACGCGCTTTGCCTTGTTACCAGAGATATAATTTATACATATTTAATTGGAACATATAAAAAATATTTTATTTTCACGAGTGGGGATCAAATCCACAACCTCTCGCTTACAGTCTTACGCTTGTGTCTCTGCGCCACGACATGCCTTAATCTATATTTATCTAAATGAAATATTATATTCTAAAATTATTTGATATTAAAGACATATAGACACTTATATTTCCCAATGCAAATACGTCAATCTTCAAAGTTCCTTTGTAGGCGGGTGGTACAGTAATAGCATATACCGGTTCGTTTGCCGACAATCGCGTTTGCGGCGGCGCCCTGCCGCGCCGTGCGCTACCGCTCCATCTGGCACTCATTGTACAGAAAATATAGGTAACGTTAGACGTCATTTTGTTAGAATAGTTGATTTCTGTGTCAAGAAATATCACATACATAAAAATTTTATAAACACTATTCTTGTTTGGCATATTGAATAAAAATCTAAAACATAAAATTACCTCTATCACTAAGGACCAAAACAAAAATTATTATACAATTTTAGAATACCTGTGGTAGGTAGACAAGAAAATAATTCTCAATCTTTTAAATAAGATCCGGTTGTAGTTTGAATATGATTCGATGCGACGGTAAGTCATATTCGAAAGACATGACGAAACTCCATACCAATAAAGCACATACCTAATCCCTGAGAGAATCGAAAGGGCACGAGTATTATCCAAAAATCCCACAAATAAAATTTCAATTATATGAGTTAAATGACATATTCCGTTTGCACAAATCCTTAAAACGTCATCCAGATATCCATTACATGTCTATTAAATCTTACGACATATATTTGTGGGGCTCAGTCAGCAGAGATTCCCCTCGCAAACACCGCGCCGATTACAAGCTCGGTGGACTGAAGTAAACGAATATAAAACGCACGCGGGAAGACGAATATAAAATGTACTGCAGAAAGTTTTGCATAGGTAAACACCATGCTTTCACCCCTTTGTAGCGTAATTATTAGACAAAATTCATATTTATTGTATAGGTTGTATATCACATCGTACTTTCATTAAAGAATTTACTTTCTAATAAATATTTTCTTAATTCTAGATATAAAATAAGAATATCTTTTCTAAAAAATGAAATCACTTATTATTTGTAATAATTAATATTATTAAAACAAATGTAGATTATTCCATTTTTTAAACACCACTTCCTTGGGTTGGGTGTTTACCTGCTGCACTCATTTTGTATAAAATAACAATACATAATTATTATAGATTTGGAATAATAGGAATAAATTTCGAACTTCGGATATGTTTTTTATTTATACTGAAAATTCTCATTTCTTACCAATTTTGATAGCTCATTTTCTGTTAAATTTTATAGTATGTCTACGGAAATTACCCTGTAGATTTCAATTACGCTGCATATAAGTTGACAAACTTAAGTTTGCGGACGTGTATATATAAACACATACATTCATACTTTTCGGATTTTTTCATAATATATTATACATTTTTATTTTTCGGATTTTTTCTTTATATATTATACATTCATACTTTTCGGATTTTTTCTTTATTTGTATTATAAGTACTCACTTTGTGCCAATTTTTATAATTGTAAGTCCATGACATTTAGGTACTCATTTGGTTTTGATTACGCGGCGAATTTCGTACAAAATGTAGCAAACACGATGCACAAATACTTATATCCTTGGATTACGCTGATTTAGAAACATGATTTTTACTGTGCTTCAAAAGTCTAAATAGCAAAAATCTAAAAAACAAAAAAGTCTGAGTATTTGATATTAATGTCAGCTTGATGCCCCTATGCAATCTCTAGATAAATGGTCCGTCGAGGACGTATGTTTGTATTGATGATAGTATCTATAAAGACTTATTATGAATCTCGCAGGTGGTTGTCAATTGTCGACAAACAACAAACAGCACGTGACGCCAAATTCGGTGAAAACCTGACCTACAAAGCTAATTTGAAGGACATCGAGAAAAGGAGAGTAACCTGACGTAGCGGCGTCTAAAGTGATGAGTCGCGCGTGGCCGGCCCAGGCCGGGCTGGTGGCGGTCGCTCACTCTCTGAGTTCGACCTATCGATTGGCAATAGTGCCTAGTTAGCGGCCCGCCGCTAGCCGCATGTTATTTTTACTTTATTATAATAAAAACCAATGAAGCATTTTATTGTTACAAGAAAATTACAGGACTGAAATGTATTACTGTAGCTCTATATTAATCTTGCTGCGTAAAATTTTAAAAGGTTATCAAAACTCAAACTCGATACACTTTCCTAAATTTGTGTCATTTTTTAATATTATAATCTAAATGTTAAAATAAAAAGTTTAAAAATATATGTTTTTCATTGAAGATATAATAACGCTTCAAACATTCGAAATAAAATTACATTATCAAATTCAATTATAATTTTATTAGGACCACTAAAGTTTAGTTATATATAACACAAAATTATGGAGGTCAAATCAGTGCGAGAGTATCGACCGACACGACCCTGTTGAACGTAGTGCTGCATCAGCTCCAAGTTGGCGCTACGCCTTTAGCATTTTCAGTTTAACATAACAAACGTATAAACATTTTTATTAAGTAATACAGTCGTGCTATATTTATAAAGAAAATTATTTTATTTGCAAAAATATTACAATCGTAACTTTATTTTACTATTAGTTAAAAGTTGTTGAGCTTTTTATCTTTCTTGTTGTGATGGTTAATTTTAAATTAAAATCAATCAAAATTAAAATCAATGTTAAACCAACTTAATGTATAATATGTAATCTTAATTTATATAATTAGTACAAATAAGATTTCTTATTGAATAAATAAATAATTTTGTTTATGTTAAAAAAAAGGTTAAAATAAGCATGAAAACAAAATTTACCTTTCCAAAATAGCAAGCAAAAACGACCTAGTATGGTGTATCGACCGGCGCGACCCTGCCGAACTGGCAAGCATAATGCTGCCTCAGCTACGAGTAAGCGCTACGCTTCTACGCCATCGGCCCTTTTTAGTAATAAAAACAAACTTTTAGGGTAAATATTTTGGTCCGTGTCATTTACACACTTCGTATATATGTATACTCTATAATGTTTATAAATAGAACATATACGTAATGTATGTACCTTTATATCCAGTGACACATATTTATCCATATTTTAAAAAAGTCAATCAAAATAACAGAATAAACGTGTAACCTGTCTGCATTGAATTTGAAAATACCCCCATTAGCTAATTATTTAACCGCTGGAAGGTCCTTCCTCTCCTTGATTTTGGTATGTATAAACTAATATATCAAGAAAGTAATTCTTTAAAAAGGATATATAATTATGAACCTCAAAAATAGAAAGTCGAGTTGAATGGTGACGTCACCACAACCGACCTTGCTACTAGAAAAATGTGCCGCGTCGCCGCAGCCGAGCTCCGCTGGCTCATCACTACGCGGCCATCGCACCCTCTATAGTCTACACAGTCTGCATCAACGAAACCACAACGTGGCCCTAACTATTTTACACTACATACAGCTGTCGTAGAGAATGTTTTGTATAATATATACATTGCATTATTTTTAGTTTAAACGTCTAGTGCAGAAAGCTATTTTAATTAGACAAGTCAAACTATACAATATACAAAAATTCTATAATTTTTAAAATAAGAAAAAGTAAGATTTATTATAGTAATAGTGTTTACAGAATTTATTTTACATTTCCTTTTGTCTTAAATGTTTAATGAATTTTTAACTGGCATTTTAACCAGTTAAATAATTCTAGTCTGTATGATGATTTGGTGGGATGGTTTTAAAATAGTAGATAATATTTTAATAAAAGAACGTATATTAAATCCAAATCTTAGTTTTCTGATTGTACTTTCAAATGCAATAAAACTGAGTAATTCTCTCATATATTACGATGATGCATAGCAACAAAATGGGCCATTTCACCGCCGGACCGCAGTAACAATGCCCATAATTCTCCTCGACTTCATTAACAGTCTTCCATTTGCATGACATCCTCGACCTACGTACAGCTACAGCTTATAATAACCGCTCTATGGGTGTAGTATAAGAAGTTAGGCTGGACATGACTATACTGTCGAAAGACCAGTCAAAGTTAACATTTTGTCGTTAAATAGTTGTTCAATTTTTGACTTTACGGCATTGCAGTACGGCACATGAATTGTTTTTCAACTGCAAAATACCGAGTTCGGTAGTTAATAGGCGGAATAGCTGCTCTCACTCTGGCGGGGCGTGGCGCAGGAGGACACGCCTTTCACCCCACCATTAAACAATCCGCTCTACAACATAGCTATGAATAATATGAAACGTATGTTTATATAACCATAATATAAAGAAACAGCTTTAGGAAAAGTAATTATGTACAAGAAGTATTTCTTTTATAAGCAGTATAATGATATATTTTCTTTTTACTGTGCCAAATATCTCAATTTGTATTAGTTTATTTTAAGTATTATTGATAAATTAAATGAAAATTACCTATAATATATACATTTTAAAAACATTATATTGACAAATTAATTTATAAAAGTCTTACGTTATAAGATAGCCATCAATTAATTTTATAATTGTCGTTATCCAATAATTTATCTAATTTCTAAAATAAATTATTTTAAAAAATAGACTGTACCTAATAATTATATAATTAGTTCACACTTTTTGATATATTGTATACAACTTCAATGTATAAAAGTAAGAAAGTAAGCTTTATGAGATACGAGCTATTGCCCGTGACTACATTTACACGTTAACTGTTTGCAGTTTACAGTTATCTATTACCTCGATGAGTAATTCATACACTATAATATTTATTAGGCTATTTTGCACACGATCTGTTTAAAATTTAATCAACAAATATATAGCCACTCATATATTAATTAGTAGATATTATTAGGATATTTAAATTTTATCATATCGTGTTACAGTAATGATACAACTGTAATGCGTCGCAATTGTTTAAAATGCTTGATCATCAAGTAACTTGCCACCATATACAAAGTAACGCAAGAGAATTACCTTACACGAAACATGTTGTTTAGCTCTTTTTCATATTATTTTATTATTTCATACTGTAAGAACAACAATTGTAAGAAAATAGATATTTTAAATTTTATTAAGAAATCATTTTTTTATCTATAATAGGTATAAGGTATATCGTTGCAATAATGTATAATGACCAATCTAAGCTAAGCGTTGACTCATCAAGATATCAATTTCTACCCCGAACGGAACTTTGGTAGATAAGAATTGAATTTAATTGAATATCGAATCGATCTCAAATATAAATATTTATATATTTTTACCTGTGCAGCTCATAATATGGTATCCATCCACATATAGAAATATGTATTTATCAATTTACAAATAATATTTCTTAACTTAAATTGTGGGTCTATATTTTTATTGCATTATTGCATAGTACACACATTTGCTTTAAGTTTCACTGTTGTGGCATTACATATCTTTTTCTTCGAAAAATATTTAGAGAGCTTCTAAGAGAAAACTAATATTTGTGGTGTCGATTCCCATTCAGGGAAATGGATTATTTTCATTTTACCCTTTTGTTAAATAAACGAGGAGCAAAACAATGAAAATAAGTGTTTCAATTTTTAGATAGCAAGTTTTCTTTAGCAATAAAAAGTCTATTTCCCATCAACTATATAATTCCCATCATACATAAAACTTAATAAAAGTGGGAAGGTACAAAACCAAATTAGTCAGGTACATGTATGGGTGTTACAAATATTTTTATACGTTATATATATAGTTCTATTGTAAAAGAATTGGTATACAAAGCTATATAAAGCTGCAAATCAATAAATTCTTTATAGTATTTAATTTCAAAAACCTTTCTCTGTATATATAACTGCTAAATATAAAGACAAAGGCTTAAATAAAATAGACATGATTTTTTTAAGCTTTCATATTTTAAGAACCTATTCATTTATTTATTTCTACACGCGGCGGCTTTCATTTTGACAATAAGATAAAACCTAGTAATCAACATTATTACATGCCATAATCAAATATATTTAATATTTTTACTTGCCTTCAAATAATACGAGGCTTGGGGCTATCTTGTCGAAGCTTCGTGAAAATCTTCTCTACATAAATCAAAGTTATATGAGCATTATTGCTTCAGTGCTTTCATTAGGACATTTCGTCAGAGATTAAATAATTCGTTAAATAATTGAATATAATGAAGCAAGAACTGTCCCGTCTTTCATTGTCCCGAAACTAACATTATTCTATGCACAGATTACACTTTGATACAATGTTAGCAGACATAGATAAGAAAGTAGAAACTTCTTATTGTTCATGTTGTTTCTACTTGGGTTAAATATACTGTTATTATTTAAGTAATATAATTCGTAATACATATATCCAAAAGCTTTAGTTGTACTTAAAGTTGACAGAACTGACTGACCGCACTTACCGCTGAATTTGAGTGTTAAGTGGCGAAAGTCAACACCAAGCTTTTCCTTGTCACCAGAGCGAAGAAAATGATAATAATTCATTTCCTCGAGTGAGGATCGAACCCACAGCCCGTTGCGTTTATAGTCACACGCTTGTATCCCTGCGCCACGACAGTCCTCAAATATATACATTTTATTTATTTCATATGAAATGGCGTCGAGAAATGCTATCAACGAATACGACGCCATCCATTTCTAATAACAAGGAGTATTAAATTACAATTTGTTAGAAATCTTTCCGTTTGAACTTCGACACGAAGGTACTGAAACAATGTATGTTTCCTGTTTATTTTCACATACACGATATGACTACATGCATAACATAACTTGATATTGTCGTTATCAAGTGTCGTATAATCGTGCCTATTATTAGTTGTTAATTTTGTACCTATGTTTATAGTTTTCAAGCGTGTAAAAGTAGTTTTCAATAGCTTATATACTGGATAATTCTTAAACGGCTTGTATTTTTTAATAGTAATTGCATAATTTCTACGGTATTTTTATATGTAAAATTATACTTAATTACACAATCTATATTTTTTATAGATATGAACTTACAATTAAGCTACGATTCGTTGTGAGTAATCTCTAATCTCTTACTCTAATATATGCTAAACCATAATAACCAGCATGTTTATATTACTTGCATTATAAAACCTAATATTGTTTATCGTATTTATTATTTGAAAACTTCAAAAAAATATATGTTATCAATTATTACATCTTGCGTTTTTGTACATTTGCAAGCAATGTGCCATTTAATTTCTTGATATTTGTATTTTATTTCTTTTGTTTCCACTCTTTATCCTGCACATTGTAAAGTAGATGAAATCAGTCTATTATTAAGTCGTTAGTGTAGTAATTGAAAACCTATAGTACTGGAGCCTTATCCTATTAGGCTGTGATGTACTCTAAATATTAGATCTGATTTATTTATACAGCCCATATTCAGATATTTTTATTAAATTACTTTACATTTCTTTTATATTTTATACATTTGAAAACATTATAGCATGTCATAATCGCCCACGTTAGGTACATTTATAGAAGCGTAATTATTATAAGAGATGGCAGGTACATAGTTTCAGCTGCATACGTACATACGTATATATGTATGTATATGGTGACCTCGTTTCCCTGCAACTGTTGGGCAATTGTTGTTGTTTTCGCATTACTTGCAATATTGCTCAATCAGCCTCAATAAGTCATTGGACTCGATTATTACCATGTATTGAAATTAAACCTAAATGGAACGCTGTATTTAATTATAAAATGTACCTTAACTTAAAGTACTTTTTGAATGATTGAGATATTGATTAATTGAAACTTGGATTGGATGTGATAATATTATCAATTAAAATAGGCTAAAATAGAAATACTGTACAGTATAGAACTACAGTGTTGCGATGTTCAATGTTTTTTATTCTACACTAGGTCTATTTCAAATGTATTTACGAGTATGTAACTTGCATTACATCTTTTATATAATGTGTAAGTAGTTGTACTACGTGCACGTGTGTGTAAGGTGACTTAGGTTCAATTATTTGCTCTGAATTCTAAACTCTGTATATTTGAGATTCAGTATGAAAAGTTTTAAAATCATTTTGACTATAAGTCACCGATAAAAACTAAATTCGATGAGAATAAATGTATAATGTAAAAGTTTCTTACTTACTTGGAGCTTTAAGAAGAAACAAGCTACAAAGAATTAAAAAAAAGCTTTTTTTATTAGTTTCGCATAAGCTTCTAGCATACCAACCTAATCATAAATGAGATCTTCAAATAGATTTATCATAAAAACTACATAATTTTAAAAATTAACTTTCTGTAAAGGAAACGTATATTGAAATAACTATATCATCTTAAAGTTGCTTTGTGCTAATATTTATGAGCCTCATTGCCGTCTTTTTATTTGAATACATCGCGTTTTAATGTTTGATATAAAGTTAAAACTGATAAAACCATGAAATTATACCTTCTTATTACCGATATTAGAAGATCAAAACACTACAGGCACTGCTGTCAACACTGCAGTCTACAGTAATTTATTGATTAATCACCTTATATTTTTTATTTGTAAAATTTTAAAATAAAAATGCTCAAGCACTTACTATAAAACCTATATATTTTTGTGTTATACACAAAAATAAAAAAATAAGTGTAAAAAAAACCAGTTTTAATTAAGAATATTTTATTAGGAAAACAGGAATCCTAAATTTAATATTCTTTATCTTAATTTTAACGTAACTATTTACAATTATTAATCGATTAATCAGTTGAATCATTTAATCCTATGTATAATTTTAATTAATACAAATATTAACGAAGCTATGAATTATATTATATTACGACACAACCATATATTTAACACGGTGTCTAAATAGCCTTTTCTGTCACATCCCACGGCTATATCGTTCACCATTAAAGAAACTATAAAACTGGAACTGATAATAATTATTATTTTGTCAAACTTAACAAAAGCATGAGCAGTCTGTCATCGCAGGCTTCAATAGCGCTGCCAGGCGCACGCAGACGAAGCGGCACCCGAGTTGGCGGCCGAAGCGGCGGCGGACCGCGGCGCCGTCCCCTGCCGTCACAGCTCGGAGAAGAATTCTGGTGACGAGTGCGGCGTGGGCGGCGCGTGTCCGGCATGCTGCGGCACCGCGTGCTCACGCCCTACCAGCCCTAGCCGCTGCTTAAGCACATCCCTCTCGTGCGTCACTCGTGCCACTTGGAGTTGCAAAAGGTGAAGCTCATTCTGTAGAGATCTGTTCGCCATCTCCAACTCTTGCCGTTGTTGTAGTCGTTTGCTACGACAATTTTGTGCATAACCACGATTTTTCAGTGTCCGGCGCTTCTGTTTTAGTCGTGTCACGTCTTCTCTGGGAAAACCATGTAATCTCTTGTTTAATTCGCGAACACTTAAGGTCATGAGTAAATCATCACTTATAAGATCATCTCCACAAGAAGATGGCTGGTAGGACTGATGTTGACCGGTTCGTGGTGATAAAGCAGAGCAGGAGCTGCCTGGGCGTAACCCTACTTGCTGTAAGTGATGATCCTGTTCTCTCCACTCTCGGCGATCCCATTCTTCAAAACTACCACATGGAACTGTACGCATATCAAGAGGCTCACGCATATGAGGTAGCCATAATACGTCATCCGTCGGTGGAGCACGGCAGGGACTGCGTCCAACGGGGGCCGGGGGAGTCTCCGGTGGTGTGCTGGGGTCTACGGCGATAGCTACGTGCGGCTGTGGGTATGGTCCTGCATCTGGCCACTGTCGGCATGCACGAGCACAGGCAGGTAATGTTTCGACGAGCTCATGCCAGCCTGGTCGCAATGGTTCGCGTTTTACAAGATGGTGATCTTCTAGGTGATCTAATTCGAAATTTTGGACGTATTCGTCTGCGAGCTGGTCGTCATCGGCATCGCGATGCGGTTGAGGAGTTAGAGTTTGCATGGCACCCGCCTGAGAGCAATCCACGAGTGTGTGTTCAACCATGGAGCCGTACGGGGCGCGCGCCGGCCGGAAACGGACTGCCGCCGCGATACAGGGCGGCGCGAAACTCCGCCCTCCGGTCCAATGACGTTTTGCGACGCGCGCAACGTTAAGTAAAGCCTTTATCATTACAAACATAGGCTCACTAACATCAAGACATCATGAAATAAATATAGCACACATGTACAACACACTTTTTATAATACATTATTATGTACGAGTACACTCTCGCACAGTGCGTAACACGCTCCAACCGTGCCGACTTTATTATATATCGAGTCATTAAGTTAATTTTATATTCATTACGGCTTATAAATTGTATATCACGATTATAACATAAAAAATGTCCTTATGACACATAAAAATGACCATGAACTTTTACATCGCATTTACTACCTTCGTCTTCTTCTCATCCCATTTCATGTATTAAGTGAGTGTGTGTGAAATGTACGTTAATAGTACGTTATTCACCTTACTTAAGTTTTTCATGAAAGAATAAAAATATTTGAAATATTTTCATCAAGTGGGAATCGAACCTTCGCTCACAGCGTTTACAGTCAAAGATTGACGCTATTATTTACGACAAAACCAAATTTGCATATTTCCAGCCTTTGCTATTATTTATAGCAGTGGTGCGATTTATTTTTAATTTCAATAAATCACATTTCTGGGTAGAGCGTGGCAGTTAGGTGGCTAACATTAGAACAAAGTGATTTCACGCGTCGCTGAACACTGAGGGGTTAACAAGTCAGCGTAATTCCGAATTACATTTAATCACCGACCTGCCCGCACTCTAAACATTTAACCCTTCCTTATTATCTGCAAATAATTGAAACGATGCGCTTATTGTTAGAACAATGAGTTATAATTAAAAGTATACAATAACTCGTGTTATGATATCTCTAAAACTTTTTTTTAAATTGATATAGATGAGTTCATATTAGAAAAATAATTGGCCTGAATAAATGCGAAGATTCTGAAGATTATGAACCTATAAATGAGCGAAAAGTAAATTGTGTAAAAATAAAAAACACAAGTAAAAATATTGTTATTTTGACTGTGTCTAAAATGTATGCTTATAATGTTCAAATGATCAAAGATGAATCTTTCATATAAATCGTTCTAAATTTAATGAATAAACCTAGCTTTACTAAGAGTTATTTAGAGTTTATGAGAAAATACTAATAATGTATACTATAAGTTACCGTTAGAAAGAGGCAAAGTTACAGTTGAATTTGATTGCAATGAGAACAATAAAATTAAGTAATTAAGCATATATTTTGTATCGAATATTTTTTATTCTTAATAACGTTTTCATTCTTAAGTTGTAAAAGCGATATATAATTGTAATGTTATGACACCGTAAACAACTGGTACGAAACATCCAAGCTTTTTTTATTTATCTACTTCCTAATGACATTTATGTTTTACGGTGTTTAGTATCGCTTATTAGTTTTTGCCGTGACAGGTATGAAATTTTAACTTTTCTTTAATGAGACTTTGAATTTAAAATTCCATTTTTGCCGAGATAAGTAATGTCATTAATTTGTACCTTTTAACTGCATTTCTCCATTTATAGAAACATGTTGATTTTTTTCTTAAATAAATGTTACCTTTTTACTTTTACATTAAAAAATACCTATCCTCTACAACAAATGGCTAATGGAGTCTTTGGCCAACAAATTACATCTTAATAACAATACAACTTAACCACGGAATATAACCATGGTTAATTCATAACAATTCTGTTTAAGACAATTACTGGTAGCGCCATTATTCTATACTTATTAAAACATGTGATTCACATTTTTATTAATGAATATGAAAGTATCAAATAAAATGTTCAGACGCAAGTTATATCTATTATATTTGTTCATAGACAGGATATACTCGCTGCGGCGTGCGAGGGCGGCGGGCCGTGGGCTGACGCCGCTGTTTGCTTGCCACGGTCAACATTGTTAGCGCAGCCGCCGCAAATGTTATTACATGATTACTTGCTACCAACTACCGCCCTCACGTACCGCTCGCTGTTTGATCTCAAGCTCATATAGATAGTTATTAAGAAATAAATTGACCTATCTCTATAACAATTATTAAAAGAAAATGTAGAGTAGAAATACATTGTTTTTTTTTTATTTTAGAGAAGCTTGACACCCAGACGTGTAGGGTATATGTATATTTAGTCAAGGATTTATTTATTTTCTGTAATGTTAAAATAATAACAATACAAAATAAACATTTTAAAAAATCCAAACAAATCACTATTTCACCTTGACAAAGTGCTTATAACTCTTATACTGCTTATCCGAATATTATAAGACATAACTAAGTTATTCTTAAATTGCGGTAGTACACGATTTTAAAAACATTGCACTTATATCACTTAGTTAGTTGTTAGTTTAGTTCATTATCAGTTTATTACTCCAGAGACTACAGAGCCAACGACATACATACTCCTCTAAAATATCACTCCTCTTTCCGTGTCGGGGTTAAAGTTACTTTTTGTATGGAACATTTATTAAAAATAAAATTAAAAAGTAAAATTATTTTTTTCTACATTGTATCTCGATTGTTGTTAAACAATAGCAAGAGCGTCACAGGTACGATGATAGCGCGGTCGAGAGGCGGGCTCCCGGCGGCGGAACACGTTCTGCAGTTATCGAGGCCTCTTCATCAATCGATCCGCCGTCCTCGCCTGTCATACGAAGCCGCCTCACACCCAGTTCATAATATTAAACCGCAATAATAATATTTACTTTTTTTTAATAACAAATATTTTTTATATCTTCGATATCACAGCTATCGAGGACTGACTCTCTTTAGATCGAATATCATATATCAGGTAGATAAAATCAGAATATAACTCATTATCTATAAATATGACCTTTAAGTACTAATCAGTCAAATATGTTATAATTTTTCCTATTATTTCACATTGAAATGGTCATCTGTACCGTGTTTGTTATCATTTACTGGTAAACTTATGGGACCTATGATACATACAACGTACCCGACATTGTAAGATAACATAAGTAGTTAAATTATATTGTGATATGAAGTGGTGAAGTGACCTTCATTGCAATCAGATTATCGTTCATCGACCTATACACATGTCATATTGCTAAGTCAGAGGTTGCACGAGCACGCTTAAGTAATTAATTACATCAACTAAATACACGTATTATGTATGTACTACAAACATAATCCAAGAGAAGATTTCATAACGTTGGCTTAGAGTGTAAGTTTTGCTACCAGCCTATTAAGCAAATTTTTATTAGAAACTAGTAACTATAATTATATTATCAAAACTTTCTTATAATTTAGAAAATTGATTTGTTTTCTCTACTATACGAAATAAAAAAGCTCAATTTTATATTTTTATATACTATCGAATATTTTAAAAATATATCCGAGTACCTACATAATATAAAAAAATGAATTTAGCAAAAGATTTGGTTTCATTTTTCGTAAAAGCGCTTTACCAAAACTTAAACCTGCTAAATATATTTGAAAACTTAAATGTGTAATGAGACCCAAGTTTCTCGTAAATTTTAAATAATGTTTCGTTTTTGACTTGGCCACCAAATGAGAGGAGGTCTATTTATATCTTGATGCATCAATTTTATGTGTTCTTTCGGGATAGAATTGGAAAATTGTATACTTAATGAACACAAAGTCATCATATCAAGGACAAGAAAGTTATCAGTCAAGAAAATCTTACTTTTTATACAGAAATAATTACAGTTAATAATTAATTCTTTGTTACATTATTAAAACGCTTACTTTCTTACTATGTAATCTAACTTTCCTACTTAATTTTTTTGTTGTAAGGCAGCAGTTCTAAGGGAACATCTTTGTTTCTGCTGTGGCCGTGAGGGGCACAATTTACAAACTTATCGAGCCCCACCACATTGCATCGTGAATTCTGACGCAAAAAAACCATCAAGGCATATAATGGGTAGTGAAAACTGCCGTCCACCGCTTATTAAAGGGACGGAGGCCTTAAGCTTTGAGGTCTCGTCTGCATTCCGAAGCTTTCAGGGCCAAGAAGAAATTGCCAAATTATAATGAACAGGCAACGAGCAAACTTCATACAAACCAATGCCAATCACATCGCTGGAGCACAGGTTCTATGATGGAGTAGTCCGTCGACATTGCCGTAGTTTGTGAACCATATCTAGTACCTGATAACACTAGTTGGGTTGGAAACCTGGACAGCTCCGTCTCTGTCGTTTCTGCGAGCAGTACAGAGTCCGCCTTCTAACCGTTGGAAAGAAGTACTGGTTTTAATGTGGCGGGGTTGAGAAAATATGTTACTGTTGGTGTGTACGTCCTAATCGTAGCCTCACAGAATTCGAGACTTGTCCTGACTCCGTCAGAGGTGCAGTTTGAAGACAGATGCCAAAAAACATTTTCGTACTCGGTGTCTTCAACGCCCTTGACCTCCTATGTGCGGAAGCCCAACCTCAAACAGCAAGGGATAGGCGGTCCAAGTATGGTACTTACTTACCAGACTATCCCTTCTCAATATAGGGAAAGCACACAAATAAGCGTGCGGCACAATTGTGGTTCTGTGGTGGATCTCATATTTACTACCCAGCTGGCGCGCGTGATGACACAAATTGAATCGAAGATTCCCAACTGGTCTATTAGTAGGGGTGGACTTATTGGGTGCAGTTGTGCCTTACGGGGTGCACTCCAAAACCGGGTAGCTGCAAACTGATTCCAGTACCTGCTTCGAAGGATACTGGAAAGATAAGGGCTGTGTTCAAAGTGGCGCGGCTGCTCGGACATACCATACCATACCGTTTATGTTATACTGTCCCTTTGTTCCAACCTTAAGGTCACACCAGGAGGGCCAGTATACCTGCCTCCAGTTTACTCCAGTGGCAGGGACCATTAGACATGTCTTGCGTCCACCACTTCCGTGGTAGTACTTCGTGGGAAAGTCGCCCCACGCAACTTCTTTTTATCTTTCGATACTAACCGTTTATTTTATACTGTCCCTTTGTTCCAACCTTAAGGTCACACCAGGAGGGCCAGTATACCTGCCTCCAGTTTACTCCAGTGGCAGGGACCATTAGACAGGTCTGGCTCCCACCACTTTCGTGGTAGTACTTTTTGGGAAAGTCAACCCACGCAACATACAACTGACAGCCAGATGGAAGACGGTCTTTGATCACGCTACCTCTTTTTCCAGATAGGTGCCGGAGCTGTAAGTATCACTCACCTCTCACATGCCACCCAGCATGCTAGCGACTCGCCTCGCTAAGGATGCCAAGCTGACTACTAATTTCCAGTTGGCACCGGAGTTGTATAAGGCGCACTCACTTCCCATCACGCATCCCGCGGTCTAACTTCAACTTACGATTGGCTATATTGGATCTAAGTCTAGCTCCCTGCTGTCATGCTCAGCAGGCATGTACCCTAGCTGCGGCAGCCAATCAGCACTTAGGCCACCACTATCAGTCGCTTCAAACCGCGCTAGGTCCACCAGACAGCCCTTCAGCTTGAGCCGGTGAAGACGCTAACTTGCTGCGCGTGAGGTCGGACGCACAATGACAACTGAACCGGGCTGACGAATATGTCCAACCTCTGCAGCCAATCACAACCACCGCGAGTCCAACCTCGAGTGACCGGACAAGGACTTTAGGAACATCCGGTCCCTGAGGTACCCTAGTCAAAAATCTGGACCCGTAGTTCCAGTTGCGACCTGACTGTCCCCGGGTATCTGAACAGCCAGGGCCCGTGTTGCTCAGCCTTCCTCTGAGCACGCGAACAGACAGCCGCTGAGGCACTAATAAAAGCTCACCTCTGTCTTACTACTATCAGAGCAGCCGCGCCCCTTTGAATACAGATACCCTCCAAAGCAGGTACTGAAATCAGTTTGCAGCCGCCCGGTTTTATGGATGCACTCGGTAAGGCCCTAATGCACCCAACCGTTGCTCGGACTGAAGTAAAACCCGGAGGCAGATATACTAGACCTACCTGGTTTGACCTTAAGATTGGTACAGGAGTACAATATAACATAAACAGTTAGTCTCGAAAAAGAAAGAGATGGTCTATTAATAGGCTCAATTTCGAGCTGGTCAAAAAAGCGGCCACTGTCGCGGTGTTCTCTGGAATCAGCGGGTCGTATATGTGACATTAAAACGACTGTGTGTGAAGCATGCCAAGGGCCCGGCGCGCGGTGCACTGGTGGACATTAAAAGTTGCTGATCTGAAGACGGGATAAGACGGATATAACCGGGCCCAACGGGTATACGTAAGGTAAAGATGAAGAAACAATTTTGACTCGAAAGTCGCCTAAAAACCGTTTACAGCGAAAATAAAGATCTCTGCAGATTGAATTAGACTAGCGAAACGTTAAGCACTTCAGGAGTTGCTGGTGATCTTCAACAGGAACCCATGGGGACGTCTTTACCTCGCTGCACGAAAAAAAATGCGTGCTTAGGACGCGCCGCTGTCGGAGACTCTACAGCCTATCTTTTGGCAGCACATAGTTGTGCGGCTGCTTCCGCAACCACCTGAGCTCTTTTCTATAATGATGGGCCGCATAAGGGAACTCCCCGTGGAGCCACTCTCCGGATTCAGGGGCAGATGAAAGATCTGGATCTGACTTTAAATAGTCGACGGTCGTTTGCGTCGCACTTTGCTTAGCTTGTACTGAACCTTATGAGAACCGCCGGAGCTCGTGGTAAGGTACTACCACATTTCAGAGGGCCGCATTCTACGTGCCGACAGATTTATGTCGGCGTGTTGAGATCCATGGCACTATGCGGCGCTTCCATGTGGGTGGACACAATTACGAAAGGCACAGTGAGCTACAGCGGTGAGAGCAATTCAAAGTTACTGTACGGTATCATGTGGACGGTGGCTAACCTCCTGGCGGCCGATCCTCCTTGGGAGTTACAGGTACTTGCTAGAGTTTACGCATTCCATGCCAGTAAACGGCCATGAGATGAACGACCATCTATAGAGAATATCGTGCAGATTAGGAGAAGAGCAGATGAACCCTGACCCGTCGATGGATCAACATCCAGCGCCGGGTTGGGGTTCATCTGCTAGATCCAACGATCTAGGCTCCCTGGCTACAGGCTTAGTGATAGCAGGTGTTGCAGGTAGAAGCAGTTCGCCTCCACCTTAAACGTAGGGTCCAGAGAAGTTTTGAAGTCCTAGTATGTACAGATTGGTGCTTTTACTGACAGAAAATGAGTGCTTTGAAAAATACCCGGTCGAGATTCCACGTCAGGCGCTAACGCCGGCGCGCCATAAGTGCAATGCGCCTGTGAATTCGACGTATCACACTCTGGTCAAATGTCCTGCCTGGGCCCTATAACGCCTGTTTTTATGGCTATGGTGGGTACAGACCTCTCACTGTCTAATAGCACTGAAAGAGGCCGCGGAGGGAAAACATTCAAATTCAAATTCAAATTCAAATTCAAATTCAAATTCAAATTCAAATTCAAATTCAAATTCAAATTCAAATTCAAATTCAAATTCAAATTCAAATTCAAATTCAAATTCAAATTCAAATTCAAATTCAAATTCAAATTCAAATTCAAATTCAAATTCAAATTCAAATTCAAATTCAAATTCAAATTCAAATTCAAATTCAAATTCAAATTCAAATTCAAATTCAAATTCAAATTCAAATTCAAATTCAAATTCAAATTCAAATTCAAATTCAAATTCAAATTCAAATTCAAATTCAAATTCAAATTCAAATTCAAATTCAAATTCAAATTCAAATTCAAATTCAAATTCAAATTCAAATTCAAATTCAAATTCAAATTCAAATTCAAATTCAAATTCAAATTCAAATTCAAATTAGTTCCGTTAGTTTGCGATGTATTTCGACGTTTGGTATGGTGGCAGTAAAAAGTTTTTCTGGTCAACATCTATGAGAAATGATTATTTTAAGGAGTCCGTCTGCCTACCTATCTGGCATGCAGCACCAAGAGCACGATTTCACTTTAAACCATACGAAAACGACTCTATTAAAATAGTTTTTTATCTTCTGTTGGCGCATAAACATCCCTTGGCGAGACGAAGTTCACGGGCACCAGCTAGTCATTTATAAAATCGTTAATTTGGTAATAACCTTTAACACACAAAAGTCTTTTCACAACTTTTGCGATAGAATGTAAATAATATTACCTCAATTCAATGAATCATTACATGTTTTGTGAATTTACTTCTTTTTAAAATCTATTAAAATTTAAATATAGGGCCCACACGTTCTTCACGTGGGAGTAATGAATGTATTAAAGAAGTTTTAAATTTTCCATTTTGTTTAAATATACATAAGGAAGGTAATTTTATAATAGGTAGATAAACCCAAATTCTATTGAAGCAATGTCAAACTACACATGATAAAGGATCAACATCGACATAGGATAACATATAACTATGTTTAGAATAACATATAACATGTTTATTACAAAAGGTATTATTATTTTTAAGACTTTATGTAGAACAAATATAATTAACAAAAAATATTAAAACTGTAACAGACTTGAACTATAAAGTCTAAGCTTTAAATATATAAGAGTTGTTTTGATGTGTTCAAGTTACATGAAGATGTCCTGTTTTTTTTTTTCTTCAAGATGTGATGAACATGAAGATGTTTTGTTATATTTACTATTATAAATAATTATTGCCGTATCGCAGATGTTTTCAGCACTGTAATAAAATTAATTTGATAATATAATTATAACTTAATACTTACACAATAAACACTGCTTTATACTTATATTATTAATAAAATCAATAATGTAGAAGGACAAATACAAGAGAGGACTATTGTAGCGACGGTAATGAATAAAACGACTATAGTAAACATTATTTTATTGATATAAAAACAAAATTATTATGATAACATTTATAAAAATATATATATAAAATCTAATTATTTAAAATCACCAAGTATTGCTCAAGATATCACATTTTATAAATTCATTATAAAACAGTAGCTTGTTAACACCATGCTATTGTATAAAAGTATACCTTAGATTCTAATATTCATAATAGTTACTATCACTACAAGGCACTTCTATTATATAATATGAATATTAAAATTAGTTATTAAAACAATAACTCAATAATCATTAAAAAAAATATATAAATTCATTAAATTGTTTGTATAAAGTTTATTTAAAACAGAATTTCAAGCCAAAGGGTATGAAAATAAGCCTCTTAATAAATGTTACTTGCATTAATATGTATATATGACGCGAATGTAACGATATTGTATGTATGACGCTAAGCAAAAAAAAATGTAATTTACATGTTTTGATTTACATTTACTTTAATTGTATAATTTTATTGTTGTAAAAAAATAACAATCCCTAGAATAGTTATTAAAAAATATATTAATGTTCCAAATTCGGATAAAAAACGCTTCTCTTCAGTCTTTATTAACCCAGACGAGGTAGGTTAACATTGAATGTATTAATAACACTAATAATAAAAAATATATCATAAAAATACACTAATGTTTGTACTTTAAATGTCATGAAATCTCTTTGGAAATAAAAATATAGTTTGATTTCATAAACATTTCATAGATATTTTATATTTGAAAATATTACAAATACTATATAATAAAAGCTTTCCAGTATTATATTAAATGCACTCAGGCCTTACTCCAAAAAAAACATATTTCCTAAAATTAACCATATGTCCAAATCGTTTTACTATATCATAATCAAAGTAATTAAACAGGCGTATCTAAAAATATGAAATAAATTCTCATGAAAACTCATAGAAAAAGAAATTTTATCATACAAAAAGTGTAATTTTTCTTTGTAATGATTAAATGTTTGTAATCTTATCTATAATAATTAATATAACATGTTGCATTCCTTAAACTATAATAATAGAACATTATAAACTCAATATTTTTTTCCTAAATATGGTGTCCCAAAAATGATTGCAAGACTTGCATTTATCACCATTTTAATTATTATTAGCAGTGAAGTGAAAAGACTTAGACAGCAAACGATAGACGATAGCACGTGTCTACACATTATCCAATTATTATAATTATGATGTCTTAGTTAATCACCAAATTTACCGCTTTGTGGATTCTGAGAATGACAAGTGTGCTGTGATCGTCAAAAAACAAATTCACATAGCACAGTGTGTCACTCATTGTTGTAGGCTGGACGCTTAATTGGACAATATTTATATTATGAATATTTGAAAATGAGGCTAGTCACAACATTCAATTACTGCATGAGACACTTCCAGGTAGGATAATTCTCGTTCATTCATTAAATCAACATTTTGAATTAAATAGAAAAACTGCTTTCTATTTAATTCAAATTTCGATTTAATTTTGTGACACCGCCTATATCGTTTCTATTTCAGACTACATCAAACAGCAGGCACCGGTGTAAAATGATCAAGTGCATAATCGTGATAATACATCATGATAGCCAACGGCTGCCCCAGTATCAGTGAGCTCCACACTAGTATGTTCCCCCATCTCGCGCCGACCCTCAGCTGGGCGGCTCGTGATAACACTGACAACGGTGGTTGAGCCATCATGCCTAAGAACGCCCAGATACGGAACATTTGAAGTGGGACGCTTACCTGGAATATATACGGATTTATTAAAATTTATATAGATTACCCTGCTCTGGCGGACAAAGTACGTCGATCTCTTCCCAAGCAATATCTACAAAATTGATAAAATCGGAGAGTGGGAAATGGAGAGTTTGGGCACTACATTTAGTTTCTTATCCCACTACGTTTTAAAAAACGTAAAGCTACTTATTATAACCAATTAAAAAAAGATATACTTACCAAATACTCATGGAAAAACGCTGATATGAAGAACACAACTATACTAGCGGAAGCCTTGCTGTATCCCATCTCGGTGATGGGTATGTAGACATGGCGCACCGCCCACACGTGGACCGGCAAGTTCCACGTACTCCAAAACACGGCTATATTGTTAGCATTCCACCAATCACCGTAGAATTTACGATCGGCGAAGTGCAATAATTCGCCCATTAAATTAAGGAACGAATGGAAGCTTAAGTAGAAAAAGCACAGCCATATCAAATGGTTGGGGACCTGGAATAAATAAATAAAAATAAGATCTTCAAGATCTTCTACAGTACCAAGGTAGGTATTTTTATTTTAAAAGCAAATGCAAAGTACCTTTTTTGCTTAAATTAAAAAAAAAAAGTAATGGTTGTTTTATAATCGATGAATAAAGGAAAAAATATAAAGTATTTCCTTTTTTACTCCTATATTAACCACACTTATAAAAACAATATTATTTGTCAAAAAAGTAACGATTTCTCTATTTCAAACTATTTTTTTTTTATGGAAAAGACGGCAAACGAGCGTACGGGTCACCTAGTGGTAAGTAACCGCCGTCGCCCACGGCGCCGAGTAACTCCGGAGGAGCTACAGGAGCGTTGCCGTCCTTTAAGGTGAAAGGGGCACCGGGGCCCAGCATTACCTAATGCGAAACGCAGTGTCCAAAGCCACTACTTAACGCCGGTCTTAAATGCCGGGGGTGGTAATAATCCGGTCGAGTCTGCCCATGCGTGTTGCCATTACTGGCAACGTGACTCTACCACACGCACTTTAGTCGCCTCTTACGACACCATCAGTACCAGGGTGATCCTATTCTAAGCCGGAATCACACGGCTAAACTTTCTACTAACTTATGTAGTTTATACAAAAATCGTTTAATTGCGTTTCTTTTATGCTGTTTCTCTTTAAATAAGCATCTACACGCTTTCCCTGATATAACGTGGTAGCCAAAGGAAAGTTACTGTCTTTTCTTACTTGACCGTTTTATAGACATAGCCAATTAACCTTCCCGCCAAGAAGAGATAGAACGTACAAGCTTCGCTTAGTCACTGAGTCACACATGCCTCTACAAATATTTTAAATTAACATAAATTATTTCGAAATTAATATAACTTGAGCAAAACTACAGCACAGTACTTACAGCAAGTTTCAACAGTCGCTCGGTCATCTTCACGATGTCCATCTGTGAGAACGGATCGACAGAGTTCCTTACAGAGGGGATCATCCATTGTTGGAACAATGACAACACTAAGTTCATTCCGAACACTACTTCCACTATCCTCTTTATAAGGAATCGCTTCCTGATTCTAAAACGATACACAATTGTTTTTATTTTTAACATTAAAATATTAATTATGATCCATATAATACTTTGCCTATATAGAGTTAATTGCAGATATCTAATATTGCTGATGAAATTCTATGTCTAATTAAATAGGCATACCAACAATAAAAAAATATGATCGATATCTCAAATATAAGTATTAGTAGGTGCGTAATTTCATATATAATTATGAGAATCTACAACGATCTAGCTTTAGTTAGTAATTTTACAAATATTTTAGGGCCTTCTCTGCCGTAGCTTAGGTGTAACTGTTAAAGCGACAGGTTGTGATCCGATCTCTACTCGAGGAATAAAAATATTTATATATTTTTTTGCTCAACACGCAATGCTGCAAATTCGGCGGAAAATCGAGAACGGGGGTGTCTTAATGAGAGCGAAGTGTCATAATACTGGGTTACCAAGTTCCCTCTGCCTACCCAGCCATGAGCGGGATATAGCGTGAAGCTGAACAAAAATATTTTATTTTTTGAAACAGGCGAATTTGTAACACCATGAGTTTGATCTGTCTATCTGTGGCATCGTATATTTATAATGATTTTTTTATCACAAGCTTGGTTAACTATAATTTATAAGTATAGGATTAGCAATTTAACAGCTTGTAGCACTTTGCCAAAATAAGGCAGTAATTTTTAGTGTCAGTGTTTTTCTCAATTAATATTTTGTTTGCTTTTTTAATTACATACACAAAACACATCACACATTAATGGATACTTAAATTAAGTTAATGTATTTATACAATACAATATATGTACATAAAAAGGTGCATACATGGGATCCTTACCGGGTAGTGCGCGGGAAATTCAATTCGTAGCAAAGTGTAGGTGCCAGTAAAAAGTAAAACAGATCTTTAAGGTTTAAATTATCTGGATATTTCACCAAACCTGATGAGGCCATATCATTTTTCTCATCTTCATGGGATTCTGGAGAAAATCATAGCATCGATTTCTATTTTGGTTCATATAAAATATTGAAAAGGAAGTATCCAATTTTATCCAACACTTAATAAAACAAAAATTCATATTTTAAAATTAATTTACCACCACCATAACTTATTTACTTACTTTAAAATTACAAAAAAGACTAAAACAACTACAAATGCATTCAATTAGATACACAATTGGAGATATATGTTATTGGTTACATTTATAATAAAGCTCTATATTAGCTGTATATACGTTATTAATTATATTATTAACGAGCAAAAAGCTTCCAAAGAAAACGGGCCGGATTTGTTACATGAAAAAAAAAAACGAGACTACTCCAAATATACATAGACAACACTATAAATGTATATTAGCTGTTAATATATAATGTTATAGCTTGCACGCATGTATGCAAATTTCCAAAACGGGAACAAACAATGTACCTGATCATACAAATAACAGGTAACTTCTTGAAGCCGTCGTAGCGTAGTGAGCTTATAAAGCCGATTTAATATCAGGGAAAAAAATATTTTATTTTAAAGTAAACCACAGTATTGTGTTACGGCACTCAACAGGAAATGCGAGACATTTAAAATTGCCACGGGTAATGAAGACCAGAGCTTGAACACTAGGATCCCTACCTACCCAACTATTAGCGGAATACAGCGTGAAACTAAAAAAGAAATAAAAGATTCCCCCTTTACAATAGTAGATATATAATAAATATAAACAAAACCAATTTCCACATAACTATAAAAACACCGACATTTCAATGTTATACACAAATAAAATATTACAACATTAGTTAGTTACTGAAGCCAAAGAGAAACAAAAAATTATACAAGTTATACAAATAAATAAGTATAATAAATATTATAATTGCAAACAAACTAAGTGCATATAGAGTTAAGTGCGGTATACTATATATAACTTACGATCTTGTTCCGCATTTACTAGTTCATCTGTAAATATAATTTGCTGGTGATTATTAATAATATTATATATTTTTAAAAAAATAATTAGAACATTGGACTCGTCGGTTCATTTATTAAGGAGTTACAGTAATATTCATATGCCGAAAAGTTATAACACCCTTCTTTAACGTCGGAGGTCGAAGAGAAACAACAAGGGTAGAGACAAATCATAGCATTAGTCATTTAACTCCTTTATTGGAATTAATGATTGCATTTTTAACGAATACACCTTTGTACAAAGTTTTAAATTAATTAAGAAATAAATGTGTATGGGGAACGGAAGTGGAACGGAGTGTCTTAACACTAGGTTCCTGGATTTCCTCTGCCTACCCTGCCTCGTGCGGGTTACAGCGTGAAGCTATGCATGTATGTGTAAGAAATAAATGAGTATATTGGTAAAAATAATGATTATTTACTGTAAATTCGGGGACAATTCACATCCATCTACAATTTAGTGCTACTATTTTCTAAAGAATTCGGTGTGTCATACGTAGGTATTCACTCGATACAATTTTATTTACTAATTTCAAATAATTTCTTGTTTTTCAACATTATCACTTTTAAAGCAATATTTATCCATTGACAATTTATATTTCAGTTAACTGAATAATATTTTTTTAGCGATTTTGTCGAACTTATATTTATTAATATAATGATGAAAACTGTATTTAAATCTGGTTAACTGTTTCTGAGGTAACGCACAGGTAAACGGGATACAATTTTTAAATATCAATATTTTTTTATTTTATATTTGGCCCTTTTACATTAATAAAATTATTATAAGATATTTGTTTAAATTTATCTTCCTTATTCACACTCAGACAGTGATCACTTACAGACTTATTAAAAGTATAGATAATGTTCTTTGCACTTTATAATTATTGCATAAGGTCACTGACGAAATTATTATCACTAATATTACATAAGAATTAGTGAAGTATTATCTTTTTTCACTGATAAACATAACATTATAATTAAAATTAAAATGTTCATTATTTTGGAGGAAAGTAAATTCTAATAGATAGAATAGCAGATATGTATGATATATTTAATCATAATACGCGCATAATGTATAAAATGTAGGAGGCATAGGGAATATAGTAGAAAATAATGAGTGCTGAATGGCGAAACTTAACGCCATACTTTGTCTCTCTACTAAGTAAAGGAGCTTATATTATATTAAGAAAAACTATTTATTCGTCCGTATGGGAATTGAACCTATAACCGTCGCCCTTACAGAATATTCTCGACACGATTTTACATTGTTCAAAAAATATTACTAATTCTTGATATATTTTTTTTATTATATTTTTAATTTAATGACTCCACATAAATGAAACATTCACCACATATATAACTATTCAAATCTAATTAAATATTAAAACAAATAAAGTAAGTTGCCAAAAAAGCTTTAAATTATATTGGAATCGGTCACCGTATGAACTCTATACTGTTACTGCATAAATAAGACTACTAATGGGGAATGTGGTCTTCGAAAACCACTACTAGTGTACAATCGACGAGTCGTACAGATCTGATTTTTATTTCACTTTCGAGCATTGTTTACTTAAAAATATTCCAAGTAAGTACAGGTAAGTTCAGATAAGTTCAGATAAGGTCGTTCGGTCGGTCGGTACTGTACTCTCCACAAGTCGATCCTTTTTTTTTGTACATAATATTCACAAATATTTTAAATAACATTATTTGTGGCATGGCTGATGGCAACATAATGTCCCATAAAAGCAACATGTAATTTTTAAATAATAGACTTACTCCAGTTCGGGGCGGAGAGACTCTGTCGACGCAATGAGTTCTTGTATTGTTTGCTTCTCATTCCACGTCTACACCAGTGGTTCGTCTGGCAGTAGCTCCACAGCTTAAGGAATAGAACTAAGTAAATCATACACACTGTTGAAGATCCCACTGGAACATAAAGATATTGCAAATAATTGTAAAACGTTTATTATTTGTACATCTTCGCAACTTCACACCAAGTTTCAGTTTAAGACACTGTATTTGCAAATGTCAAAACATTTTTACCACTTTCCACTCAATTTTTGTGCTTGTCAAGTGGCGGAAATCAACGCCGCGCTTTGTCTTGTTACCAGTGCAGACAAATAAAAATAAGTCTCGAGTGGGAATCGAACTCAAAACCTCCGCGTTTACAGATCTTCAATTGCTATGAGCCAGGAAAGCGTCCTGTAATTGACATCCTGATGACCTGACGTGTTGTGGGACGATTACGAGGAAAATTATATTTTGTTAAGTACCTAATATAGAAAATCTTGGATTTTCGCGATTATTACACAAGTTAAATGAAACAAATTTAACCAGATTCATTTAAATTAATTTGAAGACTAGACTGAGACGAATGCCACCTCAGTCTAACCGTGACCACGGACTTTTGTAAAGTGTTTGAAACGTCGTCGATATACACGATTTACCGCGATTTACATTTATAAAAATCAATAACCAAATTACAGTTAAATTTATTTCATTTAAAAATTATCTAATATTTTATTTATACATACCAAAACTAAATTCATCTCCCTTGAAGTACAATACGATGACAGGTAAAGTGATCTCCGTAAGCAAGTTAATTATTTGCAGAGTTATGCCGATTTTCTGCGATAATATCTCCTGTAAAATATTAACAATTGTAGCGAGATATATAACTGAATAAATATTCTAAAGTAATATGTTATCTAACTTACAACTGCTATAGCTTTTTCAATCAATAGACTTATAACAGCTGGCACTACGCTAACTGAAAAAGATAACAATCTCGATAAGCTGGATGGTTTGATTGAAAACAAAAAGCAATTAATGTGCACCTACAACCGATGAGCCATTTCAAATTGTAGACTGTAAAATTTTGTTAATGCACACTATTTTTAACGTTATCAACAAATAATAATATCTTATACCATAACTTTTTTTTTTTCAGATAGTTTAAATGAACACCCAATTCAGTAAATATTAATTTGATACAAAAAATAACATATGAAATACATAGATAGACTGCTAGTCAGAGATGACAATTTATAATGTATATTATTATTTACTTTTATTAAAGTAATCACAATCGGACTTATCTGAAAAGGCAAAGATCTTTTTGTGGATATCATTGCTTGATTAAAGATTCAAGATGATTTATATGAGACCTAACCTACCTGGGTTCTAAGGAGGTTTTTAGGAAATCACTAAAACATCGGACAGAAGAAAACAAATATCGATATTCATGTCAGTTTTAGTTTTAAACCTTTACTTTCAAAATATTTTAGCAAGTGTGTAGCAGAACTCAAATATAAAATGCTTGTTTTAAAATAAATATTTCCTGTCATCAATTTAAGGATAAATAGAAAAATAATCAAAATCAGTGTAATGGCCGCAAATTTGTTAATAATAGAATGAGGAAAATAACAGATATTCTTTATTTTAAAATATTATTAATGCAAAGTGGGTACTGTTACATATAAATCAAAACATTTGCACAATCAATTTGTTTTAAGCATAACGAAAAAAATATTGACCCTACAGTGAGTTTTTTTAAAAGGATTAATGAAATGTATGCTTGATACATAGTTATGGCTAGTTAGCTAACATACAAATTGACATTAAACAATTCATAGTATCAAATTGGTAATGCAAGAGATGGTAATATGATAGAAGTAATAAACAAATTTCGTAGTTATTGGACAACAAGTAATAAACATCACTTTTTAAGAAAATTTATAAAACATATGTCTGCTTAGAGACATTTATGTTCTAAAAAATTTTTGTTTTCCTATATGTGGAATAATAACTTCAATTAAAGTTGAGTTAAAAAAAATGTAATAAGCAATAAAAACAAGCAACACTCATATTGCATTAAATATGCACTATGCTCTTTAAGAAGCCTTGACATCTGTATGGTTTGTGTTAATTAAAATAAAAACAATCATGCATCATGACTTGCTAAACCTGATTCAAGCGACTGTGTTACAAGTTTAATCTTTGTTATATTTATTTATATAGAAAAGCAGCTAATGCTTTTGGATATGCGATCACCACAGCCCATAACTCATATTACATCAGAAGAACTATAGGTGAATTGCCAACCTTAAAAGTAGTGGAGATATAGTTCATAAAATTATTTATTTTTTAATGATTTTAATATAAAAAAAAAAACTCTGGCTTAGAAATTATAATAGATAAATTTTTAGTTTTTAGTCTATAAAATTTTTGATAAATTTTATTATGAAAAATAAGGATACTTACAAATTAATAAAATAACTGAGGGATACTGATGACTGTAGCCTTCATTGTAACCCGTGAGAACAATAATCCATTCAAATGGGTTAACTCTTATACCATATCTACAATAAAAAAGAAAACTTTGTAGTCAAACAACAATTACTAGAAATAATAGCAGAACTTGGGTAATATTCTTAGTACAAATTCTTGAATATTAAATTTTACCCTATCACTACAATTCCACACTTGATATTACATTTTTCAAATTAAATGCTAATGGAGGTGTCAAAAGACTTTGTTGAGTGAGCAATTAGTGATTTAATACAATATGCAGCTTCTGTAAGTCAAAGGGATTTTAAGGTCCAAATCTTATGATGGAAATAATTATTTACTGAGTATTTTTTTACCAAAATTATGACTATTTTTGTTACAAATACATTATTACAAATTTTGTTTTAATAAACAAATATATACTTGACTTAATAAAATAAAAAGCCCACATATATAAATCTTATACACTAATACAAATTCCTATTGTGTGTGCATTTGTGTTTAAGATATAAGATGTATAAAATTTAGGGAGATTATAAGTTCAAAATGTTTAATATGAAATAAATGAGCCCACTGATTAGTGTGTTGAATTAAACATTTTTGTCAGCTGTTATAGCAGTAACTGTACAAATATGATATGATTATTTTAGTAAGTTTGTTTAGCAATTTTCTACTTACTTTAAAAAATTTTCAAGACACAGACGCAGCCCACCTATAGTTAACATCAAAAAACCCCAATTGACAAGTCCAGTAAAGTTAGTGAACTCTGAACTCCATGAAAATAGAGAATCTCTGGGTTTGTGACATCTAAAATTTATTAATAAATATAATAATGAAATTTTTACAATTAAGATCTAAAAATTAACATAAATAATACTATACATTAATTGATTTTTTTACTAAAAAGAATGTTACACTTTAGAGATTAACATTGAATGAAAATGTTATAATTTATTATTGATAGGACAGGCCTGTAGGGTGTAGACGCGATATGTTGTAGGTTCAATTTCTACCCGAGGAATTGATATAATTAATATTTTCGTTTCCCTCCCTGTGGCAACGAGGCATAGTGCGGCGTTGAATTTCGCCACTCAAAACGCAATGTCTCAAATTCGGCGGAAAAGTTCTCTCTGTCTAATCTGTTAGGAGCAGAATATAGTGTGAAGCTAATATAGTAGTATTATATTAAATATGGTCCAATTTACTTACGGTTTATCCAGTTGAGAATTTCTTGCCTTTTTCTCTTTTTCGGTTATTTCTTCTGCTTTAGTAACACTCTGAGCTCTCCTATATCTCAAAGAATTTTCCTCAATTTTCGCAGGCATTTTAATTTTTATTTGTTAAAAAAATCTGAAAACTAGTTTGCTAATGTTTTATAATTAAAAACTGTGTATCTTAATCGTTAATAAATCGTTAATCTTATCAAAGAATATATTACACCATGTTTATAGTACGTTTTCTTACCTATTTAAGGTGGTTCAAAATTTATTATAATTCTCTAATGTGACAAACTTTGATTAATATATGTGATACATGTAAATACATTAATGTTAATAATTATTTATTAATAAAACCAATATGAACATGCTTAAAGTTTGAACTAAAGGTCCGCTGTGTTGTGTTGATGACACAATTGACAAAATATGAATCAATCAAAGAACATTATCCACAGTGATATGAAGAACGTTCAGTGATATAAATAAGTTTGAATTAGAAATATTAGTTATATTATACAGCTAATACAAATAGCTAATATTTAAAAAATAACGTATTAACCTATTATTTATACTAACTCATGTGCTATTTTTTGATGCTCTATTTATTGTGTTATTTTCAAATCTGCATACCATTTCACTCACTCTCATTTAACTTTGTATGCAAGAAATATAAATCTTAATTGGGGAATATTTTTCATATTATGCTCAAGCTTAATTGGATAAGAACTATAAGAGTAACGAGTATTTAATTTTTTATTTAGTTTCTTTCTTGTGTTTTAAATTATTTTTTTTTTTAAATAAATGTCAGTTTAAGTTCAGTGTTAATAAATTTATTTTAAATTTCAGTAAAAAACAAATAATCGTTGCAACGAATAGAATGAGTGTTTTAATGAAATTATTTTATAAAGCAGAATGTTATTATTGTAAAAAGGGTTTTTCGTCTAAATGATGAATAATTAATTTATTGTTAATTTTTAAAAATATTTTAAACCAAAAACATTTCAACAAAAATGTAATTTTTAAGAATGGGATGTTTTAAATATTATAGAAAAATATTTATTTGTTTTAAAATTTAAATAAAATATTTTAAGTTGTGCATTTCTCCAGACAAAAAACATACAAATTTGAAATAGGTAATAAATGTTTTTATGTTTATAAATAAACAAAATATGCCTATAAATAAATATATTAATATACCGTAAAATATAAAAAAATACAATAATACCGTATATCTTATTATATAACGTTTATAATATAACTATAGCCGTTGCGAACACGCGGTTAAAGAATAGATTAAATGAATAAATAATATGTTCCGTGAAAAAATATAAGTGATTTAAAAGTAGCGTAATATTATGTAAAGCTTAAAAATATAACTGTTGCCATCTCTTCAATATGTTATACGATATGAAAATAAGGATTGTGACAATACCCACAGATAATTGAAATCAATTTTAAATAAGTACCTACATAGGTAATGAAATCATTTGAAAGCATAATGTACAGATATATTTTTATTTCTATGGTGTAACGTAGTAACGTTTAAAGATTAAATGAAGTTAATTATATTTTAAATAATGTAAAAAAATAACGTATGACTTAAAACATATTCTAATTTAAATTTTAATATAATTCTTAAAATGTAATTTTTTAATGTTATAAACGTATGAAAAAACTTAAAATCACACATTGGACACACTTTTTTTTGTGTAGTTATCTTAATAAACACTTAAGTAACTTTTCATAGACAAAAGAACTTAAATATGTTATCTTCCTAATCAACTTGTCAATCGTTCCAAAGGTCACTTTTTCCTTTCACGAGTCGGATATGTGGGAGTGTAGATATGATAGTTGTAACGTAATGTAAACTGAAAATAAAATTTTATAATATTGGTGGGAAAACCATTGTTAAAATAAAAACAATACTCCAGATAAAAATACATCAATAAGTATGAAAATTTGGACATCAGAACATACTTTTAAGTACGTTGTTGTGACGCAATATTAACAATTATTATTTCTTTATTATTGAAGTTATTCTATTTAATTGTTAAAATTTTGCAGCCATCCTTGGGAAACTGTGGCCCAAGCAGCATGGAGGAAATATCCTAATCCTATGAATCCGGCCGTTATAGGTATTGATGTAGTTGACAGAAAAGTTGTAAATGGAGTTTTACATACCCACAGACTAGTCAGCTCTAAATGGTTCTTTCCAAGATGGGCGCAAGCAGTGAGTATTTAATTATTTATTACATATAAACTTATGGTTTAATATTTGTTTCTTTAGAATATGCAATACAATAATTATTGTATATGGTTTCCCCGTTTCAGCTTATTGGCACAGCTAAGATTTGCTATGCTAGTGAAAAGTCTGAAGTAAACCCCAATGAACGTCAAATGACATTAAAGACGAGCAATTTAACATTTTGTCACTATATTGCTGTAGATGAAACTGTTAAGTACACCCCTCACCCATCTGACCCTTCAAAGACACTTTTGAAACAAGAAGCTGTGGTTACTGTACAAGTAAGTAGAAAGTAAAAATTCAATATTTATATATAAATGTTTTGAACTTAAATATATACTTGTATTCATCAAATTTGATATTAAATGTGTCCTTGTCCTCCTTTTCAATAAGGAAAAGTATTTTACATATCAAGTTTGCAATTTTTCACTTGAATGTGCCATAATCCTCACTCCACATTTCTCATATATTAATCAGTTTTACTTCTTCACTCTGGTCCACTTAGAGTTTTATTAACATAAAAATTACCCTAAGGATTAAAAAAAATAACTTTACTGGATATGATCCATAATTAATTGTACCTGTTATGTGTTCTGTTCATAATAATTTGTACCTGTTATTGTATAATCTCTGTACTTACATAACTTAAAAGCCCTAAATTGTTTAATGCAAAAGAAAAAGATAATAATTGATGTTTATTATTCTTAACCAATTTAAAAAGTGATATTCCACACATAGGAAATGCAAACTTTTTAGGAAAACTGAAAAATGTATGCATGGCAGATTTTGATCTTTCCTCTTGGAAACTGTCCAAGCCCTATGACCAACTAAGTTATAAGTTTTCATTTCATCCAATAGCTTGTATGTAGAAAATTCTTGTCCAAATATAAAACCTTTATGATTTTATAAGTTATCAACAACATAAATAACTTGTAACAAGCATATAAGACCCAGTGTTTATTTAAAATTTTCCAAAAATTTGGGAATTACATGTTGAATGGAGAAACTTAACAATTTATTCAAACCTTTTTCATATACTGATGTTTTTTTTTTTTATCTGAATGCTTAACAATGCGTATGGCTAATCAAGTTTCTACAGTGCTTGCAAGAAGCATAAAAGCTAAACTTAATATTATATAACTTGAAATTATTCTATTATTACAGGGAGTACCATTAAGCAGCTATATGGAAGATTTACTGACCAACAAAATTTCATTAAATGCTGGCAAAGGACGTCAAGCAATTGAATGGGTGATAGGGAAGATAGACTCTGAAATAAAAGAATTAGCTAATACTGCATGTAAAAGCACAGATGAACTGTTAACACAAACAAAAAAGTCTTTAGATGATATCACAACTACAGCAAGAAGATCAATGGATGATATATCATCTAAAGCTAAGCGATCTTTGGATGATATTGAAAAATTCAGGAAGGCAAATGCTAACCAAAGAAGCTGAAAAGAGGAGTGACTTCTCCATTTATGATCATGGAAGGACTAAAAACTAAATATAATTAATTCATGTGAAGCTTATGTAGGAAAATTTTATTATTTATAGCTTTACTTATTTTCTATGCAAAACATTAAGTATTGCAAAACCTTTATTGGTGTATGCAAACATCATCCATGAACATTAATATTGTTTCAGCAATGGACATTGTTTATAGTGAGGAATGTGTTTAATTTATTTAATATATGTGTATTATTAGCAGAAAATGTTTTATTGGTGTAATAGTGTTGCTGATAAGGCATTTATTTATAATGGTTTTAAAGTAATGCATTTTATGTACATAATAGAAATTAAAAGGTGCATTTCAGTAAGTTTGTTGTACTAATATAATCAGTTGTTTAACAATTTCACATGATAATAACTTTTTCTATTACAAATAAACACACTTCAGACAATATGCATAATATTTTATTTTATAGTTTGTATTTAAAATGTATTAAATTACTTGTCACATGACAAAATATTGTACAGTGCAAATCAAATTTTAATTTATCTTCAGAATAATTTAACATGTTAGTGTTATTTCTTAAGTCATTTCTCACTATATAAACTCATTTCATTGTAATCTTTTCTTTAAATACAATTTTGTTACTGATAATGTCTTTACTTTTCCTTTACAATTCTTAAGTATTTTAATCTGTACATATAAATTTGTAACTGATTTCTTCCTTGGAAGATACATGAGATTGTTATTGGGGGTAACAGAACCCAAAATAATTATTTTTAAATTTATTGTATGTTCACAGTAATCTCTACAATTTCCAATTTAAATGTAGCTTTTCTATTTTATTGTGCTAACCATTCCTCAATATTTTGTATATTTCTTTCATTTCCACTGGTACATCAATATGATGTAACAATATAAAATAATTTGCTTGATAAAACTGTTACAGTAATAAATAATTGCGTAGCAGTCAATGCCACAAGTGGTGTCTAGTTCTAAATATATTAGATCAAGTAAAAAACTTATGTTTATTTAAAATATAAGCTTAAATATTTTATTTTCTATGTTCTACAACTAAGATAATTGATATCAACATACATATTTCTCAGTTTAACATATTTTTCAGTTTAGTCCCCTTTAAGTTTATAAGGATTTTTGTTAAAGATTGAATACAATTGTAAAAGCTAGGAAATGGAATGGAAGTTAAGGGCTAGTTTTTGTCCTTGTTAACAAAATACAACATTAAAATGAAAATAATCAAAATTTTGTCAATTAGGCCATTACAAGCATTTTTGAACATAAACAAATAAATATGTGTAAACAAATGTGTGTCAATATTACAGGATGCTACCACTGGCTGCTGAAAAAAATCAACAAGAAACTTAACAACTCTTTTTAAAATATAATTTACAATAAATAACTGTAAAACCCTAATTAGTTTCCTAAGTATCAATGGCCTTTTTTCTCTGTGTACTACTAAATTATCATTATATTATTCTTGGATTGAGTAATAAGCTTTTTCTAGTAATATATTTTTCAATAATTTTGGACAGTAGAACATGACTTGTGAAATATACAAAAAAAGCTTTAATAACTTTTGGAAGACAAAACCTGGTAGTGATCAGGTTGTTTTTATTTTCTATATTAATATTGTGTCTATGACTGTTCTTTAAATTATTGTTGTAAATATTTTACAAGCAAGTGAATGTTAATGTATGTGTAATGTGCTGCAACCTTAAGAATATCCATTTTATTAAAAATAATGTAAAATGAAATGCTAATGCTCCTTAAATCTTATCATGCTGAGACATTTATATTATTACATTAAAAAACATGTTATCTGTTTACAAGTGTATTCTAGAAATATTTTTAAAAAGTGGGGACACATTTTATGGTAATAAAAAATCATCCCAAAATCATTGGGTGCTAGTCCCAGAGGAAGTCATACCACCATTTGTTACACTCACTGGAGTTCTGCTAACAGCTGACAAATGCGATGCTTTATGCCTCTCTAGCTCATTAACCCATGACCGTACATGCTCAAGTCTGTGCCATGCCATTTGTAAAACCTTTTGAGATGCATATCCGGAACCTTCATGTGGTTGGCCAGTAGAAACTTGTGTTAAGTAATTAATTTGATCACTCAATTTTGATTCTACTTGACTTAACGTTCGAAGGAATTGCGAAGTGTTGCTTTCGGCTTGTTTTTGACTTGATTTTTCTTTACCCAATTCCAATAGAGCTTGAGCTAAAACCAACCCAATCAAATTAGGTTATTGCCGATTCCCAAAACTCAATACATAATAAAAAATAGAACTTATTCAAAGATTGCCTGACCTGCACATTGTAAGCATGTTATGATATCTTTTTCAATGTCATCCAATACCTGAATCCTTTCAATCGGCCCAGCCATTTTGCTTCACACAAACGGAATAGTTAATCTTAAAATTGTTTATTGAGTGTTAAAAATAATAAAGAATTTGTATGGATATAATAATAAATCAAAAACGACAGAAGACTTAGACTATTGAAGAAATGTAGAATGTAATTTATTGTTATCATGTTGTTATTATTTTTTTTATGGCTTTTAGGCGTGCCAATAAAGCACTTTACTTACCCAATGTCACGTAGAATGAAGAAGGAACGATGGAGATTTATCAGTAAAAATAAATATAATAATACTTAAGAGACTTTATTAACGGATTAAAAAATAGAAAGTCTTATTAGATATTCCACCTGCAAAGAATAAGACAGCACTAAATGTATACAATCTAATTACATAAACATCGGGTTAGTATACACTGATTACTAGTACTAAGTTACAATTTAGTTAACAGTTTATTTTCATTATATCTAATACATTTAATATATTTTTAAGTAGAAACTCAAGAGCGCCTTGGTATATCAGGTGATCTGTAGAATAAATCTTACCTATACTTGACTTTTAGTAATTATTCCATGACACGTCCAATCGTGTTTTCGCAAGAGACAACAAATCTTGAGCTGAATTTGAAAAGTGTTCTAAAGTACTACACACAATAGCACTCTTAGCGCACAAATCTGTGGTTTCATTTCCCGTGATACCAGAATGGAATCCAAATTAATACGACAGACAAACCTCGTTAATGACACGAGAACAATGCTTCGCGGAGCTTTAAGACAATGGAATATCTTTTTTTGCTACGAAAAGGATACTCTTTAATAGCCTGCAGATAACTGAAAGAGTCAGTAAAAGTAACAGTCTGTCGAAATTGATGGGAGCGGAAGAACAGGGTTGCTCCTAAGATAGCAACAGCCTCATAAACACCGATGAAGTGGGCGAATATTTAAACTGCAAAATAATTATAAATTTAGAACTGCAATCCAATACGCTGCGCCAACATAGCCATCACTTTAATCACCGACAGTTTAAATACGTCAGTGTATATATTAATTATATACTATCATTATATGAGGCCTGTCGTGGCGCAGCGGCACAAGAGTGTGACTGTAACCGACAGGTTCTGGGTTCGATCCCCAGTCGAGGAAATGAAATATTTAATATTTTCAATTTAAATATTTAATGTTTTATTTCTTCGCTCTGGTAATAAGGCAAAGCGAGGCGTTGAGTTCCGCCACTCAACACGCAATGCCTCAAATTCGGCGGAAAGTGGGGAACGGAAGTGGAACGGAGTGTCATAACACTAGGTTTCACTTCCGTTCCATCTGCCTACCCTGCCTAGTGCGGGATACAGCGTGAAGCTGATAATTAATATATAATATCATTAATTAGCTCAATTGATATAAATATAAGATTGGAATGTAGTGTTGGTATTCTGAGCGCCTTCAATAGAGCCATAATTTGTAATTATGTGAGTAGAATAAACCAGGGTTTTAAATGGAAGGGAACAGAGAAGATTACTTGGAAAACATGTTCTAGGATTGGGGAGTCTAAATTTTTTTTGGAAAACTATCAATGTTTCTGACAAACCAAACGTTTCCAACGTTTGCTGCGCCAGAAACAAGTCCAGACAGTTGGGATAACCAAGACAGTAAAGGAAATGAGGAAAGCTTTAAAAATTTGCAATTATAACGGTTTGACAGGAACTGTCTACGTTAGTGGCGAGGAGTATCTACACACTCTACTTGGAAAGTATGAGAGGGAGAAGACCTCTTTGCTCCTAAGATAATTCAAAGGCATATTGAATTTTGTCTAAATTTAAAGAGGCGAATGGAGGAGTTATACATGTGTCAAGAATAAAAAAGCTATAATCAATGTGGCTACGTATCAAAGCACAGTACAGTAGCTTTTGAAATATAGAGTGTGACCCCGCCATACTCCAGATACCGCACTAAGAGCATTGATGTCTTTTTCGAATTTCTTCGAAATATATTCAACATGAGCAAATTCCAACAAATGTTTATTGAAAGTAAAGTACATCTTTGAGTCGTCATTAAGATTTCGGATAGAGGAATATGGAACGCCATCTTCTCCAGGGGAGGAATCTTTTAAATACGTTCAGACAGCTATGAGTTCATCGCAGGAGAAATGAGCTTCCATCTCATCGAACTACGTCTTACAGATGTAGAGGGTTGGAGAGGATTTGAGGAGCATTAAGACATCCACCAAATCTCTTAATGTTATTCCATATTATAAAAGAAGAGGAACGTCCTAGAAAAAGATCCTTATATCCTAAAGATGCGCAAAACTTGTACCAGCCGATTTTTTTTTATTCTTAAGTATTTTATTTTTAAATTTGGCGTCTCTGTTTTGGTAATTGGAATTTCTGTTATCATAGAGGCTGTATATAACACCTCAGCAATAAAGCACTGTTTGAGAGAATCAGTGTATTGATCCCACCAAGGATTGGATGGCAAATGATTCTGTATGCAGCTTTTCTTAGGGATGTGGAGATCTGTTGAAGTTTAAAGAGCTGAGAGATTATTTCCTAACATAAAATTACATTTTCACCAAATCATCAGTAGAAGAAAAAAACTCTGACCAACTTGCCTTTTTTCCATTATATGAAAATAAAGGTTTATAAGGTGGAGAGGACTTAGGTCTGAAGTTCAGATATAGATGGATAGGAAAGTGGTCACTACCATAGGGAGACGGCAGAAAAAACCATGACAATTGGGAAGCAAGTGAGGGAAAGGAAATGGACAAGTCTACAGCGGTTTTGGCATTCTGGTTTAGATACATCCTTCGTTGGTCGAGTTGGTGAGACATCATTGACGATTCCCACTATTATTGATTTTAACCTTAAAACTTCTATGCTTACCTCACAGAAAGGTAGAAAGCTTGTTACGTATAAATTTTATGAAAACCAAATTACAAAATACATTTTCTACGACCACAGTGCAAGGTCATAGTGCAAGGTATACAAACAAAAAAAATATTTCGGAAATTAAAAATTCTCTCGATTTCAAATGACCATTTAAAAAATGAATAAAAATATGTAAGATTTACTAAATGATTGTAAAAAAGATAATACTCATAGAAAAGATAAACCAAACGATCTGCTCTGCTAGTGATATTATTTGTTACTTATAGATATAATATTCAAGGCAAACTTCTCTAAAAATTGTCATATTTTCTGAAGTATTGGATTAGCAGATAAATACGAGCGATACAATATATTAAATAATGTATATTTGATATTTTTAACATTTAATAAAGATTTACTTTGATAATTACATGACATTAAATCCTTCCCTATAAAACGTTCTATTTATTACTATCATTAAATAGTATAAAACTTATAATAAGAAAAATATGTAGATTTAACCTTTTTGAATTTACAAAATTGTATTTTCTACAATTTTGTTTTAATCATATGTACTGTGTTACTCTGTGCTGGGACGTGCAGCACTGCTTTGACGTTACAAATCTTTCTCTTTTGACTCGGCCATTTTTATTGCGATAGTCGGCAGACATGGTACGTGTGATCCTTATTAAATCCCAAAACATCGCATAAATCACCATCATTATTTTCTAAATGATCATTTACAATACTTTTTAAATACTGACTAAATTAATGTTTTATATATTTTTGAGATCGCGAAACTAAATGATGATAAAAACCACATTTTTCATACGGTTAGAACCTGAAATGAAATGAAGATACTAGGGCGGACTGATTTTGCAAATTTAATGAAACTAAAATGTGTTATGATATCAATGATATGTAAACGAATGTGTTGTTTTTAGTCGCATAGAAAATTTTCGGCGCCTCGTCATGGATCTATGGGATTCTATCCCAAGAAGAGATCCCGCCGTCATCGTGGTAAAGTGAAGGCTTTTCCCAAAGATGATCCCAGCAAACCGGTGCATCTTACTGCCTTCATTGGTTATAAAGCTGGTATGACCCACGTGGTTCGTGAACCTGACCGTCCTGGTTCAAGTAAGTGTCTTTTGGTTTATTCATAGAAAAAAATTATACATCCATATTATGCATATTTTATAATCAATATATTTACATTTTTTATTTATTAATTCTTTTAGAGATCAACAAGAAAGAGATCGTGGAAGCTGTTACAGTTATTGAAACTCCTCCTATGGTGTGCGTCGGTGTAGTCGGCTATATTGAGACACCCCACGGTCTCCGTGCGTTGCTTACTGTTTGGGCAGAGCACATGTCGGAGGATTGCCGTCGTCGCTTCTACAAGAACTGGTATGGTTAAAAATAGTGTTGTGTATTTTTTTGTTTTAGTGATTATTCAATATATATTTTTTATATCTAATTATACTTGTCTCTCCTCTCTTAAGATGAGAGTAAAAATCAAATATGCATTGGCATATTGTTACCAATTGGTCTCCGCTCAACGATGAGGCCATTTGGTTTTTGTTGCAGCTGCCTAACCTTCTACTTCAAATAGGTACAAGTGCAAGAAGAAGGCTTTCACCAAATCAAGCAAAAAATGGCAGGATGAGCTTGGTCGCAAGTCCATTGAGAAGGACTTCAAAAAAATGATTCGCTACTGCAGTGTTATTAGGGTTATTGCCCACACACAAATGAAACTGCTTAAGCAGCGTCAAAAGAAGGCCCATATCATGGAGATTCAAGTGAATGGTGGAAATATTGAAGATAAAGTGAAATGGGCAAGAGAACATCTAGAAAAGCCTATTCCTGTTGACTCTGTCTTTACACAAGATGAGATGATTGATTGTATTGGTGTGACTAAAGGAAAAGGATATAAAGGTAATTATTTATTTGTGTTTTTAATTGTCAAGATGTTTTACGAATAACAATTTCATATCTTTCTATACATATTGTAAATGACAGCTGACAACCTTTATTTCATTGGTTTAGTATGCAGATTCTTTTAAGAAGGAGTTTAGATGATTAAGTTTCACAAGGAAATATAACATTTGTAACTTTGTGTCTTATTTTACAGGTGTAACTTCACGTTGGCACACCAAGAAACTGCCACGTAAGACACACAAGGGTCTGCGTAAAGTTGCTTGTATTGGAGCATGGCATCCTTCAAGAGTTTCATTTACTGTTGCCCGTGCTGGTCAAAAGGGCTACCATCACAGAACTGAAATGAACAAAAAGATTTATAGAATTGGCCAAGGTGACTTGAATCATATGTTATGTCCCCTAGATATATAATTTATCATTCCAAGTTTCACTTCTTTATTGACATGGAAGAATTCCTAAATACAGCTAAGATCACTCCTCAGTATTATTCCTCACTATGCTTATGCTGAGGATTCCTTAGTTGCATGTGGGCAATCCAGATTTATTTATTCTTTGTTGCCTGCTGGGATTTCGTTGCAGAATTCCCTTAGAAATGTAACACAAATTAAAGTGAGTGTAGAGAATACTGAGAAGCCAAAACAATGTTGTTTTAACCATTATGCCATTAAGGATGATAAAGAGGAAGGGTGATAATTATTTTCTTGTCACATACAGAACAAATCAAAGTATATTATAAGGTTGTTTGCCTAACTATCTTATATAAGACCTGCATGGTTTCTAAGTAATTTTGAAAATTGTGTGGTTCTCACTATGTTTCAATGAATACATTCAACTTGTGTTCAGTATTGTTTCTGTCCCGTCACTATCAATTAAACAATTAAATTTATTTTGCAAGTTTTGTTTTTCAAAATTTGTTTTTGTATAAGTAATAAGTTAAGTAGTAATTAGTAAATACTTAGCAACTTTTAATTAGTAGTAATAATTTATAAGTTGCTAAGTTTTGATTGATAATAATCAATTATATTGAAAGAAAGATATTTTGCTGAATGACACTGTCTAAATAGTTTTTAACCTTGTAACACCAATATTTATACAAATTTGAGATTTCTAGTAAGTAGGCTTTAATTTATTGTATTTTTTTTTTCTCCAGGCATTCATACCAAGGATGGAAAAGTTATTAAGAACAATGCTTGCACTGAATATGATTTGTCTGAGAAGTCCATCACCCCCATGGGAGGTTTCCCTCATTATGGTGAAGTAAACAATGACTTTGTTATGATTAAGGGTTGTTGTATGGGACCTAAGAAGCGTGTTATCACATTGAGAAAGGTTAGTTTCTTTACAATATTTACAACTATATTTGTATGACTTTCAGATATCTTTATTTGTCAGTTTTTATCATTCTTTTATTTACTAATTTAACATTTCAGTCCCTGCGTGTACACACTAAGAGAGCAGCTCTTGAGAAGATCAACCTGAAGTTCATTGACACATCGTCCAAATTTGGACATGGTCGCTTCCAGACACCTGCTGATAAGGCTGCTTTCATGGGCGTCCTTAAGAAGGATCGTATTCGGGAAGAGGCTGCCGCATTGGCCGCGCCAGCTGCTGCTCAGTCTTAATTAGGACTCCTGAATAAACTGATGTAAAAAATACGTTATTTTATTTGATTACTTTTAAGAGCGACTTTGGCGCCATAGGAAGTTTGAGAAAGTGGAAGAATCTTTTGCCGTTAAAAACTAAAATATCTGTAGCCCAGTTTGGGCTACAGTTATTTTAGTTCTCTTCTCATTCCTATATTTGATTATACTGACTCATGTTACTTAGATTTATCTAATTAACTACTTAATAAACTCGAACGAATGCAAAATCTCATTATTCGATTTGTCTTTGGACTGAGGAAATATGATCACATAACACAGTACCGTACACAGCTCAAATGGCTAACCGTAAAACACCAGCGGCACATATTTCTCTAACACTATACTTTACCATTCCAGCGCTCCTTCGTACCTTAAAGAACGTAAGTTCTTAAGGGCAAATATCCTTCACTCCTAGCATCTCTGTTACCCTAACAATAATCTTCTTGAAATTCCTCTATCTCTCCCGACATGCTATGGACTCTTTACTGTTAAAACAGTAAAACTGTGGAATGCTCTGCCCGATGGCATTAGATGCACCCAGATTATAGGTATATTGAAACACAGGCTTAAAAATTCCTCTTAGTCCGACCGTGCTGTATGTATATATCAATAAATTTATATATGGTATGAACTTTAAGTGGATATTTATATGTAATACATATATATTTTACTAATCATTTGTATGTCTATATAGTATAATATCAGTATATATATTTAAAAATAATTTATATTATATTCCGTATCTAGGACCCCCCTAGGATACTTTGCACTTTTCTACCTTTTTTTAAATTATATTCTATCGTAACTTAACGGTTGCCTGAAAGAGATCACTTGTGATAAGGTCGCCATTGCACACATTATTTTAGTTATATGAACTGTTATGATACGAGTGAGTGTTCGTTCTAATATTAATATATAGCTGAATAAAATAACTAATATTTTTAAGAATCATATTCATATTTTTAAGAATCATATTCATTCATAACCAGTAAGCGTTATTTCTTGATGCGTGATGTTATTTGACGCGTTACTATTTGTTCACTTACACGCACTTTGCTTTTGCATTCATGGATCATTATAGCCGTAACAGACGCCATAGAACCATGTCCGATCGTGTGGAGCATGGTTCGCCTAGAAAACTTGGTTCCATGGCGAACCAAGGTTGAGGTGCGGATCGGTTGTCTGTTACGTCTAATAGAATAGGAATGGAGAAATGATTAGAATTGGTAAAAACCGGCGAACTCCAGAACTTTCGTTTGATGCGTAACTCAAAATCTATGTGAATTTTTCACCTTTAAGTAAAAAGTCTGAGACAAAATTTGTCATCTCGTAAAGTCATACATTTTAGGTTTTAAAAATTATAAACAAAAAAAATAGCCGTCATGGGACGCCTGGCAGATGTGAAACATCGTGTATGTACAAGTAATATGCATAAAAGATAATATTATTACATGAATTAAATATAGCCTAATGAGAAAATTATATATATATATATATATATATATATATATATATATATATATATATATATATATATATATATATATATATATATATATATATACATATATATATATATATATATATATATATATATATATATATATATATATATATATATATATATAATATTTTCTCATTAGGCTATATTTAATTCATGTAATAATATTATCTTTTATGCATATTAATTGTACATCCACGATGTTTCACATCTGCCAGGCTAAAATATAAATGTTTGGTTTATACTATCGCGGACTTTTTTGTAGGCATTATTGAGTTCTACAACTTTTCTATACAAATCAACCATACATCTCTAACCATTTAGGCAGCGTTCGCGAGAATCGCTAACATACGGCAGTTTTTTCGTCGACTTACTCCACAATTTTCACTACCACGAAAAATCCTATCTATTTTCCGGGATAAAATATAGCCTATACGGATTCGGAAGAGTCCCTCTAAGTAATCGTAAAAAGAAATTTTGAAATCGGTCCAGTAGTTTTTGAGCCTATTCAATACAAAAATACACAGTTTCCTCTTTATAATATTAGTATAGATAGCGTGGAGACCCGTCGCCACGCCAAGCGTCGCCACGCCAACAATTCGGTTTACAAGTGAGCCTATAGATGTTTCACATCAAAAAGTGATGTTTTCGAAAAAAATTACAAGGTTTTTATAGTTAATACAAATCAAGTTTTTCTATATATATTATATAACTATAAAATCAAAGACGCCTGTCGTGGCGCAGCGGCACAAGCGTGTGACTGCAACCGACAGGTTCTGGGTTCGATTCCCAGTCGCTCTGGTAATAAAGCAAAGCGCGACGTTGAATTCTGCCACTCAACACGCAATGCTTCAAATTCGGCGGAAAGTGGGGAACTGTCTTAACACTAGGTTCCCGGGTTCCCTCTGCCTACCTTGTCTCGTGTGGTACAGCGTGGAAACAGCGTAAAGCTATAAATAAAATCAAAGTTTTATAATTCATACAAATCTTCAATTATATAGTTATAACTGATGTGAAGGTAAATATAAAAAAAATACATTAAGTTTAGTTGAGAAAATATAAATGAAAGAAAACAGTAACTTTTGTGTATATTTTGAATTTAAAAAGTTTTTTCAAAATAATACTATGTCTTAAAAAAATCTTTTTCTACAACATATCTAACACATTGTAAAATTACATTTCTTTCGTGTTGTATTTCACTATGCAGTAGTTTTTCTAAAAGTGTTGAAGGCAATTTTTTTCTAAAATTAACAATTTTTCTTATGGTTTGTTTTTTATGTAATGGTTTTTTCTTGTTTTTACTAGGTATATTTACATCTTCTTTGAAATTGTGTTTGACAATTTGTGACTCCTCTGGTCCACTGTCATCTTCACTTTTATTATGGCTTTGTATTGTCAATAATTTATCTGAGTCTATTAATTTTTCAATAGGCTTTACACAAATTCTTAAACCAGTACTTTCAGTAATATTTTCTTTTTCCTTTTTATCTTCAATATGTACTTTGGCATTTTCTTCGATTTCATCGTCATCAGAGCATCCATAGTTACATATTAGGGATGATAGAGCACCACAAAGCTTTGGTTTTGATTTGTCATCAGTTTGAACACAATTATTGAGATTATAATCTTCATCTTCTATTATGTTATTGTGGATATCTTGTTCATCATCTTCAACTTTCTCTTCATTAATTAAATCTTGTATACCTTTAAATGGTTTCAGTTTTCTGGTGTCTTCCATTGGAGGAATTGCTTTACATATTTTCTTGGCTCTTCTTTCCTTATCAAACTGTTCTGATATAGTTCTTTTTCTATTACTCATACTTCTTTTATTGTTCAAAATAGATGCAGGAACTTTGGCTTTCTTATATGGCCCTGTTAAGAAAAATATCTTATATAAGTATGAAAAGTAGGAATGTAATGAATTAATTCGAACATCCTTCTTTATCGAATATAAATTTTATGGTGAGGTGCAGTGTGAATGCACCTGACTTTATATGCAAAAATTGTTTGTGTGATCTCCACTCTGGAAGAATGAACATATTTTATAGTATCAGTGTGGTATCATCTCACCTAATCACATAATATCACAAAAATAGAATGAAATGTTAACACAAGGTTATCCGGTAACTTTTTTTTAGGAAAAAGATAAAACAAATGAGCATATGGGTCACCTGATGGTGACTGAAAACCTGGGCCCTATAGAGGGCCAAACGGTGTTTTGGGTGTGAAGTACTGTCTCGTTCAGCTGATACTTATTATTAAATTATTTGATTATCTTTGCATACCTTTCTTGTTTACAATATTTTGTTTTCCTTGGGTTAAGCCCATCCTTTCACCTCTTTTTTCTTTTTCTTTACTTTCTGCTTGTTTTTTCTCTATATTGGCTTTTGTGGGATATTTCTTTTTTCGTTCATCTCTCCACTTTTGAATCTCTTCTGGGTTATTAAGTCGGCCTATTTTTTTAAATAAGCCAGTTGCATGTTGCATTTGTATGTGTTTAGTGATGACTTTAGGGTGCGCTACAAACTGACATCCATCTATGTTACATTTCTGGAAATGGGATAAAGAGGATATGTAAATAGATGTTTTACTAAATAACTTAATTATTAGTAATTATGTTATATTTTATTTCAAGTGTGACAATTGTAGTGCATTTGCCAATGCACCACAACCACTGATTGTAAAACAGAAGACAGCATAGTGGGGATGGTTTTATTCCTACTTAGGGTAATGAAGTATAATATTATTAATATTAAGGTAATGAAGTAAGATCCTCAATAACATGCCATATCTGGAATTCAGTTCTTTTTCTGGTTATAAATAATAGGAGTAAACTCAAGATAGCTTATATTAATCATGAAATGGATAAGAGAAGAGGTAATTATATAAAATAAAAGAAAAAAATGTGCTTTAAGCAATTAAATGCAATTATAATTATAATTATTGTAGTACATAACTCAGTTCATTCATTTTAGGTATAATTGCTTTCAAAATACTACCTGATGTAATTTGATGTGGAACTCCAGATGATCTGGTGTTTTGAATCCTTTATCACATGTTTCACACCAGTAATTTAGGTCATTAAACATTAAAGGTGTCCTAAAATGTCTGCCCTTGTTCTGTCCATAATTTCTTTGTGGCCAGATATTTTGGTTCCACATATTTTGGCCGTACCTTTGATTATATCTATTTTGGATAAACTTAGTCATGTTAAGTGAAATCTGAAATAAATACAATGAAATAAATTGAATATAGCTAATTGCTATTAAAGCCACCAAATAGAGTATTACGATGTTATTATTGAGTTCCGCCTTGTGTACCTATGAAAGGAAGCAAAGAAATGAATATATTAAATATTCAGTTTCCTCAAGTGGGGATCGAACTCACAAATTACGCGTTTACAGTCGCGCGTTTATGTCCCTGCGCCACAATAGTACTTAACAAGTATATATAATTAAAAAATAAACAATAACCGTTTTAATTTAAATTTTTCAACAAATGGCAAAAATTGTAATAAATAAGAGTATGTTCTCTTCATTTTTTTTTTCGCAACAACAATGCTTATAAATAAAAAAAATACATATATTGTATAAATTGGTCACCTTAAGAAGACTTTTTAGGTCTTTCTCTGAATTGATAACTAAAGTAATTATACCTTTTAGGTCTTCTTCTGAAATGATAACTAAAATAATTATTGAAATATCAGGCCAACATGCGATTATTTCTGTTTTCACTTCTGTCCCAGGAACATAATACTTCTGGAATCTATTAAATTAATAGCAACAGATAAAACTAAAAACAAATGTCATTTAATAAAAAAAACATACACAGGCTAATTATAGAACATGTTAACTAATAGATAAGACCAGCAAAAGTAATAACTTGAGAGGTATAATATACATATAATTATTTTAATATTAAATTATCCATATTTGCTCTGTATCGTTATTATTTGCCTTATTAATAATAATAACACTATGAATTTTATTAAGCAAATAGCTACGGCAAATGTTTTTTGACGTCGTCAATGTCATTTGTCAAATTAATATGTATATTATTTTTCTTGTATCCAAGTTTTTTTGAAATGACTTGTTTATATAGATCTTTTTTGATGATTGCGTTAATGTGTTCTGTGATATTGATTTAGAATTTGAATTGGCTACGGTATCAATTTTTAACCGTCGATGAAAAGAAAATAATTTAAGAAATAATTAAATTGAAATATTATAAGGCAGAAAGTATGAATAATTCTGCAGCTAAGGTAAATAAACAAAATATCTTAATATTTGTGTATAATATTTGTTTTAGTTATTCATTTCTAGTTTAATAATAAACCAAGTCTCAATTCCAGGTAGGAGAAATATTTACGGAAGCTGGTGCAGCATTCAATAAGTTAGCAGAAATGACTATGATGCTACACCCAATGGCTGAACCTCAAGCAAGGTCAATTTTTAGTTAATTAAAATTTAATGTATTCATTTACTTCTAGAAAATTTGCTCTATATGTGTTTTGAATTGCTAGCAAATTATATTTTAAATTTCTTAAGAAATCTTTCACAAATAATCTTGCAAGGTAACATAATCTGATGTATAGGATTCACAATAAATATTCAACTAATGTACATTGCATTAGAGGCACAAGGAAGGGGTTGGTAGCTGATAAAAAATGAAAAATCCACTTGAGGGATTTAAATAAATATTTAATATTTCTTAACATTCCTGCAATGTGGTAAAAAGGTGAAGTGCAGCATTGAATTCTGCCACTCAACATATTATGCCTCAAATTTGGTAGAATTAAACAGAGTCTTAAACTAACACTGGGATAACAAATTTCCTCTGTCTACTCTGCCATGTGCAGGATACAATGTAAAGCTAAAAAATATATATCTTAATAGTATCTAAATTATATCTTAATAGTATCTAAATTATGTCTTAATAGTATCTAATTTACCTAAAGTATATCATGATAACATATTTGGCTTTTACATATTTATAGCATGTGGTAGTTCATTTTCTTTGGCTACCCCACTAGGCATACAGTGTGAAGCAAAGAATATAAAGTTGCATGTACCTTACCTTGTCTCAATACTATGAATTTTTATGGATGTTCCCTTTAAGTAAAATCAAAATTTATTACTGTATTATACATAATGTAAGGGCTAAGGTAAATAAATTAAAATTAAGTTTAAATATTACAGCTCCCAGCCAAAAACACCTGTGAAAAGGAAAACTCAAGAGGAAAGGCTAGGGTCTATAAATAATACTGGTTCAGGCCAAGTGAGTTCATTAAAGTTACATTTTTTTTAGTTCTCTTCACTCAGCATAAAATGGGACCCTACTGCCAAGCTTGCCATCTGTATGTGTGTGTACAAATTTAAAGAGAAATGCACAAAATTAAACAAAACAACAAACTTGTTTTATAAATTAATATACTTTTTATTAAAAATAGCAAAATTTGAAAAGGTGATATTATCACTAAAAGAGATTTCTTCCCAGCAACTAGGCAATTTTAATGGACAGATAAGAAATTAGACAGTTGACATTTTTACATATGATGTATTTCAAATTATAATATTAAGGAGGCTCCTTTGTACAAATGCAATTTATTTGCCATTTGTACAATATACATAATTGTGCAAAAATCCAACTCACAACTCAATTGCTTGGCCGATTCATTTATTTTCTTACAAATAAAATGATTATATTTAAATTAATTTCACTTTGCAGACATAATGTCTCAAAAATTGGGATGCAAATGGAGAATGGAGTGTCTTTTCTCTAGATTCCTCCTCTATTTCTAGATTCCCTTGGCCTACCCTGCTATGTGATAAAATTTAATTTAGAACTAGAACAAAAATATTTAGAATAAAAAAAAACAGTTAAACATTTTACTATTTTAAAGTGGTAATACACAGTTAACAAAGAAAACAATTAATTACAACAACAAAATAAGTAAAATAACAACATTTATAGAAGAATTGTACAATTCTATACTAATTTATGAATTTCCTTATTGTTTCACAGCTCACACTTAATATGCTTAACTCACAAGAAACGGAGATGGATGTGGATGGACTTGGTAGTGATGTCAAACTGGAATTTGAATCAAGCACAGAAGAAGTCACAACATAATTAAAAACAATATTTTAATTTGCTTAATAGTTAAAAATTACATTGTATAAATTTATTTCAATAAAAAAGTTAAAATTTTTCTGTTCCATGATGAGGCTGGTGATTCAAAAACTTTTGTATGACTTTCGCTAATATTCTTTTCAATAACAATATCTATGCTGTCACGAATATTTAAAGTGTTGAACATTTCAAAAGGTTTTCCTGATCTTTTCATTCTTCTTTGGGCATTCTTGTAACATTTCCAAGGCTGTGGTTCTATTATGATAATTTTGGTGTTTTCTCTTATAAATTTTAGAAAGTTTAATAAGCCTTCATCACCATTGTTGATATGTATCCACATAGTTACAGAGAAACAAAAAATTATATCAAATTTATTTTGACAGTGAATATTAGGAAACCTTTTAATTACATCACATTCTTTATTTGTAGTGATATCAGAGGTAACAAACAAAATGTTTGGGTTATCGTTTTGATCTTTTGCTCTTTCTATGAGAGTTGAGTCAATATCAATAGCTAAGATCATTATTTTTGATTTAGTAAAAATTGTATTTAAATAAACATAAAGCTCTTTTGTTAATTCTCCAGTATTACAACCTATGTCCAGACAAACTATGATTTCTTTATTTTCTATTGCTAGAAACATACTGGCATCTAAATTACGGATTCTTTCATTAGGACTATGAAATGAATAGTAATTTATAAAATTACCATATTTTGCTGCACCTGGATCATTCCCAACAAAAGATAAATCTTTAGCTTCGGACATCTTATATGTTATTGTGTGATATTTATATCTAATGAAAACGTACTAAATTGCCAATAATTCAGTTATTAATTTTTGAGTGCAATTGACTTAGATAGGTTTACGTGTGCCAACAATATGATTAATCATATCATTTAACATAACATTTTATTTTAAATATATAAAATGGAATGACAATTTTCAAAATGTTCATATAAATTATTTTCTTTATGGGTAATCGTTAAACAATGTTTTTTTCGTTAATAATTTTGTATCCTTATGATTTCAACTCGCGGAACTAGCGTAGTAAACTCAAGCATTTGACATTAATGATTTGGCATTGACAACTGACACTGACAGTCTTGTCAATAGGAATAATTAAACTAAAATTATGGAGTTTACACGCTTCTTTGAATTCAGCACTTCGAATTTTTGGGGGCCCAATGATAAGCTTGCACTTTGGCTTAGCGTAAAGGCATATCCTCGCTATCCGTTCTTTGCCACAATAGATTAAAAAATATTACAAAATAGATTAAAAAATATTACAAAATATAATCGTAAAGATTCTTGATTATAAACTTAAAGATTATGTGAAAACTTTGTTTATATTTTGAATAGTACTCTAATCATGTATGGCACCATATATTATTCTTCTAATGCCATTGTTAATAAGTAATAGATCGTTTCATACACGAGGGTGGTCCGAAAAGCAACGAGCTAACGTATTTTCTGATTTTTTTGTTATAACGTGAGCAAATGTGTTATCCAACGCGCTTACTGCGTTTTCTCATGTTTTCACTGTGTTGATATGATATGTGACAAATACGTTTTTTTACATGTTTATAAACTCTGCTATCTCTCTTACACTTACTTTAATTCTGCGGTCGTTTAGCACCTTATGTGGTGAACTTTGGCGATGTTTTCGTCGGTAGATGCAGTTTTTGGACGTCCCGAACGTTTATTGTCGCCTAAGCTCTTACGACCACGCTTAAATCCAGCAGCCCCAAATTCACTGCCGTAAATGTTAATATAGAATCCCCATACACTGAGTCCAACTCATATTTTGTTTGCGAAGGCGTAATTGCCTTTCAAGCAAATGAACCAATGACATTTGAATGAAAATAACGACAGTTGAATACTCGCAGCTAACACTATTCGCTAGTAGCACAATGAATGAATCTAATGACAGCTCGATACTCGATTTTGTCAATTTAAAAAAAAAACTCACATTAACTCTCTCAAACGACTGTTACATAAATACTGTGCGTCCAAAATATTGAAACCTTGGAGAGTATCTACTATCAAGAGATGAACGAACGAAATTCAGTAGTTTTTATTTAAGAGTGCTGCTATCTTCTGGTTAAGGTTGGAAACTTTTCAGACCACCCTTGTGTGTATACAATCGTTTAAGTTCGTTTTGTTATCTTTAATTACTTGTTATTTGTTGAAATACTCGGAGGGAATCTAATGTCTCATGAAAGGTTTCCAAAAAGGCGCATGTTTAAATCAAGTTAAAATGATTAACTATACGATTTCTAAAAAACTTATTTTCTACCGTGTGGGTGTGGGTGTGGAATATCACTCAAAATTTGTTTAAATATTTTATAAATAGCTTTCTTTCTTGCTAAATGATAGTTATAAAAAATGGCTACGAATATTTGTAAAAATCTCCCTAGAGAGAGGCTAACAATGTAAATGAGTTGTAGTAAACGTATAAGAATTTCGACGTAGGTAATTTTTTTTATCTTTATAAAATAACATATGGCTTAGCTGGTCAGAGTTTCTAAAAGTTGAAATCTTCGATAATGGTCACTTTTGTGGGTGAATACACGATAGTTGTGGGTGCGGTCCGTACACGAGAAAATAAAGTATTTTATTCTAATTCAAACTTCATCGTTTAAATTTGGCCCAAAGGCGAATACTCCTCAAATACGTACCCGCTTTACCGGGAAAGGAGAGGTGTAGTTCATTTATATTTACAGGATTGGTACCCAATAAATACTAGTGTAATAATAATATACGAAGTAAAAGCTGGTACATATAATTGTAGGTAGGTAAGTGGTGAAGTGATACGTACTAGTAATGGTAGTAAACGAAAACGATATAGCAGACATCTATAAGTAACATAATAAGGCTAGTAATAAATTGAAATATTATAATACTAAGTACTATCATATAACACTTTTGTCCTCACGATCCGTCAAATCAATCAATGCCGCGCGTTGCCTTGTTTTAAAGCGAAGTAATGAAAATATGTAAAATTTGATTACATTTGAAAATATTAAATACCTAATACATAATAATTGATGTAGTTGATATAAAATTACCTCGAAGTAATAAGCTGATAGCACTGTAGATAATACTATAGAATTATATATAGAAGAAAATATAAACGTAATAAAATAAATAAAATAGAACATCTGCTGTGGAGGTTTATAGAGATAAGAAAATCATGAGGTACAAATAGAGTACAACACTTAACGCGAAACATTCAATGTATACATCAACCACCGAGTCTTTGGAGGAAGACGTGTGTCTCTTACTCCAAAGATGATTCTAACACGATAACTAGAGTTGCATCAGCGTTTATGTGAAATCGTTGTGTCCAAGTATTTAGAGTATTTGAAAAGTTTTCAAATACTCGTAAGTTAGACATTTTTAATACACCGCACCGCGGATTATCCCATCGTCACGAGATCCCATTGTAAAAATCTACAGCTATTGGTTTTTAATAACTTATTTTTAAGAACGATAATTGCCTAGAAAAATCCTGCCGTAATCACCTTTAATTTAATTTATGCTAATGGTTTTCTGTAGATGAATCACAGGTAAGTTTATGTTTTCATGTGTATTTAACATAATTTAAAAGATACAAATTGAATTTTTCAAACCAACTACTATCAGGCTGAAACTTAAATACATAGTAGATCCGACTCAATATACACTATAAATATAAAAATTAACATAATCACAAACATTTGGACACCTGAAATTTCAGTCTGAAAATTTTGACTTATAAAAATATTTTTTTTTTTAAACCGACTTACCTCACTTCGATTGAGGACTTTACTTACTATTCGATTACTAGACTTTACTTCACTATTCGATTGGTATCGTTGCGTGGGTCCCCCCGCGCCGTACCTATCCAAATTTTTTCCAAATTTTTGACATATTTTCGCGCCTTTTACACTCGAAAATCACTGAAAAATTCAATTTTTCTCAATTTTAAAGTGCACACCCCCCTCCCCCTCTGACGTTCCTTCACCGTTTCGAAGGCCTTGCGGAGCCCGAACGTTGGACACCAGTTTCGCGCGAATCAGAGCAGTAGAAACTGAAAAAAGGACCTCCCACCACACCCTATACTCTCCAGGCAGGTAAAGGTGGTCTGACCTTGGAGAAATTTTTGACTTTTTAAAATCTGTTTTTACTTAATTTAGCTAGCTTCTGGCGTAGGAACGCCTGTAAAAATAGTTAATAAAATATATACGGACTGTCAGTGGCTTTTTACACCACTGATTTTTTAAAAATTTACATTTGGTACGTTTACCAAATAAATTATATTTATATTTTAAAATTTTATTATTTTTGTAATTGACATTTTAAACTTAAACCTGCATTTATTCTAATTTTAACCTTGTATTTAGTTCAATTGTTATTTAATATTCATTTAATTCATTTAATCGACAAATACCTGCAGTGTTCTGCAACGAGATCTTAGGCTATAATTAACATTAGTTTGTGTGCATAGCTTCTGTACTATTACGAATTGACATTATTAAAGAAAACAAATCATAAAAGTGTAAATATGTAGGAATTTCTATTGTAGTCTATTCTTATCATTACCTTAATATTTTTTTTCAGGGATTAAAATTTCTAAAAAATACTACAATACTAGGTACATACTACCTAATATGTAAATAATATCACAAGTTCGTGACAGTGTTGTTTAGATAAAATTTATAAATTATAAATAAAGTCAATTAATAATAGTGTTAGGCTAAATTCGTTTAAATTTTGTTAAAGGAACAATACAAATTGTATGTATGATGTTTCGACTTAACAATAATTATAATATATTAGCATAATATTGTTTAATAAATTATTATTTCTGTGTAATAAAGGTAGCCAATTAATAATATACTGATACGTTACTAAACAATAAAAATTATTATTTTGACACGGTTCGCTGCAACTCTTACTTTCTTTTAATCGTAAATATCCGTAGTTCCTTATATTGTATCCTCATATATAACTTTATATATTGATGTGCGTGCAAATTTATCATGCGCATTGTTATCTTACACCCTCTACAGGTGTAATTAAAGACAAAAATCCTACAATAATATGCGAAGTCACATACACTAACGAGCAGAAACTGGTCGTTCGTGAGTGAAATGTGGGACTAAAACGTTCTAATGACGCACGCAAAGTCGACTACTATTACACATTTTTCTACTCACACATAAATCTGAACTACACATAAAATTTATAACATACGTAGTTCTCGCTTTTTTCATACATTTTATCGGAGAAATTGGCTTGGAAAATTGTTCTCCATCATTTCAAGTTCAGTTACATAAGTCAGCGTGCAGGAGAATTGGTGCGGAATGGCGGATGTTTGGTGGTGCAAGTCGGTGAAGCGACTCGCCGTTATAAGCTCGCATCGGTTACCTCGACCGTCAGTTGACGCTAGGCCTCCCTTATAAGCGTTAATTATATCTTTTTAAGTAGAACATAATTAAATTGATAGAAAATATGTGCGCTTCATTTCGGATAGCTGTTGTACTTCTCTGTGCAACTATTGTCTCCGGACATGTTCACGGCCATAGAAGGCTACGCCGAATGGACACAGAAGACTATTCGGAAAATGAAGTTGAAAGTAATAGAGCAGACGAGAGCTCCTGGTGGCCATCGGCGGAGTTCGCTATTTTACAAAAATTGTATGAAGATTGTAGTGCGCAAAAACATTTAACAATGTGTCTTAAAGGCAAAGCTCTTGTAGCTTTAACGAGAGCAGTGGAACAGGTGATTTAGTGCTCACAGTGATTTTGTTGTGTTAAGTGAATTCCATGTGTTTAAATTTTTTTATTGTCATACACAGGAAAGTGTACAGCTCGCTGATGGGCTTACATTGGTTAAACAAGCCGATACACCAACTGCTGTAGCAGAGCCTCGCTTCCTCCCGGGAATGTCGATGGAGGACAAGCTCGATACGGTGCTACGTACTCGATTCGAGCAATTATTAAGTACTCACACTATTTCGATGGATTTAGCGTCGGAGGGCAGAGGTAGAGGTGGGTAAATAACACGGGCCTATACTTAAGTATACCTTAAATGTAATATATTTAAAGTGATTTATCGTTTTAGGGAAAAAAGTTCTACCTTACGTACTGCTTGGAATTTTCACGACCGTTAGTATCGTGGGAGGTATAGCTTTAAAGACATTAGCGGCTATAGCTGGTAAAGCCCTTATCGCCAGCAAAGTAGCACTCACAATTGCTGGAATTATTGCCCTTAAGAAATTGTTCAGTCATGATGGTGCGCCCGGAGAAACGACTTTCCAAGTTCATGCAGATGGACACCATAGGTAAGTAAAGAAATGAAATATTCCTATTTCTTTACTAAATAACACATTTACTTTCATGTTAATATTTCCAAATGTTAAAAATATTCTAATAACTATCTATATAGTTAATGTTGTGTAAATGTAATTTATTCTTTTACACATGTTAAAACGTTAAATTCATATTTCCGGTGTTATTATAATTAAAAAAAAAGTTACCACATTAATATTTGTTTATATATTATGTAAATCGATATTATGCAATTTTAAATATTATAAAAATTGTAAAAGCGAAAAGAAAATTTACTTTTGTTAATTCAATATTTTATAATTCTAGTCTTTGATTCGAAGGCGAAACCTATATGTTGTGAGGCCAGCGAGGTCAGGCAGCGTGGATCCTTATCGCTTCTACGCCGGGCAGATGCAAGCCAGCGAGCGCGCGTAGCTGCGTGGAAGCTGCTGACTTTTGGCCGGCCGACCTCTCTACGCCTCTACGCTTCAAACATACAAAGTGACCTCAAACCAAAGTTCTGTCCATGTAATGGACACCAAAAAAACCCAATGTCCACCTTCGCTCGTATCTATGTCAGTTAATAATTTATTGTAACTTATTTACGGTTTCGTGACTACGGTTTTAGATGACTGTTTATTTATAATAATATATTATTTAAGGAAAAAATAAAAACAATAACACATAAGGCGTTATTATTTCACGTAAGCAATCCATTTATAATGATACATTAAAATGTATATGTAATTGTATCGAAAGTTTCGTTATATATACATGACAGTTAAATTTATTTTAATTAAAGGATACTGGTTTAACTCTGGTTACATTTAGTATTATAAGTATAGGAAGCTAAGCTATTCGAATAGTAATTATTAAACGTTTTTTATTCTAACAACGTTTAATTAATAATACAGATCCGCTTTCATTACATGCTCTAATGAACAGAAGAGTCAAGAAATGTGTGCAGATTTTCCACGTATGTGACTGCAGTAGTAAATGTGGAAAGTAGAAAGTTTTTAGCGATTCACTGAACATGTATGCATAGATACAGTTACAATATCTAGGCGTTACCGATCCCTTTTTAAATTTAATATTAGAGAAACTTTTTGTTATGCAGTCTCTTTGTGAAGCAATCAGGTAATATCGAACGTTCCTAAATTATCTACTTCAGTTGTTACACTGTTCACATAAACTAACAGATAACTAGGTATTTCCATTGAGGAGGGCAGTGATAATGCAGCGCAGTGTGGTATAGCGTTTGTTCGGCTGCGGAAGGTCAGCTCGTTGATTAGTCGGGTCCGGGTAAAGGCCGACCACATTGCGCGTTTGTGCTCCCGAACGGTGTTTATAATGCAGATATGTGTTTGCCCAATCGCTGCACGCTACGTTGGCTATATGGCATAGTTAATGCGGCTCGAATCTCTTTGCATACGCAAATATAGGGCGGGCGGTCCAGCTCTGATTAAGCGGTACCATGGCGGTGATGTCGGCTTCATTTCTGTTTTAGAAGCAACGTTACGCTTGATTAGTTTTCCGCATTTTAGACTAAATTTGGTATTGGTCACACAAAAGTCTTAATTTGTTATTTTATAGCGAATGTTCTTCGAATTTATTATAAATTTTAATATGCTTTAAAAAAAGCTCAAAAATATTACAAATTATACAGTTATATGTTGTATATAAGTTATATACATGCGTTTAATTCTGTTTTATTACATAATACTATAAATAGAATTTGAGATCGGAAATCTCAACGGACGCTACAGGAAACTGTCAGCCACTGGTGCATTAGCCGACATCATCTACTTATCCTGCTTAGTTGTGCATCAATAGTCGCCTTCAATATTTAATGATCTCCGTCTCAAATTAGACTTTCACGTATGACCGTATGCAGTGAACAAATTATATCTGAAGATTGGTTGGAAAAAATATATATAGCATATATAATATTTTCAAATAAGAAAAAAGTAACATATATTTTAATCATATAATAAACTGTCACTGTGATAGGCAATTAGGTTAAATAAAAAAATGTGTATACTTTAGGTAGCCACATAATATGACAAATTGTGTATTTATTCTTTCATAAAAAAAGAACAGTAAAAGAAATGTAACTTGCTGTCATTTCAATAATAAGATAAACCCAATTAATGAACTTAAAACTCCATATCTCACTCTGTAACACAAGGGCATAAGTGTGCGACTGCAAACGCGACGGTTTAAGGGTTCTATCCTCATTTTAGGAAATGGAATATTTAATAATTTATTTTTTTCGTTTTGGTAACGAAATAAAGCATAGTGTTGACATAGTCTACCATTTAAAACTCACCTACTTACAAATTCAGCGGAAATTGGGGACCGGTGTGTCCTAATGGTAACAAACTTAAGTTCCCAAGTTCCCTGTGCCTACTCTGCCATGCATGAAGTATAAAACATGTTTATTACATTCTTTATTACATTACTAGCTTTTTGCCGTGACTACGCTCGCATATCAACGCAGCTCATTGAATCAATGTCTTTCAGTAATTGAAAAATAAGATATTACATCAGCTTGGGCTTCAAAGTTGCTACATTTACAATTTTTTTACTAATCATTCAAAACCATCAAAAAATCCAAAAATGTTTTTAAATAATATCTATATTTTTAATAAAAAGTATCCTGTTCTATTAATATCTGTGTATAATACCTCTGTAAATATGTGTACAAAGTTTCATGATAATCGGTTGAGTAGTTAAAGCATGAAAGCGTAACTAACATTTATAATATTAGTTTAGGAATGCAGTGTAACTTATACAAAAGAAAAACTTACACGACTATTGAAAAATTATAGCAAAATAAGAAACTACATCAAAAATATAATTATTTTGAAGTTACACTAGTCTAAAAAATATCAAAAACAGAAATGTAAAGTTAAGTATTTTTTGGTATTAGGTATATGTATGGGCATAGCATATGAAACTGCGGGCGTCAGTCGTACAGCGAACTTACTTTACGGGCGAATGGTCAAAGTATCCGACATAAACCTATTTTGTTCTCTTCTTATATTGGATGTACGCTCCCTTCTTCAGCCGCCGCGTTGCCGACCGTTGTCCTTTGAACTAGGGCTGCTGAAAAATATTTTTATTTTTGTGTACATACTTTAAATATTATACGTTGGAAATTATATAAATAATTTTGACATAAGTAATCTGTATCTGTATAGCGTAAATTTAATAAAAATAAAGAAAAGTTAATCATAGACATAAAAAAACAATTGGATCCGTTAATTTATCAATAAAAGAAGGTTTTTTAGTTCAAAATTATTATTCTTCGCGTGTACCGTAGACAGAAATAGTATTTAGGTAGTATGTAAACGGTAAATATTACACATTTTCACTAACGTAAACAAAAAAGTATGCGACATGATAATTACGTATATGATTATTATAGTTAAGTTTAGTTTTATTTAGTTCAAATGAATATAAAACCAATACATCAAAAAATAATAATATTTGTATCAGGATATGAAAAAATCCTTGTTTAATTCAATTAATTAATATTTACGCAGTAATAAAATACCTTAATGCGAACGAATGCAACAAAATAAAAGTTGCTGCCATACGGTCATATTCCAAAACATACAATGAATATCATGAAATATAAGCAATGATTACGACTAACAGAAAAAAAATTGTGCCGATCGACAGTTAGTGTCAAAGTTACATTATTAATATAAACCTGTTCGTATGTTCGTAGATAACAATAAATTTTAACTAAATATATTAAGCATAAATACACAATACACATAAATTTACAACAAATTATTTAAAATGTTCACGTTATAATTTATTATAAAGGCACTATAATCACATATTAATAAAGTGTAATAAATAAATAATCGCAGTAGGAAAGCGAGCGAAGCCGTCGTATCAGTGCAGTGATATTAAGACACTCACTTTTATTTATTGTGAAACTAATTCTACTTTTTTCAATTTTTATGTCTGTTGGTAGAGATTTAGACACGATTAATTGAAATATATACTATATCTCAATTAAACTTAAATTTAAAAAGCGTATAAACATTTCGAACGAAGCAGGATTAGAATTCGCGCCTCTTGAAAACCGTCCAAGCGCTCCGACCAACTAAGCCATTCGTTCTCACCAAGCTACGTCGAAATTCTTATACGAAATACATATAGAGCGCTTGGACGGTTTTTAAGAGGCATGGGTTCAAATCCTGTTTCGTTCGAAATTTTTACACGGTTTTTAATATGTCTAAGACTCTAACAACCTAACAATTATTGATTGACAAGTTTAAGAAAATCCTATAATAAAAAAAATACAAAAGATATACAGTGCGGACTTCAGTTATTCATATGTGTATCTCATTAAAATATATATATAAAAAATATATAATATTACATAATTATATAATATATTTTTTAATATATTTTCCACTGTACAGATTTCGTGCAGCAAAGTAATCGCTTACAGATTTATTATAAGTATAGATTAATATTTTAATAAACATATAACATATTTTTACTATTTTTCAAACGATTATAAAATTAATATATTATAACATTTTTATTGTAAATGCATATATTTTATTAATTAAATAGCGTTCAACCCTGAGTTTGGACAGACTGTGAGGAAGTTTTGTTGGGAATTATGTTGGTACGTGCCAAAGCCATTATTGCTGCGAGAAAAGTTCATCAATTTCATTTCTATCTCTGTACACGTCCAGCGCTCTCGCTCCGTACTCCATATTAGATACATTATACAAAAAGACTGCAATGTATCTGTAGGTATACTATATATATATATATATATATATATATATATATATATATATATATATATATATAAATATATATATATATATATATATATATATATATATATATATATATATATATATATATATATATATATATATATATATATATATATATATATATATATAGTATACCTATATATATATATATAAAGAATAATAATAATTGTTATGCCACCCATCATGCCAGCTACCGTGGCAGAGAGAGAATGAATTGTTAAATGTGTTGTAATTTCGCGCCATGTTTAAGACATGGCGCGTTGAGTTTGAGGTTCAGATTCAGGTGAAATACAGAGCTTTCGTGCTTGAAAAATAAATCTGCTGTAAAACGAAAACATATTTATGTAAACATTATTAAATAATTTCTTAACTTATTCATTGGATTATTGTTCATTGGTCAAACAAATAGAAGCATTGTTGTTCGTTTAGGTTAAGGACACAATTCCGATGACAGGAATTCAAGCCACTTGTGTGTGTGAGCATATGGCAGAAAGATTTAAAATTGTTAATAATAAACAAAATAATGTTTTACATAATAAAAGATACGGACCATGGAGTCTGTAGTGTAAAAAGATCATAAAAAATAACTCAAAACTCACACATTATATAAAGTTTAATAAATCCTATGTCAGAAAATTACGTCAGTCTCTTGGTAAAATTGACTAATAACTTAGACTATTGAGGATTGTCCTCCTCTATGTCACATGTATTTTAGGTATTTAAAAGACTACAAGAGCCCTTTCAAATGTATTTTTTCCTGTGTTTGATGATACTACTTTACGTTGGTTGATGGTGGACGTCGAGAAGGTTGGTTGTGGCGCAGTAAGAATAGGTTATTTTATGGAATCGACAATTTGCCTTGTCGATAGGTGCATTGCCGGCCTTTAATGACGAAGTAGAGGAGCTTTTTGAAGGTAACCATATCGTATCGAACTAACTGGAAATACTGCCGCAGGGCAGGCCATTCCGCAGATGTATAACGCATGTAAGTATATTTTTATGAAACCGCATCGTAGCAAGTATAAGTCCAGATGATGAGGATGGTAGTTCAGCTTGTGATGTACTGTGCGGTTAGAAAATTCGGTGGCAGGTACCAAGTCAAACAGTTCAACAGAACACTCCTCGTGTTAAATGCTGTAGTGTTCCATAATATCCTTATTGCCTTCTCATCTCTATAACAAATAGGTATTTTGATGTTGGTCTCCGGCATATTAGCTATGCAACATTCATTTGCCTGACGTATGACCCAGCCCATAGCGTCTTACTTGGTATCAGAAGAGTAGATGCATCCCTTAATATGTCTTGTTAATGCCACAATGGTGAGCTTAGTTTGGATGATCACTAACTAGTATGTAAGTCCCTGAGATTTGTTGATAGTCAGGGTGCGCAAATGCCCAAGGGAGAATCCATATTTAATAGGCTAAAAGATTAATGCATTGTAATTTTTTTCAGTTTATTGTTTTGTACGTTAATTCATAAATCAATGTGTATAGAAAAAGATTAGGTAAAATTAAAAGAAATCACGTTAAAGACTTTTTAAAAAAAAATACTTACATGCAGTTCACTGATTCAACCATCAGTGAACTGCATGTAAGTAATTTTTTTACTACACATAATAGATAAAGAAAAGTACGACGTGATTATATCTAAGAATTAATTATACTTAACAGTTATATTGTACCTATACGATAATAAATAGTTTATCAGCTCCATCAAGGTTCATACAAAGATTTTCTTACATGCAAAGGAAAGTAGTGAAAGTAATTAGACACTAACGCGCTCGTCTGTGGAAATGGAATATTGAAAAGTGCATTTGAAATTGAATTATAAGTGTGCTACTTTCTACTCTTCATCGAATTTTCACTTTTCACAATTCGGAATGCTTGGAAAAAAATATGATGTTAGGATAATTAATGGACACGTAAAATTTCTTTCTTCTACACGTTTTATTCAGTAAAATCTAATGTTAAGGTATCATGTTTTAAGTGCACGCCAATAAAAATAATTATAAAAACTTTTTACTAATTTTAGTGTTAAACCACACTCTCTAATAAAATGAATCCGTTCAAATATTTTGTACGTTTCCTTAATAAATACTTATTAAAGAAAAGTACAAAACATTTGAACGGATCAGGATTTGAGCCAAAAGGCGCGGGCTTAAATGCCGCTACCTTAAAATTTTTATACGTTTTCTAAATATGTATTTATAATAAATTAGTTACAAGACGTGCCTGCACATTTCATCTTAATCGTTTTTCTACCATTATGTGCCGAACATAGCGGAGGGAACTTATAAACCTAGTGTTAAGACGCTCCGTTCCATTGGTGTCGTGTGGCGGAGCTCAACGCCGATAAATTTATATGACAATAAATAATGTGAATAATAATCATACTACTTTATATTAATCAGTAACTTAAATTATTCAACAATATTTATCAAAACTAGCAGATTAATAGCAAAATCACACAATTTGTGCTGATTTTCAGTGGATGCTGCTGCGGTTTGTGTACCAAAATTAGGATACAGGTAAAACGTAGACCAACTAGTTGATTGCTAGATTAGATAATGGGAGTTTGTTTTCGCGGTGTATATACATATAAAATATGCAGTTCATACAATTTCAATTATTTTGTATGAGCAATGTACGATTAACTTATTAGATATAGAATTGGTCATAAGGAATCGATGTCACATATAGTGTTTTGTTAGTCAGATATAATATTTTTATCAGTTTTTCACATTCACATTCAGAGTGGACAAATATCTATTTATAAAACATATTCTCTCCGTACCATCTGTGTTAAATTTTGGCTACGTTTTCTAAATAAATAAAAATATTTAAATTAAGATTTTCGCAAAAAGGTTTCTATTATACACAAATAAATAAGACGATAAATCACATATCCATTATGATTAATATAAATTATAAGAATTTATAAAGCACGTAAAAGAATCAGGTGGTGGATCATTACCAAGTTTAATTGGTTTTTCCGCTACGTCTGCTTATTCCCATTGCAAATTCACTTTGTACGCACGCACTACACTTTCACACGTTATGAGTTTAGTAGGGCACTTGTCTACATTATGATTAATTAAAATATAATAAATAGTATTTTTTATACGTAAAGTTTAAATAAATTTAAAGACTTATTTAAGTTTATATGACTTGCGACAATTATAAAGGGATAGTATATATCCTACATGTGGTTAAAATATTTCAGTTTTAATATTTAAAAAAAGTGTTATTGTACATAAAGTATTTTAAAAATTTAAGAAAATTATTCTTATTTTTTTCAATGTCGACCTTAATTATTTTAAATTATCTTATAAGTAATATTATTTACCCATTATTTTAATATGTACCCTACGAAATTGAGGCAAGTCACTTCTTTCGTATTCATTTCACATAGAGAAACTGCGTGTGGTATCTAACAGTAAACAAGGGATTCAACTCATAGCTGTTGCGTATACAAAACATGTGACGTGCTATTTATTGTAACGCTAAATATTATTTTGACGCCATATTAAGCATTAACATAATTTTTATAGGATGAATCTCATTAAGTACCATAGAATATTTCGGATTACCGTGGGGAGCTTCAATTAGCTGTGGCTAGGGTGTTCAGGTGGCCGTCGTCGGCCGCGACTGCCCGAAGACCTCCCAGGGAGGCCAGCTAACAGACCTTGACTGATGTACGGGTCCCATGATTACCTTACCGTGTGACGATAACGTTCAATATCGCTTATCACAATTGTAATGCAAACTTTGTTGACCACCACCCTCTGGACGTTAGTACGGCCGTCATTATGTGTCATTAGTTTTGCGACACTGACCAAATGACTGGTCTGTTATATCGAATGACTCATTCCGTTCGTGATTAGTCTCTGTGATTTTCTAAATGCACAAAAGTAATTTCAAGCCAAATCGACTTGTAATTAATGTAGGATATCTGTGCTTATGCTAAACTGACCATTGTTTGCCCTAATTTAAATAAATTAATAGCTGGCAAACGGCTTTTATTGTATTAAAATTATAATGCCCAAAAAAAAATATACATATTATCTAGTTGCTTTCAGTAAGATTGTGGTGTCTTATTTTTTTTTCTTTCTATCTTTACATAGAATAAGGCCTCTTTGCCTACATAGGAATATTTTAGCTTTTTAAAATGAATTCATTGTAAGGTGGGCATCTAATGGAGGCAAACTAATTTACGGCGCCGTCTTGTGTATAGAGCGAGCTATCTCCCGCCCTAATTATCTCATATATTACCCTTAGCAACATAAGTGACACGTTATTGGAAATTTGCCATAATGTGCAAGGCTTTGTTACTTAAACAAATCTTGCTTTTGTAGACTGAAAATAATTCCACATGTACACCTGTGCCTTTAAGAAGCAAATAACAGCAATTATACATAATAATAGTACATTTAATAATAGGCAACACAGAATTATGTGTAATGTGTTCTTCACGACGACGCTACCATTATTCTATTTCAATCAATGGATTGCCAGACATTTAAGTTCATTAGTGTATAATGTAAAGTGTATCCGAAAGAAAACATTTAATTCCCGGCGGAATATAATCGTCCGTTTGTAATTTATATTGTCTGCTGCAGAGGCGAGTCCCACTGCACATTCATTTATTTTATATGCCATTTACAATTGTCGGTCGATGGTCAAGGGAGCGGTGAGGGATGAGGTAGGGAGGCTGGACGACGTTGCCTTCGCATTATAAAACCGTGCGGTCATCTGCGAAGCCCGTAATTGTGTTCGTAATAGAAGCCGCTTGGATGAATTGTAAGCGCCTCACTCATAGCTCTCGTATATATACTTTATAACTTTCTTGGATTTACGTCCATATGAACTATTTTTTTTAAATTATTGTCTAAACCCAAACCGCTCGCGGCTCAACCCTTTTGAACTGTACAGTTATTCTTTTTTTATTTAATAATACCACTATATAATTATTGCATATCTATCTGGGCGTATTATTCACGTTAAAACATTTTCTACGTAAATCTCGAGGCCCCGGGAATTCCAAGATACTAAGTCTAGTATAAGTAAACTATATATTTCATTCTAATCTCCATTTTTAACAGAAAAAGTGGTTCCGCTGTTCAGGAGATCAGTCCGGACAAACAGAAAGACAGGCAGACAAACATTAGAAAGACATGCAGACAAAAGTATAAAACTGTTTCTTTGTGTTTTAATATTGTGTAAATAACTATACATACTGCATGTATACTATATGCACTTGAAATCGATTATTTTAAAATAGAAGACCGGCATTTAAATTTTGTTTATGTATATATTAAATGGCCTAATTAAATAAATAATATTTTGATGTTAATTTTGAAATTAAAACAATGAGGCCGTGGCGCAGCGGAACATGCGTGTGATCGTAACCGATAGGTTCTGGGTTCGATCCCCAGTCGAGGAAATGAAATATTTAATATTTTCAATTTTAATATTTAATCTTTCATTTCTTCGCTCTGGTAATAAGGCAAAGCGCGGCGTTGAGTTTCGCCACTCCACACGCAATGCCTCAAATTCGGCGGAAAGTGGGGAACGGAAGTGGAACTAAGTGTCTTAACACTGGGTCTTCCCACTGTCGACCCTGCCTCGTGCGGGATACAGCGTGAAGGTGAAAAAAAATGTAATAGGATGGATGGAGCAGTAGGTGAGTCACTATATGACATTGATCAAATAAGATGGGCTATGTGTTTAGAATTTGCTTAAATTGTTTTGAAACTTCTGCTGGTAAAAAGATCTAGTGCCGAAAGATTGGTGAGGTGTAATCATTGTGCTTCCTATATAAAGATACAGGTTCACAGACAGACTGCACTATCTTTAGAGCTATCAGCTTAATTAGATTGGGTAGTAGATGTAGTACGTTAAAATATGAGCAATATTTTTTTCTTTTTCTCGATTTTATTGCCATATTTTTTGGTATATTGTTTTTCAAATTCAGCTTGTATCCCTCACATAGGAGGGTAGACCTGAGAACCTAAAGTTCAACAGCTACATACGTTCCCTTTAAGATACTTCCATTCCCTGTTTTTCACCGATTTCAACTTTACCTCAGTACCAGAGCGAGAAAATGGAAACATTAAACACTTTATTTTCTAGAGTGAGTATCGAATTCATAACTCAATGTATCCAAATTAAGGACAGAGTTAGTAAAGTAAATAAGAGATAATATTTAAAAATTGGTATGTACTGAAAAATTTCGGGTAGATAATTTAAAATAAAATGGTGATAGACGACTTAAAACTTTTGCAACGTGTGTTAGTAATTGGTTGCAATTTTTTTTTTTTAAAGAAAAAGCATTTCGATTTAATTTTTAAATTTTAAATTACCAAAACCGGTTAAGTGCGAAGCCGATTCGCCCACTACCGGTTCGGTACCTATTATCTTGTAGACGAACATGAAAATTGTCAACTAGAAACTTGCCAAGTTTACGAGAGTACACTAATTCTGTACGAAATGGACTGCAAATTTTAAGTTTGTAAAGTTTTTTTTTGTGTATAACTTACCAAATTTGTATTTCTTATGATTCTATCTATTATGATTGTAAATTTTCAATTTATTTCTGAATTTAATCATTGTAGTTTAACGGGACCTATTAAATAATGGTTTTGATTATTCGGCTATTTCCATACAAATCTTTCGATTGCGTCGGCGAATTTTTTTTCTGGCCTATGAGCACAGAAGGGAACACGCACAGGACATTTATGTGAGTTATTCAGAAAAAGGCATTGATAGACGGACCATTTTTTCTTTTGAGGAAGGGAGCTTTAAAACTATTCAGCTTTGTTATTAAAATATAATAAAAAAAGAACTCACTTTAAAACTTCAATTATTTCAAAAATTAAGAGCAACTAACGAAATTAATTATATTATACCTACCAATTTACCATTTAAAATCCGCTATTTTTGGAGTTATTGACAATCAGGGTAAATTTATTAAAAGGTATTAGGTTTTGTTCGTCTTATCTGTGCCTGTTTTATATTTTTGTTAATTGTGTTCATTTTAAGAATAAGTTTTCCAATAAGTAAATATTTGTTAGAATTATTTAGATAATAATTAATTAAGAACATAATGGGCAAAAGTTATTAGTTTTGATATACGTATATTAATATATTGTTTCATAGTTTTACAAACATCGGTAAATGCTCGTCGCAACGATAGAATTTTTCTTAGTAGACAAAGATAAAAATCAATAGCCATTTCTTTAGTCGCTGCACTTTTCGCATGAAAGTCGAACGAACGGCAGCCAAGAGGCTGAGTGCCTCTGTATTCTTTTGTTTTTTAATTATAACGCTTCTAGGGTGGGGGGCCCCCTGTCAAGTTCAGTGGAGGTGGTTTCTTGTTAAGCGCGACGCGGACGGGCACTCGCCTCCTACGTGGCCCGGCCATTTATTTCGCAGAACTTATAACCTGACTCGCGTACTTATGAGCGTCGCCAATAAATATAGCAATGACCGGAGGCCAGCGCGGCGGTCCCTGTCGGACGGACGAGCGGCGTGGCGGCGGGAGCGGGACGGAGCGGCGAGGCATTGTTAGCTAAATATCTAGGTGGTCAGTTGGGCGGGCGGGGGTCGGGCGGCCGAAGACGGGCGGCAGGCGCGTCGGGCGGGGCGGCGGACGTGCCGGGCCCGGCGCCGGCCGATGTATTGAGCGCGTATTGCAGACGCGGTCACGCGCTGCAATATTGCGTTCGCTCTGCGATATTGCCCCTCAGTAACTCAATTTGATAAATTGTGCAAAGTTAGCCGGCGCTGTATTGCATGAGCTCGATCGACACGTCGCTACATCTAGATGTAATGAAAATTGCTTGTATTCATTTAATCTCCTGCTACTTCCCGGATTTTATGAAAGTAAACGATAATGTGTTTTTTTTTTCTTAGATAATAATGTTCTTAAAAATATTAATCATATGCACAAAATTTGACACATTCAATTTTCAATATTTTTAGTTATGAATTTTAGTTAGTAGATAGTAATTAAAATATTTTGTTTAAATAAATCTTTTGGGTCGGATACCGTCATAATAATCTTTTAAATAAAGATTTACAGGTAATCATTTCATAACGCAATTTTTATATTAATAAAAAAGCAGTTTCATAAAATGTTAAAGTATATTACATGTATTTTATAAGACATGCTCTATATTTAGACAGCCATTTGAAAAAATTTAATACTAACTAACAAAAATAAAGTTAATTTCTAAAACAAGAGTTGTATAAGTCAATGCCGAGTTTTAAAAATAAATAAATACTTAGTTTTATCCTAAAATTAAAGTAACTACATAGGTACATCATAATTATCCTAAAATTAAAGACTAAGTAAAAAGTTTTTGAATACAAAAAGTAAAGCTTGCGCGGACGAGGAGTGTACGTGTATTAATAGAGCAGGACAAAGTATAAAGAGGTACAACAAATAAGAGCTGTTCCACAAGAGCAACGGTTTTATATAATTTTATCATTTTTTTTTTAATTTAGGAAAAATCGTAAAGTATGATAGTGATTGTCGTATTGCGAAAATAATATTAATATAACGTTCAGAGGCGATTGAAGTAAAACGAGCACTGATTGTTAAGTTTAATTTTCTAAAATAAAATAATGATTAATAATTGCGTTTAAATCGGTTGTCTTTTTGAAATTTGCTTGCACAAACGCATCGATAACACGAAAGCATTTAAAGTCATTTTGAGGTATATTACGCTGATTAATATCCTTAATAATATTTTTTCTCGCATAGCTTCCATTACAGCGTTCAGATACAATTTTGCTAAATCTTTATTATGTTGAAATGGTATTAATATGAATCTATACTAATATTATAAAGAGAAAATGTTTGTTTGCTACAACGCGATTATCTAAGAAATTTGTAGTTCCTGTTTGACTTTAAAAAAATAAAAACTATTGAAAAAGAACTCCTAGGCAATATTTTATACTGCTAGTACACACTTACACTTGTGGTAGCGAATGTTTATACAAACTATTAACTCCAAAAATAATACCAAACTTTGCATAAATCCATCTTAAAAAAAATCCCTATTAAAATTTTAGACCCTTAACAATTTTTATAGAAACTATCAACTATTCCTTACGGATCGAATATCACAATATTCCGTCTAATTAAGCACCTACGTCCTATCTAGAACACCCATACAACATTTTAAATTATTTGTGCTTGTAGTTTCTGAAATTTCGTGAGGAGTATGTGAGTAACTTTTTGCTTATATATGTATGTATATTTATAGATAACTAAGACATATTAATGAGTTCATTGTATTTTTTGTTATTACACAAATGCTACGTCGCTATGCTCATTCTCTTTTAATAAGATTTATAAAATCTACTGGAAAGAGAACATTTGTTATAGTTTTAGTTCTTTGTTTGTAATTTTGTAATTGTAACCTTAGTACGAAGTAAAGGTTTTTAATATGGTTCTATTATGATAATGTTTTGTAAAACAAAAAAAAAACGGGAAAATCTGCTTCTTTTACTGTTTTAGTTTATGTTGTAAAGTATTTAGTTTACAGTATAAATAGAATAAGTATCATAAGATAAGAAATATTTCGAAATGAAAACGCTTCTAGTGTGAAGAGTTGTGGCTGCGTTTCAGCGATAGCGTGTGGCCGCAGCTTCAGGATTGAGAAAATGATTTATATTGTTTGTGTAGTGGCGGTGGGTGGCGGGTGGTGGCCTGTCGCTTTCTCAAGCAGATCCAGTCCACTGCAGATATGGGCGAGTATTATTATTGATCCGGCTCGGGCGGTTGGCGGTCGGCATTTCCTACCGCTCATACTCGGGCGGGCGGGGGCGCGGGCCCACTCCCGACATATTTATTGAGGCGCGCGGGAAGGGAACGATGCGGGAACGTATGGACGTACAACTTATTATATCACAGACCACCTCGCGGTGCACTAACCTTTAATGAGACGGGGCGCGGGTCGAGGAGCGCCTTCGCCCTCGCCCAACCCCGACTTGTTATGATATTATATCAACTTATAACGACCAATGGCGGCCCGTTATGATATTGTAGGCGGGTAATAGCGAATGTAGACTTCAGTTTTTCGCCGTGGGCGGGCGGGCTTATAATATTTCGTGAAGATTATAATGGGGTGCGCAATTTGTTTGAGTTCCTTTATCCAATCATAAGCCTACTTCAGGAAAATAAATGATTATATATATAACTTCATAAATATCGTGTTACGTAATGGGATGCCTATATTCAATATTTAAATATTTTTTATAAAAATAATATTTCACTCTCACATGGCAGAGTAGGAAGAGGGAACTTGAAAACTCTAAGACACTCCGTCCCGTTTCTCACTTTCCACTGAATTTGTGGCATTGCGTGTTGAGTGGCGGATCTCAACGCCGCTCTTTGTCTTGTTATCAGAGCAAATAATGAAAACATTAAATATTTGATTTGAGAATATTAAATATTTAATTTCCTCGAGTAGGGATTGAACCTGTCACGTTTACATTCGTACGCTTGTGTCCTTAAGTCATGACATGCCTCAAAAAAAATATATCAAAGTCATATATTTGTTTACTCACTCATCAAGCTTCATGGTGAATCCCGCACACGGCAGAGTAGTATTTATTTATAATATTATAAAATATTTTACTACTTATAAATATCAATTATAATTTATTAATAATTGTGAATTCCTTTTTTTGTATCTAGATACTAACTCCTAATGAATCCCTTTAAGCACGTTGCTTTCGCATGTGACATAAAAAGAGTATTGAATTAAAAGGTATCCTTGTTCAGCAAATGAGTTGATAATAAAAGGATAATAAACAAGCGCCTTTGTAACAAACTATAACAGATCGGTAATTGCTTCCACGATGCCTCCTCGCGTTATTACGCCTTTTACGACGCCGTATGGGGTGAATAAAACATTTTTACGAGCGGCCATGGCTGTTATAATACGATACCTATGTACCATCGCAGGTAATAAAGAATAAAATTGTTTTCATTATATACAGTACATATAGGTATATGATTTAATTCATGTCTTCTACGTATCTCATGTGTAATTCATTATAATTAATCTATCATAAACATATACTGTATAATTTCGGTATTCTATACAATAACCTCGTCAATGTATAGATTACCAATGAATGAGCAGGTACCTAGGTAATAAATAATATTCTTATTCATTGTATAAAGCACATGTCATCCCATCAGTATCGTGTAAAATTTTGCTAGATTAGGTTAGGTGAGAAACTTTTAAATAACTAAACTTAACTCGCGTATACATTATAAACATCTGCATGAAATCCAAGAAAGTAAACTAGTTGGCTCTCCGTTTCTTGCTTCCTCGCATTACCGACTATATATTCAGTATTTTATAGAATACCTAGGCAAAGTATAAAATAAATAATATTTTATACCTGTACCGTTAATTGCATTAAAAAAGAGGAATAGAAGGTCCATGTATATTGATAATTTTAATCTATCTAACAGCTGGATGCCGTTACGTTAAAATATATTAGAGTTTTCCCTCCGAAGTTTCCTTATAAGAGGTCGATAATTCAATATAGATCAGAAGTCGGAAGCAGTAGATATATGTCCCTCGGCGAAAGCAGGCGCGAGGCGGACACATGGCTCCGGTCACTCAAATAGATTGCGTCATGGCGTAATACATCCCAGTACAATTTAACAATTAAAGCAACCAGGTCATAAAGTTCTATCAATACACTCGTCGTATGTTCATTCGACGCTGCTTTTTCTTTGTCATTCATGGCTATTACATCGCCGAAGTTAGATACAATACGAATACTTATTTTTTATTTTTTACTCTGGGGACACTTTTTCGACCCTCGTCCGAGCGGCCTCTTTGAAAAGTGGACATCGGAACGCGAGGGAAGGAGCCCCCGAGGACACCGGACAGAAAATGCGTTGTAAACATTGCGACTACATTCAATTTCCCGTCATTTTTCAAACTGATAAATAATTCTGTCATCGAACGCTCGGACAGGGGTCGCTATGAAGTGATTGTCGACGGACGGCGCGGGCGGCCGTAAAAAATAGCGGACTATGAGCTTCGGCATCTACTCACTTGTATGTGTGCGATAAATTTCTTTTTTATTATCAGATATCGAGGGACTACGGAATCAAATAAAGCGCTCATATTTAATTCATAAGATACCGGCCATATAGTACTTACGCTACACTATTTTATTTAAGACTCTGAAGATTACGAACGCTACGTTACGATGTTATATTGTAGTATTCGTAGAAACCTATTTTTATTTAAGTATAAATAAATGAAAAATATGTACAAAAAACTAATCATGTAATGCTGTAAAGAGTGAAAAAAATTGCTAAGTTAGTATTAATAAACTCGATGCTTATATCACAAAGCGATATTTCACGCTCGTTCATGGAATTGTTTTTTTTTTTTTCATTTATTATACACATTCCACAATGATACCTCCAATGTCCGGCAGATGTGTTCAATATATACGAAAGACCAGGCCGGGTCACTCACAGTATTAAATAACTCTCCGACAGCTAAATGAGTAGGGGAGGCGGACAACGTGGCTTTCCTAAATTATATTATGCGATAGTAGTTAAGTATAGAACCCAAACAATGTACAGAAAACTGCTAAATTCATTTTGAAAGTATGCTTTGAAAAGCACCAAACATGATACTTTTGTTACTGCTTTATTTGTTTATGTGGATATTGGTTAACTTATGTGCCAATATTAATAAATACTGTAACCGAAACGTACCTATTTATTAGGTCTAGATTAGTAAAATATCTTTACTATAAATAGAAATATTTTTATTTACATATATTTTTTTTATATTACATAAACATTATATAATGTTTACTCTCTATGTAATATTAAGTTTTTTGTTTAGCTTCACGCTGTATCCCGCACGGGGTAGACAGAGGGAACTTGGGATTAGGTTCCCGATGAGAATAGAGACACTCAGTTTCTATTAGGACACTTCCATTCTTCACTTTCGGCCGAATTTGAGGCATTGCGTGCGTCGCGCTAACAAGTAATAATATTCTTCTAATATTTATTCTAAAGTAACGTGTTCAGTCAAAACAAATAGTATATAACAAATATATATATATATATATATATATATATATATATATATATATATATATATATATATATATATACATATATATATATATATATATATATATATATATATATATATATATATATATATATATATATATATATATCACAGATACACGGAAATTTAAAAGGGTTTTAAGAAAAAATGGGAGTGTCTAAATATCTTCATTGTCATTCTTGTAATGAGAAATTTACTTGTACCTAGTTCCAATAGTTTACAGTAGATGGCAGGCGTGGTTAACTGTGTATAGAATCTTTATCTTTCTAAGAATGTACGAAATATTTAATTTTGTTATTTTTGAAGCCACTAATTATGTACATATAATAAAACGAGTAATATCATACGCACGTGTAATATAGTAAACGCTACAATAAAAAATACTTTCACTTAATGTTTATAAAATATTATATGGATGAATTATTCATTTTATTACATCAAACATTAATAAAAAAAACCTGGTCAAGTGCTAATCGGACTTCCCCAACGAGTGTTCCGTTCCAATTTAAAGATTCAAGGTCAACGGAAAATACAATTTGTAAAATTAGACAAAAGAAGTTAAGTTTCTCGCGTATGTACTCCATTTTTCTATAACGTAAAATACAATGGTAAATTGTTTATAATAGTTTTATCAGTCCCATTATATTAAAATTATACTTATAACAATAAATAGAGGCCTGTCGTGGCGCAGCGGCACAAGCGTGTGACTATAACCGATAGATTGTGGGTTTGATCCCCACTTGGGAAAATGAAATATTCAATAATTTCATTTTAAATTGGTTTTGTACCAAAAACAACAAACAGCAAAACGCGGCATTAAGTTCCGCCACTCTACACGCAATGCCTCGAATTCTTCGGAAAGTGAAACGAAGTGTCTTAACACTAGGTTCCCAAGTTCCCTCTGCCTACCCTACCATGTACGGGATACAGCGTGAAGCTGAGTCACACATAACAATTAGATACGGTCATTTTAAAATTTCAGACCTTACAGTAGGTTAGATTTGACTTGGCCACGTGCCAGTGACAAGTTTTCATTATATCAGTTATTTTAAAAAGTTTGTTCACTCATTTTATTTACTAAACTTTAATAAAAAAAGGATAAAAGATTTTAAATTGAAATCAATATCCCATAAAACAAAGGGTATTTTGTTTCTATAAATACATATTTGGATTTTATGCAGAACTGACACTCATTTATATAATTGACTGCCATAACTTGACGTGACATTGCTCTTTAATATGGTATGTTAAAGAGCGGCGTTAAGCTACGTGTAGAAAAAGAAAATAATTTGTGATTACAGTCCAAAGCTCCTACGCCACAATAGCCTCAATTTTCAATGATTTGTATCAAAGCTCCTTATTCGATGTTCCGAATCTTTATATTTTATACTACAATGAAATGCGTAAGCGATAAACTATATTTACTAAGGCAGTAATTCATTATTTTTTTATAGTTAGTGGATTGATTTGGTTCTTATAAGATTAGATCTTTAATTGTTGTTTTAATGAAAAATGTCTAACTCATTGACACAAACAGCAAAACGCGGCATTGAGTTCCGCCACTCTACACGCAATGCCTCGAATTCTTCGGAAAGTGAAACGAAGTTTTTTATAGTTAGTGGATTGTTTTGGTTCTTATAAGATCAGATCTTTAATTGTTGTTTTAATGAAAAATGTCTAACTCATTGATTTTTTTGTAATTCTGTGTGATATGTATTTTTATTTAAAACGAAAACTTTTCAATATTTTTCATAATTTCTTGTAGCTTAATCCCGCAAAGCAAGCTCAGGGCAAGCTTGACTGTTGGCTTTACATCATGTATGTCAGTCAGTCAAAATCCTATACAATTTATTGATTATATATAATCATTGACACATATGTTCAATGATAATGAAGATTTTCAACCTCTTCGTTATAATATCAGTAATATATTTTCGGTACTAGATAAAAGAGAACGTTTACCTGTTATCTCAATATTTATATATTATATTGTGTCTCGTATGTCTCGTAGTTCTAATAGACATTCCTTTTAGTCATACTGTGGGAGAAAAAATACATTTTGCAGGTTTTGAAATTACTCATAGATATACAGATATAAAAGCGTAAACTATATATATTTTTATAAAGAATATATGTATATAAAAACATATTTGCAAAATGCATATATAATAATAATAATATACATGCAAGCAGGGTATGTAGAGGGAACTTAGGAACCTAGTGTAAAGACACTCTGTTCTGTTTCCCACTTTCGGCCGAATTTAAAGCATTGCGTGTTGAGTGGCGGAACTCAACGCCACAAATAGTATTATTCAATATATGATGTAAGAAGTGAAATAATATTATTCAATATATGATATAGGAATCCGATATTTATTAATTTCTTCGATAATCAGTTTGAAAATGATATAAATTTACACGATGAATTTACACGATGATGAGATGAATAAATATTACAAATGGCAACTTAAACAGTTTAATTCATAACATTGATCTAGTAATATGACAGTGACAGTGGCGAAAGAAATCAACGTCGCGCTTTGCTTTGTCAGTAGAGCGGAGAGTTTATTCGTGTTATAATCAAACGTTTTGTGCCCTTGTGCCTCTTATTAGGATAAAGGCAATTATAAAAAAATACATATTCAGGTGAAAAGTAGAGAATGGAGAGGCATAATCACTCACCTCGCGACAAGGACGAAGAAAGTGTAAAAGTAAAAATAATTAAATTATATTTTTTTTTAATTAATTAGTAAACGAATAGCTAGTTTTAAACCTAATTTAAGTTTACTCGTAATTAGTATTTATTGACTTGTAATTCACTTACTTGTTATAACAACAACAGTATATTGTAGATTGAAAAAAATAATGGATAGATATTAAATTATTTAAGAAATATAATATAAATGGCAACATTTAGAGTTCAAGAAATTGTAAGATAATAACAGAAGATTGTTGCAAGGCAGGCGAAGTCAAAATTAAGTATTTTTTTATTTTGTGTTTATGACAAATTATTTAAAAAATGCTTAGTGTTGTTATTTTAAAGGAAAGTATAAAAAATATAATTCACATAAATGTTTAAATACGTAATTTGATTTAATAGTATTAATGGCAAACATAACATTACACATAATCTTGAAATAACAAGAGATACCTTCTAAATCCGAGCGGCGATTGCACCGAACAAGCCTGATAGGAACTCAGTTTATATTTTATTCATACATTGTATTGTTGGAATATCAATTGCCTCGCCCGGCGGTAGGTAAAGGGTACGTTTCCAATCCGCACGGGATTCACTTAGATTTGAAGGAAAATAGATTTCGATTTCGAAAGCTGCGACAAAGCAATCCGATATATTTTTCAGACAGATATTGCTAGCGATTTCTTTTAAGCTCTGAAATATAAGGGAGGGAATTCATCGAAATACGTTTATATCTTTTATATGATTTGCGAGATGTCGATATATTTTGTTATAATGTTACAATAAAAATAATACCTTTATAGGAAGTAAAAAAGTATTATTGCTTACTATATTTAATTTTTAGATACATGAACGAGAAATATGATAAAAAGTTGAGAGTCAAAATTTGCTTTAAGTATGAACTAATATAATTGCATCGATATCAAAGTATATATTAAATGTAATATAACTTTCTTTTACATTGATTTCGTATTTTCATTTTGACTTACCGTTAAAGCGAGTGAGTTCGCGAAAGGTCAATGTCGTTTAAAGCCGGAGACGGGTTATTTCCTCTGTTTTTAATTTTGCCGGCAGACAATGCATTAAAGGAAAACGTAAAGGAAAACATAAAAGGGGAAACCGACCCCTTTAGAAGTGATTAATTTATTATGTTCTTTGTTTCTATTTTGATTTGGTTCTTTCGAAGTTATTATAGCTGGATTGTATTTATACATTTATAAAATCTCACAGTTATTGTTCCTAGATTTTTATACAAAAGTTTTACAAAGTGAGATCACTGTTTATATTAATTTATACATATGTCTGTAAGTTGTAAGTAAGTTCTAATTGAAACGTTCATTGAAAATTCAATAAGTAAAGGCTAGCCTTGTGAGTTCTTATAAAAGTTTAGATGTCCTTTTATGAAGTTAGTCTAGATCTTACGTAAGTTATGTATCAAACTCGTAAAAGTATCACTCGTGCAATATAAAAGTTAACGACACAAGAAAACGCGTTTTCCACAACATTAAAGATAACAACAATACGGGGGCGAGCGAGTGTAGAGCCTCCCGTGAGGGGGCGGGCGGGGGTTGAGAAAAATTCAATATTAATATGAAGGAGGTGCGAGGGAGAAGCACTGGCATCTCACTCGCGCGGCCAATGGCGACCCGCACTGCCTTTGCGATATGATGAATTTATGGATGTAATAAAAGCGAGGTACGCGATTGGAGGAACAGATACGAGCTACTTATTTTTTATTTTCATATACGCAATATGAACTTAAAGTTCATTCAGTTTCCTGTATTCTGGTAATTTCAGGAATGTGGAAAATCTCGGCGGACCATTGTTAGTTTATTCAGGGATGTAATCAAGGGTACGTTTAAGATTCGAGTCTTGAAGCATTCGTAGTACAAAGAAACGTAACTGGCAGTTGATTGAGGCGTGAACGGCGCTCGACCGCAGCTCGGAGTTTCTTTCTTGATTTGTTTCTCAAGTGGACGAAATTGACACTTTATTTGCTTAGAAAATATAGAATTACGTTGTTTTTTTAATTGACTGTGAGTGTAAAAAACTTTTCGTGAAAATAGTGTTTTATAAAGCAAACGATTATTGTTAAATAAATTGTAGTTTATTACTTGTTCTAATTTTATTTTCTATAATACTATATGTTATTCTATGAAAACTTATTTCCATAAAACTAGCTAGCTATAAAACTAGTAGCTTTGCTACTTTAAAGATAACGTAAATAAACTTATAATACAATATAGCGACTATAAATCAGGATAAGTATCAATTATGTTTACGACAGCCCCACGAGATCAAAGTAAGCGCTTTATAAACAAATCGGTATATCTAAAAGAAATTGATACCGTCTATAATGCGTCACATAGAAAGGAGTTCAAATGGCAGGGTGACAGTACCAGCGGCAAAGACAACGCAAACAAAATAAATAGGAATACGAAGTGCGAATCGAGGCGGAAGTATTGGGGATCTGCGGAGTTTTGAAGTCCAATTATATCAGGTGGCTCAGACTCAAGTATGTATAGCTTACGGCAACAAATGCATGTGAGTTACACTCACTTGATTAGATGTGAAATGGGAAAGAATATTGTCAGTCAACCTCAAACTTTACTTTTCGTACTTTAGATAAGCAGAAATTTGTGATTTAGGTGGATATTTTCTATCAGAATACCATATACAGTAACTCAATTAATTATAAATCTAAAATAAACATGAGTTTTAAATATATATATTATAAAATGTTAATTATATATAATATAAATAAGTATAAATATTCATAAGGGTGCGACTATAATCGAACTGAAATATTTAATATTTTCATTACACTTTACAAGTACAAAAAGTGGCGTTAAATACCGTCAATCTACATGCAATGCCTTCAGAACTTAACGAAAAGTGGAGAACGAAAATATCTTAATGGAAATTGATTATCTTAACTCTTGATGGTATACCCCAAACGTTTATTTTACATTTCTAAATAAATCCAAAGTGAACGCGGCCTGAGTTTCGGAAATTACTTGAAAATGTAAATTAATTATGAATATTATTAAGTGTATAATCCCATAAAATTAATTCAAAACATACAAATACAATATCTTTTACGTCTAAGAAAGTTTATTTATATACAAACAGCAATCGTGCAGTATACGAGCTTTAAGCTGAAGTTGTTTTGTAGCGAGATTCCTTTTTCATTGTTGTGTGTATTTATTGTAAATCTACTCATACCGCTGTTCTCGCTGCCCGTTAAAAGTATTCGAACATAACTTTTGGCTCGAGTACGGAATCTGTGGCGGACATTGTTAAAATTAATGTGAAATTTACTATGCTTTTGTCTTTGCTAAAGTTAAAGTTTGTTTATATAATAATGTTATATAAGATTTCGATTACTTGGCTAAAGGTCTATTTTTAAAGATTTTTCTGAGTCGGTTGCTGTTTATATTATTATGTCAGTGTGTCTAAAATAAATAAAATATAACATACATTTTTATCCGTCACGTATTTGCCAATTAATTTGCATTTATTTTAATGGAAATCGCAAGGTAAGCGAACGTTTCCAAAACCTTGTCTAACAGCAGAGGAGCTACAGGTGCGTTTAAGATGGATACAGACGCGTTTTTTGAAGGTGTTCATAGTTGCGTGGTGTGTGGAAGAAAGTTCCTACGAATCCGTGCTCTTGTGGAGTAGCATGTATCCAAATAATATTTAATCTCGTGAAGACGTATTTTGCGATAAGAATATTCGGTGGTAGGTACTAGGTAAAATAGTTCCACTAACCACTCCGATGCGAAATACTAAAATTGATGGAGAACCCAGCAGCCACAAAGGCATCTTACGCAAAGCCGAAGTTTTAAAATCTCACAGATAATTATCTCATAGATTCGATCCTTTGTGATTCGATGATTCAAACTACTCAATTTTTATCCAATATTATAGCGTCTTGTTTTTTTATCGAGGTGTTGAGTTTCACTTAATTCTGTCATAACTCCTAGTATTCTAGAAATGATCACAAAGTTTTCAGAAACGGAAATTATTGTGGTTCGCGACAATCTAAGCAAAAATAATCATAAACTTCAGTAGAAAGAGAGTTATTTATCGCTTTCAGCTATACATAACCTAAATGTTTTTTGTATGCATACCCCATAACTACCTACCTGGTATTAAATTATTTTTCTGGTTTCCAGTATAGGTTGTACTAACTTTATGTTGTTTTATCACCATCATCAGCACGGTGGCAATTTTTACGCCTTCTGTTGGGCTTCCTGAGAAAATCTTCCTAGGATCTCCATATCAGTCGGTTCTGTGCTGTCTGCATCCAGCGCTTCCCGTGATTTTGAACGTATAGTCAGTCCACCTGATGATGTTCGGTCTATCATATATTATGAATTTAGGAGATTAGGATGTGCAAACAGACAAACATACACACAATATATATTTTTAAAAATATTGAATGCACAGACACGGTTTTTACTCTTATATTATATGTATAAATTTTAAATTTATGCCTTAGCAAAAAACAAGACCAGAAAATTAAGACCATTAGCGTTTTCTGTGGAAATATAAAAATCGAAGAACTGTAACACAAACATGAAGTTTATAAAGAAAATTACAAACATCCTACAATTATATAAAATAAAACAAAAATGTAAAATACAAAAGTTGCTAAGCATTCGTTTAGTATTTTTATGTGAAAGTTGGAAAATGATTTTCTTTTTTTACTCTGTTTAACAAACTCAGATTTCAACAACCATCACGTAAATTGTTGGGAAGTAGGAAGAGTGGTATCATGTATGCCTGGCTCCCGTGGAGTTTCCGTTTATTATAACCGTTTACAGACAGTGATATAAATATAAATGCTTATTTTATCATAATTTGTAAAAATGAATTTGCTTTAAAATTTTCTAAATAATATCGTCGAAGTTTTCATACATATATTTTTTTATTTGAATTAATATTAACATGAACAAAAAATTACACATTTTTTTTGTACAATCATAAATATAAATATCGTAAAACTTCAATGTTAAACGGTTTTAAATCGCTGGGTTCAAGCGTCGGTTAACGTTCTATACAGGAACAATTGACTGATATTCCTTCTAGTTTATTTCGGTGCACGTTTTAACAAGAGATGGAAAACTGGCAATGGAATAGTACGGGTTATCTAACCCTGTCGCTCTTGTTAATATGATTTGCTCCCGCTCACGCCCACCTCCGCTCCGCTTGCTAGTGACGTTCTAACAGACTTAATGAAATTGCTCGTTCCACTCATTTTTAAACGGATATATTTTACAACGTACATTTTATGAATATTTAAATAGAAATATTCGTAAATTTGTTTTTATCATAGTAAAAATACAAATTTACAATATTTAATTTATTATTAATGTAAAAATATAAATATAAAATATAAGAATAAATATGTGGCTTACAAGTAAGCAAGTAAGGATACATTCATAAGAGGTTTAAATTAAAAGCCACAATTAAATTTATACTTAATTAAAAGATTATTTTCGAAAATCATAACATATATCACATTATGAAATAATTCATAGAACATTTAAAGATCTATGTGGCTACGGAAGTGCTAGAGAAGATGTGTAGTGGGCTAGGGTGGTGGAGGTCCAGTCTTCAAGACACTTGCAGGGTGTCCCCCCTGTAGGAACCACCTTCCCTCCCCGCGGCGCCGGACGACTTGCTTATTCTATCAAGCGTGAACATACAGGAGTGTGTTTGCACCGACGATGTACGCACACATTCATGCGGCATTATACGACCGGCCACCACTCTACTGTGTCAATACAATACGCTCTCTTCAGCTGGACTTAGATTATTTAGAAAGCACTTGTAACGCTCATATAAGAAGCACACGGAAGACGTATTCGACGTCACAATGGCCGCTACGTGTCGGCCGAATCTAAGGCGGGATAGCCATCGAAGATTACGATCCTAAAAAAACAGCGTCCACTCAAGTATATGCCACTCACAAATTCATTTCTTTACAATGTTAAAGAAATTGTAAAGTTCTCTTTGTGTTATATAATCATGTCAAAGAAAGATTCTTAATAAAAAATATATCTAGAAATAGCGTACACACAAATTAAAAGAAAATATTTTTAATTGATAGAAGAAGCTCACAGTTAAAATATTCCGTTTTTTATATTTAAGTTGCAAATAATGGCTTAAAATTGCAGTCATTAGGTTCTGTATGCAAAGCTGACAGATGCATTAAACATGACAGGGAAAGACCATCAGAGTCATATCAGCGGCATGGGCGTGAGAATGTGCCGGCCGCGGATTATCTGCTACGCGGCTACACCGTAGTCCTTTAAGCTGCTACGTGCGTAGTCAGCCTCTCAGATTTTTATCTTAATACTACTTTACAAAATGTATGGTAAAATTATACGATAAAATAAAATTAACATAACTGTACTTGTATTGAAATAAACATGTCAGCATAAAAACAGTATGTATTTATAAATGTTTATATTTTTTTAAATATACACAAAAAAGTTTTTAATTTTGTAATTGCTATGTATTCAATAGAAGATTATGCTAATGAACAGCATAGGTATATATATCAGTATACAGTAGGCACATATGTTTGCAAGTACACTATTATAGCTAGTGGGAATAATAAACGTAATACTCTTAAAGTTATTGTCGTTATACGTAAGTTTGTTTTAATAGTGTTTGTTTAAATTTATCGGTAGTCGATACGCCAAAATTAATGACCTTTCAAATTAATAAGTGTCAAAGTTTAGCAGCGATCGCGACATTAACGTTTGTATGTGCGTGTCGATACAGCCTGTGAGAGAGTAGACACAGGAGCACATGTGTGAGTACTTTCATAAATCTGTCGGGAGATATATGAGAGCGCAATTTCCGGTATCCGGCCATTAGCGCCGAGCTTTTATAAGCTTAAAGCTTAGGTTAAAGATTTTCTGGGTAGTTTAATGCGAATCTTGTAATAGGTACTATAAATTTTGTATAAAGTATGTGATTGCATATTAGGAGTCGATTCGGGGTCTTAATGTGTATAATTTAGCCTAATGTCTGTTTGTGTTGTCTCCATTAATTTAGATTGTTTCGATATACAAAATGAACAAAATCTTTTATAGAACTTGTCACCTATCCTACCGTAATTTAAATTAATATCGATGAAAATAATTCAAATAAAACAAAAGGAATATAAATAATACATATCCTTAACTATAGTAATAGTTATAAAATAAAGCTTATATTAGCAAGTTGTTGTTGGTGACTCGTAGACAAATTAATTAATTATTGCATTTAATTTTTTGTTAAAGTTACAAATATAATAATGGATTCTCGAAATTAAAGTAGCGCGTGCTGTAAATTGTAAAATAAACATGGTCATTTGTTCCGCATGTCCTGCATATGCAGCTGCATGTCATGGCTGCTCAATAATGCACACCATTGTCCTACGACTGACGCTTTATGAAATATATATTAGGTATGAATTTAAACTGTCACCGATTTTTTATTTGAAAACAAAAAATACGTTCTAATTAAATTGGATATTACTTTTATATTACTTCGATGTTTTTGTGTTTTCTATCTATATTGAGATAAAAAAAAATCTGAGCAATGAATTTTGTATTTATGTATTTGTATTTTCAATTTTCTTTTTAGTTGATCATGTTACGTTATTTTCGTTATGTAACGATAATTACCGTATAAAGTAAAACATTTTTTTTCTTTAGTAGACTAAAGTTTAAAGTAACTTATGAAATAATAAACATTGTAGTGCAGCTCTTGTGAGGAAAATAACATATAAGACTCAGCAGAATAAGTAAATTTTTCGTAAGTGAAGCTTTCCACACGGATTCTTTCGAGTTTTTATTAAATTAAATTGTTTAAACAAAACGCATCGTTGAGTTTCGATACTTACCATAAATACCTCTAATTTATGATCCTACATTTTATTGATAAAGTGTAGTATATAGAAGTAACATGGAAATGATCGTAAAGAAGATACATACATACAATAATTAATTTTATTTTGATTAATTTCAAAAAGGTACAAAAAATATAACAAAGCGGGATTTGCGCCGCCAAGAGGCGCAGTTTTAAATGCCGTAACGTTCAAATTATAAAATGTTTTTAAAATTTGTATTTTTCTTTCCTAAGTGTGGAATTAAACATAGTAAAATTATAGTCATAATTTAAAACGTAATTAATAAGTCGTAGCAAATATGTAGTTTACTTAATACACCAGTCGTAATAACCCATTTTTATTATATGTAATTAAAATGAAATGGTGGATGTTTACGAGTAAGTATATGCTTCACATAAAATCTATTCCCAATTAAAGCAACAATCTTCATAAATCAATTTCCCCCTGAATTGAATGTCAATAAGTGGGGTCGGTTGTTAAACGACACGCTGTAAAATAAAACTTTCCGAAGGGAGGAAAGTTCCAAGCAAAAGAATATTTACATTAATTTTGTTCATTATGTTTTGAAGAATAATCATGGACGTCGTTTCCTATTCCACTCTCTCGATTGAGTTTTTATTTGAATATTTTTTTCACCATCCCCCGATTTCGTCTTTGTGCGATAAAAGGAAGTTTTTATTAGCATCTTAATGATTTTACGGCGACTCCCCGGTTACAACAGCCTTTATGTTGTCAGATTTTCTTGAGCATTTTTGTCGACTTTTTTGCATCTTACATTATTAAAGTTTTCATTCCGTCGCTTAATGAAGCTCATTTCTTCTGTTCGTCCGGGCCTTGATTGCCTTTGTTTTGCATAAATGCAAGATTTCTATAGGTTCTTTCTAGCAAATCGAGTAAGTTCGAAGATTCGAAATTTGTTCTTGGATAAGGCAATTAATTGTTTCTTTTCTTTGTAAAGTTTTTCCGTCCTCTTAAATTATTTTTAAGAATATTTTTTTGTCGCGATGTTACGTTTATTTAAATAATAAAAATGTATATTACAATGCCTTTTCATAATATTATAGTGACGTAATCAGCATTTGCTAAATATTTTATCAATATATCCTAAGCATATATTGCTTAATTATAACTGTGACAAATTTTCAATTATAATTTCTGGATATTTGATTTTATTGCAAGATATTTAAGACAGGTTTATACTCAATGTCCAGTGGTCCTTATTCTGCAATTAACTACTGTCGCATTTTGGGCCATTTTTACGCACCACAAAATAATAATTGCCCGGAAAATCTAGCGAAACTGTATGTAATGTTATGAGAGGAAGGCCAACGTTTTTCTTCACCCGCAATCGAGTCCAAGATCTTGCTTTCTTTTTAATTTCCCTGCGGCCTCCTAATGAGGTCTCAGTGGAGGCGGCGCCGCGCCGTTATCTATGATATTCTTGAGGTTGATGCTTATTGTGCGTGTCACTGATGTCTTCCGTTTTTATTATTCTCCCGAATACAATTCAGTGGTCGCTTAAATAAGCTCGTCTCATTTGTTTTGCTCTTTTTATTTCTCTTGGTGGCAGTTTGTTCCGCGACAGGCCTTAATTTCTTTTAATTTTATCGAATTTAAATAAAAGCTTTTAAGTTTATTTCTTGATGTTCAACACAGTAAAAGGTTTCTTTATAAATAGCATACAACGGCTTGATGACTTCGCCCTATGCAACAAATCATTCGACTACGCCTCCACTTATCTATTAAAATGAGAGATTATAGTTGTCTGAAATGTATACAAAACGGTTCGATGTTATTTTCACTGGATTGCCTAATATTGTCACAATCCCTATGGAAGGGCAATTAGAAACGTGTCACGCGTGGCGGTCGCGTGGCGCTGATCTCTTGCAGCGTTGCGCGCACGGCTCTGTCCTCATTACAATCTAATGTTTATACTGTGCGTAACACTAGCTAACGCTCTGATAGCGATATGTTTAAACTAAAAGTTCCCCCAACATGTCAAATATATCTAAATAACCCCTCGTATTATCACAGCAACTGTGTTAATGTTAAAAATGTTTAAATTTCTTTAATTTTCAATATATGTACTTCAGTATTTAATATTGATAATTTAACACGGCGTGTTTTGATAATACACCAAATGCGATTATCCGTGTCTTATTGAATTAATAAGTGGAATGGCAACTGGTATCAAGAAAATCCCCATTGAGGAATTCACTTCATTTAAATATCGCATTTTTCTCAAAGATTATACCGTACGACAGCTACAAAAGAAAACAGGAGTCCCGCCCTTCGATAATGCGACGAGCCCGAGGAATTTTTATTCCGTTTAAATCTCTTCTGACATAGGTATATTTTTGCATGATCGTCTGGAGATTTTAATGCTCGATTTTATTTAAATTTGTTCGGGTGGTAACGGCGCTCCGAAACACTAATCGTTAGGGTGCATATAGCATTTTAATCAAGAAAGAGAGCTCAATATGCTTTTTAAACAAAATAACAATATATTTTTTATTTACAAATTTATTTGTTGTTCTTTTTTTTACTCAACGTTTCAAAAAATCCGACAGAATGACCATTAATCTCTTCCTCACTCATGTAACGTTATATTATATATATTTTTTATTTTATTCACAAATATAAAAAGGTTCTTTATTGGTACCATTTACTTTCCATCATTCACTTACATGCTGTCATAGTTTTTATCTATCGTAGGTGCGCTTCAAGCCGCGGTGATCATTCTTCATTTGCAATGTCGCAACAGTGCCGGACCGCTCATGATATACTGCATTCTATATACATATTTGGCAACATTTAAAATATCTGTGATAGCGATTTCATTCCCTCGAGTAGAAATCTTGACATGAGATGCGTCCATAACTAAATTATATGTTAAAATACAAAATTAATTTAGTTATTAATTAATACATAGACATAAGTAAAGGAGGACTGTTTAAATATTCAATTCAAGTATAATCTTAGATCTGATTCATTACTAAATAAAAAGGGCAGATACCATTAATAGGTACTGGAAAATTACATAAATTATAAATAATTCAATTTTCTTTTATACTAATATAATGGTCAAATGAGAAAAAACGTAGTAACTTTTCATTCCATTTTGCTTCTTCCATTTCAATGAATTTTACCGACAAAATTTTCCTTGCCATTTGTTTTCATCGTGCAAGATCTTTTCGTATGAAGCGAGTTCCCTGTTAATATATGAGCCCGGAATGCCGTGGTTATATATTACGCCGACCTCTGCCGGACCGGACATAACAATCCTCGATTTGCTGTAATATTGGTCTTGCGTCCTTGTCGGAGTTTACAGAGAGTACGTAGGAGAGAGTGAGGCGAGGTGCCAGCGAAAAACGCGGGGTGGCGGCGTACGTGCCGCGTATAATAAGCATTTCATGCACGGGGTGCGGGTGCGGGCGCGGGTGTTACGTAGGTACCATTTTCCGTAAGTCGTACCTAACCGGACCGTACATTATGGGCCAAGGGTCAGCACCTTACGTGCCTTCTCTGTCGCACTCGTGACTATGTCCAAGAATAATTTTGCTTGATATATTATAGAGTGGGTCGAATGGGCTTAATGTTATGAGAAATATTTCGCATTTATATATAAGTTCTGAGCGGCTGAAGCAGTACCTAAGTATTGTCCACTTAAAGTGTTATATAATGTGTGATAATTTCACGTGCCTATTTCTAAAATATGTTTGTATTTTTTTATTCAATATTATTATCAAATGTAATGTTGAAGTTCCTTGTGCCTTAATTCAGTTCTACTTAGGTATTATATTAGATATTAGCTGCTTACTTGTGGTTTTCCCCGTTTTAGCTATAGGATAATTTATTTAATACACTATTATGCGCTATTCTTCTAATATATGTTCGCAACGACAATGACAACATTTTTTAATATGAACATTTTTAAAGAATTGATGTTAAATTTCGAATGAAACAATTTACACACCATAAGTGGTAAGCTGACTCTTTTTAACCTAAAACTCAGAGCACCGTAAATATGAAATTTTCTGAACAATAACCTAATAATTAGAATTTACTTTCCAAATTCATTCCATCATAATTTTGTTTCTTTTTTTTTACTTACTTTTACAACTAAATAGTTGAAAAAGTAAGTAAAAAAATATATCTATTCTAACTTATTTACTTTCATTTATTCAAAGTAGCAAATGTTGCCGCTTAAAATAATATTTGTCATGTTAAAAAACAATTAATTGAAATTTATTCCCTTAAAAATTGAATTAATGAAATAACTACATAAATATTTGAGATGACGACTTTATTATGAATATTGTTACAACGTACCAAAAGACGACTGACAAAAATTTTAAGATAAAATTTTACTATATGTTATCTATATATTAAGTTAGAATTTAATAATATAATTTAGGCAATTCGTGGCGCAGCAGAGGCAGGGGGGTGCGACTATAAACGCTACAGGTTATAACTTCTATTCCCTCTCGAGAAAATAAAATAATAAATATTATCATTTTATATTTCATTTATTGCAAAGCGCTATTCCACCACTCCACACGCAATGCCTACAGAATTGAGAGGAAATTGGGGAAAAGAGCGTCTTAACTCTAGATTTTCGAGTTCCCTGCGTGCACATAACAGCACATACCAGCTATGTGCAGGTTAAAGCTAAAAACAAGGAAAAATAAATTGATAGCGGCCGCAAAATTAATCTTTTATCTATACAATTTATGTACGAAGAGGTCGTAAAACGGAACAATAAAAACCCAAAACAGCGATAAATTTCAAGCAATAGATGAAAAGGTTCAAGTGTGTCTTATCAATTGTTTCCCCGCATATAACGTTAAAACGTATAAAAAACTTATAACAAATTCAACCTGGCAAAACAAACTCAAGTGTTGGGTATTTACATCCTTATCAAATACGATTACGTTATAAGTAAACATTTTCTGAAGACAGTATTTACAAGCAATCAACACTTAGTGGACAATTGTACGAGGGTCGCAGGTAGGCAAAACAAACAGAAGACAAGACCGCCGCACCTCTTCTGGGAGGGTCTTCTTAAACGACAAGGAAATGCGGTACTGAGAATACCACAAGGTGTTCTTTATGCATTAATAATGTCCACTAATTGAATCTGAACCACGACGATGACCATTGTTGGTAATTTAACATTCATACTTTTACTCAGATTTATACAAATTTAAATAAGTAAGGCATCTAATTTGAAGAAATGCAAGCACGGGAGTTGTTATTACGGGAATAGAACGTTTAATAATTTGTTAGCGTGGTCTAACATACTCGCAGTACCGATTCATTATCGTTACGGTGTCGGCCAACGGAGATATACTGTGTACCTTCCTTATTGACCCCACATTAAAAATTACATACAAATAGATAGAGGAAAGGTTCATTTCCAGGGGGAAGAAAATGTTGCCTTTGTTCTACTTTGTGTCCGACACAAATAAAATATTTATGGAATAGTCAATCAATGGAGTCCTAATGTAAAGGTTCATAATGTAGGCACTGATTATATGTAGAGGCGGTTTGGGAGCGTTTAATATCGCCTTTGATTCGTTAGGTTAATTTTGCAGGGGCTCGAGACGGGTGAACATCGCAGCGGTCGCCGGAGGGTCGAATAAATATGTCCCAAAGAGTTAAGTGGGAGAGAAGTGCGAAGCGGAGACCGCGTCCGACGTTTGCTCTTCTACTCGTGTTGTTGTACCACTTATTACACAAAGTTCTGCTAAAGTTTTCTCCGACACTCGAGCGTGAGTTTAATTTACTTGATAGTGTAAATAAAGCAAGCGGAGTGGGAAGTTTCGCGGCGACGACTCCCTGGGCCCCAGCGTCTGTGACACTTGCTGCGGTCGAGTGATAATAACGTATCACCGCCCGGGACTTCCTTATTAATCGAGAACGACAAATTTTAACGACAAGAATTAATGAATCTCGTTACATGGGTTAATCCCCCGGTCGTAAAGCGTGTGCCTGGAGGTAGTTAAGGTGCGCGGGGTGGTCCCCGTTTCAGACTTACGTACTAGTATGTTACGTTGTTTACAAACCTGTAGTATGTGTTATTTTTTAACCTTACAGTTATATATTATAAAGTTAGAAAATTAATTTAGTCTAATATGAAAAGACAAGTGGTTAAATGGTATAAACTTACAAAACTATTACTTATCAGTATCGTATATGTGATAATATGTATTAGCTATAAATATTATCTCATTTACTGCCCTTTACTTAGCTGAGAGATGTATGTGTAAAGAAATATATTTATAAATAGAAAATAAAAACATAACTTCTGATCCTATTATAAGCATATTAAAATTTTGAATTCAACGAAAAGTATAGATGATATAAAAAGCAATATCATAAATCAAACAAACAAGTATTTTTAATTAATATTATGACTTTCTAATATTAACAGGTTAAAGAAATAAATATACTATATACTTGTATCTTAAAAGCATCAACATAAATTAATTGTTTACATAAGGAAAACAAGCGCGGAAAATTGAACATTTCAATTACGCGCAAATGAAACGTAGATATTGAATTCTATCAGCGAGTGGTAATGCGTGTGTATTCATCAGGTGAAGAGGCGTGTGGCACATTAGGGCGGCGACGGCCTCAAAGCCAGAAGACTGATTATGTCTATCCGCAATTTCTCTCCGGCCCTATTCTCGCGAGCTAAAACTAGCGAGTTTTCCACCGCACTATTAAGCGGTCGCTTTTACATTTGTCCTTATAATGGAATCGTGCAACTAATTAATTTCAAGCGAAACCCATTTATATCGAAATGTGTGTCTATTAAGTGATGATGAGAATCAAATAGGATCCTAACGTGTAATTGTTTAGATAATTATATTCTTTTGTTTTCTAGTGTATGTTTAGAGAATATAGAAAATTACACACGGTCCGGTTACAAGCCCTCACCCCATTAAGTCGAGGCGAGCTCATTCTCAGTAAGACTAATCAAATAACAGTCTCCCCATCGTCCGCTCGCCCCCTGCTCCCTCGCGGCTAGTGGTCATCTCTCTTATCGATTGTGGTGGAATTCGTGAAGAGAATGCTATATTTCCCAGCGTTCGCTACATTCGCAAAGAAAGATATAGATAAAGAAAATTATATTAGAATTTGTATTAGTATTTTTTATTTCCCTTTAATATGTGTTTTAATGTTAGGTAAAAAATTGTGTTTTAGTTCAATATACACAACAAAATAACTAACGTTAAGACTCTTGAGCTTTGTTTATTAAAAAAAACTATAGAGCAAAAATATAAAAAAGAAAAACCTATTAAGCCGCCGTGGCACAGCGTCTAACTGTAAATGCGGTTGTGAGTTAGATTCCCATTCGGGGTAATAAAACGTACTAATTTCATTCTGGCAACGAAACAAAACACGGTGTTAAGTTCCGCCGGTCAACACACAACGCCGTCTTGTACTGGGCAGAGAGTGTCATAAGATTAGCTTCTCTCTGCCTAGTATCGGTCATATACGGGAAACAGTAAAAAACTAAATAAGGAAAAGTGTTTGAGTACCTATATATAAGTACTATAAAATTGATTTACAGTATATACTCGCATCGTCGTGATAGTATTCACAACCATAATCTCGTTATACTAACATGGTTATTAATCTAAATTTTATTAAAAAAAGAAATCATAGAAAGGTAAAGATCGGTGGAATCGTAATGCGCCTAGCGTAAACCCCTCTACACTGCCGCTAACCGCAACAGTTCAGCCTCTATTTATCGCTTAAAGTGCAGCTATGTGTTGTTAGTACAATAATGTAAAAGAATATATCTTAGGAAATAAAATGAATATTTTTTCAATGTTTTTTTTTTTTAAAAACTACTTAGTGATTAGGTTTACATTATCTTATTTTGTAAGAAATCAATTACTTACGCAGTAGTTGGTAATTTGCACATTATTTTTTATTATAAAATCGCAGATTTTTTTAAAAAATAATGTTTTAAATTAGGTAAAGAATTGTATGTAAAGAAAAAATAGGTATATAATTATGAAATTTTATTTATAGTATTTATAGTGGCCTATCATGGCGTGGGCCAAGCATGTGACTGCAAACGACAGGTTGATTATGATAACTCATTTACAGGTTGTGGGTTCGTTCCCCTCTCGAAGAAGTGAAATATTTAATATTTTCAATTCTTCGTTCTGGTAACAAGACAAAGCGTGGTGTTGAATTCTGCCGCGTTAAATGGCGGGCTTTTGGCGGAAACTTGGGCACGGACAAACTTTCAAAACGCTAGGTCTCTTTGCCTACGCTGCCATGTCGGGAAACAGCGTGAAGTTCAGTAAGTGAGTTATCATAATCATCTTTGGTAAAAAAATATTTATATATAATGCAGCACAATAAAAATATTCTAAATAACTTATCACGTAATTATCATTTTACAAAATTAATATTTTAGAAGGTCTTTTTAATATTAAGCAACGTTACAAATTCGTATACTGAAATGTCATTTCCCAGTTTACGGATATGGGTAAATCCATAGAGCGTGCTAGGCAGTGCGGCGAGTGGCGACGGTGGACGCTGCAACCGCTCGTTCCGCCATGTAATTCTAATGAGTATTAGTGTCGTCCGTCTCCCTAGCTGGTTCTGCTACTACTTCATTCTATTCACATACCTCCAAGTTTCAAATACGAAATTACTATATGGGAGTGGTGTTGTGTAAAGCAATAGTCTATATCTTAATAATATTTTTTTTTGTTAAACTGGTTAAATATATTTATTTAGAAAACATATAAAAAATTTACGTAGCGGGATTTGAACTCAAGCCTCAAAGAAAATATTCAAGAGTCTTGCTTACACTCTCACTCCTACGTCCAATTTTTATACGTTTCCTAAATGAGTAGATTTCTTTCTTAAGTGTAGATAGGCTAATCCACACTTAAGAAAGAAATCTACTTAAAAATAGTAAAAAAAGTAAAAATGTCCTACGTATAACGATTTCATATAAGTATGTTAAATTAGACATAGAGAGATTAAAGTCGTATTAAGTAAGCACTCATCACTTAGAACCCATATTTTCTCATATTTTGTGACAGTTTATTATAAAATTTATTTTCCATAGCTTTGTGGTTACAAAGTCAATATTTAAATGTTTAAGGATATTTCTTTATTTGTTTATTTTATATTTTCATTTGTCTTTACAATGATAGAACCGTATAAGCTATTACAAAGCTCACGTGAAATTCAGCAATCATCAGGCGGCACGTAAAGTGTCTGTCTGACTGTACGCACACTGCTTCACTGGACTGTGAAAATGATTTTGATTTGACCCTTTGGAGGGTGCCTCTACCACAAAATTACATTTCCATCTGTATATTTGTTCATGTGTATTATATTCGTGGAATACTAATTACAATTAGGCTTTTTTTTCTCTTCTCCTTACTTTGTGTCCAACACGTCGACACCGCTTACCTCATGCAGAGAGAACTTGGGAACCTAGTGTTAAGACGCTCCATTCTTATTGAGACATGGCAGTTCCCTATTTTCCGTCACATTTGAGGCATTGTGTGTTGAGTGGCGAAACTCAACGTTTATTCTTGTTGCCGGAGCGAAGAATACAAATATACAAAATTATAAAATAATATAAATAATAATATAACTCATATACAAAAGTGTTTTTTTTTCGAGTGGGGATTGAACCCACAACACGTGTTACAGTCGCACGCTGGTGCCTTTGCGCCCTAATAATCTCTCATTTATTAAATGATTATTTATTTATTTACATATGGAAATAATCAGACCAATAACTGATTGGTTGTTTGTAAATGAAAATTGTTTGTGTATTATGCTATTAAAGTTAAGTTCAAGACAAGTCCATAAATAATCTTAATAGTCAAGTTACATAATATGGAATAGTATATTTTTTACCATATACTTAATAAATTATACAAATAGGTTCATTAAAAATATCTTCTACGTTAACAACAATACGGCTCATTAATATTTTTCTCATAAAAAAGATTAATATTCTTTATACGGTGTTTTATTTGGGCTCTTCGTTTGCAAATGTGTTGTAGGCGATAATTTTATTCTGAGAGTATATCTTCTTACTGCTGATATATTCAACAGAATATTCCCATATGTGCGTAATTCTGCGGAATGGCAAAAAAGGTCTGTTTGAGGGGTGAAATATGTAAATTTATTGTCTTGGGCGGCTCCCGCGCGGCAGCGGGCGGCGGCGGCGCCCCCGTCATACGCCGACACGTAGGATAAAGGAAATGTTAATGCGCGCCAATTTATGTGCTTTTCTATGATTTCGCTGAATCGAGCTCGCTGTTTTCCCCTTTATGCCAAAGCGGAGAGAGCATTTTGTTTATAAAGTGAAGTGCTTTCAATACACGTTGAAGTCATTTTGGTAAACACCAATAAATATAAGTGATATTCCAGAAAAGTAACTTATACTTGTATACATTATATTAATATAATAAGCAATTTATTCACTTGCAGCCTGACGTGATGCAGGGGCACAAGCTTGTAACCGTAAATGTGACAGAGTGTGGGTTCGATCCCCACTCGAGGAAATGTAATATTAAATGTTTTTTAAAATATATATTTATTGTTTTCATTTCCTGTCTTTGGTAACCAGGCAAAGTGTGGTGTCAAGTCACAATGTCTCAAATTCGAGAGTAAGTGGAGAACGGAACGGAGTGTTTTAACTTAGGAAAAGTTCCCTCTGCCTACTCTGCTATGCGCAGAAATAGCATGAAACTAAAAAATCATACAAAAAAAGCTTAAATTAAAAATCATATACCATATTAAAATAAATGGTAAATAAAGTAATATTAAAATAAATAGTAATAATAATATTAAAATAAAGGGTAATAATTATGTAGAGTAGTTACATAAATCCGAAACAAATTTTAAGAAACATTCATATATACCTATAAATTTAATAGATTAAATTATGTATCTGTGCAAATTTATTGCAACTAATAAGATAGTTATAAATCTGTACCCCTTACTACCAAACAACAATAGCTTTGGGTATCACTGATACCCAAAAGTCCGTCACCCTCACTTTATGCTTTGACAAATTTACTAAGGCTAAATGTGACATAATACCAGCATAATTTAATGTTTTGCTCACCATATTGTATTTTATTTATGAGTTATGCACTGTTGAGTATTTTGGCACCCTTTATTCGGTGGTAGTGAACATCCCTTCTTCAGTCTGTATGTTGATATCGCGAGGGTTTTGTATCAGTGCCATACCTATTAGTGCTTTTTAAATATTATAAACCTAACTATGCATTGTATTATAAGTGAATTGTGTTAACTATGATGTTATTTTAAGCTATTATGGTTTAAAAAATGTTTTAATTAATTAAATATTGTCATAGTGTAAATACACAAAGTTTACGTACAAAAAAAAATTACATACACTTCGCTCAAGTTTGACTGGCGCCTATTGCAAAATGGTCACTTTTTCTAAAACCGGTGTTCGACACCCACTATGCTTTTAAATATTTCTAAACTTCCGTCTTAAGTATAATTTTAAACAAATATCTAAAATTGTTATGAAATCAAATGTTTCGGATCCGTGTCGAAAATTTGGAGTAAATCTCTAGCTAACTTTATTTTTAACGTGTGAATGTCAGTCTGTGGGATCGAGGAAATTAAATATTTAATATTTTTAAATTAAATATTTAATATTTTTAAATTAAATATTTAATGCTTTCATTTCTTCGCTCTAGTGTCAAGGATTTCTGCCACTCATCACGCAATACCTTAAATTCGGCGGAAACTGAGGAAGGGAAGTGGAACGGAGTGTCTTAACACTAACTTCCTAAGTTCTAACTGCTTATCCTGCCGTGCGCAGAATACAGCGTGAAGCTGAGTAAAGGGAGTAGAGTGTGTATATAAAACTTTTATGACTTTTTTGACCGCCTTATATTAATATATAAGCGTAATCTTTAATGATCAAAGTCAATGATATCATATTATAAAAGATTTATAAATATAAGATTAATTTATACTAGGTAAACCCTAATCATTTTTTTTAACTTGGTTTCTGTAAAAAAAATCTTTTTACAGAAACCAAGTTATACCATAAAATTTATAAAATTATTTTATCCTTTTATAATATAAGCATATTAAGAGACATTTGTGGATTATAGAATAAATTTATGTGTTTTATAACCATGACATAAAATAACCGCAGCAGATGATTGGAGCAACCAAACAATCTGTCACCAATAATGTTCAATGTTTTAAATACGATGGAGCGTGATAAGCAGCGCGTGCGCTCCACAGGGGTCTTCGGATTTATCAACGCATCATGGGGTGTATAATTTGACAAGTAATTGTATTATTTATTAGTTAGCTCCAACAGAGACAGTAAGACAGTTTTAAAAATATTTAATATAAATTTGCTGTTTAACAAACCTGTACCTTTATTCAAAATCTGAGCTTTACATCTGGATTAAGTATTTAAAAAGTTATATCGTTAGGAAATAAAATATTAACATAGTAATAATTTATATTGAGAAAAAAATAATAAACGAGGCCTGTCGCAGTTGCACAAGCTTGACGGTAAGCGCTAGAGGTTCTCTGTCAAACCCACACAAGGAATGATTTTTTTTTCTTCACACTGGTAATAAAACAAAGCTCCACGTTGAGTTTTGCCACTAAACACGCCTCAAAAATAACAGAACATATGAATGGACTTGCCTTAATGGGAGCGGAATATTTTAATACTATGTTAAGTTCCATTTGCCTACTCTACCATGTCTACAGCGTGAAGCCGAAAAAAAAATAATAATAAAAAAATAAAACCGGCAAAGAGTCGGACCCGTACACCGAGGGTTCCGTAACAATTGCGGAACTGTATGTTAACGGCAAGCGATCTATAAAAATTGACAAACTTCAGTTTGCAGACATATGCACTCACTTTGAAGAAAATTAGGTATAATTTTTTTTTTTAGCTTCACGCTGTATCCTGCACTAGGTAGGGTAGGCAGAGGGAACGGAAGTGAAACCTAGTGTTATGACACTCCGTTCCACTTCCGTTCCCCACTTTCCGCCGAATTTGAGGCATTGCGTGTTGAGTGGCGGAACTCAACGCCGCGCTTTGCCTTATTACCAGAGCGAAGTAATGAAACATTAAATATTTAAATTGAAAATATTAAATATTTCATTTCCTCGACTGGGGATCGAACCCAGAACCTGTCGGTTACAGTCACACTCTTGTGCCGCTGCGCCACGACAGCCCTCGAGGTATAATTTTAAGTTAGTAATAGTTATTAATTATAATTTCTCATCTTAAAATACCATAACAAAAGTTTTCAGGCCTATTGTGATGCGTAGGCACGAGCGTGTATCTGAGCTACAGGAGCGTTGCCTGTTTTTAAGGTGGATGGGCACCGGGGCCCGGCACTACCCAATGCGAAACGCAGTGGCTGAAGCCAATGCCAGGGGTGGTAATGGTCCGGTCGAGTCTGTCCATGTGTGTTGCCATTTCTGACAACGTGACTCTCCCACACGTACTTTAGTCGCCTCTTACGACACCATCAGTACCAGGGTGATCCTATTCTAAGCCGGAATCACACGGCTATAATATTTAATGATGTCATTTATTTGCTAGTGACAAGGCAAAGCGCGGCGTTGAGGTCCGCCATTCAACACGCAATGCCTCAAATACAGCGGAAATGAATGGGGAATTAGCCTTCTCTGCCATACGCAGGATACAGCGTTAAGCTGAAAAAAAACTTATCAAGTTAGCGGGTGTATACATTCAGTTCTAAGTTTATAATGATTTGTTTGTATTAAATATCTTTTTATGTATTGAACTCTATATATAAAAATACATGTACCTGATAGACAACATTTTAGTTCTATTCTATAAAACTTACACTTTCACATTAACAGCATTTTATAATAAAATATTTTTACGTACATCAAAAGTTTTACGTAACGTATATCTAAAAGAAAAAACAGAATCCATATAGGAACACTTTGTTGTTCGTGTGTCCCGTAACACCGTTTGTTTCGAGAATCGCGTAAAGATACAAGCTGAGATTTATATCAAATATTAAAAAAAATCAAGCTTCTTAATTAAAGAAAGATGCGAGCATTTATACATCGCCTTGGTGTATATTGTATGAAAGTTGCCACGTAATTAAAAAGATATCATCAAAAATTTTGCAAGGCTTTACAACTTTAAAAAGTTTTGAAATGGAAATTTATATTTATTTTACAAATGTTGTAATATACATTGTTGTTTTTGACAATTTGTTTTACAATATTTGTTTTAAGGTTGTTTTAATTGTAATTGATTGATGATATGCACAAATTAAGTGCATATTTTAAGTATATATTATATATAATATATATAATCATTTTATAAAAATACTCAACATGTCAAAGCAGCATTTTGTATGTGTACATTAAAGGATCATTTGATGTCGATACATATTCGATACGTACAAATTCGATGATTTACAGATTATATTTGTATTTGTTCTTCTACAAACAAGTTCGATATTATTGTAAGTATTTAAATGTTTTAATTCCATAAATACATAATTAAGAAACTTAGTATATAAGCGTGGCGGCCTCATTTATTATTCTTTATAAGGAAACAAAGGCGAGGGTTAGCCGTAATAAGGCTCCGCCACCTCGCTGGCTTATCTTTATTGCCTCCAACCCACGTAGAATAATAAATCGTTTTCATCAAAAACAAATACTCGACAGTTTTTGCCGAGTCGAGCGAGCGGGCGGGAGGGTGGCAATTTTCCACCCCCATAATACAATATTTTCCGACATTTTCCACGGGAATACAGTTTCGAATTGCTCGCTCACAACCGGTAGGTTCCTTTAATGTGTATTTTTCGTCCAATCAGAAAGCGGAGAGACTCTCGATATTACCTCAACTGTCACACATAAAGTGGAAAATATGGTCGGCAGATGTAGGGGGTGGTCGGGGGTGAGGGCCGAGGGCGCGGGACGGGCACTGCTTGCCAGTCGGCGAGCGTACGCGACGCTCCGGCGCGCCGGAAGAAACGCTTCGAACAGGTTTATAGCTTTTCTTTCAGCTCCACTCAGGTACGGGCCGTATCATAACAAGGAATAGCGGCGCGTGATGTGAACCCGTGATAAAATAAATGTCGAGATAGGCTTATGTATTGTACTGTTTATCTTAATAATGGCTGCCGGGAGAAAAGTTTCGATTAAACTTGAGCTTTTTTATCAGATATTGTTATACGAAAATAAGAAATAATTTACTATTCAACTACGTAGGTGCATTTTTAGTAGATTAGGCATATAATAATTATGACATTTCATTACTCATTCCTTTATTTTGTTGTAAATTTTAATAATTATATTTTTTTTATGTACTAAAAATTAGATATACAAACTGTGATATTATTTAAGCTAGCAGCTCTCAGACGGACTATCTCGGTATGCGCAGAAGCGGGTCGCTTCGCGGGGATACCCGCGAATACAAATCGCGATTCATTTCTCATCGTAACTTTTTGTCGGTTCTTATCTGTTAGACTTCACTTTTCATCATCAGAGGGGATTTATGTAATGCCTAGTCATTTCTCGGCGTCGAGGCGCGGCTTATCGGCGGAGAGCGAGTTCGCTTGATTGATGAGCGCGCAAAAATAAATGTTCAGTTAAATTATTCGATAAGTTGGAAACGGAAGTTAAACGGGACTTATCTTTGTTCCTTGCCCCTGAAGATTTCATGCTTGTAACTGTCATGCTACGGCTGATTGATAGATTTAAGTAAATACTTTTTAGTGATAAACGTAAGAATAGTTGTATTATGTGTGGCTTTACCCATTTTAAGTTTTCCTTATATTTATAGGTAATTATATAACAGATATACAAGTATGTGTGTACCTAAATTATAAATAAATATGTTGATATATGACAACAAATATATGTAATTAAGTAGTGAAGTGTATATTTTTTTAATAATAATCATTAAATGAAATAGATACATAGAGCTTTACATATTAGCGTGCATATAGCAGAGTAGGCAGAAAGAACCAGACACTGTGTCCGACAAAAGTAATTTTCCGTTCTTTTTCTCAACTTACTCAACTTCGCGCTTTGTCTTGGTACTAACGTAAAGAAATAAAAAAAATATATACCCTCAGGCTGCAGTATGACGGCCTTCACGGTACGTACATACATATATTGTATTTAATTACGAATCAATGTTATCATAATTGAGTTTGACTGTTAGATCGTTTGAGATTTAGAAGCTAAAGTAATATAAAATTAGGCACGGAAGCTAATGCCATAATTGTAGGCAATCAGCGCCCCCTCCTGATGATTTATGGCCGTCGTGCGCTCGCCGCCGCATTTACATCTTTAAGCGCTGCTACTATTGCTGTTTGTTTAAAATTGTTAATTTATGATGTATATATGTATTTTGTTTTTATTCGACCTTAATAAGATTGTAAAGATCTCTCGTTATTTATAAAAAGGTTTATATCATATGCACTAATGGTGGTTTGGAAAACTTTAACCGACATATATCTATAATTAAAATTGCATTAGAAAATCTTAAATTACTTGCGGGACAGGCCCTTGTACACTTAAAAAGACCAATGTGGCTAATCTCCAGTGACACATGTACAAACAAAGTTTAATTGTGTGCGGCACCGGCCGGCTCCGGGCAAAACCGATTACAGTCTTAGCGGCGCGGCGTTCACCTTCGATTCCTGTAACACCCCACGCACACACATTCGTTTCCAATCAATCCCACCACACATATTCATATGTAGATGTTGAGTGCATGTTTTTATTGCGGACTGCATTGAATGACGGCCGCAAACATTGCAACATCCCTCCCTCGCTCGCGTCGGGAAATCCTTTTATTTTTAATTTCGATTTTGATTTTTTCCGGGCGCGCCGTGTCGTCCTAGTTTTATTTCGTTTCATTTCATAGCGCAGGGTGGGTGCGCGACAGATCGGAATTTCAGATATGTACAATTTAAAATCGTGTAAGTACGGTCAGCGTGCGGCGGGGAGGGCGGGCGGCGCGTCGGGCGCTTCGCTCGCTAGACTGACGCCTGTCGGTTTGTTTTCTTTGCTTTTTTACGAATGCTATTTTCATTTGATTGCATTTGAATTTCCGCCGCCAATATCCGCTAACTAAACACGATTAATGCGGAGCGGAGATGGACAGGCGGGCGGGCGGGCCGGCGGCGGCTGCGGGGCCGTGACGCTGCTCTAGCCGTTTCGTTGTTTTGTATTAGATGCTAGCTAATTTATTGCAAATTGCGCTGTTAGGATTCTTTAAGCAGTATTAAGGACGCATTTGTTATCTTTATTACGAATCCAATTTCTGGTAGTAATATTTTTTATAAGCTAATTATACCTATAAAGAAGTAATTGATATAATAAGAGTTGTAAATTACTACTTTTAAATTCTGTCGCCCCAATAATAGGAGAACTATCCTTTATCGTTTTGATTTTGTACAAAAGAATGAAATTTAGATGATATTATCACTTTGTCTCGGCATTTACACAACAAACAGCATTGTAATGCGACGACAAGCCGGCATGAGATCGATCACGGCGGTCCGTTATTGGCAAACTTCTCCGCGACACGGGCTTTGATTAAAAGTATGCAAATTTTATTACATCCTACGGGGTGCCGGCCTGGGGAGCCACGTACACCCGATTGGGGTCAATTGAACTCGTATCTGTAATGTAATTAATATCAATCTTCTCTTATTTCTTACGCTCGTTTAACACTACCTACTTAAGATAATAATTTAAGATTTATGAAATAATATAAAAAATTTAGTACCTTAAATGCAGAATTATTTTTGCCTACTATTTCTATTTATACCTACGAATGTGAATTGTTTATATAGTTTTATATAATAATAAAATTTATCATTGAAATTGTAATTGGAACTAATTAAAATTATTTCAAGTCAATAAACGAATCCCCCTATAAATACATCACGTCATCTAATGGTCAGTCTTTCATTGCACACCTTATAGTTATGTGTATAGTAACGACAACGTTATATCATCGTTACATCCGTGTCATCATACGTTTTTTCTTCCCCTGGCCAACTAAAGCGATCTTTTGATTAAATTAAGGGGATCAACAGGGAATTTTTAAACTGATTGATAGGTTGACGCAGCATTTTAAGATACAGCGGAGGAATATTTATTAGCTACAAATGATTGAGCGTAAACCGTGGCAGTATAATTTATACAATTGATAAATATTGGACTTCGATCCCCAGAATTAATGATAGCCATTATCGAAGTAATTTTTTAAATCAAATATGTCTATACACGTGCTTAGAAAATTCTCATGCTCTAATATTCAGAATTCGAAAGTAGCAGTTATATTTACGGCAGTGAATATTATCTTGTATTTAATACATTATAACATATGAATAAAAACGAAGTATAACTGGTATCGGTTAATTATGTTTAAATGGTTATGGAATGAGTGACACATTCATAAAATGTTTTCGATTTCCAAAGAGTCCGATGTGAAAACATGATTACATTATAGGTATGTGGGATTAATATTTTTAAACGGAAGTAAGCACAATTTTAATAGAATTCTGTAATAACTGGTAAAGTGAAATTGATAATATGTATAATGATATCATATAATGTAAATTGTATTTGACAGCTTTGTGTCTTCATTATTTTATTCTGAATCTAAATAAAAAAAAGAGTAATGTGCAATTAAATGCCTGATGGCCTTTGCTAGTGAGAGAAAATACTATTATTTTATCAAATTATATACATAAAATAATACTTACCTATGACTTGACTTTTCACTATATTTATATGATGCTCGTATAAAGGTAACGTTGTAATTAATTTAGATTTTTTTTGTATTAGAGTCTTTAGTTTAATTAATTAAATCAATAAAGTTAAAAAATATATTTTGAAGAGGTAAATAGGTCTGCAGCGCCGTATAGCGCCTATGTGAAATTAATTGCAAATGTTATCTCTATATGCGATAGTAGTGTGTAAATTTTGTAAAACATTTTTAGTACTTAATAATTTTTGCTACTATTTTGTAACAGTAGTAAAAATCATAGATTGTTTTCATGAATTAATCTGCAATAGTAGTTAGTCTAATATTTAATTCATCAAAGAGCTCTTGTGAATTAGACACTTGTACTATCATACTCAGAAGATTATAGTGTCGTAATTTCGCAGACAAAGAAATAGATTTAAAATTTTAATTGGGATTTAACTTTTTTATTTATTTCTTTTTAAAAGCCGTTAATAAATAGCATCATGTTGAAAGAATATATATTGGGTAATAAAAAATTAAAGCAGAAAGCTCGTCAGACATAAACCTATTTGGCTGGTGATACGGTATCTGAAAAAATATATTAAAACTCACTCACTCATTTACTCAGCTTCAAGCTGTATCCCGTATATGGCAGGTTAGACAGAGGGGACTTGGGAACCTAGTCATATTATGGCATTTCGTCAGTTGTCCACTTTTTGCCGATTATATAAAAACTCTTATTAACAAATAAAAATAATGTAAATATAACATTCTAAAGTAAAAATATGTTTTTTATATAAAAGGAAGTCCATTTATGCAAAAATGTGCGCCCAGATATATTTAACAATAAATATGTGTACGTACAAAAATGCTATTCATGATAAATGCACCGGGGTTAACTACCAAACATTTGATCTCAGGTCGCGACCCTGCAATGCCCCAGCTGTGATAAAATGCACCCCAACACATAATTGCAATTTTTCGCTACGCATTTTAGTATCGACAGATTAATGCAAGTGACAACGTCACAGTAATGAGTTCATATGTGCTTTAAATGTTGTCAAATTATATTTTTGTACGCTGTTCTAATAGGATATGTTGATATAAAAGTACATTTTTAGTAGGTAGGTACTTAATCCTTAAATAGATGAACATTGGTTGTATTTTAATTTTTCTATGATCATACATGATTTTGTATACTTTTAAATATTTTACATTAATATTTTCAATAAACATTCCAGTTAACAAGAATTCATCATAATAATATTTTAACAAATATAGTTTTAAGATAATGTATCGTTAGATGACCGTAATTGTATTTTATAGTGGAAAGGAAGTCAGTTAAAATGTATAAACTACTTATTTACCAAGAAATATAGCAAAAAACTCTGTACTTCCGTTTTATCAATTAAACTTTATCTAATTAATGTATAGTAGACTATACGAATATAAATCTAATGTATTATTTACGAGCAGCCTCGTAGCTGTCATGGAAAACTGTCTTACTAGAGTTAACTCAGCTCGCGTTGTCGTCGAACTACGGGAGGAATTTGTCGACTTAAACCAATTTCACTTTAACTCGCCTAACAACTTATAATAGAGTAACTTTGCAGATTAATCTATTTTTGGGCGAACACCTCAAATAAGTAAATCCGTATAAGTTTTCGCAGTTTAAGAACACCATGTAAGTTGTTCTTATAACTACATATGGATGTATATATATATTGGGAAAACTAAGTGTAAATAGCTGGCTGTTTTGGGATAAATTGACAAACATACATACGTTGTTATATCTAATTGTGTTCTTAAATGTCTCCAAATTTTAAAAGATTCTATTTATTTATTTTTTGTTTAAAAATATACACAATTTTTACAAAATACTACTTTAAATTAAATAAAAATACCATATAATAATATATAAATGATTATATAGTAACTTATTTTATAGTTGTTAACTATATATAAATAATTATCTTACTAGTCTCGTCTGTGTGTCGAATGACTTCTAATAAGCAGTAAATTGCTTTACACTCAGTTCAGCTTAAACTCTCCCTGCATTTGTTACGGCATCTTATTATACTCTATTTTCTCTGTAGGAAAATTTTTATTACTTAAAAGGCGTACCGTTATGTTCTAATTATTGTACCGGCAATAAAAATACGTAAACGAGTGTATTATAACAATTAGACAGACCTCCTTGATCGTTAAAAGGGAAATTTAAATGGAATTTTTATGTCCAGCAATTAAGGATAACGTCGACGTACTAGACATTTTTGTAATTACAAAAATAAGATTCTTGAAATGTAGCGTGAAAAAGAATTAGGCGAAGTTGGCGGAAAATACCTTGAATACTACAACTGACAGATGGAATAAGAACACAGCGTTGAATAATGTTTATTTATTAATGAGTAGCTATTTTCCGCAATATCACTTGGCTGTATCAATATAATGAGGCCTCTCTTACCAAGTTCGTTTTTATCTCTGAAAAAATATAATTAAATTGGTTTTGTTTTCTATGTATATTTATTTCAAAATTACTCGTAAGTAGGTATATATCAATGACTTTACTTATTATTTTTCAATATTCTTTACTTTGGAGTTAATAAAGCCATACTTTGTATAATTGTGTATATAAGCAGGTATATTATTGATATAGCTATTTAAAAAAAATATTCTATGCTAATAATGACATTGAAATTATTTAAACTATATATAGGAGTAAGAAACACAACATTCATTTAAATTATAGTGATAGATGAAAATTTCGACAAGTATGAGGCCTGTCGTGGTGCAGTGGCACAAGCGTGTGATTGTAACCAATAGGTTCGGTCCCCACTAGAGGAAATGAAATATTTCATATTTTCAATTTAAATATTTAATGTTTTCATTGCTGGCACAAGGTAAATACTAGTCTCTTTCAATTTCACGCTGTATCAGTGCAGTGTAGGCAGAGAGAACATGGCTGGGTAGGCCGAGGGAACGTTCCACTTCCATGTCCACTTTCCGCCGACTTTGAGGCATTGTGTGTTGAGTGGCGAAACTTAACGCCGCGTTTTCAACGAGTTCAACGAGCGAAGGAACGAAAACATTAAATATTTAAATTGAAAATAATAAATATTTCATTTCCTCGAGTGGGGTCGAACCCACAACAGTCTGACAGGCCTCAATAGTATTAAGTAAATAAATAAAATTAGTAAACAGAAATGTATTCACCTTTATACATGTAACAGAAATATTTAAATGAAATCTAATTTAAATAATGGAAATTAATCATTTCAAATGAAATGTCTATTATGCTTGATATAGAGTAAATCTGTTGTGACATATTCAAATATGTTGCGAAGGATGTTTTATAGGACGGAGAAAGGTGAAGAAGCCCGAGGGAGTTCCGGATTTATAGCCGCAGCTTGACGAGAAGAGGCCGCGCTGGCGTCGTTCCTCGCGCGTTTTCCTCTGCTGATTTATACCGCGCAATCTCGCAAAACTTACTTCACATTTAAATTTTCAAACTGTCTAAGCTCTTAACGTCGACCATATTATCTCATTCGATCGCCTATAAATTTTATGAGCTGACTCGCCTTTGTCGCTTAAGCTTTGACTTGGATTAATAGTCCAGTGGGATGCATATACAATTGCTTCCTCTTTTTGAAAATGACAACGTACTGTTCAATAGACATTCAATTGATACAGTAAATAGTAGTGTAAATGGAGAGAAATTACATATACATAAATACAATTAAAATTCTTTACTAAAACATTTCAAATGATCAGGTTCAATTATGGTACTTAATCGATTTTGTATCTAAACCTATTTCATTCGGTACATTTAATCATTACAATGGCTCTTCCCGCCGTAACGTTTCTTGCGAGCAAAAAGTTTATAATCGTTGTATAGAAATTAAATCAATTACGAATATATTTAATACAGTTCGATCAAATTGGAATGATTTTTTATAATAACTTTTTATACGAGCAGTTAAGTAACTATGTAACAATGCATTGTGGCTCTTTTTTTGTGTTTTCATCATTTATTTATTATTCATATGTGAATGGGGACTAAATGATCATTTTTTATAAGTGTTTTGAATTGATTTTACGTATACACCTGTTTGAACATAAGCCTGAAAATTAAAATGAATATAATATTTTTTTTATTTATTGTAATTTTTTGAATTAGAAATATATGCGATATTTAACTTCTTCTTATACAAAAATTAAATGTAATGAGACAACATCTACCTACGCACTTTTAGCTTTGTAGTCTCACTATATCATATTATAATGAATTTAAAAAAGCATGTCGTGGCAGTGGCAGAAGCGTGCGACTGTAGGCACGGCAGGTTGTAGGTTTGAAAAAATCCGTGAAAAGTGGACAAGGGATGTGTCTAAATGAAAACGAAGTGTCGCAACACTAGTTACTGAAACTCCCTATGTCTACCCGTCTGTGCACCTGCACAGAGTGAAATGTGAAATTTAAGAAAAATATATCAATAATTATATATTACTAACATCTTTATTTTCATATATTTACCAAGTCTACATCCTGGTACCTCTTAGTAACGGCCCCCGTTGGGATTTACGAAATGAACAGATCCTCGGCGCCTGTTATGAATATGTAATCTAAATTTGGAATTCTCAGAGTGTGAGAGCGATGTTTGCAACTGTCTCAAGCAAACGTTTACTTTGGTACCACGAAACTTTGCCACGTTACGTTACACTTACTCGGTTAGCTTCGTAGGGTAACATTCCTGCGGGGTTAGCGATGACACCCGCTTTGATTAAATCTTAGCTACAATCTTGGTACAGGGGCCATCGAAGCCCGCTTCATAATTCAGTTTGAAACTTTTTAATTAGCTTTATATTTGTGTTTGCAGATTGAGACTTCTCTGCTCAGTTTATCGTTGGAGAGCTTGAGGTTCATAAGTTAATAACGTCTTAATTTCTAATGGTTTTCTGGTATATTAACTAATGTAACATGGGGTTGATGCACATCACTCATTCATCTCCACAATAAATGGTACAAGAATAAGTAATATTTAATTGGCCTTAATGGTCACTTAATATTTATTGCAGTCCTTTTTTCTTTTCTTCAGCTTCACGATGTGTGCCACACATAGTACAGTAGGCAGAGAGAATTTGAGAAACTAGTGTTAAGACACTCCGTTCCATTCCCCACTTTCCGCCGAAAAGCCTATTGCTATCTAATCGATTCAAATACAACAAAGGACAAATATCATACTATTAAGGGGCTGTCCATTAGTCACGTGATGTCTTTTGTAGCAATTTTTTTTTCTATTTTTTTTTTTCAATTTCAATTCTTTTTCAACATTCAAATCAGAGAATATAATAAACTATAGTTCTTAAATAATTGCGTCGGGCATTTTAAAATATGTATTATAAGTATGTTGTGCACTGATGTTTATTATTATGGTTTTATCTACATATATTTAATAAATTTGTGTTAACTATAATTGCTAATGGAAAGTTAAGGGGACAACTTTCGTAACATTCTTGTATAATTTAAGATATAAATACACTGCAATCAAAATGTGTGTCGGAAAGATTTCAAAAAGTAACGTGACATAATGAGTTATGATATACGACTTTACACATTAAAGCACTTTGTGAATTCTATAATATATTAATATTTATTATTAAAAGTTATAGGTACTATCTTTGTATTTGAGAGTAAAATGGTCCAAAAAATGAATGAAAGTAGTAACGACGTCGACCATCATTTCGACATAAGTAGGTACCTAATTTAAATGAATGTATATTACATAATGTTGTAGTCTAATACAACAAAATTTCGATATGATGTTTAGTTTTTTGTATATTGTTCATATGTATTGGCGCAGGGGTGTTAAGCGACTGTAAGCACAACTGGTTTTGGATTTAATCCTTGCTCTACATAATGTTTAATAATTTTATATCAAGCAGGCAAAGCTGGCAAAGCGCGTAGTTCCGCTTCTTAATACGCAATGCCTCAAATTCGGCGGAAAGTCAGAAACAAAATATCATAAAGTGCTATGACACTATATATAACACATTAGGGTTTACAACTTTCCTTTGCCTACTCTGCCGTGAGCGGGATACAGCGTAAAGCTGAAATAATAACATTTTTTTTTTCAAAAAGAAAGTTATTTTAAAATTTACAATATCTACAAACACCTATTGCTCTTAAGAGTCAAATGCGCTAAGTTGGCACCTTATTTTTTCTCCACCTACATGAGACGTCGCAGGATTGCTTTCACATGCACTACGATCAATCAGTGGAAAAGGAAAGCCCACCTATTGTGAACCATCAAGGCATCGTTTTTCTTAGGACGTCCACAATGACTTGCAGGAGAATCTCCATGATCCCTAGGTATGTACGTAGGTATGTAGGGGAGTTGAAGATGCTCCTACCCCGTGACCTACGACATCGGAGCTAGTTCACACTACCGCTAAACTCACGCCACGCTCCTTGGCTCTTCAGTGGCGCTAAGACGGTACCTATATTTATAGTAAAATTAATGATATTAGTCGTAATTAATTATATTATATAATTTAAATTAACTTAGCTTCACGCTATATCCCGGGAAGGCAGAGAGAATGGAGCGCCAAACGCTATGCCACATAAAAACAAACACATAATATAATTAATTAATTCAATTATATAATATATTCGTAAAAGTAACTTCAAGTTCATGCTCGGCGGTGAAATTTACCTACTAGTCATAAGACATTCCATTCCGATGGTAAGTCCAAATTTAAGAAATCAAGAGTGATATATTGCAAGATTCAATGTCACAATGTGTATTAGAAAAAAACCATATGATTTAAATTAATTTAAAGTATCTTATAATATTTTTATATTTAATAAGTTACTCTAACAAGACGCTCGTGCGTTTCAAACCGCACGTGGTTACCGTTGTTCGAACAGCAGACACATGACGTGAATTTGATCAGACCAAACTAAATTTTATCAGTTCACCGGCCGTTTGTTACGAGAAAATGTGATTTAAGACGCTCCACAAATATTGGTGTACCTCTTGTTAGTCCGCTAGGGCACCTAATTACGTAGGCCCGTCTACATACTACATATATCCAAGCTGAATAGTAATGAATTTATTTCTGAATACCAAAGCGTTTCAAAAGCGTAAATATTTGGTACATCTTTTTTAAATTCTTTATTAACTTAATTAATTATAAATAAGACTTGTTGAGATAGTTTTCATATCGTAAAGAAAATAAGTAACATTGTTGAATACTTAATGGGTAGATCAAACAGATTTTTATTTATTGTCTTAGGCAGAAATTATTTCTCCGACCAACGATTTCAAATTAATTTTATTTTAATTACATGGGAATAAGTTTTGGTTTTTAACTATGATAAAATATAATAATATTATGGCCTGTAACTTGGTTAACTATATCATAATGTGATTCAATATAGGCGAACGAGTATAGATGGGGTGCAAGGGTATCATTCACATATTTGCTTTTCCGTATGTTTGCACAGTCGCAGTAACTTGTAGCCCTGTAGCTTCGTGTCGTCGACAGATGCGTCACATCGTTAATTAATTTAATGTTTAGATAGCAACATAATCAAGTCAATTTTAACCCCACATAATTCTCTTATACATATGTATGTAAATAAATGGAAAATATCTACATAAAATATCTGAGCATTCGGGCCATTCAAACGGAAGAATGAAAAACAGATAAAAGTAATCATGCAATTAGAAATCTCTAAATGTTTATCATAAAAAGTAAAAAGTGTTAACATTTCGATTAAATATTTTTTTACATTTTTTAAAATGATTATAAAAAGGGCTGGACAAATTCCAAAAGGCGCTGATTCAAATGTCGTTACATTTTTATACGTTTCCATGTATTTACATTATATAATAATGTCATCTTTAATTATAAAAAAGATACCTATTATAATAAATCTTTGATTTCTCCAAATGGTTACACATTTAAAATGAAATATTTTTAACCGGATCAATCGTGTGTATAGATTTTGTATATTTTTGGAAACTCAATGTTTTGATCACTTTACAGTCACGGGTGTCTACCCGTACTTTTACTACGAAAATTGTTTCATATAAAAGGTTAATATTTCATATAAAAAAACTATTTATAAGTCATTTAAGAATATATAAAAATCATGATGATCTTAATTGTGTAAGGTCTATCTATCTATCATATTGTCGCTGGGCAAGTACCAACGCGAACTAAAGTGCAATGCGCCATCTAAACTAATATCTGTGTCTGACTTTAAAAGTAAATAAGGACTGAGATATTAATTGTTCTCTAAATAAATAATTATCTTACTGTCTAAGGTAGGCTCAATCCAAAACGGTTATAACATAAATTTGGCGTGTAAATTAAATCCAAACGATTATTCTGCTCTTTTGGTTATCTTGAACGAATTAAGAACGAAATATATAAAGATTGAAGATAGTTATAGGAATATATGTGTATACAATACAATGCATATCTGTCTTATATCTTATTTTGTGACAAAAATTTTTAAATTTTCTTTACGTGGGCTAATCGATCACTATAATATGTATAATAGTATAATGTTATATTTGTATCGTTTAATGTAATGTTCTTAAAGTTATAGTAAAGAGTTTGGTTAGGTTTATATCTAGTAATCTAATATTTAGCAAAACAAGTAACCCGTGTGTAAGTAAGTATTGGATGAAATTAATCGAAGTTCGGATTATGGGAGCCGAGGCTTAATCTGGCGAGAGTATCAGGGCGCGGAGTTGTTATCTGTTTAATGTCTGGTAAACAAAGGGATCAAGGGATAAGAAGCGTCCTTCCATGCTGGTCCTCCGGCGTGGATTACTGGCATTCTGAGGAAGATTGCTGCGCACGTCCCATATAACTGAGTATATGCTTAATATAATTAATATTATGTGTGCGGGCTTAATGAGAAAAAAGAGTTTGCTGTTTACTTATGTTGAAGTTGTTCTTAGTATTTACACAAACGTATGAAAAATATTGAAATATATTTTTCTAAATAATATGTTACTTAAATACACAATACAAAGGTATATCATATATGATGCAATAATAATAATAAAGGCAATATGGACATAATAAATTTTTATTAAGTATATTATTCTTAATACATTTTATATACCTGTATAACTATATAATCTTATATAAATTATCGCAGTTCATATTAAGGTAGTAAAATTATATTAGATTGAAAGTTTGGTGGCGGTCTAGAGAATAGGTTCAGGATGGCTCAACAGGCTCAACCGCGTAATCGTCGTCTAACTGTTGTGGAACTCGTAATTGTCCACCGAGCGAGACAGCTGAGTGCTCAACGCGTCTCAATCGGTGTCGACTTAAGACTCCATGCAAATTCAATTTCGTACCCAGGCAATGTTCCACGTAAGGCCTAACCGAACGTATTATTGCTGGATTTATCTTTATTGCAGCTGTAGAACACTCAAACTAACTTCGACTGTCGAACTTACGCCATTAGTGAAGACACCGAGATACAGGATTGTTTTGTTAGGGGTGGAGTTGTAACTCTTATTGCTTTTAGAATAGCAGGGCTAGATTACTTAATCTGGGTGTTTCGATGAAAAGAAATATTGAAATCTCATTTTGGCAACAAGTAATCCTCCTTTAGTAATATTTACACAAACAACAATATACCTAGTTTAAAATAACAGCGTTATTTACAAGTATTTCATCATGTCAAATGTAATCTCGTGTTTTTGATTGGCATAAAAACATTTAACTACAAAGAAGGTTTGTATAAAGGTAACAAATATTTATACAAATATGTGAGCAATATAATTCTGGTGCTGTTTATACGCTTTGTTTTAGTATGTTAATATTCATAACGCATCAGCTTTCGCTCGTCTATGCGTGTTCATAAATTGATTCTCATAATAGGTCTACTGCTATGCATGTTTAAGTATCGCCTTATCTTTACGCATATAGTTTTCCAATAGCATCATACATAATTCACTTTAAATAGAATTCAAATATGGTGAGGAAAACGGTGCTTATGAATTTTATTACTGCATAGTGAATACTTTACTGGTTTAACGTGTTGACGTTGTCAAAGGCGAATGAAGACACTGGAATGTGTAATTCGAATTTTATACCGAAACCTTAATAGTTGTTGAAGATTGCTTTAATATTTGATTATAACATTTTTATAATACTACAATCATAATTTACAAGAAAAAAAATGTTAGTTTTAATAAAAAGAGAGAGCTTTCATCTACATTTTTGAAGAGTGTTTTAAACTGTTCATTTCAGAAACAAATTCTCATAAAAGCTATTTTTTTTTTTATTTTATTTAAATATTGCATAAAATTTACGGAAATTCGTTCAGTAGATACGCCTCTTTGTTTATTATCATTTAAGTAGATCATAAATGCGTGTTTTGTAATATTAATAGAGAATATTATTTTAATATTTTTCTTCTTGTCAAAGTGTTGTTATTTGATTAACAAAAATTTTAAAGTCAGCCGCCACGTTAAATTCGGGGGATAAATTGAGATTAGCCGCCATGTCCAATTCGGTAGATGAATTGAGATTAAAAATATACAATATGACTGAAGTATACCTACAATTTAGTTCATCCATACTACACAAAAAAGAAGCACTCTACTTTTTAATATCTCGATTGCTATTAAAAATAATATACGTATAAAAGGCAGGATGTTCGACATTGTCAACTCAGAATTCAATTTAGAATTAAATAACTTGACAAAAAAAAACGGACAAATACGACGAGTGCTCGTCTGTTATGACATAATACGCGCAATACCAACCTATAATACCCGAGCCGCACAAAAAGACATCAATTCTTTAGAAAAGCAGACGTCACAAGGTAATCCAGCGTAAAGTGTCCCAAATGACTACAAAAAGTAGCCGACAAAAGTGTTGTTGGATAAACGTAAAATGAAATTTAATAAACATCTAACAATAGGGTGGATTGTAGATAGTTTTGGGAAGATTCAGATAGTGAATGAGAGATAAGCTGGCAAAAGGTTTGCAAGCATCGCGTATGTTTGATGTCGCCTCTCGTCGTCGGACCGTGAACGTTTTAAAGCAAAATTGCAAACGCTACTCTATATGGCATCTGTTAAATGTACACTTCATATAAATAATACTTTCCATTTGATAGATTAAAGTTATATTGTAACTTTTATATAAATCTATATTATTGTATGAAATTAATATGTACATACTTACAGCAATGTATTGTTAAGTAACGGTATCATGCCATGTGATCAGCATTTTAGCTTAGAGTTAAAAATAAAAATAGGAAGTGATATTAAATGAATGCATATGAAAATAAATAACGTATGATAAGGCTATATTATTGGTGCCATATTAAATTCATCTATTTTAATATTAAGGAATGAGTTATGTAATCGTAGCTGTAGCTAATCTTATAGTTTTCTTTTGCTTAACCAGGAGGACAAATCATTTCTCTTGCTGTACAACATTTCTTTGGTATGAAAAATTTTACGTATTAAAATTTACTTACATTTTATTGTATCCCGTTTATTAGAAACCTTGCAATCATCTCTGAAGTGTATTAGAAGATAAGTATCAAACGTTTCTATTAAATTTCGCCCGAGCACAAATTCCCGAAGCGCCATATTGAAATGTTTATAATTAAATTACATAAAGACGAACGAAATTAATTTCACTGTGCGAAGTGGCGAGCGCCTCCGACAAAGCGGAAGCGCTCAAAGGTGGCGCTGCCGCTGCTTCAATCCAATTTCCCAGATGTTTTCAAAATTGCCGAGGAGTTGAATAATCACATTATAATTTAACTGTATTACATTTTATACGTTAAAGTGTTAATATTTCATTTCCAAGTTTAATTTAATTAATCCTAAAGTTCACAATCTTTGGCACGCAGTGGTGTAAATCTCTCTGATCTATCTTAAGACTTTAAAGTCTTGATTTATTGACTTGGAAGTTTTAAATTTAATACATTGTTAGACACATTTAGGGTTATATAACGCAATAATAGACATAATTAATAGTAATAAAATGGACATCTTTGTGATAAAAAAAGTATTGTATTAATAGGTAAACAAAAGTTATAAATATAAGCTTTGTTAAATATATGTCACAACTTAAATAGTGAGGTTATCTTGAGTTACCAGTATCGTATGAGCCCACATAAACCCTGAATAGTGTTTGGTGGTTGCGAACAAAATTGAAATACACGTGCGTGTGAAACCGCGACAGAAGCCAAAATCATAAGTAATAAAATGTAAATGTATAATTACAAAATCTATCACGTAATGTGCACGTTAAAAAATAAATTTATTTTCTTTCTAATAAAAAATATTATTGAGTATAAAATTAATAATTACCAATTATCTACTAAATATAATTATAATTATATCATAAGTGCCATCAAGTTATCTTTAGATATATTCTTGAGTGCAAAATACTGAAAAAGCAGCAGCAGTGATGAAATAAATTGATGTACCCAAATAATTATTAATGCCTCACGAAATTTAATTGGAAAAGTTGAATTTGTACCGCGCTCACGGCGTAGGTGAGCGATTTGAGCCGCGAGGCGGCGCCACTGCGACTGTTTACGAGATAATTAATCTCAAAGTATTTACGGCTTTAATCGGGACACTCCCGCCCGATGGAGGCAAATAACTTTCGTATGTAATTTCATTGCCACTGACTCATTAATGTTCCCCTTATATTAAGGTGTCGATATGGCGTTTATTAAAAGTTATTGTGAAATTTTAATATATAAGTTGATTGAAAAAAAATTAAGTTGTACTCAAAATAATAAACGTCACATTTATTATTGTTAAGTTGTCATAATTAGATATAAACATAGACATAATTTAATTGCAATGTATCTATTCACTAATAGATGGCGCTACATGTATGTGTTTCAACTAATAATATGAAATGTAGTTTCTGTTATCGCCACACACTACGAGCGCCATAAATAACGAATCCTAAAGCATCTTGAAAATTTTTACACATACCTTTAATTAAGCCGTTACTCAAAAAAATGCTGTAATATATAAATAAATAGTAACTTTAATTCATAGATTGTTATATTTTAGCATAGCGTAGCGCATGGGCCGTTTAAGCTAATTAACAATAGATCGAAACGACTGCAGCAACAATGAAACACGAAGAATAAATGTCAATTTCACAAACGACGAGGAGGGTTCGGTTTTAAATCGAATTCCGTTTAATAATAGTACCGCGTTAGAGTTGAACGCACTCTTGATAGTTTGATAGTTTATTGTATTGTACACATTATAAAGCTCTATAATATTAAAATGCTTTCTTGTGAATGTATTTAGGCTGTGTAACATCATATAAATTTTCATCATTTTTATTTATGTATAGTAAATGAAAACGATATGATTAACGTGATTAAATAATTAGGTTTCATTCTATTCCAAGTTCAGTTTACACTAATTAAGTTATACCCACTACATTAGAGAAACCAGAGATCATTTTTTTTTGTATCAAATATATTTTTTCTGCTTGTATAAGTAACTATGTATTAAAAAGTTGCTACTTCAACTACTTACGATTTAGTAGACTATTACGAAAAAAGCTTCTTACCACATAATAAAGCTTTGCTATTTAGCTTTCAAATAGAATCGGATGAGGATTCCAAAGTGGCATCTGATTAAGATCTTTGCTCATTGAACTCGTTTGTTTAAATCTTCAAATGAGGTAGAAATCGAAAAAAAAACGCTGTGTAATTTTCCTTTATACTTAACTTACCAATGTGTGTCTTTTAAAGTAGCTTACCGCTCGGATACTGAATAGGAATGAAATCAAAGAAATGGTTATTACATACTTCACAGCTAAACTGAATATATAAGCTTGATTTAAAAGAAATGAAAAGATTCTATTGGACATAACATACACAATACCTTCGGCAAATTTACGGTTATTAAATTTATATTTACAGAGCAATTGAGAAACGCGATGAATTACCATAGCTCTCACCATTTAAAATCATTTCTTTGGTATAACTGGCGACGGTTGACGTTATTTAATAAGTCACTTTTACTTTTTTTAATAGGGGAATTTATAAGAACACCCTGTCATTGGTGTACGATTGTAAGTTAAATTCATAACCGCCAGTGCGGTAGGCAGAGCTAAATAAATAATTAATTTTACAATGCACACAAAATAAATAACAATATTAGAAAAGAAAAATAAAGAGAAATCGCATAAAGACAGTAGATAGTATAAAGTAACATTAAAGTGAACGTGGTCAACGAGAATAATTACTAGTCTAGAGGGGTGGACACGAGTATGAGGAAGTGGCCCGCTGACCACCCCCGTTGCTCGGCAACCGCCTAATCATCATAAACATATAGCCCGCCATCTTATATGTTGGATGTTGTGTGCATATATATTATGATCATAAGATTATATTTAATTATTTTAATCGTAAAATTAAATTTAGTTATTTTAAATTTCAAATTTATTGTTTTAATATTTTCAACAATGTACTGGAGTGTTGTAATAGATATGAATATAAAATTATGATAGGTTTCTATGAAAAAAAAAAAACATCAATTTATAGTTGACGCAATATAATTTAGTATTATAGAAAGGAAATTAAACTTACATCACTATATATAACTTTGTTTAATATAAATGGCAAAGCTATAACGAAAAACGGTACACTGTCTCATATATTCGCTGTATTTTGTGTTACTTTTAAGAAATATTAAAACTAATTTAGTATTCACTGCTTCAACACTTATAAATAACAAAGATAAAGTCGGAGGCATTTTGGATGTAAGGTAATCCTTTCACTTCAGCATTTAACCCTCCGTTTAAAGTGTAAGCCGAGTGAATTTTTAATAAATTTCTAAAAGATGTCAATCGCGTGTTTTATTTTGCATAGGGCTTAGCGGCAAGGGGTGCGCGAGTACATTTCTCTGTACGTCATTTGTTTGTCTCGGGAACACCCTCGCTCTAACTTGCATCGAGACTGCACTTATTTTTGACAGCATATCAAATGATATTTTAATTGTGTACACATTGGCCATAATAAACTGACTTCGTAATAAATGGTTGAGTTTGATTTGACAAAACAAAGTTAGGGTTGCCTTAACAAAAGTAATATCAATTAATATTTTGGCTGTAAATAATTTATTATATTTATATGTATTTATCTAATAACCAATAACATTGCTTAAAAATTACGCAAGACGATGAAACAAGATTTTATTGTTAACAATTGTCTGACGCAAAACAGATGAATGTAACTGGTATTTAAGCCAAACACAAAACCGATTCAAATTATAGAGAAAGCATCGCAATCAGACCGTGTTATCATTTACGTAGGGCCGGTATTTAAAGAGCAGTCAATTTTAACTTTAAAAAGGGTAATAGATGCATGTCTTGTAGCCTATGTCTTAGGGTAAACGCTTCCGTGAGACTGGTCGGGCCGATCGAGCGATCTGACAATTTTCAATTTGTATGCTGGCCACTCGAGCCCACCCCGCACGTTCTCACGCCACTTTTACGTTTTACCTAATTATTATTTCCATTTTAACTAACTAGCACATGTTCAACGGTTAAGTATTATACGTCGTGACTTTATTGTAAAGTTGATAAGTTTTTTCTTTTTCCTGTATTATGTCTGATATTGTATTGTAAGTAATAATTATCATAAATCAATATTATTAATTTTTTTGGTAATAAGGCAAAGCGCGGGGGTGATTTCCGCCACTCAACATGCAATGCCGCGAATTCGGCGAAAAGTGGGGAACGGAAGTGGAATGGAGTGTCTTAACACTAGGTTCCCGGGTTCCCTCTGCCTACCCTGCCTCGTGCGGGATACAGCGTGAAAAAAAAAGAAAAAAAAATCGTATAGAAATTATATGCATAGGTGTCATACAAAAAATGTAAAAGCATCAGTCACAGAAATCTTTAATGGCTCTTGGATATATTAATGGCTTTAATGGCTCTTTGTATATTATTAAATAAATTACGAAAGATTAAAACTTTAATTTCCATTACGATTACGTAAAAAATAAAATAAAATAAAATAAGAAACCACTTTGCATTTCACTGATTCCGCATTTAAATTTATTATTAATAGCGTAATTAACATTCTGTAAACAATAAATTTGTTTACCTTATTGTCAGTGTAATTGTCACTTTTACGCATGTATTCAATAAATATTTTTAGTTTTTAAATTTTGTAAATAAATTATAAGCACTGAATGAATTTGTAAATATTATGTTGGTGTTTTTGATGAATGAACATAGTTCCAATGAACCAACGCTGTAACCCGGAGAGGCGAGCACGCTTCACCACCTACCTATTCAGGATGTGGCTATTATGGCAAAGGTCTAATGATCGCATCCCGCTTTGGCTCTACATATGGGTACTGCTTTTTGTAGTGTTTCTTACAACTCTTACCTCACCTTAGCATTGAAAGGCATATAACGGCGACGTCAACTAACTCATACTTCTTATGATTCATCGTAAACAAAGATTGAAATTATTCATGTTATACGGACTCAGGACGAATATCAAATAATATATTGTGATATTATAATTCCCACTGTAAATATCTATTGGATTGCATCGCATACCAGTTTCCTATTTTGTATGTGATTACGTTAACTTAAAAAACTATATTTAATTTACCTATAAACATTTACGAGTATTATTTTCCGATAAAGAGAGTCTTTATTTAAATTTTTAACTACAAATTTACAATCATGTTGAATATTAACTATTTTTATATCTCACATACCATATTGATAATAATGAAAATATTTGAAATATAATATTTCCATAAACCAACAGCTACCGCGTTTACAAGCATTTCTCAACTGCATTACAAGGACGTTGTGACTTTGTTAAAATGCCGTTTTTTTATGTTTAATTTTAAAATAAGTAAGTTTAGTATTAAAAAACAAAAATACAATATAAAATAATTTAATAATCTACTAAAACTTATTGACGTTTCGGTAAACGGCCTAATAAAGCCGAGTAATATATTTAGAAGATCGCATTGTTTTACACATATGTTCACAGTAAACGCCATTTATAGAACTACCAGCATCGAAATATAAATTCAATTTGCTATTAAAATACCGTAATCACCTATGCAAAAAAGATCGCGATACATTTATGTATGTATTGCGAGAATCACATTAGTGACATTAAAATCGTCCCTGCAATCGTTAGCAGTGTCTCTGTATGGCAAAATATGTGCACCGACTTGATTTTGCTATTCGCTCCGTATGATTTTCAGAAATGGTTGTGGCATATAGGTACTAAGGATACAATATTTTTATGCGAACCGTTTTTCCTTAGTGGCTGTTTTTACTATCATTACCTTATCTAAAGTAGGAAAATAGCTTGAGACGCTACATTCTAATGAAAGCTCGCTAGTCCGCGCGTGCCCCGCTACTCTGAGGGACTAGGGTTATCATGTCACTGTTATTATATTGATGACTTTGTAGTTCCTAAGATATTTGGGTGAGTGGTATTTTTCAGTTTCTGTAGATAGATTTTTACTTTTACTTACATAATCTTATTATTCTAAAGTGCTTCTTAGCTTTACGCTGCTATAACTACTCTGCAAATAATATTGTAGGCAGAGGGATTCTTGTATTACGACACTTTGTCCTCCAGTTTCAAGTTATCAAAATATTGCATGTTATTGATAATAGGAGTTAAGGACGCCACAAAATAATAAATTTTATTCCATGTGGTTTTTAATTGTATAAATATAAGTTTTGTTTTTTAGTAATAAATTATTAACATGAAAGTAGAGAACGCAGTGTCTTACCGCTAGATTGCTTCTGTTTACTTTACTGTATGCCGGGTACAGTATAAAGATAAAAAATATTATAACTTATTTCTGAACTAGGGACAGCCCTGTCGTGTGTAGTCGTAATTATACCTATGGCGCTCTTACTTATCTTCATATTTAAATAAAAACTTGTTTCGTTTGAAATATTTATTTCCAATTTTCAATAAATTCAAAAGTGGTTTGTAATAATTTATCAAATTTTTCATAACGTTATTTATAAAATCAATAAATATAAGGATATACTGTGTTAATCTCGAATGGATTAACCATATTTTTGTACTACATTGAGAGACAACCTTAGCAGCTGCAATGACACAAGGACGTCGTAAAAAACCACATAGTAGTGTTAGGTGCGCTAATTCGAGAGAGAGCGGGTTGGCTAGTATAGATATACGATGGCATCTTCACGGCTTACAATAGTAAACAAATGTGTCGCACGGTTGCAATTATCCTGGCAGGCGGCGCGGGCGCGGGCGCAGGGCGCGGCGGCCGTCACGCCGACTGCCGGGCGCCGGGAATCGCGCGCACATCACGCTCTGCTACCTCTGGACTTATGCTAATAGTGCCAGTGCCGCGTAAATTGGAGTGAGTTTGCTGCAAAACAAAATGCGTCCGCCTCTTTATCTTATTACTTGAGTATTGGTCGCGAAGCCACACCGTTCAATACAAACACCTTTGAAATTATAAAATAGCTTCTAAGTTAAAGTTTTATAGCATATTTTCACTTGTCGACGCAGCTAGGGGTCCAGATCCTACAGTATACAGATTGGCGGACCGGGAGAAATTCGAATACAAAAAGTGGCGCGGGAACGTGAAACCGATTAAAAAGCCACATCACGATTTTGTACGCCCTTTGCACTCACTAGATCTCATGCAAGCGCAGGATACTAGCTCTACCTGTAATATGTATAATTAAGGTGCTCTTACTTTTTCTCTTTATTTTCTCACTTCGTTAAACCAAATTATGTTTGTTAAAGTAGATTAATAGACTTTACTCATTGAATTGAGATAATGTCGTGTAAAGATTCTTATAAGACCCATTTAATACGACTACTTAAACAGTGGAAGGATTTTTTTTTATACTAATACAAATTGTGTATCGAAGTATCATGATTGAATATTCTACCGTGGATCAATAATAATAGATCCTATCAGTAACCGGTATGTGGCATCACATTTCATATAATAAGACTTCAATACATCGCACCGTGAAATGTGTCGGTACAAAAACTTAACTAACTATAACGTGTGAATCGTATTAAAAAGGTGTTTAGTCATTCGACTTCATAAACGGGTGGCATTCGGTTTGTCGTGATTAAATTTCAACCATTAGGACACCGTTACGCCGATCGATAGATATAAGCGGATAATGTGCACCTACAATAATCCGGCAAATAGAATTTCGGTTGCGAAATAGCTCTCCGTTATCTGATAATTTGGTTATGGAAACATCATTCAACGTCGACATTGTTGTTGGTCGAATTGAATATCAAATAATTATGGGACGTATTACTATTCATTTATTTGTGCTTAATTTGATTATAATTAAAATAATATATGATAAAACATATTAAGATATGCAATGTTTGCTTGATTAAAAAAAAAAAAAAAAATCCCAAATAATAGATATATAACTCAGGAAGAGCATGAACTTGATACAAATTAATCAAAACCCTTCCAAACAGACAAGCATTTAGATTGTGCAAAGGAAAACACAGGTAATTCGCATTGAACTGACACGTAGTCCCGTTAAAGTAAGCAATTTTGTTCAATTGTCTTGCGAAGCGGAGTCCGCCAATAAACAATCGCTCATATTGAATGAAAGGAAATGTCCGTCTGGAAATTAGCTCGGTAACAAGAGAAAACCTTTAGAGTCAGCCGTTTATTATATTTTAACGGTAAAAATTGTAAAAACCATGCCAAACTACCAACTAATGTATTTAACATGTTGCTTAATGTAGTTTCTATGTTTTCAAAATTAATGCTCATAAAATGTGTTTAACATAAGCTATTGTTAGAAAATTAAGTAGAAACAAAATACATTTTTTTTATTTTTATTCAAATATACTGTCACTTCTTAAGTAGTAAAGTTGAATTCTCACATAAGAAATAAGCATCAGAGAATTATCCTATTTCAAAACATTTCGCATACAAATACCTTATTTCAAGTAGAGTACGAACATTATACCAGTTGGTTCGCATTTAAATTATTCTAGCGGATCGTTTATAGGCCATAACCGAATTCGGGAATTAGCTATAAAACAACATTTGATAGGGGCAGGCGCGGGCGGTGCAATTTGAATGTTTCGCCCGTTTCAGACTCATTGGATTTCGAGGCGCGTGCACCGCGATCGCGTTATCCTCCTGCCTTGGTGCTCCATCACTGTGCTGTTTTATGATATCTAAATATATCCATAGATGCCATAAAACAACATAGCAGGTTGTGGGTTTGGGGATCAAAAATCCAGGAAATGAAATAAAAAATATATATGTCCAAAACAGGTATTATGTAATATGGATTATATTTACGAAATTTAATAAACATATTTTTGGGTGGAGGACACTATTTTTAAGCACGTGAGCTGTTTTTCATATAAAAACAAATATATCCGGCTGATCTGCCAATTTACTTCCGACTGGTTAGAAGGTAAAATATATTTCCCGTTTAAATTAGTAAAAAGGTATGAATAACAAACAAGAAACTGTGATAAATTAAAAATAAGAAACAGCAGTATACTGCTGTTATAATTAAAAAAATAATAATTAAAAAAAAAAACAGTTAATTTGTTTAAATTTTTAAGGTTGCAATGTAAATGACTCACGTACTCGTTTTAGGTAAAAGTATTTTCTAAAATTTAAATATGTTTGAAGACACGAATTCAGTATTACTTTCTTGATAATTTTGTGTTATTAAATTTACAAAAAGAATATCTGTATAAAATTAATTATTTATACACCGTCTTATTAATTTAAAAGGATTGATAACAATTATGGTGCTGAAGAATGCAATAAAATGCATGTCCCATATTATAAAAAGTATCTCATCTGTATAAGACATTGTTTATTAATAGACTCGATATTTCCATACATATAATCTGTGAGAACAGCCAGCGTGATACCACGTCTAATAATATCCACATTCTATGTACGTACCTACCTTTTATAGAGCGTGAATCGTGAGTGGCTCATTATAGAAAAGTTTCATGTTAAACTATTATCTTTATATTTTAAATTATAAACAGATATTTCTTTGCTACCGTAGATTTATAAGTGATAAGGTTATTTTAAATAGCTTAATATCATTCTAGCGTACAGGTGAATTTTTCAATTTTAATTTGATAGTAGATATAGAAAATAATTTATATTTTTTTTTATAATTTAAAACTTCAAAGGTCATATACAATTATAGGGTTTCCTACTTCAAGAGGTAAAAACTGAATCCTTTTACACTTTGTTGTCCGTCGTCCAAAATAAAAACTCGAAAAATGAAAAATTCAAAAAGTGAAAAATTTTAGTTTATCGAAGTAAAAAATAATTACAGGCTTATAATAGCTTTCATAAGAAATAAGTGTAAGCGCCCGTCAACTTCATTTTGTTAAATTATTAGATTACTCAGTTAATCCAAATATAGGGTATATAATATTATAGGGTATTTAATATATAAAAATTGAGTAAGAACTTGCAGTACAAATATAAAAAAAATGGAATTCATATAGCATGAATTGGATTCATATTATAATTAAAAACTATTAACTTATGATACAATTCGTGTAGGCATACGCCCGAAAACTTATTTTCGTCCGTTATTATAAGTTTAGATTTTTTAATTTTTACCTTGAAATAAGTAAGGAACGCTTGATGGGCGAGTATGACTCGAGCTTGACTGGTTTTTTTCGTGATGGATCTAATACCAAATTTTGTATATCAGAACTAAGACATTTTAAAACATTATTTTGGAACGGGTTTTTACCCGTGACTATCGGATACAGTAATCGCTAATTGTTGGCTTTACATTTTTTTGTATTTGTAAATTGTAGGAGCTACCAAATGCACACTAGTAAATACTTGTATCTAATGATCGAGGTCAGCCAGGAATAATATATAAATATAATTAACGTCGTGACTAAAGAAAGATCGCAGCCAACGAGGCAGGAATTATAAAGAGGAAATATCCTTCCCAGCACTTTAAATTCTAATATAGGAAAATAAAAATCAATTTGAACTCACATTGTGCTTCACGGTACTAGAGATCATTTCGTAGATACTATTAAAGTAGTCTACGTAACTATTAACATTATTGCAATATTGCTGTTACAATTTTAAATATAAACAATATAAAATTATTTGGTTATATGTTTTAAAGTATGATATGTATGTGTAAAACATTATTATAAGTATTATACAAAAAAATATTGAAAGACTTTTCTATCAATAAATTCCTAATCCTCAAAAGACAATACTTTTGAAGTCTACGTAGCACAATGGTGTATTGTTTTAATTCAAACAGTGGTTGTGGGTTCGTTGCCACTCAAGGAAACGAATTATTTTAATTTCCCCGCTTTGGTGGACAGACTGGGAACGGAACACCTTATTCGTTCTGATATTCATTACATTAAATTTGCAACAAAAACAAAAAAAGGTTAAATCATATACATGATATGAGTTTATATTTGTCTAGTTAGTATTATTTTTTTAAGATACTTGATGACTGATGGACACACACATATTAATATATAAACTATACTTTAGTGTAGCTTATAAAATATAATAATCATATAATCGAGCAACCATTTTAATGCATTAGAAGGCATGTACAAAATTACCTTAGTGTCGTTATAATAGCGATAAACACAGTCTGCAGGCGATACATTGGACGCCTCGATGGACAGCGTCCGACCATCACATGTCCGTCAGTTCTGCTCATTGCGCTTGTTGCGCAATTTGTTCCTTCTCTACAATCTCTTGCCTAGGCATCGGGAACAATCATTGCCATTATAAACTAACCGAGTGTCTTGAGTTTGAAATTACACATTTATTGTGCATTGTAATTTTGTTTGTTATAAAAATGTTTATACTCATTATTTTAATAATACTCAATAAGATTCATATTGAAAAAACCCGTCTATTTGAAAATCTGTGTATCAATCTTGAGCTTTCCTGCAGGTTATAAGCCGAATTTATAATCCAATATTCTTTTAGTTACTCTCTCTCTTTCTCTCTTCTACGCTTTCTTGGAGCACAGAAGCTCAAGTTTATCAATAATAATCAAATAATCAAGTATCTACAACCTAGGACAGACATTTATTCTAAAAGCGAGCTATAATCTATTAACAACAACAACAACAAGTATAAACAAATACATAAATATTATCAGGAAGGGAAGTAATTTACAATAAATTTTCGATGAGTATCAAAATCCCCCAACAATAAGCAAGTCAAAACAAATTAATTTTTGAAACACGCAATAGAAACACTATTAACTTATAAATTAGTTGACTTACCTGATAGGCCAGGCTTATTGTAGCAGCGGTTCGCTGCGGTTTTAAGTTTTCAAGTTACATTTAATTTTCTGTTGAGATATTATCATTTATATCACTATTAAATAAACCAATTTTGTGATAATAACAGTTATTATAATGTTTTTCTTTTTATTGTACAGTAACAATTGACAATACAATATTTTAATATAAATATAATAATTATAAATATAACTTTTTACATAAATATATATACCATACGTTCGGTGGGATTAGATGCGTGTGCCATTTTGATTTTCAGCTTCGCGCTGCATCCCCCGTACATGGCAGGATAGGCAGAGTGCTTATTATTATTAATATACTTTGTTTCGTATCCAGTGTTAAGTATTTCACTTCCTCGGTTGTGGATCGACCAACAACTTGTCGCTTTTACAGTCACACGCTTGTGCCCCTGTACCACGATAGGTTTCAATTGTAATATTTATCAACAATATTATAATGCGGAAGGTACACGTTTGAAGCTTCATGGAATGTTCTTGATATGTTAAAGCAATACCCACGACGATATTTTTGCAGTTAAAAATGTTACACTAAAAGTGACCATATATTGTTTAACTAAGTCGATTCACTTTACTTGTAAAGTCACTAGAATTAGTATCGAATACACATATTATATTATAACGCACATTAGTTTTGTTATCAAAAACTGATAAATGGAAATATTTTACTACGCTACTTCATTTAGAAAATAATATCCTTACGAGCGGAAGTGTGTAGATAATTTTTGTACACCCTGCTGAGTTAAGTGAAGGCAGCGCTAGGAAGTGGGCTCGTCTGCCGCTCTACATCACTTCCTTCGTCTCTACTTCCGTTTCCGATCAGACATGTCATACGGCCCGCCCCTTTCGATACGATGTTTTTCCAAGTACCAGCATTGATCTCGCAATTTATTTGCTTGTCAATTTCAGGAAAAGGACACGCGGCTCTTTTGCGTCCGTATCGCATCGATAAATCGTATCTATATTGTAATTGTAAATAATATTAACATGATTTGGCAATAATATATGCAGTGAAATGGTGTGAATAAAGTAAACATATTTCAAAAGATAGTACTTACTTTTGTAACAATTATTAAGAAAATGTATAAACATTTTGAACGTAACCGGAATATATTTAAGTATTATTAACACTTTAAAATTATTATATTTCTATAAAATAAATAGCAACTATATACTTTAAATATAAATACTTTTAGAATTTCCTAATTCACACTTGCTGATCATAAAAGTGTAAACGTAGCACTTTGTTTATGATTGTTTTTGTTTTATCACGATCATCTACGACGACGCGTGAAAACTGTTGACGTATTAAATAATGTAGCGGAAAGGACAGAGGTTATTAATTTGATGCATAGGCCAGATAGCCGCTAAGACCGAAGCGCATGGGGTGTGATCGAACATGTGGACAATCTTTCACGCTCATCTGTACGCTCACCCTTTATTGATCGGTACCCTTGAAAGATATAATAATGTGGATCAGAAAAATGTAACAATATCTAAGTATAAGTAATTTTATATTTTTTTACAATAGAAATATTTTGATTATAATATATTATAAAAATTCTGCACTAGTACTGTGTATAAAGGCAAACCCAGGGAATTCAGTTTGCGGCGTTGATTTACGCTACTCAACATACACTACCCTAAATTCAGTGGAAAGTCAGCAACGGAACGGTGTGTGTCAACGCTAGGTCTCCAAGAAATGTGAATACCAAAAAATCTAAGACAGAATAGAAATATGTAGTACAATATAACAAATTTATAATAAAATTATCCACACTACTATTTCATCCCGTTGATTAGAGTCCAAGCGAGGGCGCGGGGAAGAGAGCGTGAAATTGTCTGCTCACTTCTGTAAATATAATTTCGGCGACAAAAGGACTATAAATGATATACTCAGGGCGCGTCATATTTCTTATTATACGTTTTAAAATTACCCCCACATGTTTTAGAGCCTATCAGTGTGAGCATCAGTTGTTTTCAACTTGTTAAACACATATTATGTAAATACAATTTTGGAGATTGATTGATACAAGAACAGAATTAGTTATGAATATAAAATGTTAATTATACAATTTGGTTTAATAGGTACTCTGAGCGTAGTCCAAACTGTAACATTAGAGATAACTCATAAAGGTTTATTAAGCTTTAAATAAAATTAAATAATAAACATTGGTAAAAATAAAATAATATATATTTTATACTTTATAAATAAATAAAATGAATTAAAGTAAAAGGTTGATAAGTTATACAATACTCTTGATTAATTGTGCCTCCAACGTTTTAACTTTGTCCTTAAAGTTGGCTCGCGTTATTGTATAAATGCACTAGGTTGTGACTAATGGAATCACAAAATAAATTCAAAATGTAAATAGTGTAACGGTGAAATGCTAATAATAAATTTCTCCATTTTAATAACTGTTACTGCGAGGGGAGCTTCTGGCCTGTTAAGTCAATATAACACTTCCATTACTCCAAATTAAATTCCTCGGGGAGAGAAATGAAGTTTTTATTTTGCGCAGACAAAAGCCCGGAAGAAACTGCCCATGTAATACTTTTAATAAAGTCCAAGCTATAAAAAATATCCTTAATTTTTGAGTATGTAATAAACTATAATAGATTTTTAATTATTTTAAGATGCTTTCAATGTAATTCTATAGGGCTTAACCAAATCGTTAATTTTTTTATATCACATTTCGTTGTTAAAAATTAATAAACTTAGCGTCATTAATGAGTTTTTATATGTTACATATTATTCGCTTTTCATTTTTTACATAAGATTTTACAGGCTTTAAAATATAAGGAGCTTAAAAATTCGATTAGGCTGAATAGCTAGCAAGTGTGCAAATCGGGTGCGATGGGTATTAATATTTTAGGGAATTAATCATCATAATCCGTGCGACAAACAAGTCACCCCCAAGAGCGAAGAATATAATGAAGTTGTCATTTTTTAGCTTGCACGGTGCAAGGGGGAGGCTGGAGGAAATCCAAATTGAATCATGCGGCGAGGGAATTGTGCTATTATGTTATTAAACAGAGGAGCAGGACCCCGTTCAAGTTATTTTTTATCCGGAGGGCGTCGAGGAGACAGTTAACAGTTTTCACAATAGAATTATGATATAATTTGACACAACAAAGGCGTTTTAGTAGGAACTCTGCAACGGGTAATTTAATTTTGTGAATGTAGTCAGTCAGAATTTTAGTAAGAATGTAATGACGTTTTTTGTAAATAAATAAATTTAAATAAGAACTTGTAAGTTTAGGTTTTATAATATATTATTTATTAAATAGTTCGTTTATTTTACTAATTGGGCCATTGTGACATTTCGGGACATAATCTAACTTGAATGATAATAAGTTCTATTCCAGCCTAAGGAGTGAATTATTTTTATTTCCCGGCTCTAATAAAATGTCTCGTATATGTCAGATATCAGACAGGAAGCTGAAAACGAAGTTCCTTAATATTAGGTTCCTATGGTTAGTTTGGTTTTCAAAATACAACTTGAAGCTAACAAAAAATGTAACTACTTTATTTTCTATACTTTCTGTGTTATTTTCTAAATACTATATTTATCATAAACTAATTTTAATATTCAGAATTTTGTATCTGTGTTTTAGGTTATAAATGTTTAATTTATTTTCTTACCCCATTTACTTATATCCATTATCCAATTCTATATCACACTCAAAAGAGCTAAGAGTGAAATGAAAGCTTTTATCCATATGTCAGAGAGAATACTTACAGCGGCTTATTGTCACCCCCGCTAGAGAATTTGATAAAGCGTGTGCGAATATTAACAAAAGGAATATCTTGTTAAATTGATATTGCTCGCGAGTTCAAGCGAATTGCAACTTTAATTACGCGTTTTTGAGGCAATCCAGGGCTACATTTCACTGAAATATGAAGTACAGTTAAGTCGTTTATATGAGATAGGCGTGAAATTGTCTCCGTTGGAAAATGTATAATTCAAAGGGGAAGATTAAAATATTATCCATGTTAAGTAAATATTCAAATGAATATTTTCCGTGTTAGACAACAATGAGCGCTTTTGCCGGGCGCCTAGGGGAGTCGCGGTAATTTAATATATATATAGCTACCTACGGGTATCTATAAGTGATCATTCGTTAAGGGATGACTTTGTTGTAATAAATTATAAGTGCGATTTGGGATTTGAACAAATTAATCGGTTCTTAGCGAAATAAAATGAGTTGACAAGTGTTTTTGATTGAGTGAAATATTTTTAGCACATTTGTAATGAAATATATAACCATATTACCAAATATCAGGTAAAATCAATGATGCTCGCTTGATGATTACGGGATTGATTTCTACTCGAAATAATTTAATATTTAAAATACTTTCATTCAAATTCGCTATAGTGCGGCAATAGGTTTAGCAATAAGCGTTTTTTGTAGTTTTTCTCTTTTCATTTTGTTATTGACAGATGATTCCTGTAGATAAAAATAATAATTCCTCAAACATGTTGTTACATTATTGATTCATCAATAATTTAGTTTTTCCCAGGATTTCAACCTACGTTTGAAGTTATTAAATCCACAATGCATACTGGCTTTTATTTGATTATATTATGATGTTTATAAATATTTTTAACTATAAATGAGCAAAAATATGGATAGTGATGTACCATAGGTTGCTTTCAGTTTTTATTCAGTTTATAATTAGATTTATTAATCTCTAAACAATATGCGTAACATTGTAACGTGCATTCGACAACGTGTCAAGTAAATTATACACTTGCACCCTCGTGCCCCATTGGGAGATGGGACTCCATTATTGTTATAATAAAATGCCATCTCACAGCGTCACACTATGTACAGAGGACTAGATCTCAACGATTGTGAAAAAAAAAAAAAATGAAAGAAAAAAAATAAAATACGACATTGAAAATATTTGTATGATTAATAAATATTTATTTCTAATTTGTTTAAATAAATTGCATGAACTAATAATAATGTAGGCAGGCTTTTTCCAGTATTCCCGCATAGGAAACCAAATTCATAGATCGTCGTTTTCCACTTTTGGCTTAATTTCAAAATATACCAACTATCCTTATACGTTAATATAAATATATATTACAGATAACCTATATGGGTTAAATACTATTTATGACTACAAAATACTAAATTAATTTCGATTTTAATCAAGTAAAGTAAAAATATTGCGTAATTTAAATATGTCTAATTAATATACAATTTCACCAGTGGGTGTACACGGGGGAGTATATGTTTATATGTTTATTTTAATACGCGTGTCGCGCGTATAGTACGGAATTTATTACGACCCTCTGGTGGATTAATGCGATACGGAAAATTTGAATTCAGAGCATTAGTTCGGATTGGTAGCTTTGAGAGAAGGCGGTAAATAGGTACCTATCATAATGATAAATGATTTATACACTTTTTTATTATAAATAATTATAAAACATTGAGTTACAGGGAATACGATATCGATATCAATAATAAAACTTTATTTTGCTAAAATAAGGCTTAATACAAAAGCGATTCTGTAAATAACTTGTGACATAGAAATTGATAGCACATGTAAGTGAATCTATTGTTTTCCTCAGATCTTATTTGAGGATCGAGAACCACGGATGTGCCATGATTTATGACCACTAATAACAAGAAAAACTGGCTATAATCTATTTTCTCTCGTATACAAATCGGTTGAACAGAAAACCATAAAACACCACACACAAAGAATCTTTATGTAAACATAACATGCATTAAAAAGCGTTATATCTGTTGTTTTTAGTCATTTCGAGAGCCGTTAATCAGAACAACTGTTTGTATTGCATTGAGGCAGCCGGTAACTATGACTCGATAGTACGAAGTAGTAACCAATACACATACATACTACGTCCGAACCTTTAAAAGTTCAAAAAGACAATTAAAAGGCGGCGGGTGATTTTGTTTGAAAAGAACAAATTAAATTAACATGGCTTATTTTCCCGCTTGATCCAAGGGAGACAAATAGTCTAAGTAAAATTTATGTATCGGAATCAAATTCAATTTCGCCTTTGCATTTTTTACTCGATTTTTTAGAGCCGTATAACTTTAACGTCTATCGTTAGGAGTATTGTGGATATGCCAAATTGTATTTAGAATTAGTTATAATTAATAAAAAAATTAAATTCATATTTGGTAACTGAATTTATCGAATAAGTTCTCATTCCCATTCTCATTCGAGATAATAAAATACTTAATATTTTCATTACTTCGCTCTGGCAAAGGAGCAAAGCGCGGTGTTGAATTCCGACACGCAATGCCTATACAATATTAGTGGAAACGGAGATTTCTTTGCAGAAATGGAACGTCTTAACAATCTGTTCACAGGATCCGTATGTCTACCCTGCTGGGCACGGGATACGACATTATTATTTTTTTTAGCTTCACGCTGTATCCCGCACGAGGGTAGGCAGAGGGAACCCGGGAAGCTAGTGTTAAGACACTCCGTTCCACTTCTGTTCCCCTGTCTGTTCTGTGATTACAGTCACACGCTTGTGCCACTGCGCCACAGGGATACGACATGAAGCCAAAAATAAATATAATATTTATTTTTCACTGCCCTAGTATGTTACTTTTTTCCATTTTATTTTTATAAATAACTTTAATAAATTAAAACAACCGATAGCAGTAATACTTTCTCAATCTTGTGAGTTTGTTGTCGCATAGGATTTTTCTAATCTTCTTTAGCATCGTTTATATTGATTATAGCGCTCCTGCCTTATTTATATTCAGCTGGAGTTTTTTCATCACGCCCTGTGCTTAATATCGCAATTTGTGTCGTAGTTGGCGTAAACTGTGGGGACCTGTCACCTTCCTTTTAGACAGCCAGTCTCTCTCTGGAATCTTCCTTTTATTACTGGTCGTAAACAAAAACAACCAAATAAGCCTAAGTTGTTTTATATACAACCGTTTGTATTTAATTATAGAATTAATATTTAAACCTGAAAATAAATATTTTTTTTGTAATGCTGAAATATTTTTGTAACGGTAGATATGCAACGGAGATACATAACATCTATATTGCTATTTGGATGCTTTGAAATATTATGCCTTACATTCTCCAATCGGATTTGAAAGCGCTTAAAAACTATGGCGCCGCAGATCAATTAGTTCCAAGTAATAAACAAAGCAAATATGTCCGTTATGAAAAGAATTCGGCTGCCTGGAGATTTCTTTTGATACATCAATCAAAATCATACACATAATGAAATCATCATTTGGGTGGCCATAGAGTGGGTTGTTCCGAGAATTAGAGTCCGATGTGCACCGCCATTATCACATTCCTGATTTATTAATTAGAACTTAGATAGAGAGACCAGAAAACAAAGGCGAACGATTTTTGAAGCAGTCGCTGAGCTATTTGTATGAAATATATAACTATGAAAGCACTTCTTAGACTTGTGTATTCTACAATCCTTCATATTCATCATAGTTTTCATTTATGTATGAATTTAGTAGGTACTTGATAAATATATTACGAGTTTTATGGAAATAGTCTCGTAAAAAGTATAATGGAGTATGTTTATTAGCTTACTTGTAAATGCATTTAATTAAATTCACGTTTTACGAGTTTTAGGCCAAAATGAAGTATTTTGTGGTAGCCTTGATATGCGTTAAAATTAGCTTCTCTAATGGTTCGTCTAATAATATTCAATATATTTCTAATTAAAAATATGATTAAATTTTATTAACATTTTAAATAGTTACAGATTATAGAAAACACTACGGACTTAGTTTTTACAGTCAATGTGGAGAATATGTAAAAACTTTCAAATGTATGACAGCTTGCAAAAGCATCGGTTATCAAGTATTTAGACTGAATAGCCTATGCAAGTGTAGTTGTCACGAAATGAAAACGAGTACTGACTTACCTTTTTTTAAATGGAAGACAAATGGGACCACAATGAAAATACCCAAAACGTTTAGTCCACGACTTTATCATGTAGTAGGAACTTTATCACCACCTACTACAATAAATTCTGAGGAAGAGACTACTAGTTCTGACAGTGTATCTAAAGATGCAAACACTACGTGCCCGTCTTATAGCAAAAATGATAATACTACAACTGTAAGTTTTACAGCCACTGGAAATGACAACCAAACTACAAATTTAAATACTACTGAAAATGTGCCAACAACCCCTACATAATGTTAATTACTGATTTATTTCAAATAAAGACAAATAACAGATGCTCATATTTATTCTATTGTTACTATTCTTTCCTATATCTCTAAAATAAGATTCTCTTTATGTTATGTCACAACGTCTTATTTGTTTTCTCTTAAAATTTAAAATAATTACAAATACATATTTACTCAAAGGCATTCAAAAACGTGAATGTACATTTTTGGGTCAACTGACTGTGTAATAAATATTAAATAAAAATATACCACAAATTATAAATCAGTAAATAAGTAACACGTGTATATTTTTTTATGATTTTTTTATGTACAATACGGAAAGGGTTTTAAATCATTTGAGATGCACACGAGGGCGAAGCTCAGTTGGAAATATTTAATATTAGATTTTTACTGATTGTAATTATGGATTTGTAATTACTTTACCGTAATTATGGTTACTAATTATAAATCTATACGAGGTATCGATATACATTATACATGTTCAGTTTTGATAATGGATGTGGTAGTGAGGATATCATGTATTTTATTACAATTTATATATATTACTAAGAGTCAAAATTTTACATCCAAAATAGGTAAGGATTAATTCTATTCATATAGTAAACCTGTATACATGGAGAACACATTAAAAAACATTTATATTTTTAAAGCACAAAAGCTTAATAGAATAAAAACGGCATGTGCACGTTCGCGCAAATTTAATTCATATTTGAGAGAAGATATATTTAAAACTAGCGTGCTACCTACCCGCGTGACTTCGTTCGTTTGAATTATGTGAATATTTGTTTAATATTATTTAAGTCTATTAACAAAAAAATAAATTAATCAATTGTTTTAGTATGATTGTCTGTACTAATAGTATAGATTTACTAAATCTATACTATTAGATTAGTAAATCTATATTATAGTAGAGATAGAGAAATATAGCACTTAATGAATCGTAATTTATATCTTATCTTTCAGTGTTATTTACATAAATATCGGTCCAGCTGTTCAGGAGATCAGTCCGATAAAAGATAGCTACAAAAAAAAAATTTTTATATGTGTTTTTGTACCATAAAAATAATAATATACACTTAGAAAACATAATATCCTTCTCTGTTAATTTAATCAACCGTGTGCACTGCTTGTTGTAAACGGCAGAGGGCCTAGTATTAAGACACTCTTTTCTGTTTTCCACTCTCCACCGAATTTGAGGCATCGCGTTGAGTGGCGAATCTCAACGCCACACTTTGTATTGTTACTGAAAATATTAAATATTTCATTTCCTCAAATAAGGATCGAATCCACAACCTGTCGCATTTACTGTCACACCTTTGTTCCCCTACGCCACGCGAGGCTCATATTTTTAAAATAGCTCTGTAAAAAATAATTTCATTAAGAGGCAAATATGTTTCAGTTTTTGCGCCGTCGGAATTAACAGGCAACAATATCTTGGCAAATAGTAAGTTATTATTGGTATAAAATTAAAATTTTGCTTTGAAGTACTTTAAATTAAGTAGAAAAAAATATTAGGGTCGTCGGTCCTTTTTTTTTCTCTTTTAAGATATTGTATATAATTTTAAGTAATTAGTTAAGTTAATAATTCGTTTTTGTGAGGAGATGAAATACTAAATATTTTCAATTTAAATATTTAATGTTTCATTTTTGCGCTCTGGTAATAAGGCTTTGAGTACCGCCCCTCAACACGCAATGCCTCAAATTCGGCGGAAAGTGGGGAACGGAAGTGAAACGGAGTATCTTAAGACTAGGTTCCTGGGTTCCCTCTGCCTACCCTGCCTCGTGCGGGATACAGCGTGAAGCTAATAATTAGTTAATAATTAATATCACTTATTAAGTAATTAGTTTTAACTTTGAGCATTAGATTTTATTTAATACTCAAAGTTAAGATATTATTTTTTTTTTGTTTACACCGACAGTTTATGTAAGATAAAAACATAAAATTTAATTATATCTGTTACTCAATAATTTTACAGATTCATTGAAATTATTTTTGCGGTATGGATTTCATCAGACTTCGGAGTGTCAAATCTTCGAAAAATCCTACCTTTGCATTCAAAAGTGCATAGATTTGAATTATGACGTCGCTTATTCAGATAAATATTGTTTTTGTACTTGCTATGTCAAGACAGAAAAATCCAAACATTTAAATAAGTTTGGTGATTTGACAACCAGATGGAGATTAGGTGCACCAACAACATCAAAACCTGCGTGGGCGCAAAAAACTAAAACTCATAAAGCAGATTCAATAACACCAATAACCGAAAAAAGTTATCAGGTGACTGACCAGGAGACAGTATCTAATACTGAACTTGCTGTGAATTCCACAGAAGCTAATATTCTTAACGCCACTATTGAATCCAATACAATAATTGCGAATAATTTTACAAAGTCTAATACTTCTATTAGTTCCAATACAACTGGAACCGATACTACAATCTTCAGCAATACAGCTACTACCTTAAAATAAATATAACCTACGAAAAAAATATTATTCTGTTATTCCTTGTCATTAATTTGCAGTTTTTTTTTAATATTTTCTACTTGTCGCATTTTGTAGGATAGTGAACGGACCAATTTATTTTATAATAAAAACTATTTTATTACAGCATTTACTAGAATTATATGTATCATGAATGTAACATTTTTGTTGAAAAATATATTATAGATACGTTCCAATCGTGAGCTGAATGTCTACGAGGACTTACGATATAATTATCAATACATTCTGCTTAATGGCAACATTAAGGAAATAATTTCTTGCCTTTCGTAAAATATTAGTAGTACCCCACATTGAAATTAACACCAAAATTAGTCGTTACATTGCTTATTTTTCTAAATACTTACACGTTTGTTAATAATAGGTATATAAAAAAATATTATGTAAAGTTGTTAAACAAATATTATTTATAAAGCTAAAATAGCGAAAAAATTATAGAATAGTTGCAGTGGTTTTTAAACTTGAAAACATTTGATAAAAATAATAATTAGAGGTAATAGAAATATTTACAGCTTTACAGTGTGTCTTTCCCATAGGAGGATAGGCGGAGGAAATATACAGTTCGGTTCCTCACTTTCCACTCAGTTCAGGGGGTATTACGTGTCAACTGACGGAATTCCACTGTACAATTTGCCATACTAGAGACATTAAATATTTAATTTTCTGGACTAGGATCAAACGCAGAACCTACCACGTCTATCAAGTCTTGTTGTCTTGTCTGCCCCTGTGCCAAGAATCACCTGTGTCAATTTGTGGTCGTAATTACTACATATTTATTATTTTAATAATACGCTCAATATTGTTAACTAACAATCGATATAGAATCTATTTCCTAACTTTTTTGGTTAGTTTACTCAATTGACGCCATCTGTAAACCAAACTTTTTTCCAATACCCAAGTGGCGTAATGCGAGAGTGACGGCTATGACGTATCACTAAGATTTTTTTACCAATACACCAAGAACATAAATATGCTTTTATATCAATATATCAATTTCTTTTGTCAAGTTCGACGTCTGAGGCAAAACTGTTATACTTACTATAAACATTTTCATGATGTGGGTAACACGAGCCTTGGCAAATAGAAAAATTGCGAAGGGAGAATATTTTAAAAATAATTTTGAAGAACACTTATAGTATAAGTGAAATAATTTCATTCACAAGAAATATTTTGGTAAGCCTTAATAGCGCTGTCACTTTATTATCAGCGATAAGCTCGATGTAAAATTTATAGTTGATTTCCTATAGACATCGTTATACTAAATGATATGGTAATCGTGAAATAAAAAATATTGAAGAGATTATTAATAATAAAATACAAAATAATTTGTGATTATTTTTATTATCTCGATATTATGCTCTTATCATATTAGAATTTTGCCGTTTTTTTTGCCGTGTGATTCCGGCTTAGAATAGGATCACTCTGGTACTGATGGTGTCGTAAGAGGCGACTAAAGTGCGTGTGGTAGAGTCACGTTGCCAGTAATGGCAACACGCATGGGCAGACTCGACCGGATTATTACCACCCCCGGCATTTAAAACCGGCGTTAAGTGGTTGTTGTGTGGCTTTGGCCACTGCGTTTCGCATTAGGTAATGCCGGGCCCCAGTGCCCTTCCACTTTAAAGGACGGCAACGCTCCTGTAGCTCCTCTGGTGTTACTCGGGGCCGTGGGCGACGGTGATCACTTACCACCAGGTGACCCGTATGCTTGTTTGCCGCCTTTAATAAAAAAATAGGATTATAAATAGATAGATTGGTATAACGTGATTCATTTAGATGCATAAAGGGTTCGATTCTCACTCGAGGTATTTATTTAATATTGTCATTTCTTCGCTCTGGTAACGAGGCAATGCTTTGCCTACAAAGTTATGTGCGGGATACAACGTAAAGCTAAAAAAAAAAGAAAATAATAGAAGAATAAAAAATATTTGATATTGAGCGCCATGTCGCTTTTCATAGTTTTGGTCTTTTGTCACCAAGGGTAGAACTTATAAATCTTACGATGACCCTTCTTTATGGCAATAGTGATACACACAGTAGGTCAGCCGGGACGGGGATGGACGCAATAAAATCTCGATTGTCGATATTTATTAAAGATTGACCCTCGTTTTTCTATAATATTTATTGATGTTAAATATTATTTATTCTTTTGATCTTATAACAGCTGTATGTATTATTTTATTGCTGTAATGTTATTTCAACACATTAATTGTACATTACAATTATAAAAAGTCACTGTGTATACATTTGGAAGTGTCAACGAGAAGTGCAAAATTTAAGTTTGCATAGCAGTGCATATATCCATGCACTCATTATACTCGTATATGAAATAAAATTCAGATATAGGATTGTAAGTTTAATCAAAAAAGGAAATACTATGTATGTATCTTTAGTTGTTCTTATTTGGTGGCAAATTTCCTCTCTGTACGCTCACTGAAAGTACGAGTACTATAAGATTTTGTCATGCGGCAGTAAGGAAACATAAATGCATAATGCTGTATCTTTAATTACGTTGACTTAGAAATTTGATTATAATGTTAGGAACTTAAAACCTTCTAAGAACATTTTGTTTTCCGTCTGTCAGTATGTCAAGACCATTTGTCTCGAGATTCAATGGTGTTATTTATTAGAATTAATCTCAAAAATTAAGACCATTGTCCCTTGCAGCACAAAAAGAGTCAATCTTGAGTCAACAATCAAAATTTATTTATAATAAAGATGAAAATTATTACATACTTATAATGAGACGTGAAGAGTTGTGGGTTCGATCTCCACTCGAGAAAATAAAATAATATTTTCAAATTAAATACTTAATGCTTTCATTTACTCGCTTTGATAACTTTTGTCTTGTAACCAGAGCCAGTTTTGAGACCAAAGAGAGAAGAAATAAAAACATTAAATTATTAATTTCCGCCACTCAACACCTAATACGTCAAACTCGCCGGAAAGTGGGGTAAGGAACAGAGTGTCTTAACACTAGGTTTCCAAGTTCCATCTACCTACCCTGCCACATGCGGGATACAGCGTGAACCTGAAAAAAAACATTTAAAATGAGTGCAGTCTGCAAACATTCGGCAAACGTCGGCAAATTAAAACTTACACAACAATGCTATCTTTTTGGATATAATCAGACTCATGAAGGATCAATCATATAAACTTCTAATCCACTAGTATTGTTCAGCCAGAAATTGAGTCATAGGTAATGAAATGGTAGCCTCCTTTTATCTGTCTGCACACAATCGAGGGCAAAACAAGAGGAAAGCAAACAATAAATCCTCCTACATAAAAATTGCAACAACTTTGTTCATAATACCGATAGAGGCATCATCAAAAGTTGGTTCGGTTCGCACCCTCGCGCCCATTCGTGCAGAGATTACCAATAAATCCAATACGGGATAATTGGCCCGCTTAAGTCTGTTCTATCTTTCTACTTAGTTCAGTCGTCAGAATGCCAGCTCAGGCCCCTTGGGAGAGTCCAGTTCTCTCTACTACAAAGACCTATTAATGCCAAACAAAAATCACCTCTTGACCTTCATGTTACGAATGAATTTCAGCTGCTAAATATGAGAAAGCAACACAGCCGGTTAATGAAGAAAGTATATCAATACACTAAATTAGATGTTATTATTCTCTCGTTTACTGTTGTTGTATTTGTTTGTATAAAATATTTTTATCCATAATTTTGAAACGAAAGTAAATTTCTACGTTATTTTTCATAAATTAATGTTCTGGGGTTCTTAAATTTCATTATCGTAGTGTTACTGAGTGCTGTAACTTTTTTTTAATTTTATTATTGTGTTTGAAAAAAAAACAATGTAATTATTCTTTTTTTAGCTGACGCAGCATCTCGCATATAGCAGAGAAGTCAGAAGGGGCCTGAAAACCTAGTGTTAGGACACTCCGTTCGTACTAAGAAAAATTTCGCCGATTTTTTTAAAAAAAAGTGTATTGAGTGGCACCATCGCCATGCTATTGTGATAGATAGAATGGCGATAGTTCTGCCACTCAATTATATCGAGGAAAAGAAGACATTAAATATTACATTTCCCAGAGTTGGCATCGAAACCATAACCTTTCGCGTCTACAGTCGCAAGCATGTGCCTCTGCGCCACGACGGGCCTCTTGTTTTTTTTACTTAAAAACCCTATCATAAGTATTGACAGTAGATGTACGTAGCATGATGGACATAGGTGTCGTTTTTCCCTCTCGTCTAATGGATGAGTATTATTTAGTGCGAGGGTGGCAGCGATTTGATATTCGCATCAGACGGCCCTCGGGACCGTTGTGACATGATTCTGTAGCAAAACTACTAGCTTTTTATAAGTTAGATATGGGAATGTGCTTTGATAAATCGATCATGTGCCTTTTATAATGTCCACCGTAAAAGTGAAATAGGGGTCTACCCTTGCTGCAATCGCTCTGGTTTTTTATAAATCCTTCGACAAACTAGATATGTATCGTTAAAAATATTTTTTAGTATGCCTATTTAAATAATGCATAAAAATAACAAGCCACCATGATAATGTTATAAATGATAATTTCTTAAAAATTAAAAATATGTTTTTTAGATCAGACTTTTAATCGGCAGTTATGAATAAAAAAGGGTAAAATTACACACAAAAGATATGCCTTTCACCGTTCACCCCATGACGAGCTGGAATTACAACGTCAGTCAAAGCGGAAAAATCCTGTTCCGAAAAATTAGCCAGCAAAATTCCGACAAATAATTAATTCGGAATAATCATACAAAACGATGCGAGCAGGATTCTCGGGCATTATTACCATTCATTTCAAATCAGCCGTGTGAAGGCCGGGAGGGTGAGGCCTCGTCGACCTGAATAAGCATACATTTTCCAATCAGGGCACGTATCATTTAACTCGCTATTAAATTCGACTTCTTCCCTTCGAAATATCATTATGTCAAATGTTAAGGCTCGTCGTATGTAAGCAACCTATCAGTAATTCAATTGAGTTCCAAAATTAATTTGTCCTATCGAAATGTCAACAGGAGAAAAGACATGACAAATGTTCGAAACGCATTTACAGATTTTGGGGTTTTAAGTTCAACTCACTTAAAACAACGGTATATTTTTGGTGATTATACTTATGGTTATTAATTAATGTTAATTGTGTGTGAAAAACAAAATTATTTTTTAAAGGAGGCAGTGCGTCTGAAATTCATAAAAGATCTTTTCGACCTAAAATTTATTGTGTGGAGAGCATTCAGATGCCGAAAAAGGAAGCGTGAATGAATCGTTATACCTACTCAGAAATACGATTCATAAACGCCGTCATAACATTCATGCTTAAGACCTTTTACAGTAATTACTCGCGCGGAGAGCAAGCCGGAGGGATAAATTAGAGTATTAAATTTTTATGAAAGAAGTCTTGGTCGTTTCTTACAAATCCACATTAATTTCATTGAAGCATGCCAGACATATAAATTAAAGTGTGTGATTCTTTGTGTTTCGCCAGTTTTAAACGTAGTCCTTTAGAAATTTACATTTCTTTGCTCGCGTAAAGTGTTAGAACATAGATAAGAGCTATTTATGAATACGGATCTTTGTAAAAAGATCTACGTTTGGTATATTTTTGTTTCATTTTCGTCGGCCCTGTTAAGGATTACGTACGTATTGTTGATGGATTAATAAATGTGATATTTTAAAGAGTAACATGTCAGTGCGGTGTCATCAGGCCACGCGCCACGCACCTGACGCGACACCCGAACTCCCTCATTTATTAAATTAATAACTCGAACTGAACACCGTCGTTATCCATTTAATTGGAGGGGTGACAAGCTTCTCTTTTAACGCTTTACCTAAGCGTTTAGCTAAAGCTCTATGAAAAGTGTTAATTTAAATAATCGACATTGAAATGCCTGATAATTTGAGCTTGTTCTTTTTGTTTCGATATTATTTTTAATTTGCATAATTTTGATACTAATAACGAATTAAACGATCAAGCCTTTATCACAACTCGGGCAGAAGGTATCAAAAAGTATAATTAGCGCTAACGGTAAAATTTCGTTGTTTACAAACATATTATTTGCCTGCGCCAACGAAGCTTAAGGCTATATTTTACTTAGAAATTTAAGATATATAATTAAGAATTTTGCTAGCGTAATAATTTTGGAATCTCCTAATGAATGATATCAAGTTTCGGGTAATTATTGCCAGGGGCATATTGTTATTCTTGTTATTAAATATAAATATTAGAATAGCTTTTAAAAATAATGTACTCAGTCCTGTTTAATGTAAGTAATAAACCATGATAAGAGAAAGGTTAAATATTTTTTATACATCTGAAGTATTATAATAGTAATAAATAATGATCTGTACCTTCATACATATGTATTTATAAATGTAGGCATATAAATAATAAAGTAATGAGTATCGGTGAAGACCTTGGCGCGCGGTGTTCGTTTCACCGTGTGTTGCTGTTGAGGCCCTACAATCGCTAGCGTGATACAAATATACACATAATTTTAATGCTGGGGTGAAGCATTAAAAGTCAGGGATCAAATGCCTTTAATACTATGTGAAGAAACTATAGAGTAGCCTTTATGTTGAATATCTACATGGTTTTTACATAATTTTTGTATTATTTGATTCGTTACAATGAACTTAATAAATCTAAATTTAAGACTTTCAGTACATAAATATATATAGTATGCTGTAATGACAAGTTGTTATATACAAAATCAAGAAAAAGTAAAGCAAATTCAAAAAAAAGCCATTATATACTTAGTGGCCAAGTTCCTTTTTACAGTGATAAAAATTTACGGTATTTTAATTTGAATTTTATAGTCAAATAATATTGTATATTTAAAAATTAACATTATATGTAATCTCCATAGTTTTTTAATAACAAAGTATAAGGCGTTTATTCAGGCAGGGCGCACGCGACGCTCACGGCTTACCTGCGCCGACTTACTTTAATCTCCAATCATATTCACTAATAACACTTACAGTCAAGTGCCACTGAGTAACATTATAAGTATATTGTAATTACCTTGCTACACATTAGCTTGCTATAATTTAAATATACCTTTTATGGTCATTTGATATGTGTCTGACTTAAAATATTATTGTGAATTCAAGTTTGATATTGTTTTTATTTATTTAACGGGTACATTATTCTGTCATTTACCTATAACGAATAAGAAAATTTTAAAAATACTTGCATTATAAAAACTGTTTATCGTATTTGGCTAATTTATTGGTTTTGTCATTTTTCTCTGAAGACTAATTGATGTTTATACGAATAAACTTAGGTAACTATTGAATGAAAGATTTTAATACAACTTCGATTAGGAGAAGGAGAATAGTGGTTTTCATCATCATCATAATTGCTTCATTAAATGTAACTTCAAATTTAGAATTAATGCATATTTTATTTTCTATAATCGGGTTATAAAATCCTCATAAAATGATGTCAATTACATATGATGATATTTTACGTATCTAACATTTAACATGGAAGTAGTTTTAATTTTCGCGTTAAGTACATTAGTTGAAACCTTAAGGATCATTTACAAAAATAGAAGTAATGAAGTGTATAGTAGCGACGTGCAACTGTATGCACGATAGGTTGTGGGTTCGATCCACACTCGAGGAAATAAAATATTTAATGTTTTCATTGCTTTGCTATTGTAACAGGACAAAGCGCAATTCCACCAAGCAACACGCTATAGGTACCTCAAATTTTGCGGAAATTGGAGAGCGGAACTAAGTATCTCAAACTATGTTCCTAAATATCCTCTGCCTACACTATCACGTGTGGAATAAAGCGTGAATCTGAAAATAAAAATAGATGTAATATAAAAGGTTTGAAGATGATTATATAAATGAAAAATAAGAAAATAGGAATACCGCGAGTTCTATTATCTATCGTGAAATATTTCATACAAATCCGTTCACATATCACACACTTGTCGATAGGGTTTGAGCCGTCACCCTTTTAATTTACGAGTTGGACGAGGGGTCATTAAACAATAAAGTGTTGATTAAAAGCCCGTATGCGCGGGCGCGGGCGTTGCGAAATACGCTTCCTGCAGTGGAACCATTATTTTATCATTGATGATTGGCACTGCCAATCTTGTTGGTTACTGCGACCCACATCTTTTAACTTTTAAGATTTTACTATATGGTTTTTTTAGGACAGTATGCAACACATGGCAGGGTAGCCAGAGGCAATTTGGAAACCTTATCACAAACAAGGCTTGGGTCACAAAAGGCATTACGTAAATTATATCTATATTTTGGTTCAACGTGATTTATTTATTCTTCTTTAAGAAAAAGCTAATTAAAACATAAGTTGTAAGAATAACTTATATATTTTGTTGTAAATTAAAAAATATAGTAAACAATTATAATAAATATTTTAATTAATACTAGCTAAGGGTTTAAGGTTTTGAGATAAATTGCAGTAAAGTATCAAGATCATTGAACGTCTGTATTGAACATTAATTGACATCTTGATGATCCGCCATTCACAATAGTAGGGAGTAACAGATAATTACTTGAGATAATACGGGGAGCAATGAACAAGAACCTCATTAGGGCGGGGATTTCAGTTTCATCATGTATAATCCCTTGCAACAACGTCCCGTTGAAACCACCTCGTGAGCATTTCTACCGCTTGCCTATTTCATTTTGTACGTCACCGTGACCCTGTTATACCTTATTATGTGTAATGCATTCGCATACTGAGATCATCTGGAAAACCATTTATGGAAATTGTATACAGATCGTTAAAAAGAAAAGCGTCCTGTTAACAGATTTTAAATCATTGCCGTCACTGGTCGCCATTGTAACGTCAAGTTAGTTCAAAAGCGGTCGTTCAAGGCGAACAAAATGATCTTCGTTGGATCGGATTGTGAGCTCCACACCTCGGATCAATAGATCTCATTCAAATAATAAGAAGTTATAGATCAGAGAGGTGTCGATGGTTTCCCGCGAAGGCGACCCGGCTAAGTTCGTGGTCAGTAAGAAATATTTATTTTATTTTTTTAGTTTTGTCTTCTTTTTTTTAAATAATTCCAGTATATTTGAGAAGGTGATTGTAACAGAGTTTATAGGTAAGCCCTTTATAGGTAAGAAGGCTAAAGTGAAGGCTTCGACATTTTAAAACTTATATTGTCGCTCCTGTAATGTTATATATGTTCATACACTCCATTCATTTTTTCAGAATAAATATAATACCTATGTAAAGTTCTAAAAACAGGTATCAGAGCAGGTAACCAAAGTATTTACTTAAGTTACTTATAATGTAATAACATGTTAAAATAGAAATGTGTATTTGAAATTCGTTGAAAATGTAATTTTATTTTAAAGCGTTATACATATTTTTTCTATTTTTATTTCCTTTACTTTTAATAAAAATATAACGGAAAATTTAAATCAAATGAATAATATCTCGTGTAATTACCAATACAGAAATTTTTTTAAATAGAGATTCATAGGTTAAATTGTAAAAAAAAACATGTTACATTATGGCACCATTGTATATTTTTTCTTATAATATACTTCAAGTTGTATCTGAGTATTAAGGGACTCCGTTCTCATTACGCTTCCCTATATTCCGTTTGAGGCAGTGCGTGTAGAGTGGCGGAACTCAACGCCACGCACACCAGAGCGTGGAAATGAAAATATTGACTATATCTTTCCTTCAAGGTGGGACAAAAACCACAACTTTTCGCTAAAAACAATATACTACTTCAATTATGGCACAATTATCGCGAAATGTCGCGAGTAACTCGAAGAAGCGGGTCAACAAACGCGCTATTGACATTTTGTTACATTACATATCACATACTGGTACACACGTTTACTCCATGACTTGTCCTTAAATTTAAGGTTACTAAAGCAGCTTAAATCATCTTATAAATAAAAATATTTGGCTAACTGCTAGATTTATTGTTGGTGATTAATATTTTTATGTCATAAAATAGAATACTCTATTTTATAAAATGGGCGCACGCTTGAGTCCTCGGGCCACGACAGGCAATGTGTTTTAAACAGTTTAATATTTATAATCCTAAGTAAAAACTGGTCAAGTGTGAGTCGTTCGCACATCGAGGGATACGAATCAATTTAATGATTTTAGGTAGCAGACTAAAGTTTGTGGGCGCCTGAAGTCTTTTTGTATAAGGTATATTTGTAACGACTATTTTATTTATCTTGACAAATGCTATATATGTAAGTTTACGGTAAGTAAACGTAAAGTAGTGTGTATGTAAGTATAATTTTGATTAAGCGGTGAATGAGCCAAAACGGTGCAAAGATTTTTTTATTACGTTGACTTAGAAGATTTTTTTGATGCTGCAAGAGACCGTATATTTAGGTACCTATATGACATTATTTACCGCGTATTTCCTTTTAACAGCCTGCAGACACATATATATGTTTATATATATATATATATATATATATATATATATATATATATATATATATATATATATATATATATATATATATATATATATATATAAATATATATATATATATATATATATATATATATATATATATATATATATATATATATATATAAGGTAGGTGGACCATGGATGGCCACACTAACACGAAAACACTTTTTATTCGTTTATTTTCTGGATAAATGAAGGAAACAGATTTTTAAATAATACTTTGTTTTATTGTGCACCATATAAATGACTATTTTTTACCTAACTTTAATCACTATTTATTAAACTTTATTTTTGTTAAGAGCCTCCAAATGGCCTTGCAAGAAACACGGGTCCAAATAAGGCCAATATTATACATCAGTGATTAAACTTAAAAATAGAATTGTAACAATAAATATATCTGCATTTACTAAAACTATATCATAAGCTCTATCATTTAAGCGCAACATTAAATTCTTTATATATTTTTAACATCTTTAAAAAAGCTATCGAACATTATTTGAACAGCATTGTATAACTAAGTATATTTTAATGGGAACTATTTAAAAATAGTAGTAATGAGTATTATATTGAGATCAAATAATTTGCCAACGCGTTTTATATTGAAATTAAATACTTTATTTTTAACCCAAAATGGCCTTCTTACGGGTACGTTCTTTGTAAAGCCAAAATGTTCCTAAGATGGCCAAACTAACAATAAGACTAGACTATTACCTTTTCATATTAATTATAATAACTTACAAACTAAAAAGGATAAATCTTGGATATTTTAATCACAATCTGGACATATAAATATGAGATCTTTTTTAGTGAGACCCATACACTCTTCATGATACCACTTTTGACATGCCGTACAGTGCCTCATGTCTTCTATTTTACACTCGCCACATGCATGGCAGTACCACTGGTTCTCTTCATCTTCTTCATGGACCGTAATGCGACACCCTTTTTCATCCATGTTATACAAGCGTTCTGGATGTGCAATAATGTCTAGCTCTTCATAGAGTTTCGTCACTTCTTCAAAATGGTGTTTCACAATTGGCTTATTAATTTTTTGAGCTCTAGCCAGATTCATTAGCTGGGGTTTCCTTTTTGATATTGATGGGTTCCGAGACATAAACATTTTTAACCATTTGCGGCCGGCCATTCTAGTGGACATATTGAACGAGTGCTTGATTTTAAATCTCTCACAAAATAAAAAAGCTTGCTTCCTGATAAATTTAGGCGTAAGCGGGACACCCAGTTTTGCAAAACGTATGATTCGCTGCGATAAATCATCTTCTAATTGTTTTGTGAGAATAGTTGTCTTCCCAATAATTTTCGTACTTAATAAATGGTTTCTAAGGGTGCGTCTTGGAATATTGAACTTTAACGCTGCAGCATGTGTATTAAGTTGATCATATTGTACTACTTCCATGGCACGTCTTAAACTGTCTTCATCCCATGTACTACCTCTTTTTTTAGGTCTTGACCCCGACATTTTTGAAATCTGAAATACTCATTATATTATTGCTGTATCTATCAACTTATTGTTATAGAAAAACTATCTCAGGCTATCTTATATATAAACTATCACAGACTTTTTTCATAACATGCCTACTTTGTCGTTTTTAACATGCAAATATTTTAATTTATAAATAAAAACATTATTAATACCTACAATACATTGTTTTAACTATAACGATACGTATTTATAACTAAAAAGTAAGTATTCATGTTCATGGTTCGTAAACGTTCCTTGCAAGGCCAACCGTCTAAATTTTCGATTGGCCTTATTAGGAACCACCGGCATTCCTAGGAACACTACCAATATTTTAACTTAAATTGACGCAAAATTGTGTTTTTTTTCTTTAGTACCATAAATATATCCTCATACGACAATTCACAGTAAAAAAATATGAAATAATAATAGGTTATTGACTAAAAACTTACATTTTGGTGTGCGCGCGAATAACAATTGTTGCGTCGACGATCGAAGTCTACGAAAAGCGAGCTCGCATTGCCACAATAGCGGCGCGATCGACTCGCCGCCGCGTTTGCGGCTTTAAGTTTGAGGGATCTTAGTGTGTAAAGAAGGAATATGTCTTAAGATGTCACTAAATACGACTTTTTAATAGTTGGCCTTCAAAGGAACATGGCCTTCCATGGTCCACCCACCTTATATATATATATATATATATATATATATATATATATATATATATATATATATATATATATATATATATATATATATATATATATATATATATATATATATATATATATATATATATATATATATATATATATATATATATATATATATATATATATATATATATATATATATATATATATATATATATATATATATATGTTTATATATATAGGCGTGTTACTATAGACACGAAAGTTCGATTCCCACTCGGGACATTTTTTTTTTTAATTTTATTTTCTGCGCTTTGATCGTTACACAAGTGAAGATGGTAAGGTAAGTAATGAATAAATGAGGCATTACATGTTTAGTTGTAGAACACAACACGATACGTCTCAAGAAATGGGCGGACGAACTGTATGTAATAAAATCTGAATGTCTTAACACTAGGTTCCCGGATTTCCTTTGGTTGACAAAAAAAAATATTATCATTATCTATATTTTATTGCTGGCACACAATAGTTACTAAAAGATTGCTAATTGAAACGTAGACTTTTGTATGGATTTATAATATTTTAAATAATACACTTTTAACGGTACCCGTGACCACGGACTACTGTAAACGTCGAGTTTCCCAAAAAATGTTTACCATTCAATATACACGATTAATCCTATTAAAAATGTTTACTTTAAAATGTGTAACAATCGCGAAACCCAAAGACATTAGATTTACAATAGTTGTTTATGAATAAAATGTCATCTGCCAGATTTTCATTATCTATGTATGTATGTAGGTAACTCGTTGTTACTACTATGAAAGGTCCTTTTTTGTTTATCATTGAATATTTTAAACCTAATATTTGTATGATTCTACTTCTTGTCTACATAAGTGAATATTTGGTTCTTATAACCATGGTTAAATACTGGGTAATCCTGATATCAGGTATATATTTTAAGTTTTCAGTTTATTACCCGCATGTAAGGTATACTATATTTTAATTGTAAATCTATTTAAATATAAAGTATGTAAAAATCTTAAAAGAAAATAAGGCGTGGATTATAATTAAAATAAGAGTTTAATTTATTTTAACTAGCATTCTCTACGCCTATCTAGAGTACATATGCAGTACTTATACTGTATCCCATAAAGGTAAACAATATTTTGCATCATCTTTCAAATAGAAAAGTACAAAATATATTAAAAAAATACTTTATATATTATTAATTATTTACTATATATATACTTATAATTTACTAGGCCTGTCGTGGCGCAGCGGCACAAGAGTGTAACTGAAACCGACAGGTTCTGGGTTCGATCTCCAGTCGATAAAATGAAATATTTAATATTTTCAACATAAACATTTAATGTTTTATTTCTTCGCTCTGGTAATAAGGCAAAAGCGCGGCGTTGAGTTCCACCACTCAACACGCAATGTCTCAAATTCGGCGGAAAGTGGGGAACGGAAGTGGAACGGAGTGTCTTTACACTAGGTTCCCGGGTTCCCTCTGCCTCCTGCCTCGTGCGGAACACAGTGTGAAGCTATAAAAAAAATATATAATTTACTACACAAATATTCATTACATTAATTACTATCATGCTAATAATATACTACTTCGCTTCAATGTACTAAAAACAGATTCTCAGATGTATTAAATAATATTAAAATATGTAAAATCTGATCAAAAACTTTGTGTACAATGCGAGAAGCTGCAGCGACCCTTGGTCCTGTGCCGGCGCATATTTACATCGCCGCTAACTAGCTAAGCCACGCCTGACCAGTGTATTGTACGGAAATGTCGCACGGAGCACGAAACAATTCTACTGTATACAGTAATATCTGCAAACAAATGTTTGGGCGCCTCGGTGAGGTATTTCTTGCATGTGTTTATGCTTTATTTGGCTTCTTTACTACGTTTATACTTCACCAAGGAACATTGTTCATCGTGAAAACTATATTATTTTACATATAAATGTTATGTTATTCTGTTACAAGAACTACAGAGCGTCTTTTCGTTGTGTTAATTTATTAGTAAGCAAGTTTTATTTCAACATATACCTATTTGTTTTAATTCGTCAGCATGATATAAAATATTACACAATTGTATTGTACTGTTCGTAATTATTCATATTTAATGTCATTGAAACACACAATCATATTGTATTGCGTATATTTTAATGAATTATTGATAATTAGAATTTTTTGAGCCTCTTGTGGAGCAGACGCACAAGCCTGTGACTGTTAACGTGACAGGTTGTGGGTTCGTTCCTGCTCGAGGAAATTAAATATTTAATATTATAATTTCTTCGCTCTGGTAACAAGACAGAGCGTGGCGTCGAGTTCCGCCACTCAACACGCAATGCATCAAATTTTGTGGATAGATAGGAACGGAACGGAATGTTTAACTCAAGGTTCCTAAGTTCCCTCTGCCTTACCTACCATGTGCAGGGATACAATTTGTGGCTGAAAAATAAAGGCGATTCTTAATTTAAGTATAATATTTACATACATTGTACACATGTTTACGCATGTTAATCAATTTAAACCTCCTGACAAAAACACAGACAGAAAAATTGTCATTGAAAAGCACGTAACGTAAATTCTATTATTACGGCCTTTTATTTTTCAATTACGAATCCTCAGTCTCGTCGGGTGCCTGGGGGTTAACTTTGCGAAACCCTGCTATGTTCTCTTTTTTGTATTATTTGGAGTTGTTTGTCTAAATCTTTCAATTTTAGTAAGTCAAATTTAAATTATTACACCTATACGTCTATTGCTATAATTAAAGATATTATTTTTTGCGTGTCAATAAGTTATTTTCCGTCAATTGTGAAGCCAATCGTGGAATAACTCATAAAGGGGAACCCTTGTTGGTTATAACGAGGTGTTTAAATTTGTTCGAGCACTCTATAAAGTCAACACTACCTGGTCACGCGATGACTGATGATGAACGATTGCCAAAGCGTTATATGACCACAGTGCAGTGCAGTCACTTAGAATAGGCACTGCAAAATTAATAATAAATATATTAACGAATAATAAATTTATTACTTTTAAAAATAAAATATAGAACATTTCTCAATAAGACAAGATTTTGAAACTTTAAAATTAGTTCGTAAAAATATTTGGTTTAAGCAAATGATTCACAAATTACAATGATATCATGGATTATTTTTAGGGGCTACCCATATTCAAGGTTTTAGGTAAGCATGAATTTCCGTTGAACATGATATAGAATTTTTCTACGAAGTTTTCTTCGTGACATAACTTATAAAGAACTTACTATGTATGATTAGAATAATTGTTTTATGTATTTATCATGTTAATATTTTGGTAATTCCATCACTTGTACTCCATTTCATTTTTTTACTGCAGATAAAACTAAATGTGACACTTAAAAATAGTTACATGTAAGTTAGTAAGCTTTCATACATATGAAAAGATTTTGCTTGTTAACTAGCATGAAGTATGTCAATATTTAGTTTCTACTACATACATACATATATTTGAATTTTTTTTTTTGGATTTTAGCTGTATCTTGCTTAAAGGAAGATAAGTAGACAGAGATAACGTATTCAATGGTGGATTTTACCGCCGCGCTTTGTCTTGACAAAATGGCATAAATAATTTAATTGACTCAAGTGGGAATCGTACTCACATACGTCACCGTCACAATGCCTCACTCCACACCATTTGCCTTATTTTAATATTAATATACTATTAAATAATAAACATTCATAAATAACTCAATATTTAGGTCTTTCTATTGCCATGTTTTGGTGGTCTATAAGGAAATAAATTGCACGTGCCATGGTTAGATACTCTTCCATATAGTGTTTGAATTAAAATTAATATTCTAACTCTGATTACGTTCATATGCATAAGGGAACGACATGGAAACTTTTCTTTGTTTGTAATTACTCGCCGACATAAATATGATTAAAAAACAAACCACGATCACTACAGATGAAGAATCCTCTTTTACGGAATCGCAAATACATGGAATAATTTTAACATAAACAGAACATTTTAAAAGAATTCACAATTATAAACGGTTTTTTTTAATGATTTAGGATCTGGTTCTTGAGAAGTTACTTTAAGTAAAGTAGTTGATAACTTCTAAAATACTGTTAAAATTGTTTTAATCGTTTAATTATTGGGTGCTCCTTATTACTGCCTAATTAAGACAAAGCAGACATTTGCTCAATTGGGAATCATTAGAACTTTAAAGGTTAAATAAAATGTTAAGTAATAACATTTCCTATAATAAAACAAAATAACATAAATATTTTAAATGTATGACTCAAACCCGAGTCAAATATTATAGTAATCGAAATGTTGGGTACAATCTCTGTTAAAAAATGGATTAAAGTTTCATTACATTTAAATTCTCTAGTGACTATGATAAATGAAATGAAGTGATAGTTAATATGTATCAGGCCATCTCTGTTATCTGATGTAAACGTTGTTACAGCTAGATATAACGTTTTATTTAAAACGACCACTTGTTAGCGTGTTATCTATATGTCGCGCAATTTCACAACGAATCAGAACAGAGCACCGCGCCGGATCACGTACTCCGAAATCCACGTTGAGAACATAAACTATTTACCAACTATTCAATATTCAATACGCGATTGCAAAATACGCCAAATTATTGCATTAGTAGCGAACAGGGATTCCCGATATTGTGGTTCAGCGATCGGCGGTACACCACGATATGCGGCATAAATAATTTAATAATTCGCAATACAGAATTTACCATACGAAGTGTCGTACCGTTCATCTGCTTCGTATTCAATATGAGTATTTGTTTCTCATACTGCTGTCGCATTGGGCAACGTTCAGACGTAACATTTTCTCCAAGTGAAATGGTGGCTTCCAACGGCCACATAAGGTCGACTTTAACGGCAACTTCTAGTCTTGGCTCCGATCTTTTCATTGCATATGTTGATATGTAGGTGAATAAAGCATGCCTGTACATTTCAATATCGGGAACATCCGTGTTATACGCGTGACCTTGCAAATCACAGCCTGCTTTCCAAACGGCTTCACAGAATCGGTAGCCGGCGTCTGTATTGCACGACCGTTACCGTGTATAAAGAATATTTTATTAGTTGTTACTTCTTGATTTATTTAAGCAATGACCTGTCCACTATGTCTATTGCGTCGTCACGTCGATATTTTTATTGGATGACCACAATAACCATGGGAATTGAGCTACGAGGATAAATATGCGCTTACATCGAATTGTTATACAAATCATATGAATTCGTGACATCGTGTGCTTTGTATTAGAATAAATTACTGCTTTGCAATTCTTATGCTGTAATTTAATGTGCAATTGAAAGTTGCTTGCATGACCGATTATCCGCTGATGGCAATTGGTGCACTATTGACGTTTATTAGGAACTATTCATTATACAAATTGTCCACCTAAATTTAAGCATCTTAAAAGCATCTTTTTTATCTAAAGACCATAATGTAAGATATAAATTAATAAATGAAAGTTTGCAACATCACTTAACCTTTTATATAGACAATAACTTAAACTTGTGCGATGTCACGTTTAGATATGGTACTTTACCGGTAAGAGGTCAGTCAAATAGCTGTTCGCAATGCCGCTCTGATGGGCTAGTAATAAATTGTCATGATATGGTATTCGTGTCTTAGTTTTGTGGCTCCCCACTCTGGCTAATTTCATTGTTTGCATTTCAATACAGAATAACCGTTGGAGAGAAGTTACACGTGTATTATTTAATGAAGGAAAAATATTTGTTGCAGCGTTTACCGATTACTATGAAGCTTGTAGAGTATTCCCACGGTCATGATAGTAAATTGTTTAATGTAATTACTATTCTTAGCATCATGAAAAAGTAAACTATTGTTGTATATTATCGTTTAAAATAATTAAGTGCTAGAAGAAGAAAGTCAGGTCATTGTATTGTCACTATACTGTAAGACAATATATAACTCTAAATTAATGTAATGTCATGTTATAACTTCTCTGTATGGAGGTACACAATTCATATTTTCAAATTTATTTTTGCCATACTTTGTAAATTACTTTTAAATTCCAAACATTTGTTTAAAAATATATAAAATAGAAAAAAAGTAGTATAAAAATATTATAGTGAAAATATTATAAAAACATTGAACATAAAATAACTTGTTTTAAGAACCCGCATACATGTTGAGTGTAAAGTCATAATTTCTTCTGTTATCAAAGCGATTCTACCCCAACTTTAAAAGCATGTTCATATCTTAATTACCACAATAAAACTATACTCGCTCAAATTGTCATACCTTGGCGAGGATGGAAAATGGGGAGACAAAAAATGTTAATAAACGATAGTAGTAGACAGGACAGCGGACGACAAATTGACTAAATGTTTATATATCCGTGACCGATCCTGTCGACACATCAATGTCCTTTTATTCTTCTCATGGAAAACAATTTAAACTACTTACACCAATTTTGTAATATAATCACAATTTCTGCATTCTATTTTATTTGAATGAGTAACGTATGTGTAACGTTATTACATTATACTTTAGGAATTTCTTGATTAAAGGAAGCAGTGCAGAAGCTAGGAGGTGCAGCGTGCTGTCTTGGTAATGCCTAATGAGACAACTCTTTAATTTATATGGCAAATGGTTAAGAAATTGGATACAATGCATCTTTCAAGAATATTTTATTCATGGTTCATTAAAGTTGATTTTCTGCTGTGAGTGTATTGCTAAAATAAGTATTGCATGTTGAAGCTGAATGCTTTCTAGAATATCTTAAGATGGATGATCTTAAGAACGAAGTGAATATTTCTCCTTTTCACTCATTCTAACTCAGCTTTACGCTGTATCCCGCACATGGCAGGATAGGCAGAGGGAACTTGGGAACCTAGTGTTAAGACATTCCGTTCCACTTCCGTTCCCCACTTTCCGCCGAATTTTGAGGCATAGCGTATAGAGTGGCGGAACTCAACGCCGCTTTTTGCCTTGTAGGTACCAGAGCGAAGAAGAAGAACGAAAACATTAAATATTTAAATTGAAAATATTAAATATTTCATTTCCTCGAGTGGGGATCGAATCCACAACCCATCGATTACAGTTATACACAGGCTTTCTCCTTTTCAATTTTTAATATTTTTGTTTAAAAATAAAACGATGTTTGTTTATAAAAAATATGTAATTCCCTATGGAAGTTTTTATCAGCTGCCCCGTAATTGTGCATAGTATTTACAACTTTACAACATGCATGTTAAAATTTATGTTTAAAAGATTTGTTTGCCACAAATAAGATTGTCAGCGGGTCTTATCTACGAGATCGTTAATTAATTAGAGAAATTGAGTGGCCACAACGGCGTACGGGGACCTATAACTCGCAACCCGCCTATCATGGCTTCGTTCTCTTTTATTTATTTTTACCACTCACGTTAGCAAAATTGAATTCAAATAGGTTCGGTTAGGGACACGCTAATGGTCACAAGGTGATAAGGGCATGTACAACCATGCCTTTTAGGTGGCAAGAGTGAGACCGGGGCTTGTATTTATTAAGAGAATGAACATACGATTTATGGGTGATTTTTATAATTTATAAGAACACGTTATACGAATACGGAAACTATTATCCCCTTATAATATGGTAAAAAAGTGTAAATATTTTTGAATATTTTTCATAGAGACTACTTATTTTCTTCAGCGTTACGCTTTAAGCCGCAAAATTTGGGGATTAGGCAGAGGAACCTACTGGTAAGACATTCCGTTCCGTTACCCACCTTCCGCGTAATTTGAGGCAATGCGTGTGGAGTGGCGGAACTCAACACCGTGTGTACTGAAAACATTAAATATTTCAATTGAAAACATTAAATATTTCATTTCCTCGAGTGAAGATCGAACTTGTTTGTACCGCTGTGCCACGTCACCTTTTAGAAACTACTTAGTTATTTTTATTATAAAAAATAATTTTGAATGAAACACTTTAAACCGGATTAATCGCGTATATTGGTTGGTAAACATTTTTGGAAACCTGACTTTTAATATTATTTACTGTGTAATAAAACCTGGGGCCTGTCGTGGCGCAGTAGCACAAGCATACTACTATGAACGCCAGTCTCGTTGTGGGTTTGATCTCCATTATATACAATCTAGATTGTCTCTGCCTACTCTACTGTATGAGGAATATAAAGTGAAGCTAAAAGAAATGTTATAAAAGATTTACTGGATCTTTCATCAATGTGACATCATAGAACAGACGTTTATCCACTATCGTCGAGACAACAAAACGCCTCAATAAAATAGCGGAGCATAGACAAAACGCTACAATAACATCCGCACAGGAACGAATTGCTTACGACATAAGCACTACGACCGACTGCTCTACAAATGAATAAGCCATCTGTTCTAATAGCCACAATTAAACATGGCCGTCCATTGCTACAAGTACTCTTAGTTCAGTATTTTGGTTTAAGAAGAGATATTTATAATATAATATACATGGATTTATTTATCGGAGGATTTAGATGTTATTTTGTGTTGCTGATCATGTGTTATTTTTCATATTGATTTTTATATTGACGATTGGTTGAAATTATTTTATTTCAGCTTCGTGCTTTATCGCGCAATTTGCAAGAGAACCGGTGAACCCAATTCTAACACGTTTCGCTCCTATTAAGAAACTTAATTCTACATTTTTCTCCGATTTCTGAAAGCATTACGCGCGAGTTGCGGAACTCGACGCCGCGGTCTGCCTCGCACTGAGGGCACCTTACGCAGGAGTAACTTATTCAAGAAGACATTTTTTCTAACATTATATTACATTACATTATAAAGACATTTTATCTTAACTTACGATCACATTGTTGACTATAATTTGGTAAATACTTGTGTCGCAGTCATTTTAAGTAATCAAATTTCAACTGCATTAAAAACTTTTATGAGAATTGAATACAAAATTATTACTAAATGTAATTATTATAGTATTTAAGTGTCTCATAAGACTTATCGCTTAACATCTAAGACGTAAAGTTTTTTATTTAAATATCAAGTTGCTATGTATAGTAGATAGGTACATTACAGGATGCGGCTGCTTTTTGTGTTGTCTGCTGTCGCAATCGAGTAAAGCATTCGTATAAGGTAAACTGTCATAATTAAAGATCATAATGAGCATCGTTCGATCCATCTTACTGATTCTAAGAATCGTCATAACTTAATGTTTATTGTCCGATGACTGACATACAGAATGTCTGCCAAAAATTAACACTCTTGATCATCATCTGTTTATAAACATATATAAAACATATAAGGCATCTTCAAATCATTTTATTTTATATGTAAACAAGCATTTTTAGAATTTTTTTTTTTGCATAAGTATATAAGAAATAACTTAGTGATACCTATACTTATACCTATTAGTACACCTTTAAAAGAGGTGTCGACAAATAAAGCGTTCGATAATATAAGTCCTTTAAAGAAACATAAGATATCGTTCACGAAACGGAACGAATGGCTTTGTTGGTCAGAGCGCTGGAACGGTTTTACAGAGGCGCGGGTTCAAATCCTGCTTCGTTCAAAATTTTTATACGCTTTTTAAATTTAAGTTTAGTATTTTCTGTCCTAAGTGTGAAATAACACTTTAAGACATAGTAAAAATGTAATTAATAATTTAGCTAGTTTAAAATTAGACAAGGCAGTAGGTACAGCCGTTAAAATTTTCAAGCGAATTCGCTGGCATCAACCATAACATTCCCTTATTAGCTTATTAAAAAGTGCAGTAAAGTCGATAAAACCGACGATCATAAAAATAGTTTTTTTTTTATGATACTCTCTTTTTATTTTTCGTATTTTCAATAATCATATCATGATGTGATGGTAGATTCAAGTTTCAGATATGTAAAAATTAGTTTCTTTTACAGATTAAAAATTAATTAATTTAAACTGCATACGAGCTAAGCTATTATTGCGTCATGTTTTTTATTTTATTTGCATAAAAGGTAAAATTGAATAGACGTTTTTATACTATTAACTCAAATGGAAAATATACAAAAACTATTAATTCGAAGATAAAACATTAAAATTTGTACAGACTGGTGACCACAAGTAAGATGATGACAAAGAATATAAAGATAAATGTTTGAATCATATAACTTTAGTATTAGCTTCCCTACTTCGTTTTACTAGTATTTATAAAAATTTATACTTGACCAGTACCAATATTTGTTTATTATGATATTTTGTTTATGGTAATATATAAGTAAGCCGTTGGCTACCCTGACATATGCAGGATACAATGTGAAGCTTTAGCTTCAAAATGTAAAGTAGCATTTATTTTAATAAAAAACATAATTTTGCGTAAAACACGTAGTATATACAGGTTTTCTTGTTGCATTGTGCACTGGACACAGTCACTGCTTGACCTGTAATTACCAACTACTTTATAGCACCCTCTCAAAAGTTTTATATCATTCAATCGAACTCTTAATTGAATAAGCGACGCGAAATTTACAACCGTCATGTGTTTATAATGTTCTAGATATCTCATCAGATACACTCGTCGTAAATATTACAGATATCAATATAATCGTTATATACCATTATTTGCAAATATTTAATAATAATAATAAGTATTATATAAATAATTATATATATATATATATATATATATATATATATATATATATATATATATATATATATATATATATATATATATATATATATATATATATATATATATATATATATATATATATATATATATATATATATATATATATATATATATGTATATATATATATGTATATATATATACATACATACATACAATGATTGAAAATTGTGGGAACTATAGAAAAATTTTACATTAAAATGTATACTTTGTGTATAAAATGATAGTGTACAAGGCACTTGATCTCTCTAGTCCTGTCAATAAAAGTCCTTTGGGTATTTTAAGTTTATGATCACATCTGACAGTGAAGGAGTGTCAACGCATCAGCGGGGGAATGTCCTACGTTTCTTATTTATGTCTTCTAATAAGACCATAAATATTGATTTTAATTACGCGTCGTTGCTCGCAAGACAGTCGCGTAAATGGTCGCGGATTGACGCGTATCAACGCGGGCCATTGGCCTTAATCCATAACGAATGCAACCACGATAATATTTATACGTTTTATAATAACTTGTCCCTTTTTATATTTCTTAATAAATAATTCGCTGATCCAAAGGTCATGTATTTTAATGTAAGAAAAAATTATAGTAATATTATTTTAATATATTAATAACACTTTAAATAATGAAGGATAAATTTGGTATATACTCATATTATACTCAGTTTCAGGCTGTATCCAGCAAATGTCAGGGCAGGCAGAGGGAACTAGTGTTAAGACACTCCGTTCCACTTCCGTTTCCCACTTTCCGCCAATTTTTGAGGCATTGCGTATTGAGTTGCAGAACTCAACGCCGAGTTTTGCCTTGTAGCAGAGCGAAGAAATGAAAACAATTATTATTTAAATTAAAAATATTAAATATTTCATTTTTTTCCTCAGGCTTCAGGTATATATATGTTTTAAAAATAATAATAAAGTACATATATCACAATAATTCGTAATACGTTAAGCTTACGCTTACGTCATTTAATAATGTATTCCATATATTGATCTACTTATAAAAACGATTAAAAATTTAAAAATGTTATGCAAGGTAACATAAAGACAATATCTGCAGCCTAATTAGTTTAATTATAAAAATATGCTTAAAACCGATCACATGATAAAAGTTGGCTATAAAATATAATTGACAACTGGTAAGGTAGAGAGGGGTTTAGATACTTTATTGTTTTAAGATAAACCTTTTTTGAAATACATTTATTTATATTTCTGACCTAACAACTTTGTAAATTATCTATACATACATGTATGTATTTATAATTTATGGGCATCGTACCTGTTTCATATTATTTTAAGGATTATATGATACGTAACTGCAACTTTTATTGAAATCAATATAGCTATCTACATTTTATGTTTGTAGTACGATTATAAAACATTTTTGTCCACATTTTTTCACAAAACAAAGTGACCAGAAAACCTAGAGTCAAGACTCTCCGCTTTCCGTCAATGTCAATGAATTTGAGACAGACAGCCTACAATAAATACATGTGCTATTTGTAATGACAAAAAATCTCAATTCTATTACCACTATTATTCCAGCGCTGTAAAAGGAAAAGATGACTGAAGAAGATGACATCCAAATACGATTGAAATATTGGTTTCGAGGTTTTTTTACTGCAGTGCCTATTAACAAATAAATTATTGCGTTTTTGCTTTAATGAGCTAAAATAGTTGCTTCTATGTTCTTAAGAGATTGAATATTTTATGAGTTGTCTCATATTTTAATCTCATTTTGGATCGACCGCCGACATCAATCAAAGGCTACTTAAACAGAAGACGATCACTCGGCAGACCTTTGTAATTACTGTAAAAAAACCTTTATACTAAACTTATAAATGTAATTTACAAAACATTGAATAAAATTCATAAATATATTCTCTGTTAATAAATATTACCTTTTATTAATATGTTCTATGTTCGTGAATCTTTTAAATGGAAGCCATCAATGAGGTTTTTTATCTACGCTAAAAGGATATTTTTTTTAAAAGAACTAAATGGAAGACAGGATGCTGTTCCTAAGTTGGGAACTGATTAGCGAAGGCTGCGGAGATCTCAATGGCATGGAGCGCGGTCGCTCTTGGGTGCGTCATAAATTTCCATTGATTGGATTAATCTGATTTGCTTGTCAATTTTGCAAGCAATGCGCAGGCGCTTTATAAGAAAATACAATCATGATCCCTCCGACTTTTATACTTTCTGTTCTGAACGCATAATAACGAATAAATACTTCCCTTCATTATAATATATTCACTCTGTTATAAAATATTATGTATAGCTGTGTACTTAGTGACAAAAATATCACATTTTTTTTTATTGATCTGTAATATATTTCTAATGCATTATGAAATTATGCATATTTTTGCTTGTTTGCTTGGATTACGTATTAAATATCTTTTGTACATTTCAATTATTTCAAAGTGGATTAATAAAGCTGATAGAACTTATCAGTGTTCCCTACTTTAATGTAGCTTTCATTATTTTTAAATGTTTTTGTTAGTTTATTTAATTAAATAAATATAAACGTGTCAAATAAAAAAGATATCTGTCAGTGGCGTAGAGGCACAAGCGTGTGACTGTAAACGTGATATAGGTTTTGGGTTAATCCCATTTCGAAAAAGTAATATTTGATATTTTCAAATTTAATATTTAATATTTTCATTTCTTCGCTTTGGTAACGAGACAAAGAGCGGCTTTGAGTTCTGAGCTACCTCTACCGTTAACACGCAATGTCTCAAACCTAAACGGAGCAGAGTGTCTTTACACTGGTTGTCAAATTTCCTCTGCCAGCAGGTTTTCTCACCATGCGATACAAAAATATCGAAAAAGAAAAAAATGAGGTGAATTTACAGTCTGTGAATACACCATAAGACACTTTAGTTCTTTTTTTTTGTTCCTTCCAGGCTTTTCGACGAATTCTTGAAGTATCGCGTAGTGGCAGTGGCAGAACTCAACAATGCGCTTTACCTTGTTATCAGAACACAGAAATGTAAATATTATTTATTACATTTCCCTGAGTGTGAACGCAATCCAAAACCGCCGCTCTTTTACAATCGCACGCTTGTGACCCTGTGCCACGTTGGTCTTAATTTCATAATTTTTATACTAATTTATTTTAAGCTTGTGGTGCGGAGGTTAAAACTTGTGCGTTAATCTTTTTTGCTCTTCGATGTCTACAGTTGTAACTGTAACAGCTTACTATTGAATTGAAATAATAAATAATATACCTTATATACTTACATAAGTAATCATTGCTTCGACTAACGCTTAGAAATATTCTTATAGATATAGACATATGTATATCATGTCATAAAGTAACATATTAACTGTACAACCAGTTTACTTTCCATAAGACATCCGACCTCACATATTTTGCAAAAAGTAGAAATTAAAAGAGGAAGTCGTTTCTTGCCTTACCGTTCGCATTCCCTATGTATATATGCGTAGCCGGATACTATATCCAGCACCTCATCCCGACATACAGCCGTTACTTGATTAATACTTGAATTATCATATTTTTATACATATATTAGGGGTGATAATAATAAATTATTAATAATTCTGAGCAATACATATAAATAGTAAGTTGCAAAATCTGAATTATAAAAATAATGTATATTTCTTTTACAGAGCTTATGATCAATCTATAGATCTTACACAACTGTCTATTGTCTTTATACAGTTTTAAATGCGGTGTGGTTCAGCCTAAAGGTAATTCCTATTTATAGATTTCCTCTCAGTTATATGAAATTCGACCACGATCGTTCTCTCTTGACTTTGTCTTAGTTTTCATCAGTAGTGACTATTTGATACAAAATATATTGAATTTATTACAAGTGATTAGTTGATAATAGAACTAGATTATAATATTATGTAGAGTCATCGCGTGTGATTCTCTTACATCAGTTTATATTCAGCATTACGGTAATAACTCAATAGTAGAAACAGTGTTTCCGTGATGGTTGGACATAATCATTTGTACGATTTTACCGTTTTTGACCCTGGCATTGGTAGAGATGGGTGACACATCTGTAAAACCAAAAAAAATATTAAATATAACATAAATATGTATATGTATATGCTTGTGTCGCTATATGTAGTATGCTTAAGTTTAATTGTTCTTTGTGATTTCTTTTCTTGGAACAAGGAGTCAGCTTATTCTGACCTAAAGAGCAGGACGATTTCTATTTAAGGTAATCAAACACTCAGAACGTTTGGGTAATAACGACTTAGTATCGTCCATTTTTTTTATTTACCATTAATATTCAACACGATAAATATATAAAGTTAAAAAAAAGAACTCATTTATGGAAACATATGGAAACAATGTAAATTATTTTAGTTTTACAGGTAAAATTAATAACTGTTGCGAAATCGATCATCGAGATTTATCAGAAATTAAGTAAATGTATGATTAAAATATGCAATTTCTAAATTTATACCATGTTAACGCGAGTAACTATATTTCATTGTAAAATTTATAGTCGTAGTTTGAACGGGCACAGTCACAAACGAGTGTATTTCCCACGTCAATCTTGATTGGGATATTATAGTGAACGATGAGTTTTGAGTATAGTTACTAATTTAGCTTTGCAAAGTGTTCGTGAGTCAATACGCTATCGTCTAATAGATATGATATCTCATTCACCTGAGAGGTAATTTCTTCTTATATATCCCGGCAGGAAAGTCCATTTTTCAAGTGGTCGATCTAGAGAGGTAATCATGCAATACTGAACTCATAGTGCTCAGTAAACAAATCTTCGACATTGTATCTATTCGCCTTAACTTTCTATATTCAAAGGTACATTGTCAAGAGAAATGTACGATTATTGTAGCGTTTTCTTATGGATTGTGTTACGATAATATATAACTCGTGGATACGCTAAGGAGGGCTTTGCTATCTGTGATTTCATGTGGTTTATCAATTTGAACGGCTCCATAGACATATTTGTTTACCCACGGACTATGTTTGCAATGTTTTACGAGATAGATTGTGATTTCATCTTTGTTAAATCACAGGTGTCTTGAAATTATTCATTATTATAACATACACATATCTAATTCGATATAACTAGTTTTAACGTTGTTTTATAGTCTATCCTTGAGATCCATGAGAAAATGTTTAAAATCGTCGGTTCACACTGAGTCCAAACCAAATATTTAAGTTCAGACAGCCATAAATATTTGCAATCATATAGTCGGTCATCTTTCTTTGTTATCATATTGAAGGGACGACATTCCATCGACGTAATTATGCAAAAAGCTGGACCGTGGTCGAGGCGGCCCTCCTTTGACAACTGCATCATTATAGTTGACGTAAACTAAGATTTATACGATTGATTTATTAGAAGGTAAATATGAAATATTCCATTCACCTTGATATTAATATAATCATTACAATAATAAATCGTATATTAATAAGATTTTCTGATTTCATTTACGTACAACCTATAACGACTACATACTTAATAAATTCATACTGTGATTTAAACTACACGTTTGAAGCACATCTCTACTTTAATTAGGGTTGTTGACACTCATTTTAAATAATAATTGGCTATTCTATGGCTATAATATGTTAGTATTTATAATTACATTTATAAATTTAGTAATAATTCGTAATTTACTTTTTAATAATTAACTCCATTTGTAATTGTTGAATAAAGGTAAACGTTGTATATTATATTACGTATATCTGAAGAGTTGTATATTTCGTACAATTCTTATACTATATAAAGTACAAAAGAAATATAGGAAAAGCTTATGTGTCGAAAAAACAAACGCGTAATTCGGCGAACAGTGGTTAAATTAGCTTGCGATGCGGGCGTCTTTATAGTCGTTAAATTGGCAAAAAGCGCGACAAGCTTCAACTGACACCGATCGCGGAGGCATCAGCGAAACAGGTGTTATCATAAACATACATTTTGAAATAAAAACAAAATTATTTTCATGAGTGGCGGTAGGCGCGAACTGTCGTCCGCGTCGCCGACACAATGGCGATTTCTTAATTTTTTTGTTTTCCTCTCGCCATAAAGGCCGACGATATTAAATTTAGTAAGCGGAGAGGTGTCCGAAATCTCACGCAGACGTGCGATCCGCCACACATATTTCCACCTGCACAAAAAGCGGAACTATAGCCATAAATATGTCCAAATAAACATTAGTCTCCAATAGTCCGAGGGACAACATACCCAAATCCTTTGTGTATGTATAATTGTATGTATGAATTCAGCTATCTTACTCAAATAAATGCAACACTCATTTCGTATATAATATCTTGTATGAGTATCAGTCTTAGGACATTTATGAAAATAGAGAATTAAAACAGTGACTTAAATTTTGTATTCTGTATTACTTTTGTAAAACATTTTAATTTTTAGTAAATTTATTAATCTTAATAATATCGTATTGTCGTTGCATGCTATAAATTCAAATGATTTAAAAGTTTCATGCGGGAAAAATATATTAGCAAAATTTTAAATGTTAGTTTCTTGCAGTGTAGTATTTTCAAAAAAGTGAATTAAATTGTAAGTATAAAAAATCATAGTAAACGTTACTATATACTCCAATTTATACCTAAAAATAATACCACAATAATAAATAAGTAAAAAATATTGATTTATTTGAAGCACAATAAAACAATTGGAGTGAGCCAGTGTTGTATTCTCCGCACTCTGCTAACAAGAGCGCAGCGCATGCGCGACCCCTTGAGATGACAGTCGCGCTGCGCAGGCGATGATAATATGTGTACATATGTAACATTAAACTGCAAAAATAAAGAACACTTTCACACTACATGGATTCAAGAACAAGTTTTTCCATAACACAAAAGACGACACTGAATAGTTATAGGTGCTTCGCGTCCTCGCCGCATAATCCAATAAAACAATTCTCGGAATGTCGGTACGGTCAGAGCAACATCGTTTGTCTATTGGAGGTTTGCCGAAATGTATCTTTATTTTAATTATGTTTTCACCCTCAAAAAAACATATTTATGAATATCAATAGGAATATTGTTCTAATATTTGTGAATTCATTATTCTTCTTTGCATATTTTTAATATTATATACCTATATTAAAGTGAAAATATTTCATTCATTTTTAAGAAATGATGATTACGATACAATCTTCTTAATGTGACTGCAAATTAGAAAATGTAGCAACAGCATGTAAGTTCCAAAGTAATAAAGAAATTCTTGGTCGAATTAAAAAAAGTATTTCCTTTGAATAAGTAGTCCCTTTATGGAGAAACATTATAGATCCATTAGTACATAATATTAGACTTGATGAACACAATCCACTAATGAGACGGGGCTAAAAGCAAGTATAAAAGTAAAACAGAAGCATAAACCTAAATATAATAAATAAAAGTATAAAAATATATATACGTTTCATTACACGTTAATTTATTTATTAAAAATCTATATAAAACGCACCTCATATTATAGATCGATATATGATTAAATAACAGATGCAATAATATCTGCTGGCTGTACAGATAAAATTGGCGACTGAATCTCAAAATATATGAATTTGATTCAATGGAAGGGCAAGCGGCTTCTCTTTCAGTGATTGCAAAGGGCTGCCACCGGGGTATTCGCTCGCCACATTTCTTTGTTTTTAATATTATATATGGGCTTATTATGCGCGGGTTGCCAAAATATTCCATCATATTTTTCTTTTGAAACTCATGAATAGATGAATATTGATGATAGTATATTTCGTTGAACTAACGTAATTTCGAGCGTATACAAAAGCCAGTAAAAGTTAAACGTTTTCAATGTAGAGACAAATTTTGTAACTATTTTATAACAAACATCAAATTCATTTCTATTTAGCGTTCTATGTTTATGAATATTTATGTTATTTAATCAGTTATAATATATTTTTTACTTCGATGCTGTTCTTCAGGTGGCGAGGAAAGAACTTGAGATTCTAGTGTTGTACACTTCGTTTCTTAAAGCGTTCCGCCGAATTCGCGGCATTGCGTGTTGAGTAACGGAAATCAACGCTGCGCTTAGAATTGTTACAAGTATATATAGTAAAATATTAAATATTTTGAGTGAGAAACGAATACACATCCTGCCAAATTTACATTCGCGCACTTGTGCCCCTGCGCGACCCCTGCGCGTGCCCCTACATCTAGTTATATTATTTGGGTAACTTATTATTGTTTCTTTGGTAAGTATCTTAGGATACGTTCATGAAATTTGAAATAAGCCTGCCTCCTTTTTTCTTTATAAAAATTTTTGCTAGGTCCAGTTAGCTTAATTCAGGATATATATCCGATTTGTTTGATTGTTTGGTATCATTAAATATAATTCTTACGAATTAAGAAAGATATTTTATGATATCAAAGTAAATGAAGTAAAGATACTTTAACTGTCGGTTTGATCACCACTCGAAGAACACACAATACCTCTACTTCGGCAGAAAGTGGGGAATGGCTTAATAGGTGGCTTAATGGAAAAAGAGTGTTTTAACACTAGGTTCCCAAGTTGCCTCTGCCTACCCTCTAAATACGGGATAGAGCATGAAGTTACAATAAAAACGTAGAAACTAAAATTACGAAATGTACATAATTATTGGGTGGTTTGTTCCTTAGTTGAATCAAAAGTTAAAAAAATATATATATATATATATATATATATATATATATATATATATATATATATATATATATATATATATATATATATATATATATATATATATATATATATATATATATATATATATATATATATATATATATATATATATATATATATATATATATATATATATATATATATATATATATATATATATAATATATATATATATATATATATATATATATATATAATAAGTGTATGGACAGGTAAATGGTCTGTAGACCATCAAAAGCATAGCCCTGAGGCATTATGCAAGCGGTCGCTAACACGTGTACTGTGTAGTCGGCTCCCGCGCTACTCACGACACCTTCACACCTTCACCATCTCCATAATTGCCCCAATGTTATACTCGATTGCACCAGTACACTCCATTTCCAAACTTATTTTAGTGTCTACGTGAGAAAATTTAGATACAGTATATTAACTTCATCTTGACACTTTAACAATATTTTACTCAAGAACTCAGTGTTTATGAGACATTTAAGGTTATCATTATTTTTAAATGTTAGTTATATGTACATAAGGAAGGTATTTTTGTAATAAAAATCGATGACTGTATATTAGTATTCTCCTGCGACTCCTTTGCTCGATATGAAATGCTTAATTATGATAATTCACTGAACAAATACTAAGTTCCGTCGCAAATCAAGTTCATGGTTTCAATTTTTTTTTTTTAAGTTTTTTGGCAATGGCTATAATTTATCGAGAAATTTCTCGTAGGAACTGGAATGTCTATATTAGCTATTTGTATTCAAATGTTAATTTAATTGCATATCAGCGGTTTTTTATACATAAAAAACTTTTGAGCTTTAGACCAACGTAGGGGTTCGTCACCTAAAATTTTGAATTGGAACTTATATGACAAAAATGCAGAATTTAATGCAGCGCTTTATCTCTTCAGTTTTACAATTAAATTAATTTAAATATGATCTTTGTCCCCGTCTCACTGGTGTAATTGGTCTCCTTCTTTAGAATTTGTTTAGTTTTAGTCATTGAATGACATGCAAAAGATATGGTATTATGTTTCTTAATTTTCATAATTTCTTTTTAGAATAGCTGATTGTTATTATATAATAACAAATGTAGGTTATATATAAATGTTACATAAAAAAAGTATAATAAAAAATGTTTTCGCGTTTCATTATATAGGTACCTAATATATACCTACTCATTACTATGTGTAAATATAAAATCAGTGAAATTTATTAGTGTATTTTATAATAATATAATATTGATGTTATTTTATAGTACATATTTTAAACGATTGGTGGAAATTAGAATTTAAAAATCGCTATTATTGCCGTTTAAGTTATATACGAAAGTGTGATGATTATTTAATGAACGTGTACGCAGTACACGTACAGTGCCGACTTGTCACAAGTGGTCTGCCACCAACAGTGGCGATCTCTCAACGAATTCCAATCAGAAAGAGCGAAAAAGACACGAGCCAAGCATGCGCCGGTAAAAAGTAGCGGAGCCAGAGCAACGCCGCGGGAGGCTGCGCACTGCCACTAGTAAGCGCACCGCCCGATGGCCGCCGTGCTCGGTGGTGCTTCCTCTTTCAATGTGTCTCAACTTTAATGAACAGGTGCCCGCTTCATACGGTCATTAAGGAATATTCTTATTTTTTTTTCAGTTAATTTTCTGGTGCAAATTATATAAATTTAAATAAAATTAATTGACGGAAGAAAAAGCAACAAATTAGCAAAATATTTTAAATTACAAGCTATTTGAGGAATCGAACAGAGTAAATGTTCTATTTCTAAGTATCGTCAAAGTGAATTTGAGGAACCGGCGGCAAAGAGACGGAGCGCGCGACGCGACTCGCAAAAACGTAGCCGTCTGGTGCTCCGGCGCACAGTGCGCCGTGCGCGTGTGTGCCACACGTCGCCAGTGCGCTGCAGTGCCGTCACGCCGCCTCTCCTGCATGCTAAGCGTCCTCTCTCAGCGAAAACTCTTCGATATGTTAATCATTTTACAATGCCCGTGTATTTTGCCAAATGTAATGAAGTAATGCTTAATGAATTAACGATCGAGTAAATGGCGAAGTAGGAAAACGCGGAAAGCAGACTGGCATGGCAATGGGTCGTCCATGTGATCACAACGCACGCGGACGCTAGCACAATACGAATGGCGCGTTATAACGGATTGGCCCGATTATTTCTGTTCATTTCACGACTGTTTAATAGCAATGTTAAACTTGGCGAAAGCAAACATACCCGCCCTGTTTATCGAATATTTTACGATCTTCACCCGATTAATTTTAAAATGCTAAGCTTTGTGGAAGCGGCTGAAAGATTGTTTGATTCTAGAATCTATTTCGCTATAGCAGATATTTATATTACAGTTACTCATTTACAAATAATTTAGAATTGAATAAATATCTTCCCACCTAAACATCTGGTCCGAAGTCTGCTGGTTCATTAGTGTTCACTCAACAGATGCTCATATCTTATTTTATTAAGTACTTATAACGTATAACTTTTTAAAGTACAAATATCACTATTTAAAGAAATCTACCATAGGTCTATTTTTTCCAGCTTCACACTTCGCAGGTAGGCAGAGGAAACTTAGGAACATAGTGTTAAGGCACTCCGTTCCGTTCCCCACTTATTTTTCTATATCTATATTTTTTAACAAAACAATTAATAGAAATATGTTACGGTTAACGTTAATAAATTAGATCATTATCAGTGTTGTGTGTTGTATTCAAATATTGTGTCTATAAGTAAGGATGGAATATAATTAAGTTTACGAAACTAATGCAGTTTTTGTGTCACTGCACATCGCTTCGCTTCCGTTCAGGTGACGACTTGATAATATCTAAATAATTTGTCACTATTCTTGTATTTTTAGAAATATTTCGACCTGCAGCTGTTTTGACACAATATTAATTTTACTTATGAGCGAGATAATAAAACTTTTTTGTGATAGAAAAAAAAACAATGTGTTTATGAAATATATTAGATAGATGGAATATTTACATATAAATTATAGAGTGCGGATTCAAATCAGATTGACTGGTTGTTATCATTATATACAAATAATATTAATAATAAGTATTTATAGAATGCGGAGTAAGTCAATACATAAAGAATTATTTTTAATTTATAGCTGCTATAAATTAAAAATAATTCTTTAAGTATTGACTTACTTCTAAAAATCTAAAAAATAATACATTCATCGTGATACTGAATTAACCTTGGCTATATATATAGCTAACTAGACATACCTATCGATAGACAATTATGAAGTATAGTTTGGAATATTTACTTTTCATTATATAAGATACTTGTCTTTTGCATTTTAAGGAATCGTATTATTAAATTTTGTTCAAATCCAAATTAGAAACCTTAGAGATACTTTATGTTATAGTATGGTAAGGCCAACCGTCACACGTTGTTCAGCCTAATTAAGGATAAGTCTATTTTAAGAAGATTATTTTTTTATAGAAAAATTAAATAAATATAATATAAGGTTAAACCAGAATATGCTACACTTTTTGAAAACATTTTCTACTTTCAAAAATATACATTTTATATATTTTTTTGAGTTAAGTTAGTTTAGTAATGACTAAGTTGAATTATATATTAGGATATTATTCTAACATGCTCTTTTAATGCCTCTTAGTTTGGTTCAGTTTTAAAGAATTATTATTTGAATACACATACAACAGACTATATTGTATATTATGACTATCACGTAATAAAATATCACATAATATGTCTTTATCCTTTTATAAAATCTGTCTGGTGATCAATTAGTTTTCAGTCATGAATGAAAACTAATATTTATTTATGCTTAATTTTTGTTCGAGTAAATGATCAACTCTATCGGTGAACAGGTTTTCGAATTCTGCTTTGTTATTCAGGTCTTAAATATTTATTTGTATCTCATTAAATTTTCTCTGGTCAGAAAACTTTTACTTTTACTTGCTTTTGCTAATCTGTGTTATGACACGATTGAGTAACCGTTTAACTAAGGATAAGTGCCATTTTAAATTAAAAAAAAAAAATAATTAAATTAATTAAATATGATATAAGCCATTGCTACTGATATAATTACTGATATAAATACATTCTAAATTATATAGCGAAAAAAAATCGTCCTGTGTAAAAGATTATATTTCAAAATTGTAAAATGATTTTAAGATTATATAGATCGTCTTACCCAATGGGACAAATATCCCGGTTTTACCTAATATACCTACTACACCTAATATTACCAACTATACCTACTACCTAATAAACCCTATTTAATATACCTTATACTTACTTATAGCTAAAACTGTAAGAGACTACAATACATAAATGACACATAAAGGAAAACTATTTAAAAAAATGTAAAACATTTTTAAATAAGACATTATTACTTTACAACAACCATTTAATTTTAAGTGTTTTAGTTTTAGATAATTTTAGCCTAATTTTATAATTATAAGCAAATGACGTGAACGGTACAGGTAATTAATTTATAATTTATGCGCACCGTTGTTTGCCGTGTATAATGAATAAATGCGTTCCCGTTGACCACTTCATAATAAACGACTAATTATTATCTAGCGTAGATTATGATACTCTCTGATTCAAATTTTTGAATAATTCACCGGAAACACCAACAATTGTTTGTCGTCGTATTATAAATGTATGGCATTGTTATTTTTCCTGATATTTTATTAAAAAATATGCAAATCGATCGTATTGCGACAGGATGTTCATTTCAGTATTAATGCCGATGTATTTGCATGTAAATGAAGTCTGTATCCGCGGATGTAACCATTACAAATTGTAATGTGCAACGACACAGTTATAAAATGCAGGACGTTTGATGATCTCATAACATTGAACATGTTGTCGATAAATTTTATAAAATGTATATTATGGTAGATATATATATTTATTATTATTTTACTCTGTACACCACTTTAGTTTCTTATTATTTAGCTATTTAGCTTTACTAATCTTAAAATTTAGAAAAAAATACTTTAAATATATACAACAAAAATAATCAAAATATCATTATAAATATAAATGTGAAACGCAAGCATGTTAAACATTAAATAATGTGTCGTTCTCGACTTCATCAACAGAGAAACTACCTACTCGTATATTATGAGATATGGGTGCCAAGTATTAAGCTTGAATTAAGGTTTATCCAAATATTTTTACGTACAAACTTGCTGGTAAGTATACTTGCCATGTGTGCTGGAATTTACAAGTTGACATATTTGGTTATACATTATTGAATATTAAAGTCCGTAGTTTTCATTTATCATTTTGGATTATTGAATTAATAATAATTATCACTGCGTTGTAATTACTATGATCTATCTTTATTAGTACCTACATTGCGTTATTTTTGTTATTTTATTTATTTTCTTATAAATAAGTATAATAAATAATCTAAGTTTTCATATTATGAATATTATCAAATGTAACATTTACAAGTAACCTTAAACAAACATGAGTGCGTGTGTTTCATGTATTTAATATATTAAATAGTGCTTATTAAAAATTATGAACACTGTATTTGGTAGTAATATTTATCCAAGGACGCGAAATAAAGCTTCTTTTAAAGTCCAGCTATCAGCCAACAGATGGCGTTACGTGCAGCGATAGAAAATAAATATTGATATAAAGTTCAATGTCGCTGTGGGGTGAACTGGCAAAAACTTCAAGAGGTTACATTAACGTATCAAATAATAAGATGCTCTACATTTCAAAATAATCGCAAATTGCTTAGTCAATGATAAAGAATTGATACAATATAAAAAAATGTGTAATATTTAGATATGAATGGGATTGTCAAGAGATGCATAGCATTGCATCGCTCGATACGTTAGTACTGAGTGCAGCCGTGGGCCGACAGCCGGGAGGTGCAGGCGTGCAGGTTGCATGCCCGCCCCCGGCCCGCCCCACGACCTCGCCCCGCGCTACACCACCTCGCCTCATCGCCACGACACTACTTGTTTTGATGTACGGCTATGCAAAACTTGAGTTGCTACTTCGATATTCCTCTTGTAGGGTCACAACTTTGAAAACTTTGAATTTTGCATCAGTTTCTCCATAAAGTATCTACGAACATTGGCTGTTTATATTTATAAAAGACGTTTAGTGCATATTAGTACATATTCGTGAAAAAAATATATAACTTTTATGTACATTAAATAGTTAGTCAAATTGCTATACCAACCAGATTACTATGACGATGATACTCTTGAATTCAAAATAAAATTTGATTAGCTTTAGGTGAGGGTCCCACTGCTAACTTTTCCAATGTCTACACTACATTTAATTATGCAATAAAGAAATACTTGTACAGAATATATCGTATAAAGACAAATACATAAATAAATTAAGCTCCTTACATGATGATGATTGATTTAATTTAATACACAGTAAGTTCTTTATCGACCGTTTACACAAATCTTATCTCAGGCAGCTATCGCTTGTCTTTAAGAATTAAAAATCTCAGGACTATCAACGCCTGATAAAAACGACCCAACATTGAGCAGCTATGTACGTAAAACATTACTATGTCATGGCAGTGGGACTGTTCCACATCATCGATGTTGTGAAATACCGGAATGTCGTCATACAAAACCAGTTATACGCAAAAAGCGGAGTTAATTGATTTTGTTAGTTTAGGCATACTAATTTACTGATAAATATTTAGCGGTCGCCATATAAGTTCCACCGATGCAGATGGCACGTTACTTGTTGTTTTACAATAACAAAATTTGATGTCTCCAGCAATTTGACCAGTGTAGCCTATACGCGTGTTTTCGCGTATTTTCTTTCGTAAGTTTTCTCTGTGGTTGAAGATCGATAGAGCTTATTAGTCTTGATCGGAGAGTATGTAATGATGTATGACTTTTATAAGCTAAAGTATTTTCTTTTAGTAGTCTCTTGCGCCTCCTCTACATGCTCCGACAATTACCGACTACATACTTCTCAACGCATTTGGTCATTTAAACAAAAACTGCTTATGAAAGCGGTGCGTTGTCGGGATACTAAGAATGAAATAAAAAGAGGAGTAAGTGAAGCCGGCAGGGAATTATAAACTTTTTCTTCTGTGTAGATCTGCGAGTGGACGAATGCCTGCGGGTGGCGCGGCCGCAGCGCATCGTTGTTTCATAATTAGCAGTGTTATGAATTTTATAAATATTTCATGTACTCTGCAGGAGCAGCCGACAATTAATCAACTTCTCAGTGCTTATATTAATTAAAAGATATCGTGTAACTCGTCTCTTGAGATTTATGAAGAAATTGTCGGCTACTGCTTTAAGCTTAAATATATACATAGTTATTTCGGTTTCGCTGAGAAATTGACCGTTTGCGCACGTTTCTAAGTGCGTTTTGAGAAAATATTTTTTATATGTAATTTCCACCCCAACTAGGTACACGTGGTTACGGGTTCAATCTGAATAAAATTGTTACATTTAATGAGTAAACGATAAAAAATGTGTAATAGTCGCGATAATCAAAGATCTTATGCTAATGAGATATTTTCTTACGATAAAAATTAACCAGGACGCAGATAATATAGCAGGCTTTTTACGAAGACTGGACACTTAGAGCAAGCATAATGATAAAAAATCATATATGTTCTTACAGTTTAGCTGTAGTCCTTCCTAAATCTTATACAATATTTTGCGTCTAACAATAAAAATAGCAGAAACATTAAAAATTTTTACCCCCTACTCTATACAAATTTCGTAGGTCTGCTTCTTCTTTGAAAATCATGTAACTATATTATTAACGCTATTTTCATATTTTATAGGTACTTATATAAAAAACTGAACCCAGATGCACTCGGTTCATAGAAAAATGAAAAATCCGAAATACAAGGTGCAATAAGATATTTACTTATAATTAATTAATTAAATATTAATCTTTAATAAAAATAACCCTTTGTTTCTCATGACCACAAATAAATTAGTGTCGGAAAAAAAAAAAATAAACTTAACCCATTTACGCCCATTTTTTTAATAAAATTTGTCACATTTTTTGTGTTATAGTTTTATTATTGCAGTATGTCCAGACAGAAACATTGTAAGGTTAAAAAGAAAATAAAGCATCACGCGGTATCCCGCACTTGGCACTGTAGGCACAGGGAACCCGGAAACCTAATGTATATACACTCTATTCCATTTCCCACTTTCCGTCAAGTTTACTCATTGCATGTTGATTGGTGGAACTCAACGACATACTTTGCATAATTACAAGAGCGAAGAAATGAAAGTATTAAACATTTATTTTATAAATATTAAATATTTCACTTCCTCGAGATTTACAGACAGACGTTCGTGCTGCGCTACAGCAGGCCTCAAAAATCTAAAATTTCAAAGTAAAAAAAACTCAAAAGAACTTATAATAATGAAATGATATTTTACCCATACACAGCGTCTTTCTGCACTTATGACCCGATCATTTAGAAGAATAAATCATGACACACGTCGTAATTCATTGAGAAGATTCATCTGCTATAATTGAACCAAGTGGAAGGTCCACTTCTGAAGATACTTGTCTAATATATGGGTGATATTGTTATGTTTTGGTGAAAATTTAGCTGATCAATATAAATTTCACTGTGCATGCTGTACATAAAACATACATAATGCTGTACATATATAATGTATATTTTGGACAAGGAAGTAAAAGTAAGCCATCTCCCCTTTTTTTCTCGGTACAAATCTCCAATAATCAGCACGGTTTATGTTAAGAGAGATTAAATAATAATTTTTATCAAATTTTCTACTTGTGAAAGATTTTATAGCAGGTAGGTATATTATTTCAGTATTACACGATGGACATGAAGCATAACTGCCAAATGCTTGAGAGAACGATCAGTTTTCTGTTTCGCTCTTCACTTTTCACCGATTTTTTAAGCATTGTGTTGCGTATCGAGAATTTCTTGGAATGGGTATCGAACCCATAACCACGGTTGTGCAACTACGTCACGATAGACACAAAGATATATAAACTCAATATTGTTAAACATAAAAAACAATAGCAGCAAATAATCTTAATTAATATGTAGCTAACATTAGTTAAGAATTCCTTGAATAAACGTATTAAAATATAATTATCATGATTTTATATCATTTGAATTATAGTTAAATTGCTCTGACCATTGGCAAGGGCATTCGTTATTGACTCGGTTATAACTTTACAATCTCTAATTTGAAGATTAGTTATATTATTGAAATTATATTGACGTTTTAAACTTCTACAATAATTATTATGTGATCGTTTAATATCGTTCATTATTTTATACCAAATAGGTACGTTTATCAACATACCTAGGACCTTGTGTAGAATCTCAAGGTTCGGGTTTAGCGAGCATTTAAAGTTTTTTTTCGCAACAGGGTATTTGGGAACCTCGGTTCAAAACACTCGGTTCAATTTGAGATATTGCATGTTGAGTGGCGGAACTCAATGCCGCGCTTTCCCTTGTTACCATAGTAGACAAATGAAAATATTAAATATTACATTTTCTCGCGTGGAGACCGAACCCACAACCTATTGTGTTTACAGTCACATATGTGTGTGTGACTGTAAACTCCATCCCTGCTCCCTGTGCCACGATATGCCTCTTAAATATATTATGAGCATGTTATTTATAATAAAAATAAATAAAATACAAGTTATAAACGTAAACATATATTTACTGATATAACAGAAATCTAACAATATTGCTCCAATAAAATAAATTCCACCGTACATAATGACCATAGAATAATATTTCATTAGCCTGAGATCCTTAAATTTTATAACTTAATTGGTTTCGCAAACTATAACAGGATCAGTTTTTATTGTGTACCCAACGTTAATGCTCTGTAAAGAATCTGAATAGCTATCATTTATAATTATATCTACTCTATTTTTATGTCATAATTCCTCGTGATGATAAATTGGCGAGTCGTCATCTTTTCTTGAAATCTCTTTTAAGTTGCCGTCTAATAAATACCTACTTGTGATTTAGCAGTTTTTAAAATACTCACTTACACACTCAGCTTGTGTTCCCCACTTTGCGCAGGACTCGAGGCATTGAGTGTTGAGTGGGGGAACTCAACGCCGCGCTTTGCCTTATAACCAGAGCGAAGAAATGAAAACATTAAATATTTCATTTGATAATATTAAATGTTTCATTTCCTCGAGTTGAGATCGAACCCACGACAGGCCTCGATTATATATTAATGTTTCTTACAAGTATCGCGTGGCAGCGTCAATGTTATAACAGAAATATCCATTTAAATATAAGTGGGGTCAGTGCAGCAGTAGCATTCTAATCGCAGTTTTAATCTACAAAATATTTGTGAAATGGCATGGAATATTGTAAATGTGAGCTATACTATGCGACGTCTGGCAGTCCCACACAATGGCGGCTTGCAGTGATAAGGTGCACCCGCCGTGCTCAGTGCGTCTGATTGTCGGCAGATCGGTCATTTTCCCATGATCGCAAGCCTATGCATTTGATATGCATGTATTGTCTTTGGTTCGAGAAGCGATCATTTAATATTATCTCTCCGATTGTACTTCCTATTACAGAATTGTAGTTTCATAAAAATATTATAATAATTATTCAATTGTAGTACAAAACAAATAAATAAAGTTCATTTTATTTTATTTTTACATATTTTGCATAGTACAAACTGTATAAAAATAGTTCTAACATTTCCACTCGTTTTAGAGTAAATGTTTTGAATGGAAGAGTTCAACGTCACATTTCAAAATATAAAAACAATCGAATAGAAATAAATATATTTTATAAAAACAATACATAATCTATAATTTGATATTTCTTTACATGGTAAAATGCCTCGTTTAACATCCAATTTATTTATTTGTTACAACATTTCGATATATTTTAAGAAAACTAATAACGTACTAGTATTATAATGAGCTATTAGCATGAAGGTGGAGGCGAAAATCGTTTTTAGAACAAAGGAAAATACAGTGTAAATACTAAGTAAAGTTAATTATCTGCAAAGCAATTAAAAAGTTAACAATAAACGAAAGTAATTATCAAAAAATGTAGCTTGAGACGAAGTGTTTAAAGTCGAAAATAGTGTTAACAATTAAATGTATTATATTCTAGGAAAAAGATAAGCGATTTGAACTTAAGAAAGCTATCAGACTATTCACTGAAATAAAATGTATAAAAAAACAAAATAAATGTTTTTGAAGAAAATTAAAAAAGGAAGTTTTTCCGATCGCGCTGGTAATCTGCGTTGTTTAAAGAAGAAATTAAAACAACTTTCTCGAATATTTATTACGCTACTCGTTTTGTAGGAGAATTTAAAAGGAGGAAATAACTTTCTGTTGATTAAACTCCAAGGTTTTATGTTTAGCGTATTGATGTCTCTGCATAGATTTTCTATATGTTATACGTCAATGTTATTGTTGTTTTTTAAATTTATTTGAGCTATATATATATATATATATATATATATATATATATATATATATATATATATATATATATATATATATATATATATATATATATATATATATATATATATATATATATATATATATATATATATATATATATATATATATATATATATATATATATATATATATATATATATATATATATATATATATATATATATATATATATATATATATATATATATATATATATATATATATATATATATATATATATATATATATATATATATATATATATATATATATATATATATATATATATATATATATATATATATATATATATATATATATATATATATATATATATATATATATATATATATATATATATATATATATATATATATATATATATATATATATATATATATAACTTAACTTGGCCTTACTCATACTCAGCTTCACGCTGTATCCCGCACATGGCACGGTAGGCAGAGGGAACTTGGGAAACTAGTGTTAAGACACTCCGTTCCACTTCTGTTCCCCACTTTCCACCGAATTTGAGGCATACGTGTTGAGTGGCGGAACTCAACGCCGCGACTTGGCCTTGCTTTCCAAACGATCGCAATACTGGCAGTCGCTTGAAAAGCTGAGGCCCAATATACTGATGCAAGGCGTGTCTTTAAGGGGAGTATTCTCGAAAACTGGTGATACAACAAATGAGGTTTTTTTAGTGGTGAATGCGCTAAATGGTCCGTCCAGGTTCTTATCATCCGAGAAGTTTTCGAGGGATGCCTCAACGGAAGACACAAGTTGATTTCAGCACTGATCGACGTTTTCCCGAGAGTTTGCATAACAGTGTATGTTAGAGTTCTCCAACATATTATTGATATGCAGGAGAAATAGCGGCATTCACGGGTATGCCAACGTTCACGGGCATGTATGCGGAGCAGAAACCGTCGACAGCGACTTTAATGCTGCACCCAGTGAGAAAGCTAACGATCCAATTGCATAAATTCTAAACTTAAATTTTAAAAAGCGTATAAAAATTTTGAACGAAGCAGGATTTGAACCCGCGCCTCTGGAATACCGTTCATTACCGCCATAGAGGCGCGGGTTCAAATCCTGCTTCGTTCAAAATTTTTATACGCTTTTTAAAATTTAAGTTTAGTATTTTCTGTCCTAAGTGTGGAATAACACTTTAAAACATAGTAACGATCCAATTGCATAAATTCTTGAAAAACCCGTAAGATGGAAGTCTCACAAGAAACGCCAATCAATCGGTTATCCTATAGATAAACCAAGAGCTGTCTATTTATTATGTTCTCCATAACTTTTGAGAGCAGAGAGGTGATAGCTGTAGGCCTGTAGTTAGTTGGATCGGAACCATCGCCTTTTACCTAGAACGAAATAGACGTGCACGTGGTAGCACCAGAGTCAGCTCCGGAGGACATGAACGGAGCACAAGAGGAGAAATACCATCTGGCCCACTCGACTTGGGAATGTCCAAACAAGACAGAGCTCTACTGATTTTTATTACTGACTGATTTTTATGTCAGGCAATGAGCTCTTACACTGCAGGGTGGTCGGCGGCATTGTACCTCGGTCATCCATAGTCGACTTCGAGGCAAAGAGAGCGGCCACACAATCAGCTTTGCCACACAAGCAGCGGAAGCGAAGGCTGGCTAAAAATGTTATGTGCAGTCTTTGAGAGGGCCCAAAACTGGCGAGTTCCGGATGGATAACTCTCAAGCTTCTCGCTGATTTTTACGATGTGCTCGGGTCACCTTGCTCTGGCAATTTGCCACTTAAAGTACCTAGAGGCATGGTTATACTTTCTTTTTAAAATTTTCACCTTTGGATCCTTAGTGACAAGTGCCTCGGTCCAGGTGCGAATTCTTGCTGAATATTTAATGAATTTTTATTTGTTTTATTGATTTTTTTATCCTTGATTTTTATTTAAAAATAAATTTAAATGAAACGATTTCTGAGAGATTTGAATGAAACTCGTTAAAATTTTATGTATAATTCAACAAATGGTCACTTAAGCCTATTTTAAAACAGTTAGCTGAATAATTTTCGTTCATTGTGTACCTACATGAATCTTGGACTTACTTTCTGCGCCATCTAAATACGAAATTTTAATTAATATAATAATAATAATAATAATAATAAAAGCCTTTATTCGCTGATCTTAATTAATTCAATACATTTTATCCTTAATTAACTAGTTCTTATAATATATAATAAATAATTATATTGTTATTTTACATCATTAGGTACTAATATATATGTATATTATTATATTGTTCAGCAACCAGTTTGTTGATCAGGTTGTCTTTCGACATAGGCCTCCCCTAGTTTTTTCCATTCATCTCTGTCTCGAGCTATCTTTCTCCATCCTGTTGGAAAATCATCCTCCCATCTTTTGATTTGACGTCCTTTATGTCTTTTCCCATTTCTAGGATACCATTCCACTACGTCTTTCGTCCATTTTTCTCTTTCTGTCCTCATTATGTGACCAGTCCAGTTCCACTTAAGTTTTCTTACTTTTTTTAGTACATCGCTCACTTTTGTCCTTTCCCTTATTTTAGAAATTGTCCAACGGTCCCTTAGCTTTATGTTTAGCATACTTCTTTCCATGCTGCGTTGACAAACTATGAGTTTTTGGTTGTTTTTGTTTGTAGCAGGCCATGTTTGACACCCATAAGTGAGACATGGAAGAATGCTTGTGTTGTAAAGTTTGCTTTTCACTGACATTGGTACAGCTTCGTTCTTAACTAATTCTTTTAGTGACCAGTACCGTTTCCAAGTGTTACTTATTCTTCTATCGATTTCTTTAGAGTACTGATCTTTTATTGATATTAGTTGTCCTAAATATATATATTCTGTTACATATTCTATAACCTCTTGTCCAACTACTATATGTTTTCTTAGTCCATTTGTCATTACTTTCGTCTTCGTAGTATTCATTGTTAAACCTGCTTTCCTACTTTCATAATCTAACTGTTGTAACATAGTTTGTAGTGTATCCGGTCTCTCAGAGAATATCACAATGTCGTCAGCGAATCTTAAATGAGTTAGTTTTGATCCGTTGATATTAATTCCGAACTCTTCCCAGTCTATACCCCTGAATATATTTTCTAACACGGCTGTAAACAGCTTTGGCGACAGTGGATCACCTTGCCTGACGCCTCTCTGAACCCTAAATTCCTCTCCTTGTTGTTCGAGTTGAACTTTTGCTGCGGTATTTTTGTAGATTTCTTTAATGATTTTTATGTATTTGTTTTCAACGCCTTGATTATCCAACGTTTTCCAAATATAGCTATGACTCAAGGAATCGAAAGCCTTATTGTAATCAACGAATGCCATGTAATATTGTTGCCCATACTCGTTAAGTTTTTCGATGATTTGTTTCACGACATGGATGTGATCAATAGTAGAATAGTCGGCGCGAAATCCCGCTTGTTCTTTAGGTTGGTTTTCCTCAAGGTGTCTCGTTATTCGTCCAAGTATTATTTTAGAAAACACTTTGTATAGGTTGGACATTAAGCTTATAGGTCTGTAGTTATTTATTTCGTTTTTATCTCCTTTTTTGTGTAACAAAACTATAGTGGATTTAGTCCATTGTGTTGGTATTTGTTCAGTAGCCACTATTTCGTTAAATAGATGTGTCACATATTTAGTTATTGCGGTTAGAGATTCTTTTAGAAGTTCGTTTGAAATGTTGTCATCTCCTGGTGCTTTGCCAGTTTTTTGTGATTTTATAGCTTTTATGACTTCGCTTTCTAATATTATAGGTATGTCTTCCTCGTTAATATCTTTTTCTTTCTCTACTGATGTTGAGTTGAGTGTTTTGTCTGGGTCCATGTATAATGTTTTGTAAAATTCTGTCGCGACTTTAGTTATTAATACCCTTTTTGTTGTTAATTTCTCGCTTTTCATCTTATTATGAGTTTTCATGTTAGGTATCCATTGCGTGTATTCTCTTAACTGTTTTAGACCTCTCTTAATTCCGCCTGTTTTATCTATTTGATCTCGTAATATTTTTAGTCTCTCTGCTTTTCTATGGTTTCTAATCGATGTTTGAATTTTTTTGCTAATATTTCTGATATTTTGTTGATTATCTTTTCGTTTCTCTAGCATTATGTTCCTTTCTTCCATTAGTTTCAAGGTTTCTTCTCCTAGCTTATTTTTCTTCTCTTTTTTAGTACATAATTTATTTAAGTTTATCAGTTGATTTTCCAAAAAATCGTATCTTTCCTGCAATGTTTGGTGCTTTCCATTTTTATCTAATTGATCTTTTATATCCATTATGGCCTTTTGTGGTATAGGTGATATTATCTTCGTATTTTGGATACGAAATTTTAATTAATATATAATAAATAATTTAATTATGATATGATAATTTAATTTTGACAACAGTACCGTATATAAAAAATAAAATTAATATCGAGAAAGCATTTACGCCTAGCCCTTATAGGATTAATCCTTGCAGGACTCACTTTGTTATCCGTCTGTCTTTATATCTGTACGTTTGCTAAGACCATGATCTTAAGTTTATGAGTAGGTTTAAATTAGTGTCTAACATAACAT